>OX422221.1:271064924-273464924 GCA_949130495.1 Sambucus nigra | reverse complement strand
TTTATAGGCTCACCAATAAGCTTGCCAATGTCATGGAGTACTTTTCATGGAAGAATTCTAAGGAGAGGCAAGGCAGTCTCACCCACATCGTAGTATGGGTTTCTGATGCTTTTTTCGGGTTGAAAAATGATTCCCATTTTCTCACAGTAAGATAATGATTATTGATAATCCATGGCCCATTGGTAAGAACGTGGTTGTAATCACACTTCATGTCAAACTTGAACAGGTAGTGGCCTGCTTCCAAGTCAATGACTTCATAGTCACCTTGGAGATTCCACAAAGATGGGATTTTGTTCATGAGATCTCTGTATCCAATGACTCTCCCTAACAGCCTCACAATGATACTATCTTTCCACTTGCTTTGTAGTTTCTCAAGATGTCTAGAAGGGATGATAATTTTTGGTTTGAGAGGGTTATCCACTTTAGGGTTAGAGTTGAGGTCAAAACCCTGATCTTCATTAGCTGTGCTTGTTACCGTATTTTCCTCGTCCGACCAATATAGTTTGGAGTCTTCAAAGAAGACATCCTTATTATCCCTCCTGATCACAGCATCGCGATAGGATGTTATTTGGCTAGGTCGGTTGTCTTCGTCTGCCTTGGGTCCAGCTATCTCGTTGGGTAGGTTTGCATCGTCGTGTTGTTCTTCAGCGTTATTAGGGGTGCATATTTCTTCATGTGTGTCCATGGTTTCCACGTGGTTGTTTTTCTTTTTCTTGTTACTCTATATGAACGCTTCTTCTTCTTCTTCTTCTTCTTCTTCTTCTTCTTCAGTAGAGTGTTGTACAGTGTCGTGTGGAAGACTCATATTCTTCAGCTTTGATACCTCAGCTTGTTATATAATATATTATCACACTGTTATATCTGACAAATATGAAAAATATGACTTAGAGCATCTACTAAAATTTATTCTCGTGATTTATTAGTCGTTCTAATAAAATTTAATTTTTAAGTTTCTTATTATCACTTAGAGCATCTACAATGACGAAGAGTTTGGATAAAAAAAATTACAAAATTACAAATTGAGTGACGTACACTGGTGAGACGTAATTGATCAAGTTGGTAGAAAAAAAGGTAAAGGATTTGTGAAGTTACTGAATGACTAGTGATTCAATAAAAGCATCTTCTGAACTTTTTATCCTCGTAGCAACTTTCTACGAACTTTTTTTATTTGTAAGAAGTTCCTACAAACTTCAGAAGTTCGTAAGAATTCCTACGAACAAAAGAAGTTCGTAGGAAGTTGTTTTTACTGCTGATTAATTTTAACGGACGTTGGTAGAGTTTATTTATAAATACAGCCCACCTTCCTCACAAATTTTCATTCTCACCCTTTATAAATTTTGAGAGTATAATTTCCTCCGTGTGATTTCCTTATTTCCATTCTTAATATATTTTATTTCTACAAAAAATATGTCTTCCTCTCAATCGATTAGTTCCGGTACAACTCGACAACCTAATATGACTCCTTTTGAGGACGAAGTACTATGTACCATTTATACTAAATATACAGCCCGAAGTATTGAAGGAAACTCGATATCATCGGGCACATTTTGGGACACCGTGAAATATGAGTATAACGTCATGCATGGAATTACAATTACTCGTACAAGATCCATGCTATCAACACATTATAATAATATATCGCATCAAATAATGCTATATATTGCAAAGCTTTCTCACCAACTCAACAATATGTGAAGCGGGACGAATGAGTTCCAAGCAGTTACTGATGGACGCAGCATGTACCACACCGAAACCAACAAACATTTCACATTCGATAACTGCTATCAAATTTTAAAAGATTTATCAAAATTTGACTTGGAAAACACAGCGGGGAACGACGACAGCCCTACACCTGTACGCGAAGAAGACACTTCGGGGGTACAAGACGTACCGGATAGACCTCCAGACAGGAAGGGTGAGAAACAACGTGCACGTCAACGAACGCGTTCTGACAACTTGGATTGTAACATGGTGGTACTCAAACATTGCGAAGACTTCAATGTAATGTTTAAAAGCAAGCATGAGTGGAAGAATAATCGTGCCCTTAAATTTGACTCTCAAATGGATGTGTTCATCGAGATTAAGCGAGTTGATCAACTCGCCAAAAAATAAGATCAGCTCGTGCGCCTAGGCCGAGAGCAGTCGTACATCATGGAGCTAGATATGAACAATATGAATGATATGCAAAAACAGTTTCATTATAAAAGGTTCAACGACCTAACAACGATGGTTGCTGCCACCGAAACTGCGATTTTCAAGTTATAATCAAACTATGTCAGGTCGTCTAACCTTACGTCAAGTCCAAGCGGTTCAATTAATGACTAGTATTATTTATTATAATTGTATTGAATCCTCGCTATTTTATTTTCGTCATTTACTTTCAATATGTGTACAGTGACCCAGTTTGCATTTTAATAAATCCATTGTCAACGTTTAAATATATGTAATGTCAGTACTGTTTATTAATTTAAGTTTCAATACAATAGTCGTACAATTACAAATTAAAAATCGTATAATTACGAATTGAAAATGTAACTAATAAACCGAATAGCCACAATTAATATCAGAAATACGTTAAATTCTTCGACCCACCATTTCATCACCGTGGGTGTTCCAAATGTGCTCCACTAAATCATTCTATAACTGTTGATGTTTAGTTGCATCTCTTATCTTTGCATCCTGTGTGAGGTAATCGTAGAAATTAGTTTGGACTCTCAAAATATGAGGTATTACATCATTCTATTCGTATTCATTTTTCCATGGATAGTCTGTATGTTCATCGTCAATAATCATATTGTGCATTATAATATAAGATTTCATTATGGTTGATAGTGATGCCCTATTCCATAATTTACAAGGTTCCCGAACAAAAGCGAATCGATATTGTAGTACACCAAAAGCAAGTTCAACATCTTTTCTACACGCTTCTTAGTACTTGCAAAATAATTTCTATTTTTGTGTAATCACTTGTTGGTTCCTAAAAGTTTTAACTATTGTAGCGTAGGGAGGGTAAATGTCATCACCAAGGCAGTACCCCATGTCGTATGAATTTCCATTAACAGTGTAAATAATGGGAGCTTCCCTCCCATTGCGCAATTCCTGGAAGACGTTAGACCGATGCAAGACATTTAAATCGTTGCAAGAACTAGGCACACCGAAGAACGATTTCTAAATCCAGAGGTCGTACGAGGCAACCGCTTTAAGGATTTTAGTAGGTGACTCTTTCCGTCCACTATATTGAGCGTGCCATGCTGTGGGGCAGTTTTTCCAACGCCAATGCTTGCAATCAATGCTGCCTAGCATTCTTGGGAAACCTCTATTTGCATTTTGTTCGAGTAACCTAGTGACGTCGCCTTGTGTCGAATTTCTGCCATACTGGGGATAAAAAATTCTCATAATTTCCTCTGTAAATCTAATAACAGTTTCTAATAGAGTGGTTTCACTCATAGCGTATTGCTCAGACCACACGTCATGGGAACCCCCATTAGCAAGCAGTCGAATTGCCCCCAATACTTTTTTAAGAGAGCTTAAACCTTGACGACCGCAAGCATCATTCTTCTGAACAAAGTAGTTATCATAAAGGCAAACAGATTCAAGTATGCGATTGAAAATACTATACCGCATCCTAAATATCCTTCAAAAAAAATACTCGTTATATACCATATCTTCCCCAAAGTAATCTTCCCATAGTGTCGCATGTCCCCTTTCTCTCCTACGATTCACTCGACGTCTCGTTTCGAGTTCTTTCCCATCGCGAATTATATTTGTTTCAGCACACCACCGGGTAATCTCCATCATAATAATCATTTTCTCGTCTGAATCATCGGATGATCAACCTTCATTGTATTGTGCATATTAGAGCAAAAGATTTCTTCCCTCATCGCTAAAACTAGAGGAGTCCATGATATAATTTGGTTACAAATTAATTTATATGTAGCATAAATATTATACTCTACCTGTATAGTTTTACGGTACAAAACTATTTATAATTATTTACTTTAAAGGTTGCATGTGTATGTTATTCACCTTTTGGTAAGTGTGCTACATATAATATCTTGGTATGTGTGCTCTATTATTTACTTTAAAGGTTGCATGTGTGTTATATTATTTCCTGCAGATTGTTGTTTGTCAATACACTGTATGCAGGTTAATTGTGTATAGGTTGTCTGCAGGTTAATGTATGTATCATATCCTATAGGTAAAATCTTAATTAATGTGTCCTATTGTTATTGGTAAATGTGCTACAGATAATTGATAAATAGCTTTTAGCGGGTATGGCCGTTGTCTTCAAAAGCCACTCTCAAAATTTTCTTGAGTACCTACAAAACTTGTCTAAAAATAACTCGTATTGCGTTAAGTATAGGCATCAATCCAACTTCCAAGGTGAAATAATTTATGAGAAAACGTGCAATTCAATTTTTTTATGAAAATATTTTTTTTACTTTCTTATTTTTAAAACAATTTCAAGGGAGAATGAACTAATAAATGCTAAAAATTATGAAATGACTAAATAAGAAAAATTAATTTGCAAGTGAGTGTGAAATATGTGAGAAGGTCAAGAGATGGGAATACACTGCATTTTCAATTATTTTAATTTCTCAATTTATTAATTTGAAATATTTCGAGATAATATTAAATCGATAATCTAACTCTCATTAAAATTATAAATTTAATAAAAAAAAATTCAGAAAATTAATTTAAAAATGTCACACGATGAATAATTAGGATTGCACTATTTTCAGAAAATTACCTGCTAGGATCAATTTAACGAAAATAATAACAATCCTCAAATTTCAACACCGAATTAGTATTCAAATATCGGAAAAATCTATCTCTAGTTTGATTCCTAAATTCAAACATTAATTTTTTCAATTAATTTACTAACTCTCGTTACATAAATTAATTGGTGACAACTAAAATTAATTTACCTAGAAATATAAAATTAATGAAACCAATTAATTAAATTAACATCATTCGCAGTGCATCCCATCCCTTGAACGGGGTGTTTCGCCAAACATTCTCATGTGCACTTTTAAACAACAATAAGTGATATGTCAAGAAGGAAATAAATTGAAAAGATAATGTAGAAATACAATACGCAATTTTTTTTACAAATTTGTCTTGAAATGCGCCTTGACATGCGTCTAACTTCTTCACAATTTTCAGCATTTGATTACAAAAAGAAGACTAAAAACTAAACCTAAAAATTATTCTAAAGCTAAACTAATTTTTTTGTATTTTTCTGGAATTTTTTCAGGATCCTAAACTGTACATATTATACACAGATTGTCTCTCTCTTGCGTCTTTTTTTTTTATCTAAGAGTTTTTTATTGTTTTATAAGCCACGATCTTGATGTTTTTTAGGAGAGATTTTTGGAATTTGTAGATGGCTAGGTCAAATGTAAAATGGGAGCTCACGTGTTTTTTTTTTCTTTTTCGATTTGGTTTTCTTCCATGGGATAAAATTCCGATTTTAAAGGGATTTGGGTGTGGTGTCGGTTTGGTGAGTTGGGTCCGGGTCTGGTGGAAGCTCTGAGTTTCGAAGTTGGATTTCTAGTTACGATCGGTGGAGGTAACAGTTGGTTTGGTTTCTATCGCCGAACAGGGGTCTCGGGTTCGCGATGGGTTAGGGTCGGTTTGGTATGGAAATGGGTTTCGGATGTAGCAGGGGAATGGAGAGGTACAGTTCGGAGTTGGGATTACCGACCGGTGGTCGGGTGTTTGGCCGCGCCGGTGGTGGTCTCACCGGTCGGGGCTACTGCATTTCTCTTTTTTTCGGTTGGAGGTTTGAATGGAGTGGGGAGGTTTGAAATGGGGTTGGAATGGTGATAATGGAGGTAGAAGATGGGAGCAATAGAAGTGGGTTTGGTGTAATGGAGGAGAGAGAATCGATTGAGTTTGTGAAGATGATGGAGTGGGGGGTTTTAAAGTGTGTGAGGGTGTAGGGTGAAATGGTAAGGGTGAGGATGATGGAAGGGGTGGTTAGGTTTATGTATGTGTATGGGAATTATGGTGTGAGTGAGGGAGAGTGTTTGTGTGTGTTTAATTTGTACCCTAAAAAAATAAAATAACCTAACTTACTACAAAAAATAAAACTAAC
Source organism: Sambucus nigra (assembly GCA_949130495.1). Taxonomy (NCBI): domain Eukaryota; kingdom Viridiplantae; phylum Streptophyta; class Magnoliopsida; order Dipsacales; family Adoxaceae; genus Sambucus; species Sambucus nigra. The sequence goes on along the minus strand of OX422221.1, from coordinate 273,458,824 downwards.
AAACTAGAAAAATTAAAATCAACTAAAAAAATTAAAATCCTAACCTAAAAAAATTCGAATAATAAAATAAAAGAAATAAAAGTAAAAATCTCATAATAAAAACAAAAGTACTAAAAAAAGTAAAATCTAATAAAACTAAAAATAAACACCTAAACTAATCATAATAAAATAAAGTGAAATAAAAAAAACTAAAAGCATCAAAACTCACAATAAAATTATATTGAATAAAAAGAAATATAAAACTAGAAAATAAATCCTAAAATTCTGAGATAAATCCTAAAAATAAAAATGACACAAATAAAAAAAGTCTAAAAGATAATAAAGGTACAAACTCAATGCACACCGGGATCGGGGTATGGATTGGGATTGGTTCGGGCCTAGGGAACTCTTCCGTGCAAGCTCAAATGGAACTTCAGAATTCGTGATCTCCTTTGATTTCTTCGATGCACCCTTTTGATCGCTATTGAGTCGCAATTGACTTGATTTAACATTATTTGTACAGCAACTGCGTATTGACTGAGAAATAAATAAATACGAACATAAGACCATTTTTAATTAAAATGAGTAACTAAAATGCATCTATTCGGGGCTTAAATTAGACACTTTTGGGTTTTTATCACACCACCCCCAAACCGAACATTGCTAGTCCTCGAGCAAAAATTAGAGAGAAAACAAAGATAAGTAATCAAAAGTGTGCCACTTTCGCAGGCACTGGCGATTGCACTTATCATGTGTAACAAGCCGTTAAACCTGCAGGTTTCCCTATAGGACGAGTGATGTCTCGTGAAGGTTTGCAGTGAATGTACCCACAAAATTCAAAAACTTATTTAAATGCAGTATCTGAGTAGATGATGAAACGCTATACAACCCAACTTAAAAGGACGTCAAGAAATACCATATTCAACTATCAAAATAAGATATGAAATTATTTAATACCAAAAACGTAATCCTTCCTAAAGCTCAACATGTGTAATGTGAAGTAATCTTAAGTATCATTAGAGTAATTCTAAGATCGCCTTTATAGAATCAACGTTTTGACTTCAATTCTCACTAGATATATCTCTCTTAATCGAACTCTCTAATAATTGGGTAAGTGTATCTCTCTAGTGTGTGAGGAGGTGAGTAAATGTAAACAAGTTCAAACGTCTCACACACTTAATAAAAAATGACGGATACATGAAAGAAAAGTGATCTCATAAATGAATGCTAACCACTATGTCGAGAATATCGAGTTATTCACCATATAATCTTCTCGTTTTCCCGAACACATTACCAAGGTTGAAAAATGTGATGTATGTATAGGAGAAAGGGAAATGAAATGAAGAATATGAATGATAGGGTTTTTGAGAAGAGTGTAACATACGTTGAATAACTACTATCTTCATCATTTGAATTTATAATCGCATTGTAATACCCCGCCTAATTAAATATCGGGTGGCCAATCCCATACCAAATTAAAACAGAATATATAGTTGGCTCATTCTTAGCATCACTGTCGAAAACATATACAACTCACCCAATACCCAATTAAGCTGGTGTTAAAAACTTTTCAAATTTTAATTTAACAAAATCCATTTCCAGTTTAAGAATAACACAACACATTTTATTCTACAACAATGATAACCAAATAGATAACACAAAAGAATTTAAATGAAATTGGAATAAACATTCCCAAATAATATAAATCCATTATAGAAATCCTAACAATATTAACCGTATTAAAAAGACCCAAATACAATAGTATTTACTGAATCCTTTGGGCGACATGTCCTACTAAGAGAGCACTGTGAATCGAATGAAGATAAGCGTCTAAGCAATAATCCATAGCTCCATAGCTCGTCATAATTCACTAAGGTTGACGTCCCTGTTGCTGGACACCTGATATATAAGATACAATAGAAAAGGAAATATGCAAGAAAACGGGTCAGAGCCCGATTGTGAAAATGATTTTTAAAACAACAAGTATTTAACAAGTGAAATAAATCTTTTATTATGTACATGTTAGACCCAACTCTCACTTGCCATTCTCACCTCTCAACTAGAGTGCACACTTAACGTCTCCTATTAACCTCCTAGTCAATGGTTCCTCTTTTCTAGTTTGCATAACATGATTCCATTCCCATATCATAATCCCGTTTGTCCCATACCATACGCCATATAATTATTCATATACTTTTCTCATTAACATGAATCGTTTATCACTAATATGAATTAAGCTCTTCAATAAATATTCATTAACTTATTTCAATTCTTTCTCAATTCACCGGTATCTATAATTATCATGCAAAAGATAATTTGACCACAATATAACCATTCATTCCTTTAATTCATTATATATATATATATATATATATATATATATATATATAATACGGCACCCTGAGTCACAGCTGCGGTGTAATGCATTACTCTGCTTTCATATCCCATCATCGCTGGTCGCCGAATAAGCGGACTTATCAACTCCCGATAAGTCTTTCATAGACCTATGTTCTTGAGCGACAAATCAAAGATCCCATGAATTCATCAGGATATGACTGCCCTCACGCGCAAACCTCCCGTCGATAACAAGTAAGCTAGGTATGTCATACACATAATCCTTAATCAATCAAATAGGCATTATCATACCTATAATATAATATCAATAAGGTACTCATATAACCCTTAGATTATTCCCATATGTAGCTTTATATCACTTTAATTCCCACATATTAAATTATCATAACTTTACTTCTTAAATTTAGTTACCCCCGAGCCTCACTCATTACTCAAGGTTAAAATAGGTTTTTCCTCAACATATATTCAGTAAGAAGTCACTAATACTCTACTGGTCCATATCGTCATATCTCCCAAATTACTACGAATCAAACTCTCCTTTTAATTAGGGTTAAAATCGATAGTTTCAAATCTCTTATGAACACCTCTTCTTTCACTTAGGATTAAACCCTCTTGTAAACATAAGGATACCCAGGTATTATATTCAATCACCCTTATTGGTCCTATATTTAATCCTCATGCATACCAATAAGAATCCAACAATTGAATCTAGCAATCGAAATTCCTTTAAATTAATTATCATTATTCTTTATCAATTAAATCCCAATCAAATTAATCCAAGTCTTATCAAGGGTCTACTGATCTTTTCTAAGTCCCATAATATCCAATTAATAATCACCAAAGATATACCAAAGTATTGGTATAAGAATCAACATTAAAAATAAGCAACTTTAGGAATTCTAGGGAGGTCGATCGATCGAAGGCAGGGGGTCGATCGATTGATCACTCAAGTCACGGCCTGGTTTTTCTGCATTTCTGAAACTACGGGTTTAGCCACTTTTATTCATTCTAACCTTCATATGAACATCCCAAATGATTTATAATCCTTACTACATGATATACCAACATATATGAACGATTTATAATACTTTGAACATCCTAGAATCATCAAGAGATTGGATTAAAAAGCATGTTTCTCTCCTTATTTCCAGAAAATTATAAAACTAATATCTTCAAGAACACAACCATGGTTTTCAGAATTTCCTCAATAGATATATGATTATTTCGTGGATTATTATCAACCTACAACATGAGTTTGATTCCTATCTATTTTCAGTTTCCAGAAAATCCATTAACAACTATATCCTTTCATCTTCCAAGCATGAAAATCATCTCTTTTTATAACTATCCTAACATGGACAATATACGAACTTAAATTGCAAATATCAAACACTTGCCTTTATAGAAGGTCTGATCCTTTGGTGTAGTATATCTCAGATGGTTCTTCCTTTTTCGGTGAGCCTCCGGTGGTGGTTGCTGGTGGTGACACTTAGTTCTTAGTTCTTCTCCTTCCTAAGTAGACTCTTCTCTTCCCAAGCACCCTTTCACTCTCTCTAGGAAGATGACTTCTCTAATTTGTGTAGAGGAGATGTATAACCCACGTTCACTTAATCTACCAATACTTATAATAGGACAAAACCCGAAATCACTATTCATCCCCCTTGTAAAAATGACTAAAATACCCTTTTGGGTTATCTTTTCATTTCCAAATGACCCGAGATCCAAATCCAACATCCAAATAGACTTTTCTGACTATTTCAACCCTTTCGGACGTAACGACGCAGTCGAAATGACTATAAGGTCGATAGAAAATAAATTTCCTTTTTAATTTAATAAATTAGTCCCGACACATCCCATACCGCGTCTGACTAAAAATTCAAATTACCGAATTAACATCACACCGCTATATCAATGACATCACATTCATATATTACCTAAATATCTTCAAGTAATATTCAGAATCATCCATTTTAATATCCACAATCCGGATAAAACCCAAATGAATTAATTAATAATAAAATCCAATTAATACATTAATTTAAAATATAAATCATTTTAAAAGTCATTAAAAATACGGGGTATTACATACTTCCCCCTTTATAACAGAATTTTGTCCCAAAATTCAGGAATATAAATCATACCGGTAAGGTCAACTCCGAGTATAAATCTCACATCGCAAGAAATCTAAGACGTACCGCCCATACAGTACATTAACGAAAATCCCTATTGATGTTATATGCCAAGCCTCACCATATAGTTCCAACGGAATCGAATTTAAACTTTACGTAATCTTCCTTATACCATCCTCGTGACAAAGTTTGGAAAAAAATGATACTCACTTATTAAACTAATAAATCCTGAAGTCACAACTACTTACAATTTCACAATTTTGAAAACTACTACAATCCAACCATCCAGGGCGCCCATACACCCTCTCGTACCGCTTTCAATATTAAAATTTTCGCAAAGGTTATAAACTCATATCCCAAAGACCTAACTTATTTCGACTCCCAACGGTTATTAGTTTCATGCGTGGGGTGTCTCGCAAGCAAAATCCAAACAAGGAACCACCCCGATACACTACTACCAAAAGTAGTCGATCATCGAAACTCCTCAGGTCCTTAGTTATATAAAAAATTTGGTTTATCGATTTAAAAAAATGTGGTTTTATTGATTTCAAATAGAGTCTACGCATCTACTCTCTTATAGAGGATAAGATGTAGGATAGTAGTAGTACATACGCTCTCGTATACCACAAGTCAATGCATGCCGATAGTCACATCACGCTCGGATATGCCTAAAGTAAGTAATCCCATGATAAAAATCAAACCCACGTGATAACATGTAAAATATAGGTGTCCCCACACCCCTCGGCGAGTCTACATAAATAATAATGCTATAGGGTAAGCTTAGCAACCCTATTTCCCATACAATATTAATCGCTACAAAAATCAAAACACGCCTCATAATTTCTTAGATAGAAAACATAACCTCATTCGCGGGTGGTGGTTGTTGACTCCCACTAATAAAACTTTGCTCCGATAAGTCGAGAAAAAATTTTACCCCAAATTTTCAGTTCTAGTTAACCACACTCCACTATATGCCCAAGCCTTTGAATATATTGCCTTCGCTAGGTAACACACAAAATTCCCGCATTTCAAGAACTTCTACCAATGACTCTCATCAAATTTTCCATAATAGGGGTGACCTCGACTACGGTCATCATACTCGAACATACTTCATAACCTCCTAAGTACGATCTACGCTATCCGTCCAATGGCCCTCATCAGCCATACTTCTTATACGAACCCGTCCGAACGCAAATAAGATTCATTAATATATACGAAATCTTACCAAAGAAATCAACAATCCTAAACATAGGGATCTACATCAAAGAACGCTAAGCTGAAAACACAGTAAGCCGTACAGACCCTAAAGGACACTAGAACCTGATGCTCTGATACCACCTGTAACACCCCGCCCAATTAAATACCGGGTGGCCAGTCCCATACCAAATTAAAACAGAATATACAGTTGGCTCATTCTTAGCATCACTGTCGAAAACATTTACAACTCACCCAATACCCAATTAAGCTGGTGTTAAAAACTTTTCAAATTTTAATTTAACAAAATCCATTTCCAATTTAAGAACAACACAACACATTTTATTCTACAACACTGATAACCAAATAGATAACACAAAAGAATTTAAATGCAATTGGAATAAACATTCCCAAATAATATAAATCCATTACAGAAATCCCAATAATATTAACTGTATTAAAAAGACCCGAATACAATAGTATTTACTAAATCCTTTGGGCGACATGCCCTACTAAGAGAACACTGTGAATCGAATGAAGATAAGCGTCTAAGCAATAATCCATAGCTCGATAGCTCGTCATAATTCATTAAGGTTGGCGTCCCTGTTGCTGGACACCTGATATAGAAGATACAATAGAAAAGGAAATATGCAAGAAAACGGGTCAGAGCCCGATTGTGAAAATGATTTTTAAAACAACAAGTATTTAACAAGTGAAATAAATCTTTTATTATGTACATGTTAGACCCAACTCTCACTTGCCATTCTCACCTCTCAACTAGAGAGCACACTTAACATCTCCTATTAACCTCCTAGTTAATGGTTCCTCTTTTCTAGTTTCCAAAACATGATTCCATTCCCATATCATAATCCCGTTTGTCCCATACCATACGTCATATAATTATTCATATACTTTTCTCATTAACATGAATCGTTTATCACTAATATGAATTAAGCTCTTCAATAAATATTCATTAACTTATTTCAATTCTTTCTCAATTCATCGTTATCTATAATTATCATGCAAAAGATAATTTGACCACAATATAACCATTCATTCCTTTAATTCATTATATATATATATATATATATATAATACGGCACCCCGAGTCACAGCTGCGGTGTAATGCATTACTCTGCTATCATGTCCCATCATCGCTGGTCGCCGAATAAGGGACAAAAGGTTCGGTAAGGATTCCTCGAACCATAAACAACAACACAAACATTGGAGGCGAACATAGTTCTCGTATCCATGGGTCATGCACATACCTACGTACCCACAATCAGCGGACTTATCAACTCCCGATAAGTCTTTCATAGACCTATGTTCTTGAGCGACAAATCAAAGATCCCATGGATTCATCAGGATATGACTGCCCTCACGCGCAAACCTCTCGTCGATAACAAGTAAGCTAGGTATGTCTTACACATAATCATTAATCAATCAAATAGGCATTATCATACCTATAATATAATACCAATAAGGTACTCATATAACCCTTAGATTATTCCGATACGTAGCTTTATATCACTTTAATTCCCACATATTAAATTATCATAACTTTACTTCTTAAATTTAGTTACCCCCGAGCCTCACTCATTACTCAAGGTTAAAATAGGTTTTTCCTCAACATATATTCAGTAAGAAGTCACTAATACTCTACTGGTCCATATCGTCATATCTCCCAAATTACTACGAATCAAACTCTCCTTTTAATTAGGGTTAAAATCGATAGTTTCAAATCTCTTATGAACACCTCTTCTTTCACTTAGGATTAAACCCTCTTGTAAACTTAAGGATACCCAGGTATTATATTCAATCACCCCTACTGGTCCTATATTTAATCCTCACGCATACCAATAAGAATCCAACAATTGAATCTAGCAACAAAAATTCCTTTAAATTAATTATCATTATTCTTTATCAATTAAATCCCAATCAAATTAATCCAAGTCTTATCAAGGGTCTACTGATCTTTTCTAAGTCCCATAATATCCAATTAATAATCACTAAAGATCTACCAAAGTTTTGGGATAAGAATCAACATTAAAAAGAAGCAACTTTACGAATTATGGGGAGGTCGATCGATCGAAGGCAGGGGGTCGATCGATCGATCACTCAGGTCACGGCCTGGTTTTTCTGCATTTCTGCAACTACGGGTTTAGCCACTTTTATTCATTCTAACCTTCATATGAACATCCCAAATGATTTATAATCCTTACTACATGATATACCAACATATATGAACGATTTATAATACTTTAAACATCCTAGAATCATCAAGAGATTGGATTAAAAAGCATGTTTCTTTCCTTATTTCCAGAAAATTATAAAACTAATATCTTCAAGAACACAACCATGGTTTTCAGAATTTCCTCAATAGATATATGATTATTTCGTGGATTATTATCAACCTACAACATGAGTTTGATTCCTATCTATTTTCAGTTTCCAGAAAATCCATTAACAACTATATCCTTTCATCTTCCAAGCATGAAAATCATATCTTTTTATAACTATCCTAACATGGACAATATACGAACTTAAATTGCAAATATCAAACAGTTGCCTTTACAGAAGGTCTGATCCTTTGGTGTAGTATATCTCAGATGGTTCTTCCTTTTCCGGTGAGCCTCCGATGGTGGTTGGTGGTGGTGACACTTAGTTCTTAGTTCTTCTCCTTCCCAAGTAAACTCTTCTCTTCCCAAGCACCCTTTCACTCTCTCTAGGAAGATGACTTCTCTAATTTGTGTAGAGGAGATGTATAACCCACGTTCACTTAATCTACCAATACTTATAATAGGACAAAACCCGAAATCACTATTCACCCCCTTGTAAAAATGACTAAAATACCCTTTTGGGTTATCTTTTCATTTCCAAATGACCCGAGATCCAAATCCAACATCCAAATAGACTTTTCTGACTATTTCAACCCTTTCGGACGCGACGACGCAGTCGAAATGACTATAAGGTCGATAGAAAATAAATTTCCTTTTTAATTTAATAAATTTGTCCCGACGTGTCCCATACCGCGTCTGACTAAAAATTCAAATTACCGAATTAACATCACACAGCTATATGAATGACATCACATTCATATATTACCTAAATATCTTTAAGTAATATTATGAATCATCCATTTTAATATCCACAATCCGGATAAAACCCAAATGAATTAATTAATAATAAAATCCAATTAATCCATTAATTTAAAATATAACCCATTTTAAAAGTCATTAAAAATACGGGGTATTACACGCATCTTTTTCTTTGCTCATTTTTTTTATTTCTTTTTTTATTGCGATACATTTTTCTTTTCCTAACAAAAATGTAGACAATTTACATTGATAATTTCAACACTCTTTTTCTCAAAAATTATGGTAGTGATGGGGAATGACATGTGGATGGTATCTTGGACATACATGGGTAAAGAAAACATGGAATGATAATAGGTGGAGTGAAGGGTAAAAATGGTAGGTGTATGATAAAATCGGTTTAGTACTCGGGATAAACTACAAGACACATGTTTCTTATAACTCGAAGATGATGTCATTCTCAGTGATTAAGTCAAAATTAAAAAAATAATGAGACCATGCAATGACTAAGTGCGGTACCCAAAGAAAGTTGAGTCAACTTGTGACTCGGAGATACGTGAAAACCCTCAAAAAGGTGAAAAGCTCAAATCTCACGGGTTTAAGTCGTCACTAGTGATCTTTTAAGACTCTCTTGAGAATATATTTACTCTTCAACTTTTGATTATAAACGTTATAGTGTAAAATTGTCGAGTTTAAGAATTGATAGTGCAAGTACGCTTTTAAGAGGTGTTAAATAATTTAGTTTTAAAAAGCGTAATTTTTGGGTCGAACGTGGGTATTCCGAAATTTCTAAAAGAGGGATGATAGACAATTCATGCCATAAAAAATTTAAATTTAACTGCAAATTTTTTTCGAAATCACTTATTTCTGAAAAATTTCAAAAGAGACATGATTTTGATAAATTATCCCACCCCCAAAGAAAAGAGAACATCGTCCTCGATGTTTAAATCCATATATAAAAATAAAAGCACAAGGGAGGAAAGATATTACCATAATAAACCGCTAATGAAAATGTATCGCATGGTGGAGTAGAGATAGAACCTGAAGAACAAATGCGATACAAAAATATGTACAAGCATGTAAAGCATGTGAAAAGCATTGGGTGGTGTGAAACACCACCCCCAAACAAGATAAGACCCATACTCAGAAATAGGAAACGACGGCTTGCCTCCCGGTAGCGCTAAGTTTAACGTCTTCAACCAGATTGAACCGTTCTCACCCTAAAGATAAGATCTGTAAAAGTGCAGGGTGGCAGAAAAATTGGGTGATGAAAATCACCCCCAAACAAGACTGAAGCGTCAGTCTTATTGGATAAAGGCAAAAACGGGTCAATGCACTTTGTATGGAAAAGTGCATAACTCGATGCAAAGCATCGGTGGACCGTGGGTGGGTGGGTATTAGGGTAAGGCGAAGATGGGCAAGGGTGAGGGTGAACATGCACCGGTCATGGGCCTTATTGAGCACAAATGTGAGGGAAACAAGGGCCCTATAAGTATGGTGCTGAAGTTGGTGGGGGAGGTAGAATGGTTTGGAAATAATGATGGGGCGGGACTCATAGAAAGTTCACGACCATTCTATAAATGGACGATGATAATGGTCGCCCCGTGACACGCTAGGGAGCGGTAGATGGAAAATTTCAACACCACAAGGAAGTGGTGTGCATAGAGTAATAAGCTCAGTGTCACATATGGGGAGAGTAGCACGCATAATCACACGGATGGTGGGGTCGATAAAAAATGCACAAATGGGATCGTGGAGCACTAGGGTGGAAGGTGGGTGTAGGTGAGGACTTAAATGCTTAGATGTGAAAAGGGATCGTATAATCTCAAGGTCCGAATGAAGTGGTGGGGAGGTATGTACAGTGTGTGGGTCGGGTGGGACAAGAGGTGGGGGAAGAGGATCTAACTCACGAGTAGGAGAAACACACTCCTTATAAGGCTCGGAGTGAGACTCAAAGGTACTCGTAGGAGGAGATGTGAAATCTAACGAGGGAGTGGTCAACTTAACCACCATTACGTCACCATCCGAGGTGGTGAAAGGATCTAACGTGGCTTTAAGATCCGAGATAGATGAATCTACATCAATATTAGGCTCAAGGGGATCCAAATATGATGGGGTGGGATCCATATCAAGAGAGGTGGGGACCATCTCTGATGCTATTTCGGGACATTGGTGAGCACTCGTAGCCGGAGCTAACCGAAAAGATAGGGGCATGTCAGAGACATATGCAATTGGGGCATAAGGTAAAAGCTCGGGAATAATGAAGGATTCTATGGAAGGGGAAAGGCAAACCTCAATGTTGGGTTCAAGAGGATAGGGCGGTGTGGGTTCAGTCACATAATCAATGGATACGTCAACACAGTTGTCAACGTGGGGCTCGGACTATGGAGTGGTCTCAACTTCATGATTCTCAGGAGGATCGGGTTGGTCGCACTCAAAATCCGTGTCATAAGTCGACTCATCATCACTCCATGTGGGGGAAATAATGGGTTGACTTGTGGTGGAATCCGACTTGTTCACACACGCAAATTTATTTAACTGTTGTTCAAGCCATTGAAGGGCTTCATTTTGAAATTGAAGAGTCTGTGCGAACTTGTGCAAGAGGTTTTCGAGAGAGGATGGGCAAGGTGGTGGAGAAGTGGTAGTGGGTGCGGTGGACACAACTCACTATAAACACTAGGATGGGGAGAATGCGCGAATGAAGTGTGTGGAGTGGGGTTGAGTTCATCATACACGAGAGAAGAATCTCCGTGAGGGACAAAAGTGTGATCGGCGTGAGGAGCATGGGAAGGGGACTGATAGGTATGAGGTGCATAAGGTAGTGATGATGACTGTTGGAAACCATAACGATCCACAACCTGGTGTTGGGATATAGAGTGCATGGAAGGGTGAGCAGGCCTCCATGAATAACTTGGGTACTCATACCCTTCGACATTGGATATGTCATGAGAATACGTCGAGGGTTGTTCCGAAACAGTGTCATATGGATACACATGTTCCATGGTGGGTTCAGATGGAGAGAATATAAATGGGCACTCATAGGACACGTGATCGATAAGAAAGCAGTGTGTGCACGACGAAGCTTGGGATGGGTTGACACTCGACATCGAAGGCGGTGGAGTAGGAGATGTGTGCGTGGACGACACACGAGTATCAACAGTGGGTGTTTGAGATTTAAAGCCATGAAGTAAGGAATGAAGGTTCGATTCGGGCTTATCATCAAACAATCTTCCAACGAATGGGAAATGGCCAAAGTATTCCCGCAAAAGACGTTCTTCGGCCATGACAAGAGGAATATTTTTGGGTTTTTAAATATTTTTTAAAAGAAAAGAAAATCTTTTTGTGATTTTTGAAAATAAGAAAAGGAAAATCTTTTTGGCATTTTGAATATGAAAGAAAAAAAAGAAGGAAAATATTTGTGGGATTTTTGAAATTTTTTTTAGAAAAAGAAAATATTTTTGGTATTTTTTGGAAAATGGGAAAAATTTGACTCTTAATTTGGTCGAACAAACTAAAACCAACTACCTAAAGAATGTAATTGGACACACACGAGTTAAGAAAAAATCCTAACGAGCACATAGCCAATTATTATATTCAAAGTTAGTGAAAGGGGTAGTCAAATTTTAATTAAGTCTGCGGGCGACAAAATTCACGGAATATATCTTTGTGATCTCCTGTTGTAAAAATGTGTTCCTATTGGGCTGGCAAGTTGATTGATTTTAATTTAATGACAGCTAGGGTAGCACACAATGGATAAGCGAGTGAGTCGGGTGATGAAATACCTTCTCGTTTCAATGACCGGGTCCTTGTCTTAGGTAAATTAATTCATCAAACCATTCAATTTAAGTGCGATGCAGAGATTAAAAGCACACAGGAGCAAATAAGCACACAAAAATTGAACTCGTCGACAGGAGATTCGCGAGGGATAAAGAAATGTACCTTCCACGGTTTTTACACACGTGGGGTGAAGACCGAGTTGAGTCGACCGAGGGGAGATCTCGCCTATCTCAGTCGTCACCGGGAGTCCTACCGACCCAAAGTAGAGAGGCTTAAAAAAAAGTCCTCGCCTTTGTTCGCCCTCTCTTTACTTTGTCCGGTTTCCCTTTTCGCTTTTTTTTAATGAATAATTATTATAAAAATAATATGGTGTCAAAAATGCACCCAAATAAATACAAAGCTTTAAAAATCCTATACAACCAGTCTAAGGAGGAGGGAGGAGGAATAACTACAACTAAAAAGAAAAAAATAGAAAAAAAAAATTACAAGTCTTCAACGTTGCTTCAAGGCCAAGAAAGCGGCAACGACGCCATTTGATAAGAAGCTTTTTGCGTACGGTCGTTGTCTTCAAAAGTCACTCTCAAAATTCCCTTGAGTATCTACAAAACTTGTCTAAAAATAACTCTTATTGCGGTAAGTACATGTATCAATCCAACTTCCAAGGTGAAACAATTTATGTGAAAACGTGCAATTCAATTTTTTATGAAAATGTATTTTTTATTTTTTATTTTTTATTTTTAAAACAATTTCAAGGGAGAATGAACTAATAAATGCTAAAAATTATGAAATGACTAAATAAGAAAAACTAATGTTCAAGCAAGTGTGAAACATGTGAGAAGGTCAAGAGATGAAAATACACTGCATTTTTAATTATTTTAAATTTGAAATATTTCGTGATAATATTAAATCGATAATCTAACTCTCGTTAAAATTATAAATTTAATAAAATCTTTTTCAGAAAATTAATTTAAAAATGTCACACGATGAAAAATTAGGGTTGCACTATTTTCAGAAAATTACCCACTAGGATCAATTTAATGAAAACAATATCAATCCTCAAATTTCAACACCGAATTAATATTCAAATATCGAAAAAATCTATCTCTAGTTTGATTCCTAAATTCAAACATTAATTTGTTCAATTAATTTACTAACTCTCGTTACATAAATTAATTGGTGATAGTTAAAATTAATTTACCTAGAAATATAAAATTAATGAAACCAATTAATTAAATTAACATCATTCGCAGTGTATCCCACCCCATGAACGGGGTGTTTAGCCAAACATTCTCATGTGTGCTTTTAAACAACAATAAGTAATATGTCAAGAAGGAAATAAATTGAAAAGAGAATGTAGAAATACAATACGTAATTTTTTTTACAAATTTGTCTTGAAATGCGCCTTGACATGCGTCCAACTTCTTCACAATTTTCAGCACTTAATTATAAAAAGAAGACTAAAAACTAAACCTAAAAATTATTCTAAAGCTAAGCTAATTTTTTTGTATTTTTCTAGAATTTTTTCATGATCCTAAACTGTACATATTATACATAGTTTGTCTCTCTCTTGCGTCTTTTTTTTTATCTGAGAATTTTTTATTATTTTACAAGCCACGATCTTGATGTTTTTGAGGAGAGATTTTTGGGATTTGCAGATGGCTAAGCCAAATGTAAAATGGGAGCTGACGTGTTTTTTTTATTTTTTATTTTATTTGGTTTTGTTCCATGGGATAAAATTCCGATTTTAAAGGGATTTGGGTGTGGTGTCGGTTTGGCGAGTTGGGTCCGGGTCTGGTGGAAGCTCTGAGTTTCGAAGTTGGATTTTGGGCTACGATCGGTGGAGGTAGCAGCTGGTTGGCTTTATGTCTCCGAACAGGGGTCTCGGGTTCGCGATGGGTTAGGGTCGGTTTGGTATGGAAATGGGTTCCGGATGTAGCAGGGGGCTGGAGAGGTCCATTTCAGAGTTGGGATCGCCGACAGGTGGTCGGGTGTTGGGTCACGCCAGTGGTGGTCTCGCCGGTCGGGGCTGCTTCATTTCTCTTCTTTTTTTTCGGTGCTTAAATGCATCTATTTGGGGCTTAAATTAGACACTTTTGGGTGCTTATCAATAATATCTTGGTATGTGTGTTATATTATTGCCTGCAGTTTGATGTTTGTCAATATGTTGTATGTCAATTTACTATAGTTTACTTTAGTTTTGTTTAGTATAGTTTTACAATCGTCGTCAGATAACGACATTTCCGACTACACCAATTACGGTTATGATTACTTTTCGAAATGCATATATGAAAATGATGGGGAAGAGTACGAACCAAATATATCAAACTATAATAAAGAATATGTTGATTCCGACACGCAACGATCTTACTTACCTAAATGTTTAGTGCGCAATGGGAAACCATTATGTTGTACTTCTACTAGGTTCGACCTAAGCGTTTGAACACATAGTCCTAATAATCATTTTGATCATGTATTAGTGTTTGTACTACTTAAGTCATTATTTCAATACTAATAAATGATAAATTTATTCAGAATAATTGTTGTGATAATTATTTTATTACCATATATTATGAGTGCCATATATTTTACCATATATGTATTAGTGTTTGTACTACTTAAGTCATTATTTCAATACTAATAAATGATAAAGTCCAATCGGAATAATTGTTGTGATGATTATTTTATTACCATATATTTTGAGTGCCATATATTTTACCGTATATTTAGAATTTTTTACCATATATTTTGAGTGCCATATATTTTACAAGATTAATAAAGTAAACAATAGTGTAATAACTTGGTTGTCTTCCATGTGTAATAAATGAAAATAAATATGAGACATTATACCTCATAACATTTTTCATAAATATGAGACATTATACATCATAACATTTATCATCACAATTAAATTGAGACAACAATACAAAATTTATTCATAACATTTTTCAATAGTACATTATACATCACTAGCGCCCTGGGCCGAACTCATAATCCGCACCTAAATCTGCATGTGAACCCGTGTAAGGGTCAAACCCAAATAAATTACCCCAAGATTGTTGCGACTCATATATCGGGACCGGGTCAGAGGGTGGTGCTAGGTGTGGTCTGTAAACACTCGGACGATTAGAACTAGTACCACCCTCCTCAAACCCACGACTAGGCATAGTAAAACGTGCTAGTCTACGCTCCAACTCCTCAATGCGATCATCACGTGCTTTGAGTTGATCCTCTCGCTAACGTGTCTCGTGTAATATTGAATGATGGAGACCTCGAATGTTATCTGCTGCTTCGATGTGGGACTCACGCCATTCTAACTGCATCAAAGATTGAGCTGGAGGTGCGTTGGTTGAAAACTCAGGTCTCGGGACATCTATAGTATATGTAGCCCCCTCCGGTAGGTCGACGTCAACCATCCAATTATGCCTCGATGGTTGGACGTGCGTAGAACCACCCACAGAGAACCGTGTCTCATACATATGCGGTTTGTTTGTCGGTGCTGGTGCTCGTGGGATTCGCAACGTCGAAGGTGCCACTGAACCAACTCCAATCAAATCTACAATAATATATCTAGCAATCGGCGATAGTAATGGCCCGAGTGCTACTGCCTTCCAGTAGTCATTATACTCTTCTTAGGACACATCTCTTATGTGTTGATTTGCGAGAGGCCAATTTTTGGCAGCAGTTGCTTGAAAATCATGTTCTGAGACACAGCACAAACTCGATGGTGGGTTATCTACTATACATATCTGCCCAATCAATTGTCGGATGGCCCGGTCACCTAAGTACCAAAAACTCTTAAATAAGGGATCCCAAAAAATCATCCATAACCCCGATATCTCACGAGCATATAAGATGACATCAGAGTCACGATAGGCAAAAGTCTCGTATGGCTGCCATATAATGGACTCGGGTGATCGCATCTCAAGATGATGTTGACTACTTGAGATATTAAACCACTGTGCTCCCTTGACTTTCTTTCTGTTCCCCCTCGACCAACGAAATATGAGGGGCCACGCATCGATGGACGGATCAACGAGAATAGGATATGCCGTGGCCATGTACTCGTGATGTAAACACTGAAAAATTTGTCAATAAATTTAATTCATTAAAATAAGTTGACATTTATTGTAATGAAACGTAAATTTTATATATGCGGTTAGATAACATGAAACAAAAATATACCTTGAGTATTTGCCATATGCATTCAACGCTAGTCAACGATTGTCGACTGGCTTTGTCCAAAGACCATATAATACGGGCATAAATAGCCAAACCCCAGTCGTATGTGCCGATGGCAGGAATATCCTCCTGATAATGTAAATAATCGAGGTCAGAAGTGGAGTGAGCATTTGGAAAAAATACACTCCCGAATACATAGAACCAAAATGCCCGAGCTATGATTGGGGACATATAATCTGGTAAAGGTTCAACCTTGACAAAATTTTCTATGTATTTTTTAAGGTCAGAAATCGAAATTCCCGCACCGGTAAATCTCTGTATATGAATTTCGGGGAAACATTCATTTATGGTGTTACTAAAATTGGTATATTATTCAATTCATAGGTTTTAAATGGGTCGTCCTTGTCCAAACGGAATGCCTGTACATAATTTAAATATTTTGTCATATATTTAAATAATTAGGAATATAAATACCAAAAAATATATTTCAAACAATTAATTTTGAATTTAAGTATAACAAATTATTTTCATATATTGAAACAATCGGAATGCCGATACATAATTTAAAATTTTTGTCATATATTTAAATAATTAAGAATATAAAAACCATAAAATATATTTCAAACAATTAATTATGAATTTAAGTACAACAAATTATTTTCACATATTGAAACAATTATGAATATAAATAATTATTTTCATATATTGAAACAATCGGAATGCCGATACATAATTAAATTTTTTTGTCATATATTTAAATAATTATGAATATAATTACCAGAAAATATATTTCAAACAATTAATTATGAATTTAACTACAACATATTATTTTCACATTTTGAAACAATTATGAATATAAGTACAACAAAATAAAAAAAATTATTATCGGAAAGCATTGTGAAGTCGAGCGGAGTGAAGGTAAGCTCGACGTATGGTAGTTGGAAGGTTTGCGTCGTGTCCCACCAACGTTCGATCATCCCCGTCACAATACATTGATCGGAATTGAGCATCACCATAGAAAAAAAATTGATATAAAACCGGCACTGTCGATAATTGCTTTGATATTCGATTTTTTCTCTTCGATCAATTTGTATAATTTCATTAGCCCCGCCCAATCCCCCAGAAATTCGAATTTATTTCCGTTTATGATCGGAGTTTCTTCATCCGACGCGTGTGATACTCCGTCGTAAATACGAGTATAATTGCCAATTACGAGATTCGATGGTTCAATTGGCGCAGAAGGAGCGAGAATTATTGTTGAAGTCGACCCGTTTTTTTTTTATTTCTCGATATTAATGTATTTTTTTCCATTTTCTACCTAATTCCATGGTGTTAATAAATATGATTTGGAGGATTCTATAAATATAATTTGTGACTGATTTGAAATTAATTTGGGGATTATATGGGATGATTTTTGAGAGTACATAAAGAAATTTAGGGGAAATATGCAGAAAGTTTGGGACTGCTTTATTTAGAGACTATATGAGACTGTTTGGTGAGAAATATGTAAAAAGTGTTAGGAAATAAGGAGAAGAAGATGGAGGAATTAATAACGAAGAAGATGAAGAGAACTGATGGAAGAAGATGAAGAGAACTGAGGTTCTGGAGGAAGAGGAAGTTAGATGCAGAGAACTGCGGAAGAGGAATTTATAAAAGGAATTGATAAAGGCTTGTGAATAAATACACACGGAGGAAAATGTTACCATTTTATGACCGTTTACTTCTTACGAACTTCTGTAGTTCGTAAGAACTCTCAACGAACTTCATTTGTCCGTAAGAAGTTCCTACGAACTATAGAAGTTCATAGGAATCCCCCCATTGCATGCTGCCCATTTGGACGAAAGGTAAAAGGGCACATATGCAGGTTAACTTACCTTTCGCCAACGCACACCACTGCGGATGCTCTTAGGATCCGTTTAGATTACATTGGATAAAAGAGTTGTCATGACAAATTTTGTTCCGGTAAATTATATATAGGCAAACTTTGTCAAGATAAATATTATTTTTTTCACATGAAGTTATCAAACAACTAAATGACATAAAACAAGTTTTTAAGCAAAATATTTTAATAACACGTTTTTAAAACATATTTTTTACAACTGTTTTTCAAATTGTTATTATAAAGTTTAAAACATTTTTTTATAATATATTCAAAACAGTTTTTAAAAATGTTAAAAACAACTTTTACAATATTTTTATAAAACGATATTTAAAAAAAATGTAAAACATTTTCTTAGCAATTTTTTATAATATTAAAAACAGTATTTAAAATATTACAAAACAGTTTTTAAATATTCATAACGATTTTTTAACTATTTAAAACAGTTTTTTAATTTTTTTTAAAACTTTAAATAGTTTTTATAATATATTCATAACAGTTTTTAAGAAAGTTAAAAATATTTTTTACAATATTTTTATAATACGGTTTTTTAAGAAATTTGTGAAACTTTTTCTTAACAATTTTTTATAATATTAAAAGGAACTTTTAAAACATTACAGAACAATTTTTTTAACTATTTAAAACAGTCTTTAAAATTATTTTTTTAAACAATTTTTACATCTGTTGATGCAAAAAATTAAACTATGCCTAATTAATTGATCACCGATAAAATAGGTAAAACAAACAAGACACAAGAAATTTTAAAGTGGTTCGGCTCAGTGGTATAGCTTACGTCCACTGTTTTGTATTGATTGCTTTGAGTTGTTTTTTCGATCCCTTGCAATGAGGGTGATATAAAGTATTTATAAACCAAGAGGGGTACTGATAGTTGTCATGTGAATGGATGGAATGCCTTTATTTGTTAGACATTTACATCCATACATAATGAGAATTAATTGTATGAAGGTTGTCGCTTCATTGGCAATACAGGTTGTAGGACTGTTGTCGTTTTGTTATCAATACAAGCCATTGGTCGGGCTTCTCCATTAGTCGAGTTTTCCCATTGCTCGGGCTTCCCTGTTAGTCGTGCTTCATTGTTGGTCGGGCTTCTTTGCTGGTCGGGCTGACTTGGACTTGTGCCACATTGGATGACATGTTCTGGCTTGTGACTGGTCCACGTAAGGTTGTAAATTTTGGTATCAACAGAAGCCCCCAATGTTTCATACTTGGAGCTGATGTGAAAGTGTGAAATATTATGCTTTAATAGTAGTTCGGGCTGTTTGGTTTAGCTGCAGACCTTCCAGATTTGTGAGATTTATCCACTTGATTGACGATTGGGCGCGAATGGCAATTTTATAAATATTTCAAAATTTAACAAATTTTTATGGGGTATCTTCATCTTTTTCTTTGTTATCCGCCGTAAACCCAAACGTCATTTGCTTTAATCATGACTTTACCCAGTTTTCGATGCGTCTTATTAAAAGGGAGGTAAAAACTTCAATCATCTTTTACCTCTTACTTCTGATTCTACCGCTATGTTCTTTGCTTTTTCGTGCGATCACTTTCTTTTCTGTCTCAGTTCTTGCTGAATCCTTAAATTTTTGTAATAAATTTTCTTCTCTTCTTCTTTGTTTTTTTCATCATTTTTTATTCTATTGAGTCACTTGATAAGTTCAGAATCCATTTTAATATTCCATCTTGGGTTGTATTAGAGCATCCCACTTTTCCTTCTGATTTTTTCTCTCTTGCTGAGGGTCATTGGTTCCGTTCCATCTTTGTTGCTAAATGTGGTTTCACGTTTACTCCCAATCCCATGTGTTTGAACTTTTGTCAATATTTTGACATTGTACCTGCAAGAGTGGCTCCTAACACATGAAGAGTTGTCAATGGAGTTTATAGGTTAAATCAAATTTATGGAACCTATCTATGAATTTCAGAAATAATGTTTTGTTATAAATGGGTAACTAGCAATATCATTTTTTATTTGGAAACTAGGGCAGTTAGTAAAACTTTAGTAGTTAATCTCCATGATTATAATAGGGATTATTTTAATCATAGGGTAGTTGTAAAAAAATGGCAACATGCCCCTTTAGTTGGAGGTGCTAAATATCAAGGACCTAGATGTCCGCTCTTTGGCAACGGAACAGGTTGTTTTATGTTTTAGTAAATTTGCCCTGTTTATGTTTGATAAAATGTTATACTGACTGTTATTTTATAAATTGATTTGCAGTTGAGCAAAAAACAAAGTTCCCCAATGGGAGTGAAGTAAATTTGAGAGAATTGAAGTTCATCTGGGGACTTCATAAAGTAGTTTTTAAGGAGCACGTTAGGTCTGCCTCCTATCTGCTTCAATACAAAAACATTATTTCTTCCATTATCGCCAGACTTGCTGCTTCTCCTACTCTGGTGATTGACCTTGATCAAGAGTTTGCTACTGACTCAGACACTCCTCTGTCTGAAATTATGAAGAAGAGGAAATTTCCTGACCTTTACAATGGTAACATTTCTGGATCCCAAACATCTACTAAAGGAGACCAGAAGAAAATAGGGGATGTTATGAAGCCCCCAGCCCCCAAGGATCCAATCCCCAAAGGCCCAACCCCCAAAGACTTGGCTTCTAAGGATGTAGCTCCCAAAGAGGTTGAAGTTCCTTTGAGGAGACATAGGAGAGGGCTTGTAGAGAAGCAAGTTGACCAAGTAACTAATCAATTGTCCTTGGTTGATTTACCCTTTTCTGATGTTATTCCTCTAGCAGCTATCACTCTTGGTTTGGACAGGAAGATGATCAAGCCTGGTACTCTTCCAGACCATAGGGGGTGGATGACATGCTCCCTCGAACCAGGTTTCTAAATTGGCTGCTCAAAACCTTACATCGGTAAGTAATTTCCATTTTCTTAGTTTAGTTATCTTTTATATCTCTCATATACTCATTTTGATCTTCATCTTTTGCAGTTCTTAGTACACTTCAATAATAAGATGGAGAAGGATGATGCAATTAAGGCTTCTTCTTCTTCAAATGAGGTGGAGGAAGCCTTGATTGGCTTAAAGAAATCCCTACTCAAATCTCGGAAGGCTTTGGAGACTGAGAAGAGTACTTGGGCAGAGAAATTAAAGATAGCTGAGAATTATCGATAGACGTATGATGATAATGCCCTTAAAGCTGAGCACAAGGCCAAGGAAGCTAAGTGCAAGGGGAAGGAGGCTAAGCGTGAGAAATAGGAAGTTGAGCGCAGGGGGAAGGAGGCTGAGCGTAAGAAAGAGGAATCTGAGCGTAGGGCAGAGGAATTTGAGCGCATGGAAAAGGTTATTTAAGAGCTTGTATCCTCTGCCAGAGCTAAGAGAAAGTCTGTTGTAAAGGCCTCCTTTAGTGCTGGTTGGGAAAAAGGATGGAATAAATCCATTTCTGCTGCTTCTACTCAGATTGAGTATGTAAGGCAAAAATGTTTAAGAGATGGTTGGGTTGCTTCCCTTTAAGAGATGAACACAACTGAAGACTCTGAATTTTTTCAGAGATATATTCATAATCCTCCTCCAGTCATTGAGTATAAGGTTGAAGATGAAGCTGCTTCTGAAGAGTCTTCACTTATGGTTGAATCTACTGCCAAACAACCTAAAGTCATTGAGTCTTCTCTTCCTCCGATCGAGCAAATCAAGCAGCCCCAATCTGTAGTCCCTTTCTTCTGACCAGGATAAGAAGGTTAATAAGGATAAGGTGTAAAGTTGTTCGGCATTTGCTCTTTTTGTTTATTTCTCTTCATATCTATTGTACTTGAACTTTTTATCATTAATAAAAGAACCTTTTGTTCCTTTTTATCTCTTGTTGATTATACTCGTTCTCCATTCTTATAATTGATTGGTGGTTATTTCTTTCTTGCTTTATAGAAAAAATGTAACAACAATCTTCCCATAATATCGAGCTACTGAGGAAGTGCAATGATTTTTTCAAACCTAGTCATACGGACTTGTCTGAAGAAGAAATCACTTAGTTGCTCTGTGATGATGCCTCAGAGAAGGTTAAATATTCCTACAAGTATTTGAAGTACTTACTTGATCGGGCGGTAGAAAATAATGTTTCCTACTACGAAATGATAAAAGAACTCCAAGAACAATATACATAATCTACTGCGCTGTTGCATCAGAGCTATGAGTAGAAATATCAAAGCTTAAGCATAGGTCGGGGTTTTGATAATTTTATTTCTATTTACCATAAAAAAGAGTTTCTTCTTAAACTTAAAGTTAAAGAAACTAAAACTGTTGCCAATCTCCTGAAAGAGGAGAATAATAATTTGAGGGATGAAGTGAATCTTTTGAATTCTGCTTTACGAGTCGTTGTTGCTACTACTGATGAAGGTTATTCCTTTTTGGAAATTGAGAATTCAACATTAAGAGATGAATTGGAGGCCTTAAAAAACACTAAACCCACATCTTCCTCCCGATCTAGAAATAGGCCTGGTCGAGGAACCACAGAAAAAATTAGGACCCAATATGCCCTTGCCAATCAAGTTGCACAACTAAAGGTAAAAGATCGAGCTATTGCTGAGATGTCCCAAAAGCTGCAGACCTTGTCTGAATAATTATCCACTCAATCTTCCCAATTATAGGTTAAGGATGGGGTACTGAAGAAGCTACAATCACAGGTTGATAAATTAACCTTTCAATTATATAAGAAGCCAAAAGAAGTTTGGATGGATGGATATAATGAAGCTCTACGGCATTTTGATGATAGACTCCAACAGGATAAAAATGAGGCCTATAAATAGGGTTGGATGAACGCTTTAACTGTGATAAAGGTCGATCGGAATAACTCTTTGTGGGATTGGTATGATCCGGGCTTGCTGTAGCTTGACAATCCTCTATTCTAGTTAGACGTTAATTGGATACCTGCTGATCATATTCCTCACAGTTTGATTTCAAAATACTTAGGGGATTAAGAGATACATGATGAACTGGAAATCATTCGACCTCCTCATTTTCTTGATCATCCTAGTAGCAACAAAACCAGGATGGTTAAGAATTTTAACTTCATAAAGTCTTCTTATACTTTGGTTGATCCTCTAGCTGGCATGGATCCCGTGTCTAAGGCTGAAGGGAAACGTCCTGCAGAAAAATATTTTGTATTTTATTTTCTGCATATTTGAGCAATAATATGTAATCATTTGATTTAATGAAAAGATTATTTTATGAATTGATCAACTTTTAGTTAATCTCTGAATGTCTTCTCAGTCTTTGACTATGAATGGATCAACTTTTTTAGTTAATCTCTAGTTGTTCATCGGTTCTATTGATGTCCTTAGGATTATCCAAAGTTTTATACCAATTACTAATGCTTCACCATGGTTCTACTAATGTACCTAAATTTTATGGTAATTGCACTAGTTACCTCGGTTGCCAGGTGATTAGTCTCAAATTCTTTTGAATTTAGCCCCTTAATTTAGAGACTTTTAGTATCTCGAGTAATGTAAAATGAGTATAATTATTGCATATCTTTGATACGAACTCCTTTTAACAAGTACATCTAGTTTTCATATATTTCTCATGAATTTTGCAGGCATTTGAAGTATTGATGAAGAAAGAAACTAGAAAAACAATAAATAAAGTCCACGGAGGAAAGTCAAAGGGCGATTTGGTAAATTTACAGCCTTTGTCCGGAGTCTCAACCAACTAGAAAGTTGAAGAGAATTTAATCTCAAGAGCATTGAAAGAAACGACAAGATAGTCCGAGCTACGGTGAACAAGTTATGAGGATTTGAAGTTGAGAAGAATCAAGAGAAAGATCCTTGCAATAAAATACAAGGCGATTCGGACCTTTTTCCAGAAAAGGATCCGGACCAGTCCTAGAAAAAATTCCCTGAATGGAAAACCCACACGATCCGAATTGCCCCTGGGCAACCGATCCGGACCACCCTGGTAAAAGAGTCGCTGTTAGAAAAAGGGGTGCGATCCGAACCTTTTTCCTAAAAAGGATCCGAACCACCTCAAGCTAAGGAACACTGGTTCAAAATAGGGGTCGATCCGGATCGCCTACCCCGATCGGTTCAGACCGCATTAGATTTTTATGAATTCTTTATGTTCTTTCTCAGAGTTGTAATGAAGTCAAACTCTTGTAAATTTCGTAGTTATTTATTCAGATTAGTTCCCTAAGATAGGGAGTTCTATTTTTAGGTTAGCTAAGTAGGTGTAGAGGGTTTTTGTAGCAAAAAACCCTAGTTTTCATTAAGAAACATTGCTGTAAGGATTAAAGCTTTCAATTTTTGTAATTCAAGTAACATCTTTTCCTTTAATTTCAATTGCTCATTATGTTTAATTGCTAGTTCTGAATCTGAAAATTTATTTCCAATTAGTTGCTTTAGATTTAATGTTTTCTTCCTTAAAAACCATGTCTTTCGCTAAGTTTATTATGCCTAGATAATTTTCTAAGGGTTGGGGTGCATGAACCCCACCCGATGTAATTCACGATAGTGGAAATAGAATTTCGAATTACAATCTTAGATGAATCGTGTCGTATAATTGGTACAACCATCGCAAGATTTCGATCTCATTTTCCCTAGGTAACCGGGATGCTTAAGAATGTGATGCGAGTATTGGTTAATGCGATACTGCTTTACTCGTCCTTTGCTCACATACTGTGCGGGCTACGGCCCATTCATATATGTAATACTTAAGGGTACTAAAAACTGGGTTCGTTTAAAGTTTTAATTCCGAATCTAGTATCCTACGAAGTGAATTACTAGGGTGTGGGGGATCGTAACCCGACCTATCGTTCTCATTTCATAGTCAAACTTTTAGTCAAACTGTCATCAGCTTTTCGTTTAATTAGAGTAATTGCATTTCATTTAGTCATAATTTCATCAGTAATCATTTTCAAATTTGCATTTAGTCGTAGTTATTTCACATTCCAAATCACCTTTTCTTTATTTTTAGAGTCCAAGCTAGATTCCTCCATCTTTCCAACGTCATTACGAATCTTTTCGTCCTGTTCCCCTGAGGATCGATACCCGACTTATCGGACTATTACTTGAGCAACAGGCTTGCACTTGAGCCTATATAGCATGCACATTAAACACTATGGTGGTCGCGTCACCAGGCATGAGTGGAATATTTGTCCATCTTTTAGCACAATTTAGATGAAAATTATTCATTCGGGTCTTCCTTAACCAAGCAGTTGGGACTTACAATTTTGCCTTACGTGGTTTTATATGTTTGACAACCAACGTTGTTGATGTGTTTATTAATGCCGACCAAGTTTATTGGTGGTCTTTATTGATGCCGACAAACTTTGCTAGTGGTCTTTGTTGATACTGATCAACTTTGTTGGTGGTCTTTATTTATCGACCAATTTTGTTGGTGGTTTTTATTGATGTCGACCAACTTTGTTGGTGATCTTTGTTGATGCAAAGTGTAGTGCATAACATTAGTACTCCGAAAAAAATAATAATAATTTTGGAAAAATCGCATTCTCATTAATATTGAAATGAATTTATTACAACACGATTACATCACTGATAGTATTTCCTCAAGTGTCCTGCATTCCACGGGTTCTTGAATTCTTCCCCTTCCAAAGTCTCAATTCGATATGTGCCTGGTCGGATGACTGAAGTAGTATGATAAGGCCCATGCCAATTGCCTTCCATCTTATTGCTTTTCTGAATCACTTTCTTCAAAACATAATCTCCCTCTTTTAAGTTGCTCATCATGACCCTCTTGTTGTAGAAACGTGCAATTCTTTGTTGATAGGATGCATTTCTCAAAGTTGTATCTTCACGGACTTCTTCCAGCATGTCTAAATCCATCCTTCTCATCAAATCACTAACTGGGATATTGAAGTAAAGAACTCTGTGTGTAGGTAAACCTATCTCAACAAGAATTACCTCTTCAGTACCAAATGCTAACATGTAAGGAGTCTCTCCTGTAGCTATTCGGGGAGACCACAAGACAGAATGCAGTTCATTGATCCAATTCTCTTTAGCATTTTCCATCCTTTTCTTCAACCCATTCAACAAAGTTCTATTAGTTACCTCTGTTTGGCTATTACTTTGAGGATGGCTAGGAGCAGAGTGGATTTTTTGAACCTTGGATTGAATGCATTAGTCATCAAATTCATTGTTATCAAATTATGCGCCATGACTAGTCATAAAGGCATAGGGAAAACCATACCTGCATATGATATTTTTCCAAATAAAATGATAAAACCTCTCATAGGACATATCAATCAATGGTTCAGCTTCCACCCATTTAGTAAAGTAATCAATAGCTACAACCAGGTACTTGAACCTTCCTCAGGTAGTCGGTAGAGGCTCGACCAAGTCAATCCCCCACATAGCAAAGGGCCAAGGTGAAGTGATTGGTGTTATGAGAGCTTGTGTAGCCTTGCGTATACTGGAAAACCTCTAGCACTTATCACACTTCTTGGAAAAATCTGCACAATCTTCTACCATAGTTGGCCAGTAGTACCCTTGTGTATGGATTCTCTACAATAACGTTCTTCTTACTATATGGGCTCCATAAGACCCTTCATGGGCTTCTTCAATCAAATCATTCACTTCATCTAGATGCACACACCATTATAGACCAACAGTTAATCCTTTCGCATATAACACACCACCATCTAGCACATATCTTGCAACTTTGTATTTCAGCCTCTTAGCTTCAAGTAGATCGGTTGGAAGAATCCCATCTTTAATATATTCTGTTATGGGGTCCATCCAAGTTGGCCCCATATCAACTTTAATAAAGCTAACCATCAGATCTTCGTCTATGCTCCTATTAACAAGTATCTCAATAGGAATAGTTCTTCGCAACTTAATTTTGGTTGCTGAAGCTAGCCGAGCAAGTGCATCTGCTCGGGAATTTTTTAATCTTGGAATTCTGATCACCTGGACAACTAACAGAGTGGATATTATCTCCAATGCTTTGGTTAAGTATCTGGTCATTAGTTCTCCTTTAGCTGCATATAAGTTTAACACTTGATTTACCACTAACTGTGAGTCACTGTACACCATAATTTAATCGGCGTTAAGTGATTTAGCTAGATTTAACCCAATATTTATAGCTTCATACTCTACCTCATTATTAGAGGCTTAAAATTGGAATAGTAGAGCGTACTCTATGTCCAATTCGTCTGGAGTATTGAGAATGATTCCAGCTCCACATCTAGTCATCAATATACAAGCTCCATATGGGAATATCATCGTCAAACGTTTGGGTTGTTAAAATTTCTTGAAGGAAATTTTTTTCCTTTACCTCCTCATATTTCTTTTTCATCTCTTGTATTCCATGGGAGGATTCTGGTTGATCAGTGGTAACTTTTTCTGCAGCTTCCCTTTCTTGAAGTTGGTCGGGCATATCTTCAGTAGATTTGCTAACTTATGCATGTTGCTCGCAAGAGTCCCTTGCTTCTCGGGGACTTCTGAGTAAGTTAATTCTGCAATAAAATCAGCCATAGCTTGGACTTTTAAAACAGTCTTTGGTTCATTTACAAGGTTATATTCCCCCAACTCCACAGCCCAATACACTAATCTCCCGGATTTCTCTGGCTTATACAAAGCTTGCCTCGGTGGCATGTCAGTGTATACCAATATGGTGTGAGCTTGAAAATATGGCTTCATTCGTCTACTAGCCTCAATTAAGGCCAACACTAATTTCTCCAGTCTGGGATATCAAATTTTTGCTCCATGAAAATCTTTGATAGTGTAATAAACTAGCTTTTGGACTCCATTCTCCTCCCTGATCAAGGTAAATCTAACCGCTAACTCAAAAACCGCCAAATATAGATACAACTTTTCTCCTAACACTAGTCGATAGAGTAGTGGTGGTGTTCCCAGGTGCTTCTTCAATTCCAGGAAAGATTTTTTACATTCATCGTTCCATTCAAAGGTTTTTCTGAGCACCTTAAAGAATAGCAAGCATTTATCCATCGTTCGGGATATAAATCTGTTGAGTGCTGCTACGTGTCCTGTTAGACTTTGAACATCCTTTTTACAGGTTGAGGACTGCATTTCGATCAGAGTTATAATCTTATCTAGATTATCTTCAATTCCCCTTTGATTCACTATATACCCGAGGAGCATTCCCTCCTGTACTCTGAAGACGCATTTGGTGGGGTTTAATTTCATTTGGTGCTTTTCTAAGTGATCAAACATCTGTCATCAACATACACCTCTATGTTCTTACCTATATTCTCCTCAAATACTTTGTTCACCAATCTTTGATAAGTAGCACCTGCATTTTTCAGACCAAATGGCATAACATTATAGAAATAAGTTCCTCGGGGAGTGATAAAGGAAGTGTTTTCTCTATCTTCGAGCTTCATTTTGATCTGGTTATAACCAGAATATGCATCTATAAAACTCAACAACTCATGCCTTGAAGTGACATCTACCAATTGATCAGTTAGTGGCAAAGGAAAGTGATCCTTTGGACACGCTTTGTTCAAGTCAATGAAATCCACACACATCCTCCATTTATTGTTATTCTTCTTGACCATAACTACGTTGGCCAACCAGTCCAGGTACTTCACATCTTCAATAAAGGAAGCTTTTTGAAGCTTCTCCACTTCTTCCTGTAGAGCCTGGTTCTTTTTCGGGCTAAAAAATCTTCTTCACTACTTCATAGGTTTAACCTCCTTATTAACATTAAGCTCCTGGCATAGGAAATTTGGGTCTATGCCTGACATATCTTTATTACTCCATGCAAACACTTTTTTCTTTGCCTGAAGAAAGCCACTAACTCATGTTTAAGAACTGGTTCCAATGATGCTCCTATTTGAGTTATTCGTTCAGGTTTATCATCGTCTAGAACAATGGTTTCTGTTGCCTCCATTACTTGGACTTTTATAAGCTCAGATTCGTCTCGTGGATCTAAGGTTTCAACCTCAGACTTGCTGTTCGACTCAGATATATCCACTTGATAAGTGGTTGTTTTCCTCTTTCTCTCCAATATATCTTTTTCCTCAGCAAAGGAATAGTAGCACTCCTGGGCTACTTTCTGATCTCCTTTCACTACTCCAACTTTGAAGTTGGTCGGGAATTTCAAGCATTGATGAAGAGTAGAGGGTATAACCTCAAATTTCTTCAGACCATCTCTTCCTATGATCACATGATAGGTTGAATGAACAATTTTGTCCATTATAAAGAATATCACTTTCTCTGTCCTTCTCGGCGGCCATGTCCTGATCTACGCGTCTAGTTTACTTATCCTCGACGGAAATACTTTCTTGCCAGAAAAGCCAATGAGTGGCATGTGGTAAGGCTCCAGTTGGTTGAGTTTAATTCCTAAACTATCAAAACATGGATAAAACATGATGTCTGTCGAACTGTCATTATCTACTAATGTTCTTACCACTAGTACTTCTTTCAACCTGATTCTGATCACTAAAGTATCATCATGAGGATACAACACTCCAGATAGATCATTTTTGGAAAATCCAATTATGAGCTTATCTTTGTTAACCTCTTTTGGTCAGTCTTCATAGGTGAGGTTGACTCGATGAATATAGGAACAAGCTTTGGCCTCATTGAGGTAAGCTTTCCTTTCTGCTGTATGATCTCCTCCTCCTGCATCCCCACCTGTAATCATGTGGCAATCAAAATATCCAAAACTGAGTGTGAATACCTCACATTTCGGTTGTCTAGGCTTCTCGGGGAGATCAGGATCATCTTCTGGATCTTCTTCGTGGTTCCTCTTCTTATCTTCTCTAGACTTAACTGGTGATTTAGATCTCTATCGACCTCTACCTCCAATTCTTCCACCAGGCTACCGATCAACAAATCTATCCAACTTTCCTCTTCGAATGAGCGCTTCAATCTCATTTTGGAGGGTAATACACCGGTTAGTAGTATGACTATGATCTTTATGAAACTCATAATACTTGGACTTATCCATCTTATCACTAGGTGACCTTAACATTTCAGGCCAACTCAAATCATTGTTGTGCTTGATTTCCTCCAACACATGATGTATGTCCACCGTTAAAGGAGTTTAATTAGTGAATGTCCTGAATCGATCTAGGCTTTCTTTTACTTTCTAACTCCTGTGCTCATTGTGATTCTTGTTCTCCTTCTTATCTGAATTCCCTTCTATTTTTACTTCTGCTATTGCATCTAAATTCTTTTTAGCGGCCATAGCTTCCTCGACGTTCATAATCTCTTTTACCTTGGCCAACAATTCTGTCATCATCTTTGGGGGATCTTTCGCCAGAGTATAGTATAATTTATCAGGGAAAAAATCACTCATGAGGGCAATGATTGAGGTCTTCTCTTCGTAATTAATGACTTCTAGTTTCTCGTCATTGAAACAAGTGATGTAATTCCTAGTACTTTCTCCTTCCTTCTATCTTACACTGAGCAAATGAGCTACTCTCTTCACAGGATTTGCTCCAAAGTAAAAATTACCAATGAATAGCTCGGCGAGTTATTCATATTAAGAAATCTGCCCCCGAGGAAGGCTATTGTATCAGATTTGAGCAGATATGATGATTATTCTTGAAAATTCCCTACATCTCATCTCATTAGGAACTGCATAGATATCATCCGCTGCTTGGTATTGTTCTATATAAAGAACTGGATCAGTCTTCTCATTATACTTGGGAGTGACCACTGGATCTTTAAACTTAGTCGGCTTTGGGAAATCTATGATGGTTTACACAAAGGGGGATCCCTTTTTAAAACTTCTTTGGAGGGGATTCTTGTCCTTGGCCATCTCTCCCAATCTGTCTTCCAAATGTTGAATGGAACCTTTCCAAGTATTACTGCCAGCACTAGATCTATGGGTGGCAGCTTTTTTATGTCAACCAACAGATCGTGTTGAACTTTCATCTTGTGAACCTTCCCTCTGACTGGATCTATCAGTTCATCGGGTGCTTAATCTGGATTGGGCTGAACCTTCCCTTAAATCGCTTGGTCGTCGATTATTTCTCAATGCAACCCATAGGGCATTTCCCTGAGGTCCCAAACGATCGAAAGGAGAGGCCCTACTTAGCCTTTCGAAGGCACTTAATCTTTTTGGGATGAGGTACTATCCATTGGTGGAGTTAGTGATCCTTATTGAAGAAGTTACTCCAGAAAGGTATGAAAGATCTCTTGAAGTTCTGGAACGGCTATACCCAACACTCCTTGATGGCGGCGGTGGCATATTCCTTTGATTAAATTATGCAGGAACTCCAGTTTGTAGAGTTTGGGCCAACTGTCGTATAATATCTTGCATAGCCTCTTGACCATTGGCCAAACTAGCCAAAATTCCTGTTTGGAGGGGTAGAGGGATTAAGCAGAATTCCCTCATTTCTGGTACTTGATTCAGGAATTTCAGCCATGGGTGATGAATGAGTGATAACGTTTAGTAATACGTTCCCACAGACGACGCCAATATGTTGATACAAAAAACTAGACTAGGCCTAATTAATTGATCACAGATAAAATAAGTAAAACAAATAAGACACAAGAAATTTTAAAGTGGTTTGGCTCAATGGAATAGCCTATGTCCACTATTCTGTATTGATTGCCTTGAGTTGTTTTTTCGGTCCCTTGCAATGAGTGTGATACAAAGTATTTATAACCTAGGAGGGGTAATGATAGTTGTCGTGTGAATGGATGGAATACCTTTATTTGTTAGGCATTTACATCATGCATAATGAGAATTAATTGTATGAAGGTTGTCGCTTCATTGGCAATACAGGCTGTAGGGCTGCTGTCGCTTTGTTATCAATACAAGTCGTTGGTCGGGCTTCCCCATTGGTTGGGCTGACTTGGACTTATACCACATTGGATGACACATGCTGGCTTGTGACTGGTCCACGTAGGGTGGTAAATTTTGTTATCAACAATAATATATTCAAAATAGTTTTTAAAGATGTTAAAAATAGTTTTTACAACATTTTTATAATACATTTTTTAAAAATATTTGTAAAACACTTTCTTAACGTTTTTTTATAATATTAAAAATAGTTTTTAAAATATTACAAAACAATTTTTAAATATTCATATTTTTTTAAATTATTTAAAATAGTTTTAAAAAATATTAAAACTGTTTAAGAAGTTAGCAAATATGTTGACTAATATTTCCCACTCAAACAGGTAAGCAAAGTTTGCCAACACCTTATGTATAATGGGTGTTGTACACTGGAAAACAATGTCATGAAAAATTGTACAACCAAACAGCCAAAAAGTTGGCAAATTTCCATATTTGCCAACTTTTTGTCATTTGCCATGGCAAATAATGCTAACCAAATGGACCCTTAAAATTTTGGTGTTCAAATGATAATTGATAAAAAGATGAAAATTGATTAAACACTTATTTAGAACTAGCTATAGAGAGTGAGGTAAGAGTAAAAGAGATGAGATTGAATTTATGTGGTTCAGACCAATAAGGTGTGTACGTCACAAGTGCTAGTATATATAGTATTAGTTTTACAGAATGAGAGTTTGTAGTCTCAATCAACTTGTCCTTGTAGGTTATTCCCTGCCTTCTTAAATATGAGCATGGGAATACCCGTTTGAGGAATAATACATATGATCCATTGTGGTATATCAAGATATTTTTTTATAGAATAAACTAATACTCACTTTACAAGATAGTGGAGAATAATTATAAAGTTAACATGGGCAAACACGGGCGGAAGAACGTTCATATGTTTTGTAAGAGCAAGATTTTATAATTGCCCATAAATTAGGGAGTTTGACGTATTCCGTAACAAACCATTGTTACATATCAAAGACTAGATCCGCTTTTGCCTCTATAATCATTTAAAGACATGTGAGTAACTAAGCACTGTGTTCGAGATTTAATCTGTTGTAATCATCACAAATGCTTGATGGAGGTATACGATCTTATGGTTTTGATTTTACTCGATGGATTATATTCTAGGATGGTTATTTTTTTCTCGAGGCTTTTTTTTATAAAATGATTTTTGAAAATATTTTTTCCAATTTTTATTCTTGTTATAAAGAAATGTCCCTTTTCATTCGAACGAGTGTCTAATGAGATGGGTTATATTTAGCAGAACCGTTCTCGTTGGAAGGACGATCAAACGGGAAAGGGTTATCGTTCAAACAAGACATAATCTCGTTAGAACGAAACAAGTATTTTCATTCAAATGAGATGCCATTTTCGTTTGAACAAAATTGCCGCCTTGAAAACGTGTTTTTGTATAAATATGATTCTTCTGACCTATTTTATAGAGAATTTTAGGAAAAAATCTTTTGAAGTACCTATGCCAAAAGTTTCCATCTTTGTGTTTCCTCAAACACTTTTCCAAATCATAAATCCCTTATATGATTTGTTAAGTTTGTTCAAAACCAAGTTCCATATGCATTACATCAAACCCTTGTAGAATTTTACACTGCTGATTTTGGGAGTTGAGGATCTACTGTTGAAGAAGAAAGGATCTTGAAACTCGAGGCTGGTCGGTGGATATTGAAGAAAGAGCGCTTCCTGTGGATGGTGCTGGACTGTGCCGTATCTATAGAAGAATTAAAGATATGTGCATTATACTTAATGGATCTCTAATTAGTCTGTAAGTCATAGAGTTTGTGAATTATTGATATAGTGCTGAAATCTAGGTTTTGCTCGAAAGGGATTTTTTCCTCAGGTTCTTCTTCTGCTTTTTTAGGTTGGTTTGATTATTTTCTTAATTTGGAATACTTAATTTGAACATTATATTAACTAAATATTCATCAAGATAAAATTTGATTAAAAATTGGATCTTGTGTGTGCGTAACCTAATATACAAACTATATATACAAACCCCTCTTTCTCAAATTAGTACAGAGCCGATTACATTAAGTTTTTGTGTGATCCTTTAAAATTTTCAGTTTTATGGATAATTTGTATAATAGGCTATCTATTTTCGATGGGTCTAATTATGCTTATTGAAAAGATCAAATGAGGTCGTCTTTGAAAGAGATCCACGAATATGTATGACTTGTTTTGTGAAAGAGGGTGGACACCATCCACTGTGACCAATGGTGATGTCATAGGTCCTAAACCCGTCACCACTTGGACAGAGGATGAATTAAAATGGTGTAATTTTAACTCACGTGGTTTAAGTTCTATTTCTGGAGTTATCACCCCTGACGAGTTTCGTCGCATCATGACGTGTACCACATCTAAAGAAGCATGTGATACCCTTTAGCTCACTCACAAGGGTACCAATATTATGAAAGATTCTAAGCTATAAAATCTCACCACACAATTTGAGACCATTACTATGCTAGAGTCTGAATTATTTGATTAATTTTATGCACGAATGTATGATATTGTTAACTCTAATTATAATTTGGGTGAGAGAATTCCTGAGACATGCGTTGTGAAAAAGTTTTTGAGATCCTTTCCATCCTTCTTTGTTACTAAGGTCACTGTCCTTAATTAGTTGGGAATTTAAGATACACTTAGGTTAGAAGAACTCATGGGCGACCTTCAAACTTATGAGATCGATATGTTTTCCATTACTGTTAAACCTAAGTAAAAGGGAATTTCTTTGTTAGTACAATGTAAAAAGGAAAGAGGCGGTTTTTTCCGACTCCGAGTATGATTTTGATGTAGATGATCTTGTCGTTTTTGCAAAAATATTCAAAAATATTCTTAAGCTAAGAAAATAAAATACTTCCAAAGAAAATAAAAGTTTTGACAAAGTTAAAAAGTATAAATCGGGTACGAAAATTTTTGAAAAAGCAAGAGGAGAGTACCCTAAGAAAGATGAAGATTGATCCTATGAGTTCGAAGTTAAGGGTCACAAAGCTCACCAGTGTAAAACGAGATTAAAGAGACAAGGCAAATGCAAAGTTGCCTTCAATTCCACGCTTAGTGATAACGATGTCAAGTCAGTGGATCTCGAGGATGGACCACCGTATGGATGTAACTTCACCGCGTTCATGGCCAGTCATATTAGTATATCGAGTACACCTCATGCCAATGACGAAGTTGCAAAATATGATGACCTTGACAGTGAGTCTAGTCATTCCGAAGAGAGTGAGTGAGATAACATTTTGAGTGAGGAGAGAGTAACCTTCAATGTGCTTATGCCGAGTCATTTAAAATGAAATAGCAAAATAACAGTTTGGGGCTTAGGGTTTTATCTTTAGAGAATGAGTCGAGAGAGTCGATAGAGAGTGACTCCTCGATGAGAGTGTCTTTAGGAGAGAAAGTCATTTTAGTGAAGAGGAAAAATGATGACTTGACCAATAAAGTGGCTAGTCTTACGAGAGATCTTCAAGCTTCATTGGAGACTCATGAAAAACTTGAAGCCCTTATATACCATCTCGAGAAATATCTCGAACGTGACCGGGAGGTCAAGTTTAATATAGAGGATACATCGAAGAAAACTGTAAATATGTTCCTTGTTCCTTCTTTAGGATTTATGGAGAGGCAATTAATAAGTTACGATAGTGC
The DNA here is from genome assembly GCA_949130495.1 of Sambucus nigra. NCBI lineage: Eukaryota > Viridiplantae > Streptophyta > Magnoliopsida > Dipsacales > Adoxaceae > Sambucus > Sambucus nigra. The sequence continues at coordinate 273,422,858 of OX422221.1, read as the reverse complement.
ATTCACTTCCCATGCTGCACCGGGACCAGTTCTTAAATTTGTAATAGATACATATGGGCCTCGACCTAAACCATAAAAGAGAGTTTAACCTAAAAGATCAAACCAAGGTAGACCCAAGAAAGTCCATGTTTGAATCTGTTACAAAATAAGAGGTCACCTTAGGAAATTTTACTTTAAGTTAAGGAGAACTCAACGTACACATACTCCCACACACCGCTATAGCAAGTTTGCTAATCTTAGAAAGAAAGTTTAGTTCCCAGTTGCGACTTTTCAAAACTTAATGGAATAGTTTCAAAGGATGTCTATACCTTTTGATAACGCTCCTAACGCTACGACTAGAGCCAACAATGATAAGAGAAAACAAAAGGTTACCACCACTTAGTTACCTAAGAAATATGATAAAGACCTTATTGTTCACATTGATCTCAAGGTTCAAAATAATTTCCAATGGTATTTTGATAATTGGTGCTGTAGGCACATGAATAGTGATAAGTCATATTTTATCGATCGCAAGGAATGGAAAGCCACCTTTGGAGATGGGAGTATATCTAGTATTTTAAGATGTGGTTGCATTGAGATACTCAGATTTCTTAAACTAGATAATATGCTATATGCCGAAGGGTTGAAAATGAACTTGATTAGCATAAGCCAACTTTGTGTTGTAAGTTTTATGATAAAGTTTAACTAGTTCGAGTGTTACATATATGATCAATCCGGTGAACTATTACTGCAAGGAGTGAGGATATACACTAATTCATATGGGATTATTCTAAAATCCTCCTTTATGTGAAATAATTTCACAATCTCTTCTATGGACCTTTGGCCCCAATGACTAGGTCAAGTGAATTTTAGAGATCTCGAGATATTAGTGAATCAAGACCTAGTGCATTTCTTACCATCGCTTGGGAAACCAACTTCGTCAATTTGTGGTCCTTGACAACAAGGGAAACAAATTCGACGTCCCCATCAGAAGTTGAATATCATTACCACTTCTTATGTGTTGGAGTTGATACGTATGGATCTTATGGGTCGTACTCATGTCGAAATAATGGGTGGTAAGAGATACATTCTCATGATGATCAATGACTTTTTAAGATACTCTATTATGGGGTTTCTTAGAGAAAAGTTCGATTCGGTTGAGTTCCTAATAACCAAGTCTCGTGTCATACAAAACCAACACAGTGTGACTATTAATTAAATACGTAATGAAAAAGACATTGAAGAAGAAAAAGTGGATAGCTCTTGTGATGGAGTGGGCATCAAACACAAGTTTTCAGTCGTTCGTATTCCTCAACAAAATAGTATAGTTGAGAGGAAGAACTGAAAAAGATTCAAGATATTGATAGATCCATGCTTCTTGGGAGAAACGTGCCTAGACATTTTTAGGCAGAGGCGGTAAGTACCATATTCTATACGATGAATGAGGCATATCTTTGTCCGAACATATTACACACGCTATATGAGTTATGGATAGGGAAGAAACCTAACCTTTTGTATTTTTATGTCTTTGGGAGTACTTGCTATATCTTGAGAGGTGGAGAGAACTTAGGAATATTCGACTCTCTGAGTGGTGAAGGGATATTTTTAGGTTATTCATCATCGAGTAGGGCTTATAGGGTGTTTAACCTTTCAAGATCTAAGGTTATAGAGTTAAATAATGCCCTAATTAAAGATGATGAGTCGTCGACGTCTATTGACCCTAGCCCCCAGTGTGAGGATGATGCACCTATGATGACGATCCCGTCATTCCTTATACTACTCTGGTGGACCTTGTTTTGATTTAGAGAATCTACACTCTTGGGTTTGAAAGAGTTATGGCCCTTTTAGTATACTTGTTAATCTCATACTAGGTGTTAATACTCGCGCTCAACTTGAAGATGTGGTTATCTACCTCCTTAGTCGATCTCAAGAATGTGAAAGAAGAACTCAAGGTCGAGCATTGAATATCCGCTATGCAAGAAGAGTTACTATCGTTTCCTAAGAACGATGTCTAAAATTTAGTCCACCGATCTAGAAAGATAAATGTGATTGGTACCAAGTGGATTTACAAGAATAAGATGAATAAAAATGGTACCATAGTTTTTAATAAGTCTAGGTTAGTCTCTTAAGGCTCTACACAAATTGGGGGTGTATAATTTAACGAGACATTTGCGCCAATTGCTAGGCTTGAGTCAGTCCGCTTACTACTCGCCATAGCATGTCATCTACACTGCAAGTTATATCGAATAGATGTCAAGAGTGACTTCCTTAACATCATTATATAGGAGGAAGTGTACGTGGAATAATCAAAGGGGTTTGAAGACCAAAAGCACCTAGGACATGCCTTTTATATTAAGAAGGCCCTGTATGGTTTGAAGCAAGCACCCCGTGCTTGGTACTAAAGGATCACTTCTTCTCTCTTAGCTCGTGGATTCAAGAGAGAAGGAGTGGATAAGACGTTGTTTGTGAGGAGGGAGAGTGGTGAGATATTGGTTGCCCAAGTCTATGTGGAGGACATAGTATTTGGATCCATTTGCTCTCAAAATTCTCACACTTTGGAGGAGGAGATGAAGTGCGAGTTTGATATGAGAAGGTTGGTTGGCCTACATTCTTCTTATGTATGCCGGTGCATCAGTTTGAGGATGGGATATTCATATCTCAAAATGCTAGGACCTAGTGGAGAATTTTGGTTCAGACTCCTCTAAGCACTCACGTACCCCCATGAATAAATAAACTAAGATTGGGAAAGACATTTTAGGCAAGGATGTAGAGCAAACCCTTTAAATGAGCATTATAGGTAGTTTTCTCTACTTGACCGCTAGTCGTCCAAACATTGCCTCTGGAGTTGAAGTTTATGAGCGATATCAAGTATCCCTAAAAGAGTCTCACTTTTTTGAACCTAAACCTATCATCAAATACGTGAGTGGCACTCTTTTCTATGGTATTTGGTATTCCTTTAATACCGACGGGGGCCAGGATGTTGATGGTTATAGGAGAACCTTGGGAGGAAGTTTTTACTTTGGAAGTTCTCTTATCTCTTGGTTAAGCACGAAATAAAAATACATATCTTTGTCCATAATGGGGGCAGAATATATAGCCGTTGGAAGTTGTTGTATGCAACTCTTATGGATGAAGCAAATGTTGGAAGATTATGGAATTTTCCAAGGTATAATAACTATTTGTGTGATAATACGAGTGAAATTCATATATCCTCTAATCTGGTCCAACATTGCCGGACAAAGCATATTAGGATACATGAACATTTTATTCATGATCTCATTGAGCAGAAGGTCGTGTCCATGAGCTTTGTGAGCACTGAATTTTAATTAGTCGATATTTTCACGAAACCTTTAGATGCACTTAGATTTGAGAATCTTAGGAAGTCTTTGGGTATTTACTCTGTTCATTGAGTTCATATCCTATATTTATATTTCTAAATTTTATTTCTATGTATTGATATGATTATTTTATATATATATTGAAAAATCCAAATAGATTTTCATTTTTTAAGAAAAAGTATGAAAATTTGATTTTTTTTTTATTTTTGATAAATTTTTTGAAAAGGACAATTTTTTTTTTATTTTCATCTTTCATCGTATATAGATGTGCATTTAAGATATTCCGATCACCCTTACATTCTATTGTGACACCCCACCTAATTAAATACCGGGTGATCAGTCCTTTATTAGATTAAATCAGAATATCCAATTGGTTCAGAATATGCATCACTGTCGAATTTTTTTTATTATAATGTTGTAAGGAAAATGCGGGTTGGTATTGTGGGTAGTGATTAGAAGGATTTTTCTATAGTCTATCTAGATGATAGAATAATTAATGGGTTTTGAGGTGCGTTAGGCCTGCACATTAGTTGAGAGGTGAGAATTTCAAGTGAACGTTCGAAAAGCTAACATGCGCATCCTATTTGGTTTACTGCAACATTTAAATACTTGTTAAAAATTTTAAATGTTTTACACTCGGGCTCTAACCCGTCTCTTGCAAATCTTTTATCTTTTGCAAATTATTTTAGGTGCCCAGCCATAGGGACACCAAGCATTGGAGTTCCATTCATTTGACACACTGTAGCTGCTGTGGAAGTTACAGGACCTCGGTAGTAGACGCCTCCATATTTATCACTCCTTCATTCCGAGCTATTTACTTCTTTTAGGGCATGTTTCCCCTTTCTATTAGACAGCTAGAGATTTATGGATTCATTTATTTATTCAGTTCAGTTGTTAGATTATTGTACTTGATACTTAGACTGGATATGTTTACTCTAGTTGCTTTTATTATTTCAGTCATTTCCTTTCATATAAGTTTGGTTTGGATGGTGAATGTAAATTATTCGTTAATTTATTCTTACATTAATTAAAGGATAAAATTTTGACATCAACCTTTTTAAATATTAAGTGGTTAGTATTTTAATAAAAGTTTTTCGACAGTGATGCATATTTTGAACCAACTAGATATTCTTATTTAATCTAATAAACGACTGATCACCCAGTATTTAATTAGGCGGGGTGTCACATGTGGTATCAGAGCATCAGGTTCTAGAGTCCTTTAGGATCTGTACAACTTATTATGCTTCCAACGTAGCGTTCTTTGATATATAGAGCCCTATATTTAGGAATGTTGTATTCTTTAATTGCGCATTTTTTGTCATCATCTATTTAAGATATTTACTGTGGAGTTATAAAGCATCTCCCTCATTTTAGATGCCTCCCAGACGTGCACAACGAGCTCCTTGGGATGCCCAGCCCGAGCCCCAGATAACTCCGGTTTAGGGCAAGATGAATGTTGCGGAGGTTGTTGCTATCGTAGCACGGGCGGTAAATGCATCTTTGTCCATGGTAAAGCAGGCCCCACCCTAGGTACCGACAGTGGCCCCAGCACCAGCTCACGCATTCCCTTCTGCTTAGGAGTGGGTCAGGGATGCCTTATAGAAGGCACATCCCCTGTAGTTCGCAGGAAGTTTAGATATTATAGTGGCTAGCTAGTGGCAGAAGGAAATTTGGCGGCACTTGAGGATGTACGAGTTCACTGAGGTTCAAAGACAGATACTAGCTACATTGGAGCTAGTGGGAGCGGCACTGCAGTAGTGGGAGTCTATTACCACTGCTAAAATGATGGGACCGAGATTAATTAATTTAAATAGAGAGAATTTTTTTATAATTAATCCGAATTTTAATTAAATAATTACTAGAATGAAAAGAGTTAGTATTTATTGGTGATAATTATGCTGAATATTACTTAGCGAGTAAAGTAATATATAATTCTGGAAATATAATAAAGTTATCGTGGGTAAAAATACAACAGTTATAGAAATTAAATCGAGATGCGCGTGTTAGTCGTGTCGGGACTAAATTAATCGAATAAAGAGTAAAACATTTATAAGTCACTCATATGGTCGTTTTGAGTGCACCGTTGAGTCCGAAAGGGCCGAGATAGTCAGAAAAGTCTATCCGGGGGCTTAGTTTGGGTTACAGGGTAGTTTTAGGCCAACCAGCACCTTGGAAGGGTATTTTGGTAAATTATATTTTCAAGGTAAATTAAACGATGAAAATTAGAGAAATAAAAGATCTCATATGTGTTTTAGATTAGGTTATCTGCCATGAGAAAAGAGTTAGACACAGAGAGAGACCCAAAAGAGAGAAAGAGGAAGAAAAATCTAAGGAAAAGCCACCACAAGTGCACCTCTTCCACCACTGTGACCACCATCGTATAGATCGGAGAACAAGGGTCGCAACTATACCAACAACATCAATGGATCAGACCATCTTTCATAAGGCAAGTGTTTAAATCTTGCTCTTTTATCATTAAATGTAGTCATGTTAGTGTAGGAGATAAAACCCCCTTAAATTGCATATGATTTGATGAAGAATTCATGATTAAACGATATATCAAGGGTAAATTGATATCAAGTTGAATGGTTATGGTAATTTGAAGATTAACTACGAATTTATGTTGATATTTGTGGAGTAAATCTAAGATTAAAAAGGTTTAATTGGAAATCTTATGAATTTGGGTTTATGAATCTGAAATTTGGGGATTTTTAGTTTGTGGATTAATTAATCATGAATTGATGTGCTTAAGATCTTAGAAATCTTTCTTTTATGGTGTAAATTGAGTTGGAATTGAATGTAAGGAGTTTGGGACTGAGTCATAGAGGTTTTAGGACTATTTATGGAGGTAAAACGTAGCATGTGCAGGTTGGGGACGGAAATGTTCAATCTCGTTCAAACGAGATGGAACCTGGTTCGAATGAGAACCCCTATCGCGCGACATGTCATTCTAAAAAGATGTTATCTCGTTCAAATGAGTGAGATTTTGGCTTGAACAACAGTGCCAGTTTCTGGGAAATTTCTTCTATTTCATATCCTGGGTAGTAGGGTTATTTAAAGTGGTGTTTAGAAGATTAATTAAAATTCAGTTAGAACACAATCGGTGGAGAATATAATACGTATGATGATTTATGATAATTGGAGTGACGAGTTATCTCTAAGTTATGAGCGAGAGAGTATTCGTAATCTAGTATGGGTAATACAAGTAGTAATGAGAGATACTACGTATAAGTTAAATAATCGGGTTGTGTGTATACCTAATTAAATTGATGGGTTGATTGAATGCCTACAATGATATGTATTCTGTGTATGACATACCTACCATACTTGCTATCACGAGAGGTTGGGAAAAGGGGACAATCCTATCTTGAGGAGCCTTCGGGGGATATTTGACTGATACCTCAAGGGCATGGAACCTAAGTATGATCTATTTTAGAATGATAGTATTGACGGTCATATGGGTGCGTAGGTATGTGCATAGTCCATAGGCTTGGAACCATGTTCTCCTCCAATATTTGTGAATTGTAAATTTATGGTTCGTGAGAGATTCCGAACCCATTGTCCTTATTCAGTGCGAGATGTACCGGGACTTGATAGCAGAGTATGAGGGTATAGTAGTTGAGTCTAGAGGTGCCTTTTAGTGTGTGTGTGTGTGTCTATATATATATATATATATATATATATATATTATAATGATGTTAACATTCGTAAAAACATTTATTATAGTGTTGTAAGGAAAATGCGGGTTGGTATTGTGGGTAGTGATTAGAAGGATTTTTGTCTATAGTTTAGCTAGATGATAGAATAATTAATGGGTTTAGAGGTGCGTTAGGGGGGGTGCACATTAGTTGAGAGGTGAGAATCTCAAGTGAGCGTTAGAAAAGCTAACATACGCATCTTATTTGGTTTACTACAACATTTAAATACTTGCTAAAAATTTTAAATGTTTTACACTCGGGCTATGACCCGTCTTTTGCAAATATTTTCTCTTTTGTCAAATTATCTTAGGTGCCCAGCCATAGGGACACCAAGCATAGGAGTTCCATTCATTTGACGTGTCGTATCTGCTGTGGAAGTTATAGGACCTCAGTAGTAGACATCTCCATATTTATCACTCCTTCATTCCGAGCTATTTACTTATTTTAGGGCATGTTGCCCCTTTCTATTAAACAGTTAGAGATTTATGGATTCATTTATTTATTCAGTTCAGTTGTTTGATTATTGTACTTGATACTTAGACTGGATATGTTTACTCCATCTATTTTTATTATTTCAGTCATTTCCTTTCATATGAGTTTGGTTTGGATGGTGAATGTAAATTATTTGTTAATTTGATCTTACATTAATTAAAAGATAAAATTTTGACATTAACCTTTTTAAATATTAGGTGGTTTGTATTTTAATAAATGTTGTCGACAGTGATGCATATCATGAACTAACTGGATATTCTGATTTAATCTAATAAATGACTGATCACCCGATATTTAATTAGGAGGGGTGTCACATCCATCCATTCATGTGACTTTTTCACAGAGCTTTGTGACGTGGTTTTGTTTTGTTAGTGTGATTAATAATGTGTGGATAGCATTTCGTTGATCATTGATTATTGCTTTCTTTATGCTAGACTCTTTATCACCTTTATTGTACAAGTGCACTGACTTTTTGAACATTGTGCTTACTTATCGTATGTCAAATATGGTGTTGTTATCTCAGTCATGCTTAATAACAAATTAAATGTAAATAAAGATAAGTTGTGCTTGTAAGAACCACTGCTTGAATTTCATTTCTTGTAAAGATTGTTATATATTAAAGAATGGAAAGGGGCTACGAAAGAGCAAAATACTCTTATGTGTTAAAAATCACCATTTGCAAAAATAGCCTAAAAATATTAACGACAAACAAAAACAGAAGTACCATGTCCAATTTTATTTCATTAATGCTTCGCTACATATGAGCATTATGATGTCTTCAAAACTAATTGAGAGTGAATTATTTTATAATTGAGATTTTGAGGGTGTTATAAAGTTAAAGATTAATGGATTTGCACACTGGACTCTCTTGAAAAGAATTAAATTATTTGGCATTATTGATTTGAGAATAATTTAAATTCATGGCACATTTCACGAGTCGAGTCAATTTTATTTATATTCAACATTCTTACACGTAAGGTTGAAATTTAGTTCTTTCTTTAGAAGTATCTCATGACTTCCTGCACCTATGTTATGAATGCCTTTTCTAATTTTTCCATGGAGAATATTCATGAAATTACATTTCGTTTTCATGATTCGGTTATTTTTGTGCTATTCCATGTGTTATATATTTATGTATCTATATATACCTCTTATACATACATTTTTTCTTGAAAATTCTTTAAATTTAAAAAAAGTTGGTATGCCTTGAAAAAAATCTCATTGCATGTGATTAATTGATTCATATCTTTGTGATGTTATTTCTTTTGGATTCATGTGATTTTTATTATTCATTCTAAGTTTCTTACCCTTTGTCTATTATGGACAAAAATGGGGAGAAAAAAATTCAAGGGGAGATTTATTTTTCTTTAAAACTCATATGCACCATGCTATTCTTTTGTTTCATCGGTGTAGGTCTCTTATGCTTTGATGATGATCTCATATATTACACAAGATGAAGTATTTCATTTGAAGAAAAAGTTTCGAATGTCATTCCATTTTTGGGTTTGGGAGGACATTTGGATACATTATCTTAGGGTTTTTATTATAATTTTTTTTTGAATTTTTTTACCCGAATAGCCAAAGGGAGATTTTTAAGGGCAAGATTTTAAAATTTCTCACAAATTAGGGAGTTTGACCTATCATGTTACAAATCGAAGACTACATCTGCTTTTGCCTCAACGATCATTTGAAAACATGTAAGTGACCGAGCATTGTGTCCGATATTCAAGTCCTTGCAATCGTTACGAACTATTTATATAGGTATATGATCTTGTGGTTTTGATTTTGCTCGTCGAATTATATTCTAGGATGGTTTTTTTTTCGAGGCATTTTTTATAAAATAGTTTTTAAAAATTGTTTTTTTTTGAATTTTTAATCTTGTTAGAATGAAATGTCCTTTTATTTCGAACGAGCATATAATAACATGGGCTTTGTTTAACAGAATCATTCTTGTAGGAGGGATGATCGAACAAGAAAGGGTTCTCGTTCGAACGAAACTAGTTTTTTCATTCGAACGAGATGCCATTTTCATTTGAACGAAACCACCACCTTAAAAATGTGTTTTTCTATAGAAAAGGATTCTTTTGACCTATTTTATAGAGAATTTTGGGCGAAAATCTTTTGCAATACCTGTGCCAAAAGTTTCCATCTTTGTGTTTCTTTAAAACACTTTTCTTTTCTAAATCATACATCCCTTATATGATTTGTTGTTTTTGTTCAAACCCAAATTCCATACATATTACATCCAACTCTCGTAGAGTTTTACTCTACTGCTAATTTGTGGAGCCAAGAATCTACTGCTGAAGAACAAGGATTTTGAACCCTGAGACTGATCGGTGGATACCGAGGGAAGATCGCTTCTTATGGACGGTGATGGACTGTGCCATTTCTGTGGAAGAATTGAAGACATGTGTCTTATACTTAGTGGAGATATAAGTAATCTATAAGTCATTGAGTGTGTTAATTTTTATACAGTGCTGAAATCTAGGTTTTTTTCGAAAGAGATTTTTTCCTCAGTTTCACCTTATGCTCTGTTCGGGTTAGTTTGATTGTTTTCTTAGTTTGGGATAATTAATTTGAACATTTAATTGCATACACACCTGAATATTAATCAAGATAAATGTAACACCCCATAATTTTTAGGATTTAATCTTTAATTATTTTTGGGAGTTATAAAAATATTAAAATTATAGAAACTTAAATTTATGATTTGGAGAATTTATTTGAGTGGGAAGAATTATTTATAATTGGCGACTTTAAGTTTAATTGTCCGAATTAATGTGTCGCATTTTGAGGTCGAAATTTGGAAATGATAAAAAGTATTTCGGATGACAATTCTTAGTGCGCAGTTGAGTCCGGATGGGTCGAGATAGTCAGAAAAGAGTACCCGGGGTAGTAATTGGGTCTCAGGATATTTTTGGGCATAGTCGGGCCCACACAGAGTGATTCAGGCCATTTTAATTAGGCCCATGTGGCCAAAAACGGGATTAAAGGTTTTAACCTAAATTGGGGAAGTGTTAAACGACAGTAAACATAAACTCTAAACCTAGGGTTTGAGAGGAAATTTGGGGGAAAGCAAATCAAGAGCCAATTGAGATTATTGGAGCCAAATTAAAGGACTACACCAACGGATCAGACCCTACGAACAATTCTAGGCAAGTGGTTAACTTGTTGTAATGTGTAAATGGTGATATCCAATTCATATTTTAGTAATGTGTAAACTAAAATTCGTTTTGGGGATAAATGGGTACAAAATGGGGTTTTTGTTAATGGAACCATTGAATGAGATTCAAAGTAAGAATTAGTTGTGTTATATATCCTTGAGTATAGATATCTGATTTGAATGAGAAGCCGGAATATAAAATGATGGAATTTGAATCTAGAATTTGGAATTGTAGAACAAAGTTAATGGAGATTTATGAAAAAACCCATTTCGAAATTTGTGAGATAAGTTGAGAAATTCATATATTAGAAGGTGTATATGATGTATAGGATCAAAGTTCAATATGTTTGTGGGGTGGGATGACTTGATTAGAGGTGGAAATTAAGGTTTACAAACCTTGAATTTTCGTTAATGGTGGAATTCAGCGGGGGAAGAAGAGCTACCACGGAAGGATCGATCGATCGATCGGGGGCCATCGACGATGGGAAAACCTTGGCAGGTCGGGTAGTTTGATACCTTGCCTTGTTTTCTTTTTGAATTTTGGGTATAATTTTAATTGGTGAAAAATTATAGAGAAATTAATAGCCAGGGGCTCAAAAGATAGATATTAGGAATGTGCAGTCTAAGTTAAGAGTTGAGACTTAAAGTGAGAATTTTGGGTGAAACATATTCAATTTAATTATGGACAAAGTGGGCGAGTCCGGGTATGTTGGTAATTATAGTTAAATATAATTGGAAAATTTGATGGAGATGAATGTGTGACACGTTATGGGCGAATATGTGGGAATGAAATTCTGAGATGTAAAAATGGACCAAGTGAAAAAGTCCGGATATGTTGGTTAAGTGGCACCAAAGTATTAAATTAATTATTGAGAGAGTAAATTAATTTAGAGTCGGAACATAGACTCGGGAAATAGTAAGTTACGGGCCAAGTGAGCAAGTCCGGGTATAATGGCTGGGCGACACCAAATATTAAATTAATTAATGTGAAAATTAATTAAATTAGAGTCGGACTGTAGAATCGGAAAACTATTAAATTAATTAATGTGAGATTAATTAAATTAGAGTCAGACTATAGACTCGGGAACGTATTAAATTAATTAATGTGTAAATTAATTAAATTAGAGTCGGACCACAGACTCGGATTGGTATTAAATTAATGAATGTGTAAATTAATTAAATTAGAGTCGGACCACAGACTCGGATTAGTATTAAAGTAATTGATGTGTTAATTAATTAAATTAGAGTCACATTGCAGACTCGGGATGGTATTAAATTAATAGGTGTGTTAATTAATTAAATTAGAGTCGGACCATTGGCTCAGATTGGTAATAAATCAATTAATGGGTAAATTAATTAAATTAGAGTCGGACCACAGACTCGAATTAGTATTAAATTAATTGAGGTGTTAATTAATTAAATTAGAGTCAGATTGCAGACTCGGGAAGATATTAAATTAATAGGTGTGTTAATTAATTTAATTAGAGTCGGACGATAGACTCGGGGAGGTAATAAGTTAATTGAGGTGTGAATTAAATATATTAGAGTCGGACCATAGACTCGGGGAGATGATAAATTATTAAGTGAGTCGGGACATAGACTCAGAAAATTTTAGGCTAGTGTTACGGATCTTTGAGTACACGATAAAGTCGGGGTTTATAGTATATATAGACGGTGTAGTGATAGTATATATATATATATATATATATATGTGTATATATTGTGTGTGCTACTAAATATCAGTGATTAGATATTTATTTAATTTATATACTCTAGTGCTATCAAGGGAGGGTGTGCGATGTGGGTGAATCCCCTAGCTTGAGGAGTAGGGTGAGTATGTCCCCAGGTCATAGCGTCCGGTATATGGGTGAGGGGATTATCTGACTTTCAGGGGAGGAATATGATCGCCTCCACTTCGTTTATGTTTTAGGCCAGGTTGGGGAGCGAATCCAACTTAAGTAACTAGGGTATATGAGCACACTTAGTGGGATAACACTTTAGAGGGGATCATCCAGCGAGGGTATACTCGGAGGGATGGATATACGTATGATATATGTGTGTATGTTTTAGTAAAGGTACGTATATAGTGATATTAAATATTATATGCGGGTAATAATACAGTGTGTGATGTATTTACTTTATATAACTTGTGACACAGTTATATGCTATTATTTAAGAAGGAATTAATTAAGTTAATTGGTGAAACAACTTATAATTCATGAATAATTATACTCGTGTTAGAGTAGTATGACAAGGGGAGATTATCCGAGGACTAGTTGGACGGGGTAGTACAACTAGGTGGGGGTCAAGGTGACTGTTAGGTGTGCACATTAGTGGAGGGGTGAGAATGTCCACCAAGGAGTGCGACACTAACTTAAATATGAAGCGCATTCATGCATTTTAAATTACTGCAGTTAATTCACTTGCTAAATATTTTCAAAATGTTTTGGGCTCTAACCCTTGATATAAAACTATTTTCAAAACCTTTTAGGTGTCCAACCACAGGGACGCCATGATTGATATTCTATTCCAGGAACACGAAGCCGCGGCATATGTGGATGCTAGCAGGAGTTTGGATTAAACGCATGGCTTATTCATTCCTCGAGTTGGAATCATTAATAAGTTTCAGTTTTGTTTAGGGCTTATCGCCCATTCTTCTCAGTACAGTTTTCAAATGTATATATTCAGGTGTTGGATGGTTGTTTTGGACTATTTGCTTTGGTGACTGATGGTTTATTCGTCAAATTATTTAAGTAATTATTCATTTGAGTTTTATTCAGTTGTGTGACTGGTTTTTATTTATTTCCGCATGTACTATTTTGTTTAATTAAAAAGTTAAAATTTGGCACCAGCTTTTGGAATACTAGGTGGTTAGTAAGTTTTAAAAAGTTTTCGACAGTGATGCTAAGGATGAACCAACTGGGATTCCTGTTTTAATTTAGTATAGGACTGATCACCCAGTATTTTATTAGGCGAGGTGTCATAGATGGTATCAGAGCATCAGGTTCTAGTGTCCTTAGGATCTGTGCGATTTTTCATGTTTGGGCTTAGCAATCTTTGATATAGAGCCCTACTATAAGATTGTTGTATTCTCATACACATGCGCATTTATGTTCTTCTGCCAAATTTATATTTGAGGGTGAATTCATATGATTCGATTCTCATTACAGAAGCCACCCAGGAGAGAGAGAGAGCAACTAGGGCAATAAGGGGAGGTGATACTAGAGAGGCTCATCAAGAGCAAGAGTTACCACAGCAACTGCCAGAGATGATTTCGGTAGCACATGTAACTGAATTAGTGGCGCAGGCAGTTAAAGCGACGATGGTTGCTATGGAAAGGTACTTTCCACGAGATCATCCACAAGTGTTAGTGGCGTCAGATGTTCAGGATCACGCGGGGCCATAGGGGTGGCAGCAAGTACGTGAGGCTTTTCAAAGGGCATCCACCAGAGTTTCGAGGGGGTTGAGATGTAGTGCTAGTGTTTAGTGGAAGAGAGATATTCAACGTCACCTACGCATGGTAAATTGCAATGAGGTGCAGAAGAAAATGCTAGCCAATTTTAGTTTAGTGGGATCAGCGCTACAGTGGTGGGAGTCGATCACCACAGTTGAGGAAAGGGATACACTAGCTATTGCAAGGTTTTGGGTGCGGTTCGACCGCAAGTATTTTCCTCCAGCGGTTGAGACCGAAATGAGGAGAAAATTTAGTGAGGTGACTCAGGGAGACCGTTCAGTGGCCGATTACGAGGAAGAATTTACTCGGTTGGCAAATTTTATACCATATGAGGTAAGCGATGAAGAGAGAATGAAAGAAAGGTTTATGGATGGGTTAGTCTGGAGAGTCAGACAATATTTAATTGGTAATCCCGCATTAGTAGCTTATAATGATGTGATTAACGCAGCACTCCTACACTGCTAGGAATATCGTTTCCCATGATAGGAAGCATGAAGGGAGTGGAAGCCAACCAATCGAATAAAGAAGGAGGGAATAATACCAGTGGGGTATCCCAGCATCAGACAAGGGGAGATTAGGGGAAGGATTTACGACAGGGAAATCATGCCAAACGATTTAGAGCTGGAGGCTATCGATAGGATGGTCAGCAAGAAGGGAGCAGTAGTAGGGTGAATTTCATCATAGGTGTTTCATTTGTGGGGAAGCGGGGCACATGAAGAGAGGTTGTCCTCAGCGAGGCAGGGGTCAACTAAAGGACGAGGTCCTGGATGTACAACCACTATAGCAAGTCATGGGTGCATTCGGGCAAGGAGAAGATGCTCCGAAACTCGAGGATCAGCCGTTTCAGCTGGAGTATGGAGGTAATTATTTTTACCCTATGGGAATGGGGTATACTTTTGATTGACAAGGAGGATTTCACAATATAAGACTTATTTTTTCACTTGAGTTCGTGGGTGAGTCGAATTTAGTGGGTGCATTGGCTGTAGCAGCCATAGTATGTGGATAAACTTTTCTTGGGGTAGCAGAGTTCTTTGGTGTTCTTCACGGGAGAGTGGAGGTGTACACTGAGTGAAGGTTTGAGTTATGCGAGGAGTTACTACTTTCGAGAATTATGGGAGTAGGATTGATAATATTTCCTAAATATCGGCTGGATAGCGATGGATTTGAATTATTGTGAATAGTGGGGGCAAGTTTTGGTGTTCACGACACCAAGATATGATTGGTACTAGGTATCACCTGAGAGGGAATTTAACCTATGTATATGTGTGTATTTATGTTATATTGTCCGGTGCAATAGATACAAAGTGAGGTTTTGCATTCTCATATTTTATCTCGATAAGTAGCGGTGTTTACTAAAGTGAATCAGGGTGATTAGAATAATGTTCGAGCAAAGAGAGATAGCTCGGGGTTTATTTTATGCAAGGACTAGTGGAAGTAAGGGCGTGGTATTTTATGTTGTCTTTGGTATCATGAGGGTAAGCGTATATACTTTTGTGTTAAGAGACAAGTATTTAGGGGTACGTGCTATGGACTGAGGGTCTAACGGATCTCAACGACCGATAATGTTAGGTAGTAGTGTATCGGGGGGTTCCTTATTTGGATTCCGCTTTGTGAGACATCCCACGCATGAAACTTAGCGCAACATTGAAAAGTGGGGAGATGTTTGGTCGGTAGTACATGGGTTGGGTACCCCGGGCACTATATATATATATGTGTGTGTGTGTGATATGACTACGGGTTCAAAGTTATGTTACGAGTTACGACTAGCATAGTCGGATAACTTTCGTAAGGTAAAGCACGGGGATAGCGTGTATGGGCACCCGGGTTAATGAAGGAAATTTTTTTGCGGATAAGCACGAGTATAGGGTGTATGGACGCCCTGGTTAATTTAAATGCATACTTGTGTAACTTATGCTTAGAAGCGGATGGGATAGATATAGCGAGCTTAGAGGCACATGACTAGAGAGTGATATGCGAAACTTGGAACATTACGCTCAACTTAATTTCGAGGACGAAATTCCTTTGTAAGGAGGGGAGTATGTAATACCCCGTAATTTTGAGGATTTAATAATTAATTATTTTTGGGAGTTATAAAAATATTCAAATTGGAGAAACTTAAATTTATGATTTGGAGAATTTATTTGAGTGAGAAGAATTATTTATAATTGGCGACTTTAAGTTTAATTGTCCGAAATAATGTGTGTCGCAGTTTGAGGTCGAAATTTGGAAATGACAAAAAGTATTTCAGATGACAATTCAGAGTGCACAGTTGAGTCCGGATGGGTCGAGATAGTCAGAAAAGAGTACTCTGGGGTAGTAATTGGGTCTCGGGGTATTTTTGGGCATAACCGGGCCCACACGGAGTGATTCGAGTCATTTTAATTAGGCCCATGTGGCCAAAAACGGGATTAAAGGTTTTAACCTAATTTGGGGAAGTGTTAAACGGCAGTAAACATAAACTCTTAACCTAGGGTTTGAGAGGGAATTTGGGGGAAAGCAAATCAAGAGCTAATTGAGGATTATTGGAGCCAAATTAAATGACCACACCAACGGATCAGACCCTACGAACAATTCCAGGCAAGTGGTTAGCTTGCTGTAATGTGTAAATGGTGATATCCAATTCATATTTTAGTGATGTGTAAACTAAAATTCGTTTTGGGGATAAATGGGTACAAAATGGGGGTTTTTTGTTAATGGAACCATTGAATGAAATTCAAAGTAAGAATTAGTTGTGTTATATATCTCTGAGTATAGATATCTGATTTGAATGAGAAACCGGAATATAAAATGGTGGAATTTGAATCTGGAATTTGGAATTGTAGAACAAAGTTAATGAGATTTATGGGAAAACCCATTTCGGAATTTATGAGATAAATTGAGAAATTCATATATTAGAAGGTGTATATGATGTATAGGATCAAAGTTCAATATGTTTATGTGGTGGAATGACTTGGTTAGAGGTTGAAATTAAGGTTTACAAACCTTGAATTTTCGTTAATGGTGGAATTCAGTGGGGGAAGAAGAGATTCCACGGAAGGATCGATCGATCGATCGGGGGCCATCGACGATGGGAAAACCGTGGCAGGTCGGGCAGTTTGATACCTTGCCTTGTTTTCTTCTTGAATTTTGGGTATAATTTTAATTGGTGAAAAATTATAGAGAAATTAATAGCTAGGGGCTCAAAAGATAGCTATTAGGAATGTGCAGTCTAAGTTAAGAGTTGAGACTTAAAGTGAGAATTTTGGGTGAAACATATTCAATTTAATTATGGACCAAGTGGGCGAGTCCTGGTATGTTGGTAATTATAGGTAAATATAATTGGGAAATTTGATGGAGATGAATGTGTGACACGTTATGGGCGAATATGTGGGAATGAAATTATGAGATGTAAAAATGGACCAAGTGAAAAAGTCCGGATATGTTGGTTAAGTGACACCAAAGTATTAAATTAATTATTGAGAGAGTAAATTAATTTAGAGTCGGAACATAGACTCGGGAAATAGTAAGTTACGGGCCAAGTGAGCAAGTCCGGGTATAATGGTTGGGCGACACCAAATATTAAATTAATTAATGTGAAAATTAATTAAATTAGAGTCGGACTGTAGACTCGGGAAAGTATTAAATTAATTAATGTGAAATTAATTAGATTAGAGTCGAAATGTAGACTCGGGAACGCATTAAATTAATTAATGTGTAAATTAATTAAATTAGAGTCGAATCACATACTCGAATTGGTATTAAATTAATTAATGTGTAAATTAATTAAATTAGAGTCAGACCACGGACTCAGATTAGTATTAAAGTAATTGATGTGTTAATTAATTAAATTATAGTCAGATTGCAGACTCGGGAAGGTAGTAAATTAATAGGTATGTTAATAATTAAATTAGAGTCGGACCACAGACTCGGATTGGTATTAAATCAATTAATGGGTAAATTAATTAAATTAGAGTCGGACGACATAATCGGATTAGTATTAAATTAATTGAGGTGTTAATTAATTAAATTAGAGTCAGATTGCAGACTCGGGAAGGTATTAAATTAATATGTGTGTTAATTAATTTAATTAGAGTCGGACGATAGACTCGGGGAGGTAATAAGTTAATTGAGGTGTGAATTAAATATATTAGAGTCAGACCATAGACTCAGGGAGATGATAAATTACTAAGTGATAAAATTAATTAAGTCAGTCAGGACATAGACTCAGAAAATTTCAGGCTAGTGTTACGGATCTTTGAGTACACGGTAAAGTCGGGGTTTATAGTATATATATACGGTGTAGTGATAGTATATATATATATATATATATATATATATATATATATATATATATATATATATATATATATATATATATATATGTGTGTGTGTGTGTGTGTGTGTGTGTATATATTGTGTGTGCTATTAAATATCAATGATTAGATATTTATTTAATTTATATACTCTAGTGCTATCAAGGGAGGTTGTGCGATGTGGGTGAATCCCCTAGCTTGAGGAGTAGGGTGAGTATATCCCCAGGTAATAGCGTCCGGTAAATGGTTGAGGGGATTATCTCACTTTCAGGGGAGGAATATGACTGCCTCCACTTCGTTTATGTTTTAGGCCAGGTTGGTGAGCGAATCTAACTTGGGTAACTAGGTTATGTGAGCACACCTAGTCGGATAGCACTTTAGAGGGGATCATCCGCCGAGGGTATACTTGGAGGGATGGATATACGTATGATATATGTGTGGATGTTTTAGTAAAGGTACGTATATAATGGTATTAAATATTATATGCGGGTAATAATACAGTGTGTGATGTATTTACTTTATATAACTTGTGACACAGTTATACACTATTATTTAAGAAGGAATTAATTAAGTTAATTGGTGAAACAACTTATAATTCATGAATAATTATACTCAGGTTAGAGTAGTATGGCAAGGGGAGATTATCCCAGGACTAGTTGGACGGGGTAGTACAACTAGGTGGGGGGCAAGGTGATCGTTAGGTGTGAATATTAGTGGAGGGGTGAGAATGTTCACAAGGGAGTGCGACACTAACTTAAATATGAAGCGTATTCATGCATTTTAAATTACTGCAGTTAGTTCACTTGCTAAATATTTTCAAAATGTTTTGGGTTCTAACCTTTGCTATAAAACTTTTTTCAAAACCTTTTAGGTGTCCATCCACAGGGACGTCAGGATTGATATTCTATTCCAGGGACACGGAGCTGCAACATATGAGGATGCTAGCAAGAGTTTGGATTAAACGCATGGCTTATTCATTACTAGAGTAGGAATCATTTATGAGTTTCAGTTTCATTTAGGGCTTGTCGTCCAGTCTTCTCAGTACAGTTTTCAAATGTATATATTCAGGTGTTGGATGGTTGTTTTGGATTATATGCTTTGGTGACCGATGGTTTATTCGGCAAATTGTTTAATTAATTATTCAGTTGAGTTTTATTCAGTTGTGTGACTGATTTTTATTTATTTCCGCATGAACTATTTTGTTTAATTAAAAAGTTAAAATTTGGCACCAGCTTTTGGAATACTAGGTGATTAGTATGTTTTAAAAAGTTTTTGACAGTGTGCTAAGGATGAACCAACTGGGATTCCTGTTTTAATTTAGTATAGGACTAATGACCCGGTATTTTATTAGGCAGGGTGTCACAATAAAATTTGGTTTAAAATTGGATCTTATTTATGCATAACCTAGTATACGGACTATCGATATGAACCTCTCTTTCTTATGTTTGTAGGGTGTGAGTGCTTTAATGATGTGATTCCACTGTCTGACCCATGCTTAGTGGTCACATAATTGCACACGTGTTGTCTGGGACATCCAGGTCGAGTAAAATACATAAGGCTGATCCATCTCATACTTGAGCCGATCTCATTATATATTAAGTCTACGCACTTTCTGAGCAACAATGAGTCCAAATGTCTTCTATTGATTTAAAGGTCATACAATATTTGTGGTATAACAAATCCCCCAAGACTTTGCTTGTGAATGAGGCATGAAGCTGATTCACTGAAGTATTACTTCTTTTGGGGGTTTACTTAGCAAATTGAGCTAGTGAAGTGCCAACCAGTGGAAAAGTTGTCGTCTTCGACAGTTCTGGTCATCTTGAATTATTATCGATGCGTGCTGAGTAAAAAGACTTATAAAAGTTCACATGGGATTAAACTTGACATGCAACAGACGTTGGCCTTTAGCATCTAACGTAATAATGACGTGCGTTCCTAGGGTGAAGTGTGTCAGACTGCACAGTATCAGTTCACTTCCCCATACCTCACATCATATACTATACTAAATGAGTAATGATTACTTCCATAAAAAGTATAATATCCATATTTTGAACCATTCCCAAATTTTCCAATCATCTTTTCTTCACGTGATTGTTTTAGAGAGGGAAATCCATTATTTTCTGAGATACCATTTTCGCACCATTATTGACTAGAATCCTGCATGTAGGTTATTTTTTCAGTGATTTTTTTTGACTTTCCTCTATTTACAAAGTTTTTTCGAGTTTCAAGCATATATTTTCACCTTTGTATCTACTTAGGGTTTTATTTTCCTGTACCTTTATCTATTTTTGAATTCAACGCCATTGTGGGTGTTTTGTTGGTTGGTCTGAAATTTTCTTGGGGATTTGAATATCTCAGGTGTCCATTGAGTTGGTTGGCCTAGGGTTTTCTCTGTTAGGGTTTTTTGAGTAATCTTCCCCGAAATCCATTTTGTTTTACAAAGTATCAATCACTAACATTAGTGTCTATTTGGGCTAGTATATCTTCATGACATTGTTGTCGTGAATTAACTTCCGGGTGGTGAGAATTTAGTGAATATGGTGTTAAAAATGTCCATTATGGACTCAGACCCCTCACCTAAGAAAGAGATGCTTGAAGATCCTAGGGTCTCCACATCTCCAGTAGCTTCCCTCCTTTGAGGAGAGTACTTCGGGTAGCTCTGAATTGTGTGGAGCGGCTAATATAGATGTTATAAATCTTGGTTGTGATGTAACTGAAGATGAGATGAAAGATCTGCAGGATAGATATCATATCCCTATCAGTATTTCTCTAAAGTTGCCCAATTATGATGACTAAGTTTATAATCGACCTAATGCTGATGAGATATGCTTTTCGATCTGGGCCCTTTGGAGTTCGTCTTCCCCTCCACCCTATTATCAGGTCCATATTAAGTGGTTATGGGGTAGCTCCAACTCAACTACCTCCTAACTCTTATCTTTCCAATCTAATCTCCATGGTCTTTTTGCAGTCCCACACCGAATTTGACCTTACTAGGTACATTTTTAGATTTGACATAAAAGATAATGCCAAGGCCAATAAATATTAATAATTTCCCCTAAAAAATTCGACCTGAAAATGTTGCAAGTTGCCCAGACGAGCAACTATCAATGGAAAAACCATTTCGTGTATATATTTGGTGACTTGGAGTTTAGTGCTCCCGAGAAGAAAGGTTGTATAGAGTTCCTCACGACTGGTGTAGGCTAGACGATATTGGTATTTTACCTTTCCCATTATTATATGATTCCCTTTTATCTTTTATCTCATGCTTAATATTTTATCTTTTATTTGAACCTTTGCAGTTAAAAATGCTCCCAAGGTGCCCCCTTCTCTAAAGCGGTTGGTGTTAGAGAAGTGCAATCCCAACCCTATTGTATTTAATAAGCTCTTATCGTTAGGGAAGTTTATTAGGCTTGGATATTATATCCTGCTTAAAGGTATTTGAGTGCAGGAAGGGCCAACTGCTGAGAAGAAAATCATCGAGTGTAAAATTAAGGAAGGTAAATTATGTCTCCAGCTTATCTTTCATCATTTGTTAAATTCATTATTTAATTATTGTGTCCCTGAGTAACACCTACCCTTCATCATCTTCTTTTTGAGTAAAGTCTTCAGTTCGAATGGCTCTTACAAAACCTGACGAGTTTGCCATTGCCTTTCTTAGGAAAGAGAAACTTGATACCGCAACCAGAGGAAGGATAACGATGCGAAAATGTCCAAAGCCGAGAAAGAACACTGAGTAGGAAGCTTGAAAGTAGTCTGAGCTTGAAGCAACTATAAAAGATAAAAATAACGGTAAAATTGTTTTTTCGGATGATGTCAAGGTCCATATGATTCGTAAAAAGAGGTTCTTGGAGAATATCCCCACACACATAGACCGATCCTAAATATACACGTGCCAGTTTTCCTAAGGAGAGGGTACAGATTAGGGTCAACCTGCTCGGTATATGTTCCAAAGTGTAGGATCCTTTTCTTCGTACGGTGACATGGAGGCATATATTTACCACTCTGATCGTCTTATCCCTTTGGAGCATTTAAAGAAGGATGCCAATCCGATCTTCTGCCTTATTAATAATACTACCGAGGTTTTCGGCTACCATGGTTGTGACCTTAATTTTAAGAACCTCATATCTTTTGAGCTCAATGACTAATAGAACTTTATTCAACACATAATTTACATGGTAATCTCTTCTTCTACATTTGCCTCTTGTTTATCTTGCTGTTAATTTCTCATTTTTTACCAATCTCCTTATTTTTCAGGGAGTGATGGCGTCCACAATCCCGTAGGAGGAAGCTATGAGTATTTAGGAGGCTTTTGAGTCTATGAAGAAGACCAATAAAATGCTCTTGGCTCAAAATAAGGATCTAACCAACAAGCTGAGGACGTATAAGTACGACTATAATAAGGTATGTTATAAGTTTCAAGAGAAGAATGAGCAACTTGTTAAAACATTGAAGCTTTGAGCAATGTTAAGATTGAGAACAAGAAATTGAAGGACTAGTTTTCCATCGATGCTGCCAAGATTACTACTTTGGAAGAAGTTTTGAAGAAGGCCTCTGATGCCTTTCCTCGAGCTAAAAAGGCCATTTCTCGCAATGAGAGACTGGTGCGGAGAAATATAAGGTTTCTCTCAATCATAACATTAACTTGGTGATCATTTTCATGGATGGTTATGACCAAATAAAAAATAGGGTTCCCAAGCATTTTCCTGAGATCGTAGAGGTCTTCCAAGCTTGGTAAGGGAGTGATGATGAGGCCAAGGCCTTGGTGTATGAGTAGGTGATGAAGGTAGATGAGTCGACTTCTACTATAGAGGCTGCCCTCCTTATTATTCTAGAGGCTATTTAGGACACTGTCATAGATAATGATATTATCACTGCTGCAGTTCCCCAGTTCAACCATAATGCTGAGCTAAATTTTTAAACCATACCTGAAGATGAAAATGTCCATTCGGTTTAACACTTTGCATCGTATGGTCTTGTGGATCATTTTATATTGTGATCTTGATAACTTGTAATGAATATTTAGCATTGTGACTACTTTTGAGATTTGAATATATTTTTATTTCCTTGTGTGTATGCATGTCTTTTAACTTTTTGTCATTTATTTTGCTCGGCCTCTAAGTAAATATGAACGTATCGTGACGACCTCATAGTTGCCAGTTTTGGATGAATCTGAGTTATCCTGACTGAGGATCTTCCACACTTGTGCTAACTTACTGGGTATATGAATGGATATTTTCGTACAGACCATGTGTCAGGATTAGTCACCAGTGTTAACCAAATATTCTAGGATCTATCCTTACATTAGCCATTTATAGTCAGATTTTGTTATCTATAAGACTGCACTGGATTTCCCAAACTTAGTTAAAGAATTCTTGATCATGACATGTACTCATATGAGGTCATACATGAAGTGTTAGGGTAGGCATGCTAGTAGTTTAAACTTACAATCGCATTGTCAAATTTTATTGATCTGATCTGCCTTACTAGTTGATAATTTTTTATGAACCTGAGTTATCCTGACTGAGGATATACCGATGCTTGTGCCAGCTTATTGATAGCATGGACAAATCTTATCATCTTGACTATGTGTTGGTGTTGGTTACCATTGTCCACCAAATGTACTAGGATCTATCCTTATGTTAATTATTTATGGTCGGATCTTATTATCCATGAAATAGCATTGGATTTCCTAGACTTGGTTAAAGACTTCTTGATCGTGACTTGTCCACATATGAGGCCATACATGAAGTGTTAGGGTAGGCTTACTATTAGTTTAAACTTATGATCACATCATCTAAACTTGTCGACATGATCTTCCTTACTAGCTTCTAGTATTAGACGAACTTGAGTTATCCTAACTTAGGATCTACCAATGCCTGTTCCAGCTTACCCATCATATGGATGGATCTTGTTGTCTTAACCATGCGTCGGCATTAGTTACGAATGTCGATCAATTATATTAGGATCTATCTTTTCTATAGTCATTTATGGTAGGATCTTATCGTCCATAAGACTGCACAGGATTTCCCAAATTTAGTTAATACTTCTTGATCGTGACCTGTTCGCAGACGAGGTTATACATGAAGTAAGTTCTGAAGCAACCGTCTCAATGTGTGCAGTTTTGAGATAACGATCACCATTTTGAAATAATGTATAAAACTTTGAAATGACAAGATATGTAGAGGATTAAGTTCTAATTCTCATTGATCACTGAGTTTAATTACGAAAGAAATACAAATTTTCTTACATATTTTCTTTTTTCATAGTCTATCATATGTGGTCATCATTAGTGATAATATTTCCTCAAATATTTGGAGTTCTATGAGTTTTTAAACTGCCCACCTTCCAAAGTTTTAATCATGTATGTCCCAGGTTGTATGATCGCAAATACTCTGTGTTAGGCTCTAACTTGTTTCCTTTATGAATGACCTTCTTGAGCACATACTCTCCTTCCTTTAAAGTGTTCGGTTTGACCCTTTATTGCAAAATGGAGCACTCATTAGTTGGTAAGCTTCCAGTTATAGTGATGCATTTTCTCTAACCTATTCTAAAAAATTCATATCAAGTATTCTCATCAAATCTCTCTTTGGTGAAATGAAGTTGAGTACCCGATGGTTGGGCAATTCGATCTCAATGGAGACCACTGCTTTGATGCTGAATGCTAACATGAATGGGGTTTCGTCCGTTACCATTCTTGTTGTTATCCTATTTTCCCAAAGTACGCTCTGTAGCTCATTAATCCAGTTTTCCTTGGCATCATCTAGCATTTTCTTCATTCCATTTAGTAGAGTTATGTTCGTTACCTCTGTCTGCCCGTTGCACTACGAGTGTCCAGGTGCTGAGTGTAGTTTCTAGATTTTCGAATGCATAAAATAATCCTCAAATTATTTGTTATCAAATTGAGTGTCGTAATCTACAATAAAGGCATATGGCATCCCGTAATAGCAAATAATACTTTTTCCATATGAAATGGAAAATTTTCTCATACGACATTTTGACTAGGGGTTCTTCTTATACCCATTTAGTGAAGTAATCCACTACTACGACTTGATATTTTAGCCTTCCCCTTTTTTTGCTAGGAGACAAACCAGATCAATTCCCCATATGGCAAAGGCATGGGGGGATGTGATCGATTTTAATAAAGCTTCTAGACTTTTGCAAATCACAGTGTATTTTTGGCACTTATCGCATTTCTTTGCATAGTTTGTGCATCCTCCTTTATAGTGGGCCAGTAATACCCTTGAGTGGAAAATAATTTTACTTGTGATCATACTAATGAATGGGACCCACATGATCCTTAATGTATTTATTTTTTTAAGTTACTAACCTCAATGGGGTGGACGCATTTGAGTAGTGATATAATAAATCCCTTCCTGAACAGTATCCCACCTTCAAGCATATACTTCGTTGCTTTATATCGTAGGCTCCTTGTTTCCTTTGATCTGCTAGAAGGGTGCCAGTCACCAAGTATTTACTGATATAATCCATCTATGATGGCCCTAATATTAGTTTCATGTTGACTCTTTCTTCTTTTGTGCTTTGTTATGACATGATTTCTATCGGGATTGTTCTCTTTAGTTTAGATCTTGTTGTTGATGTCAAATAAGCCAGTGCATCTCCTTGGGCATTTTCAGCCCTTGGTATTATTTTTATTTTCATAGATGAGAAGCTTGATGCAATGTTTTTACATTTGCCAAGTATCTCACCATTGATTCTTCCTTAGACTCGTAAATTCTGAGAACATGATTCACGACCAATTGAGAGTCATTGTATTTCGTTAATTACTTGGAACATAATGATAATGCCAATTTTAATCTTACTATGAGTTCTTAATATTATACCTCATTGTTGGATGCCTTAAAGTTGAGTTTGAGGGTGTATTCGGCATCTATATCGGTAATCATATTTATGATAAAATCTACTCCATTTCCCCTAACATATGATGAAACATCCACAAATAGCTGCCCTACTGGGGGTTCCTCGTCAAAGTCTTCCTTGATTAGAGCCTTATTTTTAATAATTTTTTCATCTATTATCCTTACGGTCTTTCACATTTGGTAGGGATAACGTTTATGGTATACCTCCATATTAATTAGTTGATTTTGTTATTGAGCTTTCTTTCTAAAAAGTCTTCTCAGATGTTCTCATGGCTGATCTCTCTTCTAGAGAAGTCAGCTTAATTGTTATTGTCGCTGATCTCTCTTTTGGACAAGTTTGCTCGATTGTTCTTATGGACGAGCTCTCTTCTGAATAAGTCTATTCGATTGTTCCTCTAGCTAAGCTTTCTTTCTAAGAAGTCGGTTCGACCATTTTCTCTTCATATGTGAACTCTGCTATGGCCTAATCCATTATTTTTCATTCAGGGCTTGTATGTGATATCATACTTTTCGGATTTACTACCCAAGCCATTAATCTTCCCAATTTCTCTGGCTTATGAACAACTTGGTGTAGAGGAAGGTCTGTGTATACACAATTTCATGTATTGAAAATAAGGTTTTATCCTTTGATAAGATTCAATTAAAGCTAGCGCCAACTTCTCCAACTTAAGATACCGAATTTCAACTCCTCTGTATGCCTTACTAGTGTAGTATACGGGTTTATACACTCTTTCATCTTATCGGACCAATGCCGAGTTGATTTCATATTCTAACACTGCCTAAAGCTTTTCTCTTAGGATTGGCCTCAATAGCAGAGGCGCTGATTCAGATAGTTTTTTAATTCCAAAAAAGCTTTATCTTATTCTTGGGTCCATTCAAATCAACTTCTGAGTATTTTGAATAATGGGAGGCTTTTATCGGTAGCTCTTAACACAAACCGATTTAAAAAGGATACTTGTCTTATTAATCTTTGGATGTCTTGCTTACTTGTAGGTGGTTGCATATTGATCAAGGCTTGAATCTTATCTGGGTTAGCTTCTATGTCTCTATGATTGACTATGAATCTAAGGAACTTTAATTCCTTCACCTCCAAGACACATTTGGTTGGATTCAACTTCATTTAGTACTTTTCTAGTTGATCAAATGTTCTACCAATGTTACTGATTTGATCAACTTTTTTTTACTCTTCATCAGTATATCATCCTCATAAACTTCCATAGATTTCCCAATAGGTTCCTCAAAGACTTTGTACACCTATCTCTAATAGGTGGCCCCTACATTCTTCAATCCATACGACGTTGCATTATAGTAGTATGTTCCTCGATCGGTGATGAACAAAGTTTTCTACATGTCCTTCGACTTCATCTTGATTTGGTTATACACCGAATAAGCTTCCATAAAAGTAAGCAACTTATGTCCGATAATGCCATCAACTAGTTAGTCGATCCTGGGTAGTGGAGATGGATCATTAGGACATGATTTATTGAGGTCAGCAATGTTGACATACATGTTCCACTTGCCACTCTGGATATCTGAAATCATCCACGAAATTTGCCTTCACTAATTTTTTATCTTTCTCCTGAATGAAAAAATTCTTCTTAGGGTTGAACACTCATTGCATTTGTCTGACATGCTTAGAATCTTTTACAATGTTGAGTTCATGGCAGTGGGATATTAGGTTTATTCCTCACATATCTTCATGACTCTAGGAGAATGTACTCTTTTTGTGTGTTAGGAAGTGTATCAATTCTTTCTCGAAGTCTGTATCCAGCGATGAGCCAATCTCTGCTATTCCTTCAGGATGTTCCCATCTAGAATCACAAGTTTGATTTTCTCAACTACTTCTCCCATTATTATCTTATCTTTATCTCGAGGATCCACCTTTATTTGATAAGTTCCGATTGATTTCTTTTGCTCCTCCTGCTCAGTCGAGGTTTAATAGAATTCTTAGGCTTCTATTGATTTCCCTTTAGCACCCCAAATCCACAGTTCGTTGGAAATTTTAGGCATCGGTGAATAGTGGAAGGTAAAACCTCAATTTTTTTTATCTAACTCTACTAAAGACGTTGTTATAAGCTAAATGGATAGTCTCACGAAGAACGAAAGATTGTATCATCTTTGTCTGGCAAGTTGGTCACATGCCGACCATAACTTTTGAGCACGATTATTCTTAGAGGGAACACCTTCTCCCCTTAAAAGTCGATAAGAGGCATGTTATATGCCTCTAATTTATTATCTCGCACTTTGAAATTCTTAAAGTAATTGTAGACGGGACATCGACTGAACTGTCATTGTTGACTAGGATCCTTGATATCCGACTCTCATGCACTATCATTGTGACAACCAGAGGATGGTCATACGATTAAAGCACTCCCGACCAGTTGTATTTAAAGAATCTAATAATGTGATGATCTTTGTTTACCTTCCTAGGGAGAGTTTCCAAAGCATCAACCAGATTGAATTATCTAGGATGAGTACATGCCTTCGCCTCATTGAAGTAGGCCTTATTTCCTCCATTCATCTCTATCGCCAGTGCTACCTCCTGTTGTGAAATTACACCAAAAAAAAATCATATTTTCTTCATGCACAGGTTCTTTGAGTTTTTTGGGTAGATCTGAGTCATCCTTCGAATCGTTATTTTGGCCCATTTTCTTTTTGTCCCCCTTTTACAAGGGGATTTTTCTCGACGTCTGGGCTTTTGCTTGTCAGATAGTCCGTCTTTATCATAAACTTTGTCAGCTTACCTCGCCTGATGAGATTTCCAATCTCGTTCTTTGGAGTAAGGAAATTATCAATGTTGTGGCCGTAATCTTGGTGGAACTTATATTAATTATCCTTGTCTCTTTGATTACACATGAACTTCATTTTACCAGTCCATTTAAGTTTTTTTCCCCGAATCTGGCTAAGGATGTGGTGTACGCCTATGGTGGGAGGGTTATATTCATTGTATCTCTTCGGCCTTTCAACTTTCCTTTCTTGAGGCTTCTCTTTCTTACCAAAATTCTTTTTGGTCTCAAACCTGACATGACTGGATTATTTTTAGTTATATATTCCTTAACATTCATAATTTTACCCGTCTTGGAAAGTAGCTCATCCATTATGCTCAGAGGTTCTTTGGCCAACATCCAGTAGTGTTTTCCAGGTAATAAACCACTTATAATAGCAGTGATGGTAATTTTCTTATCGTAATCTATTACCTAAAGATTGTTCGTGTTGAATCGCGTGATGAATTCCCTTGTTATTTCTCACTCTCTCTGGTGGAAATTTAGCAGTTAGTGACTCTTTTCCCTCGCCTTGCTCCAAAATAAAAATTATTGTCGAAGAAATCGACCAATTATTGGAAAATTGATATCGCCCTCTTGGTAGGCTATTATACCTTTCCTGAATCGATCCAGTGATGATACTAAAAAGGCTCTATAGTACATCTCATCTAATACCGAATAGATATTTAAGGAATCCTGGTATTATTTCATGTTTAGCTTTAGATCTTATTCCCCATCATATTTGGGAATTATGACCAGTAACTTAAACCTTTCTGGGGTTGAGTAGCTCACTACTGCGACAGTTACAAACATCCTTGAATGAAACCTCTCTGCAAGGAATTAATTATTTTGATGATTTCTCCCAAACGACCTTCTAGGCATTAGATGTACCCTTTTAATGGTTGTTCTTATTTCTTGTACTTGCTAGACGTTCCACCCTTCTTATCACAGATCTTCTTAGATCTTATTTACCTTCTATATGGTGGTGCGCCTTTTACCACTCATGGTCCCAATCGATCAAAGGCAGAGTTTCTTCTAAGTGTTTCTAACATGCTTGGGCATTCTATGAAATGGATATGTTCACCGCCGTATCCTTATGATCTGACGGTGGAGGTTTCTACTGATGGTAAGATCTATTTTCCTAACCTAGATCAGAATATTTGGATTTGCTACCTTCATTTCATAAGTCTAAATCCAACTGTCTTGGATTTTCAGCTACTCCGCCTCAAAAAACCTGTATCCTGTTCTTGTAAAGTACTGAGGGTATCATGTCATGTCTCCCCTTAGGGTTTCCACCACCTATTAGGGTAGCTCGGTTTCTTCAGGATTATTTTGCACATTTAGAAATCTCTACAATAGTTTCTTCACACTTTCCTATATGGCCTCTTGGCCCCTGGCCAGGCTCATTAAGATTCCATGTAGATATCCCAATCCTATAAACGTTGAGGGGGGGGGGGGGGGGGTATTCCCTTAACGATTCAACTGCTTTCTAACTTTTAAACAATGTTCCATGTATTTCTAGAAAAATGGAGTATCAAAGTACCAAGAAACAGAGTATGGAAATTTTTTGTAGAAATTTGTTGAAAATAAGGTTTTCGAGGCCAAAAAGGATAAATGCGATGGTGAATTTTAAGGGATAAATGGAATCGAATGATGATTGAGGTGAGCAATTATTCCAGCCCATGAAAATCCAGGTGAGTTGAAATGTAATCCAATGATTTTCTAGAGACGGGTGTTTTTGAGTTCGAGAGAGAAATATTGGTAGGGCACAATGAAAGGCATGTTTTATTCCCACACACGCCGCCAATTTATTATCGCCTAAAACTGGTATATTTATTTGATCTTATGTGAAGTATATAATCTAAAACGATTATAGATAAAGAGATAAAAAATGACTGGGCATTTGTCTAGAACTAGCTATAGAGAGTGTGGTGAGAGCAAACGAGATGATACTGGAATTACGTGGTTCATCCCAATGAAGTGCCTATGTACACAAGTACTAGTATAGATAGAATTAGTTTCGCAGAATGAAGTTTTGTAGTTTCAATTAAACTTGTCCTTGTATGTTATTTCCCTTCTTATTAAATATGGGCGTGCGAATGCCTGTTTGAGGAATAATATAGCTGATCCACTGGGTATGTCAAGATATTTATCTTTATATAATAAAAAAATATTTATTGTATAAGATAGTGGGGAGTAATTATAAAGTTAGCATGGGAAAACATGATCGGAAGAACGTTCATATGTTTCTAGCATGTGAGCGCTTTGATAATGTCATTCCACTATCTGACCCCATACTAAGTGGGCACATAATTTCACACGTGTTGTCTGAGATGGCCAGGCCGAGCAGAATATATAAGGCTGATCCATCTGATACTTGATTCGATCTCATTATCTACTAAGGCCGACCGCTTTCTAACCAACAATAAGTTCATATGTATTTTATTAATTAGTTTAAAGGTTGTACAATATTTATGGTACACCACTTTTATTATTTTAACTTCTGTGATATTAATTTTAATATTTTTATTTGACACAATATAACTTTTGCTTTCGAAAAAAGATTTTTTTATTTTTTTTATTTAGTTAATATTTTTCAAAGGATTAGTAGTTTTTAACAAAATTAACACTCCCCCTCCCCCTAAAACAAATTAGAGATGCAAACGATTTGGGTTAGTTCGATTCCATTGCAAACCTAGAATCAAAACCATAATTGTTTGGTTCTATATTTTTTTAATTAGAACCGATTATGTCTAAGACTGAACCAGTCCGAACCAACGGTTCTTATGTTGGTTCAGATCGATCGTCATTTAAAAAAATATAGCAAAATAAATAAATAAAATAATTTTTTTTCTCAAATATAAGTTAAAAACAAACTCCCAGAAAACATTATAAATGTAATCCAAATGCCAAAAGATAAAATTTAGTTTTAAAAGTTTAAATTAAAGAGATGAAAATATTTTTCATATATATAAAACGTAAAAAAACATGTTATGATTGGACTGACTACAATTTGGCCTAGCTTCTTGGCTCGAACTCAAATCAAATTAGTTTTTTGTTCAGTCCGATTTATGTTTGTGGTGGAAATCGAAACTGAAACGAAATAACTGCTTCTGAAATTTTGGAATTAGAATAGAACCATCGAGTGAAAAAATCAAACCAATCAGACCCAATGCACCCGATTTGGTTAGGTTTATCAGTTTAGTCAATTCCACTGCACACACCCATCCACACCTCCTCCCACCACCCACCTCCCATCTTTCTTATCTTCATCGTAACACCCACATCCTCTACCCACTCATGCTCTCTCTCTCTCTCTCTCTCTCTCTCTCTCTCTCTCTCTCTCTCTCCCTCTTTATCTATTTTGTCATAATATTATGGCATGAGCTTATCCTAAAATTCATCATTCGACAATTTTATATTTAAAGATGACAAAAGCAAAGATGGGAGAAAATACGAATCAAATTTCACACATGGTTAAACCCAAGTTTGGAGATAACTTTTCAAGTCTTTTGGGGGTGGTTTGATATGAAAGTGTGTTTAATTTATTGTCATAATTGAGTGTTTGGTCGTGGTAGGTTTATGGTTCATTTTGTATGGTGTGAATGTGATTTTTGGTGTTATTTGTGGTCGTTGTTTAGTGGTGATGTTTTTTGGCGTGGTAGTTTGGTATTAAGTGGTATTTGTGCCAATAATTTAGTGTCGTTGTTTAGGTAGTGGTGATGTGGTGTTTGATGTTATTTGTTGTAGTGGCTTAGCGTTTGGGGTTATGGTGTGAACAAAAAGTTGATGGTGAGATATGGGTGTTAATTAATTGTTTATTGCATAATTAATGGATAAACAATTGTTAATTATGTACAATGAGATTTTTTTTGTTAAATTTGAAATCTATAACCCATTTTGGTAATAGTTTATGAAATTAGTATTTTGGATAATTTGGGGCTTGGGGTATCCAAACTTTACAAAAATGTCAGTTAACCACTTTGATTGTGTCACGTCCCGACCTTATAGCTCGTGTCTTAACTGTGTCACCACACACACACACACACTCTTTTCACTTTTGGGAAACTTTAGGGAAATTTTACTATATTTGTAACCTCCTTTATACCTTGGCCTCATTGTAAAAGTTCTCATAAAAATATTCACTAATTAAATAATTAACTAAATAACCATCAATTTCCACTCCGCTAGCCATAAATGATAATGCAATAGAAACCAACATTTCATTAACTATATATTCAAATGATAGTATCCCTTAAATGTTGTATATATCATTAGTGAATATAACCTTAGTAAGTGGAACTAACAGATGGCCTTAATTACAACTCATAAAATTAATAAAAACTATAGCTACTAAGTCTTCGACCTCCTAAAATTCAACATGTTTACAACCGTCTAAGACTACTTAGTTTTTTACACGAGGAATCTTGGAATTAGCAAGGGATGCATCAAATATCTTCATATAGAACTTGCGGGTCATGACCTCCTTACAAAATATCGCATGTATCCTCTTAAGATCACACATTTTCTTTCTAAATCTTTATCTCAAGTGTGGTGGAAACTTTGAGAAGTGTTCCAAGAGGTTTCCATTTATATGGAGGGCTAGGTACTTAGGATTTTTTTAAAGTAAATTAGTTCCCCTAATTATCCTCATCTTGAAATTTTAGAAAACTCGACATTTGATGCTTAAGTATCTAGTTAATCCATGTTAGCAATCTATGTGATGTGATTCTTTCTTAGAAAAGTCATCGACCTTATTAGGGCCTCGACCAAAAAGTATTCAAGGTCTCTTGACAATCCAAGAACACTATTATAACCGTAACCTTCCAAATATTTTGTGTCCACTAAAGTTATTGGTCGGCCTTGCGTGAATCTAAATGGTTGTTCTATAAATTATGTCTTGAGTTTATATTCTCCCTAAATTAGGACATTACTTATTTATAATTAAAAGAAATATATGAATGAACTAAACTAAATCATATCTTGAAATAAGTGACGATACTTCCTATACATCGGTGGATACAGATGCCAACTTGCCTCCTTAGTGGCATGGTTCCTCTATAGTATTGTAATAACCAGAGTTTTCAAAACCAACCCTAAATGCTTACGATCACTATTTTAAACCTTATAAGGTATTAAAATTTAAAAGTCTTCTAATGAGAAATAAACTATATTTGATGCCCTACAATTTAACTGAATTGACCTAGACCCCTGAAGTTTCAGTATTGTAAAATAGCCTCCTAAAAAATTCAAAGTAACATAACTTGACTTATGTTTTACTCCTAAACCTCAACTCTATATCAAATTAATACTTTAGACTTCAACTAACATAAAATTACAATTTCAGCCCTTGAAACTTTTTAAAATTACAAAAGTACCCCTATTATACTTTATGAAAAGTGTACTTTTAAGGCTATAAGTATAATTACAAGACCAACCAAGGATCAAATAGCAAATATTTTTTAATTTCTCTAAACCCCTGTCCACCTAGTGCCCCACATCCGTACAAGAAGTTAAAAAGAACATGTGTATACCATGCACACATGTGAGAAACACTTACCAACCTTGAAAACTTCTATATAAAAAGCTCAAATCCACCACCCCATTCCACCAATCGAATTCCATGAGTATGTATTATAAATACCCCACACTCTTAGCAGTAAAATCACACCTTAAACTTCAGTTCCAAAAATTGAAATTTCACTCCAATTAAGTACACCATGATTTTATGAGTTAATTTCAGTTCTTTAAATTCCAATTGCTTTTTGTGTTGTTAAGGTAAAATGGAAAAAATGTGAAATTACACCATTAAAACTTGAGATTTGATGGTGAATTTTGATATAAGACTCCAAACATTGATTTGAAGCAATATATACCTTCATTAGAACCTAAGGAACTCAAGTGTAATGATCAAAATCCATGAACGTGTCTATTAAGCGCTAATCGATTGAAAGTGTGTTTTGAACTAGAAAACTAAAAATTTGAAATTCTACATGTATAATCCATCTCAAACTCTGAAATCAAAACCAAGTTACTCCTATACATAGTAGAAAACAAACCATTTTCATAAGAATCCCTGCCATATTCTCATAATCTCTGAATATTAAGTCAAAATTTCAGAAAACACACAATTATGGAACTTGAGATATATTGCATCTCAATTGAAAAAACTTATATAATCGGATTTCTTATGAAAAATTAGGCTGAGTTCATTTGGAAATCATCTTTAATGGTTATAAATGAAGGATATATTCAAGGTCAAAAATCAAAAACCTAAAGTCAACCGTCGAGGGGAAGAAGATTTTTTGACCAGAAATATTGATCTAACGTGTGAGGGCGCATAGCCAATTAGAAATTCTAGATTTTTTTTCAATCCTTTTATTTTATTTTTAAGGTTAAAATGGTATAAGGTAAGGCAGTGTTTGGATTAACCTATCATGAGTTATGGAAAAATGATGTTTTAACTTAATAATATTTTTCCAAATTTGCAACTCGTGACTTTTCCAACTTATGAATTTGAACCCCAAACTTTGTCTATGAGTACTTCAAAATATTTTAAGATAAAAAGTCTTACACCAAAGTTCAAAAATGATTTTAAGTCTAGTATTTTAAAGTCCCAAAATATTTATAATTAAACCCCCAAAACATTAAAAGATGCAGTTTTTGTATAAACTGATTGACCTAATCCTAAATACTTACATAAACAAACATTGTATAGAGAAAATCACGTACCATCTCCCCCCGATATCCTCTTGTGATATATAAAGATGACCGATATACTGAGCAAGTTGTTTTTTCCTATATTTTCAATAGTAAACTTTGCGTAGTTGGCATACTACTATTGATATCACTATGTGATAGCTTCTATTTACTCTTAGTATGTTCATGTTATCATGCTGCCATAGTAAATATTTTATTACATATCATCGTTATTCGAATTTGATCATCGGAATTTGAATTTGACTATAGATCAATTTTAACCATTCTCACCTAATAACTGGTATCATGTTACTTATTGATTTAGTTTGCCCCTACACTTTTGTGCCATTATATTATAAGCATAAAAATTAATTAGGAAGTATACTGATATGATATCCTATGGAACTTTTTACTTGGCCTAAAAGTCTAAGATAATTGAGAGCCTGGATTTATTGCTACATACATATGAGTGACACTTTAATTGTGCACTTAGCCGTTTATTTTTTCCCAAAGGTTTTGAGTTGATTATTATTACTACTTTGGTTTAACTGATAACTTAACTATTTTTATACCCCTTAGCGAACTGGTAAGTAGGGGATTATTAATTCAAGAATCCTTGATTTTCTTTACATGATCCTTAATGAACCGGTAAGTAATGTTATTTATAAAGAGATAAGTATGGTATTATCAGCTTTATTTCTTTAGCATTGCTAAAAACTGATTCTATACACACTCCAACTCTCATCTATACATATATTTGTTATAGGACCGGTAGAACGTGCTTAGCATATTTGTGTTAATTCCCTTTTCCTCCAGAAGAAATCTGTGAAAGAGGATAATATCTCTTCCCTATTAAAGACAGATATCGGTCACCTGTTTGCCTATATGACTGTATGGGCAGAAAATAAGCCAGATGCGAGCAAGGAGTGACACTTTTTAATTTTTTAAATTATATTTTGTACTAAAAAATATAACTCGCCCATGCAGTGGTACGACGCTATGTAAACTATTTTAATATATGAATAAACTTATGTTGTTTTGCCTTAACTTTAATTCATAATTCATTGCTTTATGTGTACTTCTTGTTCATTAATACCAAAAAGCAGGATATGACAAGTACTCTAACTAATGGTATTCTCATAATCTGCAACACTTACTGCAATACCTTTTATATTTGACAAAATTTAAATAAGTGGCTTAAACAAATAACTAAAGTGGAATTTGGAATTTTCATGAATTTAAAATGAAATTTAAAATATTAGCAATGAAATGATAGAAAATTGGATTTGTAATTGATGAAATTCAAGTTCTATATTTGAATTGGTAATTTATTAAGTCAATTTGGGCTTTGATTAAATAATGAACTAGTTGGTCTTATTAGTTTTGTCTTATGCGGGGTGGAATAATCTAAAAAGTTATATGGGGTAATTGGGTGAAACCCCAAGGGTAAAATGATCCTTTGTGAATTTATTGGAGGGAAAGACAAGGTTTAGTGCATTAAATCGTGTGGGTAAAAGTTATAATTGTTTTTAAAATGGATTTCATAATCGGTCTATGACCACATGATTTAGGGTTGCAACCGTGGGCTAGCCCACACGACCGTGGGTGTGTAAGGCCACGAGATTCTCATGGGTATTTTTGGTGGGTTTTCTTAGAAGTCTTGTTATGCACAAAATTCAGTTATTCACATAAGGTTTCACTTAAATCTCTCTCTCTCTCTCTCTCTCTCTCTCTCAGCTATAAACCCTATTACTCTCTATAACTTTCCTTAAAATCAACCAATACACCATAAAATTCTAGATCCAAGAACTCTAGGATGAAGATAATGAATCAAGGGAAGAACTAAAATGACTCAAAAAAGAATTCAAGAGGATTGAAGGTTAGTTTTTGACTCAAGTAACCTAAGTTCGGATTTGGCTACTTCAAAACTTAATACATGACAAGATATTGATATACTCTTATCCGTTCACATGTATAAATGTTAGATTCTCCTAAATTAATGAATTAAGAATAAAATCAATTAGAGCTAACTAAGTTTTCATACTAAATCCATTCAAATATATCATTTGTTAATATTAACTTATGAATCACATGACTAATATGAACTAACCTTTACTTAGTCTAATTAATAATCAGATTAGTGTTAATTAGTAGCAGTATCATATTTAGGTTATATAATTATGAAATTTATATTATAGTTGATTATATTTATAGTAATTGATAATAATACTCATATTAGAATTGTGTAATTTGGAGTATGATATGATAACCATGGTAGGCTTGTACATTTAGGTTCATATGGTGTACATTTATGTATAAATGACTAATTCCTGTAGGTTAATGTATTATGATAATTAATTAACCTTTAGATTAATATGTTAATATGTAATTCATAATAACCGCATGATTAGGAGACTTAAGGTTGAATTTGAGATTTATCCACAGGTTCTTTAATTTTTGAATTGGACTAGGGACTTTTTAGTTCATATTAATATAATTACAACACTAATTGGATATAAATAAATTAGGGGACCTTGGACTTCCTTTATTATATTGTTGAGTTTAATTAATAGTTTATTGATAATGGGTGAATGGGAATTATGATACTAATTGGATGGTTGATGGATTAAATGTTGACATATAATTGGGATTGATTTGTTAAACCCTTAATATTTCACCATGGAAGTAGTAATGAACTAATTGATTAATAAATGATATATTTGTACTTTTTGCCTCTTTAACATTCTAGAATAGGACTTCCCTTTCATTAGACCAGTTCTTGAGATTTAGATTAGTCTTAATTGTCATCTATCCATTTAATGTGATGGCATATAAGTAGAAATGATTTATTTATAGGGTAACAAACTAATATAAAAGATATACTCGGGACTTAAATTTGGTGATAATCGTTGGGTAGGATAAGTGAGTAGAATGTGATTATCTCTTGGAGTAGTATGAGGGGTGGAACATGCATATGATTATTTCTTTAATTGTTATTGGTGCAAACCAATTCATTGGGTCTAAACCTTCATAAAAGGGGCAATCATTATGTGTACATATCTGAGATCACAATTTAAAGGAATCCTCATTTGGCAGATATCCTGGATTGTGATACCCCTTCATAAACTTAAGTGTTTTTATTCTACCAGTTTACTTAATTAGTGGATTATTTATAATTCGGTTAAAATATCAAATAAGTTAATTTTGAGATCAGGGAATAAATAAAATGTTGGTGAAAATCAATTAGTAACAAATTTAATTTCACCAAGCGGGCATCACATGATTTACGTGTGGAATTACATTATACATTATCTAACTTTGCAAACTAAGACCTAATTATTCAAGTAATGCTGAGATAATTAAATTGAAGCAGAATTTTAATTATTTAGTGTAAATCATTATAATTAAATAGGAAAGAAAATATATTACGGGAAATAATATGCTATTTTCATATTTTCATTTAAAAGACAATTTAATTATTTTTCTTAGGTCCATAGTATAGTCCATTACCCAACTAGTAGGCCCAAACTATCTAGAAACCCCTATCGACCCAAGCTCATTTTGTGTACCAATATATGCGGGTCTAAGGTAGGGTTTTAAGTAGCATAACCCATCTTAACGGTTAGAGGGAGGGGAAAACACTATTCACATTCCTATAAATGGGTGGGGAGAGAGAAAGTGATTTCTCTCATGTTTCAACAAGTATTTATCCCCGGGAGTGCCCACAAAATATGTATATTTAGGGGGCATATATTAGAAGATTCAAGGCTTTCGACGAGTTATAACAAGATTTTGGATGGCAAAGAAAAAAAATCCTCTTCATCATCTACAAATTATATTTCTCCTTATTCAGATTACGTACAAGATCCACAAAGGTATGGTGATTCGAATCCTAGGTTTATGCTCTAAACTTAGTTTTTGTTCGTTCTTTCTAATGCATGATCTTTCAAAGTTTTTGGGAGGAAAGTTTTTTTTATATCAATCCTCAACATATTTTTGTTGAGAAGACACTAATGCTTGGATTACCAGTTTCTAGGAAGTGAGTTTTCCTAAAGGTCTTAAAAGTCTTTAAATTTTGAACAGTTCACAACCTAAAGGGGGAGGTGACATCCTATCAATGAAGTTGCTAAAACGATCTTTATTGTTTATCTTAACTATGAGAACATGTTTGATGCTTCGAGTACTTTTTTGATATTTCAAATATGATCATACTAGTACATTATGAATGTGTTGAAAGTATAAGGGTTAGATTCAAGTCTAGGTACTGACTAAATTAGAGTTGAAAAATCTCACATCTTTTTCAAAGGGTGCATAGATTCTTAATCCCAGGGACTATGAGAACTGTAATGTGCATACAATTAGAACTTTAATTATTACAGGTGCAATCTAAATCATTGGGTTTAAATCTCCTCAAGCTGGGAAATTTTCATGTGTACATGTTTGAGATCGTATTCTGAAGGAATCCACGTCTGAGAGATATCCTTGATTGTGAATCCCCCTTCATAAACTTATAAGTTTTGATTCTACCAGTAAACATGATTAGTTAATTATTTATAATCCCTTAGAATATGAAATAAGTTAAGTTTAAGATAAAGGAATAAATAAGATGCTGGTGAAAATAAATTAGTGTAAAGTTGAATTTCATCAAGTCGGTATTGTATGCTTTATGTGGAGAATCACATTATTCTCTATCTAACTTTGCAAACTAAGGCCTCATTAATTTGGTATTTTGAGATAATAAAATTGGAGTGCAATTAAAATTATTTAGTAGAATTAATTATAATTAAATGTAAAAGGAAATATATCACGAGAAGTAATTTGGGGTTTTCATATTTCCTTTTAGAAGCCAATTTAATTTTTAATGTTGGGACCTTAGTATAGTTCATTACCCAAATAGTATGTCCAAACTCTCTGGAAACTATCATTGGCCCAACCCCACTTTATTTATCTATATATATGGCTCTAAGATAGGGTTTTAAGAAACATATCACATCTCGAAGAGAGGGGGGAGGGGGGATAGAGAGAAAGAGAGAGACTATTAACATTATTGTGAAGGGGTGAGGAGAGAGAGAAAGTAATTTCTATCATATTTCACCAAGTTTTTATCTTCCGGATTGCCCACACGCTAGGCATACTTTGGTGGAATCATATACTAGAAGATTATAGGCTTTCGACGAGTTCTAGTAAGATTTTGGAGGGAAAGAAAAATCAATGTCTTCATCTCATATAAATCACATTTCTCCTTATTCGTATCACCTACCAGATCTGCAAAGGTTTCGTGATTCAAAATCCTAGTTTTATGATTTAAACCAACTTCTTGTCCTTTGTTTCCAATGCAGGATCATTCAAAGTTTATGGGCAACAAAGTTTTTTTTAATATAGATCCCCAAAAATTGGTATTAGAGAACCGATTATAGATAGATCATGTTTTACAAAGGTCCATGTTGTCCACCACTGAAGTCTAGGTTGAAAGTTAGAATACATGTGTGTTGATACCTAAAATTATCCATCTACGTGGACCAATTAGAACTAGATAAACTCAGCATATAGTAGCTCGGCAGACATGCCGACTAACATGAAGAATGCAAACCATCAATACCAATGAAGCATCACCATATTAAGGGTCTTACCATACGTGGGTCACATAACGAACGATCATATTCATTATGTACGAGTGTAAATGCTTAAATGTATAAAGGCCTTCCATCCATTGATATTCTAACTCTTTATCTCCGGATTACTATAAATGCATTGTATTACTTTCATCAAAGGACATTATAGAACGGATTATAGGATATTATTTTTTACAAGAACACCTAGTCTTTTGTAATCTTTGAAATAAATACCATAACATTGGACATAGGCGTTCTTACATAGCCGAACCACTTTAAAATCTCGTGTCTCTCTTTTATTATTTTAGTTTAATTCCATTTTTTGACATCAACAGATTGGCACCGTATGTGGGAAACGTATGTCTACATACCATTTTCAAACACATACACCCTTGCTTAAGGCACAATGAATGATCCAGTGCCTAGTGCCAGGAACGAAGGCAACCTGACCATTCCATATGCTATGCCTATAGCAGCCAACCTAAA
Source organism: Sambucus nigra (assembly GCA_949130495.1). Taxonomy (NCBI): domain Eukaryota; kingdom Viridiplantae; phylum Streptophyta; class Magnoliopsida; order Dipsacales; family Adoxaceae; genus Sambucus; species Sambucus nigra. The sequence continues at coordinate 273,381,006 of OX422221.1, read as the reverse complement.
TGGGATTCTGTCCAGTATTGCCAGGGGACAAAATGCTGTGCAAGAATCCATGAGACAATTGGCTCAATCGTTACAAGCTCGATCTTCAGCCCTATACGGGCAGTAAGCAACTCCTTCGCCAAGGAGAGATATGCCGCCTCCACCTCCTAAGAATAGTCGACATAACTATTCCAGATCATCATATGATAGGACTTATCACCCAAGAGTCACTTCATCAATTAGATCCTCAGAGTTCTATGATGGATATTTTTTCTCTCCTAAAAGGATAAGTGTCTTGGAAAGATTGAGCAGAGCTTCGCCTTTTGACTGTTTGGGACCCCAAATAAGTAAAAACACTCCCAGAACATTATCTACAAGTACTCAATGTCCAACCGACCATTGTGAAGTCTCAGTTAGGTCAAGATCAAGCATCCGACGATTTGAACACGATGAGCAGGCTTCTTAGGAAGAGAGCTCAGCGCAGACACATGGTCAGGTAGTTGATCCGCTTCGCACAAAGATGATACAAGTCATTCTTCCTGGAAAGGATCAATTTAGCAGCTAGAAGATTGAATAGGAAAGATGGAAAAAGTAAAGAATCCCTTATAGCAGAGTTTTGTTAAATGATCCCCTTTTATTCAGGCGATTGTGGATTTTCCTACTCCATCTAAGTCTAAACCTCCTGTGGTCACCCCCAAGTATGATGGCAAAACTGATCTAGTTTTACATATTGAGCAATATCAGCCTCCGAAATTTATTCAGCCCCCAATGAAATGAGATATAAAACATTCTCAAGTACCATTACGGGTTTTGCCCATATATGGTATAATAACTTGTCCCGAGGATAAATTACCAACTTCAACTAGCTTATTGAGCTGTTTATTAGCAATTTCTCTCTTGGAACCAAGCTAGTAAAAAGAGTAGCCCATCTCTTGAGCGTAAGTCAACGAGTAGGGGAAACTAACAGGGAGTACATCACTCATTTTAACAATAAGAAATTATAAGTGTTCGATTACGAGGAGAAAATAACCATCACTGCTCTGATGAGTGGATTACTTTCCTAGAAATTATGTTATAATCTAGCCAAATATCCCCCTAAAACTATGGGTGAACTCATGGAGAAGGCAGGAAAGATAATGAATGATGAGGAAGCAATGGCCGCAAAATAGAACCCAACTACTGAGCCTGATAAAAAGGATCAAAAGGAGCAGAAGGAACTGAAGCCAAAAAAGGAGAACAAGCTCAAAAAATATGGAACCTTTACTCCATTGAGTGTTATCATTAACCATATAGTAGTGGAAATCAAACACAATAAGGATTTGTGATGGCCCGAAAGGTTGAAGGCACCCCCTAACAAGAGGGACATATCTAAATATTATGACCATAAGGACCATGGCCATACAACTGATAATTGTATCACTTTGAAGAATGAACTATGATCTCTTATCCACCAAGGAAAATTGAACAAATTTATTGATCGACGAGAAGGTAGAGAGGCAAGACGAAGGTAAATTCTCTATGCAAACCCAGAGATGATAGGAAGAGCAATCGTGAAGATGATCCCGACCTTTTGAAGAAGCCTAAGAAACCAAAGAGTGAGGTAGCTATGATCAGTCTTGGTTCATTAGATTGTCATGTAATTACAAGTGGCGACGGAGGAGGATGCGACCACAATGTCGAGAGAAAAGCATACTTAAATGAGGCCCATGGCTATTCTTATATCCAGGGAATCAATCTAAATGAAGATGATCGGCCCATGAAGGTCAACAAAGATTAATTGATAATTGGATTTTTCGAGAACGACCTCTTTGGGGTACTTTATCCCCATGATGACCCATTGGTCATCAAATTCAGGATCTAGGATGCCGTCATTGCAAGGGTTTGATTGATAATTGGATCTTGGCAGATATTATATTTTACCCTTTCTTTCAAAGTTTGGACTTGAAGCTCAGCCAACTGGAACCTTAACACAAGCCATTAATAGGTTTTTCAGGTGAATAACTTTACCCTCTTGGGACAGTCAAGCTATAAGTGTTGTATGGCACCTGGACAATGAGCCGTACTAAGAAATATGCTTTTTTGTAGTGGATAAAAACATTCAGTCTGCCTATAATGTGATCTCCCATAGGGTAGGATTGAAGAAGTTTGAAGTTATTCTATCCACAGTCCATCAATGCTTGAAGTTTCCAACTTATTTTGGGGTCGATGTTGTGAAAGGCTATCTAAAGGTAGCCAAAGAATGTTATTTCTCTTTAATCGAGAAAGAGGACTTGATTGAGTTGAAGAAAAAGACCACCAGTTATCAAGTATATACCATTGAGCCCAACAGGGACTCTGAAGTTAAAACTTTAAATCCACGAGATGAGATAAAATTAATTAAGGGAAAAATTATGGAATCTACTGAAAGTATTATCCTGCACGATGACAAACTAGAGAGAACTACGTAGATCAGCTCAACATTGGATCCAATCCTAAAACGGGAATTGATTATGTTCCTAAGGTAACGAAGAAATGTATTTTCTTGGAGCCATGAGTATATATTGGGGATTGATCCTAATTTCCTGTATCATGAGAACAACATCAATAAGGGTGCCAAGCCGATCAAGCTGAAGCGCAGGGTTTTCAGTCCAGAGAAGAATTAAGCTATCCAAAAGGAATTTAAAAAGCTTCAAAAAGCCCAATTTATTGAGGATGTTAAGTATCCAGCCTAGTTGGATAACGTTGTGATGGTAAAAAGGAAGAATGATAAATGGAGGATGTGTGTGGATTTCACTGATTTGAATAAAGTCTACCCTAAAGACCACTTTACCTTTCCTAGAATTGAACAATTATTGGAGGCTATGTCAGGACATGAGATTTTAAGAGTCATGCATGTTTATTCTAGGTATAACCAGATTAAGATGAAACATGAGGATAGGAAAATCACAACTTTTATCACCAACTGAGGAACTTATTGCTACAACGTAATGCCCTTTGGGCTAAAAAATGCCAGAGTGACGTATCAAAGGTGGGTGGATAAGATCTTTGAAGAGCAGATAGGCAAGAACATGGAAGTTTATGTGGACGATATGTTAATAAAAAGCAAGAAAGCCTCAGATCATATCAGTGATCTCAGTCAGATGTTTGACCAGTTAGAAAAGCATGAGATGAAGCTGAATCTAACCAAGTGTGTGTTTGGGGTCCAAGAAGGAATGTTCCTCGACTTTATAGTAAATCAAAGGGGAATTGAAGATAATCTAGCAAAGATCAAAGCGTTGATAGAAATGCAGTAGCAAATTTTCAAGAATAATGTACAAAGGCTCACTGGAAGAGTGGCAACTTCAAACATATTTGTTTCTCGAGCAACAGACAGGTGTTTACCATTTTTCAAGGTGTTGTGAAAAACTTTCGTGTGGAATAAAGAGTGTGAAGAAGCATTCCACGAAGAATTACCTAGGGTCTCCACCTTTGTTATCCTGACCAGTTTTAGGAGATAAATTGTACTTATACCTGACAGTTTTTGAATCTGCAATTAGCTCAGACTTGGTTAGATTGGATAATGGGATCCAAAAACAATTTTACTACACTAGTAAATCATTCATGGGAGCGGAGATTAGGTATCCACGCTTGGAAAAGTTAGCCTTAGCAGTCAATGAAGCCTCCAAACATATGAAGCCCTATTTTTGGGCACAGACTATAATAGTGTATACTAATCTACCTCTTCAGCAAGCACTCCATAAGCCTGAGAACTCATGTATATTTATGTACTGGGCAGTAGAGCTAGGAAAATACAACATTTTATACAAACCAAGTTATTTATTGAAAGGCCAAGATTTGGCATATTTTATTGATGAGTTCACCTATCCAAAGATCCCTGACCACCAAAACTTTCCTACCGAGCAGACTTATAAGGAAGAGAGATCAACTCAAAAGCAAGATGAAATTACTTCCCATCAATCAGAATTCAGGAAACGGCTTAGAAATATGCTGAGGAGAGTAAGAAAATATTCCGTCATAGAGTCCTGTCTGAATAAAGCTTCAATAATGATTTCCCATTATGAAATTTTTACGTCGATGGTTCTTCGTGTGTGACTAAAAGTGGAATAGGTATAATACTCAATACTCTTGATGGTATTGATGTTGAATATGCACTTAGGTTTCAATTCAAATAATCAATCAACAAAGCTTTGATAGTTAGACTAGATTTGGCCCATTCATTAGGCACCAAGCAAGTAATAGCACACGACGATTCACAAACTAGTGGTTAACCAACTACTTCATTTATATGGAGTCAAGGGAGAGTTTATAACCAGACACTTTACCAAGACTATGGAAGTTATTTCTAGGTTTCCAGCCCTACAAATGAATAGGATCCCCAAAATAACCTACGCCCAAGAAGATGCACTTGCTCGACTATCTTCAGCAGCCAAAATTGAACTCAGGCGCACCATACCAATAGAGATCCTAGCCAATCGGAGTATTGATGATGAATTGATGGTTAATTTTTATTAATATAGATTTGGGACCTTCCTATATGGACCCAATGAAAGCCTATATTGAAGATCAAATTCTACCACCTAATCCCAAGGAGGCCTAGAAGCTGCGATATAAAGCAACAAGATATGTGTTGGATAAAGGGGTTTTATGTAAAAGGGGATTAGTTATCTCCTTGCTACTCTATGTTCATCCAATATAGGTGGAAGATTTGATAAAAAAGGTACACGAAGGTTCCTGTGGATCTCATGTAGCTGGTCGGTCATTACTTTAAAGAATCAACACTCAAGGATATTACTAGAATATTATGAGGGCAAATTTTAAATCCTTTATACAAAAGTGCGATAATTGCCAGAAATTCTCCGCCATTCAAAAAGCACCTAATGCTGCTTTAGCACCAATAAATTCACCTTGGCCCTTTGTTGTTAGGGGAATTGACTTAGTCGGCCCACTGTCGACCACCGAAGGCAGGTTCAAGTATCAAGTAGTCATTGTTGATTACTTCACCAAATGGGTGGAAGCAGAGCTGTTGGGGAACATGCCTTATGCAAAAGTGTATCAATTCACTTGGAAGAATATCATATGCAGATATTGGCTGCCCTTTGCCTTCATTACAGACCATGGAACCCAATTTGATAACGATGAGTTTGAAGCATATTGTGTCCAGTCTAAAATCCAAAAAATCCATTGTGCACCAAGCCATCCTCAGGGTAATGGTAAAAAAGAAGTAACAAATAGGACTTTGCTCAATGGATTGAAGAAGAGGCTCGATGCAGATAAGGGAAACTGGATTAATAAGTAACATTATGTTCTTTTGGCATATGAAGCACATTGAGAACAACAACTGGTGAGACGTCTTACATGCTTGCATTTGGGACTGAAGCTATGGTTCCAACCGAAATAGGTCTACCAACTCATAGGGTGTTGAATTTTAATTCTCCAATTGGTGACTTTATGCTGTGACTAGATCTAGATATGTTGGAGGAGGTTCGAGAAGATACTGCTATGAGAAATGCTTCATACTAACACAGGAAAGCTCGTTTCTATAATAAAAGGGTCAGGCCAAAAAATTTAAAAGAGGGCGATAATGTCCTCAAGAATTATCCAGAAGAATAACCAGCTTGAGACTAACTGGCAGGGACCATATCGTATTTCAGCAGTCATCTAACCAGGAAGTTATCGGCTGGAGACTTTAGATGGGCAAGAGTTCAAAACCCCCTATAATGCCGAGCACCTTCAAAATTATTATCAATTATTCAAGGGATTGTAATAGTTGTATTTCTTTATGTTCAAAATTATTATTGGTCAATTTTTAATAAAATTTTATTGCAGTACCTTCAATTTTTTTTCCGATTTTGTATTTTGTAATAACATGGTATTGTATTAGTTTATTACTTCCTCCATCATGGTCACATGTTATTAATTTTATATGAATGGATCCTACGGTGGTTTTTCCATAGTTACTTTTTCTAGATTCGATTTGGTTATAACAATTAAATTATTTTAATTATTGCATTAATAGATGTATATGGAGGAGTTTATGAGGGTTTGTAATAGTGTTATTTTTTGTAATCCTACTTCTGTGATGGGTTTGATCATGGTGGAAGAATCCATGGTTTCTGGTCGCATTTTTATTAATATTGGAGGTCCTTTCCTGTAGTTTTTAAGATTGTTGGAAGGTCAAAACGATGTAGTTTTGACATAGAAGTAAAAGACATATAACTAGGAGGAAGTGGGTAATGACCAAAATCGTGAACGTGATGGGAGAACTTGCAACCATGGGATTTTACGACATAACCTCGGTTGTACCTCGTGCTACCACAGGTGGCAGTGGGGATCAAGGATGGTTGAGGTCTTGTTTAGTTTGGAGTTGGATTTTACTTCTTCAACAACAACTTCATGATTGACATTTCTTGAAAGGAGTTTTGACAAAAAAGGGTTCTACTTCAGGAAAAATTATTGACCCTGATTGATGGAGACTTTGTGTCATAATTGATATATAAATGTTTGTGTTTATGTTTTATTAGAAACTTGTTATTTCATACTTAATGTTGCATAATTTAGGGAGCTGATTCTTAATTTAAGTGGGAACCACTTTTTATGGATAACATGGATATATATTAAGACTGGTTAATCATGATCTTTTGGAAAATAGAAAATATTTAATATTTTATAGAATTAAATTTAATTAGGTAATTAATTATTGGTACAAATTAAATTATGGTCTCCTAATTTTACGTAAATTAAAACTATTTTTTACTTTTTGAAAATTAAAATAATGAGACCGAATAATTTAATTTGTATTAGTAATTGGAAAATTATCGGTGATTTAATTAGGGTGTTTAAAATTTAATAAATATTTTTCAAAATTATCCTCAAGTTTAAAATATTATGTGGGAGAGAGGTTTCAACTTAAACCACACGATACTCAACGGTCTTGTAAGAATGTTATGTGAGTAATTCCTCACGCCGACTTTGTCTGTCCTCCCTATTGGAGGGAATTAATCACACCATCCGTTATTCTTAAAACTCTTAAGTGATAGTTCCTATAATTCAAATGTGAGTGAATTTGATTGCCCCGATGGAGAAGTTCAACACGAATAAATTTAAATTTAAGGAATGAGCCGTTGTTATACACTTAAACATAAATAATGAGATCCTCCCCAATGAAGTGAATACAATAATTGTGGGACTAGAGGACATTATTTATTCAATTATGTTGGCCAAACGTTTCTTGGACTATTCGAATAATTTAATTGAAAGATGAAAATATGTCTAGTTCAAGATGGGGTGATTTAATCTCCTAAAAAGAAATATCACGCCACAAGGGAACTAGAATGCTCGACAGGATTAATTTTAATTTTTGGTAGAGGGAAGAAAAATTTAATTTAATCAAGAATTAGTTAACATATATTTAATTTGAAATTAATATTTTCAAATTATGATTATTAGATTTCAAAAAATTCTCTTAACAATTAACCCAATTTCCCCAGTCTTAATAATATAATTAGAATAAATTTCATAGATTGGGAAAAATCTAGACATTATCCTCAGCACTAAGGATTACAAGCTTATTTTAAGTGACTCATGCCCTGCCAAGTCTAGTGAGGTGACATCTGATTCGATTGCTGGATCTTTACTAGAGGTAGAAAAAATGTGATCACATGGCTCTTTCCACGCATTAACCTCCATGAACAATGTGTTGCAACACCATCATCAAAATGTGTCAAATTTTTACGATATGATTTTGAACCTCAGGGATATGTTTGAGAATCAAAATCATGATAGAAGACTGTATGGTATGGCAAGGATGGTAAAGAAAAAGATGCTAGATGGTATTCCAGTGATTGACCATGTTCTTAAAATGATGTCCATCTTGAAAGAAATGTAACTCCTTGGATCAAAAATATATGAGGACACCTAAATTGACTTTTTGTTTCAACAACTACCAGAGTCCTTTAAGTAGTTTTTCCTAAACAATTTTAAGAACAACTTGATTACTCACTGACACAACTACTTAAAGAACCCCAAGCTACGGAGAATTCATAGAGTGAAAGGGTATTGTCCAGGTTACTGAGATATGCCATTTTTTTGTATCCCAAAAGTTAAGAAAAAGAATAAGGGAAAGTCTGAGATATAACTTGTGATAATTAAAACATTTATTAAACCACAAGGAGCAGGTAAGAAGCTGAAATGCAAGTGATACATTTGCAAAATGGCTAGACATTGGAAGAAGTAGTGTTTAATATACTTGGATAAAAAGAAGAACGAAAACAGTAATTTCCTCTTTATCCTTGGGGTATATTTTATGGTCCAATATACAGGGACCCAATGTGTAGATTTGGGATCCACTAATCATGTTTGTAATTCTCTATAGGGGCCCCAGTACAGGAAATCTCAGTAAAGGGGAAATGTTTCTTTTCATGGGTGATAACGAAAAATCATCAATATTAGCAGTACTATTTACAAAAAAAAAAATTGGTGGAGACAAAAAGTTAATTTTATAAGATTGTTTTTATTTTATATTTTATCCGATATGGTACATTGGAAAATGATCTTTATATTATATATTATATTCCACATTTACTGTAAATACTTAATCCCATAACTCAAATGAAAATAAATTAAAGAAGAAAGAACCTTCTAAGTTTAACCAACTGATCTTTGGTCGTTACGCATCGATAATAGTAATCTTAAAATAATTCAAAGATTGGTTTCATATGGGATTCCTGTCCCAATAGTTAAGAAAAAGAATAAAGGAAAGTCTTAGATATAACTGGTGATAATTAAAACATTGGTTAAATCTCAAGGAGCAGGTAAGAAGTCGAAATGCAAGTGCTGGATTTGCAAAATGCCTAGACATTGGAAGAAGTAGTGTTAGATCTACTTGGATAAATTGAAGAAAAAAATTAGTAATTTACCCTTTCTCATTGAGGCATGTTTTATGGTCCAATATACCGGAACCCAATGTGTAGATTTGGGATCCCCTAATCATGTTTTTAATTATATATAGGGGCTCCAGTACCAGAAATCTCAGTAAAGGGGAAATGTTTCTTTTCATGGGTCACAATGGCAAATCATTAATATTAGGAGTAGTTTTTATAAAAAAAATTAGTGGAGATAAGAAGTTAATTTTATAAGATTGCTTCTATGTTATATTTTATCCGTTATGGTACGTTGGAAAAGGATTTTTATATTATATGTTATGTCTGACATTTACTGCTAAATACTTAATCTAATAACTCAAATGACAATAACTTAAAGAAGAAATAACCTTCTAAGTTTAACTATCTTATCTTTGGTCGTTACGCATCGGTAATAGTAATCTAAAAGTAATTCAAAGATTCGTTTCACATGGGAAATTAATATTATTAGAAGTGGATGAACTTGCATTCAGTGAATCCTATTTAGACGGTAAATAACCAATAGGCCCTTTGAGGCCAAAGGCTATAGAGCGAAATATTTGTTGGAATTTGTTCATTCTTATTTGTATGAGACTATGACAATTAGAAAAAGAGGAGGTTATAAGTATTTAATCACATTCATTGATGATTATGCAAGGTTTGTAAATGTTTATCTCATGGATCACAAGTCTAAAGCCTTTGATAAATTTAAAGCATATAAGGTTGAGGTGGAAAGTAGGCATGGTAAATTAATCCAAACTCTACGATCTGATCATGGAGGTGAGTACCTCTTTAGATAGTTTAGGAGTCATTTATTAAAGGTGGGTATTGCATCCCAATTGTTTTTACAAGGCACTCCATAACAAAATAATGTCGCAAAAAGAAGGAACATGTTTTTTGGGGGGGTTTTCACTAGAGATGTCCACACACTTACTCAATGTAGTTCATTCTAAATTTCTCTCGATGACTCCTTCAAAACAATGGACTGTGCATAAGCCTAGTTTAGTACATATTTGGATCTTGGGTTGCTTATCATATGTGTTGAGGAAGGAACCAAGGAATTTATAATTAACGATAAATTTATGTCTCTTTATAGGTTGCCAAATAGGAACTAAGGGTGGTTAATTTTATAATTCTAAGGACCAAAGGATATTTCTTAGAACAAATTCTTGATACTTAATGGAATATTATGTGATAGACCATAAACCCAAGAGAAATTTGATCTTACAAGGGATAAGAGAGAAAAATAAAGCAATTATTTTTTAACTACCAGTATAAGATGAAATACAACCCGATGTTGATAGTATAATGTGTAACGGTAATAGGAGTATTAACGATGACCATGATACACATCACTTATACTATACCACAATTAGAGACACGTCATAGTGGGGGGATCAGACATCATGCTGATTGGTTAGTGTATTTTGGTGAACATATCGGTGAGATACTATGGGAGCACGAACCATATCCCAAGAACTACAATAAGGCATTCCAAGTTAAGGACTCCTAGATTTAGCTTAAGGATATGAATATTGAAATAGATTCAATGTACTTAAATCAAGTGTGTGAGCTTATAGAATTTCCAGATGGGATAAAACACATTGGATGCAAGTAGGCCTAAAAGTTAAAAAAGGAGTAGATGTGTGGGTGGGAACCTTCAAGGCATGGTTTGTTGCAAGAAGGTTTACTTATAAAGAGGGGATTGATTATAAGGAAACCTTCTTATTGAAAGCCGTGATAAAGTCTATCCATATTCTTTTATCCATTATGGATCATTTAATTTATGAGATTTAGAAAATGGACATCAAGATTTCAATCTTAAATGGTAATCTTGATGAATGCATATATATGGTACAACCTAAGGGATTCATAAAAATTATTTATGAAAGAAAGGTGTTAAAGATTAAGAGATTCATTTATGGACTTAAATAAGAATCAAGGTCTTGGAACATACAATTTGATTAGGCAATCAAACCTTTGTTTTTTTATCAATGCCCGGATCAAACTTGTGTGTATATTAAGCATAATGAAAATGTGGCGATATTTGTACTACTATATGTGGATAATATTCTCATAATTGGGAATGATGTGGATGTGTTATCCAAATAAGAGTGTGTTTATCTAGCTAATTCGATATGAAGTACTTAGGAAAATCAATCACATCCTTGGGATCAAGCTTTTGCGGGATCGAAAGAATAGGATGGGATTATCCCAAGCCACCTATGTTGATGATGTGCTAAAAAATGTTTATCATACAATATTGCAAGAAAGAATTTCTTCTTTTTAGGCATGGAATCTCTCTATCTAAGGATCAATGTCCTATGACACTTGCTCAGATAGAGATGGTGAGGAAGATACCTTATGCTTCGACAGTGGGAAATTTAATGTATTTTATGTTGTTACATAACTTAACAAATTTTTTTCCATTGTCATGGTCAACAAATTTCAATCTAACCCAATTGAGGGGCACTGGACTTCATTAAGGCACATTCTTAAGTACCTAAAAAGGACTAGAGATTTTTAGGGTTTTATTCTTTAAACCATGTGGAGACATTTTTATTTATTAATAAAAAATTTGTTTAGTTTATTTTGAAATGAGAATCATGTTTGTGAGAATCCATTACATTTATGTTTATTTAATATATATATATATATATATATCGATCAATAATATGTTGTAAAAATTTCGATGAGTTAGGTTTGACTTGATCAAAATAGATCAGAATCCTGATTCCAATATTATTGAATGTCGTTCCTGTTCAAAGTTCCCCATTTTTAGCCAACTCTATCCTATTTTTGCAATTTTTGACCTTCTTTTTTGTTAGAAAAAGATTCTTACCCCTAGATTTCTCTTTTCTAGACATTAGTTTCCCAATCATCTATCATATATGAGTTTCATGTCTTCATTTAAGGTTTCAAGGTACGTTTTCCCATTTTTGTAACTCTTTCGGGGATTCTCTGAAATTTCTTCACTTTGCTGCTACAATTTCTTCTTGTTCTTATTGATTTTAAGTATATACTGGTATTTGGTTAAACATTCATATGTCTTAGGTGGACATTGAGTTGGTTGGCCTAGATTTTTTAGATTTAAGGATTTTTTCTAAATTTTTAGTCTTTTCCTTCTTAAATCCATTTCTTTCGATGTTAATTTATCCCCCCTAGGCCAAAATAGTTCCATTATGAGTGAACATTCTTGGGTTAATAGGTGGTTAGAACATGTTAGCATGTTGGATAGGGTTTACCCTGGTGTTCTTGTAGAGAGGTTTTCAGTTCCTCTGTGTGTTTTTGGACCTAAGGACAGTCCTTCTCACATTAGGTTTTCCCCCAATATCGATCTTCAACTGGGTCTACTCCATAACCCCCAACCGTGTGGTATAATGGTCCTGAGTTTGTAGGGCCCGTTAACAGTGACGAAGTTAACCATCAACCTGGTGGTAAAAACTACGCTAATACAAATTTTGAAGTGCCTATAGTGTACCTTGAGACGTCTGAGGCAAAGGTCATGTCTAGAGCTCTGTCTCATCCTTCAAATTTACCTGTTGTTGTCTCAATGAGGAGGAGAGCACTTGTGATATTTGTAGTGATTCATACGAGCCTACTTACGTCGAGGCTAAATACCATGCATGTGATTTCACTGAGGATGAGATATACGACCTAAGACATTGGTATGTTATCTTTATTAGCATCATGATGAGGTTCGAGTCATGCTAATTAGGTTCGAGCTTATTCCCTTTTTGGATAACCTTATTTAACACATAATATCCATCCTTTGGAGTGATCAACATTAAACCTTTAATTATAACATCTAGTTATTTGTTGTTGTTAGTATGCCACCCTAAGTATCATGTGCTCCTTGAAGTCCTCCAGTAGATCCAGATCAAGTATTCACATTAAGTTACTCTTCGGTGAGTTAAAGTTAAGTATTCTATAACTGGGCAGACTGATCTCAGTGGGCACCACTGTATTAGTTCCAAATGACAATGTGAAGGGGGTTTCACCTATTTTTATCCTTGGTGTGTTTCGATAGGCCCAAAGTACATTGTGCAACTCATTATTTAAGTTTCCTTGGGCATCGTCGAGTCTTCTTTTCATTCCATCCAACATGGTCATGTTAAGGATCTCTATTTTCCTATTGCACTGAGGATGGGCAGGTACATAATGCAGTTTCTTGAGCCTTGATCGTATTTAGTAGTCCTTAAACATGTCATTATCAAACTATGTGCCATGATTCGTGATGAAGGCATAAAATATCCCATATTGACATATGATTTTTTTCATATAAAATGTAATACCTTCTTGTACGTCATCTCGACCAGTGGCTCAACTTCAATATACTTTGTGAAGTAATATACTATAACTACCAAGTATGTAAATCTACCCCTCCTCTTCGACAATAGGTCGACTAGATCAATCCCCCATATGGTGAAGGGTAAAGGATATATGATTAGCGTTAGTTCTTCAATAGGTCTTCTTAGGATAACTAGGTTTCGTAGGTTCACATTCCTAGTTCATTTTTTATTTTTGGGGGAACAAGTCAATATGGGTGAGAGAGCTTAATTGGTTTATTTGTCATGTTTTGGGTGTTAATTTCATGCATATGTTCATTCCACGTTAATTTTACATTCTATGCATTATTTTCTTGTCTAAACATGATTTTGTAAATATTCATGCATTATTTTTATTCAAAAATCCAAAAAGATTTTATATTTATTCATTTTGTGATATATGCAATTAAGTCTTTGATTCATGATGATTTGATGATTAATTTAACTTGAATGATTATTAAAAAGTGAATTCTAAACCATTTGATGTATAATGCTTGATTAATTCAATTGTTAGTTGAAACTCATTTGATAAGTCATGATTGCTAAACTTGTTAAGAGCTATGGTATTTGATTTTATACTACTTGCACATGCATATTACTTGTTGCATATGATGTTTATCATGCTGATCTTTCTTATAGTGCTTAATTTTATCATAATCAAATCCTTGATATCTTATTGGTGTTTCGTTGATCTATATTGGAGATTTTTTGTGTTTATTACTATGAAAGAATTAAAAAAGGATCCTTTTTAAAAGAAATAATAAGGACTATTGTTTGAGTGATTACACCTATTATATAAATACAACTGTCTCTGGGTGGGTGTCATCTGGGCGTGTGAAATGATAATCAATCGTAAAATTTAAAATATGGTAAAAAGGAACCATAAGCCAAGAGCTTGAACCGGCATTAAAAACAAGTTAGGGCTAATCATTTCTAAAAAGAATTTATCTTTTAGATGGCATTTCAAAATAATTTTAACAACATATGCTTGGGGGTTAAAACTATTATTTTTTAGTCCAAAAGGATAATATTACAATGGTTGTATTTTAAGCATTATTTTCAATGTTTTGATGATTTGATTATGTGTATTGATATTAATTTTGCATTTTTATTTATCATATGAATCATACCTAGAAGCACATTAGAAAAATATTGATTTAATGATAATCTTATGCCATTAATATTAAATTGATTAAATTGTGTTTTTAATGCATGTTTTTAATAAAGATTTAAATGAAATCTTTATGTCCAATAATTGAATCATGAGTTTTCTAATCATAATCACACCTTCACATGTTTTTTAGTTTATTTGTGTGTGTGTGTGTGTATATATTTGTGTGTGTGTGTGTGTGCGTGTGTGCATGTGTGTGTGTGTGAGATTTTATCCCAAAATGGTGTTTTCAAAGTCAACTTGAATGGGTTGTTATGCATTTTCATTCAATCAGTCATTGAGATTCAGAGCGTTAGGACTCAGAAGATTGATTTCAGAAATTTAGGAGTTTTCGGACTTAAATTGGAATATGCTCTATTTCATGTGCACGCCTTCAAATGGCTACCGTACGCAAGGGTACAATTATCTACCTTGTGCACGGTGCTTTACTTTTGGTATACTTTTTTTGGTTTGTAGATAGCTATTGTTATGTTGATACGCTTATTCTTGTACATATTTTTAAGTTGTGTTGTACCCTTCTACTTTAGATCTTGTACCTTGATTATCCTCTTCGCAGAGCTTATATCACTACACCAAAATGGGCAAATTGTCACCTTTCAGCCGGCCAGCCTTGTCAAGGTCATTGACCGTGACAAAAAAACACGCGTTTTGTGTCACGGTCATTGACCTTGACACGACCGTGACAACGACTTGTCACGGTCTTTGACCGTGACAAGTCCGTGGCAAGTAAATTTGTCACGGACTTGTCACGGTCAATGACCTTGATACGACCGTGACAATGTTCGCAGCAAAAACCCTATCCCCCTTCTTTTTTCCCTCCCGCGCCGTTCCCTCCATCTCTCTCTCTCTCTCTCTCTCTCTCTCTACTTTCAGGTCCATTTTCTCTCTCTCTCTCTCTCTCTCTCTTCCATTTATATATATATTTGTCTGTATATTTATGTGTGTATGTGTATATATATATGTGTGTATGTGTGTGCGTGGAGGGGGGCAGGGGGTGGGGGGGTGGGGCGGGGTGGGGCAGGGTGGTGGAGGGGGGCAGGGGATGGGGTGGGGTGGGGTGTGTGTGTGTGTGTGTGGTGGTGTGTGGTGGGGGAGGGCGTGGATGAGGGGTGGGGCAGGGGGTGGGGTGGGGCAGGGTGTGTGTGTGTGTGGTGGTGGTGTGGGGTGGGGCAGGGGGTGGGGTGGGGTGTGTGTGTGTGTGTGTGGTGGGGGAGGGGGTGGTGTAGGGGGGCAGGGGGTGGGGAGGGGGTGGTGGAGGACGAAAATTATTGTTGTAGCACTAAGAGAATAAATGAAAATGAATTGAAACTATGAAATTGTTATGGAATATAATAAATTTGGAACTATTGTCTTTTCAACCATCCAATAAAAGTTTTCCTTCATGGAATGTTAGAATTGTTTCTAGGATAATAATCATACTATAAGATAATTGCTCAAAATAAAGATTAAATAATAATTACTAAGATATCAATTCAAAGGGTAATTAAGTATTTTCAAATAATGACCCCGAAACATAGAAATTCAATCTCAAGCAATTTAATTTCAATCTCTACAAATTTATGCATGTATTCAAGGGATTTATGAAGGATTAAAATTAAAATTCAATTCCTATACATAATCTAAAAATTATATGTGTGTGTGCGTGTGCGTAGGTGTGCGTGTGTGTGTAGCGCGGGGAGGGGGCAGGGGTGGGGCACCCATTTAATAACTCTTTAAATATTTGGAAAAAACATAATATTACAAAATTGAAACGAAATGGTATTGACGGAACTTACACATACGTTATAATATAGACGGAACATTTTTTTATCTGTACTAATAACATTTTTTTTATCTGTACTAATAACATTTTTTTTACAGCAAAAATGTCTCCTTCAGATGTTAGGGCGAAGATGATGATGCTGTTTATGATGATGTCGTCGTCTGGGTTCGGTGGTAGCGGAGGCGACGAGGTCTCCTCCGCCCCTAGGCTCCCCAAATATGGAAAATTTGGGATTACCGTCGAAAACAAGTCGGAGCTTTTAGCGAGATCCCTCGAGCTGCTAAAGACGGTCATCGGCCCGGGGTTTATGAGTTGGAAGGAGGTGCCGTATGAGCTCAAGTTAGCTGTTTGGGCGGCACTACATGTAATATTTATATGAATATTTCAATTTCAATTTCAATTTCAATTTCAATTTCAATTTCAATTTCAATTTCAATTTATATTTATATTTATATTTATATTTATATTTATATTTATATTTATATTTATATTTATATTTATATTTATATTTATATTTATTCGCAACTAACATTGTATTTGTTGGACAGGAACAATTCAACTTGGATCCAAAGCTACGCGATTCCGTCTTGGAGCAGTTGAGGGAGCAACACAAGACGTGGAAAAAAAATATGCGGACACGGTACTTTGGAAAAACACGAGAGACCATTTTACAATGGCGCGGATCCGTCCCGCCCAAGGAGCCGATCTCATTGGCACAATGGCAAAAGTTCATTGACAATGAGCTCGAGGATCAACAATTGGCATCTCGCCAATCGGGGAGGGAAAATCGGGCTAAAAATACGGACGTGCACTACTCCGGCCGGACCACTTACGCTGAGGTGGAGCATAGGATGAAGGTAATATTTAATTTATTTATAACTACAGAAATATATTATTGGATATTATTTTACTTTGCGGGGCCGATACTGATTTTACTTTACTTTATTTTATTTCAGGGGGTAGGGAGTGGGCCAGGGGGTAAGCCACATAGGCTCGATACTTATGTGGCTCTTCGGACGAAGAAGGGGAAGGACAAGGAGGTGTCCCCGAGCGTCGCGGCCACGATTGTAAGTAATACGACAGTTTAATTATTGTTAATTACGTTATAATTTTTTAGTTTACTTATTTTACTAATCATGTGCTTTTTGTCGTTTCAGGCAAAGCTTAAGGACGTGCATGAGTCGCAGTCTGATGCCGACAAGGCATCTTTGTCCACAGACGCACTCAGCCAAGTGCTTGGCTCTGATCGCAAGGGGAGGACAAGGGGAGTGAGCTCGCGGGTGGCCAAATCTAGGATCATCGGATTGGAGACGAGCGACACCGGGTTGGCTCGAACGGTGGATTCACACGACGCGAAGCTGTCCCGTTTGGAGGCGATGTTCCAAGATATGTACGCATTCATGAAGCGTACGTTGGGTGGAGACCGTAAAGAGAAAGGTAAAGGGAAAGGGAAGGAGAAGGCGATGGAGGAGGACGAGGAGGTGCGGGAGGACGAGGCGCAGGATGACGAGGATGTGGACCTCGCAGCTTCATCACCGACATGTTCGTACTTCGACGATCCACTTCCCTATTTGACGCCCTCCAACAGACCATTATCGACAATTGGTTGGCCGAGCGTCTTCATATTGGACATATTTGATGGCCAGCGGATAGGGCGGGGGTTGAGGGACCCGAACATCGTCGAGGGTTGAATAGTCCATGGACGTGTGCTTCAAGAGATGGAGTCCAGGGTGCTCGTCACGCATGTCATACACGGGAAGGAGAACTCCCTATTGTGGTTGCGCGAACAATGCGGCACGACGTATATTAGTGGGTGTGTCAATTCGTATGTCGTGTGGCCTACTCACCTCCTCAGTTTTATCTAAGACATGTAGTAACATTATTTTTAAGTTTGTCCATTTTAATTATATTTGGATTATATCGTCATGTATATTATTTTTACTTTCAAGATTTGGATTATACTGTCATGAATATATATTTGCATTATCTTTAGTTTGTGTTGGATATATGATGTTTGGAACAGGTACAATGTTGCTATAACAGGTACAAATATACTGCTGGGCAGTGGCGGTGGCCATACTGCCCAGAATTTTTTTTTTAAATTCTGCCCAGAATTGTCACGGTCATTGACCGTGACAAGTCCTTGACAACATTTGTCACGGTCATTGACCGTGACAATTTTTTTAAAAAGGGTCACGGATTTGTCACGGTTTATAACCGTGACAAACGTGTCACGGTCATTGACCTTGACACGACCGTGACAAAAAAAGTTGTCTCGCCTCGAAATGTCACGATCATTGACCTTGACAAGGTGAATTTGTCAAGGTCAATGACCTTGACAAATGGGCAGATTTGGTGTAGTGTATGGTCATATGAATGTTGGTTGTATGTTCTTAGATCTTTATGGGTTTTCTAGGATTATTCTATGCTATCATTTTTTTAGCTTTATATGGCCTAGGTAGTTCAATTAAATGATAGATCATGTTCATTATTTGGATTGGTTCTATGTGAGTTTTAATTGAGTTCATGAGTTGAGATTGTTCTTATTATGTTAGTATTTTGTTAGTTTGATATTTGATATGACTTGTCCATTATAGATTTTCTTGTCTTTAGTGACTTATTGGTATGTTTATCTTGACTAGTTCTTGATACTTGATCTTTGTCATTGTCTCATATGTATGATCACATGTTCCATAATCACATGTCTCTATCACATGATTTCATCTACTTTATCCATCTTCACATGCTCATATGTTATCATTTGATATATTGATATCATGTAATAACATTTATACTTCTACTCCTATTCTGTTTCACATATATTTTCACATGTTACATATGCCATACTTCGTCATGTTCTTCATGATTTGCTTTTTGCATGCATATCTTTAGGGGGATTTTGTTTTTCACTTAGGGATATTTCTATACTTTTTGAGATATCATTTGATTATGAATTATTTTTCATTCATTAATTTAGACGAGTTGTATTTCTTTGATTAAAATATCACTTGATTGTGGATTTATTGTCATGATACTTATTCATTATTTCTACCAAGTTGTATCTCATATGAGTTCGTCTTGATGATTATTTGAACATATCACACATGTATTTTTTCAATTGGTATCATGATTTTTTTTTCTCTTGATATCTTGTGATTTGTTGCTATAGATGTCACACATGCATTTGTGGTGGATTATAGATTTTTTGCATATCTCTATATACATTCATTGTCCCATTATTAAGACCCTCTTGTACGTTTCAAGCTATTGTACCTTATTCTTTCTTTAAGTTATCTTGGTTATTATGGTACACTCTATTAACTTTTTGGATTTCCACCCTCATTTGGTTCATTAGCAATTGGTATATTAATTCTTGCTTGGTATCATATGCTTAAGCTTATATTAATATAGCCATGCTTCATATATGATCTCATTCGAGTTATATTGTCTATATATCACATCCCGCTTTTACGCTTGTTGATTGAAATCCTTTATCTACTAGTTCCTATCTTGAAATTTATGTTACGATAAACTTGTATATGCTCATTGTGTATTCCCTTATTATATCTATGGTGTTTCACATGCTCTACTAGATCTTGCTTCGCTAGTTCTATTTGTCATCGTGATCTTTCTTACCATGTTATGTTTATTAACTATGGTATATTTCTTCTCTTTGTCTTTATTCCATGACAAAAAGGGGGAGAAAATAAAACTTTAAAGACTTCCGATGTGACAAAAAGGGGGTGAACAGAGATTAAGTGGGAGAATAATATTTCCTTTGTCCCTTGTGCCCCAAAAGGGGGAGAACTATCCATGTTAGGGGAGATATTGTTTAAAGGGATCTGTACTATACGTGTTACTCATTGATATTAGATGATTTTGTACTTCACATGCGTACATACTTTATATATAATATATATCACATTGATTTTTTAGAGTATTTCCAAGTAAGGGAGTTTCTCTTTGTGCATGCTATTGCTTACATGATATCATTTGTTGTTTCGTGTGAATTCAACCATAACATTGATTATTCTGAATTCATCCCATGTCCACACATGACTTTTGCTTTGTTGGTCAAGCTGATGGATTTTTTCCATTACCTTAGGTATAATAAAATCATTTTGTGGTTCGGGTTTTTTCCATAGAATTGCCAAAGAAAAGGATTAAAGATGTAAATTTTATATTGAAGCATAAATTTTGCTATATTCTTCTGTCAAAACATATAGTCTATCAAGTCATAAAGACTTGATTCTCTATAAGTGAGGCACGATCTAGATTAGGTTATATGAAACTTGAATATTGAATATTGAAGACCATGCACCGCGCTCACTGAAGACTTTCGTTGCCATACATTCACATGTGAGGACTATATCCTTTTTTTAAATAGATTGTTAATTAATTATGGATAAATATGCACACGTACACAATTTTTTTTAAAAAATGTGTTCTAAGAGTTTTCTTGAGAGAATGATTTTAGGAAATGGCTTAGTTTGAATATTATTAGGCCTTTTAAAAATTTATTTTGGTGCAACCATTCGCACGGCTCTCTTTTGAGCCCGTTAAGACCTTGCACACAACTTTTCCACAATGTTCATACTGGACAGAATCATGGGCATGACCAAACTTAATCGTACGCAAGACTGACGTAAGATTTTGGAAAAATCATATTTAAAGTGCCATCCCCCCCCCCCCCCCCCCCCCCCCCCCCCCAACTTCCTAGTGCGTAAAAACCTCATAACTCAAAAACATTTTTGAGAGAATTTTTGAGGTTGAGAACATTATTACTTTGCTTCTATTTCCAAATTCACATGTAACCTCCTATTTTGATAAAAATTAGATTTATACTTGATCTATGCTTTTGAGAGATAATTAAGAGTTTTTTTAGATTTCACATAACCTATTAGGTTCAATTCAATCAACCCTGAATTGTATGATGTTGTACTCCATGATCTAAAATTATAGGTTCTTTAATTCATTAGAGGAATTGGATCATGGTGTGATTCTAAGAAGTAGATTGGAGTTTCTCATTTTCTTCGTGAAGCTTGGAGTGGATTTCTATTCGTCTATGGGGGAAACTCGAAGTTCATAGGTAACTACTCGTGGAGGCATGAGTGAGAGGTACCATCTAGTTTTTCAAGTTGAAAGAGAAATTAGAGTGCATCAATTTTTTTTACCCTATGTGGGGATTTCTCCTCATACATCTGTCTTATGGTTGATTGTGAATGATTTGTACGTGTATGCACATATTTGTTCACACACATCACTTAGATCTAATTTGAATCTTATGAATTGAACTAAAACTGATTTATGTATGTTAGATCTAGTTTGTTTCATCTAGATTCACCTAATTAGATGATTGTGTGTGTTATTCTTTTCATTGAATAATCAAATTGGTAAAACTCTTGTTGAGAAATTTAAATATGCAAGAAAAAGTGTTTGAAATAAAAAATTGGTCATAAGTTCTCCTCAAACCTATTCACCCCCTCCAGGTTTGTTGTTGATGTTTAGTTACAGCACACTCTTTCACACTTACTGCAACTGCGCTTAGGCTGGCATACGTGTGTTTCGAATGTGACTCTTTGAGTTTGCTAAATCAAATAAGTTGTGTGTTATATTCTCTATATATCTCTATGATTGTTTTCCTATTTATTTTGGAAAAATCAATGTCTTGATTCTAAATAGAGAAAGAGAAAGAGATAGAAAGATGCTTCCATTACATTCCACCATTAACATCTTATTTAGAGCATATTCCATTGACATAGACATGCTATCATGGTTAACCTGATGTACACTACTTATGCCCAGGTGGTAGATGTTTAATTATTGCATTATTAGGAATAGAGAGAGAACAAGAGAAAGTTCGAGAAGACAGTTCAACCGATTTAGTCCAAGACTGAGTAGTTCTAGTGGAGATAGGAAGGGATTATAGGGCCAACTGAGCCAAGGAGGAAGTATGCCTTCAGGAAGATTAAGGGGAAGAATAGTAGTAGAGAAAACGCGGGGATACTTTAATGGTGAATGGTTTTTATGTGGATGTAGGGGACATAGATCTCGAGTTTTCTAGAGTGCGGGTGCATATGGGAAGTAAAGGCACTGCCACCTAGGTTAGAAGGGTTTTAGTCCCCAATAATAACAACATCATTATCAGTACCAGTCTTAGAAATTACCGGCTTCAAGGCCTCAGACACTAGTGATGGCACCATCACCTCCACCCGCATAGACATTACCTCATATATAGTATTCTAGAGTGTATCAGATAGTGAAATCATACTAAGAGGGTAGGGGTCGGTCCAGGTAGTGGATCATATGTTTTACGTTTATGGGACTTTAACTAGAGTTTTATTTGACATTGACACAACATACTCGTTCGTATCATGTAGATTTTTTAAAATCTCTAGTTTGTCGTTGTGACTTTATGATAAAATTTTATCAATAGCTACTCCCTTAGGTGTTCCGACTTGTAACGTGGAGAGATGTGAGAGTAATAAAATAGACATTGGTCGATCACTATTTGTGGCTCATTAATTAATTTTAGATAACCATGTGTATGATATGATTTTGGGGATAATACGTATTGTTAGATATAAGGTTTATATATATTATAGGGTCAAACAATTTTGTTCATGATACTGGGTTAAGACATGTACATAGTGGCTATGCCTAGGCCATAGGGTGGTGTCACAACTCATTTATACTTTATTGATAGGGAGACTTAGGTGGAGGTGGCCATTCCGTTGTATTTGATACCTATTGTTCGAGATTTTTCCAACTTGTTTGAGCAGGTATTAGGGTTATCATCATCATAGGAGATTGACTCTACGATTGACTGGGCTCCCAACACTAAGCCAATTTCCAAGGCACCATACTAGATGGTGCCTTTGGATACGAGAGAGTTTCGAGAGAAGATTAAGCAGTTGTTAGAGCTGGGATTCATTTGGCCTAGTACTTACTTACGAGGAGCTTCAGTTCTTTTTGTGAAAAACAGGGATGGTTCTGTATGTTTGTATATTTATTACCGAGAGATGAATAAGGTGACGAAGAAGAACAAGTACACTTTGTCGAGTATTTCTGACTTCTTTGATCAATTACAAGGTGATTCTTTCTTCTCTATGATTAACCTGAATTTAGGTTATCATCAGCTAAGGGTATAAGAGGAAGAAATTCCTATGACTTCTTTTTTGACTTGATATGGTTCGTATAAGTTCAAGGTTATGTCATTTGTGCTGACCAATGCCCCAGATATGTTCATGAACTTAATGAATTAGGTATTCCGACCATATTTGGAACAGTTCATCATTATCTTTATCAATGACATTCTGATTTATTCATAAATAGAGGAGCACCACATAGAGAATTTAAAGATATCCCTTCATAATTTGAGAAGACATAAGCTGTATGTTAAATTCAAGAGGTATAAACTCTATAAGCATGAGGTGAAGTTTTGTATTATGTGTTTTTAGAGAAGGGTTTGCTAGTGGATCCGACTAGATTTCAGTAGTATTAGGTTGGGTATAACCCATGACACCTCTGGAGGTTCATAGATTTTTGGGATTGGATGACTATTATCAAAGGTTCATTTTGGGATTCTCGAAGATAACATGTCCATTCACTGATTTGAATCAAAAGGGGATCCCGTTTTTATGGACTAAGATGTGTCGAAAATCATTCAAAACTCTTAAGGAGAAGTTAACTTTAACAATTTTGGATCTACCTAGGAGTGGCGTTGAGTACTTGGTGTAAATCGATGATTCCCTATAAGGATTATATGTGGTGTATTTATGAAAGATTACCGGACACTATTTTATGAGGTTCAAAAGTAGAATCCTCATGAGGTTTACTATTCAACTCACAGGTTGAATTTAGTTGTGGTAGCGTTCTCACTACATGTATGGAGACATTATTTGCAGGGCGAGAAGTTTAGGCTCTGGAGTGAACACAAGAGTGTATAATATTTGTTACACAAAATGACTTAAACATGAGACAATTTTGGTGGTTTGAGTTCAACAAGGAGTATCAGTTCAAGATTTAGGATCGTCCTAGGAAAGGAAATGTTGTGGAAGATTATTTAAGTTGATGACCAAGTGGCAGCTTATCCATGCTTGAGGTGGCATATTAAGGATTGGTACAGATTAATTTTGAGTTGCAAGATGATTTTATGTGGATGCTCACAATGACTCCCAACATCATTATGAGGGTAGTCAGAGTGTATGTGGACGGCGTGGCAAGCAAAGAGAAGATAGCGAATCTTCTTTCTATCAGTGTATCTCTTTACACTGTTGGTTAGTATGGTGGGGTGTGGTTTAATGGGAGGTTAGTGGTACCTTTTGATGAAGATTTGCATAGGGAAATTATGCAGGAGGCCCAAGGTTATAAGTTTTAGGTACATACTTATGGGGATAAGATGTACCAAGATATGAAGAGGGACATTTATACGTTCATGTCCCACTATAGTACTTGTTAAATAATGAAAGTGGATCATCAGCAGCCGTCGGGTACATTATAATGCTTACCCGTTCTCGAGTAAAATGGGCTAAAATTTCTATGGACTTCATCATAAGATTGACATTGACAGTCCAATAACACGATTCTAAGTGGGTTAGAGTGGAACACTTAATGAAGGTGTCCTATTTATAACTTGTTCGCATAAATTTCTTGACTGAATAATATACACAATTACATGTAGCAGATATCATCCGATTACATGGGGTAACTTTGTCAATCATTTTAGATAAATATCTAACTTTTGTGTCCCAATTTCGGGGTAAATTTTTGGTGGTGATGGGGACATCGTTGCATCTTAGTATGTCTTATCATCCTTACACAGATGGATAAACAGAGAAAGTAAACTAGATCTTAGAGGATATGTTAGGAGCATATGTGTTAGATTTTATGGATAGCTTGAAGGTGCATTAGCCCTTGGTGGAGTTCATATACAATAATAACTATCATAAATTTATTTGTGTGGCACTATATGAGGTGTTGTATGGAGACCTTTTAGATTGCTTGTGTGTTGGTTGGATCCAAGCGAGAGTCGTTTATTAGGACCCGAGTATGTTCAGGAGATGATAGAGAAGATGAAGATTCAGGAGAGAATCAAGGATGACAAAAGTCTATAAAATATTTATGAAGATTTAAAGAGTAAGGATGTGTAGTTCCAAGTTGGCAATCAGGTTATTCTAAAATAATCTCCCATGAAAGGGGTGATAAGTTTTTGGAAGAGAGAAAAGTTGACCCTGAGGTTTCATTCATGATTACGGATCGGATAGGGACTCTTGTGTATTGTTTAGTACTTCTAAATCATTCATAATCGGTAAATAACATGTTATATATATATCCATGTTTCGTTGATTCTTGTGCGTAGAGTCCGTTATTAGCACATTGATTTATCAGATATACGATTAAATCCTAAAGCTTTATATAGTGATGAGTTAGTGTATATATTATATCGTAGAGTCCAAATTTTGAGGTCTAATTAGATACCCCTAGTTTCTGTTTAGTGGAGTCACCATAGAGAGTTCGAGTCCACTTGAGGGCGTGAGGTTATAGTAAGATAACAATATTCGCATTTGTTTTGAGACAGGTAAATTATTATTTTATGTGAATCCTGAGAACAAAATTTTGTGTTGGGGGGGGGGGGGGGGGGAATGTATTGCCCCATGATTTTAAAATCAATTAAATAAATGGTTTAATTAATGACTTTTAAGAGAATATATCCTTTTAATGAATTTAAAATGATAATGTGGTAAAGATATGTGAAAGTAGATTTATAAACGGTTTAATTTGAAATGATGACACTTGATTGTAATTTTTTATATGACTTTGGGATTCAGTTTAATAATAATTAGTATTTTGGTTTAGGGTTTTCCCTAATTGGGTTATGACACTCTAGAATAGGTGTAAAGGGGTTTTGGGTAAAACCCCAAGGTCATTAGACCTTTTCTTGTAGAGCAAGTTTAGTATTTAAGTGAATTAAAAAAGTGTGAATAATTCAATTTTAAATTAACCGTGACAAAAATCCTAGGCTATGTCCTAGACTGCGATTGTGTCAAGAACCATCTTAATAGAAGGGTTCAATACCGTGATAATGCCTAAATAACCCGCTGTCATGGGAGTTTTTGGGTTGCGAGAAGATCATGAGTAGATCACGGGGGAGCTTGGAGTTCATTTTATATCGTTTTATACATGATTTTGGCTTATTTATTATTCACAAACCCTTACGGACTCTCTATCTCTTATACAAAACACCATTTCTGTTCGTAACCCTTCCCCAAAAAATCAAAATACATTCTCAAATAAGAACAATTATAAATAAAAGATTCAGGCTTGGATTTAAAAGGGAGAACAAATCAATTCAAACAATTTCAAGAATGATTTCATAGGGGTTTAAGGATTTTTTTTACAAGAGTTTAACAATCCATCAATTTGACTCTATTTTTGGCCAATTGGTGGCAAGTTCTCATTAAATTCTCCTCCTTTTATATATATGAATATTAATTCACCTAAGTCTAATTATTGGGCCTAAAATTGAGCAGGAATGATTAGGGTTCTATAATCACTCACCTAATTTACCTTTTGATGATATTGAGATAGTGATGATTATAGATATAATATATACCAATATTATTAAGATTTATCCCACAACCTAAACGGGTCGACCTTTTGGGTTAGGCCTCAGTAGGGTCGGCCAAAATCAGATAAAGATCTATTAATGTTTAGATTCACCAAGAAGGGTATTTTCTTCATTTCAAGACTATGCAAGTTGGTGTACGTGATGGATATGCATGTGTGAGAAATAATTATGCTCTCCATCAGTTTTTAGAAGGACAAATGGAATTTTTCTAGTGGTGAAGATAAAATAACATTATCCATGTGACTTGGGTGCACACTTCGCCCCAAGTCTCCAATAAATATTCAAGTATTGTACCTTGTTCTATAAGTCATCCCGTTGTCTTAAAAATTTGTAAAAATACTGCTAGAGAGAGAAAATACTTGTAACTTGTAAAACACTTCATTGCTAGTGGAAAATGAGTTGCTCTATATTGGATGTAAGCCTAATTGGGTCGTACCACTCTAAATACTAGTGTTGAGCTGTTGTTCTTACTTTATCTTTACTTTTACTAAATCCTTATGTTGATATGTTGTTATCATTTTATCTTTACTTTTACTATTCATATTATTACCCAACACTAACTGAACTACATAACACACTGATTTACTTTCATAATATCTAGAGTTATTAGAAAATCGTGTAACATCAGTTTGGTGCCATCTACGGGAATTAACTGATTAACTCAGTTGGTTTTCATGGATGAACTTACTGACAACCTTATCATAGTCACATATCTGACTTAGATACGATCAAGATATGTAATTTGAAGGTTTGATTTAAGGATTTATCCTTCTTGATCCTTAACTCAGTTCTTGGGTACGAAATGAGTTTTATCATAAGTTAATTGCAATTATGGGTGAAAAATACAGTTCACGTTCATAGTTTTTTAGAATTTGATAGAAAAAGTTCAATCAACTCATATTCATTTTTTTCATCAGATTTGAGAATTTTTGGGTAGAACTTCAACCCAGGAAAATTAGATCCAAAATTTCACCATGCATCCTCTTATCCATCATTTTCTGGGTAAATTCATTTTTTCGAGTTGTCATTTGTTCTTATCGAAAATGTCGTTGGAATTGCCTCCGCCTCCACCTCCAGGTAAAATGAATGCCTAAGGTATCACACCTCTATAACACCCCATATTTTTGAATAATTATGGATTTCATTGTTTCTGGTATTTTAAATTACACGTGTGCAACAATTTAATTAAAATGAAATATTGCGTATTTAGTAAATATTAATTTGTTAGAATAAGATTAATATTTATGGGTTAAATTTACTAAGTGTGTTTGTAGTAAATAAAATACGACGAATTGTTAGTACGTCGTAGTGAGTAATAACCCAGGATTGTGATGATATCTTAATTGGGGCTTGTCAGTAGACTACCTAAAGGTTGAGATATGTTAAGGGCTTGTTGGGTAATTATTTTTATTTACACTCTCGTTGCATAAGTCCGGGTATTTTAGCAGGGTGATGCTATGTTATTAATTTAATTAGTGAGAAATTAAATTAATTCAGAGTTGACAAATAGACTCAAGATAAGTGGGCTAGTGTTTCGGGTGATAGGCACGGATTAGTCAGATTTTGTGAATATATATATATATATATATATATATATATATATAGATAGATAGATAGAGAGAGAGAGAGATAATATATATACAGATAAGAATAATATCTGTGTGCATGATATATATATGAAACATACCCATCCTTTCAGATATCTTATCAGCGAGGTTCCGCGCCATGGGAGGTCACTCTGGTGAATCTCAGTAGAGGTAGTACCGTTCCCCTAGGTCATAGGTGTTGTGCATGCCCATGTAATATAGGGTTGGAGTTTTGTGGAATAATGTGGGTGGTTATGACCACTAACTTAAGGCCATGACCACCTCCAATGTTCATTTGTGATTTTCAGGTTCGGAGGTGAGATTCCGACCTAGCTGTCCAGAGTGTGTAGGACATTCTTGGAGCACTATAGCATACTAATGAGTTCGCGTCTAGAATGTGGAGGACATTCATGGATACAATTACATATATAATGAGTGATATATATGTGTACTTGTTGTGATATGGAATATACGTGTGTGTGTGTGTGTATATATATATATATATGTGTGTGTGAAGAAAATTATAGATGGAGTTAAGACATCAAGTGTGAATAATGATTTGATAAATAGTGAAAGTTATTGGAACGAGTTAGGTGATACTTTGTGAATATTGAATTAATAACTAGTGAGAGTTATTCGAAATAAGCTGATTTAATTATAATTGATAATGATAATTGTTAAGCAGATATGAAAGATAATTGTATAAAATATGTGTAACACAGGGTAGTGTGTGGACCTATGTTTATATGGATGATAGTTAGGTGGGGTAGAATAACTAGAAAGTTAAGAGCATACGTTAGGTGTGCATTATAGTTGAAAGGTGAGCGATATCTCATCTGAGTGCGATAACAGATTAAATATGAAAAGTTATACTTTATATTTATTGATGCATCTTAATTACTTGAATTTTTTTTAAAAGGTTTTGGGCTCTGACCCTTATCAAATTATTTTCTTAACACTTTTAGGTGTCCAGTCAGAGGGACGCCATGGATGATTATTCTTTCCAGGGACTCAATGATGCATCTAATAGGGAGGCTTGCAGTTTGCTGAGTAGCTACTTTACTTATTGTATTATGGAATAGGTACTTTCCAGACTCTGTTACTTTTATTGATTTTTTTATTTAGATGTTGTTTTGGATTTTAATAACCAATGGTATATTCGGTGTTTGGTTTTATTTTATGATGTTTAGACTTCCTTATTGGCGATAATGGTTTGGTTAAATTTTATTTCCGCATTGGTTTAAGTTAATGTTTTACTTGTCGACTTTAATGAAAGATAAAATTTGGCACCGACTTATTTATCTAATATTTTATTAGTAATTGAAAATGTTTTTCGACAGTGATGCTAAGAATCAACCAAATGAGATTCTTATTTTATTTTAGTAGGGTACCGATCACCCGATATTTAAATAAGCAGGGTATCACATATAGTAACTAATCATCAGGTTCTAAAGTCCTTAGGATCTATGCGGACTTACTACATTTTCAGTGTTGTTTTTCATTGATATAGAGCCCTATGCTTAGGACTGTCAATTCATAATGCGACTTACATTCTCCAGCTATTTGTGTATAGTTGACAAGATTTATATACAAGTTTGGATGGGTTTTGTATTCTGAATAATATAGGAGGACTAGCAAGGGCCATTACGAGGACTGCAAGAGGAGAGGCTTAGCCGGAGTCACAGAGTATTTTGGGAACGATGACCACGGTATAAGTCACCACTGATATTGTTCATGCAGTTGATGCTATGATAACCACTGGGGCACAATATTTCCCCAAGTACCTCCATAGAAAATAGTGGGGTAAATTCAGACTCACCCAGTATAGTCGGTAAGGGCAAGAGTCAGACGGGCATTTTCGAAGGGCCATTCTCAAGAACTCGGTTAAAGAACGAAAGTGTGATTGGCTAATGGAAGGAGAATATCCAAATGTGATTGCATATGGTGGAGTGCAGTGACCCTCATGATTTAATTTTGGGAAAAATTTGAGCTCATAGGTGCAATGTTGTAGTGATGGGATTCAATCACCACATTCGAGGAGGGATTCTATGAATATCGAGGAATTTGGGGTGTGGTTTGATCGCAAATCCTATCGTCAACTGTTTAAACAGAGTTACAAAGTAAATCTCATTACTTATTATAGGAGGGTCGGACAGTGGCCGAATAGGAAGGAGACTTTGCTTATTTGGTGAACTTTGTACCCAATGAGGTGGATACGGAGGATAAAAAAAGGTTCTTTAAGTTGATGATGGACTCATGGGTAGAATACGCCATCATTGAGGTGGAAATCCGACTTGGATAGATTATGCATATGGCGTCAATGTCATAATTTATGATGTTAATATGATCCTTCCATGTGAAGGGAGCAAAGAGAGTTAAAGAATCTATCCAAAAAGTTCAAGACTAGATTTAACGATGCTAATGAGGCACCATAGGGGGATACACGGGAGGGGACCCATTTAAATGATACAGATTAATGGAATTCCTACCAAGTGATGGTGGATTCAGTCAGGGCTGTTAGGGCCAGTCGTGTGTTCCACTGGCCACTAGAGCCAAAGGAACAACGAGTGTAGCAATCGAGGCCAAGGCTACTAGGTCCAAACGAAGGACAATACTGACATAGCCAGTGGGCCTAGAGACAGGGTGATGACCAAGGCATTTTATTTGTTCTTTCTTTGTCATTACTTCTCTCATATTTATTTGTGTTGTACAATAATTGTCACCACAATTAGAGCACAGCGAAGTCGATCACAAACTGCAAAGAATAAAGAAGAGATCAAGAAGAGAAAACAATCAAGACTTGTTAAAAAATTGAGAATTGAAAAGAAATTTTACCAAGGCCAGCCTCTGGCTAGCTTACAGGGCCAGCTGATCGGACCCCAGCGCCCTCTGGCGATCCGCAGGAAGAACTGTTCTCTCAAGCAGCACAGGAGCTAGCTGAGGAGAAATGGCCACCGAAGCCCCCTCGGGCAAGGCAGATACTGGGACCAAAGCTTGACCTGCCTTGGTCCTTGATTCCAATTTCCTCCTCTCCTCCTCCTTCTCTTCCAATTTCCCTTCTCTTCCTCTCCTCTACTCTCTTCTTCTCCTCCACCTTTTTTCTCTCCTCCTCCTTTTTCCTCTCCCTCTCTTTCGCCTGCTCCTCCTCTCTCCTCTTCCTCTCTTGCTCCTGAGAGGAAAGTCGAGAACTTGTAGCCACAACCCCAGATGCAATATTCTATTTCTTTGACCGTTGTGCAAGGAGCACTTGGTCATCATCATCATCATCATCATCCCTGATCAGGTTCTTCCTTGGAGACATATCTTCACCAGAACTGCTGGAAGTACTCGACGATCCTCGAGCCTTAGAAGCCTCTTCAGAATCAGAAGAGCTGCTACTATCAGAGCTCCCTTCACCGAGAGTACCTGCAGGC
The DNA here is from genome assembly GCA_949130495.1 of Sambucus nigra. NCBI lineage: Eukaryota > Viridiplantae > Streptophyta > Magnoliopsida > Dipsacales > Adoxaceae > Sambucus > Sambucus nigra. The sequence continues at coordinate 273,349,261 of OX422221.1, read as the reverse complement.
TCACTTTCAGAGCTCCTTTCTTCCTCGTTCAACTGTATCGGCTCAGCAGTGGTCTCTTCCAAAGAATCGAACTCTGGTACACTGTCCACGGGCCGAGCTATAAAGCTAGAGCCCACGTTCTTGTACTCCAATAAAAAATCGGCAGATCTGGGATTCTCGCCGTCACCCAAAGGCTCTCTGATGTTCCAAGATTTAACCAATTCAGAAATTCGGAGTTCGCCAAGAGCAGGCTCCAAGTTTCGTGACCTCGCTGTAAAAGAAAAGCACAGAAAGGAGTTAGAAAAATCATAAATCGGCAGAGATTGAAACAATAGTATAATATCTACCTATATATTCTTCCCTATAAAAGCTAACAGTGAACCTCTCAGACCTCGACCCTTCAGATTGGGGGGAGAACTGCCAATTCCTAATAAGAAAACCTTCTTGCCAGTAGTCCTTATGGGAATCAGGTAAATTTACTACCAATACCCTATCAGGGTTCCTAGCTTTAAGGTACAGGACACCTGAACTAGTTCAAGAGAAGGAGTAACAAAAGCAGACCTCGGCAAGCCCTAACCTTGTGCCGTACAATTGATTTATCCTATGCACGCCGTTCACTATTTTCCATACGTTGGGCGAACATTGTGCAGGTACAATACTAAAATAGCTAAAGAAATGCAGAAACAGATCATTAGGGGGAAAGGTAAGTCCCCCCTGGGAGAGAAACAAAACATGAATCCAGTGTGCATTCTCTATATCCCTAACGTTCCTAGGAGGCGAGGCACAACACTCAATCTCTACCCACTCAGGAATGTTGTAGAATTTTCTAAACTCCGAGATTGACCTATTTCAAATCTTCGCCATTGGAAAATACAAGAAAAACTACAAACCAAAGAGAAAATGCAAAGAGCACGAGAGACTTACAAGACAGAAGATCAGGTCAAATGACGAAGAAGCAACGAGAGTGGAGATCGAAAGCAGATGGTACAAAGCGTAAGAGTTCTCACAAGATAGAAGATTGCTGGAAAAGCTAAAACGACGAAAAGAAATGTGCCTTATTCCAATAAACCTTCAAAATCTAATCATATTGCACAGTAAGCGAAGCGGTTTCCGCCAGAAATCGACTCTACAGCTCCCGAGGAATGGCAACGCAATAATCATTTAAATCTGTTGGGCCCACATGCATGGCACAAAAAATTTAGGGGCAATTGTGGGTACCCGGAATTTAGTACTATAAGCCTGGACGAGTAGCCCAACCCAAGCGACCCAAAGTCCAGGCCCCTCATCTTTTGTATGGATCCGATTTCCCCACGATCCCATGAAGGGAAGTTATGGGGGAGCACGATCCCATGAAGGGAAGTTATAGGGAAGATGGCTAAAATAGAGGAATCCATCATCTCCATTAACTAACCTATACATATATAAATTAAACCCTAGGTCCGGGGAAAAGGACAAGTTGTATTCTCTGTACTTATTCTCCAGAATATAGAGAAATAATACTGACTGCACCACCGTGGACGTAGGCACATCTATGCTGAACCACGTACACCAGTTGTTGTGTGATTGGCATTTTATTTGTTCTTTCTTGGTCATTACTTCTCTCATATTTATTTGTGTTGTACAATAATTATCACCACAGGGAGTATTAATTACCACTGGTAGACTTATGTGTAATAACTTGTAGCAGTTCATTATTTCTGTGGCGCCTTCTGAGGCTTTATATAGAGATCTTGTCATTCACCCTTAGGTTGGTTAGAGGTTGGAATAACAAGCTTCTCAGACCCATAATGATTCATGGTCCTTCAGTAAGGATTGAGTTAATCTACGTTATATGTTTCCGTGAATCAAAGTTTTTGAAGTTTGACATGAGTGGTCAGGGGTTATTACGGGTGTCTCCCATGAAGGGAGTTACATGTTTTGGCGACAAGGGAAATTAGAACCTATTGAAGTGGGGACTTCTCCAACATTAAGATCATAGAGCTAGTGGAGTGTAGGCTTGTCTTTTGAGTGTTGTTTGAGGATTCACGATAGCTTTTCATGTCATTATATAATCAAAACCTTAAGAATGAGAGTTTGAATGGAATTATCACTAATCTTGGGTTGTAGTGAGTAGACCTTCAGTCAAAATGATACCACTAGCGTGTGTATAGTGGAAACACCAAAATATTATTATGAGTTAACTTTGAATACGTTCGGATGCATTGCATGTAAGAATACAAAGTTTTTTTTTTTTTATTACCGAGCATATTTGAATTTTGAGAACGAAATTCCTTTGCAAGGGGAATTATGTTATTTTTAAATAATTATGGATTTAATTATTTATGGTATTTTAAATTACACGTGTGCAGTAATTTAATTAAAATGAAATATTGCGTATTTAATAAATATTAATTTGTGGAAATAAGATTAATATTTATGTGGTTAATTTACTAAGTGTGTTTATAGTAAATAAAATATGGTGAATTGTTAATACGTCATAGTGAGGAATAACAATGGGATTGTAATGATATCTCAACAGAGGCTTGTGAGTATCCTATATTAAGGTTGTGACGGGAAATTTATGTATAGTGACTCGGATGGCGATTTCGAGTGCACGATTAGTTCTGAGTAGGGGTATTTGGGTGATTTTGATGTAGACTAATACCCGGGGGTATTAATTGGGTTTCGAGGGCTGTTTAGACTAGCCCAGACTCAAGTAGGGGTATTTGGGTCATTTTGATGTAGACTAATAACCTAATTTCGGGATTTATTTTTTAAACCATAAGGGTTAGGTGTGTGAGGTATCCATATCATTATTTTTAAACACTAAGAGAGAAGGAAGAAAGGTAAAGGAGGTCAATTCAAGAAGAAATTCGGGGAAATTCTAGCAACAACTCATCACACACGATGTAGATCAGACACTACTAACATCCCAAGGTAAGTAATTGACTTGCTTAATTGAATAGTAGTAGATTCTATTCATATTATGGTAGGTGATGTGAAAAGTTATTTTTAGGTGGGAGTTTTCACATGTAAAAAGGAGTTTTGAGAAATTATCCCTTAACTTATAGAGTAAATGCATATTTGATATTTTTGAATGATTTATACCTACTAGAAATTGGATTTTGTTAGAGATCCATAGGCTAATCCTAATTAATTGGAGTTTTGGATTGAATATTGGGTTAATTGAGGTGTTAATCATTTAGACCCATTTGAACGGATTAATTAGATGATTGTTAGTCGATCTTTGAAATTAGAATCATTTCAAAATGTTATAATCATGTACGAAATGTCCCTTTATATTCTATAAAGATTGGTGAATGTAGAATAACTTGTTGTTGATATTTGGGATGGATTTTAAGAAAAATAGGGCTGGAATTCGCTGAACTAGACTAGCGAACAGGCCGAACTGATTCAAATTTCTGGATAGATTCAGGTTCGGTTATTTGATTGTTGGATTAATTACCGAGGGTTCGAATGGATTTAAAAAACCCGTAAGAATAAGAGAATATTATTTGAGTGACTTAAAAGGGTTACATTACCTTGGGATGATTAGGTAATCGAATTTGGATTTGAAATGATGAGAGAAGTATTTCACAAAGATTTTTAAATAAAAATTTGGGAGATAAGAATTCAGAAACATTTCATATAGGAGATGCTTAGGTACGCCCGGGTATTTTAGCAAGGTGAGGAAATGCAGTTAATTTAATTATTTTTATTTACGGGCTAGTTGGGTAAGTCCGGGTATTTTAGTAGGGTGATGATATGTTATTTATTTAATTAGTGAGAAATTAAATTAATTAAGAGTTCGGGGATAGACTTGGGATAAGTGGTCTAGTGCTTCGAGTGATAGGCATGGATTAGACGAATTTTATGAATATATACACATGGGTATGGAGACAGTACATATATGAAGACGAAGAATATCTTTGTGCATGATTTTTTTGTGAAACATACCCATGCTAGCGGATATGCTATTAGGGAGGTTGTGCGCCGTGGGAGGTCACTTTGGAGAATCTCAGCAAAGATAGTACCGTTCCCCTGGGTCATAGGTGATCTGCATGCCCATGTGATATTGGGTTGGAGTTCTGTGCAGTAATGTGTATGGTTATGAACACATACTTAAGACCATGACCGCCTCCAATGCTCGTTCATGATTTTTGAGTTCGGTGATGAGATTCTGACCCAACTACCCAGAGTGTGGAGGAAATTCTTGGAGCATGATAGCATGCTAGTGAGTTCTCGTCCAGAATATGGAGGACATTCGTGGATGCGATTACATATATAATGAGTGATATATATGTGTACTTGTTATGATATGGAATGTACATGTGTGTATATATATATATATATATATATATATATATATATATGTGTGTGTGTGTGTGTGTGTGTGTGAAGCAAATTATATATGGACTTAAAACATTAAGTGTGAATAATGATTTGATAACTAGTGAAAGTTATTAGAAACGGATTAGGTGATATTAATTTGTGAATATTTAATTTATGACTAGTGAAAGTTATTTGGAATGAACTGATTTAATTATAATTGTTAAGTGGATATGAAAGCAACTTGTATAAAACATGCATAATACAAGGTAGTGTGTGGACCTATGTTTATATGGAGGCTAACTAGGCGGGGTGGAATAACTAGGAGAGTCAAGAGCATACATTAGGGGCATACTTAGTTGAGAGGTAAGGGATATCTCATGCGAGTGTGACATCGGCTTAAATATGGAAAGTTGTACTGCATATTTATTAATGCATCTTAATTACTTGCAAATATTTTTAAAAGGTTTTGTGCCCTAACCCGTGTCAAATTATTTTCCAAAAACTTTTAGGTGTCCATACACATGGATGCCATGGATGATTACTCTTTACAGGGAAACGAAGCTACAACTAATGTGGAAGCTTATAGGTCGCTGAGTAGCCGCTTCACTTATTATATTCTAGAATAGGTTCTTTACTTTAGTCATCAGTTGGGCGTGTTGTCGCTTTATTTCTAGACTGAGTTACTTTTATTGATTATTTTATTCAGATTCTGTTTTGGATTTTGATAGAAGATGGTATATTCGGTGTTTGGTTTTATTATATGATGTTTAGACTTCCTTATTGGTGAGAATGTTTTGGATAAATTTTATTCCCGCATTGGTTTAAGTTAATGTTTTACTTATCGTCGTTAATGAAAGATAAAATTTGGCACCGGCTTATTTATTTAACAGGTGGTTAGTAATTTAAAATATTTTTGGACGGTGATGCTTAGAATGAATAAAAGGATATTCCTGTTTTATTTTAGTTGATGATTGATCACCTGATATTTAAATAGACGGGGTGTCACAAATGCCTTCAGACATGGGAGTGCTCACCGGATGTCTGAGGATGATGATTACTAATCAAGAAAAACTGAAGTCACATATGATGACTCTAACACAATAATTATGAGAAAAACCATAGAGGGTGTGATAAACCCTCATACTCCGATGGTACGGGAAAGAAGAAATCCACTTAAGGAATTGGTTTATGCACCAAGTAAAGTTGTACCATCAAGGATAAGACACATAAATGAAGAAGTCTCTCGTCAACTTGAATTGGGAAATGGAGGAGAAAATCAGGGCGAATGTGTCCAAGAAGATGAGGAAGAGGTTGAGGTATAATCTTAGCCAAGAATCCGAGACTATTCCTATCAACTCAAAAAAACATCCTCTATCCTAAGAATAGTATTTGAAGCTTGGAAAAAGCATCCATAATAATGGAGGACAAGTTCCTTCTCTAAGCTTACAAAGCAATAAACATTTAAGAGTCTAGGACCCAAACGTCGTGCCCCACCTACTGCTTAAAGCCAACGTGATATGAGACAATACTGTGAGGGGCATAGAGGAAAATTGACCTTGAGGAATTTGGCCTATGTTTGACTTAGAGACCTATCTTATACATTGACTAATAGGAGCCTATGGGGATCGAGGAGATAAGGGTTTGGGGACAAGTACCTTAAAAGTGAAAATCCTTGGAAAATTTGCATTCAGAGGCTTGAAAACAAGATTGATGACCTACTAAGGAGTAATAATATCCTTTAAAAGGGATACAAGGAAGGGTTTTCCTTTCTTTTAAAAAATTATTAGCTATCCTACTCATGCAAATTAAAAACCTCCAGAGGTAACACCAAGAAATGATGGGAGCATAAAAGCTATTCATTATATTGAAATGTATCAGTCAACCGCGAATATTTATTCAGTACTAGATTAAATGAAGTGCATGGCATTGTTGAGCACCCTTATAGGTGCAACTCCTGTGTGGTTTCAAGAATTTACTCAAGGGTCATATCAAAAGCTTTAAATAACTCATTAAAAATTCCATTCACAACTTTTTCTTTATTTTAAAACGGGCAAGGAGGGTGACCCACCTCCTTAACATCCGATAGAAGAAAGAGGAGGATTTCAGAGGCTTTATTTCCAGGTTCAATAAGGACAATCTTCAAATTATTGATTATGATGAAAAGATTTACTTGATTGTAGTCATAAATAGTTTTCAACCTAAACAATTACACTAGGTGCTTTCAAAAGACCCTCCTAATACAATGAATGAAATTTTAGCTCAGACTCGAAAGGTTACGGGAACTGAAGAAAAACTGGCGGCCAATAAAGGAGAGTTAATATAAGATGGCCCTAAAAAACTTCGCAGATGTATGACAAAGAAAAGGGGGTAAAAAGTCATAAGGTAAGTTCACGAGTTATACACCCCTCACTATACAAGTCTACCACATCCTGAATGAGATCGAGATCAACTGGTCAGGGAAGTTGAAGTTCCCTCTTTGTAAAAGGAATAAGAATAAGTACTGTAACTTTCATAAAGATTAAGGCCATGACACCAATGAATGTTACTCTCTGATGGATGAGATTAAGAAACTTATCAAAAAGGGTCGGTTGAATAAGTTTGTAAATTAGAATTATTGTCCTCAAGGAGAAAAAAAATCATCAAGGATCTCCAGCCCAAGATAAGGGAAAGAAAAAAATGGTAAAAAATATAAGGATGGGGAATCCAATAGCGAATACACCTGGCAAGATGTCGAGTTTTAAAAAAATCTCAAAGATCCAAAAGTGAACTTGTGAATGATTTAATTTGGCACGATAATGATTTCAGGAGGAGTAAATAGTGGAGTAACTAAATCGGCTGATAAAAAGACCTATATGGGAGAAGAAATATTAGACGTTGATGAATGGACATAAATCATAAAACGGAAAAGGAGGAAGAAATTCATCCTAGGAAAGTGAATATTGATAAATGGACCGTTGGATTTTTCAGGATGGATTTTAATAACATCATTTATCCACATGATGATCCAATAGTCATAAGCCTCATGGTTAACCAATATAATGTTTCATGTATCCTTGTTGATGGGATAAGTCCAGTATATGTTATTTTCTGGGATTATTTTAGAGGTTTGGAGTTAAATGTGAAGATGCCGAAGCCTTATCACTAACCCCTCATCAGATTTAGTGTGGAGAAAATTTTATCGCATAGTATGATGGAATTAGACGTTTGCATGGGTAGGTGGCTAACTTGTCTAAAGAATAAAATGAACTTCTTTGTCATGGATCATCATGTGATATCGTCCTACAACATCATTTTGGGATTAGCCTCCCTTAAGAAGTTTGAAATTGTTTTTTCTATGATTCATCAAATGATGAGGTTTCCTACTTATTTTGGGGTTAAAAAGATATGTTGAGATCAAGTGAAAGCAATATAATGATACTTTATAGCCGCTAAACAAAAGGAATCTTACAAGTGTAAGATCACTTCAAATAACATTTACACTCTCGGCCCTAAGGACAAGAAGAAATTAAAAAAATGTGAGGCATTCGAGGAGGTAGAATCAGGGGTTCTTGATGAATAGGACCCTAGAAAAATCATCCAAATTAGCTCGTCCTTAAAACCCAATGTCAAACTCATGTTGGTGAAACTTAAAAGTGAAAGGAAGAGCATATTTGCATGGTCTCATAAATACATGCTCGTGATTAATCCTAAAACTATATGCCATCATCTTGATGTTGATACCTCAACTAAGGAGATTAAGCATAATAGAAGATAGTTTGCTCCTAAAAGATATCAAATAATTTAAAAAGAAGTAAAAACGGTTCTTGATCTAGGTTTTATTAAGGAAGTAAAATATCCACCTTAGCTATCTAATGTCATGAAGGTACCAAAGAAGAATGGTAAGTGGAGCATATGTGTCCACTTCACCCACCTAAATAAGGCATGCGTGAAGGATTACTCCCCTCTTTATCGAATAGATCAGATGGCAGATTCCACAGAAGGTCATGATATATTGAGTTTCATGGATGCATACAATGGCTACAATAAAATATCTATGACCAAGGTTGATGATAAAAAAACTTCTATCATCATTGATAAGGGTACATATTGTCACAAAGTAATGCCTTTTGGCCTAATGTTGGGACTACGTATCAATGGTTGGTGAACAAAAGTTTTGAAGGTCGTATATACCAAATGATGAAAATTTATGTTGATGACAAGTTGACAAAGGGTTTAAAGGTTAAAGATCATGTTAAAGGTTTGACCAAAATCTTTGACACTATAGAGAAGCATAAAATGAAGTTGAACTCGACTAAGTGTGTTTTTGGTGTGGGGTCAAGAAAGGTCATAGGCTTTATCATAAACCAAAGACGATTAAAGGATAATCCAGTGAAAATCAAGGCTTTGTTAGATGAAGTCACAAATATGATACAGAGACTCACATAATGTGTTGCCGCACTGAACAGGTTCATCCGTAGAGACACTAGAAGATGTTTGCCATTTTTCAAGACATTGAGAAAAAAAACCTCTTTTAACATAGAGTGGGATAAAGAATGCTAAAAAGCATTTTAAGAACTTAAGGTTTATTTTAGATCTTCTCCATTATTATCACTACCGATATACATATAAATGTTATACTTCTATCATATTGTTTCAGAATCGACGGTTAGTTTATCCATGGTTCGGCTGGATGAAGGGGTGAAGAAACCCGTTTATTATACAAATAAGGCATTTAAAGAGGAAGAGATTCGATATCCAAGGATGGAAAAGTTAGCATTTTCTCTTATCGACACGATAAGGAAGATGTATCCTCACTTCCAAGGCCATTCAATTATTATTTTGACGGATCAACCTTTGAAACAAATAATATATAAACCATATAAGTTTGGTCATTTAATGTCACGGTCTATTGAAATGGGAGCATATAGTATTGATTTTTAATGCCGCACAACAATTAAAGGCAAAGCCTTGGCTGATTTTTTCACAGGATTTATAAGGGAAGACCCAATTTTAACATAGGAAAGGTTAGCTTCTGGTGGTTCAACTCTTACTTCAAGGGAACCCTACTAAGGTTCATCCTTTGGCCATTCGTTTCCTTCTTAAGGGGAATGCTCTTAAGGTTTGGGCTCTAGAGGTTCAGACCCTTTATGGGATGAACTTTCTCAAGGTTCGGCCTCTAAGGGTTTGGCTTCTTCTTTAGAGGCACCCTCCAAAGGTCAGCCTTTAGGGGCTCACCTCCATCATTGGATGCACCACCTTAAGGTTTGGCCTTTGAAGGGTCAACCTCAACCATTTTGATTCTTCTTCAAAAAAGGGAAAGAATGTTTTAATAGAAGAACATGATCGATTATCACCAGAAATCCCACTTTGAAAGTTTCATAATGATGGCTCTTTATGTGGAGGAAGATGTGGAGAAATGGTCATACTTTTGGCCCCAGATGAAACTGACGTCGAGTATGGAGTCCGATTTAATTTTTTAACTTCCAACAATGAGGTAGAGTTTGAATATCTGATTGTAGGATTCAACCCTGCACTATCAATCGAAGTTAGATAAATTCAAGCTAATAACGTCTCTCATCTTGTCGTTAGATAAATATTCATAAAATATATAAGAAATTATGACAAGATGGCCAAGTCTTTATCTAAGGTGAAAAATCTTATCTTCTGGTTTGATAAGGTCAAAATAATGGGAGTTACACATATAGAAATTACACAAGCAGATGCCCTGATAAGAGTAGTTTCAGTAACAAGGAACAAAATCCATAGAGTGGTGCCAATTAAAATATTAACAGAACCCAGTATTGAAAGATAAGCTGAGAAGGAGTTAGGAATTTTCAATATCAACCTCGGTCCACCATATATGTATCCAATAATAAACTACTTGAAAGATGGAAAATTTCCAGAATCAAAGCGTGAATCGAAAAAGAACAAGTTTAGGGCTGTACAATTTCAATCTTTGGTGATGTGTTATACAAAGGAGGTTTTATGATCCCACTTATAAGGTGCTTTCATACTACATAAGTGGACTAAATTCGGAAGGAGGTTCGTGAGGGATCCTGCAAGAGTCATATAGAACGTAGATCACTGGTAATACGAATTTTCGTACAGGGGTACTATTGGTCAACCTTGACTAAAGATGCACATGCTTATGCAAAAAAAGTGAGATTATTTCCCGAGGCACGCAAACATAAAACATCATCCCCATCAGCCTCTCATTCCAATAACTGGATCATGTCCATTTGCCCAATGGCGGATGGACATTATTAGTTCTCTCCCACCAGCTCTTGTAACGTAAGTACCTGATAGTAGCCATAGACTACTTCATAAGATAAGTTAAAACAGAACCCTTGATAGAGATCACCAATGAAAAATTATTTCATTAATGTGGAAAAATATCATGTGTAGATATGGAATCCCTCAGGCAATCATTACTGACCATGGGAATCAATTTGATAATGACACACTCAACACCTACTATGAGTACAAAGGCATAATGCATTTCTTCTCGCATCAGCTCGCCCTCTAACCAATGGTCAGGCAGAAGTCATAAATAGAATACTAATTTCTTGTATTAAGGAAAGATTAGAGGGTATATATTCCAAAAAAGTGGCTAGAGTAACTATATAGAGAATTATGGGCATATATAACTATGCCAAGAATCCCAACTATGGAAACCCTATTCATGCTTGTATACGGATCTGAGGTTATTGTACCGACATAATTAGTCTTTCTAATCTATGGAGTTCAACACTTTAACGAGAAGAATAGTAATGATGAACATATATTGGATCTTGATTTACTAGAAGAAGTAGAAAAGATGCTAAAATGAGACAAGCAGAATATAAGCGAAGGGTTGCAAGATATTATAATAAGAGGGTTAAGAGCCGACCTCTGAGGGTGGGGGACAATGTCTTTAAGAAAGTAATACAAACACATAACAACCAAATGGCCGCCCTTATAATATTATAGAAGAATTTATCCCGGGAACCTACAAGCAAGAGAACTTGGAGGGAGTATCATTTAGCAATCTGTGGTGTAATACCCATACCCTCGATTTTATCTCTTCCTTGTAAAAGTTGTTTTATTAATTAATATGGAGATTTAATCATCATTGTAGCTGTCGTTCTTATTAAATCAAAGTTTAATTCTAAAAAATAAGAGGTCGTTTAAATAAGGGCCTTTCTCTTTCGAACGAGTTGTCTTAGGCACACCGAGATCTTATTAGATTCCCTTATTAGCAATGTCGTCCGAACGAGTATCAATGTTGTTCGAATGAGACTTAAGGGTCGTTCAAACGACTGATTCAGAATTTTTAAAATTTAAAATTTCCTTGTGTGATGTCATGTTTTGGGCTGTTGGATTGATGACGTGCCAATATCTGGTGAGCCTAGATTATTAAAAACATGTTTAGCATTTGTGGGGAGAGTATTCAAATGGTTTTATGGGTTATTATGGGTTTATAACAATATAGACGTGGGGAGGTACTTCCCCCACCAAAAATATTTAGTATTTTTCTCTCTCTCTAAGTTTGAAGAACCCATCTTATTCCCCAAGCATTTTCCTCCATAGCCAAACCTTGTCACCACCACCAAATACTAGTACACACCATTTCCAAGCATTTTACACCATCTTCTAGCTTGTGTTAAGGAAGAAAGTGGGTAGAGCTAAGGTACTAGGAGTGTTTTTTGGAGCTATTTGAAGAACTTTTGGAGTTTCAGAGTTAGGAACTTTCATAGCTATTTTCTCTCTCGCTCTCCTCTTCAAACTTGAGGTAGGGTTTTCTTCTTCCAATTTTTCAAGGTTTTTTTCTATAAAAACATGTAGGATGAATGCTAGATAATATTTAACGCCTAAAATGAAGTTGTTTGATGAAACTATTATAGTCTTGCAAAAATGAATTTTTAATCAAGACAAAACCCTAAAAAGGTCTTTTATAAAGATATGGTATTTTCACCTTGAAAATTGAAGAAAACATCTGAAATATATATAAACCCATGATTATCATCTTGTCTAAGTGCATTTGAGGAATTTCTAGGGTTAAAATCCTACTTCAGATGTGTAGAATCATGTAGTAATATAGGTAATTGTGTTTTAGACTTGTTAAATCATGTTATAATGGGTTTTATGAAGAAATGAGTAAATAAAGAAAAACAATTGGTTAAATATGTGTAGAATCATGTAGTAATATAGGTAATTGTGTTTTAGGTAATATGTGTTAAATATTGTTAGAATGAATAAAAATAATATTTAGGGTCATATATGATAATAGAGCAAAGTTACAGACATCTGGTTAAAAATTCTCTTAATGCTTTAAAGGTATTTAATGTGGCAAAAAATAAAATGATAATATGATTTTGACATTAAATCATAAAAAGAATGTTTTGAAAAAAAAAGGTTAAGTTCTAGTGCCACAATGAAATTAAATGTGTTTTTACAAAATTACGATAAAAAGGGCGAAATGGCGATTTTGGAAAAAATGAGGGTTCTAGTGGTTGGAATTCCTCTTAAGACTCTATCGGTTGATTTTTCGATGAAAACAGATTAAAGGGATAAATGGCACGTTGATAACGTGAAATAATGGTTTAAAAAATAGAATGAGAAAAATGCTGAAATGATAGAATAATGTGGACATTAGTTAAAATGTTAACACACATTAAATTGGACTCAGATGACACTGGGATATTAAAGAATGGCCTAAGTCCCTGGGGGTAAAGACCCAAAATCATTGGTCAGAGCATGTGGTAGAAAAACTGGTAGTGTGGAGCCCGTTAAAGTATGCAATTTTTGAAAGATTTCGTGAAAAGATAAAGGAAAAGGAAAAGATAATTGTTGTACTTGATAATGCAAAAGTAAGACAACCTAATGAATGTGATAAATGGAAACTAATGAATAAAATATGATAAATAGTCTCTAAATCCGGTAAAGGGTGGTGTGAAATGTTTAAGTGTGAGTATGAGTTCATCGCTCGGGTGCATTGCATAGTAGTTTCATTAATACTAACTAAATTGTAAAATATTTTCAAAATTAATTAAAATACACTTTATATTTATAGTGTTTTGTGGAAAACGTAAAGCTTAGTATTACCCACCCTACTGAGCGTTTTCTCACTCCTCGCTTTTTATGATAAAACCCCCATCGGCACCCAGGTACATCAAGTAGTGACACCGAAAAGGACACTAGTATGGCCCAGAGGGCAACCAATGTTGTTAGAAGCTCTGGATTTTATTTAAAATTTCAATATGAAATATTGGTAATTCGACATTTTCAAACATTTATTTGGGCCTTGGGCCATGGTATGTAATAATCCAAGGCTGATTTTGGTTTGATTATCATTTATTTAGTTTTGTAGATTAAATTAAGTTTTCATAAATAAATCTTGTAGATTGACTAATTACTTAAAGTGGTCACTTTTTTCTCAATTAAAAACCGGTAAATTTAGTTCTTAATTAACGAAACGATAAAAGGATTTTCTTAATTAAAGTAGATGGACTTTCCCCCTCTCCCTTTAACCCCTTGACTTGGTGAGGGTTGACCCAAACCCGGGTCAGGGCATTACACCTGGAATACGGAGCACCTAAAAAATATTATCATTGAGTAGGAAAAGGGAAATTTGACATAAATAAGAATAGGTCATACGATGTAAATGCTTGCCCCATAGTGGATGAATACAAATACTATTTCCTTTATACTTTATTTGATATAGATGATTACCCAATTCTTTTATAATGAACCTTAACTATGATATAAAAAGTGAAATTCTCAGGGATTTGAACTCACAATCATTATTGAGACTATGACATAGATAAGAATTAGCTCCTGGAAATAATGAACCCATCCAAAGATCGAATCATCTCTGGGACAAAACTAAGAGGGTATATAAGCTTAGTCTAAAAAATTCAAGGCATAAACCCACAAAGAATATATATGACCTTATATGTCTGAGTCAATATCACTAATGGTAACACACTTTTGCAATAGCAAGGTCGACATAATTGTCCCTAGTAAAAATTAGAAATCATAACTAAAAAAATGATGAACTTAGGCTCAATTAAAAATGCTTTTTCAAAGTCACCCTCGTCTTAAATGTAAAGCTTGGATAAGATTCAGGATAAACATAAGAGGGAAAACATTAATATGTTCAGCCAATTTTACTCAAATTAGTTCAAGGGCAGGTCTCGATTAAATGTTATCAACTTTCGCGACTGATTTAAGGTAAATTGGTTTAAGGACAAAATAATTATTGCATTGATAATATCATTCTCGCCTCAGTGATAACATCTAGTTATAACCTAAAACAAACATAAGAGGAATAATGAACTCCGAGGTTTACTCCGATAAAGTTAACAATTGTTTTATCCACTTTCAGTATAAGTTAGTTTGTGGTTATTGCATTAGCTATTTTGGCTAAGATAATAAGAACTGGTTGGAAAATAAAATTTGAGATAGCAAAGACGCATTCGGCTAACAAGGTTCGACTTTCACAATTTATAGACCTCATTTGACATTTATCAAACAATGGTCAACCTCCACAATTTATAGGCCTCATTTGACATTCAACCAATAAGGTTCGATCTCCGTATTTATAGGACTCATTTGACATTCGGTCCAATAAGGTTTGACCCCCTTATTTATAGGCTTCATTTTACTGTTGACCAACAAGGTTCGGCCTCTACAATTTATAAAAAAAGATTTGACATTCGATTAGCAAGGTTTGACCTCCATAATTTATTGGCCTCATTTGACATTTGAACAACAATGTTCTACCTCCACATTTATAGACCCCATTTGACATCCGACTAACAAGGTTTGGCCTCTATAATTTTTAGGCCTCATTTAACATTGGGCCATTCGGCCTCTACAATTTATAGGATTTATTTGACATTTGGCTATCAAGGTTTTGTAATTTATATACCTCATTTGACATTCATCCTACAAGGCTCGGCCTTCACAACTTGTAGGCCTTATTAAACTAACATGGTTCGGTCTGATAAGGTTTGACCTTAGATTCATAATTGAACTTGAGAAATATGGTCAAGCATATGGGTGTACAAATAGGAAAACCTTCAAACATGACTCGCTTAACTAAAAGACTCGTAAAATAACCATACACACTGTGTATATAAGAATGGAACATGACAAAAATATAACTCCTAGAAGTTCAAAATATCACCTTTCATAAGGAGAGAAATGTTACAGATGGCATGCCAAATGGCTACAAAATACACCAATAAATGGCCACTCAGGGATGAATTAATGATCCAATAAAAATACATATAGTAAGAAAAGTTTGTACGGCGACATCCTTGGGGGTACCATCATCAAGGGTAGGTTCAACTGCCACATCATCATCTCCTTCTAGGGCTCCTGCAATATGCTAAATAGTGGCAACAACCTCGGTAGCATCCCTCTCGTCCTCTTTATCATCAAACTTAATAGATTGACCTTTCCCATAGCATCAATAATCATCCAAGTGCTAACCTTATTAATAAGAGTGCGATATTACCAGCTAACCCGGACCTTCATCTCATCATAACCTCTACGTATATAATAGAAACCAAGGTCTCTAAACTCAATAAAATGATGATACTCAGGGATGATTTCCTCTTTAGCCTCTTCTTTGGCCTTTTTCACAGAATAAATGACGACTTCACTCATCTTCTTCTCAAATTAAGACATAACTTTTTGAAGGGAAAGCCTTGAAGCATGTCTCTCTTACATAACATATACCCTTTTCATTGACAAAATTGGAAACTTCAACCTTCTTTTTTTCTTATACTCGGCATTCCTCTTTCCAACAAGGGATTTGTATTTGCCCTTATACTCATTCGTGGCCTTTTTATTTTTTCAAGAGTTCTCCAAGGTCTCGTTATTCCTCTTTATCCACTACTGCAGGTCCACCATCAATAACAAACCATGTTTAAGAAAACAAATGAAGGCATCAGTGACTACATAAGACTTGAGGAAAATTGAGAATTAAAGAAACTAAAGGTGGAGACAAACCTCAAATGTCTTTATAATAGAAAGGATAGACCCCTCCCCTATCAAGGTTAGAAAAGTATCCCTTGTCGAAATCAGGTAGATATTCGTTCAGAAACTCATGGCCTTCACAAAGTTTTCATAAAGGTTTATAGGGTCTCTACCTTCAATAAATATCATGACAAAGGAAGATTATGATGCATAACTGACCAAGCGGGACTCAAAGTAGCCTCCGTCCTATGGGAAAGATCAGTAGTAGTGTCTTTCTTTGATATATTCTAAGGCTTGTGAGCAGTAAACTCTTCCCCCTCTTCTTAGGGGGAGATTTTTCCTTAGCTCACCGAGTCAAACCCTTTGCCTCAGTCACACAGTATCTAATAAGATTTGGGATCATCATATCCCACTTTTTAAAAAATAGACTGTTAAGTTTCACCGTAGAAATTATGAACCATAGTTAGTCAAAAATCATAATTTGAACTGAAAAATGGATAAGTGGTGTTCATGCAAAAAAAATATAGGCCTAATTAATTGATCACAGATAAATTAGGTAAAATAAATAAGACACAAGAAATTTTAGAGATGTTCGGCTCAAAGGAATAGCCTACGTCAACTATTATGTATTGACTGCCTTGATTTATTTATTTTGGTCCCCTGCAATGAGGGTGATAAAAAGTATTTATAGCCCAAGAGGGGTTCTAATAGTTGTCGTGTGAAAGAATGGAATGCCTTTATTTTTTAGGCAATTACATCAATACATAATGAGAATTAATTATATGAAGGTCATCGCTTCATAAGCAATACATGTTGTAGGATTCCTGTCGCTTTGTTATCAATATAGGCTGTTGATCGGTCTTCCATATTGGCCAGTCTTCAACATTGGTTGGGCTTCATTGTTGGTGGGGCTTCATTATTGGTCAGGCTAACTTGGACTTGTGCCACATTGGATGACTCGTGCTGTCTTGTGACTAGTCCATGTAGGGTGGTAGATTTTGGCAAAAGCCCCCAATGTTTCATACTTGGAGGGGATGCAAAAATGTGAAATATTATGCTTCATCAGAGGTTCGGGTTATTTGGTTTGGCTGCAGACCTTCCAGACTTGTGAAATTTATCCATTTGATTAACAACTTTTGGGCGCGAATGGCAATTTCGTACATATTTCAAATTTTAGTGAACTTTTATGGGGTATCTTTGTATTTTCCTTTGTTATCTGTTGTAAACCCAAACTTCGTTCTCTTTAATCATTACCTTTCCTAGTTTCTGATGCGTCTTATAAAAAGGGTGGTAAAAACTTCGATCATCTTCTACCTCTTTCTTCTGATTCTGCCACTGTGTTCTTTTGCTTTTTCGTTCGATCACTTTCTTTTCTGTTCTTCAGTTCTTGTTGAATCCTTAAATCTTTGTAAGAATTTTTCTTCTCTTCTTCTTTGTTTTCTTCATCATGGTTTATTCTATTGAACCCTTGATAAGTTCAGGATCGATTTTAATATTCCACCTTGGGTTGTTTTAGAGCATCCCACTTTTTCTTCTGATTTTCTCTCTCTTACTGAGGGCCATTGGTTCCCTTCTATCTTTATTGTTGAATGTGGTTTAACGTCTTCTCCCAATCCCCTGTGTTGGGAGTTCTGTCAATATTTTGACATTGTACCTGCAAAAGTGGATCCCAACATTTGGAGAGTTGTAAATGGAGTTTATAGGTTAAATCAAATTTATGGAACCCATCTAGGGATTTCATAAATTATGTTTTGTTATAAATAGATAACTAGTGATACCAACTTTTATTTGAAAACTAGGGTTGTTAGTAAAGCTTTAGTAGTTCATCTCCCTGATTCTAACAGGGATTATTTTGATCGTGGGGTAGTTATAAAAAATTGGCAACATGCCCCTTTAGTTGGAGGCACTAAATATAAAGGACTTAGATGTCCTCTCTTTGGCAATGGAATAGGTCATTTTATATTTTAGTAAATTTTCCCTATTTATGTTTGATAAAATGTCGTATTGACTATTATTTTATAAATTGTATTGCAGTTGAGAAAAAAGAAAGTGCCCCAAACAGGTAGAAGTAAATTTGAAAGAGTTGAAGTTTATCTGGGGACTTCACAAGGTAGTTGCTGAAGAGCACGTTAGGTTTGCCTCCTATCTGCTTCAGTATAAAAACACCATTTCTTCTTTTATTGCCAAACCCACTGCCTCTCCTGCTCTGGTAATTAATCTTGACCAAGAGGTTGCTATTTATTCTGATACTCATCTGTTTGAAATTATGAAGAAGATGAAGTTTCCTGATCTTTACAGTGGTAGTTCTTTCGGGTCCCAATCATCTGTTGAAGGGGCGAAGAGGAAAATAAGGGATACCATGAAGCCCCCATCCCCCATCCCCCAAGGATGCAGTCCCTAAGGATCCAACGCCCAAAGACCCAACTCCTAAGGGTGTAGCTCCCAAAGAGGTTGAAATTCCTCTGAGGAGACTTAGGAGAGGGCTTGCACAAAAAATCAAGTCGACTAGGTGACTGATCAACTGTCTCTAGTTGATTTACCCTCTTCTGATGATGTTCCTCTAGTAACCATTACTCCTGGTTTATCTTGGAAGTTGATGAAGTCTGGTAATCTTCCAGACCACAGGAGGATGGATGCTATGCTCTTTAGATCGAAGGTTTCTAAATTGGCTGCTCAGAGCCTTGCATCTGTAAGTAATTTCTATTTTTCTTGGTTTGGTTGTCTTTTATATCTCTCACATACTCATTTTGATCTTTATCTCTTGTAGTTCTTGGTAGAATTCAATAATATATTTGATCGAGCGGTAAAAGTGTGTTCGTGTGAGGACACAATCGTTGTGTGTTTCGCCGCCGCGATGAAAAAACCTAAACTACAACTATACTTGACAAGCAAGCACATCGGTAAGTCGAGTATCTTAAGAAATCCAGAGGGAGTGATTAAATTTTAGATTTTAACTGTTTTAAAACATCAAGAATAAATGTGTAAAAGGTGGTGGCTGGGAATGGTGGAAAAAGAAAAGAATAAGTTATGCTACAAAAAAGTAAAGCAAGGATCGGGATCGCATTCTACCACACGGATCGAAACAACTACTAATAAGAGTTAAGGCTCGAAAGAAATTTAATCGAGCATTTTCAATTAAGCATAAACATCACACAATAAGGAATTCAATCCAAAGTTGCGAGATTAAACATTTAACGAAAAATGGTCACACGCGGATTAAATTCGAAATATCGCTATAAACACTAACGTTGCGTGACAAAGAAATTTAAACGCATAATAATCTGACTTTAATACGCGAGGTTTCAATTAAACGAAATTTTACACAAAACCTAACTTTCGAGGTCCAAACTCGTAAATGGCGGAACTAACCCCGACCCTATTTATCTAAGGGCAAGACATAAATGAAACTAATTAACAAAGCAATAAACTAATTACAACAAGAAATAAATTAATATAGGCAAGAAAGTTGAGAAATCAAGTAAATCAAAGCATGGAAATTAAGGAAGACAACTAAATTGATGTAATTAAGGTTAAAGTACAACTTACAAAACAAAGAGTGCAAGAGAGGAGTAGGGTTTAGCTCCCAACTAAAAACCCTAGAACTATAGAATAATGAAGATCTCTCTTCAAAATGAAGAGAAAGTTATTTATATAAAACAAATCCCATGGCAAACTTGTGAATAAAGGAAGAAAAAACAAATATCTACAGGGCCGAATCGTCGTGGTTCCCCTTCTTCTCTCCCCTGGGCTTAACTGGAAATTTAGATCTCTATCGACCTCTGCCTTTATTTCTTCCACCATTCTGCCGATCAATAAATCTGTCCAACTTTCCTCTTCGGATTAGCACTTCTATCTCATTATGGAGGGCAATACAACGATTGGTAGTATGACCATGATCTTTGTGAAACTCACAATACTTGGACTTATCCCTCTTATCAGCAGGTGGCCTTAACTTTTTAGGCCAACTCAGATCATTGTTGTTCTTGATTTCCTCCAATATATGATGTATATCCACCTTTAATGGAGTGTAATTAGTGAATTTCCTGAGCCAATCTAGGCTTTTCTTTACCTTCGAACTCCTGCACTCATTGTGATTCCTGTGCTCTTTTTTATCTGACTTCCATTTTGTTTTTGCTTTCGCCTTTATGTCTAAATTATTTTTAGCATCCATAGAATCCTCGGTGTTCATAATCTTGGCTGGCTTAGCCATTAATTCTATCATGGTATTCGGTGTATCTTTTACCAAGGTATAATATAATTTATTAGGGAGCAAACCCTTCACGAGGGAAGTGATTGCGGTCTTCTCTTTGTAATCAATGACTTCCAATTTCTCGTTGTTGAAATGAGTGATGTAATCCCTGGTACTTTTTTCTTCCTTTTTTCTTACACTAAGAAAATGTGCTACTCTTTTCACTGGTTTTGATCCAAAACAAAAATTACCAATGAATAGTTCAGTGAGTTGTTGGAAATAAGAAATCTTCCCCCGAGGAAGACAATTGTACCAGATTTGAGCAGATCTAGTGATTGTTCCTGAAAATGCCCTACATCTCATCTCATCTCATCTCATTAGGGACATCATAGATATCAACCGCTGCTTGATATTGTTCTATATAAAGAACTTGATCAATTTTCCCATCATATTTCTGAGTGACCACTGGAGCTTTAAACTTGGTCAGCGTGGGGAAATCTACGATGGCTTGTACAAAGGGGGATCCCTTAATAAAACTTCTTTGGAGGGGGTTTTTAGCCTCTTTTTTTATCTGACTTCCATTTTGTTTTTGCTTTCGCCTTTGTGTCTAAATTATTTTTAGCAGCCATAGCATCCTCGGTGTTCATAATCTTGGCTGGCTTAGCCATTAATTCTATCATGGTATTCGGTGTATCTTTTACCAAGGTATAATATAATTTATTAGGGAGCAAACCCTTCACGAGGGAAGTGATTGCGGTCTTCTCTTTGTAATCAATGACTTCCAATTTCTCGTTGTTGAAATGAGTGATGTAATCCCTGGTACTTTTTTCTTCCTTTTTTCTTACACTAAGAAAATGAGCTACTCTTTTCACTGGTTTTGATCCAAAACAAAAATTACCAATGAATAGTTCAGTGAGTTGTTGGAAATAAGAAATCTTCCCCCGAGGAAGACAATTGTACCAGATTTGAGCAGATTTAGTGATTGTTCCTGAAAATGCCCTACATCTCATCTCATCTCATTAGGGACATCATAGATATCAACCGCTTCTTGATATTGTTCTATATAAAGAACTTGATCAATTTTCCCATCATATTTCTGAGTGACCACTGGAGCTTTAAACTTGGTCAGCGTGGGGAAATCTACGATGGCTTGCACAAAGGGGGATCCCTTAATAAAACTTCTTTGGAGGGGTTTTTTAGCCTCGTCCATTTCTCCCAATCTATCTTCCAAACGTTAAATGGAACTTTTCCAAGCGTCACTGCCAGCACCATGGGCGATATATTTTTTATGCTGACCAACAGATCGTGCTGAACTTTCTTCTTACGAACCTTTCCTCTGACTGGATATATCAGTTCATCGGGTGCTTAATCTGCATTGGGTTGAACCTTCCCTTAAATCGCTTGGTCGTCGAGTATTTCTCGATGCAACCCGTAGGGAATTTCCCTGGGGTCCGAAATGATCGAAAGGAGAGGCCCTAATTAGCCTTTGCAAGGCACTCAATCTTTCTGGGATAAGGGACTGTCCATTAGTGGAGTTAGTGATCTCGATCTAAGAAGTTTCTCTAGGAAGGTATAAAGGATCTCTTGAAGTTTTGGAACAACTATTCCCAATACTACTGGATGGTGGCGGTGGCATATTCCTTTGATTAACTTGTACTGGAACTCTAGGTTGTAGAGTTTGAGCCAACTGTCATATAGTACCCTGCATGGCTTCTTGACCCTTGGCCAAACTAGCCAAAATTACTGTTAGATAATAGTTGTTTAGATGGGTAGAGGGATTAAGTGGAATTCTCTCATTTCTTGTACTTGATTCTGGAATTTCATCCATGGATGATGAATGAGTGAAAACGTTTAGCAATACATTTCCCACAGACGATGCTAATCTGTTGATGGAAAAAACTAGAGTAAGCCTAATTAATTGATCATAAATAAATTAAGTAAAACAAACAAGACACAAGAAATTTTAGAGTGGTTCGACTCAAAGGAATAGCCTAGGTCCACTATTACGTATTGACTGTCTTCATTTTTTTCCCGATCCCCTACAATGAGGGTGATACAAAGTATTTATATCCCAAGAGGGGTCTTGATAGATGTTGTGTGAAAGGATGGAATTCCTTTATTTGTTAGGCATTTACATCAATACATAATGAGAATTAATTATATGATGGTTGTCGATTCATAAGCAATACAGGTGTTGGATTGCCATCGCTTTGTTATTAATACAGACTGTTGGTCGGGCTTCATCGTTGGTCGGGCTGACTTAGACTTGTGCCACATTGAATGACACATGATGTCTTGTGACTGGTCCACATAGGGTGGTAGATTTTGGTATCAACAAGTGGTAAATGAGAAAACTTACTAAGCTCTTCTAAAGGGCTTAAGTTTAAAGATTATGTAGAACTTCTGAATCTTTTCTAAAGGAGATAGATCCTCAAAGGTCTTAATCCCATCACGAATAACGTCTTCTACTATCTCCCAATCGGAAACTCTTAGACTCGAAGACTCCCTGCCAATAAAAAAACAGAAATAAGAAGAGTATAATATCAGCAATAAAGAGTATAATAGTTATAAAAATGTAGAGATAAAGTCGAAGAAAATGTACATCTCAAAGAAGGCTTTCTTTACTTATGAGAAACCCTTACAGCTCCTTCTTTTACCTCTCTATCCAAAAACACCCGGTCTCCACCGACATAAAAGTAACCAGTCATCCAATTATGATTTGTTGTTTAGGATACCCTAAAACTCAGTGCGTTAGAGGACTCAGAAAATAATTCCCAGGGTGTAAACAATCGTGAATATTTCCCTGGAGAGGTTCTCGGCGTGAACACCTCACCAAGCTATGAGAGAACCGAAAATAACCCTCTAAGCACTGGGGAAAGATGTGTGGGCTCAACTCTAAGGTGAGATATACCGTCTCTTATGCAAGTGTGAAATGGGAGATGAAACCCTAAACAAAAAATGAATTCATTTAGGACAATCTCATAATAATTTTTCCATTATAAACTCTCTCACCTTCTCTCAGGGCCCTCACAATGATAGATGATTTTATGCCAATGAAATGCTTAAGCATACAAACCTTTACCCTATCGGTGGAAATCCTATATAGGATGGCTCGTAAAACCTCTATGGTGTAAATATCCTTATTATCAATAGTCTCATCCTCATGAATATCATGATTAAGAGGAGGATATCCAATGGCACGATCAAATAAAGAGGTACTTTTTGATTCCTCATCATCCTCATCGAGACCAATAGCCTCACGAACATCAAGATCTTTCTCAGAAGTAGTAGCCTTAAAATCAAGGGAATATGGTTGTTAAGAGGATGAGGGTAAATTACTAGATGAGAAAACATTCTCAATATCTATAACAATCCTATATGAATAGGCTAAAGTAAGAATATGTATTGAACAACGAATATGAACATCGACATGAAAATCATCCATAGCAGCCTTAAACGAATCATCGCCGTAGATCAAAGTGTTGTTACTAATTAAAAAATCACCCGAATGATGAAGGACAATCGTCCTAACACAAGGGCTGAAGTTAGAACCCTCTTGACCGTGAAGGGGGGATTAGGTCTTCAGAATGAAGATACCGAGGGTAGACAACTGACAAGGGGTTGGCAAAAAATATCTCAAAGCTACTCTGTCAGCATGTAAAGTCTCCCTAGATAAATTCTCTTTAAAATCTTTGAGAAAATCCTTAAATATATTTGGCATTCATGATTTCAAAAGCACCAAGTTTCCACAAGTTTCAAATATCAAACAACGCTAAAGTTTATGAACTAAAGAAATAATAATAATGAATAATGCCTAAGATAATCCCAGTGATTTTAAGGGTGCGTGATAAACAATTATAAACTAAAGATCACTACCAAAAAAAGATCTTGGTTAAGCATATATTATCAGTGACTGATGAATGGTGAAGAACTCCAAGAACAAGAATGAAATCTCTTGATATTCTTATAAATATTTTTTATTTAAGAGTAAAAAATTTGTTTGGTGAAAAAGATAATAGGAGCCACCCATTGTATAGGAAAAAAATGGCATGCGCCTCAAAGACCAAGGCTCAACATTGAGAAGCCCAAAAGACACAAATTGAAAATTTAAAATAACAAGTCAATGTCAGATTAAAAATTCTCAGCTTCCTCACATTCAATCCTCAATAAACATCCCCCATAAGCCTCCTTAATAGCCTGGGCACCAAATATATGGGACACCAACTTGAGCTTCAGTAAAATGCCAAGACCCAAACTCTTATAAAATTCAACCGACCTATAATCGTCCTCAAAGTTTGAATAAGTCAACAAGAATTCAACTTATACTTGACAATCGTTTTCCCAAAAGGTATCTCAAAATATTGACATTAGCAACGGTTTGTCCATCATACCTAAAGCAAGATTAAAGCCAAAACTCTCCTCGTCTCTTCTATACCCTTAGATGGTATAAATCAAGTTCAGCAGGTGACATAATACCCCTAATTTGACCCTCGGATGAAACAAATGAAGAGACGAGGGGTAAAACGAATTAACTCAGGGGTAAAACAAATTAACGAATCTAACCCAGTAGTAGTCTTAGACATAAATAAACCACCTTTGGATGGAGAATCAACTT
The DNA here is from genome assembly GCA_949130495.1 of Sambucus nigra. Lineage (NCBI taxonomy): Eukaryota > Viridiplantae > Streptophyta > Magnoliopsida > Dipsacales > Adoxaceae > Sambucus > Sambucus nigra. The sequence continues at coordinate 273,324,221 of OX422221.1, read as the reverse complement.
TAAATTTTTACAACCACAACTCAAATTTGTCTTTCTTCTAGTTGGTTTCGCTACATATTATCAGAGATAATTCCAATTGAAGTGTGGGATCATACCTCAGGTGCTGTATTGGGGTAACCTTCTTCAACCATTGGTTGAAATGTTTAAGTTCCTCATTAGTGACAATTGTGTAGGTGTAAAATTCCTTCTACCATAGTTTTTTAAAAGATAATATTGTAAACATAGATTAAAGAATACGTAATTAACAATTTTATATGGATATATAAATTTAAAGAATGAATATTCAATTCTATATGTTATTTGTTCTTTAATAATATAAACATTACGTATTATGCATTTAACGGTAGGATCCTTGATCAACAAGATTATCACATACAATTATTATGAGGAATACAAAAATGATATTATAACGACATAACTTCATCATGTCACAAATGCAAATATTGATGTAGCAATCGACCTTAGCGATGTCTGATCGGATTGAATTTCGGACCACGACTTTCACTTGTATACGACAAGAACATATTCCAGTTTCAGCACGTTCCAACGGTTGGATCTTCTTTTATAGCCAAAATAGTATTTCAAAAATTAACATAAACTTGAGCCTTTGAATTTCTCTCCCTTATCCTATAATTTCATTATGTTGTCTTTTCATGTGTCTGAATAATGGAAAATCAGTCATTTATTTATAGGCTGGAACATGAGTCAAATCTCTAACAGGTACTTAATCTTAACTGTCCATAGGTAACCAATAATCATTTTGACTCCTAGTATTTGGAGTACCCTTTCATTAACCAAAGTGACTCTTAGGATTAACCTATATATGGATCATATTTTATATAATTATTCTTTAAAATAATTCTAACATTCTCCCACTTAGTCTATAATTATCATAAGACACGAAGTAATCTTTGAGTCATTCTTAAATGCCTTTTCATAAATAACTTAATCAAACAGATCATTAATGCGAGTTATGACGCTCACATACTAATTCAAGAGAATGATCGCTTCCATGTACCACAACATTAACAATTCACCCAACAAGGTCGATAATCGGTTATTCAATAATGGTCCAATAATGTCATTTATAAAAGACTATTTATGTCACATTTATCAATTCACATGCATGTAAACTTATATTTCAATATATAAATTGAAATATTCAAAATACACTTTAATCGATATCAAGTATAATGCCAAAATATAAGCACCAAATAATCCACCAACACTTATACTTAATTGGCTACACGCAAGACTCATATCTTAAGCATGGTTCATGAATGTCCTTTCCTGATAGCCCATTTATTAGTGGATATGCTATGCTAATATTTATACTAATGTGTTTGACTGACACTTGTTATTTCTGAACTTATTCATTCATATATAGGTATTATATTCTAATGTGCCTAGGTTCTTTAAAATACCTATCAATTCTTCATAATGAAGAGTGACGCGACAGTATCATAATATTTCATCGATTTGGTAATAGTGTCGACAACTTCAAGTCCCAAAATAAATTTTCCACAACATAATTTATAAATTGTAGCCCCAAAGCATAATACATACAATATTTAATTGTTTCTCACTCTTTCATAATATTATTCACTAGGCGAAAACAAATCTACTTAATCAAGAGAGAACAATTATCATAAGTGTGAGCATATAACACTTTAACATTCTCATTACTTCATACTCTTATACTATTTTATTTCTCTAATCTACGATTCACTATTAAGAGAAATTTAAGAAACATGTAAATTTACTCCCACTAACTTGAAGGTATATATATACTTAATCAAAATACATAAAGTATTATTAAAATACCATTGATGGAAAACATACATATGTTTATATAGTAATTTCTCTACTTATATAGTTCTTTTCTTATACTCTCATAAGTTTTCACACTAAATGTAACTCTTACTCAAAAGGAGCTACTAAAGCTATAAAATTTTTATATTCTAAAATGTAGGTGAAAATATTTATTTACACCCCTTTTTTTCTTCATAATAAAATCTTTGAGCATAAGTCTATCCTTATATCATTGATTATCAAAATCAAATACTTTCTTACTCCTCTGTCAAATTCGCATTATTGGGATAAATCTCACAATCATTCAGAATAGCAAACTCGTTTAAGAGCTTCTTAAAACTATTCATATGCATTAAAAAAAGGAACAATTACTTTGGATTTTAAAGGAATGACATGAGTATCTTAACTTCTTTTATAACCACATTAGAAGATTTGATACTCCCACTAATTTTACCATTCTTTAAAGAATTTGACATTTCACATTTTTGATTTCGAAAGTAATTAATGTGCCATCTTTCAAGTGTAGACATAATTATAAATTCTAATTCTTTTAGTGAATTCTAAATCCATACATGTACTAGACATTCCCAGTCATGCGAGTGTGTCAATTGGGTAAGTAAAGTGGAATTTATATAATACACTTTTAACCATATATATATATATATATATATATATATATATATATATATATATATATTGTGAATAAATATTGTGGCGATATCGGCTTATTGCATTTGACTTGTTATTTTGTAGCGACATGATCTATGTAGGTCCACTATTCAAGGTCTATACTCTCCCACTTGGGCCACATAGATCGTTCTAAAATCGTAAAACCATAAGAGCTCAAACACGAGTGTCAAGATTCATAAGTGACAACCCAAAGACAATCTAGTCTATTAAGAGTCTGATATTCAATTATACCAAAAGATTGAAGAGTTTTAATAATAAATCTACTTTGAAGTTCAAAATTATGATATAGTATCAAAATCATTTTTCTTGTAAAAGTTTTACCAAATATTATTATACAAACTACCAATGAAAACACTATAATTAAGAAAAATATATTCTCATATAAACTTAAAGATGTTTTGTATACTGGAGAAAAATATTTTGACCAGTCACTGAGGGGTTTTTGAAATGATTTCAAAATAAAACAAGAAAAGGAATCCAAGAATATATCATTTGCTTTATGGTTTGTCTTGTAAGGATCCTCATATTGATTTAGAATAATGTTTCATCGCACTTTAGTCTTTGAAAAATAAAATAAATTATTTCATTCATATCGAATGACACATTATAATTCACACAATGTATATTGCATAATTGGTACTCATATTTTAATCTCTTACATTATGAGATTTTTCATAAATTTTATGCTTCATCCAATTAAATTCTTCAATTTTTTTTAAAGAGTTTTACACACTAATCAGTTAATATTGGGTTTCTTAAGTAAAACAAAATTATAACGATTTAGCATTTTTAAGTGAAACTTAGCTTCTTTATTTCATTCTAAGAAGTCAGTCTCAAGAACATTAAAATGAATAAAACATGGAGTTTTAGGGAAGTAAAGTAATATAAAATTAATGAAATAAATAGCTCACTACATTAACAATATTTTGTAAGCATGGACTTTCTTTTGTAATAACTTTAAATATTTATATATGACTTGATTGGGGTATCAATTTCTGTAATTAAGATGGACATGTTATTTAGGATAACCTTTCACTACCTAATTGCATAATCACTTTATATTTATTACAGTTAGTCAAAATAATTTTTTTGAAAAATTATCTCGCCTGACGAAATAAATAAAATTTGCCCCATTAATGTCTTTTCTATGATAAGTTATTAGTACCAGGTTTAGCTCTAAAATTAATATTCGTAAGCATTCTAACTGGATCACTTTGTGAATACCAAATTATCCATTATATGAATATAACATTATTTTATGGATTGTATAATAATTTCAGCAACCATTAATATTTTCAAAAAGCATAATGGACAGTGTACTTATAAATTAAGGAAGGTTATAGACTATTTAGAGCAACCAATACCAACCTTAATAAACAAATATACTACCCCTTAATATTAACTTTACCATTGCAGCCGGACTCTTTGGAGCAAACAAATAACAATGGATTAATCATAATAAAATCATTAATAATCCGAACACTTAAAACCATATCCTGAGTCTTAGGAGCAACCAAGACACAGTACTTGAATATTATCTCAAAATTTAGCATTTATAATTTATTAGATTAGACCACTTTGGTGGAATCGTAACCTAATAAATGCTGAGATGAAAATCTTAAGGCATGCTTTTAATATTCCATTACTCTTATTGGACATAATAAGCATACACATATTTAATCTAATATTTACTATTTTGAGCATTGATTAAACTTAACATAATATTAGTCTCAATTTTTTTTTGAATCATCCAAGGATAAGTTGAAGTAAAAAAAAAATTTACTCCTTAATATTCATGTGATAATCGAGATGATCCATTTGGTTAATCTTACAATGAACAAGCCACAGCATCATTGCATCAACAATCTAGCATTCATGATTCTAGTTACATCTATTGACAACAAAAGATATAGACATTAGTTTAATATTTACAATTATAAACTAGGGCACTTTAATGGGCACCTAAATTAACATTATATAAATATTAATATCAAACATTAACCATAACTATAATAGTCATAACAATATTTGGTATATATGATAGTCAAATGAGATAAGACAACCGATGCATTTATTAAATCACATAAAATGGAGAAATTCATAATTTTCAATAATGAAAAATTGAGTAATCACTATAAAAGAGTTAAGAAAAACTCTTAAAAATAATCTCCAATAAGCGAAATTTTAAAAAAAATTAGAAAAAGAAATAGCTATCAAATTTATAACCAAATACGAAAATTTTAAGGTTTTGAGAGCTTAAACATGCTCAAATAGTCAAAACAACGTTCATCACTAAAAAAATGGTGATTTTTAATCATTAAATCCTTCCGAAGTGACATAAAAAATTCATCAATCTCGGGTGAGTCAGTAATTTTAATCTCAATTATTGCTTATTAAATGCATAAGAAAGCTATTACTGAAAATGTCTCCAAATATTCAAATTTATAGTTTTATAAAATAAGCAACTTTAAAGACATAATAAAAATTATCACAAACGAAAATCACAATAAAAAACCAAAACTAATTTTACTTTGGTCATAAAAATTTGGTACCCAAAATCTTAACTTATGAAATTTTCTTTTATGTGATTATACAGATATACTAATTAATTCAGTTGGTTGCATTCACAGATATCCTAAATTGATTTATCATTAATTGCATATAAATGATTAATTCATAGAGTGTACAAAAAATTTACTTTCATGGAATATACATGCACACACATATTACGTAATGTATATAAAAATCAATACCCCAAAAATTATTATGCGCAAAACTTAATGGATAATCAACGGTCCAAATATAGATGCATGTACAATAATCTAATATTAATACCTATAAATCAAGACCCTTTCTTCTTAATTTAACATCATATTAATATTAGTATCAGACATTAATTCATAATTATATTATGACGTTCCGGCAAACAAATATAGATTATACACAATAATATAATATACTGAAACTGTTATCGTAAAACCCCTAATCATACATATAATATTCAATACATTATATTGAACCCTTTAGTCAATACCAAATAATACAACACATGAATATTAGAGCAACCACTTAATGAGAAAAATAGCACATGAATATTAGAGCAGCCACTTAATGAGAAAAATTATATGTAGTGATTTATACCATAAAATACCAAAAAGTAATTTATTTTTCCAAAAAAGGAATTTTTTTATTAATCACTACAGTAACATAAACAAAATTTTCAAGATCACTCTCCAATTTGTGGAATCGAAAAATAATTTTTGTTAGAGAGATATAAAACTAAACTTTATATTCAAACCATTTTTATTTATTTTCACAGATTCAGCGACAATACAATAAACGTTGCACTAAGTTTTACACATCAATATAAAAAGATTCAGCGACAGAAAATTAGAACGTCGCCGAATTTTTTACATATAACTCTTAACAGATTCAGCGACAGAAAATCAGAATATTGCAGAAAGTTTATATATAACTCTTACCAGATTCAACGACAGAAAATAAGAATGTCGCAGAACGTTTTATTCGTAAACATAAGCAGATTTCAAACTAAATTCAAATTAGAGTCATAAAAAAAACATCACATAAGTCTTCAAATTTAGAATATAAAATCTGCTATAAAATATGATTTTCATATTTAGATATAAAGGATAATTATGTGATCTAAACTATTTCTCTGATACCACATGTAAACATAAATGAAAGAACACGTAATTAAAAGTTTTCTATGGATATATAAATTTAAAGAATGAATATTCAATTATATATATTATTAGTTCCTTAATAATAAAAATGTTATGTATTATACATTTAACGTTAAGATCTTAGATCAACAAGATTATCACATTCAATTATTGAGGAAAAAAAGATGATATTATAATCACAAACCTCCATCATGTCACAAATAGAAAGATTGACGGAGCATTCGACCTTAGTGATGTCTGATAAGATTGAATTTCGAACCACATCTTCCTTTTATATATGACAAGAACATACTCCAATTTAAGCACATTCCAATGGTTGGATCGTCTTTTATAGCCAAAATAGTATTTTAAAAATTAACATAAACTTAAGTCTTTGAATTTCTCTCCCTTATCTTATAATTTCATTTTGTTGTTTTTTCGTGTGCCTGAATAATGAAAAATCAGTCACTTATTTATAGACTGGGATATAACCTAAATTATATGTCCATCACGGTAGATAATCAAGAGTCTTTTTGACTCTTGACATTTAGAGTACCCTTTCATTAATCAAAGTGACTCTTAGTATTAACCTAATTATGAATCATATTTTGTAGAATTATTCCTTAAAATAATTCTAACAAATCTATCCCCTCAAATGAATTTTTCTTCAGGTATAAAGGCACCTGGGTTTGATTATACCATTTTATCTTTTCAGATTGATGGAAATATGAAGCTCGGATGGTGAAATCCAAGGACTCGGTAATCGGTTGGGTCGGATGAGGAATATCTGGATGTACCACTTCAGGAACTGGAGAAGACCCTTATCTTAGTTCTTGCTAGAATAAGAGGTTAATCCAAAAATCTCAACCTAGAAAACCTCAATAGTGAAGCCGATTATTGCCCTGGGCGATCTTAAAGGTACAGGTGACCTGAGAAATTAAAGTGACCAAACAAACACTCTATTTGCAAATTATTCAGTTATACCATTTACAAGACCAAAGAAAACCCTCAACTTGATTATTTCACTATCTCGCACGCGACGTCAACGATAATTGATTTTCCTGAAGTTCCTCACTTTTAATATAAAAATTACCAGTCGGTATTATATTTTTTTCAAATACTTATGTATCTACTATATAATATTAAAAATAGTGTCTCTCTTAGATATTATCTCTGTTCTAAAAAATCCGCCTAGGCACGCCTAGGCTTAAGGTTTGGGAGAAACGCCTCGCCTTACGCTTTTCACGCCTTATTCTTGGTAAAACCCTTAAGGCGCACTTTTTTCTAAAAACAACAATGATTTAGTGAAACGATGTCGCCTTTTAAAGAATTTGTTTACAAACCGGACCATTATCTCATCCAAAATAATCAAATAGTATTTTAATTTGCATATATTTAGACATATTTTTATGATCTGTGCAATTTTTGTATTTTAATAGCCTTGTTATGGTTAAAAAATATTAAAATATATTAAGAAGGCCTAAACGTCTTTTTACGCCTTTTCACGCCTAAGCTTCTAAGGCTTAAGGCTTGACCTCCACGCCTCGCATTTTTTAAACCTTGGATACTATGAAACTTAGCAAATGAGCATTCCTTATTAATTATCTATGTCTGGTTATTGAAATAGCGTGTGTTAAATCGTGCAACGAATTATTTCACATTAATTAAACTGTAAGTTTAATCTCTCTTTTCCCCTTATCAACTTCTTTGTCTTCTACACTTCCCTGCTTAACTGTTCAAACTAAACTATTCCTCTACCTAGCCCAATATCCTCCTCTCCCTGCGATTCCCAATCCCCTAATAAACCTAAACCCCCTCCTCTTCTGGTTGTAAACATGTTACTATTCCCTTTATGAGGTATATATTTGTTCTGACATGGTTGTTGTTGGACACCTCTCTATTTTGTAAAGAGAAAAGGTTCTTCCATGGTACTAGTCTTGGAAGCAACTCATATTCTCCAACCCACCCATGACTAAATTTGGAATTTGGAGGTAATGTCTGCTCAATCCTCTGGGATGCCACTTTTCATGCAATAAACCCCAGAGTTACAGCAAAATGAATGAAGCTCATAACATAGGAATGATCTTTGTGAATCCCGACCTGTTCAGAAAAATCAAAACCAATTGAGTAAGTTGTAGATATTGTTATGTACCTAAACTATTAACACTTCAACTCCAAAGTTTATATACCTAAACCACATGTCTTGAAATATCTTATAGAAGATGTAAAATTAATAAAATCATGAAATTATTATTACCAGAGGACATCTACAAAGCCCAACCCATTGAAGAGCCAATGAAGCTTTAACAGTGCACCGAACCCACATCAGGACGAATTGAAAGTCGTCGACGGCTAATACATGCTCTTCTCAGACGAAACTTCAACTGGCTTTTTATCTATAACCATCAAACGAACTGAATCCGTTTTGAAATGCGATTGGACCCATATCAAATAGGATGGAATCATAGCCATAAAACAAGCAGGAAAATGGTCAGAGCCCTATGATTTGTACTATGTAACTAGAGAGAGATTGGGCCAAAATATGAGATGCGAACCTATTTGTATTAAATCTTTTCTGTTTGATTACCTGGCATGAGTATGTGAAATACATTTTTATTATGTCATATCTAATAAGGGTACGTTTTGTTTTGTAAAAGTATGGTATGGTAAGGAATTAACGGTATTAATGTGTTTCATATTATGAGTGGGTTCAGATGCATAGAATTCTATATGGTAGATTTGTTTTATGATTCTATAGCAGCTAAATGCTTGTACGCGTGACCGAAGGTGTCTATATCGTTATATGAGCATCATATACTAATTTGATGCTAGATTTTGGAGTTTTTTTAAAAAATGATTTGTAAATTAGCATATATAGTGGTCAAATTGTTGGTCAGAAGTCGTAAGAAAGAATATTTTTGTTTATATCTATGTAATTTTTTACTTGACTATCGCCACTCTACAAATGTCAAGTTTTAGCAAATTACCGATTATAAAAAGAGTTCATTAGCAATCCATCAAACTATTGGAATAATTTTTTTTGTTTTAAAACATAAGTAATCTAAGATTATTTTTTATAAATATTATATGCACACTTTACTAAAATACCATTAAAAAGCGCATGATATGCAATTTAAAATTGACCCTTGAAAGTGTTAACTGACAATAACCGGTTACCATAACAAAGTTATTATCCCCATGTTTATTGGATTTTAAAATTTTCCCAATCAACTCCAAAGTTTATACACCTAAATCACAACTTATTCCTAATCTATTAATACGTGCCTAATCAAAATTCTACATGTATATATTATTAACACAACTAGGTATAATAGACTAGTTTTATAGTTGAGGAGGAAATGAAGTGTTATTTTTTTAATTATGCCTTTACTCTACTCCATTTCTTCATTCAACATGAAAAATATTGATTTAATTTCACATACAGGAACCAGGAGCTTGCTTTCGTCCTCGAAATTAGTTAATATTGACTCTGTTGTAGATATTGGATAATTACACATGTTATAAGTTGCCCGACGATTCTCATCATGCATAGATGTATTCTTTACAAGTCTAGGTATGGGACCCTTTCCTACAACAGTAAAACAAGAAAACTATAAGAAGGGAACAAGAACACAAGGCATATGAAGTGATAGAGGTAAGACTTTGGGGATAATCTATCTATCTATTTCTCTCTCTCTCTCTCTCTCTCTCTCTCTCTCTCTCTCTCTCTCTCTCTATATATATATATATATATATATATATATATATATATAAGATAAACATTTTAATGAACCTTAACAAGAAAAATACCTAACAACTCGTTAATTTTAATTCATATGTTGTAATTGGTCCACGCGAGTGGCAACGGACATGCGTGTGACACGAGACCCCCTTAACACCCCCCAACACCCCTTACCCCCCCCCCCCCCCCCCCTCGCCCGTGAGTTGAGATGTGATGTTAAAGAGTAATCTGTGATGTTAAATAGTAATCTAAATTTCCGGAGTATTAATTCGCAATAATGCTAATTTCATCGACAACAACAACGAGAATGACTTTCATAACCATTTTGGCGTGAGACCCAAACTGATTGTAGTGTTTTTTTTTCATGATTTAAACTTTAGAAAAATGTATGTGGGCATTAGAATGAGTTTACTTCATGTGTCTTATTTGATTGTTTAAGATTTCTTAGTCATCCAAACCTACTTGATTCATTTATTATCCCAATCATGAAGCACCTAGAAAAAATAGCAGATAAAGAAAAGGGGGTCCAGCTATGGTCGCACTAAGTACTAACCACTGGCGCAGATCAATTACAACATAAGAATTAAAATTAATGGGTTGGTCGGTGTGTTTTGTTAAAGTTCATTATAATGTTCATCTTTTGTGTTCACTTGTGAACCCCTCTTTGTCTGTCTGTCTGTCTGTCTGTCTCTCTCTCTCTCTATCTATCTATCTATCTATCTATCTATCTATCTATCTATCTATCTATCTATCTATCTCTCTCTCTCTCTCTCTCTCTCTCTCTCTCTATATATATATATATATATATATATATATATATATATATATATATATATATATATATATATATATATATATATATTCATATTATATTTTTTTCACTTTTCTATATGAGGGTCATTCACGTGAAATTGAATTGTCAAGCAAGCACTTCCCAACATTTTTTTTTTATTGCCTCACGTGGAAATCCTATTGACGCATTAAGTTTATTTTTTTATTTTGTTTTGTTTTGCTAAATGCTTTGGATTAAGACCTTAAATTCACAATGATTTGGGATAGTAAGTAAGCAATATATGCAAGGCTAACAATTAATTTACAATTCTACAAAATTACGTACAGAATTAGCATATTTATTTACCTTTAGAAAGAATTTAATGGGTGGTAGTGGGTCTCCAAGGGTATAGGGTAAGGGGGTTTGAGAAAACTTGAGGGGGTAAGGGTAGTGTGCGGTAGTGTTCATGGATGGATGGGAAGGTGGTTTGAGTAGATAGTTTTTTTATGTGTGTGTGTGTGTGAGTGTTTGTATCGATATATAGAGAGACAACGATATGAATTTGGGAGGATAGGCGAGGGAGGTAGGGGTGTGGGTTGGAGGAACAATTGTGGAAGGCTATGAGAGGTAGGGGTGACAGAAGGAAGGAAGGTGAAAGCGGAGAGAGAGGGAGCTATGGTTATTCAAATATCATGTGCATGTATTTTTTTGCATTTAATTTTTTATTATATGATTTTTCTATTTAAATATTAGTATATATTTTTAACGATGTATTTTTATTTCTTAATTACATTTTGAGATTATAAAATTATTATATAAGTTTTTAGCCACGCTACCATTATTTAGTGGATAAAATGACAAGTAAGATGTCACATAAAGTTTTGTTAACTCTCTTAACCTAATTATAAATAGATGGTGAAAATTGTACATATTGAACACAAAAGGGTAACATTGCAACTTTGGAAATATTGAGTCCAAAGTTCAAATCACCCCAAACTTCATGGTTATTTTTTTTTATTTTCCCTTAATTTTTTGGTAACATGCTTTTTGATGGGTATGTTGAGTGAGTATTCAAGCCATTAATTATTTTTTCTAACATAAGATTTTATCTTCCTTTAACATGAATTTATTTGTCAATGATATTGTTGTTGAACCTGAATATCAAGGACAATAATTTTTTAGTAAGTAAATAAAACTAAATAAATTATTCTTATATGCTCACAAACCAGTTGGTCTTTAGAAGTCGATGCTTTGGCACAAGAAGGATAATAACCTACCATTTTCCATAGCTATTTCTCTCAACGATTTTTTTTAATTGTGAATTAATTAAATCGTAAAGAAGAAGGTGTTCATAAACTTACATTCATTAAGATTCAATACGATGATATATCATGAGATGGATAAAATTGCAGAATATTTACATGATGATGTAGAATATTTATTACACGCTCTACGTTACCGGTTTGCTTTCTCAGCTCAAATCTCCAATTTAATTTCATAAGATAACAATGGAAATACAAACTTCAGTAATATTATTTTTCATTACTTTCACACTATGTTTCTCTTTTTCACTCTTAATCTTTCATGACTTTTTAGAATTACATAGACGTTAAGGATGTTGAATATAATTATTGATACTTTAAATGCAAATTGAAATGCTGGAGATGGAGAACATCTTTCTTACAACATTGTTGTTCTACAATCAATTATTTGTTCTAAGTCACGCCTAATGTTTTTTTTAAAGAAATTAACATAAAAATATTTAACTTTATGTTTAATGAATGATTATGTATGAACCGTTTCAGTTTATAATTATACAATAAATTTTAAAAAAACCCAAGCATCGTGCGGGGTTAAAACCTAATTATTGCTAATTTTTGTCCATGTTTTTGCAATACAAATATGTTGTACCATGTACAACTTCTTATACCCCGTTTACGAAACACTATTATTCATACATAAATATTTTTACATTATCCAACAATAATAAATTATATGTTTTATAAATCTATTCATTGAATGTTCCGTTTACATGAATGCAAAAGTTGAACAAACCCCCCACACCATGCCCTTTTTGCTCTATGAATATCTACACAAGTGGCGTGTACTTTTAGCCATGAATTAGAATTTTACGCTTTAATTTTTTTTGTCAACTACGAAGATTTCTATAACTTAGTTTGGTTTCAATGTAATATTAGACAAGCTAATTGGATTATATTTTTTTTTAAATTTAATTCAATTATATTATTAGCATGTCCTTTGGTTCTAGATTTCAAATTTGCTCATAGGTTCATGAAAAGTTCGTACTTTATCATCACAAAGTAAACAAACTGTTGCGAAATATCATTTTTTGGTTCTTGCTTTTGTAAACCTTTTAACTTTGTGCATGCACATGCTACATTATAACCTCCCTCAATATGTATATTCATATGGAGATATCATGTGACGTTATAATGGAAACAAATGCTCTCAACACTTTTCTATTCAATATACATTGAGGAATATATTCTTCTAGACTTACGCAAGTAGCAATTGACAATTTTGCATGGGAAAATAAGTTTATCTCATATTCAATTCAGTTTAATAATAGTATGTACAAAATATATTATTGATGTAAAAAACTAGATTTGATCTAATTAATTAATCACAGATAATACGAGTAAAGAAATAAGACGAAAGAGTTTTAAAGTGGTTCAGCCTTAATGAAATGGCCTATGTCCAATGTCTTGTATTACTAAGTGTTTTGCCATGATCTCGATTATGTTTTCTTAGGATAGCTTACCCTTCCATGAGGGTATTTACAATGTATTTATAGCCCTTGAGCTGTCTATGTGAATAGGTAATGTGCCGTTATTGAATAGGAATATACATTTGTACATCGTAAAGAATACACATTGAATCTGTCTTGATCGTTTAATCTTCCCAACAAGTTGCTCGGTACACTGAGTAGCTCGATGCTTTAAGTTGCTCGGTGCATATATTAATGCCACGCCGGAAGACATATGTCTTCATATAACTGGTCCATGTCAGCTGATTAATTTTTGTATCAACAAAAACCCCCAATGTTTCACAGTTGAAGTTGGATATGAGAGTGTGGAACATTATATCCAAAAGTTGTTCGGGCATGTTTATCATGGCTTGTTTGATCACAGACCTTCAACACTTGTAAAATTTTCCACTTAGCTTAACAGTTTTGAGCGCGAAGTGGCAAACTTGTAAACATTTTGAATTTTGGACGAACGCTTGGGTACTTACGTCTTTTTCCTTGATTAGCCGCTGGAAACGCAATCATCATCCTCTGTGATCATTACTTTTCCCATTTTCCAAATCACCGTATTTAAAGGTGACAAAATCATATTGTCTTCTACCTTTTGCCATTTAGATTTCCAAACTCTTTGTATTCTCACTTTTCTTCTTACGATCATTCTTTCTGTCATCTACCTTAGTTGATTTCTTAATTTTCTGTAAGAACTTTTTCCTTCCTTATTCTTTCTTTGCTTTAGCCGTCATGGTTTACCTTATCGAATCGTTGGATACGTTTAGGGATGACTTTGGGATTCCTTCTTGGGTTACTTTGGAAGAACCTCCTTGCCTTTTTGATTTATTTTCTCTAGCCGAGGGACACTAGTTTTCCTATATTTTTGTATAGGAATGTGGTTTTTCTTTTCCGCCTAATCCTCTGTGTTTGGAATTTTGCCAATATTTTGATATTGTTCCTGCAAGAGTAGTTCCAAATACATGGGGGGTAGTTAATGGTTTGCATAGATTGAATCAAATTCATAGAACTCATCTAAGGACTCCTGAAATTATGTACTGTTATAAATGGGTCACCAGTGACACCACCTTTTATTTAAAAACTAAGTTTTCTAATAGAGCTTTAGTGGTCAATCTACCTGATTCTAATAGGGATTATTTTGAACATGGTGTTGTGATACACCCCCCACTAAAGGGTAAAGACGTGTACTAAGGTCCCAGATGTCTACTTTATGGCAATGGAATAGTTTGTTTTGATAAAATGTGTCACTGACATTTACTTTTTATTTTGTAGTTGATAGTAAGAGAAAATCCCCAAAAGAGAGTGATATTAATATAAAGGATTTGAAGCTCATCTTGGGTTTGCATCAATAAATTGCTGGGGAGAACATGAGGTCTGCTTCCTACTTAATGAGATATAAGAACACCACTTCCTCTTTTATTGCTCGACCTCTTGCTCCTCCTTTGGTGATTGATCTTGAGCAGGCTCCAGCATCTTCTTCAATTGTTGAAGAATTTTCCTCTGATTTAGGTACTACTATTGTTGACCTGATGATGAAGAAAATGAGAATGCCTGATCTCTTTGCCAAGGTTGTCCCTGGTGCTGATGGGGTAAAAAAAATAAAGAAGATGTCCCATCTAAAGGGACTAAGAAAAAGCATATTTCTCTCATGATCGTCAAGGAGATCGACAAGAAGCCCCTTGTTGCTCCAAAAGAGGTAGCACCTTTGATTGAAGGGGTTGCTGTTGTTTAAGAAGAGATAACACATTTGATTGAAGCTGCTCTTTTGAGAAGATTGAGAAGGGGTCTTGCTGAGAAGACTGTGGATGATGTTGCTCAACCTACTGGGGTTGAGATACCTTCTTTGAAAGCTTGTTCTCCAGCACTCATTACTCCTGAATTGGCCAAGAAATTGATCTGGTCTGGAACTCTTCCTGATTTTTGAGCTGTTGAGACTTCTACTCCTCGAGAGAAAGTCACTGACTTGGCATCTCAACACCTTACATCAGTAAGTGTCATTATACCTGTCATTCTGATTCTTCTTGCAATGTTCATATTCTGATTTGAGCTTCTCTTCTTCTTATAGTTTTTTTATGTATTTCAATAATATCCTGGAGAAGGATGAAGCTATCAAAGCTACAACTTCTTTCAGTGGAGTAGAATAAGCCCTCACTAGGTTATCAAAATCCTTGGAGGAGTCCCAGCAGAAGTACGAGGATGAAAAAATTGCTTAGGTAAATAAGATCAAGTCTGCTGAGACAGCTCAACAAAAAGTTTTGGAAGCTGCTAAGGAGGCAGATATAGCTCTGCAACAAGCTATAAATAATTCCAAGGAGGTAGAGGAGAAATTAAAGGTTGTCATTTATAGCAAATAGAAAGCTGAGCGAAATCTTGAAGAGGCTGAACGACGTAAGAAAGATCTTGAGCATAAAGTAAAATCTGCTAAAAATCTTCTTAAAGAAAATTATTCCTCGGAGAGGGCAAAGAGAAAAGTTGTTGTGAAGAAGTCCTTTAGCTCTGGCTGGGATAAAGGGTGGAACAAAGATATAACTACTGCCTCTACTCAAATAGAGCATGCAAGTTTGAAGTTCTTTAGGGATGGATGGGTTGCAGCGTTGAAGGAGCTGAACGTTGCTAAAGATTCTAAACTATTTCAAAGACGTATTCATGGACCTCCTCCTGCTATTGAAGAAGAGAAAGAAGATGAAGTTGGGTGTGATGAATCTTCTTTGGTGTCGGTGGAACAAACACCTGCTGCAACGATCCCTCAATCCTCCGAGCAAGTTCAGTAGACAATAACTTCTACCTAATAACATCAGCTACCCACCGAGCAACCAATCCCTTCTTCAAAATCTACTAAGGATGTTGTGGGGAATAAGGAGAAGGTGTAATGTTGTTCGACAATTTTTACTTTACTCTGTTTTTCCCTTTATTCTGTAATTTTTTTGTACTTTTCTTCATCATGATCAATAAAATGGACTTGTTACTTGTTTTAAATTTATCCTTTGTTCTTCAATATAGCTGTGCTGCTGTTGATCTGTTTTTAATTTTCCTTGCTTATTTATTGCCAGAATGGAACTGTTGTCAGCTCATGATACAGAGTTGATGAAGAAATGTATAGATTACTTCAAATCTGGCCGTGCAGATTATTACTGAAGCATAAATTATTGATATTCTTAGATCTGATGCCTCTGAACGAGTGATTGAGGATTACCAGTATTTAAAATGTCTGCTTGATTGGGATGTAGCAAATAACATATCTTGCAATGAAATGATTGAAGAACTTCAACTTCAACACAAAGAGGCCACTGCTCTTCAGTATGAAGGTTATGAGAATAAGTACTAACAGTTGGGCACTGAGAGGGGTTATGAAAAGTTTATCTCGGCCCATACTAAGAGAGAGAGTGTGCTAAATCTTGAGATTGAAGATCATAGAAATATTGCTAAGTTGCTGGAGGAAGAAAATAATACTTTGAGAGAAGAATTGAGACAACTAAAATCTGCTTCTTCCTCTGTAGCTATGATCCCAGTCAATGATGAAGATTTTTTTATTTTTGGAGACTAAAAATTCTTCATTAAGAGAAGATTTAGAAGCTTTGAAAACATTCAGACCTACATCCTCTTCTCGGGGTAGAGCAAGAGTTGGTCGGAGTAGCCTTGAAGAGACTAGAACCCAACAAGCTTTAGAAAATCAAGCTGCTCAACTGAAGACAAAAAATCAAGCTCTGGCTTGAGATGTCCCAAACAATTCAAACTCTTACCGAGCAAGTATCCAACCAGAGTTATGCGTTGCAGAGTAAAGAAAACTTGGTGAAGAGGCTCCATCAGCATGTTGAACGATTGACTTATCAGTTTCACAAGCAGCCCAGAGAATTCTGGATGGAAGGATACAATAAATCTTTATACCATCTTGACGCCAGGTTGAAGCAATCAAACAATGAGGGGTATAAATATGGATGGATGAATGCTCTAGCTGTGATAAAAGTTGAGCAAGGAACATAATTGTGGGCTTGGTGTGATCCTGGATTTCTTGATCTACCAGTACCTTCTTTTAAACTAGATGTCAGCTGGATTCCAGTTAGCTCTATTCCTCAGTATTTGATTTCCAAATACATTGGTGATTACAGTCTTCACGAATATTTTGAGATATCCCGACCTCCACATTTTCTTGACCGACCAAGTGCGAGCAATACCAGAATGCTGTAGGATTTGTACCTTATCAATTTTTCATATGCTTTAGATGATCCTCCAGCTGGAATGGATCCTGTACCTAAATCTGAAGGAAAGAAACTAGTAGAATATGCTATCTTGTTTCGTTAGTAATGGAGAAAAATCATCTCTTTGTAATTTTATTTCCTTAGAGATAAAACAATCGTATGATATTTATTTTATCAGTCTTTATTTACTATAGTGGTGTTGTACTTTACTTTTCAGTCACATATATATATAGTTGAATGGATAATTTGCCCTTTGTTGATTTGATTGCCTAGACAATGGAACTTTTTGCCCTATGTGTTTGCCTAGTTATAGTGACTTATCACCGATAAATGCCTAAGCAATGGGATTGCCATGTTCTTGCTTAGTTTTAACAATCATTAAAATAAATAATTGCCCTGGTACCTAGGCAGTGGATATTTTACCCATCTTCTTGCTTAGTTTAGATGCCACTTGGGTCACAAATAATCAAATAGGCCTTGCCTTGTTCTATTGTTCCTATCACCTTGGTGGTTATGTTGATGACAACCAACTTTTAGTTGGTGATTATTGATGTCGACCAACTTTTAGTTGGTGATTGTTGATGTCGACCAACTTTGTTGGTGGAAAAAAAAATTGTGTGTAGTATGTAGCACTAATACTCGGAAAAAATAAAACAAAAGAATGGGAATGGAGAAATCATGCTTTTCATTCATACTGAAATAAATTATACATGGACACTTATATTACTGGTAGTATTTGCGTAGGTGCTCTGCATTCCAGGCATTTTTGAATTCTTCCCTTTCAAGCGTTTCTATTCTGTAAGTACCAGGTAGAATAACAGTTGTAACACGATAGGGCCCATGCCAATTGGCCTCCAACTTATTATGCTTTTGAATGAACTTCGTGAGCACGTAATCGCCTTCCTTTAAATCGTATTTCTTGACCCTTTTATTATAGAACATGACAACCCTTTACTGATAAGTTGCATTTTGGCTTGTTACTTCCTCTCTAACTTCTTATAGCATGTCCAAGTCCAAGCATCTCATCAAGTCACTTACAGAGGAATTTATGTTACGTACTATATGAGTAGGTAATCCTAACTCAGCAGGTGTGACTACTTCACTCCCAAAGGCCAGCATGTAGGGAGATTCCCCAGTTTCTATTCATGAAGTTGTTCGGTAAGCCCATAACACTAACTGCAACTCGTTGATCCAATTTTCTTTAGCATCATCCAACCTTTTCTTCAGCCCAGTCAGTAGAGTTCTGTTGGTCACCTTTGTTTGTCCATTACTTTGGGGATGTCCTGGAGAAGAATGGATTTTTTGAATGTTCGACTGTAGATTGTATGCTACGAACTCATCATTGTCAAATTAGGTACCATGATCAGTGATAAAAGCATGGGGCAAACCAAATCTGCAAATAATATTCTTCCAGATGAATTGATAGACCCTTTCATAGGACATATCTATGAGAGGTTCAACTTCCACCCATTTTTGAAGTAATCAACAACGACCACTAAATATTTGAATCATCCTCTTATAGTTGGTAGAGGCCTGATTAAATCAATTCCCCACATAGCGAATGGCCAAGGTGAAGTGGTTGGTGTTAGCAACGCCTGAGGTGTTTTTCTTATAGTAAAAAATTATAGACATTTATCGCATTTCTTGGCATAAGTTGTGCAATCAGCACACATTGTTGGCCAATAGTAGCCATGCATATTTATTATCTGTAAGAGAGTTTGAACTACTACGTGAGCTCCGCAAGATCCTTCGTGAATTTCCGCTATTAGATCTTTTACTTCTATCAGCTGAGCACGTATTTTTAGACCATCTATCACACCTCTTCTGTATAGAACTCCATTATTCAAGACATATGTGGAAGCTTTATACTTCAATCTATTGGCTGTAAGTTGATCGCCTGGTAAAGTACCTTCTTCAATATAAGACCTGATGGGACCTATCCAAGAAGGTCCCATTTCCAGAGAGATAAAATTCACGATCAAATCTTCATCAATACTCCTGCTTACAAGTACCTCAATGGGAATAGTTCTTTGTAGCTCGGTGCACGTAGTTGAAGCTAATCGAGCAAGTGCATCTGCCCTTGCATTCTCCAGTCTTGGTATCCTAATCACTTGGACAACTGCCAAACTAGATACAATTTCCATGGCTAGTTAAATACCTCGATATGAACTCCCCTTTTGTTGCGTAAAGACTTAGCATCTGATTTACCACTAGTTGAGAATAACTGAACATCACAATTTGCTCGGCGTTCAATGATTTAGCTAAGTTGAGGCCCACAATGACGACTTCATATTCAGCTTCATTATTGGAAGCCTAGAATTAGAAACGCAGCGCATATTCTATGTCGATCCCATCTGGACTGTTGAGAATAATTCTAGCTCCACAACCAGTTGCACATGAAGAACCATCGACATATAAATTCTATATAGGGATATTATTGTCAAACGCTTGGTCTGACAAAATACCATGATGAAATATCTTTTCCTTATTTTCTTCATTCTTCTTTTCCAGTTTGTTCTCCTTACCAGAATATGCTAGTTGCTCGGTGGCAATCCCTTCTGGCAATTCTACTTCTGGGAGTTGCTCGGGTATATTTTCTGTTGCTCTTTCGACATCCTGGAATAGCTTTGCATTAGCCCCCTATTGATAGGAGACATATGGGTAGGTAAATTCAGCAATAAAATACGCTACTACTTTCCCTTTGAGCGAGGATATTGGTTTATAGATAATGTCATACTCCCCTAACTCCACTGCCCAATACATCAAATTTCTAGACTTTTCTGGCTTATTTAAATCCTGTCAAGTGGCATATCAGTATACACCACTATTGCATGGGCTTGAAAATATGGTTTCATCCTCCTACTCTCCTCAATCAATGCCAGTGCTAACTTCTCCAATTTCGGATACATGACCTCTGCTCCCCGGAATGCCTTTCTTGTATAATAAATGGGCTTTTACGTTCCACCTTCTACTCTTATCAAGGCTGAACTGACTTCACCTTTCGAAATAACTAAATATAAGTATAATTTTTTGCATATTACTGGTCTGGACAATAAAGGAGGTGTCCCCAAGTATCTCTTTAACTCTAAGAACCCCTTCGTACATTCGTTATTCCACTCAAATGTCTTTCTAAGGACATTAAAGAAAGGAAGACATCTATCAGTTGCTCGGGAGATAAATCAATTGAGAGCTGCAACACGCCTCGTAAGGATTTGCACTTCCTTCTTGGTGGGGTGAGATTGTAACTCCAACAAGGCTTTGATCTTGTCAGGATTGGATTCAATACCTCTTTGATTTATAATATACCCGAGGAACATGCCCTCTTACATGCCAAAAATGTACTTGGTCGGGTTTAACTTCATCTAGTATCTCTCTAATTGATTAAATGTTTGACTTAAATCAGCTATGTGGTTAGCAGCCTTATTGCTTTTGGTCAACATGTCGTCGATGTATACCACCATATTTTTGCCAATCTGCTCTGCAAACACCTTGTTCATCAGCCGCTGATATGGAGCTCTTTCATTTTAAAGACTAAAAGGCATAACATTGTACCAATATGTTCCTCTTGGAGTAATGAAAGAGGTACTTTCCCTATCTTCTGGCTTCATTTTAATTTGATTGTATCCGGAGTAGGCATCCATGAAGCTTAGCAATTCATGCCCCGAAGTTGCATCTACTAGCTGATTTATTTTAGGTAGAGGGAAATGATCTTTTGGGAAAGATTTATTCAAGTCTGTGAAGTGCACACACATTCTCCATTTGTTCTTCTTCTTCTTCTTCTTTACCATCACAACATTAGCCAACTAATCAGGATATTTGACATCTTCGATGAAAGAAGCCTTTTGCAACTTTTCCACTTCCTTTTGAATAGCTTGATTCTTCTCCAGATAAAAGACTCTTCTTTGTTCCTTCACTGGTTTGATCTCTTTATTGACATTGAGCTCGTGACTTAGGAAGGCTGGGTCTATCCCAGGCATATCTTCATGGCTCCACGCGAAGGATTGTTTTCTATGCTTTAGAAACTCTATCAGCTCTTGCTTCATTATTAGATCAAGCGAAGCACTAATTTGAGTTGTTCATTCCGGTCGCTTGCCATCTAGAATAATGCTTTCTGTTGCCTCTATGACCTGGCCTTTAACAAATTCTGTTTCATCTCTTGGGTCTAAGGTTTCAATCTTAGACTCATCAGATTCATCCACTTAATAAGTGGTAGTTTTCTTCATAGCATTCTTCAATTCTTCTTACTCACCAGATGAGTAATAGCATTCCCGAGCTACTTTTTGATCGCCCTTCACAATTATAACTCCAAAGTTGGTCGGGAACTTTAAACATTGATGCACAGTGGAAGGAACTACTTCGAACTTTTTTAAACCTACTTACCCCATGATTATATTGTAGGCTAATTGGACAATTCTATCCATCACTAAGAAACGCACCTTCTCTGATCTACAAGCAGGCCAGGACTTGATCGTTCCAAGTGGAAAAACTTTTTCTCCAGAGAACCCGATGAGGGGCTCGTGATACAGCTCTAACTAGTAAGTTTCAAGTTCAAACTATCAAAACAAGGGTATAACATGATGTCCGCCAAGCTACCATTATCCACCAGCACTCTTGAAATTATTACATCCTTCATCCTCATTTTTATCATTAAAGGATCATCATGAGGATACAAAATTCCTTCCAGATCATGTTTAGAAAAAAACAATGACCATCTTATCTTTGTTAACCTTCCTCGAGCGATCTTCTTCTACCAAATTTATACGTTGTATATAGGAACAAACTTGATCCTCATTGAGGTAAGCTTTCCTTTCAGCGTGTAGAGGGGGCTTGAAGGTATTCTTGAGATCAGGGATAATCCCCCCATTGGCAACAATATTCTGGGGATTAAGGCACTGAGGTAGCTCAAGCGTGGAGCTCAGCAAGGCAACTTGTATTTTAGCTTGTTGTGTCAGTCATATTGTATTTTTCTTTACACTGACTATGAGTTATAACTATTGTAATGATGTAATGATAATAATAATGAGTTTTAGTGTAATATCAAACGGTACTCGCGAGAGACCAGGCTTGGCAGGGCCTGGGAGAGCTTTCATGCTCTATCGAATGACCTCGCTATGGGAACTCTCGAGGGACTTGGTTTGGAGGATTGATAAGTGAGGCACCGTTGGGGATTGTCCTGACCAGCTTAGATACACCTGGTAAAATACCGAAGAACCCTGACCGTGGAATCTCGGGCGGAGCAGCTTGGAGTTCCATCGGGCGTTGAATTGTGAACGAAATAACCCTCTACTTAATGTCACATCTACTGTAGGTGATGTCACTATTTAGATAAACAATGTCAGACATGCACTTGAGTAAACCACCGTGGTATTTGGGGTTATTAGGCAGTTGGTGAGCCACCTCTGCGACAATAGCCCCCTGACACACAGTGGTTAGGCAAAAGGCATGTCTTGGCATTTAATGTTTATGACGTAGAGACAACTAGTGCATCGGGTATTTAATGTTTGTGACATAAAGTATAAGGG
Source organism: Sambucus nigra (assembly GCA_949130495.1). Lineage (NCBI taxonomy): Eukaryota > Viridiplantae > Streptophyta > Magnoliopsida > Dipsacales > Adoxaceae > Sambucus > Sambucus nigra. The sequence continues at coordinate 273,301,028 of OX422221.1, read as the reverse complement.
AGGTCTTTCACAGGCATTGATGACTGAGTTGCCTCGGGGGTTGTGGTGGTGGTGGGGGGGGGGGGGGGGATATTTAAGGAGCCTAACCATCTTTGAGGAGAAGGATCTTTTTGAGAGTTCAGAAGTTATTACTAGAGAGAATATACATCGAAGAAAGTCATTACAAGCCAGAGAGTTTGCTCACCCACCATTATCATTTATTAGGAAGCTTTTAATACTTGATAGAGATTCTTGAGGGTGGTTGGTGTGTTTTGGCTGCCTGCCAAGGTGAATCTAGGGTGCTTACTTCTCTCTCCGTCTAGCTAAGTTACTTCTAAGTTCATTACTACTTTCTGAGTTATACACAAGATATTTGGGAGATCAAACTGAGTTCATCTTCATTGGGTTTGTGTGTGCATGTCCTATAATTAATCCAAGGTTTTGGCTAATTAACTTATCATTATCGTATTCAAAATGGGTTACGCCTACATCTTATATAAACTACCCTCTTACATTTGGTGCCTCTGCTGAGGAGGCATGCTTCTAAACAAGGAGTATGGCGTATGATAACATTAATCGAAGGCTTAACTTTGATGACACCCAACACAATGAAGAATAATCTACGAGAGAACTCGAGACTCTAAGGGATAGGGCCCCTCGAATAGAGGTACCTCCAATTCAGGCGATGACAGGCGTTACAGGGGTGACACAATCTTCCACGAGTGCAGGGTTGGGACCTACTTAGGTGGCGCTCCTCATGAGTAAGTTTGATGAGTTTTTGCAAACTCTGGTAGCTTCAATGATGCTGGGAGGATTGGAAGCCAATGCCTTCGTAACACCAGGGGCATCCCCAACGGCCTTACCAGGTGTAGGTGTAGCGGGAACGGTCCCAGCCAGCATGCCCTATGTTGTGAATCCAGTAGTGGGAACCTTAGGAGTATCAACGACCCCATCTATGATGATTATTCCAGCTGCAATGGGCACTCAGCCTATGGTCCCGTTGGTTGTTGCCACAATAGCATCACCCATAGAGGAAATGAGGAAGGAAATGCTGAAGTTCATGCAAGCTTCCTCATAATCTGCTGGAGTGGTAGCTTCGGTTTATGATGACTTTCGAACACCTTATCCTCTGGAATACAACGATGAGCCCTATCCAAAGGACTATATTCCCCCTATTTTTGAAAAATACACTCGAAAAGGTGGGAACCTGAAGGAGCACATTAAGTGATTCGTTGAACACTTTAGGGCACATTATAATAATAAGAAGCTCATATTGAGGGAGTTTTCTAAATCCTTAATCGATAAAGCATATAACTCGTATTAATCTCATTTGACCCCCAAAATCATTTCTACATGGTAATAGATGCATGTTTTGTTCATCGAGAAGTTGTTTTTGGCAAAAGATGAGTTTACTTTGACCCAACTGGGGAGGGAGAAACAATGACCTGGGGAAGAGGTGGTTTCATATGTTCAAAGGTTCGGGGAAAGTCCCTTGACATGAGGGAGGAGGCCAAAGAGTCCAAGTTATTACAGATCTGTGCGAAGCGATTGCTTCCTGAGTACATATGTCATCTCATTAATGAAACACGCGAATGGGCTTTTTTGGCGTTCTTGAAAGAAGCGAGACATATCTCCTTGGTGGTACGACCAAATCTGGTGGGGGTTCCCATGATGTTTAGGTAGACGATACAACCTGTGGGAGGGGGGGGTCTCATCCCCTACGGGTAAGGTACACCGAGGTAGGAGATGGGGGCAAGGCACCGAAGAAGGACAATAAGAGGAAGTTCGAAAGAAATAGGGAGGATCCACCACCATTACCTTGTACAGTGAAAAAGGCTATCAACTATTATAACGGGATGGTATAAAGAGGAATGGTCTACGAACCAAAAGATATTCCCATTGGTGAATTCGATGCGGCAACGAAGGCGGATCCTAAGTATTGCCAGGTTCATCGGAGGATCCAGTATCGAACGGAGAGCTGTTTCACACTGAGAAGAATCATCGACAAGTACGTGAAGGCAGGGATGTTATAAATCCCTCCACAAAACTTCAACAACAATCCACTGCTAGCACATGGGGCCAATCTCATGGTGGCCTATGATGAAAAGAGGAGAAAGAGAGTCAATGACAAAGCATGAAGAGTACGAAGAAACTTTAGAAGATTGTACGAGGGGAATGGCTAATATAGTACTGGACTACGATGATGAAAGCGCCAAAGACATGGAGGATGTGTATAGCGTTGAAGGTGAGGAAGCAGACCCAGTCCTAGAGTACTGTGTAGTTTCGAAATCCCCAAAATTCACCTGGTTCTTCGACCAGGTGGGGATACCGAAAGAGAGTAGGTTAGAGATAACCCAGGCAATACTTGATATTGCAAAGAAGAATGCGGTCCCTTCATTGAGATGTAAGGAACCCATAGCCAGGTTGGTTAGGAAATTTCTCTCAGAAGTAACCTTCAGCGATGCAGATAGCATTGTGAGGTTCCCTCATAACAGGCCATTGTATGTGACCGCCAGTGTCAAAGGAGTTAGCTTTGTAAGGACTCTTATGGATGGAGGATCTTCCCTCAATATCATGCCAATCAACTCTTTCCATGTGGCCAATATTCCAGAAGAAAGGTTGGTCCCCATGCCCTTAGTGATTTCGGGGAATGATAACCAATCTTCCAAATCCATTGGGTATGTTAATGTTAGGATTGTGATGGGAAATCTGAGTTCCCATATCAAGTTCCACATATTAGAGAGTGAAACTTCCTATCATATGCTAACAGGAAGGGTGTGGATGCACAAGAAAGGACTATTTCCTTCTACGTACCACCAATGAGCTAAGGTGAACATCAAAGGGACATAGGTGACCATTAGGGCTATAAAGAGGTCCTTCGCCGTTGAGGAAGATCACTTGGTAGACGAGTCATTTTATAATGAGTTGGAGAGGATGTCCGGGTCTTAACGAGAATAATGAAGGGAGCATGGGTTACCTCGATCAGAAAAAGGGTGGGGCCTTTGAACGAGCAGGGTAAAGAGGTTGCAAGCAGCGCAATAGTAATGATCGAAGAAGCTCAGCAGGTGGTCCCTCGGCCCCAAAACATCTCGAAGAAGCTCAAAGAAAGGATGCGACCCATAGTGGATCCAATGGAGGATGAGTTTCAACGACAAAGTGTGTTGAGTCGGTTCTCAGGAAAAAGAGTGGCCGATGCTTCTGGAGAGAAGAAGAGGAAGGCAATCACCACTACCAGCAGACAGTGCAAGAAGGTCGTTACCGAGGAAGGAAAAGTGGTATATCGATTATAATGGTGTGAGCGGGCGGCCAAAGAAACCTATGATGAGGTTGACCCAATATATGAATTCTTTCTGGTAGATCAATGGGGACAATGTATGGTGATAGACAACTCCAGCATACAGAAACTTATAGAGGAAGTCGCTGAGGAACCAGATTACATGACGGATCGATCGAAACCGCAGGCACAAGAACTGGAGCTGTTAAACCTGGCGAGAGAAGAGGAGGACCCAAGGCCCATTTTCATCTCGAAAGATCTCAGTGAAGAAAAACGAAAGGCCTTGATGGAGTTGATTTGGGAATTTATAGATGTTTTAGCATGGAAATACACGGAGATGGGGGGTTGGATGAGGAGGTGAGCTGCCACAAGTTGAACGTAATGCCTTCAGCCATTCTGGTGAAACAAGCGACGAGAATGTACAAGCCTGAACTAGATTTGAAGATCAAGGAAGAGGTTCAATGCTTACGAATGGCAGGGTTCATCACACCAATACAACACCCACTCTGGCTAACTAGCATTGTCCCAGTGGGAAAGAAAGACAAAAACCAAATAAGGATCTGTGTAGATTTCAGAGATTTAAACAGAGCTTGTCCGAAAGATGAGTTCCCTCTGCCCTCCATCGACAGCCTGATAGATGCAACGACTGGTCATGAGATGTATAGCTTCATGGATGGCTATGTAGGGTACAACCAGATCAAGATGGACCCCATAGATGCCAAGAAAACAACGTTCAGAACTCCGTTGAGCAACTTCATATACAAGGTGATGCCGTTTGGACTCAAAAATGCTGGGGCAACTTACCAAAGAACAATGATGGCCATTTTCCATGACTTCTTTCACAAATTTGTGGAATTTTATATGGATGATTTGGTCATCAAATCGAGGAAGGAGGAGTCCCATTTGAGCGATTTAAGGAAAGTGTTTTCCCATTGCAGGAAGTATAAATTAAAGATGAACCCACTAAAGTGTGTTTTTGGAGTAATAAGTGGGAAATTCTTAGGCTTTGTAGTTGATCGGCAAGGGGTGCAGATGGACCAAGACAAACAACGAGCGATCCTAGAAATTCCATGCCCAAGAACGGAGAAGGAGCTGAAGAGTTTCCTCCGTAAAGTCTCTTATCTTAGGATATTTCTGCCTGAATTGGCCAAAATAACACACGCGCTGATGCAGCTATTATGAAAGAACATGAAATTCAGGTGGGAGGAGATTCAACAGGAGTCTCTCGACGGACTGAAGAAATTTCTCGTTTCACCACAGACCATGGTTTCCCCAAAGGAAGGAATACGTTTGCAGCTGTACCTTACATCGACCACGAGGTTCGTGGGAGCTTTGCTGGCACAAGAGGTTGACGGGCAAGAACGGCCAGTCTACTACCTCACTAGGATCATCCATGGACCAGAAATCACATAGAGTAGCTTAGAAAGGCATTGTTTAGCCTTAGTCTTTGTAGCGCAAAAACTTAGACATTATATGCTGTCTTTTACAATTCATATTGTGACTAGATGTGATCCTATTAAGTATTTACTAGTAAGAATGATTTTGATTGGTAGAGAAGCTAGGTGGTTCCTCATTCTATTCGAGTATGACTTGAAGTGCATGGTTCCTCACGCAATCAAAAGCCAGCCGTACGCTGACTTATTGGGTATTTTCCCCTTAGGAACATTTGAGCCACCCAAAGAAAGTATTCCAGGAGACGATTTGTAGGCCAACCACCTAGACCCAACGGATGAGGAATGGACAATACAATTCGATGGATCTTCGGTAGAAAAGAAAGGAGGAGAAGGGGTTATTCTTTCAAAAGGAATGTAGGAGATTTTCCTTTCCTGCAAATTAGATTTCCCTTGTTCCAACAACGAGGAAGAATATGAAGCATTGGTGTTGGGATTACTGGAGGCTCTTTGAAGGGGGATCCGTTCACTTTTCATCAAAGGGGATTCAAAATTGGTGGTTCAGCAAGTGAATGGAGAGTATACATTGAAACACATGATCCTGACACCATACAAAATAATCATTCAGAGGCTCCTCTGCCAGTTTCATCGAACCAAGATCAAGAGACAACCTAAAATGATGAATCATCACCCAGATGCATATGCCACCATTTCCCAGAAGATGGTCATGAGGAATGATACAACTACCGTCGTGATCTAAAGAAGAACAGCTCCTTATATGATACAGTCAATTCTACCAATGGAAGAGGATGCAGACTAGAGGGGAGAGATCAAGATGCAATTAGAATTTGGGGAAAGAGCGACGGGGCTGAGAGAATTAGCCTAATACTTCACGAATCAGGGGAACCTTTACTTCATAAATGCAGGAGGATGGCTGTCGAGGTGCATCGACCCAGAAGAAGCAGGGCGAAGATTGAAGTAAACACACGAAGAGCACTGCAAAACAACTGAGATACCTCTCTACCGAAGAATGCAAAAGGAGGGGTATTTTTGGCCAAGAATGAAACAGGATGCGACGGAGCTACAACGAAAGTGCGAAAAATGCCAATTGTTCTTTAAGGTAGATGAATGCCATTTCGTGGAGGCTCGGGCTGACTAGAGACAGCCCTATATTGACTTCATTAAAGATGGAGTTGTCCCGACAGAGAAAATTGATGCGATGGGACTCCGATGAAGGGCCTTGAGATTCTACGTTCAGGGTGGGAAGATTTATCGAAGGGGATACTTTAACAGTCCATTGCATTGCATCACGAAGGAAAAAGCAACCGAGGTCCTCAAACAGGTGAACAATCCAACTCATATAGGAAGGGACAAGTTATATGGCCAGTTGATGACTTTGGGATACTATTGGCCAATGATGGAGAAAGATTCTGTTGAGTTCGTTCGAAGGTGCATGGCTTGCCAACTTCATGGAAATATGATCCATGCCCCATCAGTGGAACTACACTCCCTGGCAACGCCTTATCCTTTTCACACTTGGGCATTCGACCTGGTGGGGGCAATACATCCTTCTTCGAGGGGGAAGATATGAATACTTGTAGCAACGAAGTGTTTCACAAAGTCGGCCGAAGCGATATCACTGAGAAGCAAAACAACGGGGTGGTGAGAAACTTCATAAGAGAATACATCATTTGCCATTTTGGGATCCCAAAGGTTATCCTTTCAGATAATGTAACCCCTTTCGTCAATTCAGAAGTAACGATGCTCATAAATAAGTACTCTATTGCCCATCATACTTCGACGGTGGCATATCCAAAGGGAAACGGTCAGGCCAAAGCAACTAACAAAACTTTGGTTAATATCTTGGCTAAAATAATGGAGGATTTCCTAGGATCATGGGACGACAAGATACCAACCGTATTATGGGACCATAGAACAACTAAGAGGAAGCCCACAAGGTATGCACCGTTCTATCTTATTTATGGGGCTGAGGCAATTCTCCCAGTAGAGTTAGAAGTTCCCTCTGCTCGATATGCTTTGCGAAGTAGCATGCTCCCTTAGAATAGACATGTGCAGTTGGAAGCGTTGGATGAACACAGAGATAATGTGATGCAACACTTTTAAATGTATACGAAATAACTCTCTAGGGCATATGATAACTTAGTAAGACCAAGGAAATTCATGGTGGGGGACCTTGTATTGAAAGCAGCAGTGAAACACATAAGGGGTCTTCCTCTACCCAAGTTTGTAGCAAATTGGGAAGGACCTTTCATTGTAAATGAAGCTCATGACTCAGGTTATTGCCTAATTTCTAGGATGGAAGAAGATAAACCATTCAAGATTAACAACAAATGGCTGAAAGTCTATCATGTGTAGGCAATTATGTTTGGACCATTGATGTAGCTGGCTGTTGCTATGAATACACAAGTTCTTTTTGTGATGATTATAAACTTTCTTTTTATTATAACTCAAGTAGAGATGAAAGAATTACAGAACTTCACACTTCACAATCTATGTAAACAGTTGTAACACAAAGAAATGGAATAAGAAAATAAATATCTTTTTCCATTCATAAACTTTGGGGCATTACAAAATTAGGATCTATTGCCTAAGAATTACATGAGAAGAAAAGAAAAATATATATGCAAGTTCATTGGCCTAAGAGGAACCACAAATCTAGAGAAGAGAAAAATCTCCATGGAGGCCCGAAGAAGCTGCTTGGCAAGACCGTTGGGCGTTGATAGAGGCCTCCAACCTTATTTGTGCATGTGTACGCTCGATCAGGAGTTTCTATCATTTCAGCTTTGCTAGACGCAGAGATTCTTTGATGTCCTCCACCTCCTCATCAATGGCTCCAAGAAGAGGTGCTAGCTTGGCCAACTTAGCTTCCTTAGCTCACTGGTCCCCCTGATGTTTTTGCAAGAGTTCCCTCTAGCTGTACAGTCTTTGGCTCTTCAAGGTATTTAAATGTGTGATAATCCAGCCAAAATGGAAGCCGTCGTGACCCAACTCCGTCAGATAACCCAAAAATTGATTAAGGAGGGTCCTGGTAACGTTTGAAGTCAGAGTGTTGGTAATTTCAACAATGACGGTAGCCATGCCTCGAAGTCTGTAACTCATAATGGAGACGTTTGAACGTAGGCAATCCATCATGAACGTCTTAGGATGATGATTTACAAGTTATTCAATGACCAGATGATGGTTGGCAGGCATTTGAGGAGAATGCTGAAGTACCATCAGGCAGAAGGCATGAGGAGCTAACTCGGGCAGAGGAAGCTCATAGCCAAATTCGCTCTTCGTAGCAGCACCGATCGTGGAACCTTGATCATTATGGCTAGAATCTTCAGAAACGATAGGTTCCCGATGGGGCGAGGCCAATGGTGAAGGAAATGGTGGAGAATCCTCCTGAGTAACCTAAAAATAGTTAGAGGAAATAAGGAGGTAATGAAAAATCTTAACAAGTGTTTTCATTGTTAAGTCACCAATATAGTTGGAGTTTATGGAAAAATCTCAACAAGTGTTTTCGTTGTTAAAGTCACCGATATAGGTGGAGTTTATGAAAAAATCTTAACAAGTGTTTTTGTTGTTAAGTAACCCATATAGGTGGATGGAGTTTATGAAAAAATCTTAACAAGTGTTTTCGTTGTTAAGTCACCGATATAGGTGGAATTTATGGAAAAACCTTAACAAGTGCTTTCATTGTTAAGTCACCAATATAGGTGGAGTTTATGAAAACACCTTAACAAGTATTTTCGTTGTTAAAGTCACCGATATAGGTGGAGTTTATGAAAAAAATCTTAACAAGTATTTTCGTTGTTAAAGTCACCGATATAGGTGGAGTTTATGGAAAAACCTTAACAAGCGTTTTCGTTGTTAAGTCACCGATATAGGTGGAGTTTATGAAAAAACCTTAACAAGTTATGTTTTCGTTGTTAAAGTCACCGTTATAGGTGGAGTTTATGAAAAAATCTTAACAAGTGTTTTCGTTGTTAAGTCACCGATATAGGTGGAGTTTATGGAAAAACCTTAACAAGTGTTTTGTTGTTAAGTCACCAATATAGGTGGAGTTTATGAAAAAATCTTAACAAGCGTTTTTGTTGTTAAGTCACCAATATAGGTGGAGTTTATGAAAAAATATTAACAAGCGTTTTCGTTGTTAAGTCACCCTTATAGGTGGATTTTGCGACATTTTTTTCAACAAGAATGCAGAGAAATTAGCGAAATACCTCAGTTATAGCAAGGGAGAGAACGGGAGCCACCATGGAGGCCATCGGGGAAGGAACCGTTGAAGGCATGCTCATTGCCTGAGAAGCTTCAACGGGGCCCCTAGCTGAGGAAGCCGTAATGGTAGACAAAGCTCCCTCGCCAACAAACAGTACTAGGGCTAACGAGGGATTCTCGCCGAAAGAACACAAGGAATCTCCAAGTGATGCCCCAGTATGGGCAGACACTGAAGAATCACCACGTGAGATAGCAACATCAATCTGGGCCTTGGAAAGGAAAAAGCCACTAAGAGCAAAGGGTGGAAAGAGACTGGGAGAAAGCTGCAGCAACAAAGCTAAGTGTTAGAAATGGCAACTTAGTACTCAAAAAGAGAGAAATAATTATAAATATTACTTACCGCCATTATGGCACTAAGGAGGGGAGTTGTAGTCTGGGGTCTCGTAAGTACAGGCGGAAGAAGGATGCTGGCTACCAGAGATGCTATCTCAACCTGGGGCACCCCAACATGTCAAGGTTCAGCATATTACATAGAAAGAAAAGGGGCGGAGTAGAGAAATATTGCCAGACCTAACAGGTAATAGATAATATGTTACCTTGGGCGAACTTTCTACAACATGAACAAGGGGCAGAAGAGCCTCGGGCTGAGTTTCTAATTCAGAATAAGCTGAGGGTGGGCTCATTGCCTCAGTAGATTCAACGATAGTAGCCCCCGCAACAGTATCTCTAGCCCGTTGAGAGGATGAATGATGAGAGTAAGTAAGACTTATCAGGGGGAATGGGGAAGGGTAATGTCTACTGGAAAGATACCTCTACCCCCCTCCCACGAAATGGCTTACGGGGGGACTGGGGGGACAAGGCCTTTCTTCTTTAACTCCCTGTATCAAAGTTATCAAAGAAATACGTGAATGAAGCTTGACTTAGGAAAAGGGGAACAAGAAAAAAACATACACACATACCTGAGATCCGGTGGGAGAACGATATGGTATAACAACTGGTGAAGGTGGCGAGGAGGCAGCAGCAAAAGGGGCTGGGGATGAAGGCACCTTGGTAGTCCGTTTCTTCTGGGACTTGGTACCTATCATTTTCTTCCTTGAGCTTATTGCATCACCACTTTCAGGTACCCTCGGCCTTTTTATCCTCTTTGTCGATGGCTCAGTTAGATCAACCATGATCGTGGGAAAAGCAATCGAAGGCGGAACGACTACAACGCGCCGTTAAAACTCAACATTTATTCTTTCGACCTCATCTTGCACCTGCCTCCTCAGCTCTTTAGCTACCTCTTGAGACATGGGAGGGGGAATGGACGCAATAGGAAATGCCTCCAAAGGAGTTTGTGCTTGAGCCTGGGTCTTAGACTTTGAACAGTTAGACTTCTTGGTCTTCTTGGCGGGTTGTTGAGAAGTCCCTTCGCCTGTTACAACTTCGGCTGAAGGGGTAGTTTATTTGGAAGCTGCAACGGCCTTGGGTTTCATGGCGGAAGTTGGGATCATTGGGAAATGAGGGGGTAGCTCCTGGGGAGATTCTTTAATATTTTTACTCAAGGGAAAATCAACCCTAAGCACGGAGTTCCCCTTAAGACCCAGTTCAAAAGAAGGGAAAGCAAGGATTGGGGGATATTGAGGGGGAGACTAAATGTACTCACGGATCATTTCCAACTGCCCCAAATGGAACTTGTTGGCAAAGGAGGTGGATACATCTCCCTTCCTAGTGTCACTAGGAAGGGTGACACGTCCATCGATCGTGGACGTCACACCAAGCACTACGACTGCAGTATAAAAGGTGCAAGCTTCAGCAAAAGTGTCCCTAAGGTAGTTGTGTTGAAACATATGTCGAGGGGCCCCTTGATCAAACCTCAACTGCCTGCTACATCTTTTTGGGTTGTAGGGCTCTGAGGTGTACCCCCATTCAGTATAGGAAGGAAGAAACCCGGGGGTAAATAGAAGCACCACGGCTTACGAGGTATCTTCTACAACTGGGATGAAGTTAACCATTGTGATTGCAGAAGTAAAGAAATCCCAACTATGGGTAAATATAGACTCACTGTATGGCCTCATCACAAAGGAGTCTAAAACATCAAAAACTTCCATTATCTCCTTTCGACTTTGTTTTTTGTGAAAATATAGGAGGCGTGGGGGCTTGATACCGCCCACAAGCAAAGGAATAGACTTGGCGGCGATGGCAGGAAAATGGGTGTAAAGAAAGCCCGTCAAAATGATGGTGTTGGCAAAATTGGCCAAGTTATAATGGCCCAGTGATCGTGCCATGTCGATGTGGGTTCAATCCAACCAGGTGTTGAGGGACCCCAAGGCGATGGCAGCCAGAGAAAGGTTGAAACCCCTCGCCAAATGAATGGACATATTTATAAGGTCCCTCCTGGGCCAATCGTTAGGTTTCCCAGTCAGGAAGAAGCGTGAAAGCAACACAAGTATGTAGGCTGGTAGTTTTAGGGATGTACCTATACCTCGGCCCATTGCAGCATTGACATCCTTCGGCGTCGGAGCTTCAAAAAAATAGTTGATGAGGGGAGTAAATGTGGCTTTGTTTGAGGAACCAGTGCAACTGCGGCAGTTTCGATCCAGCTCGGCTCGATCAGTAGCCTCTTCGACATCCAGGGACTCATCGTGATATGTGAACTCACCCATTAGCTCAAACCCCAGGAGCTCGTAGATGTCCTCCAACGTAACAGTGAACTCTCCCCATGCAGTAAAGAACGTATGAGTTGTGATATTCCATCTGGAAACTAGCACTTGGAGCGCCGCATTGTACTTAGAGAGGGTGAACTCCCCAAACCAGTAGGCTCGATGAAGCCTAGCCTTTGCAAGAGTAGTAGCATGAGAACTCTGCATATGTGTATGCCAGGCACTGAAATGGGCTGGCGACCCTCTAGGTGCTTCGAAGTCAATCTGAGAATAGGGGAAGTCACCACGGTCCAGATAAAAATGCAGAGCCCCCTCGGGTGGAAGATAACCCCACTTTGATGAATCCATTTCCTCATCACCCAACAGTAAGGGGTCAAACTTCGATGTGGAATGGCAAGTCTTGCATGCATCACAAAAATTATCACCTTCGTTAAAGATGGGCGCCCGACGATAGAAGCGTAGTTGCTCTTGACGAGCAGCATTTAGGGCAGCGCTAGCAGTGACAGAGGGGGAGCCTAGCTGAGTGGTGGTGGAATGCTTAGAAATACTAGAAGAAGACATAATAGAGTGGAGATGAATGGTATATCTGAGTAAGAAGGTCTACGAACAAGGAGGGAGCAGCACAACCACAAGTGGTGGCGCAACAAATGAGAAAGGGAGGAGAATGAGTAAAGAACTGGACAACAATGGAGGTTTTTGCACATGTGTCTCTCTCTAAGGAATATGAGAGCTTGAAGAAGATGAAGGAAAGAGAAGGGTTTTGAAATAAAAGAGACGTTTGAAGCCTTTTAAACCTAAATTTTGAGTTTCCCACCATCGCACGTGCACGACCGCCTATAATAATTTCAAATGAACACGTGGCACTTCGGGGAGTGTTTTGACAGTTGAAAAGATAGTGCCACGTCATTTATGAAGCGATGTCTGAGGAATAGAGAGGGTTGCCTTCTTAAGCAAGTTTGAGTTTTGGCGCCAGAATATTTGTCAGACATATTTAATAACTCTCAATGAAAAAGATGTCCCGACGAATCAAAAAAAGCTACGATGTCCCCTCGCCACAAGTCCAAACATTGTTTAAATGGTGACTCGACTGCATCGGGGAGAATTTCTTCTTTTGTAAACGCAGCAAAGCATTACAAGGGAGAATTTCAGTTACCCAGAATCAAAATGATTATTTGAGAAGGTTAGCAGGCCTTTCGAGAGAATTTCAAATAATAAAAAAACTAGAACGGTTGAAGCTCAGTATAAGGAAAAAGTGGCGATGTCCCTTCATCAAAGCCCCAATAAGTCATGGCGCTTCAGCTCACGTACATCGGGTAGAATTTTACTTTTTCCTGGAGATTATAACACTGCGGTTCTAACGAAGGAAAGGAGGCCAGAATTTTTACACACAGAGAAGGTTCATCGGATTGAGATGTTTTCGTGGAGACATTTCTTGTTCCAACAACAAATCTCAACATGAAGGGGAAAATATAGAGTGGTCTTTAAGGTAATCCTGAGAGTAGGGATAATCCCCCCATTGGCAACAATATTCTGGGGATTAAGGCACCGAGGTAGCTCAAGCGTGGCAGCTCAGCGAGGAAGCTCAGCATGGCAACTTGTATTTTAGCTTGTTGTGTCAGTCATATTGTATTTTTGTTTATAGTGACTATGAGATATAACGGTTGTAATGATGTAACGAGAATAATAATGAGTTTTAGTGTGAGATCAAACGGTACTCGTGAGAGACCAAGCTTAGCAGGGCCTGGAGAGCTTTCATGTTCTATCGAATGACCTAACTGTGGGAACTCTAGAGGGACTTGGTTTGAAGGATTGAGAAGTGAGGCACCGTTGGGGCTTGTCTTGACCGTCTTAGATACACTTGGTAAAACACCGAAGAAGCCTGACCGTGGAACCTTAGGCGGAGCAGCTTGGAGTTCCATCGGGTGTTGAGTTGTGAACCAAACAGGCCTTTACTTAATGTCACATCTACTGTAGGTGATGTCACTAGCGAGCTAAACAATGTCAGACATACACTTGAGTAAATCACCATGGTATTTGGGTCTTTCAGGCAGTTGGTGAGACACCTCTGCGACAACAGCCCCCTGACACATAGTGGTTAGGCAAAGGCATGTCTTGGAATTTAATGTTTATGACGTAGAGACAACTAGTGCATCAGGTATTTAATGTTTGTGACATAAAGTATAAGGGAGGTATTTTACAGGCATTGATGGTTGAGTTGCCTCGGGGGTGGTGTGTGTGTGTGGGGGGGGGGGGGGGGGGCTATTTAAGGACCCAACCACCTTTGAGGAGAGGGATCTTTTTGATAGTTCAGAAGTTATTACTAGAGAGAATATACATCGGAGAGAGTCATTAAAAACCTTAGAGTTTTCTCACCCACCATTGTCATTTATTAGGAAGCTTTTAATACTTTATAGAGATTCTTGAGGGTGGTTGGTGTGTTTTGGCTACCTGCCAATGGGTATCTAGGGTGCTTACTTCTCTCTCCCTCTAGCTAAGTTACTTTTAAGTTCATTACTACTTTCTGAGACGAGATATTTGTGAGATCAAACTGAGTTCATCTTCATTGGGTTTGTGTGTGCATGTCCTATAATTAATCCAAGGTTTTGGCTAATTAACCTATCATTACCGTACTCAAAAGGGGTTACGCCTCCATCTTATCTAAACTACCCTCTTACATTTGGCGACTCTGCTGGGGAGGCATTCTTCTAAGCAAGGATTATGGCGCAAGATAACGTTAATCGAAGGCTCAACTTTGACGACATCCAACACAATAAAGAACAAGCTGCGAGAGAACTGAAGGCTCTAAGAGATGGGGCCCCTCGAATAGAGGTAACTCCAGTTCAGGCGATGACAGGCGTTCCAGGGGTGACACAAGCTTCCACGAGTGCAGGGTTGGGACCTACTCAGGTGGCGATCCTCATGGGTAAGTTTTATGAGTTTTTGCAAACTCTGGTAGCTTCAACAATGCTGGTAGGATTGAAAGACAATGTCTTCGTAACACCAAGTCGCTGATAATTTCTCGACGCAATTCGAGGAGGATTTCCGTTCCTTCTAGGGCCTAAATGGTTGAATGGTGAAACTCTGCTCAACCTCTCCAAAGCGCTTGTTTGTTTTGTAATTAGAGTGACATTTTCTTTAGCATCCATAACTCTTCTGGGGGAAGTCAGACCAGGTTGATAGGAGGGATCACTTGAATTTTTAGTATGATGAATTTCATTACGTTTGGATCGTGAAGATGGTGGACGCATGGTTCTATGAATGCTTCGTTGGCTCGAATGGGCAGATGTCCAATTTTGAACAGTCTGGATGAACTGTCGCATCGTTTCTTGCATAGCCATTTGTCCCCTGGCTAAGTTTGCCATGATTACTGTGATATCGTTGACATTTGGAGGAGCATAAGGGTTAGAAGGATTCTTGTCATTGTTCTTGGTACTAGATTATGGGATATCAACAATATATGATAAGTTTTTAGAGAAAAATGCTATGTATAGTAGTTCCCACAGATGGCGCCAATCTGTTGATGTAAAAAACTAGATTTGATCTAATTAAGTAATCACAGATAATATGAGTAAAGAAATAAGACGAAAGAGCTTTAAAGTGGTCCATCCATTATGAAATGGCCTACGTCCACTGTCTTGTATTACTAGGTGTTTTGCCTTGATCTCGATTATGTTTTCTTAGGATAACTTAACCAGCAATGAGGGTGTTTACAATGTATTTATAGCCCTTGGGCTGTTTATGTGAATAGGTAATGTTCCGTTATTGAATATGCATATACATTTGTACATGTTAAAGAATAAACATTGAATATGTCTTGGTCGTTCAATCTTCCCAACAAGTTGCTCGGTACGCTGAGTAGCTCGGTGCTTTAAGTTTCTCGGTACATATATTAATGCCACGCTGGAAGACATATGTCTTCATATAAATGGTCCACATTAGCTGACTAATCTTTATATAAACATATATATTATAAATCAATTTTATAGACCTTTGTGTATCATATAAGATAACATTTCCATACCCTTTTAAGTTTTGTATCAGATGCAGTACATTATCATTTCATGTTATATCTCACATAACTATATTTCTTATATTTTTGGTCTTTATATGATGAAATACGTATATCTCATATCGGATTTCTTTTGGTCTTTGTATGATGATCAATTACCAAAATTGTTAACTCACTTATGAGGCCCGGCAACATCGTTTCTATGTCTAAAGCAAACCCTTGGCAGGTCGAAAAGCTTCAACTAAATTTTTCATACTAAAATCACTATAGACTATCAGCTAGAGGTAGGCTCAAATAAAAATTCCAATAATTAAAGATTCGTTCTTTCAAAAAAGAGGGGTTATTTAACCAATTGAATACACGAGGCTATCTAATGCGCCAAAATTTCTTCTTTTTAATAAATAAATATATTTGTTAGATTCGATTTTTTTAACAAATATGACTCTTTGTTGGGTTCGGCAATCTGGGAAATGGAACTGTTTGATTTTTCGATTCCCTGATGGTTCTTAAAAATTTTGAACACTTATATGATTCCCAGCTAAAGAGGGCGCATTTAAAGAATTTTGAGCACCTATTTACTCCTCAATTTTTCATGGTTTGACTTAAAAATTTTGGGCACCTATTTGTACCCTCGACTAAAAATTATTTTGGCCACCTACTATCATATTTAGTATAAGTCAAAAAATTGAAGCCTTGGGGTAATTGATAATTGTAGATATGATCACTCCTAATATTATAAATATTTTACCCCTCAGTGTAAACGGTCAGACTCGTAGGGTCAGCTTCATAGGTTCGATCTCACATCGTAGGCTTCAATAGGGTCGACCAAATTTAGACATAAAGTTATAAATGTGTAGAATTATCAACGAAATATATTTGTCTCATACTAACACTATGTAAGTTGATGTACGAGATGTGATGCACATTTGAGGAATAATCATACTCTCCATCAGTTTCTAGAAGGATAAATGGAACTCATCTACTAGTGATGATCAACCAATATTTTTTATATGACTTGGGGTGCACACTTCACCTCAAGTCACCTATAAATATTCAGCTATTGTACCTTGTTCCATAAGTTATATCATTGTGATGAAACTCTATAGAAATAATTCTAGAGAGAGAAAGTTCTTGTAACTTGTAAAATACTTCAATGAGTAATGGAAAATGAGTTGCTCTATAGTGGACGTAGGCCTAATTGAGTTGAACCACTCCAAATTCGTGTGTTGATCTGTTATTCTCACTTTATCTTTACTTTTAATGTTCATATTTTTGCCCAGAACTAATTGAAATACATAACACATTGAGTTACTTTTATATTAAATGAGTTATTACCACTTCGTGTAACATTATACAGTATTCACATGCATAAAAAAATGACTAGTTATTTAGTTGAGATAATAATGTGTGAATTTGGATAGACTCATATTAGATTGCATATTAGGGTTCGATAAATGTTAATTACAAAAATAGTAAATTAAATTTGTTAATTGATATTTAATCTATGGTTAGAATTAAGTTATTGTTAAAAATTTATTTAAGGCTTTAAACTTATACACCTAATATTGCAAGTTCTACTTTTATGAAGAAATATTTAAATAATGTAGTTCAATGCATAATGATTAGTAATTCAATCCTAATTTCATATGTAGATACATAATTGTCGATTACCCCGTGATTATAAGAATAATATTCTCTTTGAATTCCTTTACATGATTAATTAGTTTCGAATTAAAACTTTAATTGGATATAATTGATACATGCCCTCAATTTCCATCTCATAAATTATTAAGATTTCTAGTAGTAAGTAGTTGGTGTATAATGTGGATGGGGATATAGGATTGGTTCACGTAGTGGGTTCATTGATGTTGGCTTGGGATTTGGAATATAAATTGTTAAACTATAATAATTCATCTTATAAATTATATAATTAATTTAGTATCTCGACAACTATCTAATCTACACAAAAGTGTACCGGGGGGGGGGGGGGGGAGCTTAATTTGATTTCATATAAGAGACGTCCCACACATGGAGTCCAGAGAAGGTTAAAAGTTAAGATCTTCATAATCATGTAATTAACTCTTCTCCTTTAATGTAAGTGTAGATGTTGAAAACCCCCATACTTACTGTGACACCCCGCCTAATTAAATACTGGGTGATCAGTCCTTTCTTAAATTAAAAATTAAGGTGGACGGTTGGTTCATTCTTAGCATCACTATCGCAAATCAAATTTCCAATTTAACACCCTAAATAATTAAGGTAAGTGTCAGAACAATTTAGAACCTTATTTCCATTTTATTAAGTCCAATTATGAAAACCTTTTTAATAACCAACAGTTTAAGATTTCATAAATACTGAGGATGAATAATAGCACACAAGAATTTAAATCATCTAAATAAACCAAACCAGTTTAAAACTATAAATGAAACCATCATGACAATAGTGAAAACCCAAAGGGTACCAAATACTGAAAATAAAAGAACATTAATCTCTGAAAAATTAAACTGAATAGGTAAACGGGCGACACATGCCCTAACTAATAAGAACTAAAAATAAGAGTGGAGTCAACAATGAGGTCATCTAAACAATGGCCTGCAACTCCCACATAAGCTGCAGCGCATCCGATCCGAGGAATCTAAGCATGACGCCCCTATGACTGGGCACCTGTAATATATATATATATATATATATATATATATATATATATATATATATATTGTGATTATAATTATTATGCAAGACAAATAGATAAGAGAAACGCAATCACCAAGTAAGAATAAGGAATGCAAAATGACAATCACACAACAAAAGATGTACGTGGTTCAGCAAAGATGCCTACGTCCATGGTGGTGCAGTCAGTATTATTTCTATGTTCTCCAGAGAGTGATTACAGAGAATACCATGTGTCCCTTCCCCGGACCTAGGGTTTATTATATACATGTTTATTTCAGTAAGTGGGGGTGTTGGACTCCCCCACGTTTTCCATCTCTTCCTAGAACCTCTCTTAATGGGAACATAGGAAGAGACTAAATCATAATCAGTTAAGACATGGAGGGTCTGGACTTTGGGCCGCCACAAATGGGCTACTCGTCCAGGCCCATCATTCTAATTTTGGGTACCCACAATTTCCCCTAAGTTTGTTGGGCTATGCTTGGGCTCAATAAATTTAAATGATTTGTCATAATGGCTCCTTTGTACATCGTGCAACTCTTCCCAAAGTTTGAGGACTGATTATGGCGGCACCCGCTTCATGGCCCGTGCACTATGATTAGAAACATTTAAAGGTTTTCTAGAGCAACCATTTTTTGACCGTCGTTTCAACCTTCTCAGCATTCTTCCATTTCCTGTGAGCTCTAGCGATTCACACTCTTTTCTCTCAGTATCCATTCTTATCGATTCCTTGTTATTTGGGCTCATGATTCTTCATCGTTCGAGTCGAACTTTCATCTTGTAAGTCTCCTGTGCCTTCTCATTGTATTTTCTCTTTGAATTTGTAGTTTTCTAGGGTTTCCCAATGGCAAAGATTGGTAATAGGTCGGTGTCCGAGTTTAGGAAGTTTTATAACATCCCAGAGTGGGTAGAGATTGAGTGTGTTCCTCCCCCTGGAAATATTTGAGAAATAAAGGGTGCCCATTGGATCCATGTTTTGATGCTTTCCCAAGGGGGACTTACTTTTCCTCCCAACGACCTGTTCTTGCACTTCTTTGGTTACTTCAATATTGTTCCTGCACAGTGTTCACCCAATGTGTGGAAGATAATTAATGGCGTCCATAGAATCAATCAGTTATATGCTACCAAGTTAGGTCTTGCCGAGGTCTATTTTTGCTACTCTTTTTCTCGAATTAGTTCTGATCTCAAAGCTAGGAGCCCTGACAGGGTATTGGTAGTAAACCTACCTGATTCCCATAAGGAATATTAGCAAGAAGGTTTCCTTGCTAGAAACTGGAAGTTTTCTCCCCAGTCTGAAAGGTCGAGGTCTAATAGTTTCTCTGTTCCTTTTTATGGGGAAGAATACATAGGTAGACTTAGCTCTGTTCTTTTAATTTTTGTTCATTTGTGATTTTTTTTATTTTTATTTATTTTTTCTTCAGCGAGGTCGAAGAACTTGGAACCTGCTCTCAGCGAGGTTCATCTCTTTAAATTGGCCAAGGCCTGGAATATCAGGGAGCCCTTAGCTGACGACGAGCATCGCCGATCCGCTGCTTTTTTGATCAAATATAAGAACGTTGGTTCTAGTTTTATAGCGAGGCCAGTATACAGTATCCATGAGTTTGATACCTCTGAAGAGACTGCTGTTGATCCTATTCAATTGGACGAGGAGGAGAGTAGTTCTGAGAGTGATATCGCAGGTGGTGCTGAAGGCAACTTTGGTGAAGTGAGTTACGGTGGTAGTATCTCTTCTGATTCGGAGGAAGTATCTGAAGCTCGAGAATCATCGAGCACATCCAGCAGTTTAAGCGAGGAGATGGTTCCTAGAAGGAAAAACCTAATTCAGGATGATGATGAAGACGATCACGTTCTCCTTGCTCAGAGATCAAAGAAGAATAAGTCCAGTACTGGGGCTATAGCTACTGGCTCTCGGTCTTCTACTCAAGAGAAAGAGAGGAAGAGGAAAGAGGAAGAGCAGATGAGAGAGAGGGAGAGAAAAAAAGGAGGAGGAAAGAAAGAAGATGGAGGAGAAGAGGAGGATGGAGGAGAGGAGGATAATGGAGAAGAAGAAAGAGGAAGAGAGGAGAAAGGTGGGACAAAGGCTGGGCAAGCCTTAGT
Organism: Sambucus nigra; assembly: GCA_949130495.1. NCBI lineage: Eukaryota > Viridiplantae > Streptophyta > Magnoliopsida > Dipsacales > Adoxaceae > Sambucus > Sambucus nigra. The sequence continues at coordinate 273,280,745 of OX422221.1, read as the reverse complement.
CCCGGTGTCTTCTTTGCCCGAGGGAGCCTCAGTTGCCGTTTATCCTCAACTGGCTCTTGCGCTGCTCGAGAGGTAAGTTCTTCCTGCAGATCGCCAGAGGGCGTTGGGGTCTGATCAATTGGCCCTACAAGCTAGCCGGAGGCCAGCCCTGATAAGATCTTTTCCATTTTCTAATGCTTAACAAGTTTTAGTTATTTACCCTTCCTGATATCTTCTTTATTTTTGGCAGTTTGTGACTAACTTCGCCTTTCTCTATCGCTCTTGTGATAATATGGTGAGAAGGAATGGCTAGTTGGAGTAGTAGAGGGCTTCTTTGGAAGTGAGGGGTACTCAACTGGAGGCTGATTTAAAGACCGCTGACGCTGCCCGAGTTTCCTATGACCTGGCCCTCGTTGATTCTAATCGAGAGAGGGATGCAGTGGTTAAGGATTTGAACGAGCTGAGGTAGGCCTATGACCATATCTGCTCGAGCAAGTTGGATATCGTAGAGGAGAAAAAGGTGTTGACCGAGTAGTAAAAGGAGAAAGAGTCCCAGGCAACCACCATCAAGGAGGATTCATACAACTCAGGGTGGACTGCTATATATGAAGACGCCGAGGCTCAGATATGCTACATCAGCCATCTGAACTTTAAGAAGGGTTGGAACAAGGCCCTCTTAGCCACTAGTGTTGATGCTGACTCTCCTTTGTTCAACGAGCATGACCGGCACTGAAGCTGACTATGGATGAAGAAGACCCTGCCCCTACTATAGAAGGCGTTGAGCCTGTCTCCCAGACGTTGCTTGATGAGGTCCTTTCTACTCAGGCGATAGAGGTTGCCCCTACTGAGAGGGGTGCTTCTACTATCGATGATAAGGGGAAGCAGCCAGCTACCTCTGGGCAGCCTGGGGTTGCTAATTAGTTAGAATCTAGGGTTACTTTTTGTATATTTGTTTGTAACTTTTCTTTTTATTGCTCGATGTACTTTAACCTTATCAATGAAAAGGTTTCTTTTTCCCAGTGCACTGATTTGTCTTTCTTTTTTATTCCCTCTTATGTCTTATAGTTGATTGATGTAGAAGAGTATATTCCTGCCACATCTCAATTGGGCAGGACTCTTGGTCCCAATGAAAGTCCTCAGGTTCGCCAGGCCTTTGTTAGGCTTTGCGAATCTCTTAGGTCAAAGAATCAAGAGTATAAGGATCAGTCTGAGCTTGTGGCCAAGTTGAAGGACAGGCTCCAGGAGATGGAAGAGGTTGGTGCTTCTGTGCAAGAAGAGGTGCATGCACTAGGAGCAAAGCTTATCGATGCTTCTGAGATCAACCAGGTTGGGGAAATGCTTCAGCAAGAAAATGAATCTTTAAGGAAAGAGGTCTCGCGTCTTAGGGAGCATGAGCCGAGCAATGTTCCTGCAGTATTGTGAGGCTCTTCATCGTCGCGAGCTAGGGCTGGCTCGAGCGACTTTCCTCCTGTGCTACGAGGTTCTACTGGTCCATCCGTTTCGCGAGCTGGCAGGAGCACTAGGAGTTCATATAGGGAAATGGAAGAGCTTCGCGGTGATGTCCAGCGAGCATATATGATCTCCACTGGGCTTCAAAGGGATGTTACTTGGCTACGACACCTATTTAAAAAAGGACCTCGGCGAGTATGGGCCGACGGTTATGACTAGGGTTGTCTAGATGCTCCGACGAGGTTGATAGAATTTGAAGAGCTTGCCTTCATCAGGGGGTGGTTGAGTGCTTTGAAAGAGATGCAAGTTCCAAGGAACTTAATGCTCTGGTATCGCCATAAAATATCTCCTTCCACTCGGATGCCCAATCCCTTTCGGAGAGATGATCAGTGGATACCCATGGATGCCATCCCTCGGTAGCTATTGGAGTCGGATGCTAACGAAGTCGAGGAAGAGTTAGTTCCTGCTCCCGATGATGGTCGAAGAGCTCAAGTGGTTGATTATCTCGTTCAGAGGCCTCGCCCCCACTAAGATTTTGCCAGTAGTTACTTTGTGTATTTTGTATTGAAGTGATGTTATGCCAATATTTTGGGTGAGCTTGCCACTAAACATGTATTGTACTTGTTGTAAATATGGTGGATTAATATAAAATTTATGTTTTGGGCTAATTTAGCAGACTAAATAAGTGTATTATATTCTCCATATTCTCGCTCCTTTATGATCTCTAAATTTGTATTATTACACAAGTGTCCTTCCAGCCCAGTATACTATCGAGATACCATTGTGCACCACTTTACCTTTTAGGTCGTGTCATCACACTCCCTTAGGCCTAAGTGTGGCAATTGGAGAGGACACACCTGGTGTTGGATGCTTTATCTGATCAAGATTTTATTCAACCAAAGATGGTTTGGCGACCAGTTTTAATTTGGCCATATTTCCTAAGGATCTCCTGTAGGGCTTCATATATTTCCAGGGGCAATGCTAAGAGGTCTTTTGCGTTTCATAATGAAAGCCTGAGGAGGGTCATTTCCCTGCTATGGTGTAATAATCAATGTGCCTGTCATTTGGAAAAGGTGTGTGATAAAGCTTATATAACTGTTACTCATTAGAACGCAGCCGTTAAACGACTTTCACTAATGACAAGGAAAATGAACTACTAGTTCCACAACAAAAGCATAAAAGAAGAATCTAAAAATATAATTTCTTGAGATTGGTTGCGTTCCATGCTCGGGGGATTTCTCTGCCTTCCATAGTTTCTAAGTGATAGGCGCCTTACAGATTATCTCTTGTTATCTTGAATCGTCTTTCCCAATTTGGCCCTAGCTTACCATCTGATGGTTTCACTGCGCTGCCTAGGACTTTCCTTAGGACATAGTCCCCAACTCGGAATGTCCTTGGGTCGACCCTCTTGTTATAATGCCTTGGGAGCTGTTGATGATAGCTCGCTAGTTTTATTAGGGCTAGATCTCGGTGCTCATCGGCTAGGTCGAGCTCAGCAAGCAATGTTGCGTCATTATGGCCCTGTTGCTTGTCATGGAGTGGTTCGATAAGCCCATAGAATATGTGGTAATTCATTCACCCACGGGCCTTTGGCTCGCTCCAATCGTTTCTTCAATCCATCAATCATAGTTTTGTTAGAAGCTTCGGCTTGGCCATTGCTCCAAGGATAGGCCATCGAGCTGAAATGGTGTCTGATTCCATGTTCTTTAAAGAAACTCTTAAAAGAGCCGCTCTCGAACTGCGTTCCATTATCGGTGATGATGGTTTTGGGGATGCCAAAAAGGGTGATTATATTTCTCCATATGAACCTTATCATATCTGCATCTCGGATGTTCGCTAGGGGTTCTGCCTCAATCCATTTGGTGAAGTAGTCAGTCGCGACCAGCAGATACTTACGATTACTGGTGGCGGTAGGAAGTGGTCCTACGATGTCCATCACCCATTGGGCGAGCGACCATGGGATGGATAATGATTTTAGGTTTCTAGCAGGTTGGTGGACCATAGGAGAGTGAAGTTGGCATTTCAAGCACTTGCGGACATACACCGCAAAGTCCATTTGCATATATGACCACCAATAGCCCTCCTTCATTGCTCGAAAATCCAGAGATCTTCCTCCAATATGGCTTCCACAGATTCCTTCGTGAAGCTCATGTAGAACTTGATCGACATCCTTTGGGTGAACGCATTGGAGGTAGGGATCGAAAAACGATCTCTTGTATAGCTTACCCTCAGGAGATAAGTGAAAGAGAGCAGTTTTGACTCTTATCTGGTGAGCAGTCTTCTTATCATCTAGAAGTGTGCCATCCTTCAAATAGTCCCTTAATGGGTCCATCCAGCTGGGTTCAAACTCAATTCGGAGCACCTGCTCCATGCTTGGTAGCTCGCTGTTATGGTTAATGCTCGGGTGAGAGAGGAAATCGATGGGGATTGTCGTTTTTAAGTTGGAATCGATTGCTGAGCTTAGGGCTGCTAGGGCATCAGCATGGCTGTTCTGCCCTCTAGAAAACTGCAGGACATTGATCTCTTCAAATCTCACCATTAGCCTTTTCACTAAGGCGAGGTACGCTCCCATTCTTTCATCTTTTGCATTGTAATCTCCACTTATCTGGTTGGAGACTAATTGAGAATCGCCGAACACCTGTAAATGCTCTTCTCCCAAAGTGTGCACCTTCTGGAGGCCGACTATTAAGGCTTCGTTATTAGAGGATACAAATCCAAGCCTGATTCCTTGTTCAAGGATTGTATCCTCTAGAGTAATGAGGACAATGCCTACACCAACCCCCTTTGAGTTGGAGGCTCCATCAATTAATAATTTCCAGGTTTTCGTTGTTGCGTCGTTCCCCTTTTGTCTTGTTGGTGGAGGTTCGTTGGAGGGTTTCTCACCTGTGAATTTGGCTATGAAATCAGCAAGGATCTACCCCTTGGTTGCGTTCCTTGGTTGAAATTGGATGTCAAATCGTCCGAGATCGACTAACCATTTAGACAGTCTGCCCGACAAATCCGCCTTCCTCAGGATTTCTTTAAGGGGGTGTGATGTAAGGAAGATTGTAGTGTGGGCTTTGAAATAGTTCTTCAGCTTCCTCGAAGCCACTACTAGTGCAAAGGCGAGCTTCTCCAGTGGTAGGTACCTCTGCTCGACGTCTAGTAGGGTCTTGGTCGTGTAATAAATGGGGTGCTGGATTCCTGTAACTTCGCACATTAATGTAGAACTGACAGTGTGGTTGGAAACGGAGAGGTAGAAGTACAAGGGATTTGCTTCCTGTGGTATGACGAGCAGTGGTGGGGAACTGAGGTAAGCCTTGAGTTCTTCCAGTGCCCATGAGCAATCTTGGTTCCATTCTACCGTTTTGTTTCCCTTTAGAAGCTGGAATAAAGGCTTGCACTTCTCGGAGGACTTTGAAATGAATTGGTTTAAGGCAGCGAGCATACCGCTGAGCTTCTGTACGTCCCGGATCGTGCGGGGAGGTTGTACCCTATTTATTGCATTGATCTGGTCTGGGTTGGCCTCGATGCCTCTCTTACTGACCAAGTACCCAAGAAATTTTCCTGACTGGACACCGAAAGAACACTTTCTCGCGTTAGGTTTCATTCTTTATTTCCTGAGGATTTCGAAGGTGCTTGATTGGTCTGAGAGGTGGTCTTCTTTCTTCTTGCTTTTAACGAGCATATCATTGATGTAGACTTCCATGGTGTCTCCCATTTGACCCTTGAACATCTTGGTGACCATCGCTGGAAGGTTGCCCCTGCATTTTTTAGCCCAAAGGTCATGACCTTATAGCAGTATAGTCCAACTGAGGTGATGAATGTTGTTTTGTCCTGGTCTGGGGCATACAGATGGATCTGATGATACCCGGAGTATGCTTCCAGAAAACTCATTCTCTCATGAGTTGCAGTAGCGTCTACCAGTAGATCAATTTTTGGGAGGGGAAACTGTCCTTAGGGCATGCTCTATTGAGGTCGGTGAAGTCGATGAAAACTCTCCACTTCCTGTTGCTTTTTGGAACTACTACTGGGTTGGATAACCATTGAGGGAATTGCACCTCCCGTATGGATCCTACATCCAGCAGTTTTTTTACTTTTTTTTCCACGGCTTTTTCCTTCTCGGGTGCAGTTCGCCGTGCCTTCTGCGTGATTGGTTTGAAGGTGGGATTGACGTGCAGCTGATGACAAACCATACTAGGATCAATTATAGGCAGCTCGTATGGTTCCCATGCGAAAACATCTAAGTTGCATCTCAGCAGAGTTGTCAATTCCTTCTGTTCCTGGTCAGTGAGAGAGTCTCCAATCAAGAAAACTCTGTCATTATCGCTATCTCCAACTGTAACCTCTACCAGGTCTTCGATGACCCGTTCAGAGGGGAGGATCCTAGTCTCCTCTACTCCAGGTCTTCCGTACTTTAATTTCTATTTAGAAGGTGTCAGACCTTCTTGTTCTTCAACTTTTTTACGGGCTGATCGGCCTTCTTCTCTGGCCTTGGTCGGATGGTTGCTATGAAGCACCTTCTTGCCATTTCTTGATCGTCGTGGATCTCTATTACTACTCGCTCGATTACATACTTGAGTTTCTGATGGTAGGTTGAGGAGACTGCCTTCATCGCATGTAGCCATCCCCTGCCGAGGATGGCGTGGTATGGTGATTCGATGTCAACCACCAAAAACTCAATCATCTTGGAGACATTTCCCGTGCGTACTGGAAGTACAATATTTCCCAAGGGTATAGTTTTTTTTCCAACGAAGCCAAATAAAGGGACAATAGCTTCATTTAGGTTGGCGACGCTTAACTTCAATTTTCTGAATAGGTCGAGATACATTACCTCGGACGAGCTTCCTTGGTCGACGAGCAACTTGTCGACGTCAAAGTTAGCTATCCTGAGGGTAATGATCAAAGCATCGGGATGTGGGGTTCTCACTCCCACCAGATCTTTATCTGTGAAAATAATATGCTTATTATAGTTGACGTCATCTACTCGTCGACGCTTTCCTAACTGTGACTTCGCTGGATCGATCTCAAAAGTTTGCATCACCGCTGTAAGCTTCTTCATCTCCATTCGAGCTGAATTTCCTTGGATCTGCTTGGCATCAGATGCCCCATGAATTACCGCGAACTCATGTCCAGCATCATCTTCGAGCACATTTTCAGGTCTCGCCTCTCTATTGGCAGCCGCTTTCTCTGCCTTCTTCTCCACAAACTCGTTCAAATGCCCGGATTGGGCTAGCTCTTCGAGGTGGGACTTAAGATCTTTGCAATGCTTAGTCTTATGCCCTCCCTCTTTATGAAAGGCGCATCTCAGCGCATTGTTCCTCTTAGAGGGATCTCCTCCCATCTTCCTGGGTAATTTGATGAATGGCTCGTCTTCGATTTTCGCGAGAATTTTATAAATTGGTTCTTTGAAGATGGTGTTGATTGCCTGAAATGCTATCAACACGTCATTGTTGCCTCCATTTTTGGAGCCATTTTTGCCCCCATTTTTTCCCTCTTTCTTCTGGTTCTCAGTTTTGTCACTGCCTTTGGCAGCGAGCTTAGTTTAACCATTTTCTGCTGTGCCGAGGCGGGTCACATATTCCACCTTAGCATACTTCTCGATGCGGGCCATTAGGTCATTGATGGTCATGGCTTCTTTCTTTATCAAGGATTGGTACAGAAGGGAAGAGCTGGGTAGCCCAATTTTGAAAGAGGCCACTGCCACTTGCTCCGAACAGTCCTCGACCTCATTGAACAATTGCCTGTACCTCTTCACGTAGTCTCGGAGGGTCTCCTGGGGCATCTTTTTCATTATTAGCAGGGCATCCATCCTTTTGGGATGGGAGCTACTAGTAATGAATCAGGCCGTAAAGAGATCGGCCAGGGAGTTGAAACTTTTGATGGACCGGTGGGGGAGCCTTTCGAACTATTTCTGTGCCACATCATGTAGGCTTGAGGGGAAAATCCAGCACATTAGCGCATCTCGGTGGTTTCAGAGGGTCATGGCCTGTCGGTACTACCTGACGTGATCAATGGGATCAGTCTTACCGTCATAAATTTTGAACCTTGGAATGGCAAACTTCTTTGGGGCTTCTTCTTCCTCAATTTCCCTCGAGAAAGGTGATTTCACCTGAGTTTTGAGAGCTCGCCTAGAGAGTTCTCGGGTCGATCTGGTACCGTAATGGGTAGCATGTTGGTCCATCTCCCTTCGGACCAGATTTTGTATGTTCTCGTTGCTGCTATCCGGGCTTCTGTGGCTGCGAGCTAGTTGTAGTTGCTCGAGCAGGTCGTCCTCTGACTCGTTTCCCTCGGCTCTCTGGGATCCGCGCCTGGGGCTCCTTCCTCTGCTGCGGGACTTGCTCGCCTGAGGGCTAGGAGTGTGGTTCGGACGTTTCTTGGTACTACGATGGAGCTCTCTCTCCATTCCTTTTAATCTTCTTTTGAGGTGAGCGTTCTCAGCCTCGTACATGCGAGAAGACTCCCTCTTCTCTTGAATCCTCGCCTCGTATGCATCAATCAGCCTGGATATCTGCGTGGATCTCGCTGGTCCTTGGCTTTCTTCCGAGGCTGGCCTTTCTGGGCTAGCCCTGTGATCTGAACGCCGAACTTTAAACCTAATCCTACGAGGAGCAGGGGGTTCTTGAATATCCCCTGCCTGGGGAACATTACTACTGCGACCAGACATTTCGAACTACTTTTTTGGTGTGGGATTTCTCACGGAAGATAAACGTTCCCACAGACGGCGCCAATTGTGGTGACAATTATTATGCAACACAAATAGATAAGAGAAACGCATTCACCATGTAAGAATAAGGAATGCAAATTGACAATCACATAACAAAAGATGTACGTGGTTCAGCAAAGATGCCTATGTCCATGGTGGTGCAGTCAGTATTATTTTTATGTTCTCCGGAGAGTGATTAAAGAGAATACCATGTGTCCCTTGCCCCGGACCTAGGGTTTATTATATACATGTTTATTTCAGTAAGTGGGGGTGTTGGACTCCCCCACATTTTCCATCTCTTCATAGAACCTCTCTTAATGGGAACATGTGAAGAGACTAAATCATAATCGGTTAAGACATGGAGGGTCTGGACTTTGGACCACCACAAATAAGCTACTCGTCCAGGACCATCATTCTAATTTCGGGTACCCACATATATATATAAGAGAAGAGAAGTAACAAGAAGTGAGTCAGAGACCTAGTGTAAAACAGTTAAAAGATAGTTTAGCAAGGATTTAAAATGCTTACCAGCTAATGTAACAACCATATTAGTAAGCGACACTCTCTTGAGATATTCTCACATCTCCTCTAGTGTGCACGCCTACTGTACTATTAATCTCAAAGTTTATTTTAACTTGACTTTCCCAGAAGGTTTCATTCCAATACTTACTATCGTTAAGATAACTAATTTATGATAATTTAGCTCTCTCATATATCTTATGTTATTTAGGATAACCCAGTGATGTCACAAAATTCCCAAACACTTATAATAAAGTTGGAGTATTTACTCATTACTTAACTACTTTTATGCACAGTAGAAAGTTCCCATACTTAAGTGTGTGTGTATATATATATATATATTAGTCACTCATATAATATATATACTATCTTCACCCCACATAAAATCTATGGTGCTTGCATACTCTGCTATCAAGTCCCCGTATCACTCGTACTAAGGGAAATACTAGTTCGAAATCACTCTCGAACTATATTAACATAAAACACATACAATTGGAGGTGAATCATAGTTCCAAGTCACTAAGAGGTCAGCACATACCCTCACGTCTCTTAGGACCGTCTGACTATCAATCAGATAGCATGTAGTAAGGAATCCTGTGTTCTAGGGTACGAGTCAATATCCCCCATAAAGGCCCAATCGAGATAAGACTGTCCCGGCGCGGAAACCCCCATGATAGCAAGTAGCTCGAGTATGATTTTTATACCAATATATAATATATGCACAATCACACAGTCATATATATATATATATATATATATATATATATATATATATATATATATATATATATATATATATATATATATATATATATATATATATATATATATATATATATATATATAATTATCCGTCATTTACATATTTTTCTCGATTATTTCGCATAACGGACTCGTCATTTTTATTATCATTTATAATTCACTTCATACTCACTTATCCTCTCTCAAAGTATTCTAAGTATAATTTTAGTAGGCATACACTCACTCGCCGTCTTGTCTAACTCTCTTACGATTCCTGATCCTTTTATTAAACGTATGCCAATTTTATTATACGCATGAATAATTCCTCGTTAACCCAAAATCTCATCCTATAATAAATTTCACTCAACGGGGTCTACCTACACCCTACTGGTCTTATCTATATCCCATTATAACCCAACAATACAATCAAGGGTTCCTATGAATTTTAACCGGATTAAACCATCGGACAAGAAATATGCAGTTTTCCAGCAGGGGTCGATCGATTGATGTAAAGAGGTCGATCGATCGATCGTCGATCAATCGATGTTCTTGATCGATCGATCTATCGATCAAGTAGTTATGACGAAACCTTCTCTTTTCTAGTTACGGCTTTACCTCTACAACTTCAAACAAATCTCCACTAACAATTTTCAAACTCTCAATTAATAATACTACAAGTACCATATACGTAACAGCAAGATTTTCAACGTAAAATAAGTCCGAATTCATCAAGTATCATGATTTAATGGGGTAAAATTCACATAAACTACAAGGACCCTAATTTTCTTTTAGTTTCCATTTTTTCAATTCTTTCCCAAATTTCTTACTTCTAAACCTATACAAATTCGTGGATTATCCTCTACATGGGATTTAGATGTCCAGAATACATCTATTTTCTCTACACATATGATTTGAAATCTCCAAAAATACAATTTCTTCCATGAAACATGTTCTAAACAACCCTAGATTAACATGATTGAAACATTAACTAAAATAAAGCAAGATAAATACTTGCCTGGAATTTGAGTTTCTGATTTGTGGATGAAAGTTGTATGGTTGCGTTCCTTGTCGCTCGATCTACGCTTTAGCGGTGGTGGCGGTGTAAACGGTCGAGTCCTTAGCCTTGAGTTGCTTGGAAAGCTCTCCAACACCTTCTCTAATGGCCATTTATTGATTTTTTTGTTAACCCTAGCAGGAAACTTCTAAAGGCTGATTTATCTTTAGGAAATTCGTGGGTTTAATTACCCGAAAATGTAAAATGTCTAAAATACCCTCCTGGGATGCCAATTGGGCTTAAAAACTCCCCGAGACACAAAATAAACCCCCGGGTACATTATTTTGACTATCTCGACCCTTCCGGACACATTGGCGCAATCAAAATGATCATACGAGCACTTATAATTTATGCACTATTAATAATAATAATTTAATCCTGACACGACATAGGCGCGTCCCGATTTAATTTCCTCAATTATCAAATTATACACTCATGATAATTTAATAAATTCGATTATACATATTATTTTATCCATTTAGTAATAATCAACAAATTTCCAATAATTACTAACTCTCATCACGCTAGTAAATATTTAATATAATTTTCGAATTAATATTAAATTTATATCTCAATTTAATTTAATAAATCTCCAAATTTAAAAGTCATAAAAATACGGGGTATTACACTTACTTGATTCACATTGTAGTTCATATAAATCCATTTATAAGATAATTAGTAAAGTAACTACTAAATGGAAATAATTTGATATTGTATGAAAGGTGGGTAAAATGAATATATTGACATTATAACTCGAGTAATATGCTAAATGAATATTCCATAACAATATTTTGATAATGTTGTCAATGAATAGTTGAAATTAACAGATTGAGATAGTTATTTGGGTCTCTGTCAAGATAAGAATAGTTTTATGCATGCACCCTGAGTGGGAAGTGTGCCCATGTTAGGTAAGGATGAGTATGGATTCAAAGGCAGTTTAATTTGTGTGTCACTCGTGTTTAGTGGGCCAATGCTAATGAATGGGTGATCAAGAATGATGTGCTGGGATTATGTGTGTGTACGACATGATTTTGGGATGGCTAGGGAGAAGGGGCACATGACCATTATTGATTAAGAGATTAATTAATTATCAAAAATTATTTTTGTTTTAAATTTTATTATGAGGTTTAATTTTATACACGCGGATATTATAATAGGTTAGACAACTTATGGACTTATCAAGTGTTGGGGCTGGACATCATGAGTAGTTTTATTCCAGCTATAAAAAATCATCTTTTCCTTCCATATCAGATTCACACCCAGGAGCTTAGATGTATGGATCTATATAGATGTCTATCTTTATTTGTCATTTGCCATGGTTTCTATAAGCATGCAGTGTTTTTGATTGTTGTTGGCATGCATGTTTACTTTCCATTTAAGTTTGTAGCTTGAGATTAAAGTATTTTTTTGAGGTCTATGGATTTAGGCTAGTTATTTTGGAAGATGATATATTTTATATTTATTTAGTATTATGTTGTGATAATTCATTTTGTTATTTAGGTTTACCATACCGCATATATATATATATATATATATATATATATATATATATATATTGAAGTAAAAAAATAGACTTTATCTAATTAATTAATCACAGATAAATATGAATAAAGAAATAAGACAAAGGATTTTTAAAGTGGTTCAGCCTTAATGAAAATGGCCTACGTCCACTGTCTCGTATTGCTGGGTGTTTTACCTTGATCTCAATTATGATCGCAAGTGATCGATTACCCCATTATGGAGGGGGTTACAATGTATTTAAAGCTTTTGGGCTGTCAATGTGAATAGACAATATGTCGTTATTTAATAGACATATACATTTGTACATAATAAGAATGTTCATTGAATCTGTTTTTTTCGTTTGTTCTTCTTCGCTAGATGCTCTGTACGTCGAGTAGCTCGTCACGTTTGAGTAGCTCGGTATGCTGAGTAGCTCGACATGCTGAGTAACTCGGGATGCTGAGTAGCTCGGAACTATGAGTTGTTCGGTGAATATATTTTATGCCATGCAGGATGACACATGTCTTCATATAACTGATCCACGTCAGCTGACTAATTTTTGTATCAACAATATATATATATATATATATATATATGTGTGTGTGTGTGTGTGTGTGTGTGTGTGTGTGTGTGTGTGTATTTCTTTTGTTCTTTAGCATACTAAGAATGATATTTAAATTGTTTTAACAATTTGTATATGTTAATATTGGGTCATAATTAACCCCAATATAATAATATAAGGGTTTCTAAAATCAAGACCTTTAAATAAGCACAAAAAATACCCCACGCTCCTAAAACTTAGCGTTTAGCCCAATCCGGTACATTAAAAACACCATTCCAAGCATTTATTTTCCCTATACACACTCACAATAGAAATAGATAAAATGTTATTATTAATTGACAATGTTTTCATATATAATTTAAATTTACCTATCACACAAAATTAATAAGTTCAATAAATAAACAACAACTAAGCACACAAGAAAATATTATATAATGATTAAATAACCATTATTTTATCAATTAAAAATACAGGATATAGTATAATTACCCCTAATAAAAAGATCTCGTCCTTGGATTTCACTACATTTCCATCCTTTCAATGTCTAAATAAATACGAATCCGAGTAATCCCCACATGAAAATACCATAACCCAATAATCCAAGGTCACCTAGGATTAATAACTATCGACTCATTACGTCATTATTAATTCCCACGGACGAGCTAACACATATTCCATATTCCATATCCCCATATGTTATATCGAACCGAACACAATGAAGAAATTATATGATGTTGGATTTAGATATCAACACATAGTGGGAACTTTATATCTTTTAACAAATAATCCAAATAAGGAAACCCCAGTATATAATCGTAGCCTACCTATTTGAATGTTGCACCCAATATCTTACATAATCTTAAAGCATTCCCAACTTAACCTCATTATCTTTGAAAATTAATCATGTCGTATGAAGTCGACCATGACATCCTAACCATCATACCTTCAGTAACTCAGCATGTCATGTCAAATCAACCACGCCATCCTAATCATCTTATCTTTGTCAAATCAACCATGTCTAGGAAAATCAACTATGCCATCCCAGTCGTCCTACCTTATACAAATGAACTATTCCATCACAACCATCTTATTTTGAAAAATCAACCATGTAGTGAAAAATCAGCCATGCTAATCATAGCCATCCTACCTTTGGAAAATTAAGCATGCCATAGATAATCAGCCATGCCATCCTAAATGTCCTACCTTTGGAAAAAAAAACATGTTGTGGCAAATAAACCATGTTAACCTTAACCATCCTACATATCCTTGGAAATTAATCAATGCTGAGACAAATAAATTATTTCCTATCCAGTCCGCTTCACATAACTTATAATGTGTTAGTGTAACTATATATACTAATCCACGATCAACCTCCATATACATAGACGAAAATTAAGAAAAAATTAAGAGTTAATAACATAACCTAGCTCACTCCACATAGAACCCATATATAGGAGGTACCATCCCCACCACATTTTCCTAATGAGGTAGTTATTGCCACTTCGAATCAGAAAATGCTAGAATATATAGAAAAATACGCATAATTGTTGGTGGTAACTACGATGCCAAAACCTCGTATCCAAGGTGGTTGTTACCTATGACCATGTTGCTAAAAAAATATTGGATTAACCTTAGGAAACCTCTTATTTAAAGGGCATGCCTCCACACATTTGCAACATCGTTCTTAAAAAACTCCATTATAAATCCCCTGCAATTAGTCCATTAGTTTTCCCCTAAGTTTCTTCCATGACTGATATTACAAATGATGGTCCATATGTTTTTATTTCTTATCCTCTCTATTATGAAAATATATACTCCACATTCTCCTCCTCTTATAATCTTGGGATGAGCTAACACCCTTGTCCAGTGTCCTACCACCTTATACCAATTCTAAAAATTAATTTTTCTTTGATGCTTGCAGTACATATCAAATTTACTTATATCAGAAAGTATAAACTAAATCTGATATGGTCATTGTTTCTTTGTTCTCACTAGTGGTGATCGACTCCCACCACTATAGGGAATTTCCTATCAACCTGAAAGAAGATAGCATAAGCTTCTGAACATCCACACAGTGCTATAATCTTAAGTGATGCTCAATATCAGGTCTCCACTTATGGGACACACTCAAATTAATTGACGTCACAAACTCCAAGCCCTTGAAAAAGGAAACCATAACCTTTTCTATGCAAATGCGTGTGTTATTTGTTATTATAGTATTAGGGTTACTGGGTAATATAACCATTTGTACTTTTATATTAATTGACTAATTTCTATGTCAAAGAATTTGAGTTGTGTACCATTTAACCCAAAATGCTTGGATTATGGCAAGATGTTGTGTAAAGAGTGAGGCTCGTTCATTACACTTCATGAACATTAGACTTTGTATATCTACATGTCATCTCCACATAAAAAGAGTTTCGTTGTTGAACTTTGAAGATATATCCTTTAACACTTTTATGGTCGAACGTTGTTGGCTATGTACACACACACATTTTAAAATATGTTTTTTATAACTCAACATGTTTTTTATGTTTGAGATGTGTTGATGCAAAAAACTAGACTAAGCCTAATTAATTGATCACAGATAAGTTAAGTAAAACAAAAACGATACTAGAATTTTTTTTAAAGTGGTTCGGCTCATTGGAATAACCTACGTCCAATTTTATGTATTGACTCCCTTGAGTTTTTTTTCGCTCCCTTGTAATGAGGGTAATATAATGTATTTATAGCCCAAGGGGGGTCTTGATCGTTATCATGTGAAAGGATGGAATGCCTTTATTTGTTAGGCATTTACATCAATACATTATGAGAATTAATATATGAATTAATTATAGGCATTTACATCAATACATTATAATTAATTAATTAATTATAAATCCCCAATTTAAAAGTCATAAAAATACGGGGTATTACATACTTTCCCCCTAATAACAAAATTTTGTCCCGAAATTTGGAAAATAAGGCATACTTGGTAAAAATAGATCTGGATATTTTTTGCGCATATCTGCCTCGTGCTCCCAAGTGGACTCCTCCACATTATGATGCTCCCACTGAACCCGTACAAGTGGAACTACCTTCAACCTCAATCTCCTCTCGCTATGGTCTAAGATAGCCATTGGTCTCTCCTCATAAGAACTGTCGGGTTGTAAGTCAATATCCTCTATCGCTATGTGAGTGTGGTCCATATCATCCCGAAGTTACCGTCTCAACGACTAAATGTGGAATACTTCCACCCCACCAAAACTGGCGATTGGTCACGACCAAAATCCCTGACCAAGACTGTGGGTCGCGGACTTGGGCCATGACCATTTCATGAGTGACCAATTTCGTAGGTCGCGGCCCAAGTCCGTGACCAAACAATGGTCACAGCAGATGGTCGTGGACTTGGGCCGTGACCCATACCGCGACGAGGAAAAACTGGTCGCGGCCTTCATCCTTAACCCACAACCGTGACAAAATTGGTCGCAGCCAAAGTCCGTGACCCACACTGCGACGAAAAAAATGGTCGAGGCCCGAGTCCGTGACCCACAACCGTGACAAAAATTGGTCACGTCCAAAGTTTGTGGCCCACACCGCGACGCAAAAAAAAGGAAAAAATTGGTCGCGAACTTTGGCCGTAACCCATAATCGTGACAAAAATTGGTCGCGGACAAAGTCCGTGACCCACGCCGCGACGGAAAAAAAAGGAAAAAAATGGTCACGGACTTTCGCCGCAACCATTTTTCGTCACGGTTGAGGGTCATGGACTTTGGTCGCGATCATTTTTAGGCGCGACGGAAAAAATAAAAATTGTCATGGACAAAGTCCACGACCATATTTAACTATAATTTAAAAAAATATCATTTTTTGGTCCAATCCTCAAATCGGGGGTCTTGTGATTGCACGGTTGCCAATATTTATTATTGGCACAACAATAAAAAAAATCAAAAATTGCGAATCGGGAACGATGTTAATTAACAAATATATACAAATTTAAAAATATTACACGTCTTAATAATTCACAGACCAAAAAAATTTGGGCAGAGTTTCCTTTATTTTCTGAACATTCCAAGCCCTGTCAATATATAACCTGCTTATTATAAATCCCGAACGGCCAAAAAATTTAACAATCTACTTATAAAAGCCCACACGGCCATAAAAATAAACAATAAAAGTCTCCATGGTTGTAACACATAAAAACCATAATCCTGAATGCCCACACCATTATATAAAAAATCTTCATGTTGTAAACCATTGCCTTCTTCATTTGTTCCACGTGCAAAAATCCTACAAAAGATAGGATACAAAAAAATATGATATCAGTAACCAAGTAGTTTTACAAAAAAATTATTCAAGCTGAAAAATTGCATATATCAGTTATAATTACCAGCATATCAATGTTTTTATGCCTAAGTTTAGTAATATCCAAATTACCGTCATATTCTCAAACCGGGAGTCCCGTGATCGCGCAATCTGTTCCTACGAGTTACATTAGTCCCGTGCGACGTGTTGGTACCACTCATGGGGCTGTTCGGGGGACGTTTCAAATTTTCACTCACTAAGGCCATGTTTTACCTAAGCCATGATATTTTTAAATTATCGTCGTATTCTCAAACCAGGGGTCCCGTGATCGCGCGATCAGTTCCTACGAGATACATTGGTCCCGTGCAAGGTGTTGGTTCCACTCACGGGGCCGTTCGCTGGCTGTTTAAGGTTTTCACCTATTAACGCCATGTTTTTATGCCTAAATCTAGAAATATGCAAATTATCGTCGTATTCTCAAACCGAGAGTCTCGTGATCGCACGGTCAGTTCCTACGAGTTACATTGGTCTTGTGCGAGGTGTTGGTGCCACTCACGGGGCCGTTCGAGGGTCGTTTCACGTTTTCACCCACAAACGTCATGTTTTTAAGACTTAAGTCTAGAAATGTACAAATTATCGTCGTCTTCTCAAACTGGGAGTCCCGTGATCGCGCGGTTAGTGCGTACGAGTCACATTGGTCCCGTGCGAGGTGTTGGTGCCACTCACGGGGATGTTTGGGGGATGTCTCGGATTTTCACCCACTAACGCAATGTTTTTATGCCTAAGTCTAGAAATATACAAATTATCATCAAATCGGGTGTCTCGTGAACGCGTGGTCAGTTCGTACGAGTTACATTAGTTCCATGCAAGGTATTGGTATCACTCACGGGGCCGCTCGTGGGCTGTTTCAGATTTTCTCCCACTAATGCCATGTTTTTATGCCTAAGTCTAGAAATATGCAAATTATCATCGTATTCTCAAACCGGGAGTACTGTGATCGCGCGGTCAGTTCCTACGAGTTACATCGGTCACGTGCGAGGTGTTAGACCCACTCATAGGGCCGTTCGGGGGTTATTTCGAGTTTTCACCCACTAACACCATGTTTTTATGCCTAAGTCTATATACATGAAAATTACCGTCGTATTCTCATATCGGGGGTCATGTGATCGCGCGGTCAGTGCGTACGACTTACATTGGTCTCGTGCGAGGTGTTGTTGCCACTCACGAGGCCATTCGGGGGCTGTTTAATGTTTTCACCCACTAACACCATGTTTTTAAGCCTAAGTCTAAAAATATACAAATTATCGTCATTTTCTCAAAATCGGGAGTACAGTGATCTCGTGGTCAGTGTGTACGAGTTACATTGGTCTCGTGCGAGGTTTTGGTGCCACTCACGGGGCCGTTTGGAGGCTGTTTCGGGTTTTCCCCCACTAAAGCTATGTTTTTAAGCCTCAGTGTAGAAATATGAAGATTATCATCGTATTCTCAAACCAGGAGTCCCGTGAGCGCACGGTGAGTTCCTACGAGTTACATTGGTCCCGAACGAGGTGTTGGTGCCATTCACAGGGCCGTTCGGGGGCTATTTCGGATTTTTTCCTACTAACGCCATGTTTTGCCTAAGCCCTGATATTTTTATAATATCATTGTATTCCCAAATAGAGAATCCCGTGATTGCGTCGTCAGTTCGTACGAGTTATATTGGTCGCGTTAGAGGCGTTGGTGCCACTCACGGGGCTGTTTCGAGTTTTCACCCACTAACGCCATGTTTTTAAGCCTAAATCTAGAAATATGAAAATTATCATCGTATTCTCAAACCGAGAGTCCTGTGAGCGCACGGTCACTTCCTACGAGTTTCATTGGTCCCGTGCGAGGTACTGGTGCCACTCACAAGGCCGATCGAGGGCTATTTCATATTTTTGCCCATTAACGCCATGTTTTGCCCAAGCCCTGATATTTTTAAAATATCATCGCATTCCCAAATTGGGAATCCTGTGATCGTGCCATCAGTTCGTACGAGTTACATTGGTCCCGTTCAAGGTGTTGGTGCCCCTCACTATGCCATTTGGGGGCTGTTTCAAATTTTCACCAACTAACACCATATTTTTTGCCTAAGTCTAGAAATATGCAAATTATCATTGTATTCTCAAATCGAGATTCCGTGATCGTGAAATAAGTTCCTACGAGTTACATTGGCCCCGTGTGAGGTGTTGGTGCCACTCAAGGGCCCGTTCAGGTGTTGTTCTGGGATTTCACCCACTAACACCATGTTTTTATGCCTAAGTCTAGAAATATGCAAATTATTATCGTATTCTCAAATCAGGAGTCCCCTGATCACGCGACCAGTTCCTACGAGTCACATGGTCCCGTGCGAGGTGTTGGTGCCACTCACGGGGCCGTTCGGGGGTTGTTTCATGTTTTGGCCATCTATCACCATATTTTTAAGCCTAAGTCTATATATTTTCAAATTATCATTGTATTTTCAAACTCTAGGTCCCGTGATCGCGCGGTCACTTCGTACAAGTTACATTGGTCCCGTGCTAGGTGTTAGTGCCTCACGGGACCATCCGGGGATTATTCCAGAGTTTCACCCTCTAATGCCATTTTCTAAGCCTAAGACTAAATATTTTCAAATTATCATCGTATTCTAAAATCGGGGGTCCCGTGATTGCGCTGTCAGTTCCTACGAGTTACATTGGTCCCGTGCGAGGTGTCAGTGCCTCTCAATAATCCGTTTGGGGGTTATTTCGATGTTTCGCCCTCTAATGCCATTTTTTAGACCTAAGTCTAGAAATTTTCAAATTATCCTCGTATTCTCAAATTGTGGGTCCCATGATCGCGCGGTCTGTTCGTACGAGTTATATTTATCCCGTGGGAGGTGTTGGTGCCCCTCACAGGGCCGTTCGGGGGTTGTTTTGGGTTTTCACCCACTAAAGACATATTTTGCTTAACTCCTGATATTTTTAAATTATCGTCGTATTTTCAAACCGGGATTCCCTTGATTGCGCGCTTTGTTCCTACGAGTTACATTTTTCTCGTGAAAGGGGTTAGTGCCTCTCACGAGATCGTAAAGGGGATGGCTTATGTTTCCACCTTCTAATGTCTTGTTTTTAAGATTAAGTCCTCATATTTTCAAATTATCATCGTATTCTCAAACCGGGAGTCTCGTGATCACGCAGTAATTTCCTAAGAGTTACATTGGTCCCGTGTGAGGTGTTGGTGCCACTCACGGGGCCATTCGAGGGATATTTCGGGTTTTCACCCCCTAAATCTAGAAATATGAAAATTTTCATCGTATTCTCAAATTAGGAGTCCCGTGATCACGCGATCAGTTCGTACGAGTTACATTGGTCCCGTGCGAGGTGTTGGTTTCGCTCACGGGGCCGTTTGTAGGTTATTTTGGTGTTTTGCCTTTAAACACCATGTTTTAAACCTTAAGTATAGAAATATTCAAATTACCATCGTATTATCAAGCTGATAGTCCCGTGGCTTCCCGGTCAGTTCCTTCGAGTTACATTGGTCCCGTACGAGGTGTTGGTGCCTCTCACGGGGCCGTGAGGGGGCTATTTTAGATTTTTGCCTTTAAAAGCCATGTTTTAAACTGTAAGACTGAAAATATTCAAATTACCGTCGTATTCTCAAACCGAGAGTCCCGTGGCTACGCAATCAGTTCCTACGAGTTACATTGGTCCCGTGGGAGGTGTTGGTGCCTCCCACGGGGCCGTTTGGGGAATATTTCGAATTTTCAAATTTTTAACGGCATGTTTGTAAGCCTATGTCCGGAAATAATCAAATTATCATCGTATTCTCAAACCGAGAGTCCCATGGATGCGTGGTCAGTTCTAACGAATTACATTGGTCTCATGGGAGGTGTTGGGTACTGCCACGGGGCCGTACGGGTGCTATGTTGGGTTTTTACCTTTAAACGCCATGTTTCTATGCCTAAGTCTAGAAATATGAAAATTATCATCATATTCTCAAACCGTGAGTCCCGTGATTACGCGATCAGTTCCGACGAGTTACATTGGTCCCGTGTGAGATGTTGGTGCCTCCTACGGGGCCGTTCGGGGGCTATTTTGCATTTTTACCTTTTAATGCCATGTTTTTAAGCCTAAGTTAAGAAATATTCAAATTATGGTCGTACTATCAAACCAAGAGTCCCTTGATTGCGCAGTCAGTTCATATTTTCAAATTATCGTCGTATTCAAACGAGGTGTTGGTGCCTCTCACGAGACCGTACGGGGGTTGTTTCATGTTTTCACCCTCTAATGCCTTGTTTTTAAGCTTAAATCCTCATATTTTCAAATTATCGTCGTATTCTCAAACTGGGATTTCTGTTATCGCACAGTCAGTTCCTATATGTTACATTGGACCCGTGAGAGGTGTTATGCCTCCCACGAGACCGTACGAGGGCTATTTCGTGTTTTTGCCCTCTAACACCTTGTTTTAAGTTTAAATCTTGATATTTTCAAATTATCATCGTATTCTCAAATCGGGAGTCCCATGATCGCGCGGTCAGTTCCTACGAGTTACATTAGTCCCGTGCGAGGTGTTAGGGCCTCTCATGGGACGGTACGGGGGCTGGTTCGTGTTTTCACCCTCTAACTTCTTATTTTTAAGCTTAAGTCCTTATATTTTCAAATTATCAGCATATTCTCAAACTGGGAGCCCTGTGATCATGCGGTAAGTTCTTAAGAGTTACATCGGTCCCGTGCGAGGTGTTGGTGCCACTCAAGGGGCCGTTTGTGGGCTATTTTGGGTTTTCACCCACTAACACCATATTTTTAATCCTAAGTCTACAAATAAGCAAATTATTGTCATATTCTCAAACTGGGAGTCCCGTGATTGCGTGATCAGTTTCTACGAGTTACATTGGTTATGTGTGAGGTGTTGATGCCTCCCACGAGGCCGTTCGGGGGCAGTGTTGAATTTTTTCCTTTTAACACCGTGTTTTTTAGCCTAAGTCTAGAAATATTCAAATTATCATGGTATTCTCAAATTGGGAGTCCCATGGGTGCGCGGTCAGTTCCTACGAGTTACATTGGTCCTATGTGAGGTGTTGGTGCCTCTCACGGGGACGTTAGGGGGCTTTTTCCGATTTTCCCCCACTAACGCCATGTTTTTATGCCTAAGTCTAGACATATACAAATTATCGTCAAACCGAGTGTCTTGTGATTGCGCGATCAGTTCGTACGAGTTACATTGGTCCCGTGCGAGGTGTTGGTAGCACTCACGGGGCCGTTCGTGGGCTATTTCGTATTTTCGCCCACTAACGCCATGTTTTTATGCCTAAGTCTAGAAATATGTAAATTATCATCATATTCTCAAACTAGAAGTACCGTGATCGTGCGGTCAGTTCCTACGAGTTACATCGGTCTCGTGCGAGGTGTTAGACCCACTCATCGGGCCGTTCGGGTGTTGTTTCGGTTTTCACCCACTAACGCCATTTTTTTATGCCTAAGTTTTTATACATGCAAATTATCATTGTATTCTCACATCGGGGGTCATGTGATCGCGCGGTTAGTGCGTACGAGTTACATTGGTCTCATGCGAGGTGTTGGTGCCACTCACGGGGCCATTCGGGGGTATGTTTCGTGTTTTCACCCACTAACGCCGTGTTTTTAAGCCTAAGTCTAAAAATATGCAAATTATCGTCATCTTTTCGAATCGGAAGTACCGTGATTGTGCGGTCAGTGCGTATGAGTTACATTGGTCCCGTGCGAGGTGTTGGTGCCACTCACGGGGCCGTTCGGGGGCTATCTTGTGTTTTCACCCACTAACGCCATAAGTCTACAAATAGGTAAATTATTGTTGTATTCTCAAACTGGGAGTCCCGTGATTGCGCGATGAGTTTCTACGAGTTACATTGGTTCCGTGTGAGGTGTTGGTGCCTCCCACGAGGCCGTTCGGGGGCAGTTTTGAATTTTTGACTTTGAACGCCGTGTTTTTTAGCCTAAGTCTAGAAATATGCAAATTATCATGGTATTCTCAAATCAGGAGTCTCGTGGGTACGCGGTCAGTTGCTACGAGTTACATTGGTCCCGTGTGAGGTGTAAGTGCCTCTCACGGGGACGTTCGGGGGCTGTTTCGGGCTTTCCCCCACTAACGCCATGTTTTTATGCCTAAGTATAGAAATATAAAAATTATCGTCAAATCGGGTGTCCCGTGATCGCGCGGTCAGTTCGTACGAGTTACATTGGTCCCGTGCGAGGTGTTGGTAGCACTCACGGGGCCATTCGAGGGTTGTTTTGGATTTTCGCCCACTAACGCCATGTTTTTATGCCTAAGTCTAGAAATATACAAATTATCATCGCATTCTCAAACCGAGAGTACCGTGATTGCGCGATCAGTTCCTACGAGTTACATCGATCCCATGCGAGGTGTTGGACCTACTCATAGGGCCGTTCGGGGGCTGTTTCGAGTTTTCACCCACTAACACCATGTTTTTATGCCTAAGTCTATATACATGAAAATTATCATCATATTCTCAAATCGGGGGTCATGTGATCGCGCGGTCCGTGCATATGAGTTACATTGGTCCCGTGCATGGTGTTGGTGCCACTCATGGAGCCGTTCGGGGGTTGTTTCGTGTTTTCACCCAATAACACCGTGATTTTAAGCCTAAGTATAGAATATACAAATTATCATGATATTCTCAAATCGAGAGTACTGTGGTCACGCGATTCGTGCGTGCGAGTTGCATTGGTCCCGTACGAGGTGTTGGTGCCACTCACGGGGCCGTTCGGGGGATGTTTCGGATTTTCTCCCACTAACGCCATGTTTTTAAGCCTATGTCTAGAAATATTCAAATTATCATTGTATTATTAAACCGGGAGTACCGTGATCACGCGATCAGTTCCTACGAGTTACATTGGTCCTGTGCGAAGTGTTGGTGCCATCACGGGGCCGTTCGGGGGCTGTTTCAGGTTTCAGCCATCTATCGCCATATTTTTAAGCCCAAGTCTATATATTTTCAAATTATCATTATATTCTCAAACTGGGGGTCCCGTGATCGCACGGTCTCTTCGTACGAGTTACATTGGTCCCGTGCTAGGTGTTGGTGCCTCACGGGACTATTCGGGGATTGTTTCGGAGTTTCACCTTCTAATGCCATTTTTTAAGAGTAAGACTAGATATTTTCAAATTTTTATTGCATTCTCAAATTGAGGGTACCGTGATTGCACTGTCAGTTCCTACGAGTTACATTGGTCCCATGCGAGGTGTTGGTGCCTCTCGGTAAGCCGTTCGGGGGTTATTTCGGTGTTTCTCCCTCTAATGCCATTATTTAAGCCTAAGTCTAGAAATTTTCAAATTATCCTCGTATTCTCAAACAGGTGGTCCCATGATCACGCAATATATTCATACGAGTTACATTTATGTCGTGAGAGGTGTTGGTGCCCCTCACGGGGCCGTTTGGGGGTTATTTCGGGTTTTCACCCACTAACGCCATATTTTTCTTAAGTCCTGATATTTTTAAATTATCGTTGTATTCTCAAATCGGGAGTCCCGTGATCGCGCGTTATGTTCCTACGAGTTACATTTTTCCCGTGCAAGGTGTTAGTGCCTCTCACGGGATCGTACGGGGGCTGGTTTATGTTTCCACTTTCTAACATCTTGTTTTTAAGCTTAAGTCCTCATATTTTCAAATTATCATCGTATTCTCAAACCGGGAGTCTCGTGATCACGCAGTAATTTCCTAAGAGTTACATTGGTCCCGGGTGAGGTGTTGGTGCCACTCACGGGGCCATTCGAGGGCTATTTCGGGTTTTCACCCCCTAACGCCATGTTTTTAAGCCTAAGTCTAGCAATATGCAAATTATCATCATATTCTCAAACCAGGAGTCCCATGATCACGCGGTCAGTTCGTACGAGTTACATTGCTCCCGTGCGAGGTGTTGGTAGCTCTCACGGGGCCGTTCGGAGGTTATTTTGGTGTTTTGCCTTTAAACACCATATTTTAAACCCGAAGTCTAGAAATATTCAAATTACCATTATATTCTCAAACTGGGAGTCCCGTGGCTGCTCGGTCAGTTCCTTCGAGTTACATTAGTCCTGCGTGAGGTGTTGTTGTGTCTCACGGGGCCGTGCAGGGGTTGTTTTCAATTTTTGCCTTTAAACGCCATGTTTTAAATCGTAAGACTGAAAATATTCAAATTATCGCCGTATTCTCAAACCAAGAGTCCCGTGGTTGCGCGATTAGTTCCTACGAGTTACATTGGTCCCGTGGGAGGTGTTGGTACCTCCCACGGGACCGTTTGGGGACTATTTTGAGTTTTTGCCTTTTAACGGCATGTTTTTAAGGCTATGTATATAAATAATCAAATTATCATCGTATTCTCAAATAGGGAATCCCATGGATGCGTGGGCAATTCCAACAAATTACATTGGTCCCTTGGGGGGTGTTGGGGCCTCCCACGGGGCCGTACGGATGCTGTTTCGAGTTTTTACCTTTAAACACCATGTTTCTATGCCGAAGTCTAGAAATATGAAAATTATCATCGTATTCTCAAATCGAGAGTCTCGTGATCGCGCAATCAGTTCCGACGAGTTACATGGGTCCCGTGCGAGGTGTTGGTTCCTCCCATAGGGTCGTTCGGGGGCTGTTTCGAGTTTTTACCCTTTAACGCCATGTTTTTAATCCTAAGTAAAGAAATATTCAAATTATCGTCATATTATCAAATCGAGAGTCCCTTGGTCGTGCAGTCAGTTCCTACGAGTTACATTGGTCCCGTGCGAGGTGTTAGTGCCTCTCACGGGACTGTACGGGGGTTGTTTCGTGTTTTCACCCTCTAACGCCTTATTTTTAAGCTTAAATCCTCATATTTTAAAATTATCGTTGAATTCTCAAACCAGGAATCCCGTGATCACGCGGTCAGTTCCTACATGTTACATTGGACCCCTGAGAGGTGTTGATGCCTCTCACGGGACCGTATGAGGGCTATTTTGTATTTTTGCCCTCTAACACCTTATTTTAAGCTCAAATCTTGATATTTTCAAATTATCATCATATTCTAAAATTGGCAGTCTCGTGATCGCGCGATCAGTTTCTATGAGTTACATTAGTCCCGTGCGAGGTGTTGGTGCCTCTCATGGGATCGTACGGGGGTTGGTTCGTGTTTTCACCCTCTAACTTATTTTTTTAAGCTTAAGTCCATATGTTTTAAAATTATCGTCGTATTCTCAAAACGAGAGTCCTGTGATAGCGCAATAAATTCTTACGAGTTACATTGGTCCCGTGCGAGGTGGTGGTGCCACTCACGGGGCCATTCGGGGGCTGTTTCGGGTTTTCTCCCACTAACGCCATGTTTTTAAGCCTAAGTCTAGAAATATTCAAATTATCGTGGTATTCTCAAATCGGGAGTCCCGTGGGTGCGCGGTCAGTTCCTACGAGTTACATTGGTCCCGTGTGAGCTATTCGTGACTCTCACGGGGATGTTCGGGGACTGTTTCGGGGTTTCCCCCACTAATGCGATGTTTTTATGCCTAAGTCTAGATATATAGAAATTATCATCAAACCGGGTGTTCCGTGATCGCGCGGTCAGTTCGTATGAGTTACATTGGTCCCGTGCGAGGTGTTGGTAGCACTCACGGGGACGTTCGGGGGTTGTTTTGGATTTTCGCCCACTAATACCATGTTTCTAGGCCTAAGTATAGAAATATACAAATTATCGTCGTATTCTTAAACTGGGAGTACCGTGATCACGGCGTCATTTCCTCTGAGTTGCATCGGTCCCGTGCGAGGTGTTGGACCTACTCATAGGGTTGTTTGGGGGCTGTTGCGATTTTTCACCCACTAACACCATGTTTTTATGCCTAAGTCTATATACATGAAAATTATCATTGTATTCTCAAATCGGGGGTCATCTGATCATGCGGTCAGTGCGTACGAGTTATATTGGTCCCGTGCGAGGTGTTGGTGCCACTCACGGGGCCGTTCGGGTGTTGTTTCATGTTTTCACCCACTAACGCCATGATTTTAAGCCTAAGTCTAGAAATATGGAAATTATCATCGTATTCTCAAATCGGGAGTACCGTGATCGCGCGGTTAGTGCGTACGAGTTACATTGGTCCCGTGCGAGATCTTGGTGCCACTCACGGGGCGGTTCAGGGGCTGTTTCGGATTTTCCCCCAACAACGCCATGTTTCTAAGCCTATTTCAAGGAATATTCAAATTATCATCGTATTCATCAACCGGGATTCTGGTGATCACGCGGTCAGTTCCTACGAGTTACATTGGTCCCGTGCGAGGTGTTGGTGCCACTTACAGGGCCGTTCTGGGGTTGTTTTGGATTTTTGCCCACTAACGCCATGTTTTGCCTAAGCCCTGATATTTTTAAAATATCATCGTATTTACAAACCGGGAATCCCGTGATCGAGCCATCAGTTCTTACGAGTTATATTGGTCCCGTTCGAGGTGTTGGTGTCACTCACGGGGCCGTTCGGGGGCTGTTTCGAGTTTTCACCACG
The DNA here is from genome assembly GCA_949130495.1 of Sambucus nigra. Classification (NCBI taxonomy): domain Eukaryota; kingdom Viridiplantae; phylum Streptophyta; class Magnoliopsida; order Dipsacales; family Adoxaceae; genus Sambucus; species Sambucus nigra. The sequence goes on along the minus strand of OX422221.1, from coordinate 273,253,508 downwards.
TAATGCCATGTTTTTATGCCAAAGTCTAGAAATACGCAAATTATCATTGTATTCTCAATCCAAGAGTCCCGTGATCGTGTAATAAGTTCCTACGAGTTATAATGGTCCCATATGAGGTGTTAGTGCCACTTACGGGCCCATTCGCTGATTGTTTCTGGTTTTCACCCACTAACGCCATGTTTTTATGCCTATGTCTAGAAATATGCAAATTATTGTCGTATTCTCAAATCGAGAGTGTCGTGATCGCGTGGTCAATTCCTACGAGTTACATTGGTCCCGTGCGAGGTGTTGGTTCCACTCACGGGGCCGTTCGGGGGCTGTTTACGGTTTTCACCCTCTAACGCCATATTTTTATACCTAATTCTAGAAATATACAAATTATCATCATATTCTGAAACCGGGAGTCCCACCATCGCGCGATCAGTTCCTACGAGTTACATGGTCCCGTGCGAGGTGTTACTACCACTTACGGGGCCGTTCGGGGGCTGTTTCAGGTTTTGGCCTACTATCGCCATATTTTTAAGCCTAACTCTATATATTTTCAAATTATCGTTGTATTCATAAATCAGGGGTCCCGTGATCGCGCGAATACTTCGTAGGAGTTACATTGGTCCCGTGCTAGGTGTTGGTGCCTCTCACGGGACCGTTCCGGGGTTTCACCCTCTAATGCCATTTTTTATGCCTAAGACTAAATATTTTCAAATTATTGTTGTATTCTCAAACCGAGGGTCCCATGACCGTGCGGTCAGTTCCTACGAGTTACATTGGTCCCGTGCGAGGTGATGGTGCCTCTCCGTAAGCCGTTCGGGGGATGTTTATGTGTTTCGCCCTCTAATGCCATTTTTTAAGTGTAAGTCTAGATATTTTAAAATTATCCTTGTATTCTCCAATCGGGGGGCCCATGATCGCGCGGTCTGTTCGTACGAATTATTTTGGTCTCGTGCAAGGTGTTGGTGCCCCTCATGGGGACGTTCGGTGGCTGTTTCGGGTTTTCACCCACTAACGCCATGTTTTGCTTAAATCCTGATATTTTTAAATTATCGTCGTATTATCTAACTGGGAGTCCCGTGATCGTGCAGTAAGTTCCTGCGAGTTACATTGGTCCCGTTCAAGGTGTTAGTGCCTCTCACGGGACTGCGCGGGGGCTAATTTATGTTTTCACCATCTAACGTCTTGTTCTTAAACTTAAGTCCTCATATTTTCAACTTATCGTTGTATTCTGAAATCGGTAGTCTCGTGATCGTGCAGTAAGTTCCTAAGAGTTACATTGGTCCCGTGCAACATATTGGTTCCACTCACGGAGCCGTTCGGGGGCTATTTTGGGTTTTCACCCACTAACACCATGTTTTTAAGACTAAGTCTAGTAATATGCAAATTATAGTTGTATTCTCAAACTCGGAGTCCTGTGATCACGCGATTAGTTCGTACGAGTTACATTGGTCCCGTGCGAGGTGTTGGTGCCACTCACGGGGCCGTTCGGGGGCTCTTTCGGGTTTTCACCCACTAACGCCATGTTTTAAAGCCTAAATCTTGAAATATTCAAATTATCGTGGTATTCTCAAATCGGGAGTCCCGTGGGTGCGTGGTGAGTTCCTACGAGTTACATTGGTCCTGTGTGAGGTGTTCGTGCCTCTCACGGGGACTTTCGAGGGCTGTTTCGAGTTTTCCCCCACTAATTCCATGTTTTTATGGCTAAGTCTAGAAATATAGTAATTATCATCAAACCGGGTGTCCGTGATCGCGCGGTCAGTTCGTACGAGTTACATTGGTCTCATGCGAGGTGTTGGTAGCATTCACCGGGCCGTTCTGGGATTGTTTTGGATTTTTGCCCACTAATGCCATGTTTTTATGCCTAAGTCTCGAAATATACAAATTATCGTCGTATTCTCAAACTGGGAGTACCGTGATCACGCGGTCAGTTCCTATGAGTAACATCGGTCCCGTACGAGGTGTTGGATCTACTCATAGGGCCGTTCGGGGGCTGTTTCGGTTTTTCACCCACTAACACCATGTTTTTATGCCTAAGTCTATATACATGAAAATTATCATTGTATTCTCAAATCGGGGGTCATGTGATCGTGTGGTCAGTGCGTACGAGTTACATTGGTCCCGTGCGAGGTGTTGGTGCCACCCACGGGACCGTTCGGGGGTTGTTTCGTGATTTCACCCGCTAACGCCATGATTTTAATCTTACGTCTAAAAATATGGAAATTATCATCGTATTCTCAAATCGGGAGTACCGTGATCGCGCGGTTAGTGAGTACGAGTAACATTGGTACCATGCGAGGTGTTGGTGCCACTCACGGGGCGGTTCGGGGGTTGTTTCGGATTTTCCCCCAAAACGACATGTTTTTAAGCGTATGTCTAGAAATATAAAAATTATCATCGTATTCTTAAACTGGGAGTCTCGTGATCACGCGGTTAGTTCCTACAAGTTACTGCGAGGTGTTGGTGCCACTTACGGGGCCGTTCTGGGGTTGTTTTGGATTTTCGCCCACTAATGCCATGTTTTGCCTAAGCCCTGATATTTTTAAAATATCATCGTATTCCCAAACCGGGAATCCCGTGATCGGGCCATCAGTTCCTACGAGTTACATTGGTCCCGTTTGAGGTGTTGGTGCCACTCACGGGGCCGTTCGGGGGCTGTTTCGAGTTTTCACCACGTAGCGCCATGTTTTTATGCCTAAGTCTAGAAATATGCAAATTATCATCGTACTCTCTAACCGAGAGTCCCGTAATCATTTAATAAGTTCCTACGAGTTAAAATGGTCCCGTGTGAGGTGTTGGTGCCACTCGTGGGCCCATTCGAGGATTGTTTTTGGTTTTCACCCACTAACGCCATGTTTTTATGCCTATGTCTAGAAATATGCAAATTATTGTCGTATTCTCAAACCGAGAGTGCCATGATCGTGCGGTCAATTCCTACGAGTTACATTGGTCCTGTGCGAGGTGTTGGTGCCACTTACGGGGCCGTTCGAAGGTTGTTTACTGTTTTCACCCTATAATGCCATATTTTTATACCTAAGTCTAGAAATATACAAATTATCATCATATTCTAAAACCGAGAGTCCCATCATTGCGCGATCAGTTCCTACGAGTTACATGGTCCCGTGCGAGGTGTTGGTGCCACTCACTGGGCCGTTCGGGGGTTGTTTCAGGTTTCGGCTTACTATCGCCATATTTTTAAGCCTGACTCTATATATTTTCAAATTATCATTGTATTCTTAAATCAGGGGTCCCGTGATCGCACGATCACTTCGTACGAGTTACATTGGTCCCGTGCTAGGTGTTGGTGCCTCTCACGAGACCGTTCGGGGATTATTTCAGGGTTTCACCCTCTAATGCCATTTTTTATGCCTAAGACTAAATATTTTATAATTATTTTTACATTCTCAAACCGAGGGTCCCGTGATCGTGTGGTCAGTTCCTACGAGTTACATTGGTCCCGTACGAGGTGTTGGTGCCTCTCAGTAAGCCGTTCGGGGGTTGTTTCGATGTTTCGCCCTCTATTGCCTTTTTTAAGCCTAAGTCTAGATATTTTAAAATTACCCTCGTATTCTCCAACCGGGGGGCCCATGATCGCGCGATCTGTTCATACGAATTACGTTGATATCGTGCGAGGTGTTGGTGCCCCTCATGGGGATGTTCGGTGGCTGTTTCGGGTTTTCATCCACTAACGCCATGTTTTGCTTAAGTCCTGATATTTTTAAATTATCGTCGTATTATCAAAGTGGGAGTCCCATGATCATGTGGTAAGTTCCTGCGAGTTACATTGGTCTCGTGTAAGGTGTTAGTGCCTCTCACGGGACCGTGCGGGGGCTAATTTATGTTTTCACCTTCTAACATCTTGTTTTTAAGCTTAAGTCCTCATATTTTCAACTTATCGTCGTATTCTCAAACCGGGAGTCTCGTGATCACGCAGTAAGTTCCTAACAGTTACATTGGTCCCGTGCAATATATTGGTTCAACTCACGGGGCCGTTCGGGGGCTATTTTGGGTTTTCACCCACTAACGCCATGTTTTTAAGCCCAAGTCTAGTAATATGCAAACTATAGTTGTATTCTCAAACCGGGAGTCCCGTGATCACACGGTTAGTTTGTACGAGTTAGATTGGTCCCGTGCGCGGTGTTGGTGCCTCTCACGGGGCCGTTCGGGGCTGTTTCAGGTTTTCACCCACTAACGCCATGTTTTTAAGCCCAAGTCTAGAAATATTCAAATTATCGTGGTATTCTCAAATCGAGAGTCCCGTGGGTGCGCGGTGAGTTCCTACGAGTTACATTGGTCCCGTGTGAGGTGTTCGTGCCTCTCACGGGGACATTCGGGGGATGTTTAGAGTTTTCCTCCACTAATGCCATGTTTTTATACCTAAGTCTAGAAATATAGAAAATATCATCAAACCGGGTGTCCCGTGATCGTGATTAGTTCGTACGAGTTATATTGGTTCCGTGCGAGGTGTTGGTAGCACTCAACGGGCCGTTCGAGGGTTGTTTTGGATTTTTGCCCACTAACGCCATGTTTTTATGCCTAAGTCTAGAAATATACCAATTATCATCGTATTCTCAAATTGGGAGTACCGTAATCACGCGGTTAGTTCCTATGAGTAACATCGATCCCGTGCGAGGTGTTGGACCTACTCATAGGGCCGTTCAGGGGCTGTTTCGGTTTTTCACCCACTAACACCATGTTTTTATGCCTAAGTCTATATACATGAAAATTATCATTGTATTCTCAAATCGGGGGTCATGTGATCATGCGGTCAGTGCATACGAGTTACATTGGTCCCGTGCGTGGTGTTGGTGCCACTCACGGGGCCGTTCAGGGGTTTTTCATGTTTTCACCCACTAACGCTGTGATTTTAAGCTTAAGTCTAGAAATATGAAAATTATCATCATATTCTCAAATCAGGAGTACCGTGATCACGCGGTTAGTGCGTACGAGTTACATTGGTGCCATGCGAGGTGTTGGTGCCACTCACGGGGCCGTTCAGGGGTTGTTTCGGGTTTTCCCCCAATAACGCCATGTTTTTAAACCTATGTCCAGATATAGGCAAATTATAGTTGTATTCTTAAACCGAGAGTCTCGTGATCACGCGGTCAGTTCCTACTAGTTACATTTGTCCCGTGCGAGGTGTTGGTGCCACTTACGGGACCATCTGGGGTTGTTTTGGATTTTCGCCCACTAACGCCATGTTTTGCGTAAGACCTAATATTTTTAAAATATCATCGTATTCCCAAACTGAGAATCCCGTGATCGCATCAGTTCCTACGAGTTACATTGCTCCCGTTCGAGGTGTTAGTGCCACTCACGGGGCCATTCGGGGGCTGTTTTGAGTTTTCACCACGTAACGCCATGTTTTTATTCCTAAGTCTAGAAATATGCAAATTATCATCATATTCTCAAACCGAGAGTCCTGTGATCATGTAATACGTTCCTACGAGTTACAATGGTCCGGTGTGAGGTGTTGGTGCCACTCACGGGCCCATTTGAGGATTGTTTCTGATTTTCACCCACTAACGCCATGTTTTTGTGCTTATGTCTAGAAATATGAGACTTATTGTCGTATTCTCAAACCGAGAGTGCTGTGATCACACGGCCAATTCATATGAGTTACATTGGTCCCGTGCGAGCTGTTAGTGCCACTCACGAGGCCGTTCGGGGGTCGTTTATAGTTTTCACCCTCTAACGCCATATTTTTATACCTAAGTCTAGAAATATACAAATTATCATCATATTCTGAAAGCGGGAGTCCCGTCATCGCGCGATCAGTTGTTAAGAGTTACATGGTCCCATTCGAGGTGTTGGTGCCACTCACGGGTCCGTTCGGGGGCTCTTTCAGGTTTCGGCCTACTATCGCCATATTTTTAAGCCTAAGTCTCTATATTTTCAAATTATCATTGAATTCTTAAATCAGGGGTCCCGTGATCGCGCGATCACTTCGTACAACCCGTGCTAGGTATTGGTGCCTCTCACTGGACCGTTCAGGGATTGTTTTGGGTTTCACCCTCTAATGCCATTTTTTATGCCTAAGACTAAATATTTTCAAATTATTGTCGTATTCTCAAACCGAGGGTCATGTGATTGTGCGGTCAGTTCCTACGAGTTACATTGGTCCCATGCAAGGTGTTGGTGCCTCTCAGTAAGCCGTTCGGGGGTTGTTTTGGTATTTCGCCCTCTAATGCCATTTTTTAAGCCTAAGTCTAGATATTTTAAAATTACCCTCGTATTCTCCAATCGGGGGGCCCATAATCGCGCGGTCTTTTTGTACGAATTACTTTGGTTTCGTGGGAGGTGTTGGTGCCCCTCATGGGGACGTTCGGTGGATGTTTCGGGTTTTCACCCACTAACGCCATGTTTTGCTTAAGTCCTGATATTTTTAAATTATCGTCGTATTATCAAACTGGGAGTCCCGTGATCGTGCGGTAAGTTTCTGCGAGTTACATTGGTCCCGTGCAAGTTGTTAGTGCCTCTCACGGGACCGTGCGGGGGCTAATTTATGTCTTCACCTTCTAACGTCCTGTTTTTAAGCTTAAGTCCTCATATCTTCAACTTATCATTGTATTCTCAAAACGGGAGTCTCGTGATCACGCTTTAAGTTCCTAAGAGTTACATTGGTCCCGTGCAACATATTGGTTCCACTCACGGGGCCATTCGGGGGCTATTTTGTGTTTTCACCCACTAACGCCATGTTTTTAAGCCTACGTCTAGTAATATGCAAATTATAGTTGTATTCTCAAACCGGGAGTCCCGTGATCAAGCGGTTAGTTCGTACCAGTTACATTGGTCCCGTGCGAGGCGTTTGTGCCTCTCACGGGGCCGGTCAGAGGTTATTTTAGTGTTTGGCCTTTAAACAACATATTTTAAACCCTAAGTCTAGAAATATTAAAATTATCGTCGTATTCTCAAACTGAGAGTCCTGTGGCTACCCGGTCAGTTCCTTCGAGTTACATTGGTCCCGTGCAAGGTGTTGGTGCCTCTCACGGGGCCGTGCGGGGGCTACTTCCGATTTTTGCCATTAAACGCCATGTTTTAAATCGTAAGTCTAAAAATATTAAAATTACCGTTGTATTCTCAAATTGATAGTCCCGTGGATGCACGATTAATTCCTACAAGTGACACTGGTCCTGTTGGAGGTGTTGGTGCCTCCCACGGGGTCGTTTGGAGACTGTTTCGAGTTTTTACCTTTTAATGCCATGTTTTTAAGCCTATGTCTAAAAAGAATCAAATTATCCTCGTATTCTCAAACCAGGAGTCCCATGAATGCGTGGTCAGTACCTATGAATTACATTGGTCCCGTGGGAGGTGTTGGGGCCTCCATGGGGCCGTATGGGTGCTGTTCGGGTTTTTACCTTTAAACACCATGTTTTTATGCCTAAGTCTAGAAATATACAAATTATCATCGTATTCTCAAACCGGGAGTCCCGTGATCGCGTGGTCAGTTATGACGAGTTACATTGGTCTCGTACGAGGTGTTGGTGCCTCCACGGGGCCATTCGGGGGCTGTTTCGAGTTTTTACCTTTTAACGCCATGTTTTTTTAGCCTAAGTGAAGAAATATTCAAATTATCGTCGTATTCTCAAATTGAAAGTCCCATGATTGCGCGATTAGTTCCTATGAGTTACATTGGTCCCGTGCAAGGTGTTGGTGCCTCTCACGGGACCGTACGGGGGTTGTTTAGTATTTTCACCCCCTAACGCCTTATTTTTAAACTTTAATCCTCATATTTTCAAATAATTGTCGTATTCTCAAATCGGGAATCCCGTGATCCCGCGGTCAGTTCCTAGATGTTACTTTGGACCTGTAAGAGGTATTGATGCCTCTCATGGGACCGTACGAGGGCTATTTCGTGTTTTCGCCCTCTAACGCCTTGTTTTAAGCTTAAATCTTGATATTTTCAAATTGTCGTTGTATTCTCAAATCGGGAGTCCCGTGATCGCGCGGTCAGTTTCTACGAGTTACATTAGTCCCGTGCGAGTTGTTGGTGCCTCTCATTGGACCATACGAGGATGGTTCGTGTTTTCACCCTCTAACTTCTTATTTTTAAGCTTAAGTCCTTATATTTTCAAATTATCATCGTATTCTTAAACTGGAAGTCCGGTGATCGCGCGATAAGTTCTTACAAGTTATATTGGTCCCGTGCGAGGTGTTGGTGCCACTCACGGGGCCATTCGGGGGCTATTTCGGGTTTTCACCAACTAAAGCCATGTTTTTAAGCCTAAGCCTAGAAATATGAAAATTAATATTGTATTCTCAAACCGGGAGTCCCATAGTTGCGCGGTCAATTTCTACGAGTTACATTGGTCCCATGTGAAGTGTTGGTGCCTCCCATGAGGACGTTCGAGGACAGTTTTGAATTTTTTCCTTCTAACGCTGTGTTTTTTAACCTAAGTCTAGAAATATTCAAACTATCGTGGTATTCTTAAACCGAGAGTCTCCTGGAGCACGGTCAGTTCCTACGAGTTACATTGGTCCCGTGTGGGTGTTGGTACCTCTCACGGGAATGTTCGGGGGCTGTTTCGAGTTTTTACCTTTTAATGCCATGTTTTTAAGTATAAGTTTTGAAATATTCAAATTATATCCATAATCTTAAACAGGGAATCCCACGATCATGCGATCAGTTCCTATGAGTTACATTGTCCCGTGCGAGGTGTTGGTTCCACTCACGAGGCTGTTCGGGGGCTCTTTCGGGTTTTCACCTTCTAACGCCATGTCTTTATACCTAAGTCTAGAAATATGAAAATTGTAGTTCAATTCTCAAATCGGGAGTCCCATGATCGTGCGGTCATTTCCTGCGAGTTACATTGATCTCGTACGAGGTGTTGGTGCCACTCACGGGGCCGGGGGTTGTTTCAGGTTTCGGCCATCTATCGCCATATTTTTAAGACTAAGTCTATATATTTTCAAATTATCGTTGCATTCTCAAACCAGGGGTCCCGTGATCGTGCGATCAGTTCGTACGAGTTACATTGGTCTCGTGCGAGGTGTTGGTGCCTCTCACGGGACCGTTCGGGGATTGTTTTGGGGTTTCACACTCTAATGTTATTTTTTAAGCCCAAGTCTAGATATTTTAAAATTATTATCGTATTCTCAAACCGTGGGTCCCGTGATTGCATGATCAGTTCATATGAGTTACATTGGTCCCGTGCGAGGTGGATGTGCCTATCACGGGGCCATTCTGGGGTTATTTCGGTGTTTTGCCCTCTAATGCCATTTTTAAGCCTAAGTCTAGATATTTTCAAATTATCCTCGTATTCTCAAACCGAAGGTCCCGTGATCGCGCGGTCTGTTCTTACGAGTTATATTGGTCCCGTGCATGGTGTTGGTGCCTCTCAAGGGTCTGTTTTGGGTTTTCACCCACTAACGCCATATTTGATTAAGTCCTGATATTTTCAAATTATCGTCGTATTCTCAAATCGGGAGTCCCGTGATCACGCGATAAGTTCCTATGAGTTACATTGGCCCCGTGCAAGGTGTTGGTGCCTCTCATAGGATCGTATGGGGGCTGGTTTGTGTTTTCAAGCTTAAGTCCTCATATTTTCAAATTATCATTGTATTCTCAAACCGGGACTCCCATGATCGCACGGTAAGTTCCTACGAGTTACATTGGTCCCGTACGAGGTGTTGGTGCCACTCATGGGGCCGTTCGGGGGCTATTTCGAGTTTTCACCCACTGACGCAATATTTTTTAGCCTAAGTCTAGAAATATGTAAATTATCATCATATTCTCAAACTGGGAGTCCCGTGATCGCGCGGCCAGTTCGTACGAGTTACATTGGTCTTGTGCGAGGTATTGGTGCCTCTACGAGACTTTTCAGGGATTGTTTCGAGGTTTCACCCTCTAATGCCATTTTTTAAGCTTAAGTCTAGATATTTTTAAATTTTCGTCGTATTCTCAAACTGGGGGTCCCATGATGATGCGATCAGTTCATACGAGTTACATTGGTCCCATGCCAGGTGTTGGTGCCTCTCACGGGGCCATTTGCCAGTTGTTTCAGAGTTTTGCCTTTAAAGTTAAGAAATATTCAAATTACTGTCGTATTCTCAAATCGAGAGTCCCATGGTTGTGCGGTCAGTTCCTAGGAGTTACATTGGTCCAGTGCAAGGCGTTGATGCCTTTCACGGGGCCGTGCGGGGGCTGTTTCCAGTTTTTTCCTTTGAACACCATGTTTTAAATTGTAAGTCTATAAATATTCAAATTAATGTCGTATTCTCAAACTGGGAGTCTCGTGGTTGCGCGATCAGCTCCTATGAGTTACATTGGTCCTGTGGGGGGTGTTGGTGCCTCTTACGGGACCGTTCGGGGATTATTTCGAGTTTTTTCCTTTTAACGCCATATTTTTAAGACTATGTCTAGAAATATTCAAATTATTGTCATAATCTCAAATTGAGAATTCTTTGGTTGCGCGGTTAGTTCCTAAAAGTTACATTGGTCCCGTGCGAGGTGTTGGTGCCTCTCACGGGATCATACGGGGGTTGTTTCATGTTTTCACCCTCTAACGCCTTGTTTTCAAGATTAAATCCTCATATTTTCAAATTATCATCGTATTCTCAAACCGGGAGTCCCGTGATCGCGCGTTTAGTTCCTACATATTATATTGGACTCGAGAGAGGTCTTGATGCCTCTAACGGGACCATACGAGGGTATTTCGTGTTTTCGCCCTCTAACGCCTTGTTTTAAGCTTAAGTCGTGATATTTTCAAATTATCGTCGTATTCTCAAATCGGGAGTCTACGAGTTATATTGGTTCCGTGCGAGGTGTTGGTGCGTCTCACGGGACCGTACGGTGGTTGGTTCGTGTTTTCACCCTCTAACGTCTTGTTTTTAAGCTTAAGCCTCATATTTTCAAATTATCGTCGTATTCTCAAATCGAGAGTCCCGTGATCGCGCGATAAGTTATTACGAGTTACATTGGTCCCGTGCAAGGTGTTGGTACCACTCACGGGGACATTCGGGGGCTGTCTGAATTTTCACCCACTAACGCCATGTCTTTAAGCCTAAGTCTAGAAATATACAAATTATCATTGTATTGTCAAACCGAGAGTCCCATGATCGCACGATCAGTTCCTACGAGTTACATTGGTCCCGTGTGAGGTGTTTGTGCCTCTCACGGGACCGTACGGGGGTCGTTTCATGTTTTCACCCTCTAACGCCTTCTTTTCAAGATTAAATCCTCATATTTTCAAATTATCGTCGTATTCTCAAACCGGGAGTCCCGTGATCGCTCGTTCAGTTCCTACATGTTATATTGGACCCGTGAGAGGTGTTGATGCCTCTAACGGGACCGTACGAGGACAATTTCGTGTTTTCGCCCTCTAATGCCTTATTTTAAGCTTAAGTCATGATATTTTCAAATTATTATCGTATTCTGAAATCGAGAGTCTACGAGTTATATTGGTTCAGTGCGAGGTATTGGTGCCTCTCACGGGACCGTACGATGGCTGGTTCATGTTTTCACCCTCTAACGTCTTGTTTTTAAGCTTAAGCCTCATATTTTCAAATGATTGTCGTACTCTCAAACCGAGAGTCCCTTGGTCGCGCGGTAAGTTCCTACGAGTTACATTGGACCCGTGTGAGGTGTTGGTGCCACACACGGGGGCGTTTGGGGGTTATTTTGAGTTTTCACCCACTAACGCCATGTTTTTAAGCCTAAGTCTAGAAATATGTAAATTATTGTCGTATTCTTAAACCGGGAGCCCCGTGATTGCGCGATCAGTTTCTACATGTCACATTGGACCTTGAGAGGTGTTGATGCCTCTCACAGGACTGTACGGGGGATGTTTCGTCTTTTAACTCTCTAACGCCTTATTTTTAAGCTTAATTCCTCATATTTTCAAATTATCATCGTATTCTGACATCGGGAGTCCTGTGATCGTGCAGCCAGTTCCTATGAATTACATTGGTCCTGTGCGAGGTGTTGGTGCCTCTCACGGGACCGTACGGGGGCTAGTTTGTGTTTTCACCCTCTAACATCTTGTTTTGAATCTTAAGTACTCATATTTTCAAATTATCATCATATTCTCAGACCGAGAGTCCATTGATCGCGCGATAAGTTCCTACGATTTACATTGGTCCCGTGCGAGGTGTTGGTGCCACTCAGTAAGCCGTTCGGGGGATGTTTCGAGTTTTCACCTACTAACGCCATGTCTTTAAGCCTAAGTCTAGAAATATGTAAATTATTCTTGTATTCTAAAATCGGGAGTCCCGTGATCGTGCGGTCAGTTCCTACGAGTTACATTGGTCCCGTGAGAGGTGCTGGTGCCTCCCATGTGTCCGTTCGGGGGTTGTTTCGAGTTTTTGCATTCTAACGCCATGTTTTTAAGTCTAAGTTTAGAAATATTTAAATTATCATGGTATTCTCAAATCGGGAGTCCCGTGGCTGTGCAGTGAGTTCCTATTAGTCACATTGGTCCCGTGTGAGGTGTTAGTGCCTCTCACGGGGCCCTACGGGGGCTGTTTCCATTTTTTGCCTTTAAACACCATGTTTTAAACCCTAAGTCCAGAAATATTCAAATTACCATAGTATTCTCATACCGGGAGTCCCGTGGTTGCGCGATCAGTTCCTACGAGTTACATTGGTACCGTGCAAGGTGTTGGTGCCTCTCACAAGGCTGTTAGGGGGTTATTTTCGGTTTTTGCCGTTAAACGCCATGTTAAATCGTAAGTCTATAAATATTAAAATTACCATTGTATTCTCAAATCGGGTGTCCTGTGGCTGTGCGATCCGTTGCTATGAGTTACATCGGTCCCGTGGGAGGTGTTGGTGACTCCTACAGGGCTGTTGGGGACTGTTTCAAGTTTTTGCCTTTTAGCGCCATGTTTTTAAGCCTATATCTAACAATATTCAAATTGTCATCGTATTATCAAATCGGGACTCCCATGGCTGCGAGGTCAGTTCCTACAAGTTATGTTAGTCCCGTGGGTGGTGTTGGTGCGTCCCACGGGGCCGTACAGGGGGCTGTTTCGGGTTTTTACCTTTAAACGCCATGTTTTTAAGCCGAAGTCTAAAAAAATTCAAATTACTGTCTTATTCTCAAATTGGGAGTCCCGTGGTTATGCGGTCAATTGCTACGAGTTACATTGGTCCCGTGGGAGGTGTTGGTGCCTCCCACGGGGCCGTTCGGGGGATGTTTCGAGTTGTTGCCTTTTAATGTCATGTTTTTAAGCCTATGTCTAGAAATATTGAAATTATTGATATAAGCTCAAACCAGAAATCTCGTGGTTGTGCGGTCAGTTCCTACGAGTTACATTGGTCCCGTGCGAGGTGTTGGTGCCTCTCACGGGACCGTACGGTGGTTGTTTCGTATTTTCACCCTCTAACGCCTTGTTTTTAAGATTAAATCCTCATATTTTTAAATTATTATCGTATTCTCAAATCAGGAGTCCCGTGATCACGTGGTCAGTTGCTACATGTTACATTGGACCCATGAGAGGTGTTGATGCCTCTCACGGCACCGTACGAGGGCTATTTCGTGTTTTCGCCCTCTAACGCCTTGTTTTAAGCTTAAGTCATGATATTTTCCAATTATATTCGTAGTTTCAAATCGGGAGTCCCGTAATCGCGCGGTTAGTTCCTACGAGTTACATTGGTCTCGTGAGAGGTGTTGGTGCCTCTCACGGGACCGTACGGGGGTTGTTTCGTGTTTTCACCCTCTAAGGCATTGTTTTTAATCTTATGTCTAAATATTATCAAATTATCCTCGTATTCTCAAACCGGAAGTCATGTGATCCTGTGATCAGTTCCAATGCGTTACATTAGTCTCGTGTGATGTGTCAATACCTCTCATATGACCGTTCGGGAGTATTTCAGGATTTCCCACTCTAATGCCATGAATGAAACAATTCTAAATGTTAGAGGTAGTGCATCTAATCACCCCTCAATTTTATTTATATCTTACATGAAAAAAGTGTCAAACGGAACTCATCATTTAACATTGGTATAATCATAACAATTTAATATATGCATAAAAGAGTGACAAAATGGGGTTTAATAACTTGCCAGCAAGGGCACATGCTACCACGAACACTATTCTTGTCGTTGATTCACTCCATATCCTTTACACAATGTATCTAAAAGAAATTTGCAAATACTATTTAGAGAATGGTTCAGACAAAAAAAAATGCACACATTTAGAAAGAATAATAACACTTAACAATGAGAGATAGAGAGTTTAGACCCTTTTGAGAGTTTAGAGAGTTTTTTTTGTAAAATTAATAGTTTAGGACTTAATTGCAATTTACTTTACATATTATGTGAAATTGAGAAGTTGAAAACTTACTGTTAATATCATCGACAACGATGGGATGGGGATGCAATAAAACTATTGTTTGAGTGTCATCAAATTTTGCTAGATTTACATCTACGATACCTGAGAGCAACAAAGAAACCAAAAATTAGCACTTAAGTCCCCAAATTAGATCCTAAATCATATATATAACAACTATATATAGTACGTCATGCCTATCGCAACTATATATAACTGCTGTAGCCGATGTAGATTATGAGTCTATTATAATCAACCTGTGATAAATGATGTCTAACATGAATTAGTGAATTAGTGAAATGATGTCTAACGTGAATTATGAGTATATTTCTCATTTCCCATGGCTGGAAGCAAATACCAATCAAATAGACTTTTAACCAACAAGTTCTTCACTCATAAAATGATGTCTAACATGAATTAGTGAAAGTAGGAAACTAAAGTGTGATGCTCACATTGAATAAATGAAACCTAATTTGGAAGCCAAGTGTCCAGCGTAGCAGATCTAACCCGCAACAATAACAATAGGGAATGTCCTTCTCCTTGATCCGAGACAACACATTGTCAATGTAGAACTGTGCTGGAGCATAATTGGGAATGTTTTTTACTGTCCGTCTAGTATGCATAACATAAGATTTTTTAGAAATATAAATTGGAGCTCTAGCACACTGATAGTAAAATGAGTCCCAACTAAATATACAATATATTCCCCAGAAGCATAGGTAGTTTTATTTAAAAAAATCTAATAGAATCTAAAAAAGCCTTTCCAGTAAAACTACAATCTTGGTTGAATTAGGAACATAGCCATTCCGCAAAGTTCAAATAATACTCACAACACTAAATCGAATAATTAGAAGAATAATTGTATACATACATGACATTTTGTGGACGAATCTGAATTTGGTTAGAGAGAGTACTTAAGGTCCTTCCTGGCCTTTTCGCAGATAGTCCTGCATTTCCACTGGGATTTTGAAAACAAAAGCATTAAATAAGTAACATTCTTGGAAGAAGAAAAAAACATGAAAGAAAATTATACAAACACCAACTCATCCTCCAGAACTGGCACCAATCTGAGGATACTTCAACATAGTCCAATCAAACACATAGTCAAATTGATAACCTACAAAGTGGGACAAAATCAGATATAAAAGATGAGAATATATAACTACCTAAAGCCTAAATACTCATATAGTACGTAAAAAATAAAAATAAAACTCATTACTTGCTTTAAAAAACTTATAGTTATACTTTCTATTTACTTTCATGAATAAATAAGTCTCGAACAATACCCGATTAAACCCAAGTCATATCAGCAAAGTGAGAGTGGCTAATCAGTCTCCCACTTTAATAAAGCTAAACCGAGCAAATACGCATTTGATATTGCAGGACATGAATTAAAAAAATGCAGAAGATTGGATATATGTATATATATTCTCACTTTCAAAATGAATTAGTGAAATTTGACTCTACAAAAATACAGATATCACTCATCTTTGCAAATAGGCACAATGCTTCAATGATAAGAAATATGTAAGTGAGAAATTTTGAAGACCTTCAAACTTTGAGGCATTTACTCAAACACTTGGGCACTAATTGTAATAAATCATAAAAATAAAAGGTATATTTTGTATAAAACTCGAATTAACCCAACACCACTGAATACTTTGGCCCCAGACCAAAAATCTTGGATCCTCCACTTAACCTCTAGGCTTTCATACTTGAGGTTGCTTCCGCACTTTATACGTATATAATCAATCACAACTTAAAGTTAAAAAACTAAGAAAGATTATTTATTTAGCAGGAGCCCTCCTAATATTAAAGTGTAAGAGTGTCATGTTTTAAATTATAGTGTTAAACAGTTATATTACCAGTTTATATAACTATTAAATTAAAAAAATAAAAGAAATTGATATGTGTTTGTTTAGAGAGATGGGGGTACCTGAGGAGGGTAAACAAAAGAAATTGATACATGTTTGTCGAGCCATCACCTATATACACAACACTAAATCGATATCCGAACTTTCACTGCACACCAAAGAACTCTCTCTCCTCCACCATCGTCGGTGGTGTATGGGTGAAAGAACCCTACAGCCTTCTTTTTATTTCTGTGACCATTTACAACAATCGAAACTATTCTTAACCAACTTAACCATTTTCCATTTAACCAACTTACCACCGGCGGTCTCGGCGATTGGTTTGCCAGAAAAGCCACAGTCCCATCTTGGAGCTTTGAGCGCGGCTATTTCCTTAGGGGGTAATGAAAAAAACGAAGGCAGTGTACTAAATGAGGAAAATAATGTAGTGTCTTTACTTTGTTAAGATTGAATCTATTCATGGATCTCAGTCGTGACCCACCAGCCGAAACAATTTAATGAAACCAAAAGACCTCATTAAACTACAGATGGTCACGGCCCATAGCCGAGACCCATGCCAAGAAATGGTCACGGCCCCCAACCGTAACCCTTAGTATGTGTGTTTTGTGCTTCGACATGCCTATGGTCACAGTCCAAATCCATGAACCATCCGTGACCAAGCTTGGAGGGAATTTTGGCACGAATTTAGTGCCATGATGGTCACGATCTGGTCATGATCCAAGGTCGTGACCCATAGTGGTCATGGATTTGGGACGTGACTACTTTAAGAGCATTCATAACTCAGTGTGGTAATGAATATGCTCACGCCAAAAATTGAGATGGTCACGGACCAAGTTCGCATCCAACTGCTCGTGAACTTGGGTCGTGACCAACTGGGCATGACCATTCGCAGGATTTTGTGTAGTGTTAGTGAGTACGGTGCAAGTGCTCTGGAAACCCTAATTTATATGCCACCGACCCTATCCTCTCAATAATGGGAAATGGTCCTACGTACCTCGAAGTTAATTTCCCTTTCTTCTCGAATCTCATTACTCATTTCGTAGGAGACACATGCAATAATATTTCATCCCCCATGCTAAACTCTTGGAAGGACCACTTCGCATCGACGTAGCTTTTCTGCCAGTCCTGGGCTACGCGAATGTGGCACCTGATTAACTCTACCTTAGCTGACGTCTCCTGAATTACTTCTGGTCCGAGCAACTTGTTGTCCCCCACCGCCTAGCAATAAGCGGGAGAACGACAAGGTTTGCCATATAATGACACAAATGGGGCCATATCTATCGTGAACTGATAGAAGTTATTATACGTGGACTCCACCAGTGGAAGATACGACTCCTAACCCCCTCCAAAATAAAGGACACACATGCGTAGCATATTCTCCAGCATCTGATTGGTACGCTATGTCTGTCCATCCGTCTGTGGGTGATAACCTGAACTCAATCTTAACTCTGTACCCATGCCCTCCTAAAACTCTCCCATAAGTGCGACATAAAAATCTTGTCTCTATCAGACACAATATCCAGGGGCACCCCATGTAGCATAACTATCTCGGCAATAAATAGCTGGGCATACTGGCCCGTGGTGTAGTCTGTCCGTACTGGTAGAAAATGCTAACTTGGTTAGACGATCCACTATAACCCATATGGAGTCATGACCCCACTTTGATGTAGGCAGCCCAGAAATGAAGTCCATGGAAATGTCCTCCCATTTCCACGTAGGTATCTCCAACGACTGAAGTAAACCAGGCAGTCTCCGGTGGTCTACCTTTACCATCTGATAGGTAGTACATTTAGACACGAACTCTGTAATGTCCTTCTTCATTCCACTCCACCAATACTATCGCCTCATATCCTGGTACATTTTATCCCCTTCGAGATGTACTATAAATTTAGACCTGCGTGATTGCGTCATTACCGCATGACTTAAATCATCTCCCTCCGGGTCCACCAATATCCCATTAAACCTCAAACCCCCATCAGAACCCACTGAATATGACTAAACACCCTTAGCTAAGAGTCATACAATCTGATCCTGACAAAACATATCCGTTGCTTGGGCCTGTATCACCCTCGTAATAATTTTGGGTGTGACTGTCATAATGGATATGAAGGAATGGGCTACCGCGTCCTAGTGTCCCAATTCTTTTTGCTTTTCTCTCCATACTTCCTCCACCTCACCTACCGGCCTACGGCTTAACGCATCAGCAACCATGTTAGCATTCTCCAGATGGTACTGTATCTCAAACTGGTAGTCTTTCACAAACTCTAGCCACCTGCGCTGACGCATGTTCCACTCTCACTGGGTGAATAATACTACAGTGACTTGTGGTCTGTGAACAAGAGAAACTTCTCCCCCAACAAGTAATGCCTCCAAATCCGCAATGCAAACACGATCGCAGCTAGCTCCAGGTCTTGGGTGGGGTAATTCCTTTTGTGAGGCTTAATCTTACGGGAGGCAAAAGCTATAGCCTGTTCCTCCTGCTGAAGTATGCCATCGAGTCCCTTTAAAGAGGCGTCGGTATATATAAGGTACTCCACTCCCGTCATGGGTAAAGCAAGAACTGGTGCCGAAGTCAGCTTATCCTTCATCTCTTTTAAAGCCAATTGACAAGCATCATCCCATACGTACGGTACCCCCTTGTGGGTCAGATTCGTCAATGGACCTGCTATTTTTAAAAAGCCTCGAATGAACCGCCTACAACATCCGGCTAACCCCAAGAAACTATGCACCTCTGTCGGTGTCGTAGGCTTTCCTCACTCCCTCACTCCCTCACTGCCGACACTTTGCTCGGGTAAACTGATATCCCAAATTCCGACACAACGTGCCCCAGAAACTGTACCTCCCATAACTAAAATCCGCACTTCTCATACTTAGCATATAACTGATGCTCTCGTAGAGTCTGAAGAACCTGTCTCAAGTTCTCGGCATGCTCCTCCTCGGTTTTTGAATAAATAAGGATGTCATCTATCAAGACGATGACAAACTGATCCAAGAACTCTCTAAACACTCGGTTCATCATGTCCATGAATACGGTGGGAGCATTTTCAGCCCAAATGGCAAGACTCTGAACTCATAGGACCATATCTCGTCAAGAAAACAACCTTTGACACATCCTGTTCCCTAATCCGTAGGTGATGGTATCCTGATCTCAAGTCTATCTTTGAAAATAAGGTAGCTCCCCTCAGCTGGTCGAATAAGTCATCGCGTTGGGTTAATGGATACGTATTCTGTATCGTGACCTTATTTAACTCCCGGTAGTCCACGCACAATCTCAGTGAACCATCTCTCTTTTTCACGAATAAAATCGGAGCTCCCCAAGGTGAGGTGCTCCTACGAATGAAACTCTGGCCCAACAGCTACACTATCTGATCCCGTAACTCCCTCATCTCTACTGGAGCCATACGGTATGGTGCACGTGCTAACGAGCGAGTGCCTGACATCAAGTTTATGACAAAATCTATCTTTCTATTGGGAGGTAATCTCGGTATTTCCTAGAATACATTCAAAAACGCACATACAACAGGTATCAAATCCAGGCGAATCGCCATCTCTTTCGAGGTCTCATCCTCTATGTAATATAAATGGTTGGAAGATCCGCCCTCTGGCCGAGACATCGCCACCAAAAATATTTCCTGACCAGGAATGGCAAAGATATTACTCCAATCGAAATAATATCATGGCTTTGTATGCAGCGAGCCAATCCATGCTAATAATGGTGTCGTGCTTATGAATATCTAAAGCTAGCAGGTCCGCAGGTAAAATCAAGGTACCAATCTCTATACCTACACCTCGTCATATAAATAAAATCAAAGACCCATTCCTCAGTGGTGAGTCTACAAATGTCACTGTACTCTCTGCCATGTCTAATAACCCTATGGCCCGTGCAAAGCTAGTAGCTATAAAATAGTGTGATGCCCCATAATCAAATAAAAAACGCCCCTTAGTGCCATGAATAGAAACATACCCTCTATCGCGGGCGGCGCTTGATGTGTTGCGGCCTGATGGACGTTGTCGACACGTCAATACTATATTTGTCCATACTGAACGGGGGCTGCTAGGATAGCTTGTAGGGCTGGCATCTGCGCTGGCGCTAGGAGAGCGGTTGTAAATAGTGGCCTCTATGACTCATGACGGGCACCCTATTGCTGTGGGGTCCTATCCTCCTCTGGGAAATCCTGGCGCCTATGGCCATTCTTGACACATCCAAAACACCTTCCCCTGAAGTTTCTTCCCCTTTGCCCCTACTGACCACGACCCTATTGGTCGTTACCATCCCTCCACTGGCCCTGCTCGCCCTACTAAAAATGTTGTTGGCCCTGCTATTGACGGTGTTGGCCCTACTTTCCATGCTGACTGGACTAGCCTTGTTAGACCTGTCTAAATCCCTTGCTAGAATCGTCGGATCTAAATCGCTTGGCAGGGTCCCCCTGATGGGGACTCTGCTCACTGTGACGGGTATTCCCCTGAGTTGATGGTGCTCCACCGGCAGTACTACCTCTAGTCTGGCCCTACTGGCTGGACTCCCCTACTCATTTTCTCCCCTGTTGATAGAAATGGTGATCCTAGTAGTGCAACAGAGCAGTGTTGAGTACGTCAGTGTAAGTACCCAATGATAGATTATGTATAAGGTGATGACGAATCCTCCAGGCTAATCCATCTAAAAATAACAA
Source organism: Sambucus nigra (assembly GCA_949130495.1). NCBI lineage: Eukaryota > Viridiplantae > Streptophyta > Magnoliopsida > Dipsacales > Adoxaceae > Sambucus > Sambucus nigra. The sequence continues at coordinate 273,232,709 of OX422221.1, read as the reverse complement.
TATCTTCTTCTCCTCAATGGGTGCCTCATCTGGTACTATAGTGATAAGTCTCGTGAAGTCCCCCATATACTCATCAACGTTCATACTCTCCTGCTTAAGATTTTGCAACTTCCACCTCATCTCAGTCTGTATGGTAAATGGGAAGTATTTACGGTCAAAACGCACCCAAAACGACTGAATCGACATGATGTCCCTCTCCTCCAAGGTGGTGGTGAACTCCCACCACTACAAAGCAGCCCCTACTAGCTTGAAGGAACCTAATAACGGTCTCTACACATCAGTGCACTCATACATACGCAGTTTCCTTTGGATGTCCTTCTTCCATTGGCTGGCGATCACGATGTTCGATTTACCCAGAACTCTGGGGGATGCGCCTTCTGAAAGGCATCCCAGACTCGCTCCCATGCAGTGGGAAGTTGGGCTGGCATTAGCGCTACTGCCTGAACCTGGTGTGGAGCATGCTGCACCACCACTAATGCGGCATTCACGGCCTGAGCAACTATAGCGGCTACTTCAGTTGCATTCATCATTCCCTGAGCCGGAGTTGCTGGCCGCCTGAGCTGGGCATTCTTGTCCAGGGGTGCTTATCTTAGAGGCATCTGAAATGAGAAGGAAGTTTATTAGTCTACAGTTATTATTAAATCCTAAATAGCTGAAGACTTAAACGTAATTAGAAGAGTACAACAGTCCTAAAAATAGGGCTCTATATCAAAGGCGCTAAGTTGAAAGCAAAATAAGCCGTACAAATCCTAAAGGACACTAAAACCTGATGCTCTGATACCACCTGTAACACCACGTCTAATTAAATACCGGGTGATCAGTCCTTTATTAAATTAAAAGTCAAGTTGAATGGTGTGGTTCATTCTTAGCATCACTGTCGAAAATAAATTTTTCATTTTAATCACCCTAAATAATTAAGCTAAGTGTCAAAAACAATTTAAATGGTTTTATTTATTAAATTTCGTAGTAAAAGCCTTTTAAGCATAAACAAAATTTATGAATAATACAAACGATAAAGATACCAATCATCCAACGAAACATGTCAACTAGATTACTCAAATCCAAATAAATAACCACAACCACTGACAATGTGAGAGATAAAATAATTCCAAATGAAAACGGAATATTGAAATGATAGAAGTGTATGCAATCCCTATCAAGTATAGACAAGAGTCTAGAAATGGGCGACACATGCCCTAACTAAAAGAACTAAATAGAAATCTGAGGAGCCAAAGGAGGAAGTGTCTATTGCAATGATCTGCAACTCCCACATAAGCTGCAGCACGTCCAATCAAATGAATCTACACCTAACTCCCCTGTGGCTGAGCACCTTTAATATATACACAAGAGAAGGAAAAACGACAGGAAACGGGTCAGAGCCCGAGTGTAAAACAGTTTTAAAAATGCCTTAGCAAGTATTTAAAATACTTACTAGCTAATATAACAACCATGGTAGTACACTCCACTCTCTTCAGAATTCTCACCTCTCATCTAGCGTGCACGCCTACCGTACTACTAACATAACCCATAAGTCTAACTCTATACTCCTCCCATAAGCTCTAATTCACAATATCATAAGTCTATGATTATATTAAGATAACATCTACTTAAAGGTTATTGAAGTCAATTATGTATTTCTCAAAACTGTGAGGTTTTAAACACACACACACACACACACACACACACACACACATATATATATATATATATATATATATATATATATATATATATATATATATATAAATCAATGATATAATATATATACTGTCGGCACCCCACATAAAATTTATGGTGTTGGCATACTCTGCTATCAAGTCTCCGTATACCTCGTACAAGGGAAATACTAGTTCGGAATCACTCTCGAACTATATTAACATAATACACACAAAATGGAGGCGAAGCATAGTTCCAAGTCACTAAGAGGTCAGCACATACCCTCACATCTCTTAGGACCGTCTGACTATCATTCTCAGATAGCCTGTACCGATTAATCCTATGTTCTAGGGTACGAGTCAATATCCCCCATAAAGGTCCCATCGAGATAAGACTATCCTGGCGCGGTAACCTCCGAGATTAAAAGTAGCGTGGGTATGATTATACACAAATATAAGATATATATGTACGCATGCACGCAGTCGTATATATAAATATTCTCATCTTCCAATTAGGTTCACCCACGACCCATAATAATAATATTTTTAACCGTACGTAATACATTTTTACCCCAATTCTTACGCATAAATAACTCATCTCTTTTTATTCTTAATTATACGCATTTCATATTTACTTCTCGTCTCTCGAAGTATTCTCTCTTTCTAAAGGTAAATTCAGTAAGTATACCCTCACTAACATACTAGTCTAAGTCCTTCATAAATCTCTTAGTTCCTTAGTAATGTATGCACGATTTCTAATATGTGACATACCCCCGTTATCCCACAATTACATCCCGTATAAAATTATATTAAACAGAATCTACTTAAACCCTACTGGTCCTCTTCATGACCCATTATGCTCTTTAAATAATATTCAAGGGCTCCTATGCATTTCATCTGAATTAAACAAAAAGAGGGAAAACATACAGTTTACAGGAGGGAACGATTGATCGACTCCATCGATCAATCGACATTCATGATCGATCGATCGAACAGGTATAGCCCAGAATCTGCCATTGTTAACTACGGGTTTCCTTATTAAAACTCAACCAAAACTCCATAAACGAGTCCCAAACTCCAAACCAATTAAACCAATGATTATATATACCTATATACATGATTTTCTACATTAAGCATGTACGAATTTCATTAAAGATATAGGATTAAAGGGCCAATTCAACACATTTGTCAAGAACCCTAGTTTCATCATAATTTCAAGCATTCTAATTCTTTTGCTAGATTTATTTCTTCTAAACCATTACCATTTCGTGGGTAATGCTCTACATATGACAATGTTTCCATATTTCATGTATTACTCCTAAAACATGTGATTTAAATCTCTTAATTCATGAAATTCTTCAATAACACATATATTTGTCAATCCTATTCTAACATGGGTGAATTATCAACTAGGAATCAACAAGATAGATACTTACCTTAGGATTGTAGGTCTAATTCCAAAAATTCGACAGATATAGACTTGATCCCCTCGCTCCGATCTGCGTTTTGGTGGTGGTGGTGCAATCCGGTTAGTTCTTGGCCTTGAATTCTTGGAAGGCTTTCTCCTTTCTTCCTCTCACTGTCGTTCTAATCTTTTGAGAATATTAACCCTAGAAGACTCTCCTAACATCTGATTTTAGTTCTTAATTTTCATCATTAACTAAGGCCTAATTTGGGAAATGACTAAATTGCCCTCCTAGGGTGCCGGTTAGGCCTAAAAACGCTCTGAGACCCAAACTAAACCCCCCGGGTACACTTTTCTGACTATCTCGGCCCTTCTGGACACGTTGGCGAACTCAAAATGACTTTACGGGTGACTTATACTTTATTCACTTTTGATTGTAATAATTTAGTTCCGACACGACATAGGCGTGACCTGAATTAATTTCCATAATTGTCATATTATTCACTCGTGACAATTTTAATAAATTCAATTCTACATATTACTTTACTCATTTAGTAATATTCAACAAATATTCAATAATTACTAACTCTTGTCACGCTAGTAAATATTTAGAATAAATTTTTGGATTAATATTAAATTAATATCTCAATTAAATTTGATAAATCCCCAATTTAAAAGTCATAAAAATACGGGGTATTACACAGATCTATATTCATCAAATTTATTTTTATGGATAAAAATGACAAAAGTAGGATTTATTTCATATTTGACAAATTAAACATTTAATTTGGATAATTTTACCTAAAAAGGATTTCACACCATTTATAAAAAAAATCGTAATTTCAAGTTGTCAATGTCACTTGAAGCATGTGTAAGACCTATGTAGGTTTTGGATCCCTCTTTTGAGGGTACATAGGTGTCCCAAATTTATTTGGGGATTCAACTCTATTTTACCATATTATTATTTATTTTCTTATTTTATATGTATTTATACATATTCCATTTTTTGTGTACGTATCCTCTTATCATGTTTATTTTGTGACCTACATTATATAGATAATGTTATTTCATCTTTCTTTCTCTTTCTATGGATAGTCATTAACACTATTTTTAATTTTCTGTTATGACGAATTTTATTTATACTCTTTGCACATGCATTCTTCACACACATGTCCTCACATTTATTCACATCTTATATACCCCTTATACACTTTGTTACTTGTTGATATGTTCACTGATGATACTTTATTTGACCCCTGGTATTTAAAAGATCGTTAGACTCTTAAACTAACCTCAGAAAAGAACAAAGGTACCAAGGATGACCACTAACCTCAGAAACAAAAATTCTTGGTCCCCATTACCTCCGCTGATCTCCCAAAAATGCCACTACAGTATGGAAGACCTCAGTCTTCCCTCCTACCTCCTATAAGGGTCAATCGTTTTGATATTTCTCGTCAACCATGCCCATAAACACAACACAGGGTTCTGTCAAGTCTGATGCCAAGAAAAAACCTCGTTTCGAAGAGAAGCGATCTTTCAATGTTGCCTAGCCCTCAACATTGAGTTGCATCTATTTATAACACCTCAAAGGCAACATATATCAATCCTACAGTTGTTACCCAAATCCCAAACCCCTAACAGAGTGCTTGCAACTAGTCTGGTAGGTAGGTGGAAAGAAGAATACTATTCCACCTAACGCCACTACTCAGCTCCACTTGTATTGAAAGCTTCCATCAATATTTAATGATACCAAAAAATACCTTACACCAACTGTAATCATTTAGGAAACACTCCACCCCCTAGATAACATGATCAGACCTCAGAGGCACCCTAACCATGATTTGACAATCCACTTATTCTCTATCCTAAAGTTTGCATATAAATAGGGGTGGTTGAAGAAGGGAACATGTTAAAGCAATTAGACTTACAGAGAATCAATAGTTCTAAGAATTCATAAGTGTTTTACTCTTTCTTTCTTACTTACAATCCAAAGTTATGATTTTATATTTATAACTCGAATCATTTCCAGATCTTACACATCTTTTATATCTTGTTGAGACCTAAATCAATACTCAGAAACCTTAGAGAAGTCAATTAGTTACTTCGTAAGGTCCTTTGGATTATTGACGAAGGTCGTAAGACCTTAGACTTTCTTAACCAAAGATCTTGAGGTTTATTAGACCATAATAACTCTTTTGCAATCTAATAAATAGTAGAATACCTTTGTCAGTGGATGTAGGACCCTCTCCTAACGTCCAAACCACTTTAAAATATTGTCTTTCACTTTGACACTCCTATCCTCTTACCTGTTTTAGATCCAGATGGGAGCATATATGGGTTTGAAGTCACTTACTATTTTTACACCCTTTAATTTGGCACCGTTTATGTGAATGAAAAGTTATGTTTCTTTCAAATACACATCTCTGTCTCTTCAACATGCCAACTAATACATTTATAGCTCAATCTTCCAAAATAGAAGAAACTAAAAAAAAAAGAGATCCCCTTGAAGTCCCGTGCTTAGAGTTTCTAAATGTGGACCCCTTAGATTCACAAGACAAAAATAATAAAAAAAAAGGATGAACATGTTGACTATCGGATCACCATATGAATATATACAAAGGATCCAACCAAACAAGTTCAAATTGGGGATGACCTGAGTCCATCCTTAAATAAAAACTTATTCAGTTCCAGAGTGAGAACAAAGATGTCTTCTCTTAAAGACAATCGAACATGATCAGGGTGGACCATGAAGTTATAGTCCACCACCTTTTCTTGGACCCAAATCACATGACTGTCTGATAAAAGAAGAGGTTTTTATCCCTAAGAGGAACAATGTTATAACAGATTATAGTGAGAAGCTCTTAGCATCCAACTTCATTAAAAAGTTCAACTATTCGAAATGTGTTTTTAATGTGGTACTTGTTCTTAAAGACAACAAAAAATTATGGATGTTTGTTGATTTCACTAACCTCAATAAGGCCTTCCCTTAGGACTTCTATCCTCAGACTCAAATTGACATCTTTGTAGACTTTAAAGCTAGTCATGATCTCCTTTATTTCATGGATGCTTATTTTGGATATAACACGATAAGGATGGCTCCTGCTGATGAAGAAAATACCTTCTTCATTATCGATAAAGGTACTTACTCTTATGAAGTTATGCCTTCGGACTAAAAAATGCAAGTGCCACTTATCAGAGGGTAGTGAATTCTATTTCTAGAGACCTCATTGGTAAGACAATGGAGGTTTATAAAATGAAAGTGTAAGTTATCATTGGGTGGTTAACTATATTTCTAAAGACCTCATTAGTAAGACCATGGAGGTCTATGTTAACGTATTGCCGATTAAATCCTTAAAGGCTCAGAACCATGTGTACAACCTTAGAGAGACCTTTTCCATCCTTAGAAGGAATGAAATGATCCTCAACCTAAAGAAGTGTGTTTTTAAGGTGGTTGGAGGTAAGGTCTTTAGGTTTATGGTCACCAGCATTGAAGTAAACCAAGTAAAACTCCAAGCTGTATTGGATATAAAGTCCCCAAAAGCAATGAAGGAAGTCCAAAGCCTATCTCAAAGAGTTGTTTCCCTCAATTGATTTATCTCAAAGGCCACAGACAAGAGTATTTCCTTCTTCAAAGTACTGAAGAAAACCTTCAAGTGGACTTTATAGGCTGAATAAGCCTTCAAAAACCTCAAAAGATACTTCAAATTCGCATCTCTGCTATCTTGGATAATTATTGTACACGTACCTTACTGACACATTAACTACTGTCAGCTCAGCCCTCATCAAAGAAGAGTTTGGGGTTCAGTATCCTATTTACTATTGTTCATGCCAAAAATTATCCATCTGTCATCTTATGTCGCAACATGTACAGTCAACACTCAGTTGGTCATTTTAAAAGACAATTGGTCAGCTAACCGATCGATCAACTAACCTAAAGAATATGAACCATCAAGAATATCAAAAGCCATTAGTGTAGAATATCAATGATTATATTTATTATACGGATTTGAATTCCTAGAGATATAAAGGCATTCCATCTCTTGGGTTCCTAACAACCCCTATAAATACAGGCTCTCCCTAAGCTAAAGGGAAAAACTCAATCATTCTCAACACAACATATTTTGCTACTGAAAATCCCTGGGAATAAAATAATAGTGGACGTAGGATTTCCTTACAACCAAACTACTTTAAAAATCTTTGTCTTTAATGTGTGAAGATAAATAATGTCGATGAGATTGTAGATGAAGATAAATAAGCATATCAAATATATAAGAGATAAAAAAATTTAAAGTGGTTCGGCTATGAATAAAACCTACGTCCACTGTTCTTTTATTCCTAGGAGTGTACAATAGCGCAATATGGTGTAGAGAGAGAGAGAGAAGTGTGTTGAGAATTTCTTAATTCAGATTATGTGTATCTAGTGTATCGTGTTTCTTCTTAAGATTATCCCCTTGGCTAAGGGAATGCATGTATTTATAGTGATGGGAGTCTAAGATATGAAATGTCTTTATACATTCAAATATTTACATCTATATACAATGAATATAATTGTTGGTCTTCTAGGGTGGTTGGTTTTCCTTGAGTTAGTTGGTATGTCGTGTGTTGGTTGGTATGCTGACCAACTCCCCTCGGGTGTCGATCAACTCTCCTCGGGCACCGAGCAAGTATAAATATTGACACGTAGGATGGCAGGTGTCCTTTTTTGACTGGTCCACGTAGACAAAGAATTTTTGCGTTATCAGAAGCCCCAAATGCTCCATACTTGATGGTTTACTGAAAGGATAGAGTATTTATTCTGCAATGTTGCTTGGTGCTCGTGCATAATGAGATTCTTGACTTGCCTTCTTGATTTGTTCAACATAAAGTGGGCTATCTCTTGGACAATAGATGATGCAGGCTGATGGATGGTTGCATTGGGGCTAATCTCTCTTTTAAGGAACTCTATTCGTCGAGCGAACATGTGCTATGTATCACCCTAGGGAATTTGGATGCAGCAATGTCATAGTTTGCAGCTTGTGGCTTGTCATAATCTTCAAGTGTGTTGGTTAGTTGGTTATCCGACCAACTGTCTTATGAATCGAGCAACTGAGTGCTAGATTCACGTGCTTAATTTTTCTAATTTATGCTCCTCTGAATACTTTTTTGGGTAACATACTAGCTTTTGAACCCAATTCTTCAACCTGATTAATACCAAGCTAGTGGCGGACTTCAGAAAATTATCATACAGCTTCTTCTTCTTCAATATTGGTCGGGGAAACAATATTGGAGATCTCCATTGATGTATATGTTTAACTCGTGAACGTCAATAGTATGTGCACAATAACTCTTGCATAATGATTGGCTAATGATTTATGATTTGGAGCTGAATCTGCTGCTTGCTTGATGGTGCATAATATCATCAAACTGTGCCAAGGGAACAATTAATTTTTGCATATAAAAATAATTTGATGACATTGCTGACCAAGTAATTTTGGTTAAGTAGAGTTGTTTTGAACATATAGTTCAATTAGACATGTTTTCTGCATTCAACCTGATTTTGGGTCGTTGGTGTTAAATTAGCTAATCGGTGCGATTTACACTAGCTAAATTGGCTAATTGGTGTAATTTTCACTAGCCATATTCGCTAATTAGTGCAATTTGCACTAGCTGTATAGACTAATTGGTGCGATTTTCACTATCCTCTTAGACTAATTGGTTCGATTTGCACTATCCTCTTAGACTAATTGGTGCGATTTGCACTAGCCGTTGGCACAAACCTGATTTCATGTGTTTGGTGCAAACATAGATACGTAGCCCCCAATAATAATAGTGATGCCTAAGCATTCGTCGGGACATTGCAATATAATAATGAGCATGAATTAGCATATGGAATTCACATTGAGTATCCATGCTAGTGAGAAATCCATATAAATAAGAAGAGCACCTATCATTTGTCGGGGCATCATAAGAAATCTAGATAAATAATAAGAATGCTGATCATTTACCGGGATTAATAAGAAATCCAGATAATATGAGTGCCGACCATCTGCCGGGCTTAATAAGAAATCGAGATAAATGTTAAGAGATGGGATCGATTGATCTTGTATTGTTAGTAACAAGCATGATATAATATGAAATTATTGAAATGAATGAATGAAATTTGATGAACTTATCTTATCACTCCGTAGATATTTGAGTGACTTCTTGTTCGTGATTTGCATGAAGTCATACTAGAAATTATCATTTGGGTAACATTGGTGCCTTAAGTTTTTTATTGTTGATGACCAACATTGTTGGTATCTTTGTTGATGTCGACCAACATTTAGTTGGAAGTTGTTGATATGCCGCCCAACCTTAGTTGGTGGTTGCTGATGCCGATCAACTTTTAGTTGGTGGTTGGTGAATATATATAGAGAGAAGAATTTTCCTGACCAACAGTCCGTTGGAGATGATATCATAATTGATGCAGATTTCCTTGGAGTTGAATATATGATAATAAATGTTTTACCGAGCTCCATGCTGAGATGAATATAGAATATGCATAGATATAAAGAATGATTCAGAATAATAATAAAGTATCTTGCTGATCTGTCGAGCCAAAAATGCATAATGCCGAACAAGGATAATATTTCCAGAACATAAGAATATGGCCGAGTACTTTGTCGGGCCTGAATATAAATGTTGATGTAAAAAACTAGATCACTCTAATAATTTAATCAAAAATAAATAAAATGAGACAAAGATTTTTAAAGTGGTTCAGCCTTATATGAATGGCCTACATCCACTGTTATGTTATTGCTGAGTGTTTGGGAATTCTTGATTACAAGTGCTCTCAAGAAATTTCGGTCCCTTTGAATGAAGGTGATACAAGGTATTTATAGCCCTTAGGCTGTACATGAAAAGGTTGATACATTTAATGATATACATATGAGATGGTAATACATTTAATGCAGCGTGTGGGTCAAGATGATAAACATTCAATGAATAATTGAACTGTTGATTATCTGGCAGTTTATGTTACGGCCGAGATGCAGCTCGGACCGCCTTAGTTCCTCGGAGCGCTAGAGTACCTCGGAGTGCTAGAGTGCCTCGGAGTGCTGAAGCTCCTCGGTGTATCTTCGTTGCTCGGAGAGAACATGGGTTGGTCGGGGAAATGAACTTCCTCATTGCTATTATGCCTAGCAGATTGACACGTGTCTTCATATCACTCGTCCATATCAGCATATTAATTTTGGTATCAACAGAAGCCCCCAATGTTTCATATTTAGAACCTTGAGGAGTATGGAACATTCTTTCTCGGTATATGGCAATATTAAATGACCTTCCTGGGTTTTAGGAGCATCGTATTTGAATTTATTTCCAAATTCATAGAATCCGTCTTTTTTCGAATTTTTACGAGCGCTTCGATCTTTGTGCCCTTTTTGTCCTTTTAGCCGTCGGAAGTTTGATAGTTTCTTTTTGTAATCATTTTCTTCGCAGCTTCCCAAGGTAAAGTATTTAAACTTCTTAGGTAACCATACCGTCGTCTACCTTTTCCAATTTTCTGCACTCATGCTTTTATAATTCTCCAGTCTTTCTTTCTCTTGTGCGTTCATCCTTGTTTTCGTTCGTTGTCAACAGACCTCCTTTCTTCCTGTAAGATCTTCTTCCTTCTTCTTTTATTCACCATGGTTTATATTATTGAATCTATTGAAAAATTCTGTTCTGATTATTCCATTCCATCTTGGGTAACTCTGGAAAATCTTCCTGAGCCCTTTGATTATTTTCGTTTGGCTGAGGGACATTGGTTCCCCAGCCTTTTTATTGCTGAGTGCGGATTTTCTTTTCCACCCAACTCCTTATGCTTAGAATTCTGCCAACATTTCGATGTTGTTCCTGCAAAAGTAGCCCCCAATACATGGAGAATAGTTAATGGGGTGCATAAGTTAAATCAAACTCATGGAACTCGTCTAGGAATTCCTGAGATTATGTTTTGCTACAGATGGGCTGTTTTAGACAACGTTTATTATTTAAAAACTAGATTTTTGAATAGAGCTTTAGTAGTCAACCTCCCTGATGCCAACAGGGATTATTTTGAACATGGGTTAGTTTTCAAAAATTGGCAACATGCTCCTTTAGTCGGAGACAGAGTGTATGAAGGTCCCAAATGCCCCCCATATGGCAATGGGATAGGTTATTTTCATTTTATTTTATTTATGAAATTATGCTTTTATCATGTTTGACAAAATGTATGACTGATATCTCATTATGTATTTATTTTCAGTTGATAGCAAAAGAAAAACTCCCAAGGAATCAGAGGTAAATATAAGGCAATTGAAACATATCTGGAGTTTGCATCAGAAGGTCGCAGACGAGCATATCAGGTCTGCCTCATATTTGTTGCAGTATAGGAGCTATACGACTTCTTATACTGCTCGTCCTGTTGTCAGCACCAGTGATCCAGTGGAAATTCCTGAGGACTCTGATCCAGAATCTCATATTCCTTTGAGCCAAAAAATAGGCAGGAAAAGATCTCCCCCTGCTCTATTTGATGACACCACTTCTGCTGCTGAAGCCAAGAAAAGCAAGGTTGATGTCCCAGAAGGGACTAAGAAGGTGGATGTTGCACCTTCCAAAGTTGTCGAGAAGCCCCCAGTGGCTCCGAGTAAGAAGGTTGCTCCTGTCGAGATGACTGCTATCTCTCCGACCAAGAGCTCTTCCTTGGTTGAAACTGCCGAAGTCCCTTTGAGGAGATTGAGGAAATCATCCTCAGTCAATTTGGCTGAAACTGTCTCTTCTCCACCATCTGGTGTTGTTGGTGTTCCAACCATCATTCCTCCGAGCTCTGCAATGAGCTCGGTAAAAACTTGGATCATACCCGAGGTCCAAGGAATTGATGAAAATATTTCTAGGGATATGCTGACATCCCTAGATACTCGTCACCTTGCTTCGGTAAATTTCCCACACTCTGAATTTCCTTTCTGTCTTTGAATACTTGTATTTTTTCACTCACCTGTCACTTTTCTTTTGTTTAGCTGGTGAATTGTTTTAATAACATCGTGAAGAAAGACGAAGCTATTAAAGCTTCCAGCTCCTCGTCAGGTGTAGAGGATGCTCTGCTGGGTTTAACCCAATCTTTGAAGGATTATCGTCAGCAGTATAACGAGGACAAAGCTGAATGGGAGAAAAAGTTGTCTATAGTTGAGGCCGAGAAGGTGAAGTTGAGGCCTGCAGGCAGATTGCTGAGTTGCTGGAACAAGAGAACAATAATTTGTAGAAAAAGCTGGCACAGTATGAATCTGCAGCGTCATCTTCCACTGTTTTAGTACAAGTTATCGATGAAGGTTTCTCGTTCTTAGAGGTTGAGAATGCCAAATTAAGGAAAGAACTAAATAACTTAAGAAGATCTGTTATTTCCACTACTGCTCGGGGACGAGGAAGAGGGTCTCGTGGGCGAGGAAGAGCTATTCAAAATATTGTCGAGGAGCAAAATTCTCCACCTGCTCGGAGTCGATCAAGAGTTCTCAGCCGTAATGTTGAAGAATCTCGTACTCTGTCAACATTGGAAACTCAAGCATACCAATTGAACGCCAAAGATCGGGCTTTATCTTAAATGTCCAAGAAAAATCTATCTTTGGAAGATCAACTTACTGCAACGAAGTCTGCTTTGAATACTAAGGACCTTTTCGCCAAAAGCCTTCATGAACAGTTGGATAGATTAACCTTCCAATTCCATAAACAGCCGAGGGAATTTTGGATGGTTGGATACAATGAAGCTCTAGTTCATTTAGGTGCTCGTATTGAACATGCTAATAATGAAGGTTATAAGCAAGGATGGTTGAATGCTCTGGGTGTGTTAAAGCTAGAGCAGGGCTATTTTTTATGGGATTATCATGCTCCTGGGCTACTAGACTTGCCTGTACCGCCTTATAAACTGGACATAAAATGGATCCTAGCTAGTGCCATTCCTCGTAGCTTAATTTCAAAATACCTTGGTGACTATAGTCTTCATTCTCAGAATGAATTATCTCGTCCCGAGCATCTCTTGGATACACCTTCTGTGATGAACGTCAGAATGCTCAGAGATGCTAATTTCATTAATTCTCCTCTTTGCCTAGAGGATCCTCCTGCTGGCGAGGTGCCTGTTTCAAAAGATAAAGGAAAGAAACCAATAAAATAGGTTTTTCAATGTAACAGTTAGCATATATACGTAGCTTGTAATTTATATTGATTTTAATGAAAGACTTTCATTTTCTGTTTGCAAATCTGTATTGCTATTCTGTTGTGCTTGTTAAACACTTTATATTTATGCATATGTATCTGTTAAAAAGATAACAATATTGTGTTGCAGTTACAAGTATAAAAAAAATGTTGATCGATTATTTAATAATAAAGTGATGAGTATATAATGTTTTAAAATGTTTCCAACCAACCAAGGTTGTTAAACAGTGTTTGTCGACCAACTACAGTTGATGGGTTTTTATCCCCGACCAGCCATACTTGGTTCAATTTTGAAATATTTTCATAAAATGTGTCCGACCAGCCAAGGTCGATAGTTTTATCCTTGTCGACCAACTACAGTTTGTGGGTTTTGATCACCGACCAACTATACTTGGTTCAGTTTGGAATTTTTTGTATTTTCTGGAATGATTTTACCTTCCGACCAATACCAATATAAATTGGCATATTTTGTTTCTTAACCAGCCAAAATTGGCATTTTTAAGACTGTTGTTCTTGCCCTCTTACCAACCGGAGTAGGTCATGGGTTTGAACTATCGGGTTCTTTCGAACTATCTGTCCACTAGTTATCTTACCAACCGTAGTTGGTCACGCTAGTGTACGCCTCCTAACCAAAGGAGTATATCATTTGTTCTCGCTATTTTACCAACCGAAGTTGATCACGCTCGAACTATCAGGTTCTTTCGAACTATCTGTCCACTAGTTATCTTACCAACCGTAGTTGGTCACGCTAGTGTTCGCCTCCTAACCAAAGGAGTATATCATTTGTTCTCGCTATTTTACCAACCGAAGTTGATCACGCTCGAATTATCAGGTTCTTTCGAACTATCTGTCCACTAGTTATCTTACCAACCGTAGTTGGTCACGCTAGTGTACGCCTCCTAACCAAAGGAGTATATAATTTGTTCTCGCCCTTTTACCAACCGGAGTTGTTCATGGGTCTGAAATATCGTCTTCTTTTTGCTGTCGAGCAACGTAGTGTACAACACTAGTATTCCCCGAAAAACTTTCAAACAAAGGAGAGAAAAATGGTGAAAACGTCATCGTTTTATTCATATTGATGGGACTGTTGTACATTTTACATCATTGATAATACTTGCGAAGGTGTTCAGCATTCCAAGCATTCTTGAATTCCACTCCTTCTAGAGTTGCTATTCGGTAAGTTCCTGGTCGGACAACTTCTGTAACTCGGTAAGGTCCATGCCAGTTGGCTTCAAGCTTATTGTGCTTCTGAATGACCTTCTTTAGTACATAATCCCCTTCTTTTAAGTCGCATTTCTTCACCCTTTTGTTGTAGAACAGAGCTGTGCGTTGTTGGTAAGAAGCATTCCTAATGGCTGACTCTTCTCTAACCTCCTCGAGCATGTCCAAATCTAATCTTCTCATCAAGTCACTGACTGGGGAATTGAAATTTAGCACTCTGTGTGTTGGGAGACCCAACTCGACAGGTATTACAGCCTCACTTCCAAATGCCAGCATATATGGTGATTCTCCAGTCGCTGTTCGTGGAGTTGTTCGGTAAGCCCACAATACTGATTGTAGCTCATTAATCCAATTAGCTTTAGCCTCACTTAGCCTCTTCTTCAATCCGTTTAGTAGCGTTCTGTTTGTCATCTCAGTCTGCCCATTGCTTTGAGGATGACCTGGTGCTGAATGAGTCTTTAGGATGTTTGATTGTTGACAATAGGCAGCGAACTCTTCGTTGTCAAATTGTGTTCCATGGTCTGTGATGAAGGCATGAGGGAGACCGTATCGACAGATGATATTCTTCCAGACAAATTGGTATACCTTCTCGTACTTCATGTCGATAAGGGGTTCAGCCTCTACCCACTTAGTAAAATAGTCTACTGCGACGACGAGGTACTTGAATCTTCCCCGGGTGGTCGACAATGGTCCCACCAAATCAATTCCCCACATGGAGAATGGCCAAGGGGAAGTTATGGGTGTCAACAATGCTTGTGGAGTTCGTCGGATGGAGGAAAAACATTGGCACTTATCACATCTCTTGGCGTAGTCTATACAATCAGCCCTCATCGTCGGCCAGAAATATCCCTGTGTCATCACTCTTTGTAAAAGTGTTCGACCTGCTACATGGGCTCCACATGACCCTTCATGGATCTCTTCAATCAATTCCCTCACCTCAGAGGGATGTACACATCTCTGCAAACCTGCCATAATTCCTCGTCTATATAAAATACCATTAGTTAATACATACCGAGCAACTTTATACTTCAATTTCTTGGCAGCGAGCTTATCCTCTGGCAATCCTCCTTCTTCAATATATGCCCTGATGGGATCCATCCAAGATGGTCCTAGATCAAGGGTAATAACATTCATCATAAGGTTTTCATCTATGCTCCGACTTTCCAGTACTTCAATTGGTATCGTTCTTCGCAGTTCGGTACGAGTAGCTGATGCTAGTCGGGCCAGTGCGTCTGCTTGTGCATTTTTTATTCTGGGTATTCTGATCAACTGAATGGCGTCAAATTCTGCCAACAATCCCATCACTTTTGCATGATACTTGACCATTAATTCCCCTTTAACCGTATATGTTCCCATCATCTGATTCACAATTAATTGAGAATCACTGAATACCATCACTTGTTGTGCTTCCATGATCTTTGCTAGATTAAGACCTGCTATCATGGCCTCATACTCAGCCTCATTATTGGAGGTTTTGAATTGAAATCTCAAGGCATACTCTATATCAATCTCGTCTGGGGTTTTCAAAACAATCCCTGCTCCACAACTCGCTGTGCAAGATGACCCATCTACATACAATCTCCATGTAGGCAACTCGTCTTCAAATTTTTTATCCAATAGAGTTCCTCGGTGAAATATCTGCTGTTCTCTTCCATCCTCCCTTGTTAATTTTTTCTCCTCATCGACCATTTCTTCTCTCCCTTTTACCAACCGGAGTTGGTATGGGTTTGAATTTGATGATCTTTCTACATCCACAAGCCCTTTTACCAACCGGAGTTGGTCTGGACTTATGTCTGTTGATCCTGTAACATCCACAAGTTGGTCAGTGAGCAAATTTTGTTCCTCGGGGGTATCAGGATATGTAAACTCTGCTATAAAATCTGCTACAGCTTGCCCTTTCAATGATGATCTTGGTTCATACACAATATCATATTCACCGAGCTCTATTGCCCAGTACATCAGTCTCCCTGACTTTTCTGGTTTATGAAGGGCTTGTCTTAATGGCATGTCGGTATATACAATGATGGTATGGGCCTGGAAATATGGCCTCATTCTTCTACTTGCTTTAATTAATGCCAATGCCAATTTCTCCAGCTTTGGGTACCTGATTTCCGCACCTCGGAAAGCCTTACTTGTATAATAGATTGGTTTCTGGACTCCATTCTCCAATCTGATCAATGCTGAACTATCTGCATTCTCTGATACTGCCAGATACAAATACAACTTCTCTCCTGTTATTGGCATGGATAGCAATGGAGGTTTTCCCAAATACTTTTTCAAGTCTTGAAAGGCCTTCTCACATTCATCAGTCCACTCAAAATTTTTTCGAAGTGTTTTGAAGAATGGGAGGCATTTATCAGTTGCTCCGGACACAAATCTGTTGAGCGCTGCAACTCGCCCTGTAAGACTCTGCACTTCTTTCTTTGTTGTTGGAGATCGCAACCCTAAAAGAGCTTTGATTTTATCTGGATTTGCTTCAATGCCTCGCTGGTTGACAATGTACCCGAGAAACATTCCTTCTCGTACTCCAAATGTGCACTTCGTCGGGTTGAGCTTCATCTGGTATTTATCCAGTTGATCAAATGTCTGAGCTAAGTCAACTAGATGATCTGCAGCTTTCTTGCTTTTTGTTAGCATATCATCGACATAGACTTCCATGTTGCAACTGATTTGTTCGGTGAAAACCTTGTTCATCAGCCGCTGGTATGTCGCTCCTGCATTTTTCAAACCAAAAGGCATAACATTATAGCAATAAGTTTCCCTAGGGGTAATAAAAGAAGTACTTTCCCTGTCTTCAGGTTTCATTTTGATCTGGTTGTATCTAGAGTAAGCATCCATGAAGCTGAGCAGCTCATGTCCCGAGGTAGCATCCACTAGTTGATCAATTATGGGCAATGGAAAATGATCCTTTGGGCATGCCTTGTTAAGATCGGTGAAATCAACACACATTCTCCATTTATTGTTTTTCTTCTTTACCATCACCACATTTGCCAACCAGTCTGGATACTTTACGTCTTCAATAAATTGGGCTTTCTGGAGTTTCTCGACGTCCTCTTGTATAGCCTGATTCTTCTCAGGGCTAAATACCATTCTTCTCTGCTTTACAGGCTTGATCTCATTATTCACATTGAGCTCATGACATAAGAAGTTTGGATCTATTCCTGGCATGTCTTCATGACTCCATGCGAAAGTTTTCTTTCTATTTCTCAAGAAAGTTATTAACTCCTGTTTTATTGAAGCATCCAATGATGAACCTATCTGGGTTACTCGTTCAGAGTGCTCCTCGTCTAGAATAACATTTTCTGTAGATTCTACCACCTGTCCTTTTACAAGTTGGGATTCATCCCTGGGATCAAGAGTTTCAATTTCTGTACCTTCCTCCACCTGGTAGGTAGTAGTCTTTTTCCTTGATTCTTCAAGCTCCTCTTGCTCGGCAGATGAATAATAACATTCCCGAGCTATTTTTTGATCACCTTTCACAACTCATACTCCGAAGTTTGTTGGGAATTTTAAGCATTGATGCACTGTAGATGGAACTGCTTCGAACTTCTTCAAACCAACTCCTCCCATGATGATATTGTAGGCTGACTGTACATTCTTATCCATCACAAAGAAGCGTATTCTTTCTGTTCGACAAGCAGGCCAAGTTCCAATGAATATGTCCAACTTGATCGTCCCAAGTGGAAAAACTTTCTCGCCAGAAAAACCCAGAAGGGGTCTGTGATAAGGTTCCAACTGAGATAATTTCAAATTCAAGCTATCAAAGCATGAATAATACATGATGTCTGTCGAACTACCATTGTCCACCAACACCCTTGAAATCACCACATCTTTCATCCTCATTTTGATCACCAAAGGATCGTCGTGAGGGTAAAGAACACCTGCCAGGTCGTTTTTTGAAAAACCAATGAGCAGCTTCTCTTTGTTTATCTTCCTCGGACGATCGTCCTCGGCCAGATTTATTCGTTGAATATATGAACAAGCTTGAGCCTCTCCGAGATAAGCTTTTCTTTCTACAGTATGGTCTCCTCATCCTGCATCTCCTCCTGTAATAACATTACAATCAATTGATCCAAAACGTATGGAAAATACCTCTCGTTCTGGATGCCTTGGTTTCTTGGGAATATCGGGGTCATCCTCTGGATCATCTTCATGGTTTCTCTTCTTTTTCTCCTCTGTTCGGCGAGGAGATCTAGACCTCTCTCTAGTTCGGTCATTATTTCTTTTTTTGCCTCCCCGATCAACATATTTTGCTAGCTTTCCTCTTCGGATGAGTGTTTCAATCTCGTTCTGAAGAGCTAAGCAATTTTTAGTCATGTGACCATGATCTTTATGAAATTCCCAGTACTTATCCCCACTCCTCGAATCAGGGTCTGACTTCAGTTTCTTTGGACATTTTACCTCCTCGTTGTTCTTGATTTCTTCCAAGACATGATTAATACCCATTTTCAAAGGAGTATAATTGTCATATTTCTTCAAGACTTCCCATGATGATTTATTATTTCTGGAGCGTTTATCACCGCTATTCCCCTTATGCTCTTTATTCTTAGACTTGTCGACTTCCACCTTGGTGTCTTTATCTATATTCTTCTTTGCAGCCATAACTTCCTCGGCATTCATGATTTTGGCTGCTTTTGCCATCAGTTCTGACATAGTTTTAGGTGGATCTTTTGCCAAAGTATAATACAACTTATTAGGCAATAACCCACTCATCAAGGCGGTAATTGCTGTCTTCTCTTCATAATCAATGGCCTCCAGCTTCTCGTTATTGAAACGAGTTATGTAATCTCTAGTACTCTCACCAGATTTTTGTCTAACACTTAATAAATGTGCTACTCGTTTTACTGGCTTTGCTCCAAAACAGAAATTGCCAATAAACAACTCGGCTAACTGAAAGAAAGTTGAAATCTTACCCCGAGGAAGATTGTTGTACCATATCTGGGCAGCTCCAGTAAGAGTTCCTGAGAACGCTCTGCATCTCATCTCGTCGGGGACGACATAGATGTCGGCAGCAGCTTGATATTGCTCTATGTGAAGAACAGGATCTGTCTTTCCATCATATTTGTGGGTCACTATAGGTGATTTGAACTTTGACAGTGTAGGAAAATTCACAATGGCCTGGACAAAAGGTGTCCCTTGAACAAAATTCCGTTGTAAGGGATTCTTCGCCTTAGCCATTTCTCCCAATCTATCCTCCAAGCGTTGAAGAGATCCTTTCCACACTTCATCTCCTTCCTCGGGCCTATTGGTTCGAGCAATTGATCATTCTGAGGTAGCTTCTTGGGATCTATCTTGACGAGCAGCCGGTCATGATTGTGCTGATCCTTCTCTTAGATCTGATGATTATCGAAAACTCCTCGACATGGTCTTAGGTGGACTCCTATTCCTCCTAGGGCCTAATCGACTGAAAGGAGACACCCTACTCAATCTTTCTATAGCACTGGGTCTTTCTGGAGAGAGAGTGATACGTTGATCAGTATCTGTAGCCCTTATTGACGAAGTTCTCCCAGGTTGATAAGAGAAATCATCAGACTCCTCATTACGATATGGCTCAGTACGCTTGGAACGTGAAGAAAGTAAATAAGTTTGCCTCTGACCACTTTACTGTCCTGAACGTGCAGGTGCACCGCTATGAAGGGTTTGTATGAGTTGCCTCAGTGTGTCTTGCATGGCGGTTTATCCTTGAGCCAGATTCGTCATAATTCCGGCCAGATCTGGAGGTGCAGAGGGATTTGGAGGATTTCCAGCATTTCCAGCGTTTCGATTACTGGATTTTGGATTATCCGCCATTGATGATGAATGATTTTTGGTGAAAAACGATAATAACAATCGTTCCCACAGACGGCGCAAATCTGTTGATGTAAAAAACTAGATCACTTTAATAATTTAATCACAGATAAATAAAATGAGACAAAGATTTTTAAAGTGGTTCAGCCTTATATGAATGGCCTACGTCCACTATTATGTTATTGCTGAGTGTTTGGGAATTCTTGATTACAAGTGCTCTCAAGAAATTTCGGTCCCTTTGAATGAAGGTGATACAAGGTATTTATAGCCCTTAGGCTGTACATGAAAAGGTTGATACATTTAATGATATACATATGAAATGGTAATACATTTAATGCAGCGTGTACGTCAAGATGATAAACATTCAATGAATAATTGAACTGTTGATTATCTGGCAGTTTATGTTATGGTCGAGATGCAGCTCGGGCCGCCTTAGTTCCTCGGAGCGCTAGAGTACCTCGGAGTGCTAGAGTACCTCGGAGTGCTGAAGCTCCTCGGTGTATCTTCGTTGCTCGGAGAGGACATGGGTTGGTCGGGGAAATGAACTTCCTCATTGCTATTATGCCTAGTAGATTGACACGTGTCTTCATATCACTCGTCCATATCAGCATATTAATTTTGGTATCAACAATAAATAAGAATTACCCAGACCAACTGTTCGTTGGGGGTGAAATATAATAACTGTTGCATATCTCCTTGGAGTTGAATATATGATAATAAATATTTTACCGAGCTCCATGTTGAGATGAATATAGAATGGATATAGAGAGTAATTCGTGCTTGAGCATATATCAGAGCAATAATAAAATCAATAGTGCCTCGCTGAGGTAAAATTTCATAATGTCGATCAATGATAATATTTTCCAGAAGTTTAATATTGTTTCCGAGCATTCGTCGGCACTGAATCTTGTACCTGTGGAATTTAATAAGTTGCTCGAGCATCTGTGGAGGCTAAATCAATTAATCGTGAGAAGAATTTAGTCACCCAATCAATATATGATATGTATTTGCTCGGGAAATAAAAATATCAAAACATAAAATAATATGTTATGCCGACTGTCAATGTGGGAAAATTTTTATTAACTAGATTCCATAACGTTTGATTTGGACTTTTTACAAAATAATTTCAATTTTAAGCAAATGCCCAAATTTAAGTTAATTTTAAAAACTATTAGTCTTTTTTAAAATTTAGTTCATTAGAAAGCTGGGAACTAAGAAATATAAGGAGGTTATTTTATATTTTTCAGATCACAATTTAACTTTTAACAAATTCAAAATGGGAGAACTAAAGGAATAGCCAATGTTTCATTCTGGTATTTTCTTTTTACTGCCTCCGACTAAGGATGAGATGTCGCCGACCAACAATTGATTTTCCCCCAACCAACTATTGATGTTTGCAATTAATATTAGATGGTTGGGAACCCTTATTTATGTCTTTATACCTGCCTCAGATTATTTTAATTTTTCTACCAATGAATTGTAGGTTTCGGTACCAATAGTAGTTGTTGTTGACAGGTAAAAGTTTGGGACCTGTGGCCGATCAGTGATGCTGCCGATCAACAAAATGTTTTGCCGATCAAGATAATATGGTCCAATGGAGTTGTCAACCTATTTCCGACCAAGACTATATATTGACGAGCAATAATAGCTGCCCCCGATGAGCATTTGATGGTGCCGATCTGGGAGTTGGTCCTTAGACTATGATTTTTGGTTTTCGATCTGAGTATACGCTTCTTTCTATGGCAAAGCGTTTGATCCTTGGGTTGAGTCAAGATTGGGCGGGTTATGTTTTGAGTCTAGTAGAGCTTGACGGCCCTTTAGGATTTTTGTTTGGTTTTTGTCCCGGAATAGCCAAAGGGGGAGATTTGTAAGGACACAAATTTCCAATTGAGTCCATATATAGTTTTGGCTCAATTTCGGACAAAAACATTTATTCATAGGATAGTATTTATTGTAATATTCTCAAGCCTATGAAGTGTATGTTGAAGACGTAGCGGCAAAGAATTTAAAGCTTCATCAAAATGCCGGTTTGTGTGCCTCGTTTCTACGTCATCAATTAAGGTTCCATGCTCCCAAGGTATGAATGTAATTATATGTATATACGAGCTTGGAACAATATGTATTGGGTGTTAGGTGAAATAAAAAACTGCATTTTATTTTCAGAAAGAATCAATTAAGAACTTTAAAAATAAGTATATAAAAGTTTCTGGGCCAAAATCAAATTTTTCAATCTTTCTGTTTGTTCGTTTGAAATGTCGTTCAAACGAGTTTTTTCGTTCGAACCAGATTTCGTTCGAACGAGTTTTGTCGTTCGAACCAGGTTCGTTCGAACGAGTTTTGCCAACGACCCTAACTGGATAGTCGTTCGATATGTCGTTCGAACGAATTCTCGTTCTAACGAGGTATCTAACGAACCTCTAACGAGCCCAGGCTGGTCACTCGTTAGAAGTCTCGTTCGAACGAGAATCACGTTCGTTCGAACGAACTTCCAGCGGGAACAGTTATTTGGCAGTTTTTTGCAGTTTTTCCCCACTCTTCCACTTGGTTTTCAACCAACTTTTTTCATGCAATATTATGTGCGGGAAACACATTTTCCAAGATAATTTTTCCATTCCATATCCATCTCTTAGAGAGAGTTTGAGAGCAAATTTATTTAGGGAAAATGTTCAAGTTTTGAGTGTTAATTTTTAATGGAGAATTCATACACACTCTAGTTTACACCCATTGTTGTTTATTCCAAGTTCTATATATACATATCCTTACTTGGAGTTTTTGGCACCGGTTTTCTCTACCGAATTCAAGAGACGTTTCGGGTTTGCTTCTACACCCCATCACAAAGAAGACTTTTGTTGAAGATTTTACCCAAAAGGAGAAAGGCTCCATGCTTGGGTGACGGTGACCATATAAAGTCCCATCGGTGTATTTCGAGACCGCGGTGGAGCTCCGTTGGTTATCCGCTAATTGGAGGTCGATACAAGAAGAAGCATCACGGCTTGAGAGGGTTCGAGTTTAGGAAGTAAGTCTTTTGTCTTGTATTTTGTAATTCCGTTTTTAGTGGATTTGAGGCTAGGGCCGTCCCGAGGTTTTTTCCCGTTAGTGGGGTTTTCCTCGTACATCGCGGTGTTGTGTGACTGTTGATTTTATCTTGCTCTATATCACTTAGAACGCATGCTAGATTCATTTCAAGATAAAATTTGGTTTTACATTCACACTAATTTAAATTGGGACTTTAATTTAATATTGGGTAAAATTTGGTTTATTCAAGTCACTTGCATTAATATGGTTTCGCCTAACTTTGAATAAGTGTTAATGATGCCTTAGGCATATTCTAGGACTTGAATCACGGTTTAATTGGTTTCTTAAGATATTAAAACTCGGCCTTATTTATTTGTTGAACCATCACTTGTATTTAACGCTTCCGCATTTACTTAAAAGGAAATTATTATTTTTATAATTTGGGACAATTTTCGCTTTTACAAACTAAGTTGGTGCAGTTTGGAATATTTCGTTTCCTAGCCAAATAGGTTGGCATTTTTAGGAATATTTCTCCTCGTCGACCAACTATGTTGGTACAGTTTGGAATATTTTCTCCTCGTCTTCCTCGTCGACCAATTAAGTTGGTACAGTTTGGAATATTTTCTCCTCGTCGACCAACTATGTTGGTACAGTTTGGAATATTTTCTCCTCGTCGACCAACTAAGTTGGTACAGTTTGGAATATTTTCTCCTCGTCGACCAACTAAGTTGGTACAGTTTGGAATATTTTGTTGAGTAGTCTGCCGAGCTTTGCCGAGTAGTGGTGCATAACACTAGTATTCCCCGAAAAAATTTCAATAAACAGAGAAACTTGCAGAATATTTTCATTTTATTCATACTGATGGAAATTGTGTTACATATACATCACTGATAATACTTGCGCAGATGCTCTGCATTCCATGCATTCTTAAACTCTTCGCCTTCTAAAGTTGCTATTCGATAGGTTCCTGGTCGAACAACTTCTGTAACTCAGTATGGTCCATGCCAGTTTGCTTCAAGTTTGTTATGCTTTTGGATTACTTTCTTCAACACATAGTCTCCTTCTTTCAGGTCGCATTTCTTCACCCTCTTGTTGTAGAACAAAGTTGTTCGCTGCTGGTAAGCAGCATTTCAAATGGCTGCTTCTTCTCTAACTTCCTCGAGCATGTTTAAATCCAGTCTTCTCATTAAGTCGCTGACAGGGTAATTGAAATTCAATACCCTGTGTGTTGGGAGGCCCAACTCGGCAGGTATGACAGCTTCACTTCCGAACGGCAGCATGTATGGTGATTCTCCAGTTGCTACTCGGGGAGTAGTTCGGTAAGCCTAAAGTACTGATTGTAGCTCGTTGATCCAGTTTTCTTTCGCATCATCCAATCTTTTCTTCAAACCGTTCAGCAGCGTCCTGTTTGTCACTTTAGTTTGACCATTGCTTTGAGGATGGCCTGGTGCTGAGTGGACCTTCAAAATATTTGACTGATGACAATAGGTGACAAACTCTTCATTATCAAATTGTGTCCCATGGTCTGTGATGAAGGCATGAGGGACACCATATCGGCAAATGATGTTCTTCCAAACAAATTGGTACACCTTCTCGTATGTCATATCAATGAGTGGCTCAGCTTCTACCCACTTAGTAAAATAATCCACTGTGATGACGAGGTACTTGAACCTTCCTCGGGTCGTTGGCAGTGGTCCAACCAAATCAATTCCCCACATGGTAAATGGCCAAGGGGAAGTTATGGGTGTCAACAATGCTTGTGGAGTTCTTCGGATGGAGAAAAAACGTTGGCACTTGTCACATTTCTTGGCATAGGCTATACAATCTGCCCTCATCGTCGGCCAGTAGTATCCTTGCGTCATCACCCTTTGTAAAAGTGTCCGACCTGCTACATGTGCTCCACAAGACCCTTCATGGATTTCTTCAATCAAATCTTTCACCTTGGTGGGATGTACACATCTTTGCAAACCTTCCATAATTCCTCGTCTATATAAAACACCATTAGTTAATACATACTGAGCAGCTTTGAACTTCAATTTCTTGGCTGCAAGCTTGTCAACTGCCAGTTCTCCTTCCTCGATATATACCCTGATGGGATCCATCCAAGATGGTCCTAAATCAAGGGTGATAAAATTCATCTTCAGATCTTCATCTATATTCCGACCAGTCAACACTTCAATTGGGATTGTTCGTCGTAGCTCGGTGCGAGTAGCCAATGCTAGTCGAGCCAAGGCGTCTGCTCTTGCATTCTCCATTCTTGGTATTCTGACCAACTGAATAGCGGTAAATTATGATATCATCTCCTTTGCCTTTGCATGATATCTGATCATTAATTCTCCTCTAACTGCATATACCCCCATCATTTGGTTTACAATCAGTTGAGAGTCACTGAAGATCATAACTTGCTGCGCCTCCATAACTTTTGCCAAATTAAGTCCTGCAATCATTGCCTCATATTTAGCCTCATTGTTGGAAGCTTTGAATTGGAAGCGCAAAGCGTATTCCATGTCGACCTCGTCTGGAGTTCTCAAAACTATCCCCGCGCCACATCCTGCAGTGCAAGATGAGCCATCTACATATAGCCTCCATATAGGTAACTCGTCTTCAAACTTCTGATCAGTTAGAGTTCCTCGGTGAAATATTTTCTGCTTCTTTTCATCCTCCCCTGATTTTTCTCGTTCATCATCGATCATCTTTTCTTGCCCTTTTACCAATCGAGGTTGGTCTGAGTTCGAATTTAATGACCTTGTAACATCCACTTGCCCTCTTACCAACCGGAGTTGGTCTGAGCCAGTGTCTGTCGATCCTGTAACATCCACAGGTTTATCAACGAGTAACTCTTATTTCTCGTCCAGAGTCCTCCCAACTATCTCTGCATCACATCCTGTAACATCCACACGTCCTTTTACCAATCGGAAGTGGTCTGGACTTGTGTTTATTGATCCTGTAACATCCACAGGTTGATCAGCGAGCAACTTTTTCTCCTCGGGGGTATCAGGATAGGTGAACTCCGCTATAAAATCTGCTACAGCCTGCCCTTTTAGTGATGATCTGGGTTCATAAATCATATCATATTCTCCGAGCTCTATTGCCCAGTACATCAATCTCCCTGATTTCTCTGGCTTATGAAGGGCTTGTCTCAATGGCACATCGGTGTATACTACTATAGTATGAGCCTGAAAGTACGGCCTCATTCTCATACTCGCCTCAATCAGCGCCAGTGCCAATTTCTCCAGCCTTGGATATCTGATATCTACTCCTCGGAAGGCCTTACTCGTGTAGTAAATTGGCTTTTGTACTCCATTCTCCACTCTGATCAACGCCGAGCTAACTGCATTCTCGGATACTGCAAGGTACAAATACAATTTCTCTCCCATCACCGGCCTGGACAATAGTGGGGGTGCTCCCAAGTATTTCTTCAAGTCTTGAAAAGCCTTTTCACATTCGTCATTCCACTCAAAAGTCTTTCTGAGTGTCTTGAATAATGGGAGACATCTGTCAGTTGCTCGTGACACAAATCTATTGAGTGCTGCTACTCGTCCAGTGAGACTCTGTACTTCCTTCTTCGTTGTTGGAGATCGCAGCCCTAATAGAGCTTTGATCTTTTCAGGATTTGCTTCAATGCCTCTTTGATTGACAATGTACCCGAGGAACATGCCTTCTCGTACTCCGAATATGCACTTCGTCGGGTTCAGCTTCATTTGATATTTATCTAGTTGATCAAAAGTCTGGCTTAAGTCAACTATATGATCGGCAACTTTCTTGCTTTTTGTCAGCATATCGTCAACATAGACTTCCATGTTGTCATTGATTTGTTCATCAAAGACTTTGTTCATCAGCTTGTGATATGTCGCACCTGCATTTTTTAAACCAAAAGGCATAACATTATAACAATAAGTTCCCCTAGGGGTAATAAAAGAAGTACTCTCCCTGTCTTCAGGTTTTATTGTGATCTGATTATAACCAGAATAAGCATCCATGAAGCTCAGCAACTCGTGTCCCGAGGTAGCATCCACCAGTTGATCAATTCGGGGCAGTGGAAAATGATCTTTTGGGCATGCTTTGTTGAGGTCGGTGAAGTCTACACACATCCTCCACTTGTTGTTTTTCTTCTTTACCATCACCACATTGGCTAACCAATCTGGATATTTTACATCTTCAATGAAACAAGCTTTCTGGAGCTTCTCGACTTCCTCCTATATAGCTTGATTCTTCTCGGGACTGAATACTCTTCTTCTCTGCTTCACAGGCTTGATCTCCTTATTCGCATTGAGCTCGTGACATAAGAAGTTTGGATCAATCCCATGCATATCTTCATGACTCCAACAAAAGTTTATTTTCTGCTTCTAAGGAAAGTTGTCAATTCCTGTTTTAGTGAGGCTTCCAATGACGAACCTATTTGAGTAGTTCGTTCAGGGTGTTCGTCATCCAGAATGATATTTTCAGTAGCTTCCACCACTTGACCCTTCACGAGTTGCGACTCATCCCGAGGATCCAAGGTTTCAATTTCTGCACCTTCATCCACTTGATAAGTAGTAGTCTTTTTCTTTGATTCTTCCAATTCATCTTGCTCGGCGGATGAATAATAGCATTCCCGAGCTACTTTCTGATCACCTTTCATAACTCCTACTCCAAAGTTTGTTGGAAATTTTAGGCATTGATGCACTGTAGATGGTACAGCCTCGAACTTCTTCAACCCTACTCTTCCCATGATGATATTATACGATGACTGGACATTCTTATCCATCACAAAAAAGCGTATTTTTTCTATCCGACAAGCAGGCCACGTACCAATGAATATATCCAACTTGATCGTCCCAAGTGGAAATACTTTTTCGCCAGCAAAACCGATGAGGGGCCTGTGGTAAGGCTCCAGTTGAGATAAATTCAAATTTAAACTATCGAAACACGAGTAGAACATGATGTCTGCCGAGCTACCGTTGTCGACTAACACTCTTGAGATCATTACCTCCTTCATTCTCATTTTGATCACTAGTGGGTCATCATGAGGATATAGAACTCCTGCAAGATCATTCTTTGAAAACCCAATGACCAATTTTTCTTTGTTCACCTTTCTCGGGCGATCTTCCTCAGCTAAATGTATTCGCTGAATGTACGAGCAAGCTTGAGCCTCTCCGAGGTAAGCTTTTCTTTCTGCAGTAAGGTATCCTCCTCCTGCATCTCCTCCTGTAATGACATTACAATCAAATGATCCAAAGCGTATTGAAAATACCTCTCGTTCTGGTTGCCTTGGTTTCTTGGGAAGATTGGGGTCATCATCTGGATCATCTTCATGGTTTCTCTTCTTTTTCTCCTCTGCTCGACGAGGAGATCTAGACCTCTCTCTAGTTCGGTCGTTATTTCTTCTTTCGCCTCCCCGATCAACATACTTTGTTAGCTTTCCTCGTCGGATGAGTGTTTCAATCTCGTTCTGAAGAGCTATGCAATTTTTGGTCATATGGCCATGATCCTTATGGAACTCGCAATATTTCTCCCTATTCCTCGTGTCAGGGTCTGACCTCATTTTCTTTGGCCAGTTTAACTCCTCGCTGTTTTTAATTTCTTCCAGGACGTGGTTGATATTTTCCTTCAAAGGCGTGTGTAATTATCAAATTTATTCAAGTCCTCCCATGACGACCTACTTTTAGAATGTTTGTCACCACCATTGTTCTTATGCTCTTTCTTTTTAGCTTTATCACCTCCCCCTTGGTTTTTTTGGAGTCCATATTCTTCTTCGCAGACATAGCCTCCTCGACATTCATAATCTTGGATGCTTTTCCCATCAGGTCCGACATGGTTTGAGGTGGATCTTTGGTCAAAGTGTAGTACAACTTGTTTGGCAGCAATCCACTCATCAAAGCGGTAATCGCTGTCTTCTCCTCATAATCAATGACTTCGAGCTTCTCGTTATTAAACGAGTTATATAGTCTCTAATACTCTCACCAGCTTTTTGTCTAACACTTAACAAATGTGCTACTCGTTTAACTGGCTTTGCTCCAAAGAAGAAATTTCCAATGAATAACTCGGCCAGTTGAAGAAAAGTTGAAATCTTACCCCGAGGAAGATTATTGTACCATATCTGGGCAGATCCGGTGAGAGTTCCCGAGAATGCCCTGCATCTCATCTCGTCTGGGACAGCATAGATGTCGGCAGCAGCTTGATATTGTTCTATATTAAGGACAGGGTCAGTCTTCCCATCATACTTGGGAGTCACAACAGGTGCTTTGAAGTTTGATGGTGTTGGAAAATCAACAATATCCTGGACAAAAGGTGTTCCTCGAACAAAGGTTCGTTATAGAGGGTTCTTGGCCTTATCCATTTCCCCTAATCTATCCTCCAGCCTCTGAATAGATCCTTTCCAAGCATCATTTCCTTCCTCGGGCCTATTTGTTCGAGCAACTGATCGCGTTGAAGTGGCTTCCTGGGATTTATCATGGCGAGCAACTGATCGGTCAGCAGATACATCTCGACGAGCAACTGGTCGTGACTGGGCAAATCCTTCCCTTAAATCTGATGGTCGTCGAAAGCTCCTCGACGCTGTATTAAGAGGACTTTTGTTCCTCCTAGGGCCTAATCGATCAAAAGGAGAGGCCCTGCTTAATCTTTCCAATGCGCTGGCCCTTTCTGGGGAGAGGGTGACACGTTGTTCAGTATCTGTGGCTCGCATTGACGAAGTTTGTCCTGGTTGATAAGAAAAATCTTTAGATTCATCATCGCGATATGAATTAACACGCCTAGTACGCGTAGAAGGCGCACGGGTATTTCTTTGGATATTTCGTGATCCGGAATGGGCTGGTGGACTGCCATGGAGGGTTTGGATGAGTTGTCGCATTGTTTCTTGCATGGCGGTCTGGCCCTGAGCCAAATTTGCCATTATTCCAGTCAGATCTGGAATGATTGGTGGTGCAGATGGATTTGGAGGGGTTCCAGCATTTCGATTGCTGGATTCCGGCACATCAGCCATTGGTATTGGATTGTTATTGGTGAGAAAATGATATTACCAGTCGTTCCCACAGACGACGCCAATCTGTTAATGTAAAAAATTAGATCACTCTAATAATTCAATCACAGATAAATAAATGAGACAAAAGATTTTAAAGTGGTTCAGCCTCATAAGAATGACCTACGTCCACTGTTGTTTTATTGCTGAGTGTTTGAGAATTCTCAATTACAAGAAATTCCGTTCTGGATCCCAAAGTTTGGATTCAGGATTCCCCCCTTTACAATGAGGATTGTACAATGTATTTATAGCCCTCAGGCCGTCATGTGAAAGGGTAATACATTTAATGATATACATATGAAAGGGTAATACATTTAATGCCCTCTTTGCGTGTGCGTCTGAATGATAAGCATTTAATGAACTAGTTGAACTGTTGGTTATCCAGCTATTAATGCTTTGTTCGAGATGCAGCTCGGACCGCCTGAGTAGCTCGGACCGCCTGAGCTTCTCGGTGCTAATGAGTTTCTCGGAGAGGTCCTGTTCCTCGGTGCATAAGAGTTCCTCGGATCGTATGATCATCTCAGAATTGCTTGTTGTTGCCATGTAGATAACCACGTGTCTTCATATGGTTGGTCCAAGTCAGCAGACTAAATTTGGTATCAACACCTATGTCCACTATTCTTTTATTCCCAGGGGTGTACAATAGAGTAATATGGTGTAGAGAGAGAGAGAGAGAGAGAGAGAGAGAGAGAGATGTGTGTTGAGAATTGCTTAATTCAGATTGTGTGTATCTAGTGTATCGTGTCTCTTCTTGAGATTGTCCCTTTTGGCTAAGGGAATGCATGTATTTATAGTAATGAGAGTCTAAGAGATGGAATGTCTTTATACATTCAGGCATTTACATCTATATACAATGAATATAACGGTTGGTCTTCTCGGGTGGTTGGTCTTCCTTGAGTTGGTTGGTATGCCGTGCGTTGGTTGGTATGCCGACCAACTCCCCTCGGGTGCCGATCAACTCTTATCGGGGGCCGAGCAAGTATAAATATTGCTATGTAGGATGACAGGTGTCCTTTTTTGACTGGTCCATGTAGACGGAGAATTTTTGCATTAACAATGTGTTTGATGGGATTATTTATCTTCATTTCATCTTCAATATCATCTTCATAACTTGATCTGTTGTTGACGCCTATAAGATGACATAGGCCATTTCTATTTTCAACAGATTGGAGTCGTTTGTGGGAGAAGACACAAAAAATTTCCTTACTATTAGAAGAAATAAATATCATCATAAAAAGCTAAGTCGGAACAATATATTTTTGAGAATCCACATAACACTATTTATGTATAATAATTTTTCATATTATTCTATATGCAATCTGAAATTTAGAGATACAAGTCCATTTTCTCTCTCTTCAAATTCGGTTCTTCCTATGCAGAGATGTTAATTACAACATTCATCTATATTGGCAAACTATACACTCAATTTTTATTCATTCATAAATATTCACTACTTTGTCAATTTGATAAATTTTGGTGTTGATTGTGGATGAAATTCATCCACAAAGGTCTTAAATAATTTATTATCAGGACCCTCATGATAAAACAGAAATGGGATGACATCAAATTCTTGATATCTATTATGGATCTAATGTTTCCTTATCAAATTGATATCAATTATGGATCTAATGTCTCCATATGTTAATATTTTTGTGATATTTGAAGGAGATGAACATCAACGAATTCCTCTCTCATCATAAACATTTTCCGCATGATCTGTATTTGACTTTTATGTATATCTTCTATGAAAGCCTGATTTGAGGCCCACATCAAATCGATTCACTACAAACAAAATGACCAATTTGATTCGGAATCCAAAATACGGAGAATCTTTTGCCCAATTGAACAGAAGATGCGATTGAGGTCCCATAAATTTTGTTGAAGAAAAAATCCAGTGTTGGTGACGTCCATGCCAACTAGTAATCTGGTTTCGTTGCCGACTAGCTACTACCAGCCGACTTGTGATTATGCAATCTGGTTCCCATGCCGACCATCGACAACCAATCGACCCAGATATCTTACTGATCAGTCTATTATCATTCCTTTGTTGGCCGGCACACATACCAAAACAATAGACAGAGAAAATTCTGGGTTTTTCTTCCCCGACCATCATCATTATGGCTAGTTGATCAAGAGTGTTGAGTTTGCCGCCTTATGAATTTTGGCTCACCAACCTGCTAACTCCGATTAAGACTCTTGATCTATTCTATCTCAGCAACCTTTAATTTGTGAGTAGAAAACAATTTTATCAAAGCTGGTCGGCAACCACTAGACACTAAGTTCCACACATCAGTAACATTGCTGGAGGTACCCTTCATGGTCGGCGACCACCATATTACAGTGACATGCCCGGAAGGAGATCGCCCATGGACCCAAT
This sequence comes from Sambucus nigra, assembly GCA_949130495.1. Lineage (NCBI taxonomy): Eukaryota > Viridiplantae > Streptophyta > Magnoliopsida > Dipsacales > Adoxaceae > Sambucus > Sambucus nigra. Next base: position 273,200,070 of record OX422221.1, on the reverse strand, counting down.
TACTGGTCAGCACCATAGTCTACCAGAATCCTTTTGATTTAACATTTGTACAGGTTGAGGGTTTTCCCGACCAACTATGATTGCTCGGAGGCATGGCTTCGAGATCTTCCCGGCAACACCTCTTTTCAGATGGAAAACAATGGTCTTCCCATATTACTGGTCAGCAGCTCCTTCTCTCAGAATCACTCATTCCCGACCAACATTGGCACCAGATGTGATAAATTGCGACTTCTTGTCCGTGCTCTCAGATGACAAACAATGGTTTTCCCATTTTGACTTTTCTGAAATATGCACTTGCTGTTTGGTTGATTATGCCAACCCTCTATGCTTCACATCACAACCTTATGTATAAACAGAGTTTTACGGCCAAAACAAGGACAAAGCTATGTAGGACACTTAAATCTCAGATCGTTTTCTTATAAAATCTTTGTTGTAAAAACTTTTGGTTTATTACACTAGCTCTCTACACTTCACATCGTCATGTGGAAAATATTTTTGAAACCAACTTATATTTAAAGATATGTTGGAACTCAAATAATTTTACAAAAAGTTCTCACCTAAACATTATGCCTTATACCTTGTACATATTTGGTAAAAATCTGCTCATCTGACACATATTCAACATAGAACTTATCATTTAATATTTTGAAATTTTTATTGACCGATATTAGAGCAGATACACATCATATATTGTTTGACTGAATAAATTATTCTCATGATGTATATTTGACTTAGCCTCCACAGATGTTCGGGCAAATTTGTTAACTTCCACCGGTACAAGATTCAGTCCCCGACAAATACTCGGCCATAATCTTAAACTTCTGCAATATATTACTAATGCTCGGCAGTGTACAATTTTTCCTTGACATATCAGCCTGACACCATTTATCTTCTTAATGCTCCAACATATATGCTCGAGCACGAATCATTCTCTATATCCATTCGGATGGTTCTGCATATTTTATATTCATCTCGACAGAAGCTCGGTAAAATATTTAGTGTCATATATTCACTCCCGAAGAGATCTGCCATATTTGTTATATTTTACCCCCAACGGACAATTGGTCGGGATAATTCTTATTTATATTTGATATGCCCCAAGTGTTACCTCGGCCTAGAGACACCAACCTCGGCCGAGATAATGGCCGAGATATTGATCGACCCAAGATAGGCCATGGGCCCACGATATCATCCCTCTGCCAGACCAGGGTCGGCCCAGGCCGACACTACCATCTACACTTCCAATGGGCACTGCGCGCATCATAAGCATCAACATCATTCACATATACCTAGGTATGGCAACCTCGGCCGAGCCTAGGCCAAGGTGACAGGGAGCCTTGGTAACCTTCAACATGGAACCAGTTCAACCTCGGCTTGGGCCGAGGTCACAAGAAGCCTTTATAATCGTCAGCATGGACTCATTCCTACCTCGGCTGGGGCCGACCCAGCATAATGTCTCGGCTTAGATCAGGCCGAGACCTCCTATGACACAGCTCGGATTGAACGGATATCAAGCCTTTACAGCTCGGCCTCTCTTAGGCCGAGGTCATCCACCAACTTGGTGGCCGAGTATCTGTTGAACATTTGGATAAGGACACATAGGCACAAATCAGTTGTAACAAGATTATTCTCCACATGTGGGGGGAATATTTCATCATCATTACCTACATGTGTCAGTGACAGATGGCACTCCCCCATTGGTGAGGCTACCACACACATGCACATTACATGCATGGGGGGTACATTACACCCCCTAGGCACTATATATAGGGATCATCCCCTACCTTGCAAAAGGATCCGGTTATTAAAACCCTAGCTAAAACTCTGTCTAAAGATACAGTAGAGAGAGAGAGAGCTTGAGAGGTTGTATCCATGGCCATTAGTGCCTTCTTTCAGTGATATTACTCACACACACCCACAGTGGACGTAGGCCAGATTGGCTGAACCACTTATATTCCGGTGTTCTACCCTCTTCTCCTCACCACCTTCTATTATCTTCTTTATATAGCTGTGCTGCCATTGTTATACTTCTGTTGAGCTTGCAAACACCTCACCTGGTGGTGCTGATTCCGGCATCATCATTTTGGCGCCGTCTGTGGGAACGAGAAGCTATCTCTTCCTCTTTTTCTGCTTTACCTCACCGGAGACTCAGGTGGTGAACCAGGAACTACCCCTTGTGTGGAGCTGTTTCACCATTGAAAGAGGTCCTTTAAGGTATTAAGCTCACCTGCTGTTCAAGCCCTATAGTGATAACACGTGGCACCAGACTTGCCGCCGCCTCTTCCGCCGCCGGAGGTGGAGGGGCTAGCTCCAGTCAGGCTCCTCCCCAGTCCGAAATGGCAGAGGTGGCAGCAGCCTTGAAATCATTGGTTGCGACACAACAAGCCATGAAGGAGCAATTTGTCCAGCTCAGCCAAACCATGATGATGAGTCCACCTGGAGTCTCACCGGACATGATCACTCCGGCGATAGTTCAGCCCCAACCGGACTCCAGGGGACCACCCCAGGCACCGATGAAGGACCAGCCTGCACCCCAGCGGAGGAGGGACGTTGCTGACCCTAGGCGCTTGCGCCTGGGGAGGAAAGGAAACCCTTGCCCAGAGGACAGGTATGATGACCTGGAAGCTGAAGAGGCCCCAGATAACATTGTACGACCTCTTAGGCAGAGTCAAGGATGTGTCGGCCGAAGAAGAGAAGAGGACCAACCAAGAGGGTCGGCTTTTGACAGGTTGAGCAGAGGGTCAGCCTTCGAGAGGCTAGGCCCAGTTAATGACCTAAGACAGAGGCTATCAAGGTCAAGGAGTGCAGCAGGCTCCCAAAGAGGGAATAGGCAGGCTCGTCCAGATCAAGGCCGACCCTTGGAGAGAAGAGCCAGGGAGCAGGAAGAGGTCAACAGTCAACGGGTCGTGGCTGGGGAACCCTCTGTCCATCGCAGAGAGGTGGCAGGGGATAACATCGACCAAGTTGATGAGAGAAGACCCTGGAATGATTCAATCCAACGTCTCGAGGAAAAGATAGGGGACCTCATAAAAATCAGGGACCCATTACAGAGGGGCTACTCGGAGGGCTCCCCGTTTGTAGCTAGGATAATGGGGTTCCCAACCCCAACTAAGTTCAAGCCTCCTACAGTGACTCCTAAGTATGATGGCAGCACTAACCCAGTGCACCATATCGAGATGTATCAGTCGGCGGCAGATATTTACTCGATACCCGATGAGATGAAGTGCAGGGCCTTCTCGGGAACCTTGACAGGGGCAGCGCACAGCTGGTTCACCTCTCTTCCAAAGAACTCGATCGAAAACTTCAAGGGGTTGGCTGAGCAGTTCATCCACAACTTCTGCTTTGGGGTAAGACCTCAAAAGAAGACTACCCACCTCCTATATGTCAAACAGGCTAAGGGTGAAAGCCTAAGAGACTACATAGCAAGATTCAACAAGGAGAAGTTGAAGGTGGAGGATTACGAAGAGAACATAGCCATGACCGCCCTTATAGGAGGCCTCCAGAAAGGAAAGCTACTGTGGAAACTGGCGGAAGACCCTCCTAAGTCTATGGCAGAGCTGCTGGCAACGGCGGGGAAAGTGATGAATGCGGAAGAGGCAATGGCCGCCAAATATGAGGAGGAGAACCATGGTAGCACTGGGAGGTCCTGGGGCAAGAAAGAGGGGAAGAAGAGGTCAGTAGATGACAAGTTCGCTCATTACACTCCTCTGACTGTGAGCTGTGAGCACATCCTTAATGAGATCAAGACTGACCGGACTTTGAGGTGGCCAGAGAAATTGAAGGCCCCACCACATAAGAGGAATAAAAACCTCTGGTGTGAGTTCCATCAGGATCACGGCCATATCACAGATAGATGCTTCGCTTTAAAGGATGTGATTGAGAAGATGCTGAAATCCGGGAAGCTGAGGAAGTATGTTGATGGCAAGGCCCCAAAGGGTGGAAAAGAAGACCCTAAGAAGAGAAGGAATGACAGATGTCGTGGTGATATCCCGTCCAGAAGGGATGATGACTCAGAGGGAGATGATGGAGATGACCCGTATCTCCCGCCAAAAGATGACAACACCCCGGTGAAGAGGGTCGGAATGATTTCCTTTGGTGTTAGCACCATATGTGGGGGATTCGCAGGAGGTGGTTCGGAGGTAGCCGACAGGAAGGCTCATGTAGCAGAGGCCAAGTCAGTGGCCAAGCCTGAGGTTGTGAATCTAACGTCTTCTGACGCAGTGCAGAAGAGGAAGAAGGTGGACATGGACACACTCGTAGTGGGGTTCTCCAGGCTCGACTTCAAGGGCATCTTAGCCCCCCATGATGACCCTTTAATCATAACAACAAGGGTGCATGGGTGCGATGTAGGGAGGATCCTCATAGATGGGGGAAGCTCAGCAGATGTGATGTTCTGGCCTTGTTTCAAGAGCTTGGGTCTTAGCAGGGCAAGGCTAGTGCCCTACCATCACCCATTGATAGGCTTCAGTGGTGAGAAGGTGCACCCATTGGGCATGTATGAAATGGATGTACGAATGGGGGATGAGTGTCCTATGAGGCTGACTAAGAAGATAAACTTTTTTGTTATGGACGAAAATGTCTTCTCGGCCTACAACCTCATCATCGGAAGAGTGGCCCTCAAAGAGTTTGAATCCATGCCGTCGACGGTCCATCAAATGCTAAAATTCCCGACTCCTTATGGGGTAGGGGAAGTGCAAGGGGACCAGACCACGGCGCGGGAGTGTTACTTCAACTCGGCCGATGAGAGAGAGTCCCATAAGAGAGCAACCACCACTTACAGCATTGACACTCTTGATCCGAGAGATGAAACAAAACTGAAGAAGGGCGAGGCCGCGGAAGAGGTAGAATACATCGTCCTCAATGAGGACGAGTCGGAAAAAACCGTCCAGGTCGGCAAGGCCCTAGAACCAAGGATCAAGGAAGAGCTGATAAACTTCCTCAGGAAGAGACAGAGCGTCTTCGCCTGGAGTCACGCAGACATGCCTGGTATCGACCCTGAGGTCATGACCCACAAGCTTAACGTGGACAGAGATGCCAGGCCTATTAAACAAAGGCGAAGAGTCTACTCCAGAGAGAAGTATGAGGTAATCCGGGAAGAAGTGAAAACGTTGGAAGAGGCCGAGTTCATAAGAGAGGTTACTTATCCAGAGTGGCTCTCAAATGCAGTCATCGTACCTAAGGACAATGGAAAGTGGCGGATGTGTGTAGATTTCACAGACTTGAACAGGTCTTGCCCGAAAGATAGCTATCCCTTGCCTAGGATAGACCAGATGGTGGACGCAACAGCAGGGCACGAGCTCATAAGTTTCATGGATGCTTATTCAGGCTATAACCAAATCTTCATGGATGCCGACGACTCTGAGAAGACAACCTTCATCACTGACAAGGGGACGTACTGTTACAAGGTGATGCCCTTTGGTCTGAAAAATACGGGGGCAGCGTATCAGCGTCTTGTCAATAGGACGTTCGAGGAGAAGATAGGTAAGACCATGGAGGTGTACGTGGACGATATGCTAACGAAGAGCCTGAAAGCATGTACTCACGTAGCAGACCTTGAGAAGACCTTTGATGTCATGGACTCGTACATAATGAAGCTCACCCGGCGAAGTGTGTCTTCGGGGTAGGAGCTGGGAAGTTCCTGGGGTTCATCGTTAATCAAAGGGGGATTGAGGCAAACCCTGAGAAAATCAAGGCATTGCTCGATATGAAGACTCTTAGGAGTATCAAGGATGTCCAAAGACTCACTGGGAGAGTGGCAGCCCTGAACATGTTTGTTTCCAGGGCAATGGATAAGTGTCTTCCATTCTTTAAAGTTCTAAGGAAGGCCTTCCAATGGGATGAAGAGTGTGAAAAAGCCTTTGATCAACTCAAGTCCTACTTGGGGTCTCCCTTGCTGCTGTTCCGGCCCATCGCGGGGGAAAGGTTATTTGTGTATCTGGCAGTCTCTGAGTCAGCCATTAGCGCGGCCATCATACGGGAAGAGGATGGGGTTCAGAGGCCCGTGTACTTCAACAGTAAGGCCCTGCAAGGGTCTGAACAAAACTATCCCCGAATGGAGAAGTTGGCGTATGCCCTCATCCATGCCTCAAGGAACATGAAGCCTTACTTTCAAGCTCACTCCATGGTAGTCCTTACAGACTCCCCGCTAAGACAGATTCTGCACAAACCCGAGAAGTCCGGAAGATTGATGACCTGGGCCATTGAACTAGGAGAGTATGATCTTACCTACCAGCCCATGACAGCCATCAAGGGGCAGGCCCTTGCAGACTTTATCGCAGAGTTCACTTGGGAAGAGACCGAGACAGAGAAGGGCTTGGATGGCGGCGAAGAGACGAACCGAAGTGTCTTCCGAGATTCAGAAGAGACAGCCCCGTACGTCTTCCAAGGCCGAGAAGAGGTTGTCCCAGGAAAAACTCGGAGCAGAGTAGAAGAAAACGAAGAGGATCGATACCTCTTCGAAAAGGGGGTGATGAGAGAAGGGGTCTTCTCATCAGATGCAGACGTATGGAGCCTCTTCGTTGATGGCTCTTCCTGTGACAGTGAAAGCGGCGCGGGGCTAATACTCTCGGCCCCAGATGGTGCCAACATTGAATACGCCTTAAGATTCAAATTTCAAGCCTCAAATAACGAGTCTGAGTATGAGGCCATGATAGCAGGTCTCTTATTGGCAACAACTCTTCAAGTAAAGCGACTCCTACTTCATAGCGACTCGAGATTGGTTGTCAATCAAGTGTTGGGAGTATACGAGGCCAAGTAAGAAAGGATGGACAAGTACTTAAAGAAGGTAAGAGGGTTGCTAGAGTATTTTGAAGAGGCCAAACTGAAGAGAGTGCCTAGACTGAGCAACAATCACGCCGATGCATTGGCGAGGTTGGCCTCGACGATGAAGACAGATTTGGGAAGGACCATCCCAATCAAAGTCTTAGGAAAAGCAAGCATTGAGGAGGATGAGGTACGTAGCCCTTGTCACAATGTGAACCTAGGAGACTCGTGGATTGACCCGCTTGTCAGATACCTAAGAGAGGGGGAGCTACCTGAGTCCAAGCTGGAAAGAAGAAAGTTGAGATACAGGGCTGCCAAGTTCTCATTGGTAGGAGACGTCTTGTATAAAAAGGGGTTTCTCTTGCCCCTCCTCAGATGTGTGCATCCCATGGAGGTACCCCGGATCTTACAGGAGGTTCATGAGGGCTCTTGCTCTGGCCACATAGGGGGAAGGCCCTTAGCCAAGAGGATCATCACTCAGGGATACTGGTGGCCTACATTGTCTAACGACGCTGCTGACTATGTGAAGAGGTGTGACAAATGTCAGAGGTTCGCCACTATCCCTCATCAACCCCATCAGCCTATGACGTCAATCTCTTCTCCATGGCCGTTTGCGGTATGGGGAATTGACTTAGTAGGACCTTTGCCAAGAGCAATCAACAACTATAGATTCTTGATAGTTGTCATTGACTACTTTTCAAAGTGGGTAGAGGCAGAACCGATGATAACAATTACGGAGCAGAAGACCTTTCAGTTCATCTGGAAGAACATTATATGTAGATATGGCCTCCCAAACACGCTCATCTCGGATAATGGGACCCAGTTCAAGAACTCCTCCTTAGAGAAGTATTGCCAAAGTGTGGGGATTAAACAGTTCTTCTCATCCTCTGGTCGACCTCAGGCAAATGGCCAGACCGAGGTCACGAATAGGACTATCTTGGATGGAATCAAGAAGAGATTAGAAGACGCGAAGGGGAGATGGATAGAAGAGGTATACGTTGTGCTATGGGCTTACAGGACCACAGCAAGGACACCCACAGGAGAAACCCCATTTATGCTGACACATGGTTCAGAAGCCGTCATACCAACGGAAGTAGGCCTACCAACTCATCGGATTCAGACCTACGATCCTGACAGCAATGGGGAAAGGAGGAGGTTAGACCTGGATCTTATTGAAGAGAGAAGAGAAGACGCAGAGGTCAGGAAAGCAGCCTATCAGCAGAGGGCAGCGAGATTCTACAACCAAAGGGTGAAGTCAAGACCCATTGCAGTGGGAGACCTAGTGCTAAAGAAGACCCTACAGAAGACAAAAAAGCTACACCCAAACTGGCATGGCCCCTACAAAGTAACGAAAGAGGTTGTGCCTGGCACTTACAGGCTAGAAAACCTAGAGGGAGAACCCTTCACTAACCCGTGGAATGTTGACCATCTGAAGAGATATTTCATATGATGCATATAATTTTATGTAAATGCATCATCTTATTGAGAAGAGGTTATAATAAAGATCAGTTTTCATAACAAGTTCTTGCTCCACTCTTAGATCAGAGATATATTATGAGGCTAACCTCTTAAGTGATGACCTCAGACCCTCATAACATCACTCGGTGGTGATGAGGTTTGATCTCAGACACCTGGGTTAGATGACCTCAGACCCTTAACATCATTAATTTGGTGATATTTGTTATGAGGCTAACCTCTTAGGTGATGACCTCAGACCCTCAAAACATCACTCGGTGGTGACGAGGTCTGAGCTCAGACACCTGGGTTAGATGACCTCAGACCCTTAACATCATTAATTTGGTGATATTTGTTATGAGGCTAACCTCTTAGGTGATGACCTCAGACCCTCAAAACATCACTCAGTGGTGACGAGGTCTGAGCTCAGACACCTGGGTTAGATGACCGCAGACCCTTAAAATCATTAATTTGGTGATATTTGTTATGAGGCTAACCTCTTAGGTGATGACCTCAGACCCTCAAAACATCACTCGGTGGTGACGAGGTCTGAGCTCAGACACCTGGGTTAGATGACCTCAGACCCTTAACATCATTAATTTGGTGATATTTTTATGAGGCTAACCTCTTAGGTGATGACCTCAGACCCTCAAAACATCACTCGGTGGTGACGAGGTCTGAGCTCAGACACCTGGGTTAGATGACCTCAGACCCTTAACATCATTAATTTGGTGAAGATGGTTATGGGAACAGCATATTAAGTAATGACTTCAGAGATCATATAGCATTCAAAGACATTCAGAGGTCAAAATAAAGGAAGAGATTGGCATTCAGTAAGAAAGATAATATAGCAATCAGAGGCATCGATTACAAATATTCATTACAAAGTACTGATATTACAAATTACAAATTACAAGTGAAATGTTACAAGTTAAAAAGGCCTAAGGGTCTGAAGGGGGAACATTAGTAGTCTCGGCTGGGTTGACCTGATCAACATTAGTCACCTCAGCCACATCATCAGCAGGATCTACCCCTCCGAGCTCGGTCACTCCAAGAGTCGCAGTATCGGATGGAGTAGTGGCCTCGTCTTCTACCTCTTGCAGAGCCTGAGCAAATTGGGGGTCGGCAAAGCCGAGGCCCACAAAGTCGGAGGCCTTCAGAGTGCCGACCTCCTTCTCTCTGACCTCGGCCCATTTGGTAGTGGCCTTGATACCTCTTTCGAGGTATTCAAAGCCAAAACCCACGAACTCCTCAGAGACTTTATAGTCTGAAATTATTTTCTCTGAGGCATATGCAAGGGCAGCCTTCACAGCCGCATTGACCTTCTGCTGCAGAGCATCATCTTTATCCTTCAGGGCCTTGGCGTGATTTTGGATGAGCACTGAGATATCTTTTTCCAAACCCTGGGCCTTATTTTCAGAATTCTTGGCCTTATTCTCAGAATTCTACAACTCTGACTTCAGACGATCAACCTCGGCCTTCAGGGCGCTCTCGACCTTCTCAGCCTCCTGCCCCTTTTGAATAAGGGGCAATTTCCTCATGGCCCAGTTAGATAGTTGGTACATGGAAGTCACACCCTGCACAGTTAATGAAGAGGTTAGATGGGAGTAAAATCAGACGTTGCACTTATAAAATTATTGTCAAAAGAAACAAGTCATACCTGGACGGCTCTGTGAAGGCCGAACTCAACCATCATGGAGGTGTCCATGGCTCTGTAAAAACGCTTGTCTGCCTCGGTCATCACAGAGGAAAGTGCGTCCATGGCCTGTCTGCTGTTGCCGACCACGCTATCAGTGAGCTTCAGCTGGTCCAGACAAGCCGTCAGGGTGTCGGCTGAGATGGGGATCGCAGTGTCTGAGGCCTTCCTTTGTCTAGAGGCCGACCTCTGATCCTCAGAGGCATGGACCTCAGGGGCCCTTTTCTTTGAAGCTTGGGATTTGGATGTAGTGGAAGCTGGAGGAGGTGCGTTCAGACCAACCTTCTTCGCAAGCCTTGCCAAACTTGGAGCTGCCATCTCCCACAGTTCGTCTGGGATACCTGGTGGTCTCTCTGCAAAAGTGAAAAGATAGGAGTCAGAAATCAAACATGAATGATCAGGGGTTAGACTTGAAATAAAAAGAAAAATCCTTACCAAAGTCGACAAGGGGACTTCCACTTAGGCTCGTCCCCGAGAGATATTGAGGGGTCAGCAGATGTTCGAACTTGACAAACAGACCATGTGCCCCTTGGTCTTGCAGGGCCTTCACCTTTTTGATGTTCTGAAGACTTAGACCAGGATCGGCCCTTGCAGACATGCTGACCTTGCCCCATTTGAGGGGTATCCTCGGCTCAAATGTAGAGGAGGGAACAGATGAGCCAAACTCTCATGGCCCTGAGGCGAAGAAGTAGCGGGGTTTCCAATTGTGATTGGAGGTCTGAGTCACCTGGAGCATCTTTTTCTCAGGCCTCCGAGCCACAAAATGATAGTAGCTCGGATGGTTTTTGGCCGAGGTAGGGACATAGCAACCAGCAAAGACCTGAACTGGGAGGTCAGAGTGGTGGACTGCCCTCCACAAGATAATGGCCCCTAGAATGACTCTCCAAGCATTGGGAGAAAGCTGCGAGGGGGCCAAGTTGATAAAAGAGAGAATGGATCTGATGACAGGATGGATGGGTAGGCGAAACCCTAACTTAAACATCTGCTCATATAAGCAGATTTCTCCATCTCGTCCATGGTAGGCCCTCTCTTCCCTAAGAGGTCTCCTTAATTTGATTGAGGGACTGATGGAGTATAAATATCTGAAGTGCAAAAGGTCCACTTCAGTGATTGTGCTCTCAAACTCGGCTGCTTCAGAGATGTCAACATCACTTTCAGCATCCTCATCATTGTCAAGCTCAACGTCGGCTGGAGCAGACGTAGGCGGGTGACCAGGGAACCTCTGAGAAAACTCGGCCCCGATAACGGCCGACAGAGGGATGGCATCTAGAATGGGTGGCAAAACCACACTTGGCTCAACAAGTTCAACCTCTGAAGAAGAATCTGAGGTACTTGTGCCATTTTGGGACGAAGCTCGGCTGGAGACCTCGGCCTGGTCAGGGTCCCGACCAGTCCGAGGTGTAAAGTCCATGGCTTCTTGGAAAGAGTCCACAGACATGGGGTCAGAGGTGGAAGACTCAGACTCAGACATCGGCAATGGGTTGGCAGAGACGTCTGTCTGATAGAAATTCTCAGGAGGATCAGGATATACCACCTTGAGAGGTGGGGGAAAGAGGGGTCTGACAGGAAACTCCTGTGACCTACGAGCTTCTTCCTGAGCTCTCTCTATTTGCCTAATCTTTTCTAAAGTCTTCTCTCTAAGAGAAGGGAAGTCCTCAAGAAGCTGGTACAGGGGTCTGAGCATCAGAGGACGACCCAAAGCATGAGACGACCCTAAACTTGGGAAAAACTCCTAAGGCTACAAACACGTTTGGCTTATAAAATGAAGAAGCCTAAAGATCAAACTTAGGCGTTTCAAGAAAACCTAGCTCGCCGGAAAAACTTAAAAGGTCACCGGAAAACTTAAAGGCTCAACAGGAAACTCAGAAACACGCCGGAAAATATGCAAACCAAATGCCAGAAAGAAAGGAAATGGTAAGGGAGAAGTACCTGGAAGTAAATTGATGAAGGAAGCGAGGAAGAACTCGCAAGAAAACCGGGGAAATCCTCTGATTTAGGACGATGGGTGAAGAAGCTTTAGAGAGAAGAAACTTGTAGAAACTGTATGCGCGGGAAACAAATGAGAAAGAAGAAAGAGAAAGGAAGGGTTTAAACCCTTAAATACTTGGGCACACTTCCCAAGGCCCATCATTGCCTTGGGAAACCCAAGGGACAACTGAGAGCACACGCAGCCAAGTTTGCACGCTCTAGATTGGGACATATGTCATGCAGGTATCGACTTAGGACGGACAGGCCTCGGAGGCGAAGCAATCCCCGATCCACTTGCTCTCGCATATGACTAAGGGCTGGGGGGTGATTGATATGCCCCAAGAGAGACACCAACCTCGGCCGAGATAATGGCCGAGATATTGATCGACCCAAGATAGGCCATGGGCCCACGATATCATCCCTCAGCCAGACCAGGGTCGGCCCAGGCCGACACTACCATATACACTTCCAATGGGCACTGCGCGCATCATAGGCGTCAACAGCATTCACATATACCTGGGTATGGCAACCTCGGTCGAGCCTAGGCCGAGGTGACAGGGAGCCTTGGTAACCTTCAACATGGAACCAGTTCAACCTCGGCTTGGGCCGAGGTCACAAGAAGCCTTTATAATCGTCAGCATGGACTCATTCCTACCTCGGCTGGGGCCGACCCAGCATAATGTCTCGGCTTAGATCAGGCCGAGACCTCCTATGACACAACTCGGATTGAACGGATATCAAGCCTTTACAGCTCGACCTCTCTTAGGCCGAGGTCATCCACCAATTTGGTGGCCAAGTATCTGTTGAACATTTGGATAAGGACACCTAGGCACAAATCAGTTGTAACAAGATTATTCTCCACATGTGGGGGGAATATTTCATCATCATTACCTACATGTGTCAGTGACAAATGGCACTCCCCCATTGGTGAGGCTACCACACACATGCACATTACATGCATGGGGGGTACATTACACCCCCTAGGCACTATATATAGGGATCATCCCCTACCTTGCAAAAGGATCCGGTTATTAAAACCCTAGCTAAAACTCTGTCTAAAGATACAGTAGAGAGAGAGAGCTTGAGAGGTTGCATCCATGGCCATTAGTGCCTTCTTTCAGTGATATTACTCACACACACCCACAGTGGACGTAGGCCAGATTGGCCGAACCACTTATATTCCGGTGTGCTACCCTCTTCTCCTCACCACCTTCTATTATCTTCTTTATATAGCTGTGCTGCCATTGTTATACTTCTGTTGAGCTTGCAAACACCTCACCTGGTGGTGCTGATTCCGGCATCATCAATATTCATCCTAGACTAATGGTCGGTACAGTCATTTGATAGTCGATATTACATTTAGTATTGATATTTATCCCTATTAAATGGTATGGAAATCTATTTTTCCTCTAACAATGCAAGATCATTCAGTCCCCTCATGCATTAATTAAAGGCCCAGACATATTCTTGGTCGGCGATTCCATTATTAATCTGGATGGATTTCTCATCAGCTTTGATATTCGATGCAAATTATATATATATATATATATATATATATATATATATATATATATATATATATATATATATATATATATATATATATATATAATATTTAATTCTACTACAACTAATGATTACATCAACATTATATTTGAGATCCAGTCGAGATGCTCATGCATGCTTATTATTTGATTTTTTGGAAATGTTTTATATGGTCGACATTATATTGCAATAAAGTCTTGACGGCTAGTCAGGCATTATTATTATCAATTATTATTATTATTATTATTATTATTATTATTATTATTATTATTATTATTATTATTATTATTATTATTATTATTATTATTGATACCAAAATTAATATGCTGATGTGGACGAATAATACGAAGACACGTGTCAATCTACGTGGCACAATAGCAGCGAGGAAGTTCATTTCCCGACCAACCATGATTCTTTCCGAGCAACGAGGATACACCGAGGAACTCTAGCGCACCGAGGAACTCCTGAGCAACGAGCAACTATGGCGGTCCGAGCTGCACCTCGGTCGTATCATTAATTGCCAGATAATCAACAGTTCAAATATTCATTGAATGATTATATTCTTGACGCGCACGCTGCATTAAATGTATTACCCTTTCACATGTATACCATTTAATGTATCGAACCTTTCATGTACAGCCTCAAGGCTATAAATACCTTGTATCATCCTCATTCAAGGGGGACCGGAATTTCTTGAGAGAACTTGTAATCAAGAATTCTGCAAACACTCAGCAATAACATAACAGTGAACGTAGGCTTTATTCCTAGCCGAACCACTTTAAAAATCTTTGTCTTATTTATTTATCTGTGATTGAATAATTAGAACAATCTAGTTTTTTACATCAACAGATTGGCGCCGTCTGTGGGAAATGACTGTTACTATCGTTTTTCGCAAAAATCATTTATTATCAATGGCAGATAATCCAGAATCCAGTAATCGAAATGCTGGAAATACTGGAAATCTTCCAAATCCATCTGCACCTCCAGATCTGGCTGGAATTATGACAAATCTGGCTCAAGGACAAACCGCCATGCAAGAATCTGTGAGACAACTCATTCAAACTCTTCAAGGCGGTGCACCTACCTATTCAGGGCAAAGGAGTGATCGTGGGAAATCGCGATCCAGACGTACTGGGTCATATCGCAATGGAGAATCTAATGATTTTTCTTATCAACCTGGGCGAACTTCATCAATACAGGCTACGGATACAGATCAACGTACCACTCTCTCTCCGGAGAGAACTAGCGCTTTAGAAAGATTAAGCAGGGTGTCTCCTTTCAGTCGATTAGGACCAAGGAGGAATATGAGTCCACCTAGAGCTCCATCGAGAAGTTTGCGGCCACCATCAGGTTTGAGAGAAGGATCAGCACAATCACGACCAGCTACTCGTCGAGATAAATCTCAGAAAGCTACGTCAGAGCAATCAATTGCTCGAACTAAGCGGCCTGAGGAAGGAAATGAAGCATGGAAAGGTTCCATTCAGCGGTTGGAGGATAGACTGGGAGAAATGGCTAAGGCAAGAAACCCCTTACAGAGAACTTTTGTTCAAGGAACACCTTTTGTGCAAGCCATTGTGGATTTTCCTACACCGTCGAAATTCAAAGCACCTGTAGTGACCCCCAAGTATGATGGAAAGACAGATCCTGTTCTTCATATAGAACAATACCAAGCTGCTGCCGACATCTATTCCGTCCCCGACGAGATGAGGTGTAGAGCATTCTCAGGAACTCTTACCGGATCTGCACAGATATGGTATAATAATCTTCCTCGGGGCAAGATTTCAACTTTTATTCAATTAGCCGAGTTGTTCATTGGCAATTTTTGTTTTGGGGCGAAGCCAGTAAAGCGAGTAGCACACTTGCTAAGTGTTAGAAAAAAATCAGGTGAAAGTACTAGAGATTACATAACTCGTTTTAATAACGAAAAGTTGGAAGTCATAGATTACGAAGAAAAGACAGCAATCACTGCTTTGATGAGTGGTTTGTTGCCTAATAAGTTATACTACACTTTGGCCAAAGATCCACCTAAAACTATGTCGGAGTTGATGGCAAAAGCGGCCAAAATCATGAATGCCGAGGAGGCTATGGCTGCAAAGAAGAATATGGATAAAGAAACCAAGGTGGAGGTTGACAAGTCTAAGAAGAAAGAGCAGAAAGGTAATGGTGGTGACAAGCACTCCAAGAACAATCTAACGTCATGGGAAGTCCTAAAGAAATACGACAATTATACTCCATTGAAAATGGGTATTAATCATGTTTTGGAAGAAATCAAGAATAGCGAGGAAATCAAGTGGCCAGAAAAACTGAGGACAAATCCTGATTTGAGGAATAAGGCCAAATACTGCGAGTTTCACAAAGATCATGGCCATATGACCAAAAATTATATAGCCCTTCAGAACGAGATTGAAACGCTCATTCGAAGAGGAAAATTGTCAAAATATGTAGATCGCAGGGGTGAGAGGAAGAATGATGATAGAACTAGAGAAAGATCTAGATCTCCTCGTCGTGCAGAGGAGAAAAAGAAGAGGGACCATGAAGATGATCCAGATGATGACCCCGATCTTCCTAAGAAGCCAAGGCAGCCTGAACGAGAGGTATTTTCCATACGTTTTGGGACATTTGATTGTAATGTTATTACAGGAGGAGATGCAGGAGGAGGAGACCTTACTGCAGAAAGAAAAGCTTACCTCGGAGAGGCTCAAGCTTGTTCATATATTCAACGAATAAATCTAGCCGAGGATGATCGTCCGAGGAAGGTAAACAAAGAGAAGCTAGTGATTGGTTTTTAAAAAAACGACCTGGCAGGTGTTCTTTACCCTCATGATGATCCTTTGGTGATCAAAATGAGGATGAAGGACGTGGTCATTTCAAGGGTGTTAGTAGACAACGGTAGTTCGGCAGACATCATGTATTATTCATGCTTTGATAGCTTGAATTTGAAATTATCTCAATTGGAACCTTATCACAGACCCCTTCTGGGTTTGGCTGGCGAGAAAGTTTTTCCACTTGGGACGATCAAGTTGGATATACTCATTGGAACTTGGCCTGCTTGTCGAACAGAAAGAATACATTTCTTTGTGATGGATAAGAATGTGCAGTCAACCTACAACATCATCATGGGAAGAGTTGGATTGAAGAAGTTCGAAGCAGTTCCATCTACAGTACATCAGTGTTTGAAGTTCCCAACAAATTTTGGAGTTGGAATTGTGAAAGGTGATCAAAAAGTAGCTCGGGAATGCTATTATTCGTCTGCCGAGCAAGAAGAACTTGAAGAATCAAGGAAAAAGACTACTACCTACCAGGTGGAGGAAAGTACAGAAATTGAAACCCTTGATCCCAGGGATGAATCCCAACTTGTAAAAGGACAGGTGGTGGAATCTACAGAAAATGTTATTCTGGACGACGAGCATCCTGAACGAGTAACCCAGATAGGATCGTCGTTGGATGTTTCAATAAAACAAGAGTTGATAGTTTTCTTGAGAAATAGGAAGAATACTTTTGCTTGGAGTCATGAAGACATGCCAGGGATAGATCCAAACTTTATATGTCATGAGCTCAATGTGAGTAAGGAGATCAAGCCTGTGAAGCAGAGAAGAAGAGTGTTTAGTCCCGAGAAGAACCAAGCCATACAAGAGGAGGTCGAAAAGCTCCCGAAAGCCCAATTCATTGAAGATGTAAAATATCCAGATTGGTTGGCAAATGTGGTAATGGTAAAGAAGAAGAACAATAAATGGAGAATGTGTGTTGATTTCACTGATCTTAACAAGGCATGCCCAAAAGATCATTTTCCATTGCCCAGAATCGACCAACTAGTGGATGCTACCTCGGGACATGAGCTGCTCAGCTTCATGGATGCATATTCTGGTTACAATCAGATCAAAATGAAACCTGAAGACAGGGAAAGTACTTCTTTTATTACCCCAAGGGGAACTTGTTGTTATAATGTTATGCCTTTTGGTTTAAAAAATGCAGGTGCAACATATCAGCGACTGATGAACAAGGTTTTTGCTGAACAAATCAGTTGCAATATGGAAGTCTATGTCGACGACATGCTCACCAAAAGCAAGAGAGCTACTGATCATCTAGTTGACTTAGGCTAGACCTTTGATCAACTGGATAAATACCAAATGAAGCTCAACCCGACGAAGTGTACCTTTGGAGTACGAGAAGGAATGTTCCTCGGATACATCGTCAACCAACGAGGTATTGAGGCAAATCCAGAAAAGATCAAAGCTCTTTTAGGGCTGCGATCCCCAACGACGAGGAAAGAAGTACAGAGTCTTACAGGACGAGTTGCAGCACTCAACAGATTTGTATCCCGAGCAACTGATAAATGCCTCCCATTCTTCAAAACACTGCGAAAAAGTTTTGAGTGGACTGACGAATGTGAGAAGGCTTTTCAAGACTTGAAGAAATATTTGGGAGCACTACCATTGTTGTCCAGGCCAATAACCGGAGAGAGATTGTACTTGTATCTGGCCATATCAGAGAATGCAGTCAGCTCCGCATTGATCAGGTTGGAGAATGGAGTTCAGAAACCTATCTACTACACAAGTAAAGCTTTCCGAGGTGCAGAAATCAGGTACCCAAAGCTAGAAAAATTGGCACTGGCACTAATCGAAGCAAGTAGAAGAATGAGGCCATATTTCCAGGCCCATACCATCATTGTGTACACCGACATGCCGCTAAGACAAGCCCTCCATAAGCCGGAAAAATCAGGAAGACTGATGTATTGGGCGATAGAACTTGGTGAATATGATATTGTGTATGAACCCAGATCATCCTTAAAAGGGCAAGCTGTAGCAGATTTTGTAGCAGAGTTCACATACCCTGATACCCCCGAGGAACAAAAGGTACTTGCTGACCTACCTGTGGACGATACAGGATCAACAGACACAGGTCCAGACCAACTAAGGTTGGTAAAAGGACTTGTGGATGTAGAAAAATCATCACATTCAAACCCAGACCAACTCCGGTTGGTAAAAGGGCACGAACAGATGACCGATGAGGAACGAAAGATACCAGGGGATGATGAAAGAAAACAGCAGATATTTTACCGAGGAGCTCTGACAGATAAGAAATGTGAAGACGAGTTACCTACATGGAGATTATATGTAGATGGATCATCTTGCATAGCTGGTTGTGGAGCAGGGATTGTTTTAAACACTCCAGATGATATTGACATGGAATATGCCTTGCGATTCCAATTCAAAGCTTCCAATAATGAAGCTGAGTATGAGGCCATGATAACAGGTTTTCATTTGGCGAAAGTTATGGGAGCACGACAAGTAATTGTTTTCAGTGATTCTCAATTAATTGTGAATCAGATGATGGGAATATATGCAGTTAAGGGAGAATTAATGGTGAAATACCATACAAAGGCGATGGAGTTACTGACAGAATTTGATGCTATTCAATTAGTGAGAATACCGAGGATGGAGAATGCAAGAGCAGACGCATTGGCCCGATTAGCGTCAGCTACGCGCACCGAGCTGCGAAGGACAATACCAATTGAAGTATTAGAAAGTCGGAGTATAGAAGAAGATCTGATGGTGAATATAATTACCCTTGATTTGGAACCATCTTGGATAGATCCTATCAGGGCATACATTGAAGAAGGAGAACTACCGGAGGACAAGCTAGCTGCCAAGAAATTGAAGTATAAAGTTGCTCGGTATGTGTTAACTAATGGAGTTTTGTATAGACGAGGAATTATGGCAGGTTTGCAAAGATGTGTGCATCCATCAGAAGTCAAGGAATTGATTGAAGAAATCCATGAAGGATCTTGTGGAGCTCATGTAGCAGGTCGGACACTTTTGCAAAGGGTAATGACACAGGGATATTACTGGCCGACGATGAGGGCTGATTGTATAGCCTATGCCAAGAAGTGTGACAAGTGCCAACGTTTTTCCTCCATCCGAAGAACTCCACAAGCATTGTTGACACCCATAACTTCACCTTGGCCATTTGCCATGTGGGGGGTTGATCTGGTTGGACCATTGCCGACGACCCGAGGAAGGTTCAAGTACCTCGTCGTAGCAGTGGATTACTTTACTAAGTGGGTGGAAGCTGAACCACTAATTGATATGACGTACGAGAAGGTATATCAGTTCATTTGGAAGAACATCATTTGTCGATATGGTCTCCCCCATGCTTTCATCACAGACCATGGAACACAATTCGATAACGAAGAATTTGTTGCCTATTGTCATCAGTCGAACATTTTGAAGTATCATTCAGCACCAGGCCATCCCCAAAGCAATGGACAGACTGAGGTGACAAACAGAACATTACTAAATGGTTTGAAGAAGAGGTTAAGTGAAGCTAAAGCAAATTGGATTAATGAGCTCCAATTAGTATTATGGGCTTACCGAACAACTCCCCGAGCAGCAACTGGAGAATCACCATATATGCTAACATTTGGAAGTGAGGCTGTGATACCTGCCGAGTTGGGTCTCCCAACGCATAGAGTGCTGAATTTCAATTCCCCAGTCAGCGATTTGATGAGAAGACTGGATTTGGATATGCTCGAGGAGGTTAGAGAAGAAGCAACCATTAGGAATGCTGCTTACCAACAACGTACAGCTCTGTTCTACAACAAAAGGGTGAAGAAATGTGACTTAAAATAAGGGGATTATGTGCTAAAGAAAGTCATTCAGAAGCAAAATAAGTTGGAAGCAAACTGGCATGGACCTTACCGAGTTACAGAGGTTGTTCGACCAGGAACTTACAGAATAGCAACTCTAGAGGGAGAAGAATTTAAGAATGCAGAACACCTGCGCAAGTATTATCCGTAATGTAAAATGTAAAGCATTTCCTTCATTATGTGAAACGAGGATGTTTCATCATTTTCTTTCTGTTGAAAGTTTTTCGGGGAATACTAGTGTAATACACTACGCACAAAAAATACTCCTTTGGTTAGGAGGCGACACTAGTGTGACCAACTACGGTTGGTAAGATATCTAGTGGACAGTTCGAAAGAACCAAAAAATACTCCTTTGGTTAGGAGGCGACACTAGTGTGACCAACTACGGTTGGTAAGATATCTAGTGGACAGTTCGAAAGAACCAAAAAAAAAATACTCCTTTGGTTAGGAGGCGACACTAGTGTGACCAACTACGGTTGGTAAGATATCTAGTGGACAGCTCGAAAGAGCCAAAAAAATACTCCTTTGGTTAGGAGGCGACACTAGTGTGACCAACTACGGTTGGTAAGATATCTAGTGGACAGCTCGAAAGAGCCAAAAAAATACTCCTTTGGTTAGGAGGCGACACTAGTGTGACCAACTACGGTTGGTAAGATATCTAGTGGACAGTTCGAAAGAGCCAAAAAGTTCGAAAGAACCACTACTACTACCACTACTACTCCTTTGGTTAGGAGGTGTACACCAGCATGATCAATTACGGTGTTGGTAAGATACAAATATACTCTCAAATTACAACTTATGTTGGTCGGGAGGTAAGACTATTACAAAAAGTTCTTTGAAGAGCAAAATATTCCAAAATGAACCAAGTATGGTTGGTCGGGGATAAAAACCCACTAACTGTAATTGGTCGACGAGGAGTAAAATTATCGACCTTGGTTGGTCGGACACATTTTATGAAAATATTTGAAATTGAACCAAGTATGGCTGGTCGGGGATAAAATCCCATCAACTGTAGTTGGTCAACAAACATTATTTAACCACTTTGGTTGGTTGGAAACAGTTTGAACATTTTCATACTCATTACTTTATTATTAAGTGATCGAGCAACATTACTGACACTTGTAATTCTTTTTTACTAAGTTGGTCCATGAACGGCATAATATTGTTATCTTTTTAACAGATACATATGCATAAATGTAAAGTGTTTGATAAACACAAGACAATACCAATACAGATTTACAAATGAAGTCTTTCATTAAAAATTCAAAATAAGTTACATATTACATGTATGTGCTAACTATTACATTGAAAAACCTATTCTATTGGTTTCTTTCCTTTATCTTTTGAGACAGGCTCTTCGCCAGCAGGAGGATCTTCCAAGCAAAGAGGAGAATTAATAAACTGCACATACAGAAGGAAATTTGAAGCGCTTATAAAAGGACAAAAACTGCACGGAGATCGAAACGCTTATAAAAGTGTTCCGGCGGCTAAAAGGACAAAAACTGCACGGAGATCGAAGCGCTTATAAAAAATTCAAAAAAAAGGCGGAGGCTGCGAAATGAGAAGGAAATTTGAACACAATGTTCCTGAAACCCAGGAAAGTCATTTAATATTGCCATATACCGAGAAAGAATGTTCCATACTCCTCAAAGTTTGAAATATGAAACATTGGGGGCTTCTGTTGATACCAAAATTAATATGCTGACGTGGACGAATAATACGAAGACACGTGTCAATCTACGTGGCACAATAGCAGCGAGGAAGTTCATTTCCTGACCAACCATGATTCTTTTCGAGCAACGAGGATACACCGAGGAACTCTAGCGCACCGAGGAACTCTAGCGCTCCGAGGAACTCCTGAGCAACGAGCAACTATGGCGGTCCGAGCTGCACCTCGGTCGTATCATTAATTGCCAGATAATCAACAGTTCAAATATTCATTGAATGATTATATTCTTGACGCGCACGCTGCATTAAATGTATTACCCTTTCACATGTATACCATTTAATGTATCGAACCTTTCATGTACAGCCTCAAGGCTATAAATACCTTGTATCATCCTCATTCAAGGGGGACCGGAATTTCTTGAGAGAACTTGTAATCAAGAATTCTGCAAACACTCAGCAATAACATAACAGTGGACGTAGGCTTTATTCCTAGCCGAACCACTTTAAAAATCTTTGTCTTATTTATTTATCTGTGATTGAATAATTAGAACAATCTAGTTTTTTACATCAACAATTATTATTATTATTATTATTATTATTATTATTATTATTATTATTATTATTATTATTATTATTATTATTATTATTATTATTATTATTATTATTATTCAGTATTCTCTTAAAAAAATGGGGGCTCCGGCTATTTACCCAAATACCGATTTCAATATTGAATTTACATATGAAGAAATGCAACCAAGCAGATTTCTCAAGAAGAGAGCTCAACATCAAAGGAGCCGAGCATAATTCTATGAAAGAGAGCTCACAAGAAATTATCACTTCATGTATGATTTTGTCTAAACAAGAAGTGTAAAACTTCGTGTACAACTAAAGAAGTTACAAACAAGTTTTACCCGGCTAATATAAATGCAGGAAGACATGTAAAACTTCCTAAATATTGGAATATAAACATATATTTCTCATATACTTGGTCACCACTGATAACTAATGCCAAACTTGGATAAATATATCTTGGTCCATTAGTAGAATCTATGGCTTCACCACTAATAACTAATTAATGCTAAACTTGGATCAACATATCTAAGTGCATTAGTAGAATCTATGGCTTTACCACTGATAACTAATGTTGGCAAAACTAATTATAGTTTTACAACATTAGTAGAATCTATGGTTTTACACTTGGTTACCGCTGGTTGATGCCGATAAGATAACATACAGATAAAAATGAAGGTATGAGATGATGATTGAAGATGAAATGGTGATCACATCAAACACATAAGAGACAAAGATTTTTAAAGTGGTTCGGCTATGAATAAAGCCTACGCCCATTGTTATTTTATTCCCAGGGGGTTACATACACTACCCCAAATCCTGCGAATGGTCACGCCCAGTGGGTCAGGTCCCAAGTCCGCGACCAGCTGGTCGCGGACTTGGGCCGTGACCCACTCAATATTTGGCGTGACCATATTTATTATCACACTAAATTATCGAAGCTCAAGAAGTTGTCACGGGCCAAGACCGTGACCCAAGTGGTCACGGACTTGGGCCGTGATCAGGTCGTGACCATCTTAGCGCCAAACTCGCGCCTAAATTACCTCTAAGATTGGTCGTGGATTGGTCACGGCCCAAGTCCGTGACTCATGGCATGACGAATAAGAGAGTAAACACATTGAGGGTCATGACCTGTATGGTCACAGCTATGGTCCGTGACCATACATCATTCAAGCATCGCGCATCATAGATAAAGGGTCACGGCTATGGTCCATGACGAGTTCTTAGTATGGGTCACGGCTATGGACCGTGACCATACCTTATCAAGCATCGCGCACCACAAATCAAGGGTCACGGTTATGGGCCGTGACGAGTTGTTAGTATGGGTGTCGTCCATAGGCCGTGACCATACCTTAATCAAGCTGCGAAAAGAGTCTCGTATGGTGCGTCACGGCTTTAGGCCGTGACCATGTCTGCCTGTTTTGGGTCACGAACTTATAAATTTAATGGTCGCGCGTATGGAGTCACGACGGTTGGCCGTGACCAGCTCCAGGTCTTAAAAAAAAAATGCCCCTCGCTGCTTTCATTTCGTTTATTTGGAGGTTGAGTTACAACTGCTTTCCTTTATTATATTTGGCAATTTTGGCGATTTTGATGATTTTGGCGATTTCATTTGGAGGTTGAGGTATGTATTGAGTTATATGTATATTTAAAGCCCTAATTTCTGTGTATGTATGTGTAGATTTACGTTTGTATGTGTGTATGTATAGATTTATGTTTATGTGTGTGTGTATAGATTTATATGTATATGTATGTTTATTTCAATAAATCTTATATTGTATGTGTGTGTAGGTATAGCTTGTATGTGTGTAAACCATAAATAGTATGTGTGTGTATGTATAGATTGTATGTGTGTAAACCCTAAATAATATTAGGGTTTAGTAAACCCTAAATAGTATGTGTGTGTATGTATAGATTGTATGTGTGTAAACCCTAAATAATATTAGGGTTTAGTAAACCCTAAATAATATGGGTGTGTATGTAATAAACCCTAGATTGCATGTGTGTGTTTGTATAGATTATGCCAATAAACCTAGATTGTATGTGTGTGTATTTTTTTGACAAAATATAATTAAATGGATTTTTAATGAGTAAAAAAAATTACATCCACCTTGTCGTGATTTTATTGGGGGTTATATGCGTGCCATCATATTATATTAGGGGTTATATGCATGTCGTGATTTTTTGCACTACAATATGTGTGTAAGTACTACAATATGTGTGTAAGTACT
The DNA here is from genome assembly GCA_949130495.1 of Sambucus nigra. Lineage (NCBI taxonomy): Eukaryota > Viridiplantae > Streptophyta > Magnoliopsida > Dipsacales > Adoxaceae > Sambucus > Sambucus nigra. Next base: position 273,175,529 of record OX422221.1, on the reverse strand, counting down.
ACAATATGTGTTATAAACAATTACGGTGGGTTGTTGTTGGGATTTCACATATACTTTTAAACTCTCATAAATTTCAAACCTAAACCTTAATAGCAGGACTCGTATTCATGCCCTCGTATACTTTTCCCAGGAAAAATAAGGCACAGTGATAATTACTGTCAACAAAAGTGGGAGAGGTTGCAATTAGACCGCACACGTAACTCTTTTATTAGCGTGCGTCATATAGAGGGTACTCCTATTTATAGGTACGAAAATAAAAAGATCGAACAATTTAACTACCTTGTAAATCGTGGATTTGATATCCAACAAGATTACTTGTTCGATCGTATTCTATTTTCTCTACCAGAAAACTGGGATGACGTTATACAAAATATATTTCACATACATAATCCCGACATAGCCCTGACCTTGGTTACGTTGTTGGAGAAGGAGAAAAAAAAATCCACCCATTATGGATACAACTACGTACAGAGAGCATTGACATAGACTGTGATGTCTCGCGCCATATGCACGTAAAATTGAATCTTGCCAACAAGTTGCGAAATAGGGCATTCCGAGTTCATGTCACTGACATCTACACATCAATCATAGATACCCTTCCTTCTAGTTAGCCACATGCAAAAATTCACAGGTTCTTAAAAACTAATAGCGAATGGATGGAGATCAGACACAATGAACTTATTCTATAGTCTTACTTTGAAAAGGTATATATCTATCTATCTATCTATCTATCTATCTATCTATCTATCTATCTATCTATCTATCTATCTATCTATCTATCTATCTATCTATCTATCTATCTATCTATCTATCTATATATATATAAATAATTAAGCTTGATTAATTAGTTATAATTTCATATTACTATAATTATTTAGTCACAAATATTTTTTAATTTTTGTAGATAATGTTGAGAGGAAACAACCCAAGGGTACCAAGTGCCGAGGTGACACCACAATGAGGTTCACCATCTCGTGCAGAACCCGGATTCTCATCACCAATGGCTGAGCAATGCACAACTCCACCAATGGTTCACTCCTCACCAAGTCTAACTCTAAGTGCTCCTACGCCCCAATCCAGCACTCCCGTTGCTTTAACGCCCCTACCCAACACTCCTGATGCCTCCCGCTCAAATGAAAAGAAGCCTATTGGCTTCTCCCTTATCGGGAATAACCCGAAGGGTGATAGGAATGACATGCTGAACTTTAAAGCCCAGTGCTTGTCGCTGGGAAAAATGAACAAGGGAGTTGGTGGACCCGAGAGTTGGAACCTTGTTGATCAAGCCGTCAAAGATGACATACATAACCCAATTTGCAAGCATTTCTCATTTCCTGACCGTTCCAAGAATAAGGTTCTATCTCGGGTTGCTGAAGGATTGAGGACATACAGGAGAAACCTTCGGAAGAAACATTTCCCGAATGAGGCAGTGAGATCATATATTTTGGCTTTGAAAGAGAGAGTGCCTCCCAATGTTGAAATGCCGTTGGATCAGAGGAATAAGTTTTTGGAGAATGAGGCAAAGGAAAAAAGTTGGTCCAGAGGGATCAAAATAAAAAAAATAGGGCACAAAAAACTGATATCCATAGGCTGGGATCCAAATCATATGAGGATTTGAAGAATGAATGGGAGAGTAGGACAAAAGATGGTCCATATGCCGGTAAAAACCCAAATCGGTCCAACTTATTCCTTCATGCTCGACGGACAAAGATAATAAATTCCCGCCGCACTTGGCTAAGACACTGGAATCAATAGAGGCCATCAGCAATCAATCCAATTCGAGCCCTACTGATGAATTTGACCTTGAAAATGATTCCCTGACACAAACCTTTGGTAGGGATAAAAGGGGGAGGACGAGAGGTGTTGGCTCACATATGCCAAAAACAAAACTTCAACACATTACACCTCTTGTGGACGAGCTTTCTTCGGTTAATAATTGTATCTCATCCCAAAAGGAGCACCAGTTGAAGACCGATGGGGATGTCCATGGGATTAAAAATACCCTGGGATTATTGACAAATCAAATTGGGAAACTTGTAAACTTTTTTAAAAGTTATAGGCCCCCAATGCCTCCTGAAGGTTACACTTACCCTACTCCTACTCAAGGTTTCACACATCGTTCCCCTCCAACATTCCCTTCTCAAATGCCTCATCCTCCAATATTCCCCTCCCATGCACCTTCGCCAATCACGGGGCTCGAATCATCGTCAACAACTCACAGTGACTATGGCGAAGAGTACTATATCAAGGACATGAGCAATTCGAGGTTTGTTGGCGTGTGCATACTCATCTCCACGGTTCTTGGAACTCTAGTACATCACCGACCTTTGTAGAAGGGTGAGGATAAAATAATGGTCGATGAAATATACAACGGCTGCAGAGATGTACCTGTGTACGTTAACAGCGGGGATGGGATGGAATTGAGGAATTATGAAAAATCTTTTACTACTTGGCCACTTTATCTGTTGGACAAGAGTCAATAATATTTTTTTTCGTTTCAGTTGTAATAATTTTTTTTTGTTGTAGTTGTAAGAATATTGGTTTTGCTTCAGTTGGAATGATATTTTTTGTTTCAGTTGCAAGAATATTGGTTTTGTTTCGTGTGGAATGATATTTTTTTGTTTCAGTTGTAAGAATATTCTTTTTATTTCAATTGTAATAATATTTTTTAACCTATTACCACATGACTGAAATTTGAAGATTATTACATGGATTCTCCCCAATACAAAGAGTGGATGGGAGAGACTAACCGGATATCAAATAATCATGTAAAGAGCTTTTATGAATTTGTTAAATACGCTTCCAAAAATCTTAAAAGTGAGAAGATTCCATGTCCGTGCACTCATTGTATTAACGAAAAATATAAGTCATTGGAAGTTGTTGAGTTGCATTTACTAAAGTGGGGAATCTGTCAAGACTATATAATATGGACATACCATGGTGAAAAAATTATACCTTATGTTACAGAAGAATTACCGGCATCCGATTGTGTAACGGAACCTCAAGGAGTAGAAGTGGTACATGATTCACCAACACATCGTCCATTGACCGACTTAATTGATGATGCTTACGGACTCCACAACCAACAAAACCACCAACCTATGGATACAAATAATGTGCATTATGACCAAGTAAATGAATAGATTGATGTTGAACTATTAGGAGATCGGGAATACATACGGTTGAAAGCCAATGCGGCTAGACCGTTGTATAAAGATTGCGATGTAGATCATTCGATATTATATGCAATGATTGGTTTGCATTATTTGAAGAGTCAATTTAGTTTGTCTGGAAACAGCGTAACCGAAATTCTGAAGTGGGTTAAAGAAATTCTCCCAAAAGAGAACATGTTACCAAACAATTATCCTACCATGAAGAAGAGTTTGAAGGGTTTAGGTTTGAAATACAAATCTATTCATGCTTGCAAGTATGATTGCATATTGTACCGAAACGAGCACGAAGAGAAGGATGAATGTCCTCTATACAGTGAGACTAGATATATGGTTTGTGAGAATGGAAATGACAAACATGCAAAAAATCGCAAGTTCTCGCAAGTCCCGCAAAAGGTTTTGAAGTATTTTCCACTTGGGCCATGGTTAAAACATTTTTTACTGTACCGTGGATAGCGAAGGCCATGACATGGCATGCTCGATGCGAGGTGGGTGGGAATTTGATGCGTCATTTGGTTGATTCACTCATCTGACAAATTTCAAATGCACAACACCATGAATTTGTAAAGGAATCGCGCAACATTCGCCTTGCAGTCTCAACCGATGGGTTTAACCCTTTCGGTAATTTAAGTACTAGTCAGAGTTATTGGCCAGTTCTTATGGCGCCTTTAAGTCTTCCTCCGACATTATGCATGGGAAATGAGTTCACATTGTTATCTTTGTTGATACTCGGGCCGAAGGCTCCCAGTGATGATATTGATATATTCTTAGAACCATTAATCGAACGACTTAAAGAGTTGTGGGATAAAGCAGTGACGGCGTTCGATTCTCATAAGGGTGAAGAGTTCACACTTAAAGTAATGGTGATGTGGGCGATCCACGATCTTATTGCTTATGGGACCTTGTCCGGTTGTAATGTTCATGGTTATTATGGATGTCCCATATGTGGGGAGGAAACTGAAGTATGTTGGTTACAAAATAGTGGTAAGATGAGTTACACGGGTCATCGTAGATTTCTGCCAACCAGTCACCCTTTAAGGAACGACAAGTCTAACTTTTTGCCTGTCAATCACAAGTGCAGAACGGCACCTATTCGACTTTCTAGTCAGCAAATTGAGGAGAAACCGGCGACTGCGGGGAATAAGTACGTAGGCAAACACCCCCAGTTTGTAAACCTGAAGCGTAAAGCTAGGGAGGATCCGAACGACCCTAGTAAAGCGAAGCCATGGTCCAGGCGATCAATATTTTTTGATTTGCTGTATTGGAAAGATCATCGTGTAAGGCATATAATTGATGTGATGCACACAGAGAAGAATGTTGTAGAACATTTGATAGGAACATGTCTGGGTGGATCTCATTCCAAAGATGGAGAGCGTGCCCGACGAGATCTACAGGATATGAAAATAAAGAAGAGACTGTGGTTAAAAAATGATCCAATAATAGGAAGAATTTCTATCCCCCCCCCCGACTGCTTTCACTTTGACTACTAGTGAGAAGAAGATCCTCTTAGACACGTTGTTCAACTTGAAGACTCCAACTGGTTATTCTGGTAATTTACGTAGGGTAGTAAGCTACCAAGAAAATGACTTGAAACAGTGCAAGTCTCACGACTGGCACGTAATCATCCAATTAATCCCGCTGTTATTTCGGCATTGCTTCTTTGAACACAAAAATCTCCGTCGGGCAATTATGCAAATCAGTTTGTGTTTTACCCTACTTTGTGCAAAAGTGGTAAACAGAAGGCACATTAAAGCTGCGAAATCAATTTTAGCCGAGGCAGTTTGTGTATTAGAGAAATATTTTCCTCCGTCATTCTTTGATATCAGTATCCACCTGCTGGTGCATTTATGCGATGAAGCTTTACTATGTGGTCCCATGAGGTATCGTTGGATGTATCCTTTTGAGCGCTTGATGAAAACCTTCAAAGATTATGTAAAGAATACACGGTATATTGGAGGGTCGATTATTGAAGAATATGTAACGGTGGAATCATCGCTATACACTAGGGAACATATGCCAGAACAAGAGGTGAGGAGGTTTAATCCCCGTGGAGAATGAGTGATAGAGGAACCTGACTAGTTTGAGGACGAATTATCGTTTGGGAACCCTAAAGAGGTGAAGCTCACAAACCTACAATACGAGCAAGAAACTCATCATGTCTTCGAATCGCAAGATGAAGTCCAAGACTAGAGAGAGTGAGGATCTACTGAATTCTTCTTCTTTGATTATATGTATTTTTTATTTTATAATCTAAACTTTATAATTTTTCGGTAGGAAGTACGAGAACGAAATTATCCAAAATCAAAGGAGAAATTGCAAGACAACTGACTTTAGGGCATGGGTGTCAAAAGAGGTACTTTTCACATCTTATGTGTGCGATTATTTATTCACGTGTGGTAAAAACATGCCCTAATACAAATTCATTAATAAATGTAGCTTCTAAAAAGAGGTGATGTCTCTTCTAAACTTGCACGCCTAGCAAAAGGTTCTAGTTTTCATGCGAAAGAGTTTAAGAAATTTCACACCAACGATTTTGATTTCATTTCATATCCATATGAGGAAAAGCTTTTGACGCAAAATAGTGGAATATCAATTTCTGCCTTGACCACCTGTATCTCTAGTAAAAGTGATAAAAATCCAAAGAATACGGTGCTAACCTATTATGGGATAATTCAATAAATCCTAGAACTTGATTACTTGGATTTCACAGAAACCGTATTCTATTGTGATTGGGAAAAGGTGGAGGATACAACGAATGCTTGCAAAGTTGACCCCGACTCCAAACTTATTATGGTAGATTTATCAAAGCTGAAGACTAAAGACTGCATAGTCGACGAGCCTTTTATTTGTGCCTTTCAGAACGTAAAGAAGGTATTCTACTCGAAGTGCATAAACGATGACAATTGGTCTATTATTGTGAATGCACCAAAGGGTATGACTACTGAAGTAGACATATTAAAGGCTCCAAAAGAGTTCCAGTCAGCTCATGATGACAACCCTAATTTGAAGGATCTTTTAGTTCATTTAGAGGAAGATTGAGTATCAAAATATTATTTTATCCTCATCAATCTTATTTGTATCCTATTATGATATTGACACTGTATTAGCACTTTACATTAATTTATGAATTTCATCTACTTTTAAGTGTAATGTCCTGCTATTTGGGCAAATGGTAGGTGATTTATCGGTTATTTTTTTTAGAATAGATATGTTTTCATTTATTTATCTCTATCGTTTGTTTTTAGAGGGAGAAAACCCAAAACAGCCCCCGAACGGCCCCATGAGTGGCACCATCACCTCCCACGGGACCAATGTAACTCGTAGGAACTAACCGCACGATCACGGGACTCCCGGTTTGAGAATACGATGGTAATTTGCATATATTTAGACTTAGGCTTAAAAACATGGCGTTAGTGGGTGAAAAGCTGAAACATACCCTGAACGGCCCCGTGAGTGGCACCACACCTCGCACGGGACCAATGTAAATCGTAGGAACTGATCGCATGATCACGGGACCCCCGATTTGATAATAAGATGATAATTTTCATATTTCTAGTCTTAGGCTTAAAAACATGGCGTTAGTGGGTGAAAACTCGAAACAGCCCCCGAACGGCCCCGTGGGTGGCACGAACACCTCGCACGGGACCAATTTCACTCGTAGGAACTGACTGCGTGGTTGCAAGACTCCCGGTTTGAGAATACGTTGATAATTTGAAAATATCTAGACTTAAGCTTAAGAAAATGGTGTTAGAGGACAAAATGCCAAAATAGCCCTCGAACGGCCCCGTGGGTGGCACCAACACCTCCCAAGGGACCAATGTAACTCGTAGGTACTGACTGCACGATCATGGGACTGTCGGTTTGAGAATACGACGATAATTTGCGTATTACTAAACTTGAGCTTAAAAACATGGCATTAGAAGGCAAAAACCCAACACGTTATATGTATGGTTTATAAAAACACGTTATATGTATGATTTTAAAAACCCGACAGCATATATGCAGCTGCATATATGCCGCATATATGCAACATATATGCATATATATATATATGCAGCATATATGCATCTGCATATATGCATATATGTAGGCTGTATATATGCAACATATATGCATCTACATAGATGCATATATGCAGGATATATGCACATATGCATTCTCTATAGATTGGTTTACATATTGAAAGAAAGCGGATCGAGGTTTACATATTGCCTACTTGGATTGGTTTTCATTTATTTTTCAATTTTACATTTTGTATTCGTGGAATGATGGTATCAAATTGTTGTTGATGACTCATTTCACACTATTTAGGTAATTCCTATTGAGGTAATTCCCATTAAGGTCTCTGTATTCTTTGGTAATGTAGGTACAAAGCTTGGGGTTCTCTTTTAGGATAGCAATTGGCAGAAAGAGACATTATAGTGGCATGCATTGATTACAGGTGAACGTCATTTCACATTGTAAATATACTTTCTTAGACAAAATAAATACAGTTGCTTTGATACTCATAGAAATTCCTGACCACTAACTTCCTTATTGACCATGGCCAAAAATTTAAAAGATATATTTTGTAAAATGATATATTTTGGGTACAAGTTAAATGATATATTTTGTTAGATTGAGATTGTACCCTCCTATGATATATTTTACTCAAATAGTGAAATACCCTAATGAGGTAACACTCCTATTATGTAGGTGGGATTGATTATACTCTATCATGCCTTTAGTAAAAAAATAAAATGTAAAATTCAAAATCCACTTAAGATAATCTATTACAAACAAGGTTAGTATTTCCAACGAGTTTAGTGGCGCAGCCGCGGGACTCCCGATTTGAGAATACGACGGTAATTTGCATAATTCTAGACTTAGGCTTAAAAACATAGCGTTAGTGGGTGAAAACTCGAAACAGCCCCCGAACGGCCCCGTGGGTGGCACCAACACCTCCCACGGGACCAATGTAACTCGTAGGAACTGGCCGCGCATCCGCGGGACTCCCGATTTGAGAATACGACGGTAATTTGCATATTTCAAGATTTAAGAAAAACATGGCGTTAGAGGGTGAAAACACGAAACAACCCCCGAACGACCCCGTGGGTGGCACCAACACCTCCCACGGGACCAATGTAACTCGTAAGAACTGACCCCGCAGCCGCGGGACCACCGGTTTGAGAATACGACGGTAATTTGCATATTTCTAGACTTAGCATAAAAAACATGGCGTTAGTGGGTGAAAACTCGAAACAACCACCGAACGGCTCCGTGGGTGGCACCAACACCTCTCAAGGGAACAATATAACTCGTAGGAACTGGCCGCGCAGTCGCTGGACTGCCAGTTTGAGAATACGACGATAATTTACATATTTCTAGACTTAGGCTTAAAAACATGGCTTAGAGTGTGAGAACTCAAAATAGCCCCCGAACGTCCCCATGGGTGGCACCAATACCTCCCACGGGACCAACGTAACTCGTAGGAACGGTCCCCGCAGCCGCGGGACTCCCGGTTTGAGAATACGATGATAATTTGTGCATATTTTTAGATTTAAGAAAAACATGGCGTTAGAGGGTGAAACTCGAAACAACCCCCGAACGGCCCCGTGGATGGCACCAACACCTCCCATTGGACTAATGTTACTCGAAGGAGCTGGCCACGCAGCCGCTGGACTCCCGGTTTTAGAATACGACAATAATTTGCATATTTCTAGACTTAGGCTTAAAAACATGGCGTTAGAGGGTGAGAACTCGAAACAGCCCCCAAACGTCCCCGTGGGTGGCACCAACACCTCCCACGGGATCAATGTAACTCGTAGGAACTAACCCCGCAGCCGCGGGACTCCTGGTTTGAGAATACGACGGTAATTTTCATATTTCTAGATTTAAGTAAAACATGGCGTTAGAGGGTGAAAACTCGAAACAACCCCCGAACGGCGTCGTGGGTGGTACCAACACCTTCCACAGGACCAATGTAACTCTTAGGAACTGACCCCGCAACCGCGAAACTCCCTGTTTAAGAATACGATGGTAATTTACATAATTCTAGACTTAGTCTTAAAAACATGGCGTTAGAGGGTGAGAACTCGAAACAGGCGCCGAACGGCCCCGTGGATGGCACCAACACCTCCCACGGGACCAATATAACTCGTAGGAACTGACCCCGCAGCCGCCGGACTGCTGGTTTGAGACTACGACGATAATTTGCATATTTCTAGACTTAGGCTGAAAAACATGGCGTTAGAGGGTGAGAACTCGAAACAGCCCCCAAACGTCGCCGCGGGTGGCACCAACACCTCCCACGGGACCAATGTAGCTCGTAGGAACTGACCCCACAGCCGCGGGACTCCCGGTTTGAGAGTATGATGGTAATTTGCATATTTTAGACTTAGGCTTAAAAACATGGTGTTTGAGGATGAAAACTCGAAACAGCCCCCGAACGGCCTCTTGGGTGGCTCCAACACCTCCTACGGGACCAATGTGACTCGTAGGAACTGACCCCACAGCCGCGGGACTCCCGATATGAGAATACGATGATAATTTGCATATTTCTAGACTTAGGCTTAAAAACATGGCGTTAGATGGTGAAAACTCGAAACAACCCCCGAACGGCCCGATGGGTGGCACCAACACCTCCCATGGGACTAATTTAACTCGAAGGAATTGACCCCGCAACCGCGGGACTCCCGATTTCAAAATACGACGGTAATTTGCATAATTCTAGACTTTGGCTTAAAAACATAGCGTGAGTGGGTGAAAACTCGAAACAGCCCCCGAATGGTCCCGTGGGTGGGACCAACACCTCCTACGGGACTAATGTAACATGTAGGAACTGGCCGCGTAGCCTCGGGACTCCCGGTCTGATAATACGATGGTAATTTGCATAATTCTAGACTAAGGCTTAAAAATATGGCGTTAGTGGGTGAAAACTCGAAATAGCCCTCGAATGGCCCCATGGGTGACACCAACACCTCCCACGGGACTAACGTAACTCGTAGGAACTGGCCGCGCAGCCGGGGACTCTAGGTTTGAGAATACGATGATAATGTTCATATTTCTAGACTTAGGATTAAAAACAAAGCATTAGAGGGTGAGAACTCGAAACATCCCCAAACGTCCCTGTGGGTGGCACCAACACCTCCCACGAGACCAATGTTACTCGTAGGAACTGACCTCGCAGCCGCGGGACTCCCGGTTTGATAATACGATGGTAATTTGCATAATTCTAAACTAAGGCTTAAAAACATGGCGTAAGTGGGTGAAAACTCGAAACAGCCCCCGAACGGCCCCGTGGGTGGCACCAACACCTGCCATGGGACTAATGTAACTTGTAGGAACTGACCGCGCAGCCGGGGACTCCCGATTTGGGAATACGACGATAATTTGCCTATTTCTAGACTTAGGCTGAAAAACATGGCGTTAGAGGGTGAGAACTCAAAACATCCCCCGAACGTCCCCGTGGGTGGCACCAACACCTCCCACGGGACCAATGTAACTCGTAGGAACTGACCCCACAGCCACGGGACTCTCGATATGAGAATACGTCGATAATTTGTATATTTCTAGACTTAAGCTTAAAAACATGGCGTTCGAGGGTGAGAACTCGAAATATCCCCAAACATCCCCGTGTGAGGCACCAACACCTCCCACGAGATCAATGTGACTTGTAGGAACTGACCCCGCAGCCACGGGAGTCCTGATTTGAGACTACGATGGTAATTTACATAATTCTAGACTTATGCTTAAAATATGGCGTTAGTGGGTGAAAACTCGAAAAAGCCCCCGAACGGGCCCGTGGGTGGCACCAACACCTCCCACGGGACCAATGTAACTCGTAGGAACTGACCCTGCAGTCGCGGGACTCCAGGTTTGAGAATACAACGGTAATTTGTATATTTTTAGATTTAAGCAAAACATGGCGTTAGAGGGTGAAAACTCGAAACAACCCCGGAACGACGCCGTGGGTGGCACCAACACCTCCCACGGGACCGAGGTAAATCGTAGGAACTAGCCGCGCAGCTGCGGGACACTCGGTTTCAGAATATGACGATAATTTGCATATTTACAGACTTAGGCTTAAAAACATGGCGTTAGAGGGTGAGAACTCGAAACAACCCCCAAAGGTCCCCGTGGGTGGCACCAACACCTCCCACGGGACGAATATAACTCGTAGGAACTGACCCCGCATCCATGGGACACTCGGTTTGAGAATATGACGGTAATTTCCATATTTCTAGATTTAAGCAAAACATGACGTTAGAGGGTGAAAACTGGAAACAACCCCCGAACGGCACTGTGGGTGGCACCAACACCTCCCACGGGACCAATGTAACTCATAGGAACTGGTCGCGCAGCCGCGGGACTCCCGATTTGAGAAGACGACAGTAATTTTCATAATTCTAGACTTAGGCGTAAAAACATAGTGTTAGTGGTTCAAAATACGAAACAGCCCCCGAACGGCCCCGTGGGAGGCACTAACACCTCCTACGGGACTAATATAGCTCGTAGAAACTGGCCGCGCCGCCTCGGGACTCCCGGTTTGAGGGTACGATGGTAATTTGCATAATTCTAGACTTAGGCTTAAAAATATGGCGTTAGTTGGTGAAAACTCGAAACAGCCCCCGAACGGCTCCGTGGGTGGCACCAACCCCTCCCACGGGACTAATGTAACTCGTAGGAACTGGCCGCACAGCCGGGGACTCCCGGTTTGAGAATACGACGATAATTTGCATATTTCTAGACGTAGGCTTAAAAAAATGGCGTTATAGGGTGAGAACTCGAAACAGCCCCAAACGTCCCCGTGGGTGGCACCAACACCTCCCACGAGACCAATGTGACTCGTAGGAACTGAGCCTGCAGTCGCGCGACTCCAGGTTTGAGAACACGACTGTAATTTTCATATTTCGAGATTTAAGCAAAACATGGCGTTAGAGAGTGAAAACTCAAAACAACCCCCGAACGGTGTCGTGGGTGGCACCAACACCTCCCACGGGACCAATGTAACTCGTACTAACTGACCCCGTAGCCGCGGGACTCCTAGTTTGAGAGTACGATGATAATTTGCATATTTCTAGACTTAGGCTTAAAAACATGGCGTTAGAGGGTGAGAACTCGAAACATCCCCCGAACGTCCCCGTGGGTGGCACCAACACCTCCCACGGGACCAATGTAACTCGTAGGAACTGACCCCGCAACCGCGGAACTCCCGGTTTGAGAATACGATGGTAAGATGCATATTTCTAGATTTAAGCAAAATATGGCGTTGGAGGGTGAAAACTCGAATAAACCCACGAACGACGCCGTGGGTAGCACCAACACCTCCCACAGGACCAATGTAACTCGTAGGAATGACCCTGCAGCTGTGGGACTCCCGGTTTGACAATACGCCGGTAATTTGCATATTTCTAGATTTAAGCAAAACATGGTGTTAGAGGGTGAAAACTCGAAACAACCATTGAATGGCTCCGTGGGTGGAACCAACACCTCCCACTGGACCAATGTAACTCATAGGAAGTGGTGGCGTTATCTCGGGACTCTCGGTTTGTGAATACGACGTTAATTTGTATATTTCTAAACTTAGGCCTAAAAATAAGGCGTTAGAGGGTGAGAACTCGAAACAACTCCCCAACGTCCCCGTGGGAGGCACCTACACCTCCCACGGGACCAATGTAACTCGTAGGAACTGACCTCATAGCCGCGACACTCCCGGTTTGAGAATACGATGGTAATTTGCATATTTTTAGATTTAAGCAAAACATGGCGTTAGAGAGTGAAAACTCGAAACAACCCACGAACGGCCCTATGGGTGGCACCAACACTTCCCACGCGACCACTGAAACTCATAGGAACTGACCCCGCAGTCGCAGTACTCCCGGTTTGAGAATACGACGGTAATTTCATATTTCTAGACTTAGGCTTAAAAACATGGCGTTAGTGGGTGAAAACTCGAAACAGCCCCCGAACGGCCCCGTGGGTGGCACCAACACCTCTCACGGGACCAATGTAACTCGTAGGAACTCACCACGTAGCCGTGAGACTCCCGGTTTGAGAATACGACGGTAATTTGCTTAATTTTAGACTTAGGCTTAAAAACATAGCGTTAGTGGATGAAAACTCGAAACAGCCCCCGAACGGCCCTGTGGGTGGCACCAACACCTCCTACGGGACTAATGTAATTCGTAGGAGCTGGCCGTGCAGGCTCGGGACTCCCGATTTGAGGGTAAGATGGTAATTTGTATAATTCTAGAATTAGGCTTAAAAACATGGCATTAGTGGGTGAAAACTCGAAACTGCCCTCGAACGGCCCCTTGGGTGGCACCAAAACCTCCCACGGGACTAATGTAACTCGTAGGAACAGGTAGCTCGGCCGGGGACTCCCAGTTTGAAAATACGATGATTATTTGCATATTTCTAGACTTAGGCTTAAAAAATGGCGTTAGAGGGTGAGAACTCGAAACAGCCCCCGAACGGCGCCGTGGGTGGTACCAACACCTGCCACGGGACCAATGTAACTCGTGGGAACTGCTCGCGTAGCCCCGGGACTCTCGGTTTGAGAATACGACGTTAATTTGTATATTTCTAGACCTAAGCTTAAAAATAAGGCTTTAGAGGGTGAGAACTCAAAACAGCCACCGAACGTCCCCATGGGTAGCACCTCCACCTCCCACGGGACCCATGTAACTCGTAGGAACTGACTTCGCAGCCGCGGCACTCCCCGTTAGAGAATACGACGGCAATTTGCATATTTCTAGATTTAACCAAAACAGGACGTTAGAGACTGAAAACTCGAAAGAACCCCCGAACAGCCCTATGCGTGGCACCAACACCTCCCACGCGACCAATGTAACTCGAAGGAACTGACCCCGCAGCCGCGGGACTCCCAGTCTGAGAATACGACGTTAATTTACTTATTTCTAGACTTAGGCTTAAAAGATGGCGTTAGTGGGTGAAAACTCGAAACAGCCCCGAACGACACCGTGGGTGGCACCAACACCTCCCACGGGACTAATGTGACTCGTAGGAACTGGCCACGCAGCCGCGGGACTCCCGGTTTGAGAATACGACGGTAATTTGCATAATTCTAGACTTAGGCTTAAAAACATGGCGTTAGTTGGTGAAAGCTCGAAACAACCCCAAACGTCCCCGTGGGTGGCACCAACACCTCCCACGAGACCAATGTGACTCGTAGGAACTGAGCCTGCAGTCGCGCGACTCCAGGTTTGAGAACACGAAGATAATTTTCATATTTTTAGATTTAAGCAAAACATGGCGTTAGAGAGTGAAAACTCGAAACAACCCCCGAATGGTGCCGTGGGTGGAACCAACACCTCCCACGGGACCAATGTAACTCGTACTAACTGACCCCGTAGCCGCGGGACTCCTAGTTTGAGAGTACGATGATAATTTGCATATTTCTAGACTTAGGCTTAAAAACATGGCGTTAGAGGGTGAGAACTCGAAACATCCCCCGAACGTCCCGTGGGTGGCACCAACACCTCCCATGGGACCAATGTAACTCGTAGGAACTGACCCTGCAGCCGCGGAACTCCCGGTTTGAGAATACGATGGTAATTTGCATATTTCTAGATTTAAGCAAAACATGGCGTTGGAGGGTGAAAACTCGAAACAACCCACGAACGACGCCGTGGGTAGCACCAACACCTCCCACAGGACCAATGTAACTCGTAGGATCTGACCCTGTAGCTGTGGGACTCCCGGTTTGAGAATACGACGGTAATTTGCATATTTCTAGATTTAAGCAAAACATGGCGTTAGAGGGTGAAAACTCGAAACAACAACTGAATGGCGCCGTGGGTGGAACCAACACCTCCCACGGGACCAATGTAACTCATAGGAAGTGGTCGCGTTGCCGCGGGACTCTCGGTTTGTGAATACGACGTTAATTTATATATTTCTAAACTTAGGCCTAAAAACAAGGCGTTAGAGGGCGAGAACTCAAAACAACTCCCGAACGTCCCCGTGGGAGGCACCTACACCTCCCACGGGACCAATGTAACTCGTAGGAACTGACCTCGCAGCCGCGGCACTCCCGGTTTGAGAATACGACAGTAATTTTCATATTTCTAGATTTAAGCAAAACATGGCGTTTGAGAGTGAAAACTCGAAACAACCCACGAACGACCCTATGGGTGGCACCAAAACTTCCCACGTGACCACTATAACTCGTAGGAACTGACCCCGCAGTCGCAGTACTAACGGTTTGAGAATACGACGGTAATTTCATATTTCTAAACTTAGGTTTAAAAACATGGCGTTAGTGGGTGAAAACTTGAAACTGCCCCGAACGGGCCCGTGGGTGGCACCAACACCTCCCACGGGACCAATGTAACTCGTAGGAACTGGCCGCATAGCCGCGGGACTCTCGGTTTGAGAATACGACGAGAATTTCATATTTCTAGACTTAGGCTTAAAAACGAGGCGTTAGAGGGTGAGAACTCGAAACATCCCCCAAACGTCCCCGTGGGTGGCACCCACACCTCCCACGGGACCAATGTAACTCGTAGGAACTGACCCCAATGCCGCAGGACTCACGGTTTGAGAATACGTCGATAATTTGCATATTTCTAGATTTAAGAAAAACAAGGCGTTAGAGGGTGAAAACTCCTAACAACCCCCGAACGTCCCTATGGGTGGCACCAAAACCTCCCATGCGACCACTGTAACTCGTAGGAACTGACCCCGCAGCCGCAGGACTCCCGGTTTGAGAATACCACGGTAATTTGCATATTTCTTGACTTAGGCTTAAAAACATGGCGTTAGTGGGTGAAAACTCGAAACAGCCCCCGAACGGCGCCGTGGGTGGTACCAACACCTGCCACGGGACCAATGTAACTCGTGGGAACTGCTCGCGTAGCCCCGGGACTCTCGGTTTGAGAATACGACGTTAATTTGTATATTTCTAGACCTAAGCTTAAAAATAAGGCTTTAGAGGGTGAGAACTCAAAACAGCCACCGAACGTCCCCATGGGTAGCACCTCCACCTCCCACGGGACCCATGTAACTCGTAGGAACTGACTTCGCAGCCGCGGCACTCCCCGTTAGAGAATACGACGGCAATTTGCATATTTCTAGATTTAACCAAAACAGGACGTTAGAGACTGAAAACTCGAAAGAACCCCCGAACAGCCCTATGCGTGGCACCAACACCTCCCACGCGACCAATGTAACTCGAAGGAACTGACCCCGCAGCCGCGGGACTCCCAGTCTGAGAATACGACGTTAATTTACTTATTTCTAGACTTAGGCTTAAAAAGATGGCGTTAGTGGGTGAAAACTCGAAACAGCCCCCGAACGACACCGTGGGTGGCACCAACACCTCCCACGGGACTAATGTGACTCGTAGGAACTGGCCACGCAGCCGCGGGACTCCCGGTTTGAGAATACGACGGTAATTTGCATAATTCTAGACTTAGGCTTAAAAACATGGCGTTAGTTGGTGAAAGCTCGAAACAACCCCAAACGTCCCCGTGGGTGGCACCAACACCTCCCACGAGACCAATGTGACTCGTAGGAACTGAGCCTGCAGTCGCGCGACTCCAGGTTTGAGAACACGAAGATAATTTTCATATTTTTAGATTTAAGCAAAACATGGCGTTAGAGAGTGAAAACTCGAAACAACCCCCGAATGGTGCCGTGGGTGGAACCAACACCTCCCACGGGACCAATGTAACTCGTACTAACTGACCCCGTAGCCGCGGGACTCCTAGTTTGAGAGTACGATGATAATTTGCATATTTCTAGACTTAGGCTTAAAAACATGGCGTTAGAGGGTGAGAACTCGAAACATCCCCCGAACGTCCCGTGGGTGGCACCAACACCTCCCATGGGACCAATGTAACTCGTAGGAACTGACCCTGCAGCCGCGGAACTCCCGGTTTGAGAATACGATGGTAATTTGCATATTTCTAGATTTAAGCAAAACATGGCGTTGGAGGGTGAAAACTCGAAACAACCCACGAACAACGCCGTGGGTAGCACCAACACCTCCCACAGGACCAATGTAACTCGTAGGAACTGACCCTGCAGCTGTGGAACTCCCGGTTTGAGCATACGACGGTAATTTGCATATTTCTAGATTTAAGAAAAACATGGCGTTAGAGGGTGAAAACTCGAAACAACAACTGAATGGCGCCGTGGGTGGAACCAACACCTCCCACGGGACCAATGTAACTCATAGGAAGTGGTCGCGTTGCCGCGGGACTCTCGGTTTGTGAATACGACGTTAATTTGTATATTTCTAAACTTAGGCCTAAAAACAAGGCGTTAGAGGGCGAGAACTCAAAACAACTCCCGAACGTCCCCGTGGGAGGCACCTACACCTCCCACGGGACCAATGTAACTCGTAGGAACTGACCTCACAGCCGCGGCACTCCCGGTTTGAGAATACGACAGTAATTTTCATATTTCTAGATTTAAGCAAAACATGGCGTTTGAGAGTGAAAACTCGAAACAACCCACGAACGACCCTATGGGTGGCACCAAAACTTCCCACGTGACCACTATAACTCGTAGGAACTGACCCCGCAGTCGCAGTACTAACGGTTTGAGAATACGACGGTAATTTCATATTTCTAAACTTAGGTTTAAAAACATGGCGTTAGTGGGTGAAAACTTGAAACTGCCCCCGAACGGGCCCGTGGGTGGCACCAACACCTCCCACGGGACCAATGTAACTCGTAGGAACTGGCCGCATAGCCGCGGGACTCTCGGTTTGAGAATACGACGAGAATTTCATATTTCTAGACTTAGGCTTAAAAACGAGGCGTTAGAGGGTGAGAACTCGAAACATCCCCCAAACGTCCCCGTGGGTGGCACCCACACCTCCCACGGGACCAATGTAACTCGTAGGAACTGACCCCAATGCCGCAGGACTCCCGGTTTGAGAATACGTCGATAATTTGCATATTTCTAGATTTAAGAAAAACAAGGCGTTAGAGGGTGAAAACTCCTAACATCCCCCGAACGTCCCTATGGGTGGCACCAAAACCTCCCATGCGACCACTATAACTCGTAGGAACTGACCCCGCAGCCGCAGGACTCCCGGTTTGAGAATACCACGGTAATTTGCATATTTCTTGACTTAGGCTTAAAAACATGGCGTTAGTGGGTGAAAACTCGAAACAGCCCCCGAACGGCGCCGTGGGTGGTACCAACACCTGCCACGGGACCAATGTAACTCGTGGGAACTGCTCGCGTAGCCCCGGGACTCTCGGTTTGAGAATACGACTTTAATTTGTATATTTCTACACCTAGGCATAAAAATAAGGCTTTAGAGGGTGAGAACTCAAAACAGCCATCGAACGTCCCCATGGGTAGCACCTCCACCTCCCACGGGATCCATGTAACTCGTAGGAACTGACTTCGCAGCCGCGGCACTCCCCGTTAGAGAATACGACGGTAATTTGCATATTTCTAGATTTAAGAAAAACAGGGCGTTAGAGAGTGAAAACTCGAAAGAACCCTCGAACAGCCCTATGCGTGGCACCAACACCTCCCACGCGACCAATGTAACTCGAAGGAACTGACCCCGCAGCCGCGGGACTCCCAGTCTGAGAATACGACTGTAATTTGCTTATTTCTAGACTTAGGCTTAAAAATATGGCGTTAGTGGGTGAAAACTCGAAACAGCACCCGAACGGCACCGTGGGTGGCACCAACACCTCCCACGGGACCAATGTGACTCGTAGGAATTGGCCGCGCAGCCGCGGGACTCCCGGTTTGAGAATACGATGGTAATTTGAATAATTCTAGACTTAGGCATAAAAACATGGCGTTAGTGAGTGAAAGCTCGAAACAGCCCCAAATGTCCCCGTGGGTGGCACCAACACCTCCCACGAGACCAATGTGACTCGTAGGAACTGATCCTGCAGTCGCGCGACTCCAGGTTTGAGAACACGACGATAATTTTCATATTTTTAGATTTAAGCAAAACATGGCGTTAGAGAGTGAAAACTCGAAACAATCCCCGAATGGTGCCGTGGGTGGAACCAACACCTCCCACGGGACCAATGTAACTCGTACTAACTGACCCCGTAGCCGCGGGACTCCTAGTTTGAGAGTACGATGATAATTTGCATATTTCTAGACTTAGGCTTAAAAACATGGCGTTAGAGGGTGAGAACTCGAAACATCCCCCGAACGTCCCCGTAGGTGGCACCAAAACCTCCCACGGGACCAATGTAACTCGTAGGAACTGACCCCACAGCCGCGGAACTCCCGGTTTGAGAATACGATGGTAATTTGCATATTTCTAGATTTAAGTAAAACATGGCGTTGGAGGGTGAAAAATCGAAACAACCCACGAACGACGCCGTGGGTAGCACCAACACCTCCCACAGGACCAATGTAACTCGTAGGAACTGACCCTACAGCTGTGGGACTCCCGGTTTGAGAATACGACGGTAATTTGCATATTTCTATATTTAAGCAAAACATGGCGTTAGAGGGTGAAAACTCGAAATAACAACTGAATGGCGCCGTGGGTGGAACCAACACCTCCCACGGGACCAATGTAACTCATAGGAAGTGGTCGCGTTGCCGCGGGACTCTCGGTTTGTGAATACGATGTTAATTTGTATATTTCTAAACTTAGGCCTAAAAACAAGGCGTCAGAGGGCGAGAACTCGAAACAACTCCCGAACGTCCCCGTGGGAGGCACCTACACCTCCCACGGGACCAATGTAACTCGTAGGAACTGACCTCCCAGCCGCGGCACTCCCGGTTTTAGAATACGACGATAATTTGCATATTTCTAGATTTAAGCAAAACATGGCGTTAGAGAGTGAAAACTCGAAACAACCCACGAACGGCCCTATGGGTGGCACCAACACTTCCCACGCGACCACTGTAACTCGTAGGAACTGACCCCGCAGTCGCAGTACTCCCGTTTGAGAATACGACGGTAATTTCATAGTTCTAAACTTAGGCTTAAAAACATGGCGTTAGTGGGTGAAAACTCGAAACAACCCCCGAACGGGCCCGTGGGTGGCACCAACACCTCCCACGGGACCAATGTAACACGTAGGAACTGTCCGCATAGCCGCGGGACTCTCGGTTTGAGAATACGACGATAATTTCATATTTATAGACTTAGGCTTAAAAACGAGGCGTTAGAGGGTGAGAACTCGAAACATCCCCCAAACGTCCCCGTGGGTGGCACCCACACCTCCCACGGGACCAATGTAACTCGTAGGAACTGACCCCGATGCCGCAGGACTCCCGGTTTGAGAATACGGCGATAATTTGAATATTTATAGATTTAAGAAAAACAAGGCGTTAGAGGGTGAAAACTCGAAACAACCCCCAAACGTCCCTATGGGTGGCACCAACACCTCCCATGCGACCACTGTAACTCGTAGGAACTGACCCCGCAGCCGCAGGACTCCCGGTTTGAGAATACCATGGTAATTTGCATATTTCTTGACTTAGGCTTAAAAACATGGCGTTAGTGGGTGAAAACTCGAAACAGCCCCCGAACGGCGCCGTGGGTGGTACCAACACCTGCCACGGGACCAATGTAACTCGTGGGAACTGGTCGCGTAGCCCCGGGACTCTCGGTTTGAGAATACGACTTTAATTTGTATATTTCTAGACCTAAGCTTAAAAAATAAGGCTTTAGAGGGTGAGAACTCAAAACAGCCATCGAACGTCCCCATGGGTAGCACCTCCACCTCCCACGGGACCCATGTAACTTGTAGGAACTGACTTCGCAGCCGCGGACTCCCCGTTAGAGAATACGACGGTAATTTGCATATTTCTAGATTTAAGCAAAACAGGGCGTTAGAGAGTGAAAACTCGAAAGAACCCTTGAACAGCCCTATGGGTGGCACCAACACCTCCCACGCGACCAATGTAACTCGAAGGAACTGACCCCGCAGCCGCGGGACTCCCAGTCTGAGAATACGACTGTAATTTGCTTATTTCTAGACTTAGGCTTAAAAATATGGCGTTAGTGGGTGAAAACTCGAAACAGCCCGCGAACGGCACCGTGGGTGGCACCAACACCTCCCACAGGACCAATGTGACTCGTAGGAACTGGCCGCGCAGTCGCGGGACTCCCGATTTGAGAATACGACGGTAATTTGCACAATTCTAGACTTAGGCTTAAAAACATGGCGTTAGTGAGTGAAAGCTCGAAACAGCCCCAAACGTCCCCGTGGGTGGCACCAACACCTCCCACGAGACCAATGTGACTCGTAGGAACTGAGCCTGCAGTCGCACGACTCCAGGTTTGAGAACACGATGATAATTTTCATATTTCTAGATTTAAGCAAAACATGGCGTTAGAGAGTGAAAACTCGAAACAACCCCCGAACAGTGCCGTGGGTGGCACCAATACCTCCCACGGGACCAATGTAACTCGTACTAACTGACCCCGTAGCCGCGGGACTCCTAGTTTGAGAGTACGATGATAATTTGCATATTTCTAGACTTAGGCTTAAAAACATGGCGTTAGAGGGTGAGAACTCGAAACATCCCCCGAACGTCCCCGTGGGTGGCACTAACACCTCCCACGGGACCAATGTAACTCGTAGGAACTGACCCTGCAGCCGCGGAACTCCCGGTTTGAGAATACGATGGTAATTTGCATATTTCTAGATTTAAGAAAAACATGGCGTTGGAGGGTGAAAACTCGAAACAACCCACGAACGACGCCGTGGGTAGCACCAACACCTCCCACAGGACCAATGTAACTCGTAGGAACTGACCCTGTAGCTGTGGGACTCCCGGTTTGAGAATACGACGGTAATTTGCATATTTCTAGATTTAAGAAAAACATGGCGTTAGAGGGTGAAAACTCGAAACAACAACTGAATGGCGCCGTGGGTGGAACCAACACCTCCCACGGGACCAATGTAACTCATAGGAAGTGGTCGCGTTGCCGCGGGACTCTCGGTTTGTGAATACGACGTTAATTTGTATATTTCTAAACTTAGGCCTAAAAACAAGGCGTTAGAGGGCGAGAACTCAAAACAACTCCCGAACGTCCCCGTGGGAGGCACCTACACCTCCCACGGGACCAATGTAACTCGTAGGAACTGACCTCGCAGCCGCGGCACTCCCGGTTTGAGAATACGACAGTAATTTTCATATTTCTAGATTTAAGCAAAACATGGCGTTTGAGAGTGAAAACTCGAAACAACCCACGAACGACCCTATGGGTGGCACCAAAACTTCCCACGTGACCACTATAACTCGTAGGAACTGACCCCGCAGTCGCAGTACTAACGGTTTGAGAATACGACGGTAATTTCATATTTCTAAACTTAGGTTTAAAAACATGGCGTTAGTGGGTGAAAACTTGAAACTGCCCCCGAACGGGCCCGTGGGTGGCACCAACACCTCCCACGGGACCAATGTAACTCGTAGGAACTGGCCGCATAGCCGCGGGACTCTCGGTTTGAGAATACGACGAGAATTTCATATTTCTAGACTTAGGCTTAAAAACGAGGCGTTAGAGGGTGAGAACTCGAAACATCCCCCAAACGTCCCCGTGGGTGGCACCCACACCTCCCACGGGACCAATGTAACTCGTAGGAACTGACCCCAATGCCGCAGGACTCACGGTTTGAGAATACGTCGATAATTTGCATATTTCTAGATTTAAGAAAAACAAGGCGTTAGAGGGTGAAAACTCCTAACAACCCCCGAACGTCCCTATGGGTGGCACCAAAACCTCCCATGCGACCACTGTAACTCGTAGGAACTGACCCCGCAGCCGCAGGACTCCCGGTTTGAGAATACCACGGTAATTTGCATATTTCTTGACTTAGGCTTAAAAACATGGCGTTAGTGGGTGAAAACTCGAAACAGCCCCCGAACGGCGCCGTGGGTGGTACCAACACCTGCCACGGGACCAATGTAACTCGTGGGAACTGCTCGCGTAGCCCCGGGACTCTCGGTTTGAGAATACGACTTTAATTTATATATTTCTACACCTAGGCATAAAAATAAGGCTTTAGAGGGTGAGAACTCAAAACAGCCATCGAACGTCCCCATGGGTAGCACCTCCACCTCCCACGGGACCCATGTAACTCGTAGGAACTGACTTCGCAGCCGCGGCACTCCCCGTTAGAGAATATGACGGTAATTTGCATATTTCTAGATTTAAGCAAAACAGGGCGTTAGAGAGTGAAAACTCGAAAGAACCCTCGAACAGCCCTATGCGTGGCACCAACACCTCCCACGCGACCAATGTAACTCGAAGGAACTGACCCCGCAGCCGCGGGACTCCCAGTCTGAGAATACGACTGTAATTTGCTTATTTCTAGACTTAGGCTTAAAAATATGGCGTTAGTGGGTGAAAACTCGAAACAGCACCCGAACGGCACCGTGGGTGGCACCAACACCTCCCACGGGACCAATGTGACTCGTAGGAATTGGCCGCGCAGCCGCGGGACTCCCGGTTTGAGAATACGATGGTAATTTGAATAATTCTAGACTTAGGCTTAAAAACATGGCGTTAGTGAGTGAAAGCTCGAAACAGCCCCAAATGTCCCCGTTGGTGGCACCAACACCTCCCACGAGACCAATGTGACTAGTAGGAACTGAGCCTGCAGTCGCGCGACTCCAGGTTTGAGAACACGGCGATAATTTTCATATTTTTAGATTTATGCAAAACATGGCGTTAGAGAGTGAAAACTCGAAACAACCCCAGAATGGTGCCGTGGGTGGAACCAACACCTCCCACGGGACCAATGTAACTCATACTAACTGACCCCGTAGCCGCGGGACTCCTAGTTTGAGAGTACGATGATAATTTGCATATTTCTAGACTTAGGCTTAAAAACATGGCGTTAGAGGGTGAGAACTCGAAACATCCCCCGAACGTCCCCGTAGGTGGCACCAAAACCTCCCACGGGACCAATGTAACTCGTAGGAACTGACCTCGCAGCCGCGGCACTCCCGGTTTGAGAATACGACGGTAATTTGCATATTTCTATATTTAAGGAAAACATGGCGTTAGAGGGTGAAAACTCGAAATAACAACTGAATGGCGCCGTGGGTGGAACCAACACCTCCCACGGGACCAATGTAACTCATAGGAAGTGGTCGCGTTGCCGCGGGACTCTCGGTTTGTGAATACGATGTTAATTTGTATATTTCTAAACTTAGGCCTAAAAAAAGGCGTTAGAGGGCGAGAACTCGAAACAACTCCCGAACGTCCCCGTGGGAGGCACCTACACCTCCCACGGGACCAATGTAACTCGTAGGAACTGACCTCCCAGCCGCGGCACCCCCGGTTTTAGAATACGACGATAATTTGCATATTTCTAGATTTAAGCAAAACATGGCGTTAGAGAGTGAAAACTCGAAACAACCCACGAACGACCCTATGGGTGGCACCAACACTTCCCATGCGACCACTGTAACTCGTAAGAACTGACCCCGCAGTCGCAGTACTCCCGTTTGAGAATACGACGGTAATTTCATAGTTCTAAACTTAGGCTTAAAAACATGGCGTTAGTGGGTGAAAACTCGAAACAACCCCCGAACGGGCCCGTGGGTGGCACCAACACCTCCCACGGGACCAATGTAACACGTAGGAACTGTCCGCATAGCCGCGGGACTCTCGGTTTGAGAATACGACGATAATTTTATATTTATAGACTTAGGCTTAAAAATGAGGCGTTAGAGGGTGAGAACTCGAAACATCCCCCAAACGTCCCCGTGGGTGGCACCCACACCTCCCACGGGACCAATGTAACTCGTAGGAACTGACCCCGATGCCGCAGGACTCCCGGTTTGAGAATACGGCGATAATTTGCATATTTATAGATTTAAGAAAAACAAGGCGTTAGAGGGTGAAAACTCGAAACAACCCCCGAACGTCCCTATGGGTGGCACCAACACCTCCCATGCGACCACTGTAACTCGTTGGAACTGACCCCGCAGCCGCAGGACTCCCGGTTTGAGAATACCATGGTAATTTGCATATTTCTTGACTTAGGCTTAAAAACATGGCGTTAGTGGGTGAAAACTCGAAACAGCCCCCGAACGGCGCCGTGGGTGGTACCAACACCTGCCACGGGACCAATGTAACTCGTGGGAACTGGTCGCGTAGCCCCGGGACTCTCGGTTT
This sequence comes from Sambucus nigra, assembly GCA_949130495.1. Classification (NCBI taxonomy): domain Eukaryota; kingdom Viridiplantae; phylum Streptophyta; class Magnoliopsida; order Dipsacales; family Adoxaceae; genus Sambucus; species Sambucus nigra. The sequence continues at coordinate 273,150,272 of OX422221.1, read as the reverse complement.
GAGAATACGACTTTAATTTGTATATTTCTAGACCTAGGCTTAAAAAATAAGGCTTTAGAGGGTGAGAACTCAAAACAGCCATCGAACGTCCCCATGGGTAGCACCTCCACCTCCCACGGGACCCATGTAACTTGTAGGAACTGACTTCGCAGCCGCGGACTCCCCGTTAGAGAATACGACGGTAATTTGCATATTTCTAGATTTAAGCAAAACAGGGCGTTAGAGAGTGAAAACTCGAAAGAACCCTCGAACAGCCCTATGCGTGGCACCAACACCTCCCACGCGACCAATGTAACTCGAAGGAACTGACCCCGCAGCCGCGGGACTCCCAGTCTGAGAATACGACTGTAATTTGCTTATTTCTAGACTTAGGCTTAAAAATATGGCGTTAGTGGGTGAAAACTCTAAACACCCCGCGAACGGCACCGTGGGTGGCACCAACACCTCCCACAGGACCAATGTGACTCGTAGGAACTGGCCGCGCAGTCGCGGGACTCCCGATTTGAGAATACGACGGTAATTTGCACAATTCTAGACTTAGGCTTAAAAACATGGCATTAGTGAGTGAAAGCTCGAAACAGCCCCAAACGTCCCCGTGGGTGGCACCAACACCTCCCACGAGACCAATGTGACTCGTAGGAACTGAGCCTGCAGTCGCACGACTCCAGGTTTGAGAACACGATGATAATTTTCATATTTCTAGATTTAAGCAAAACATGGCGTTAGAGAGTGAAAACTCGAAACAACCCCCGAACAGTGCCGTGGGTGGCACCAATACCTCCCACGGGACCAATGTAACTCGTACTAACTGACCCCGTAGCCGCGGGACTCCTAGTTTGAGAGTACGATGATAATTTGCATATTTCTAGACTTAGGCTTAAAAACATGGCGTTAGAGGGTGAGAACTCGAAACATCCCCCGAACGTCCCCGTGGGTGGCACTAACACCTCCCACGGGACCAATGTAACTCGTAGGAACTGACCCCACAGCCGCGGAACTCCCGGTTTGAGAATACGATGGTAATTTGCATATTTCTAGATTTAAGAAAAACATGGTGTTGGAGGGTGAAAACTCAAAACAACCCACGAACGACGCCGTGGGTAGCACCAACACCTCCCACAGGACCAATGTAACTCGTAGGATCTGACCCTGTAGCTGTGGGACTCCCGATTTGAGAATACGACGGTAATTTGCATATTTCTAGATTTAAGCAAAACATGGCGTTAGAGGGTGAAAACTCGAAACAACAACTGAATGGCGCCGTGGGTGGAACCAACACCTCCCACGGGACCAATGTAACTCATAGGAAGTGGTCGCGTTGCCGCGGGACTCTCGGTTTGTGAATACGACGTTAATTTGTATATTTCTAAACTTAGGCCTAAAAACAAGGCGTTAGAGGGAGAGAACTCGAAACAACTCCCGAATGTCCCCGTGGGAGGCACCTACACCTCCCACGGGACCAATGTAACTCGTAGGAACTGACCTCGCAGCCGCGGCACTCCCGGTTTGAGAATACGACGGTAATTTGCATATTTCTAGATTTAAGCAAAACATGGCGTTAGAGAGTGAAAACTCGAAACAACCCACGAACGGCCCTATGGGTGGCACCAACACTTCCCACGCGACCACTGTAACTCGTAGGAACTGACCCTGCAGTCGCAGTACTCCCGTTTGAGAATACGACGGTAATTTCATATTTCTATACTTAGGCTTAAAAACATGGCGTTAGTGGGTGAAAACTCGAAACAGCCCCCGAACGGGCCCGTGGGTGGCACCAACACCTCCCACAGGACCAATGTAACACGTAGGAACTGTCCGCATAGCCACGGGACTCTCGGTTTGAGAATACGACGATAATTTCATATTTCTAGACTTAGGCTTAAAAACGAGGCGTTAGAGGGTGAGAACTCGAAACATCCCCCAAACGTCCCCGTGGGTGGCACGCACACCTCCCACGGGACCAATGTAACTCGTAGGAACTGACCCCGATGCCGCAGGACTCCCGGTTTGAGAATACGGCGATAATTTGCATATTTATAGATTTAAGAAAAACAAGGCGTTAGAGGGTGAAAACTCGAAACAACCACCGAATGTCCCTATGGGTGGCACCAACACCTCCCATGCGACCACTGTAACTCGTAGGAACTGACCCCGCAGTCGCAGGACTCCCGGTTTGAGAATACCACGATAATTTGCATATTTATTGACTTAGGCTTAAGAACATGGCGTTAGTGATTGAAAACTCGAAACAGCCCCCGAACGGCGCCGTGGGTGGTACTAACACCTGCCACTGGACCAATGTAACTCATGGGAATTGCTCGCGTAGCCCCGGGACTCTCGGTTTGAGAATACGACTTTAATTTGTATATTTCTAGACCTAGGCTTAAAAATAAGGCTTTAGAGGGTGAGAACTCAAAACAGCCATCGAACGTCCCCATGGGTAGCACCTCCACCTCCCACGGGACCCATATAACTCGTAGGAACTGACTTCGCAGCCGCGGCACTCCCCGTTAGAGAATACGACGGTAATTTGCATATTTCTAGATTTAAGCAAAACAGGGCGTTAGAGAGTGAAAACTCGAAAGAACCCTTGAACAGCCCTATGCGTGGCACCAACACCTCCCACGCGACCAATGTAACTCGAAGGAACTGACCCCGCAGCCGCGGGACTCCCAGTCTGAGAATACGACTGTAATTTGCTTATTTCTAGACTTAGGCTTAAAAATATGGCGTTAGTGGGTGAAAACTCGAAACAGCCCCCGAACGGCACCGTGGGTGGCACCAACACCTCCCACGGGACCAATGTGACTCGTAGGAACTGGCCGCGCAGTCGCGGGACTCCTAGTTTGAGAATACGACGGTAATTTGCATAATTCTAGACTTAGACTTAAAAACATGGCGTTAGTGAGTGAAAGCTCGAAACAGCCCCAAACGTCCCCGTGGGTGGCACCAACACCTCCCACGAGACCAATGTGACTCGTAGGAACTGAGCCTGCAGTCGCGCGACTCCAGATTTGAGAACACGATGATAATTTTCATATTTCTAGATTTAAGCAAAACATGGCGTTAGAGAGTGAAAACTCGAAACAACCCCCGAACGGTGCCGTGGGTGGCACCAACACCTCCCACGGGACCAATGTAACTCGTACTAACTGACCCCGTAGCCGCGGGACTCCTGGTCTGAGAATACGATGGTAATTTGCTTATTTCTAGACTAAGGCTTAAAATATGGCGTTAGTGGGTGAAAATTCGAAACAGCCTCCGAACGGCACCGTGGGTGGCACCAACACCTCCCACGGGACCAATGTTACTCGTAGGAACTGGCCGCGCAGCCGCGGGACTCCCGGTTTGGGAATACAACGGTAATTTGCATAATTCTAGACTTAGGCTTAAAAACATGGCGTTAGTGGGTGAAAGCTCGAAACAACCCCAAACGTCCCAGTGGGTGGCACCAACACCTCCCACGAGACCAATGTGACTCGTAGGAACTGAGCTTGCAGTCGCGCGACTCCAGGTTTGAGAACACGAAGGTAATTTTCATATTTCTAGGTTTAAGCAAAACATGGCGTTAGAGAGTGAAAACTCGAAACAACCCCCGAACGGTGCCGTGGGTGGCACCAACACCTCCCACGGGACCAATGGAACTCGTACTAACTGACCCCGTAGCCGCGGGACTCCTAGTTTAAGAGTACGATGATAATTTGAATATTTATAGACTTAGGCTTAAAAACATGACGTTAGAGGGTGAGAACTCGAAACATCCCCCGAACGTCCCCGTGGGTGGCACCAACACCTCCCATGGGACCAATGTAACTCGTAAGAACTGACCCCGCAGCCGCGGAACTCCCGGTTTGAGAATACGATGGTAATTTTCATATTTCTAGATTTAAGTAAAACATGGCGTTGGAGGGTGAAAACTCGAAACAACCCACGAACGACGCCGTGGGTAGCACCAACACCTCCCACAGGACCAATGTAACTCGTAGGAACTGACCCTGCAGCTGTGGGACTCCCGGTTTGAGAATACGACGGTAATCTGCATATTTCTAGGTTTAAGCAAAACATGGCGTTAGAGGGTGAAAACTCGAAACAACAACTGAATGGCGCCGTGGGTGGAACCAACACCTCCCACGGGACCAATGTAACTCATAGGAAGTGGTCGCGTTGCCGCGGGACTCTCGGTTTGTGAATACGACGTTAATTTGTATATTTCTAAACTTAGGCCTAAAAACAAGCCGTTAGAGGGAGAGAACTCGAAACAACTCCCGAACGTCCCCGTGGGAGGCACCTACACCTCCCACAGGACCAATGTAACTCGTAGGAACTGACCTCGCAGCCGCGACACTCCCGGTTTGAGAATACGACGGTAATTTTGATATTTTTAGATTTAAGCAAAACATGGCGTTAGAGAGTGAAAACTCGAAACAACCCACGAACGGCCCTATGGGTGGCACCAACACTTCCCACGCGACCACTGTAACTCGTAGGAACTGACCCCGCAGTCGCAGTACTCCCGGTTTGAGAATACGACGGTAATTTCATATTTCCAAACTTAGGTTTAAAAACATGGGGTTAGTGGGTGAAAACTTGAAACAGCCCCCGAACGGGCCCGTGGGTGGCACCAACACCTCCCACGGGACCAATGTAACTCGTAGGAACTGGCCGCATAGCCGCGGGACTCTCGGTTTGAGAATACGATGAGAATTTCATATTTCTAGACTTAGGCTTAAAAATGAGGCGTTAGAGGGTGAGAACTCGAAACATCCCCCAAACGTCCCCGTGGGTGGCACCCACACCTCCCACGGGACCAATGTAACTCGTAGGATCTGACCCCAATGCCACAGGACTCCCGGTTTGAGAATACGGCGATAATTTGCATATTTCTAGATTTAAGAAAAACAAGGCGTTAGAGGGTGAAAACTCCAAACAACCCCCGAACGTCCTTATGGGTGGCACCAAAACCTCCCATGCGACCACTATAACTCGTAGGAACTGACCCCGCAGCCGCAGGACTCCCGGTTTGAGAATACCACGGTAATTTGCATATTTCTTGACTTAGGCTTAAAAACATGGCGTTAGTGGGTGAAAACTCGAAACAGCCCCCGAACGGCGCCGTGGGTGGTACCAACACCTGCCACGGGACCAATGTAACTCGTGGGAACTGCACGCGTAGCCCCGGGATTCTCGGTTTGAGAATACGACTTTAATTTGTATATTTCTAGACCTAGGCTTAAAAATAAGGCTTTAGAGGGTGAGAACTCAAAACAGCCATCGAACGTCCCCATGGGTAGTACCTCCACCTCCCACGGGACCCATGTAACTCGTAGGAACTGACTTCGCAGCCGCGGCACTCCCCGTTAGAGAATACGACGGTAATTTGCATATTTCTAGATTTAAGCAAAACAGAGCGTTAGAGAGTGAAAACTCGAAAGAACTCCCGAACAGCCCTATGCGTGGCACCAACACCTCCCACGCGACCAATGTAACTCGAAAGAACTGATCCCGTAGCCGCGGGACTCGCAGTCTGAGAATACGACTGTAATTTTCTTATTACTAGACTTAGGCTTAAAAATATGGCGTTAGTGGGTGAAAACTGGAAACAGCCCCCGAACGGCACCGTGGGTGGCAACAACACCTCCCACGGGACCAATGTGACTCGTAGGAACTGGCCGCGCAGCCGCGGGACTCCCGGTTTGAGAATACGATGGTAATTTGCATAATTCTAGACTTAGGATTAAAAACATGGCGTTAGTGAGTGAAAGCTCGAAACATCCCCAAACGTCCCCGTGGGTGGCACCAACACCTCCCACGAGACCAATGTGACTCGTAGGAACTGAGCCTGCAGTCGCGCGACTCCAGGTTTGAGAACACGACGATAATTTTTATATTTTTAGATTTAAGGAAAACATGGCGTTAGAGAGTGAAAACTCGAAACAACCCCCGAACGGTGCCGTGGGTGGCACCAACACCTCCCACGGGACCAATGTAACTCGTACTAACTGACCCCGTAGCCGCAGGACTCCTAGTTTGAGAGTACGATGATAATTTGCATATTTCTAGACTTAGGCTTAAAAACATGGCGTTAGAGGGTGAGAACTCGAAACATCCCCCGAACGTCCCCGTAGGTGGCACCAACACCTCCCACGGGACCAATGTAACTCGTAGGAACTGACCCCACAGTCGCGGAACTCCCGGTTTGAGAATACGATGGTAATTTGCATATTTTTAGATTTATGGAAAACATGGCGTTGGAGGGTGAAAACTCGAAACAACCCACGAACGACGCCGTGGGTAGCGCCAACACCTCCCTCATGACCAATGTAACTCATAGGAACTGACCTTGCAGCTGTGGGACTCCCGGTTTGAGAATACGACGGTAATTTGCATATTTCTAGATTTAAGAAAAACATGGCGTTAGAGGATGAAAACTCGAAACAACAACTGAATGGCGCCGTGGGTGGAACCAACACCTCCCACGGGACCAATGTAACTCATAGGAAGTGGTCGCGTTGCCGCGGGACTCTCGATTTGTGAATACGACGTTAATTTGTATATTTCTAAACTTAGGCCTAAAAACAAGGCGTTAGAGGGCGAGAACTCGAAACAACTCCCGAACGTCCCCGTGGGAGGCACCTACACCTCCCACGGGACCAATGTAACTCGTAGGAACTGACCTCGCAGCCGCGGCACTCCCGGTTTGAGAATACGACGGTAATTTGCATATTTCTAGATTTAAGCAAAACATGGCGTTAGAGAGTGAAAACTCGAAACAACCCACGAACGGCCCTATGGGTGGCACCAACACTTCCCACGCGACCACTGTAACTCGTAGGAACTGACCCTGCAGTCGCAGTACTCCCGTTTGAGAATACGACGGTAATTTCATATTTCTAAACTTAGGCTTAAAAACATGGCGTTAGTGGGTGAAAACTCGAAACAGCCCCCGAACGGGCCCGTGGGTGGCACCAACACCTCCCACGGGACCAATGTAACACATAGGAACTGTCCGCATAGCCGCGGGACTCTCGGTTTGAGAATACGACGATAATTTCATATTTCTAGACTTTGGCTTAAAAACGAGGCGTTAGAGGGTGAGAACTCGAAACATCCCCCAAACGTCCCCGTGGGTGGCACCCACACCTCCCACGGGACCAATGTAACTCATAGGAACTGACCCCGATGCCGCAGGACTCCCGATTTGAGAATACGGCGATAATTTGCATATTTCTAGATTTAAGAAAAACAAGGCGTTAGAGGGTGAAAACTCGAAACAACCCCCGAACGTCCCTATGGGTGGCACCAACACCTCCCATGCGACCACTGTAACTCGTAGGAACTGACCTCGCAGCCGTAGGACTCCCGATTTGAGAATACGGCGGTAATTTGCATATTTCTTGACTTAGGCTTAAAAACATGGCGTTAGTGGGTGAAAACTCGAAACAGCCCCCGAACGGCACCGTGGGTGGTACCAACACCTGCCACGGGACCAATGTAACTCATGGGAACTGGTCGCGTAGCCCCGGGACTCTCGGTTTGAGAATACGACATTAATTTGTATATTTGTAGACCTAGGCTTAAAAATAAGGCTTTAGACGGTGAGAACTCAAAACAGCCACCGAACGTCCCCATGGGTAGCACCTCCACCTCCCACGGGACCCATGTAACTTGTAGGAACTGACTTCGCAGCCGCGTCACTCCCCGTTAGAGAATACGACGGTAATTTGCATATTTCTAGATTTAAGCAAAACAGGGCGTTAGAGAGTGAAAACTCGAAAGAACCCCCGAACAGCCCTATGCGTGGCACCAACACCTCCCACGCGACCAATGTAACTCGAAGGAACTAACCCCGCAACCGCGGGACTCCCGGTCTGAGAATACGACGGTAATTTGCTTATTTCTAGACTTAGGCTTAAAAATATGGCGTTAGTGGGTGAAAACTCGAAACAGCCTCCGAACGGCACCGTGGGTGGCACCAACACCTCCCATGGGACCAATGTTACTCGTAGGAACTGGCCGCGCAGCCGCGGGACTCCCGGTTTGAGAATACGACGGTAATTTGCATAATTCTAGACTTAGGCTTAAAAACATGGTGTTAGTGGGTGAAAGCTCGAAACAACCCCAAACGTCCCAGTGGGTGGCACCAACACCTCCCACGAGACCAATGTGACTCGTAGGAACTGATCTTGCAGTCGCGCGACTCTAGGTTTGAGAACACGATGGTAATTTTCAAATTTCTAGATTTAAGCAAAACATGGCGTTAGAGAGTGAAAACTAGAAACAACCCCCGAACGGTGCCGTGGGTGGCACCAACACCTCCCACGGGACCAATGGAACTCGTACTAACTGACCCCGTAGCCGCGGGACTCCTAGTTTGAGAGTACGATGATAATTTGCATATTTCTAGACTTAGGCTTAAAAACATGGCGTTAGAGGGTGAGAACTCGAAACATCCCCCGAACGTCCCCGTGGGTGGCACCAACACCTCCCACGGGACCAATGTAACTCGTAGCAACTGACCCCGCAGCCGTGGAACTCCCGGTTTGAGAATACGATGGTAATTTGCATATATCTAGATTTAAGCAAAACATGGCGTTGGAGGGTGAAAACTCGAAACAACCCACGAACGACGCCGTGGGTAGCACCAACACCTCCCACAGGACCAATGTAACTCGTAGGAACTGACCCTGCAGCTGTGGGACTCCCGGTTTGAGAATACGACGATAATTTGCATATTTCTAGATTTAAGCAAAACATGGCGTTAGAGGGTGAAAACTCGAAACAACCACTGAATGGTGCTGTGGGTGGAACCAACACCTCCCACGGGACCAATGTAACTCATAGGAAGTGGTCGCGTTGCCGCGGGACTCTCGGTTTGTGAATACGACGTTAATTTGTATATTTCTAAACTTAGGCCTAAAAACAAGGCGTTAGAGGGCGAGAACTCGAAATAACTCCCGAACGTCCCCGTGGGAGGCACCTACACCTCCCACGAGACCATTATAACTCGTAGGAACTGACCTCGCAGCCGCGGCACTCCCGGTTTGAGAATACGACGGTAATTTGCATATTTTTAGATTTAAGCAAAACATGGCGTTAGAGAGTGAAAACTCGAAACAACCCACGAACGGCCTTATGGGTGGCACCAACACTTCCCACGCGACCACTGTAACTCTTAGGAACTGACCCCGCAGTCGAAGTACTCCCGGTTTGAGTATACGATGGTAATTTCATATTTCTAGACTTAGGCTTAAAAACATGGCGTTAGTGGGTGAAAACTCGAAACAGCCCCCGAACGGCCCCGTGGGTGTCACCAACACCTCTCACGGGACCAATGTAACTCGTAGGAACTGATCCCACAGCCGTGAGACTCCTGGTTTGAGAATACGACGGTAATATAATTCTAGACTTAGGATTAAAAACATAGCGTTAGTGGTTGAAAACTCGAAACAGCCCCCGAACGGCCCTGTGGGTGGCACCAACACCTCCTACGGGACTAATGTAATTCATAGGAGCTGGCCGCGCAGCCTTGGGACTCCCGATTTGAGGGTAAGATGGTAATTTGTATAATTCTAGAATTAGGCTTAAAAACATGGCGTTAGTGGGTGAAAACTCGAAACTGCCCCCGAACGGCCCCGTGGGTGGCACCAAAACCTCCCAAGGGACTAATGTAACTAATAGGAACAGGCCGCTCAGCCGGGGACTCCCGGTTTGAAAATACGATGATAATTTGCATATTTCTAGACTTAGGCTTAAAAAAATGGCGTTAGAGGGTGAGAACTCGAAATAGCCCCAAACGTCCCCGTGGGTGGCACCAACACCTCCCACGAGACCAATGTTACTTGTAGGAACTGAGCTCGCAGCCGCGGGACTCCCGGTTTCAGAGTACGACGATAATTTGCATAATTCTAGACTTAGGCTTAAATATATGGCGTTAGTGGGTGAAAACTCGAAACAGCCCCCGAACGGGCCCATGGGTGGCACCAACACCTCCCACGGGACCAATGCAACTCGTAGGAACTAGCCGCATAGCCGCGGGACTCTCGGTTTGAGAATACGACGATAATTTCATATTTCTAGACTTAGGCTTAAAAACGAGGCGTTAGAGGGTGAGAACTCGAAACATCCCCCAAATGTCCCCGTGGGTGGCACCCACACCTCCCACGAGACCAATGTAACTCGTAGGAACTGACCCCGATGCCGCAGGACTCCCGGTTTGAGAATACGGCGATAATTTGCATATTTCTAGATTTAAGAAAAATAAGGCGTTAGAGGGTGAAAACTCCAAACAACCCCCGAACATCCCTATGGGTGGCACCAACACCTCCCATGCGACCACTGTAACTCGTAGGAACTGACCCCGCAGCCGCAGGACTCCCGGTTTGAGAATACGATGGTAATTTGCATACTTCTTGACTTAGGCTTAAAAACATGGCGTTAGTGGGTGAAAACTCGAAACAGCCCCCGAACGGGCCGTGGGTGGTACCAACACCTGCCACGGGACCAATGTAACTCGTGGGAACTGCTCGCGTAGCCCCGGGGCTCTCGGTTTGAGAATACGACGTTAATTTGTATATTTCTAGACCTAGGCTTAAAAATAAGGCTTTAGAGGGTGAGAACTCAAAACAGCCACCGAACGACCCCATGGGTAGCACCTCCACCTCCCACAGGACCCATGTAACTCGTAGGAACTGACTTCGCATCCGCGGCACTCCCCGTTAGAGAATACGACGGTAATTTGCATATTTCTAGATTTAAGCAAAACAGGGCGTTAGAGAGTGAAAACTCGAAAGAACCCCCGAACAGCCCTATGCGTGGCTCCAACACCTCCCACGCGACCAATGTAACTCGAAGGAACTGACCCCGCAGCCGCGGGACTCCCGGTCTGAGAATATGACGGTAATTTTGTTATTTCTTGACTTAGGCTTAAAAATTGGCGTTAGTGGGTGAAAACTCGAAACAGCCCCCGAATGGCACCGTGGGTGGCACCAACACCTCCCACGGGACCAATGTGACTCGTAGGAAGTAGCCGCGCAGCCGCGGGACTCCCGGTTTGAGAATACGATGGTACTTTGCTTAATTCTAGACTTAGGCTTAAAAACATGGAGTTAGTGGGTGAAAGCTCGAAATAGCCCCCGAACGGCCCCGTGGGTGGCACCAACACCTCCCACGGGACCAATTTAACTCGTAGGAACTGGTCGCGTAGTTGTGGGACTTTGGGTTTGATAATACGATGATAATTAGCATATTTCTAGACTTAGACATAAAAATATGCCATTAGAGGGTGAGAACTCGAAATAGCCCCCGAAGGTCCCCGTGGGTGGCACCAACACCTCCCACGGCATCAGTGTAACTTATAGGAACTGACCCCGCAGCCGCGGGACTCACGGTTTGAGAATACGACAATAATTCTCATATTTCTAAATTTAAGCAAAACATGGCGTTAGAGGGTGAAAACTCGAAACAACCCCCGAACGGCATCGTGGGTGGCACCAACACCTCCCACGGGACCAATGTAACTCGTTGGAACTGACCCCATAGCCGCGGTACTACCGGTTTGAGAATACAACGATAATTTGCCTAATTCTAGACTTAGGCTTAAAAACATGGCGTTAGTGGGTGAAAACTTGAAACGGGCGCCGAACAGCCCCGTGGGTGGTACGAACACCTCCCACGGGACTTATGAAACTCGTAGGTACTGGTCGCACAGCGTCGGGACTCCCGGTTTAAAAATACGACGGTAATTTGTATAATTCTAGACTTGGGCTTAAAAACATGGCGTTAAGAGGTGAAAACTCAAAACAACCCCCGAACGGCCCCGTGGGTGGTACCAACACCTCCCACGGGACTAATGTAACTCGTAGGGACTAACCGCGCAGCTGGGGACTCTCGATTTGAGAATACGATGATAATTTGCATATTTCTAGACTTAGGCTTCAAAACATGGTGTTAGAGGGTGAGAACTCGAAACAGCCTCAAACATCCCCATGGGTGGCACCAACACCTCCCACGAGACCAATGTGACTTGTAGGAACTGACCTCACAGCCGCGGGACTCCCAATTTGAGAATACGACGGTAATTTGCGTAATTCTAGACTTAGGCTTAAAAACATGGCATTACTGGGTGAAAACTCGAAACAGCCCCCGAACGGGCCCGTGAGTGGCACCAACACCTCCCACGGGAATAATGTAACTCATAGGAACTGGTCGCGCAGCCGCGAGACTCTCGGTTCGAGAATACGATGAATATTTCCATATTTCTAGATTTAGGTTTAAAAACAAAGCGTTAGAGGGTGAGAACTCGAAACAACCCCCGAACATCCCCGTGGGTGGCACCAACACCTCCCACGGGACCAATGTAACTCATAGGAAATGACCCTGCAGTCGCGGGACTCCAGGTTTGAGAATACGACGGTAATTTGCATATTTTTATATTTAAGCAAAACATGGCGTTAGAGGGTGAAAACTTGAAACAACCCCTGAACGGCACCATGGGTGGCACCAACACCGCCCACGGGACCAATGTAACTCGTAGGAACTGGCCGCACAGCTGCGGGACTCCCGGTTTGAGAATACGACACTAATTTTCATATTTCTAGACTTAGGCTTGAAAACATGGCGTTAGAGGGTGAAAACTCGAGACAGCCCACGAATGGTCCCGTGGCTAGCACCAACACCTCCCACGAGACCAATGTAACTCGTAGGAACTAGCCCCACAACCGCGGGACTCCCAATTTGAGAATACGACGGTAATTTGGATAATTCTAGACTTCGGCTTAAAAACATGGCGTTAGAGAGTGAAAACTCGAAACAACCCCCGAACGGTGCCGTGGGTGGCACCAACACCTCCCACGGGACCAATGCCACTCGTACGAACTGACCCCGTAGCCGCGGGACTCCCGGTTTGAGAGTACGATGATAATTTGAATATTTCTAGACTTAGGCTTAAAAACATGGCGTTAGAGGGTGAGAACTCAAAACTGCGCCCGAAGGTCCCCGTGGGTGGCACCAACACCTCCCACGGGAACAATGTAACTCGTAGGAACTGGCCGCGTAGCTGAGGGACTCCCGGTTTGAGAATACGATAATAATTTACATATTTCTAAATTTAAGCAAAATATGGCGTTAGAGGGTGAAAACTCGAAACAACTCCCGAACGGCACCGTGGGTGGCACCAACACCTCCCACGGGACCAATATAACTCGTAGGAACTGACCCCACAGTCGCGGAACTCCCGGTTTGAGAATACGACGGTAATTTGCCTAATTCTAGACAGAGGCTTAAAAACATGGCGTTAGTGGGTTAAAACATGAAACGGGCGCCGAACGGCCCCATGGGTGGCACCAACACCTCCCACGGGACTAATGAAACTCGTAGGTACTGGTCGCGCAGCCTCAGGATTCCCAACTTAAGAATACGATGGTAATTTGCATAATTCTATACTTGGGCTTAAAAACATGGCGTTAGTGGGTGAAAACTCGAAACAGCCCCCGAACGGCCCCGTGGGTGGCACCAACACCTCCCACGGGACCAATGTAACTCGTAGGAACTGACCCCGCAGCCGCGAAACTCCCGGTTTGAGAATACGATGGTAATTTGCATATTTCTAGATTTAAGCAAAACATGGCGTTGGAGGGTGAAAACTCGAAACAACCCACGAACGACACCGTGGGTAGCACCAACACCTCCCACAGGACCAATGTAACTCGTAGGAACTGACCCTGCAGCTGTGGGACTCCCGGCTTGAGAATACGACGGTAATTTGCATATTTCTAGATTTAAGCAAAACATGGCGTTAGAGGGTGAAAACTCAAAACAACCACTGAATGGCATCGTGGGTGGAACCAACACCTCCCACGGGACCAATGTAACTCATAGGAAGTGGTCGCGTTGCCGCGGGACTCTCGGTTTGTGAATACGACGTTAATTTGTATATTTCTAAACTTAGGCCTAAAAACAAGGCGTTAGAGGGCGAGAACTCGAAATAACTCCCGAACGTCCCCGTGGGAGGCACCTACACCTCCCACGGGACCAATGTAACTCGTAGGAACTGACCTCGCAGCCGCGGCACTCCCGGTTTGAGAATACGACGGTAATTTGCATATTTTTAGATTTAAGCAAAACATGGCGTTAGAGAGTGAAAACTCGAAACAACCCACGAACGGCCTTATGGGTGGCACCAACACTTCCCACGCGACCACTGTAACTCTTAGGAACTGACCCCGCAGTCGCAGTACTCCCGGTTTGAGAATACGATCGTAATTTCATATTTCTAGACTTAGGCTTAAAAACATGGCGTTAGTGGGTGAAAACTCGAAACAGCCCCCGAACGGCCCCGTGGGTGGCACCAACACCTCTCACGGGGCCAACGTAACTCGTAGGAACTGGCCCCACAGCCGTGAGACTCCCGGTTTGAGAATACGACGGTAATTTTCATAATTCTAGACTTAGGCTTAAAAACATAGCGTTAGTGGTTGAAAACTCGAAACAGCCCCCGAACGGCCCTGTGGGTGCCACCAACACCTCCTACGGGACTAATGTAATTCGTAGGAGCTGGCCGCGCAGCCTTGGGACTCCCGATTTGAGGGTAAGATGGTAATTTGTATAATTCTAGAATTAGGCTTAAAAACATGGCTTTAGTGGGTGAAAACTCGAAACTGCCCCCGAACGGCCCCGTGGGTGGCACCAAAACCTCCCACGGGACTAATGTAACTCATAGGAACATGCCGCTCAGCCGGGGACTCCCGGTTTGAAAATACGATGATAATTTGCATATTTCTAGACTTAGGCTTAAAAAAATGGCGTTAGAGGGTGAGAACTCGAAACAGCCCCAAACGTCCCTGTGGGTGGCACCAACACCTCCCACGAGACCAATGTCACTTGTAGAAACTGAGCCTGCAGCCGCGGGACTCCCGATTTCAGAGTACGACGGTAATTTGCATAATTCTAGACTTAGGCTTAAATATATGGCGTTAGTGGGTGAAAACTCGAAACAGCCCCCGAACGGGCCCATGGGTGGCACCAACACCTCCCACGGGACCAATGTAACTCGTAGGAACTAGCCGCATAGCCGCGGGACTCTCGGTTTGAGAATACGACGATAATCTCATATTTCTAGATTTAGGCTAAAAAACGAGGCGTTAGAGGGTGAGAACTCGAAACATGCCCCAAACGTCCCCGTGGGTGGCACCCACACCTCCCACGAGACCAATGTAACTCGTAGGAACTGACCCCGATGCCGCAGGACTCCCGATTTGAGAATACGGCGATAATTTGCATATTTCTAGATTTAAGAAAAATAAGGCGTTAGAGGGTGAAAACTCCAAACAACCCCCGAACATCCCTATGGGTGGCACCAACACCTCCCACGCGACCACTGTAACTCGTAGGAACTGACCCCGCAGTCGCAGGACTCCCGGTTTGAGAATACGATGGTAATTTGCATATTTCTTGACTTAGGCTTAAAAACATGGCGTTAGTGGGTGAAAACTCGAAACAGCCCCCGAACGGAGCCGTGGGTGGTACCAACACCTGCCACGGGACCAATGTAACTCGTGGGAACTGCTCGCGTAGCCCCGGGACTCTCGGTTTGAGAATACGACGTTAATTTGTATATTTCTAGACCTAGGCTTAAAAATAAGGCTTTAGAGGGTGAGAACTCAAAACAGCCACCGAACGACCCCATGGGTAGCACCTCCACCTCCCACGGGACCCATGTAACTCGTAGGAACTGACTTCGCAGCCGCGGCACTCCCCGTTAGAGAATACGACGGTAATTTCCATATTTCTAGATTTAAGCAAAACAGGGCGTTAGAGAGTGAAAACTCGAAAGAACCTCCGAACAGCCCTATGGGTGGCACCAACACCTCCCACGCGACCAATGTAACTCGAAGGAACTGAACCCGCAGCCGCGGGACTCCCGGTCTGAGAATACGACGATAATTTGGTTATTTCTAGACTTAGGCTTAAAAATATGGCGTTAGTGGGTGAAAACTCGAAACAGCCCCCGAATGGCACCGTGGGTGGCACCAACACCTCCCACGGGACCAATGTGACTCGTAGGAACTGGCCGCGCAGCCGCAGGACTCTCGGTTTGAGAATACTATGGTAATTTGCATAATTCTAGACTTAGGCTTAAAAACATGGAGTTAGTGGGTGAAAGCTCGAAACAGCTCCCGAACGGCCCCGTGGGTGGCACTAACACCTCCCACGGGACCAATTTAACTCGTAGGAACTGGTCGCGTAGCTGTGGGACTCTGGGTTTGATAATACGACGATAATTAGCATATTTCTAGACTTAGACTTAAAAACATGCCATTAGAGGGTGAGAACTCGAAATAGCCCCCGAAGGTCCCCGTTGGTGGCACCAACACCTCCCACGGCATCAATGTAACTTGTAGGAACTGACCCCGCAGCCGCGGGACTCACGGTTTGAGAATACGACAATAATTTTCATATTTCTAAATTTAAGCAAAACATGGCGTTAGAGGGTGAAAACTCGAAACAACCCCCGAACGGCGTCGTGGGTGGCACCAACACCTCCCACGGGACCAATGTAACTAGTAGGAACTGACCCCACAGCCGCGGGACTACCAGTTTGAGAATACAACGATAATTTACCTAATTCTAGACTTAGTCTTAAAAGCATGGCGTTAGTGGGTGAAAACTTGAAACGGGCGCCGAACAGCCCCGTGGGTGGCACCAACACCTCCCACGGGACTAATGAAACTCGTAGGTACTGGTCGCGCAGCGTCGGGACTCCCGCTTTAAAAATACGACGTTAATTTGCATAATTCTAGACTTGGGCTTAAAAACGTGGCGTTAAGAGGTGAAAACTCGAAACAACCCCCGAACGGCCCCGTGGGTGGTACCAACACCTCCCACGGGACTAATGTAACTCGTAGGGACTAACCGCGCAGCTGGGGACTCTCGATTTGAGAATACGATGATAATTTGCATATTTCTAGACTTAGGCTTCAAAACATTGGTGTTAGAGGGTGAGAAATCGAAACAGCCTCAAACATCCCCATGGGTGGCACCAACACCTCCCACGAGACCAATGTGACTTGTAGGAACTGACCTCACAGCCGCGGGACTCCCAATTTGAGAATACGACGGTAATTTGCGTAATTCTACACTTAGGCTAAAAAACATGGCGTTACTGGGTGAAAACTCGAAACATCCCCCGAACGGGCCCGTGAGTGGCACCAAAACCTCCCACGGGAATAATGTAACTCGTAGGAACTGGCCGCGCAGCCGCGAGACTCTCGGTTCGAGAATACGATGAATATTTCCATATTTCTAGACTTAGGCTTAAAAACAAAGCGTTAGAGGGTGAGAACTCGAAACAACCCCCGAACATCTCCGTGGGTGGCACCAACACCTCCTACGGGACCAATGTAACTCATAGGAAATGACCCCGCAGTCACGGGACTCCAGGTTTGAGAATACGACGGTAATTTGCATATTTTTATATTTAAGCAAAACATGGCGTTAGAGGGTGAAAACATGAAACAACCCCTGAACGGCACCGTGGGTGGCACCAACACCGCCCACGGGACCAATGTAACTCGTAGGAACTGGCCGCACAGCTGCGGGACTCCCGGTTTGAGAATACGACACTAATTTTCATATTTCTAGACTTAGGCTTGAAAACATGGCGTTAGAGGGTGAAAACTCGAGACAGCCCACGAATGGCCCCGTGGCTGGCACCAACACCTCCCACGAGACCAATGTAACTCGTAGGAACTATCCCCACAACCGCGGGACTCCCGATTTGAGAATATAACGGTAATTTGCATAATTCTAGACTTAGGCTTAAAAACATGGCGTTAGAGAGTGAAAACTCGAAACAACCCCCGAATGGTGCCGTGGGTGGCACCAACACCTCCCACGGGACTAATGACACTCGTACGAACTGACCCCGTACCCGCGGGACTCCCGGTTTGAGAGTACGATGATAATTTGAATATTTCTAGACTTAGGCTTAAAAACATGGCGTTAGAGGGTGAGAACTCAAAACTGCGCCCGAAGGTCCCCGTGGGTGGCACCAACACCTCCCACGGGAACAATGTAACTCGTAGGAACTGGCCGCGTAGATGAGGGACTCCCGGTTTGAGAATACGATAATAATTTACATATTTCTAAATTTAAGCAAAATATGGCGTTAGAGGGTGAAAACTCGAAACAACCCCCGAACGGCACCGTGGGTGGCACCAACACCTCCCACGGGACCAATATAACTCGGAGGAACTAACCCCGCAGCCGCAGGACTCCCGGTTTGAGAATATGTCGGTAATTTTCCTAATTCTAGACAGAGGCTTAAAAACATGGCGTTAGTGGGTTAAAACATGAAACGGGCGCCGAGGGGCCCCATGGGTGGCACCAACACCTCCCACGGGACTAATGAAACTCGTAGGTACTGGTCCCGCAGCCTCGGGATTCCCAACTTAAGAATAGGATGGTAATTTGAATAATTCTATACTTGGGCTGAAAAACATGGCGTTAGTGGGTGAAAACTCAAAACAGCCCCCGAACAGCCCCGTGGGTGGCACCAACACCTCCCACGAGACCAATGTGACTTATAGGAACTGACCCCGCAGCCACGGGACTCCCGATTTGAGAATACAATGGTAATTTGCATAATTCTAGACTTAGGCTTAAAAACATGGCGTTAGTGGATGAAAGCTCAAAATAGCCCGCTAACGGGCCCGTGGGTGGCACCAACACCTCCCACGGGACCAATGTAACTCGTAGGAACTGGCTGCGCAGCCGCAGGACTCTCGATTTGAGAATACGACGATAATTTCTATATTTCTAGACTTAGGCTTAAAAACAAAGCGTTAGAGGGTGAGAACTCGAAACATCCCCCGAACGTCCCCGTGGGTGGACCCAACACCTCCCACAGGACCAATGTAACTCGTAGGAACTGACCCCGCAGTCGCGGGACTCCACGTTTGAGAATACGACAGTAATTTGCATATTGTTAGATTTAAGTAAAACATCACGTTAGAGGGTGAAAACTCCAAACAACCCCGAAACGGCACCGTGGGTTGAATCAACACCTCCCACGGGACCAATGTAACTCGTAGGAACTGGCCGCACAGCTGCGGGACTCCCGGTTTGAGAATACGCCGATAATTTGCATATTTCTAGACTTAGGCTTAAAAACATGGCGTTAGAGGGTGAAAACTCGAAACAGCCCACGAACGGCCCCGTGGCTGGCACCAACACCTCCCACGGGACCAATGTAACTCGTAGGAACTGGCCCCACAACCGCGGGACTCCCGATTTGAGAATACGACGGTAATTTGCATAATTCTAGACTTAGGCTTAAAATCGTGGCATTAGTGGGTGAAAGCTCGAAACAGCCCCCGCACGGCCCCGTGAGTGGCACCAACACCTCCCACGGGACCAATGTTACTCGTAGGAACTGGCCGCGCAGTCGCGGGACTCCCGGTTTGAGAAAATGATGACAATTTGCATATTTTTAGACTTAGGCTTAAAAATAAGCCGTTAGAGGGTGAGAACTCGAAACAGCCCCCGAACGTCCCCGTGGGTGGCACCAACACCTCCCACGGGACCAATGTAACTCGTAGGAACTGACCCTGCAGTCGCGGGACTCCAGGTTTGTGAATACGACGGTAATTTGCACATTCTAGATTTAAGCAAAACATGGCGTTAGAGACTGAAAACTCGAAACAACCCCCGAACGGTGCCGTGGGTGGCACTAACACCTCCCACGGGACCAATGTAACTCATAAGAACGGGTCGCGCAGCTCTGGAACTCCTAGTATGAGAATACGATGATAATTTGTATATTTCTAGACTTAGGCTTAAAAACAAGGCGTTAGAGGGTGAGACCTCGAAATTGGCCCCGAACGTCCCCGTGGGTGGCACCAACACCTCCCACGTGACCAATGTAACTCGCAGGAACTGGCCGCGCAGCCGCAGGGCTCTCGAATTGAGAATATGATGAGCATTTCCATATTTCTAGACTTAGGCTTAAAAACAAGGTGTTAGAGGGTGAAAACTCGAATCAGCCCCCGAATGTCCTCGTGGGTGGCACCAACACCTCCCACGGGACCAATGTAACTCGTAGGAACTGACCCTGCAGTCGCGGGACTCTAGGTTTGAGAATACGATGGCAATTTGCATATTTTTAGATTTAAGCAAAACATGGCGTTAGAAGCTGAAAACTCGAAACAACCCCGGAACGTCGTCGTGGGTGGCACCAACACCTCCCACAGGACCAATGTAACTCGTAGGACTGGCCGCACAGCTGCGGGACTCTCGGTTTAAGAATACGAGGATAATTTTTAGGTTTCCAGACTTAGGCTTACAGACATGGCGTTAGAGGGTGAAAACTCGAAACAGCCCCCAAACGTCCCCGTGGGTGGCACCAACCCCTCCCACGGGACCAATGTAACTCGTAGGAACTGGCCGCGCAGCCTTAGGACTCTCGGTTTGAGAATATGATGAGAATTTCCATATTTCTAGACTTAGGCTTAAAAACAAGGTGTTAGAGGGTGAAAACTCGAAACAGCCCCCGAACGTCCCCGTGGATGGTACTAACACCTCCCACGGGACCACTGTAACTCGTAGGAACTGAACCTGCAGTCATGGAACTCCAGGTTTGAGAACACGACGGTAATTTTCATATTTCTAGATTTAAGCAAAACATGGCGTTAGAGAGTGAAAACTCGAAACAACCCCCGAACGGTGCCGTGGGTGGCACCAACACCTCCCACGGGACCAATGTAACTCGTACGAACTGACCCCGTAGCCGCGAGACTCCCGGTTTGAGAGTATGATGATAACTTGCATATTTCTAGACTTAGGCTTAAAAACATGACGTTAGAGGGTGAACTCAAAATTGCGCCCGAAGGTCCGCGTGGGGGGCACCAACATTTCCCACGGGAACAATGTAACTCGTAGGAACTGGCCGCGTAGCTGCGGGACTCCTGATTTGAGAATACAATAATAATTTAAATATTTGTAAATTTAAGCAAAATATGGCGTTAGAGGGTGAAAACTCGGAACAACCCCCGAACGGCACCGTGGGTGGCACCAACACCTCCCACGGGACTATTGAAACTCGTAGGTACTGGCCGCGCAGCCTCAGGACTCCCGGTTTAAGAATACGATGGTAATTTGCATAATTCTATACTTGGGCTTAAAAACATGGCGTTTGTGGGTGAAAACTCGAAACAGCCCCTGAACGGCCCCGTGGGTAGTACCAACACCTCCCATGGGACTAATGTAAATCATAGGAACTGGCCGCGCAGTTGGGGACTCCCGATTTGAGAATAGGTAGATAATTTTCATATTTCTAGACTTAGGCTTCAAACCATAGTGTTAGATGGTGAGAACTCGAAACAGACCCAAACATCCCCGTGGGTGGCACCAACACCTCCCACGAGACCAATGTGACTTGTAGGAACTGACCCCGCAGCCGCGGGACTCCCGATTTGAGAATACGATGGTAATTTGCATAATTCTAAACTTAGGCTTAAAAACATGGCGTTAGTGGATGAAAGATCGAAACAGCCCCCTAACGGGCCCGAGGGTGGCACCAACACCTCCCACGGGACCAATGTAACTCGTAGGAACTGGATGCGCAGCCGTAGGACTCTCGGTTTGAGAATACGATGATAATTTCCATATTTCTAGACTTAGGCTTAA
Organism: Sambucus nigra; assembly: GCA_949130495.1. NCBI lineage: Eukaryota > Viridiplantae > Streptophyta > Magnoliopsida > Dipsacales > Adoxaceae > Sambucus > Sambucus nigra. The sequence goes on along the minus strand of OX422221.1, from coordinate 273,128,591 downwards.
AAACAAAGCGTTAGAGGGTGAGAACCCGAAACAGCCCCCGAACGTCCCCGTGGGTGGCACCAATACCTCCCACGGGACCAATGTAACTCGTAGGAACTGACCCCGCAGTCGCGGGACTCCAGGTTTGAGAATACGACGGTAATTTGCATATATTTAGATTTAAGCAAAACATGGCTTTAGAGGGTGAAAACTCCAAACAACACCGAAACGGCGTCGTGGGTGGAAACAACACCTCCCACGGGACCAATGTAACTCGTAGGAACTGGCCGCACAGCTGCGGGACTCCCGGTTTGAGAATACGACGATAATTTGCATATTTCTTGACTTAGGCTTAAAAACTTGGCGTTAGAGGGTGAAAACTAGAAACAGCCCACGAACGGCCCCGTGGCGGGAACCAACCACGGGACCAATGTAACTCGTAGGAACTGGCCCCACAACCGCGGGACTCCCGATTTGAGAATACAACGGTAATTTGTATAATTCTAGACTTAGGCCTAAAAACATGACGTTAGTGGGTGAAAGCTCGAAACAGCCCCCGAACGGCCCCGTGAGTGGCACCAACACCTCCCACGGGACCAATGTTACTCGTAGGAACTGGCCGCGCAGCCGCGGGACTCCCGATTTGAGAAAATGATGACAATTTGCATATTTTTAGACTTAGGCTTAAAAACAAGCCGTTAGAGGGTGAGAACTCGAAACAGCCGCCGAACGTCCCCGTGGGTGGCTCCAACACCTCCCACGGGACCAATGTAACTCGTAGGAACTGACCCTGCAGTTGTGGGACTCCATGTTTGAGAATACGACGGTAATTTGCATATTTTTAGATTTAAGCAAAACATGGCGTTAGAGGGTGAAAACTCGAAACAACCCCGGAACGGCGCCGTGGGTGGTACCAACACCTCCCACATGACCAATGTAACTCGTAGGAACTGACCGCATAGCTGCGGGACTCCCGGTTTGAGAATACTAGGATAATTTTCAGGTTTCCAGACTTAGGCTTAGAGACATGGCGTTAGAGGGTGAAAATTCGAAACAACCCCCAAACGTCCCCGTGGGTGGCACCAACACCTCCCACGAGACCAATGTAACGTGTAGGAACTGGCCGCTCAGCCGTAGGACTCTCGGTTTGAGAATATGATGAGAATTTCCATATTTCTAGACTTAGGCTTAAAAACAAGGTGTTAGAGGGTGAAAACTCGAAACAGCCCCCGAACGTCCCCGTACGTGGTACCAGCACCTCCCACGGGACCATTGTAACTCGTAGGAACTGACCCCGCAGTCGCGGAACTCAAGGTTTGAGAACACGACGGTAATTTTCATATTTGTAGATTTAAGCAAAACATGGCGTTAGAGAGTGAAAACTCGAAACAACCCCCGAACGGTGCCGTGGGTGGCACCAACACCTCCCACGGAACCAATGTAACTCGTACGAACTGACCCCGTAGCCGCGGGACTACCGGTTTGAGAGTACGATGATAATTTGCATATTTTTAGACTTAGCCTTAAAATCATGGCGTTAGAGGGTGAGAACTCAAAACTGCGCCCGAAGGTCCCTGTGGGTGGTACTTACACTTCCCACGGGAACAATGTAACTCTTAGGAACTGGCCGCGCAGCTGCTGGACTCTCGGTTTGAGAATACGATAATAATTTACATATTTCTAAATTTAAGCAAAATTTGGCATTAGAGGGTAAAAACTCGAAACAACCCCCGAACGGCAACGTGGGTGGCACCAACACCTCCCACGGGACCAATGTAACTCGTAGGAACTAACTCCGTAGCCGCAGGACTCCCGTTTAAAGAATATGATGGTAATTTGCCTAATTCTAGATAGAGGCTTAAAAACATGGCGTTAGTGGGTTAAAACTCGAAACGGGCGCCGAACGGCCCCATGGGTGGCACCAACACCTCCCACGGGACTAATGAAACTCGTAGGTACTGGCCGCGCAGCCTCGGGACTCCCGATTTGAGAAAATGATGACAATTTGCATATTTTTAGACTTAGTTTTAAAAATAAGCCGTTAGAGGGTGAGAACTCGAAACAGCCCCCGAACGTCCCCGTGGGTTGCACCAACACCTCCCACGGGACCAATGTAACTCGTAGGAACTGACCCTGCAGTCGCGGGACTCCAGGTTTGATAATACGACGGTAATTTGCTTATTTCTAGATTTAAGCAAAACATGGCGTTAGAGACCGAAAACTCGAAACAACCCCCGAACGGTGCCGTGGGTGGCACTAACACCTCCCACGGGACCAATGTAACTCGTAAGAACTGGTCGCGCAGCTCTGGGACTCCTGGTATGAGAATGCGATGATAATTTGTATATTTCTAGACTTAGGCTTAAAAACAAGGCGTTAGAGGGTGAGAACTCGAAACAGTCCCCGAACGTCCCCGTGGGTGGCACCAACACCTCCCACGTGACCAATGTAACTCGCAGGAACTGGCCGCGCAGCCGCAGGACTCTCGAATTGAGAATATGATGAGAATTTCCATATTTCTAGACTTAGGCTTAAAAACAAGGTGTTAGAGGGTGAAAACTCGAAACAGCCCCCGAACGTCCCCGTGGGTGGCACCAACACCTCCCACGGGACCAATGTAACTCGTAGAAACTGACCCTGCAGTCGCGGGACTCTAGATTTGAGAATACGACGGTAATTTGCATATTTTTAGATTTAAGCAAAACATGGTGTTAGAGGCTGAAAACTCGAAACAACCCCGGAACGTCGCCGTGGGTGGCACCAACACCTCCCACAGGACCAATGTAACTCGTAGGACTGGCCTCACAACTGCGGGACTCTCGGTTTAAGAATACGAGGATAATTTTTTGGTTTCCAGACTTAGGCTTAGAGACAAGGCGTTAGAGGGTGAAAACTCGAAATAGCCCCCAAACCTCCCCGTGGGTGGTACCAACCCCTCCCACGGGACCAATGTAACTCGTAGGAACTGGCCGCGCAGCTTTAGGACTCTCGGTTTGAGAATATGATGAGAATTTCCATATTTCTAGACTTAGGCTTAAAAACAAGGTGTTAGAGGGTGAAAACTCGAAACAGCCACCGAACGTCCCCGTGGATGGTACCAACACCTCCCACGGGACCATTGTAACTCGTAGGAACTGACCCCGCAGTCATGGAACTCCAGGTTTGAGAACACGACGGTAATTTTCATATTTCTAGATTTAAGAAAAACATGGCGTTAGAGAGTGAAAACTCGAAACAATCCCCGAACGGTGCCGTGGGTGGCACCAACACCTCCCACGGGATCAATGTAACTCGTACGAACTGACCCCGTAGCCGCGGGACTCCCGGTTTGAGAGTACGATGATAATTTGCATATTTCTAGACTTAGGCTTAAAAACATGGCGTGAGAGGGTGAGAACTCAAAACTGCGCCCGAAGGTCCGCGTGGGGGGCACCAACACTTCCCACGGGAACAATGTAACTCGTAGGAACTGGCCGCGCAGCTGCAGGACTCCTGATTTGAGAATATGATAATAATTTAAATATTTCTAAATTTAAGCAAAATATGGCGTTAGAGGGTGAAAACTCGAAACAACCCCCGAACGGCACCGTGGGTGGCACCAACACCTCCCATGGGACCAATGTAACTCGTAGGAACTATCTCTGCATCAGTAGGACTCCCGGTTTGAGAATATGATGGTAATTTGCCTAATTCTAGATAGAGGCTTAAAAACATGGCGTTAGTTGGTTAAAACTCGAAATGGGCGCCGAACGGCCCCATGGGTGGCACCAACACCTCCCACGGGACTAATGAAACTCGTAGGTACTGGCCGCGCAGCCTCAGGACTCCCAATTTAAGAATATGATGGTAATTTCCATAATTCTATACTTGGGCTTAAAAACATAGCGTTAGTGGGTGAAAACTCGAAACAGCCCCCGAACGGCCCCGTGGGTGGTACCAAGACCTCCCATGGGACTAATGTAAATCGTAGGAACTGGGCGCGCAGTTGGGGACTCCCGGTTTGAGAATAGGTCGATAATTTTCATATTTCTATACTTAGGCTTCAAACCATAGTGTTAGAGGGTGAGAACTCAAAATAGACCCAAACATCCCCGTGGGTGGCACCAACACCTCCCATGAGACCAATGTGACTTGTAGGAACTGACCCCGCAGCCGCGGGACTTCCGATTTGATAATACGATGGTAATTTGCATAATTCTAAACTTAGGCTTAAAAACATGGCGTTAGTTGATGAAAGATTGAAACAGCCACCTAACGGGCCCGTGGGTGGCACCAACACCTCCCACGGGACCAATGTAACTCGTAGGAACTGGATGCGCAGCCGTAGGACTCTCGGTTTGAGAATACGACCATAATTTCCATATTTCTAGACTTAGGCATAAAAAAAAGCGTTAGAGGGTGAGAACCCGAAACGGCCCCCGAACGTCCCCGTGGGTGGCACCAATACCCCCCACGGGACCAATGTAACTCGTAAGAACTGGCCCCACAGTCGCGGGACTCCAGGTTTGAGAATATGACGGTAATTTGCATATTTTTAGATTTAAGCAAAACATGGCGTTAGAGGGTGAAAACTCCAAACAACACGGAAACGGCGTCGTGGGTGGAACCAACACCTCCCACGGGACCAATGTAACTCGTAGGAACTGGCCGCACAGCTGCGGGACTCCCGGTTTGAGAATACGACGATAATTTGCATATTTCTTGACTTAGGCTTAAAAACCTGGCGTTAGAGGGTGAAAACTAGAAATAGCCCACGAACGGCCCCGTGGCTGGCACCAACCACGGGACCAATGTAACTCGTAGGAACTGGCCCCACAACCGCGGGACTCCCGATTTGAGAATACGACGGTAATTTGCATAATTCTAGACTTAGGCTTAAAAACATGGCGTTAGTGGGTGAAAGCTCGAAACAGCCCTCGAATGGCCCCGTGAGTGGCACTAACACCTCCCACGGGACCAATGTTACTCGTAGGAGCTGGCCGCGCATCCGCGGGACTCCCGATTTGAGAAAATGATGACAATTTGCATATTTTTAGACTTAGGCTTAAAAACAAGCCGTTAGAGGGTGAGAACTCGATACAGCCCCCGAACGTCCCCGTGGGTGGCACCAACACCTCCCACGGGACCAATGTAACTCGTAGGAACTGACCCTACAGTCGCGGGACTCTAGGTTTGAGAATACGACGGTAATTTGTATATTTTTAGATTTAAGCAAAACATGGCGTTAGACGGTGAAAACTCAAAACAACCCCGGAACAGCGCCGTGGGTGGCACCAACACCTCCCACATGACTAATGTAACTCGTTGGATATGGCCACACAGCTGCGGGACTCCCGGTTTGAGAATACGAGGATAATTTTCAGGTTTCTAGACTTAGGCTTAGAGACATGGCGTTAGAGGGTGAAAATTCGAAACAACCCCCAAACGCCCCCGTGGGTGGCACCAACACCTCCCACGAGACCAATGTAACTCGTAGGAACTGGCCGCGCAGCCGCAGGACTCTCGGTTTGAGAATATGATGAGAATTTCCATATTTCTAGACTTAGGCTTAAAAACAAGGTGTTAGAGGGTGAAAACTCGAAACAGCCCCCGAACGTCCCCGTAGGTGGTACCAACACCTCCCACGGGACCATTGTAACTCGTAGGAACTGACCCCGCAGTCGCGGAACTCAAGGTTTGAGAACACGACGTAAATTTTCATATTTCTAGATTTAAGCAAAACATGGCGTTAGAGAGTGAAAACTCGAAACAACCCTCGAACGGTGCCGTGGGTGGCACCAACACCTCCCACGGAACCAATGTAACTCGTACGAACTGACCCCGTAGCCGCGGGACTACCGGTTTGAGACTACGATGATAATTTGCATATTTTTAGACTTAGACTTAAAATCATGGCGTTAGAGGGTGAGAACTCAAAACTGCGCCCGAAGGTCCCCGTGGGTGGCACCAACACTTCCCACGGGAACAATGTAACTCTTAGGAACTGTCCGCGCAGCTGCGGGACTCCCGATTTGAGAATACGATAATAATTTACATATTTCTAAATTTAAGCAAAATATGGCGTTAGAGGGTAAAAACTCGAAACAACCCCCGAACGGAAACGTGGGTGGCACCAACACCTCCCACGGGACCAATGTAACTCTTAGGAACTAACTCTGCATCCGCAGGACTCCCGTTTAAAGAATATGATGGTAATTTCCCTAATTCTAGATAGAGGCTTAAAAACATGGTGTTAGTGGGTTAAAACTCGAAACGGGCGCCGAACGGCCCCATGGGTGGCACCAACACCTCCCATGGGACTAATGAAACTCGTAGGTACGGGCCGCGCAGCCTCGGGACTCCCAATTTAAGAATACGATGGTAATTTGCATAATTCTAGACTTGGGCTTAAAAACATGGCGTTAGTGGGTGAAAACTCGAAACAGGCCTCGAACGGCCCCGTGGGTGGTACCAACACCTCCCATGGGACAAATGTAACTCGTAGGAACTGGCCACGCAGCTTGGGACTCCTAGTTTGAGAATAGGTCGATAATTTACATATTTCTAAAAATAGGCTTCAAAACATGGTGTTAGAGGGTGAGAACTCGAAACAGACCCAGACATCCCCGTGGGTGGCACCAACACCTCCCACGAGACCAATGTGACTTGTAGGAACTGACCCCGCAGCCGCGGGACTCCCAATTTGAGAATACGACGGTAATTTTCATAATTCTAGACTTAGGCTTAAAAACATGGCGTTAGTGGATGAAAGCTCGAAACAGCCCCCTAACGGGCCCGTGGGTGGCACCAACACCTCCCACGGGACCAATGTAACTCGTAGGAACTGACCGCGCAGCCGCGGGACTCTCGGTTTGAGAATACGACGATAATTTCCATATTTCTAGACTTAGGCTTAAAAACAAAGCGTTAGAGGGTGAGAACTTGAAACATCCCCCGAACGTCCCCGTGGGTGGGACCAACACCTCCCATAGGACCAATGTAACTCGTAGGAACTGACCCCGCTGTCGCGGGACTCCAGGTTTGAAAATACGACGATAATTTGCAAATTTTTAAATTTAAGCAAAACATGGCGTTAGAGGGTGAAAACTCGAAATAACCCCGGAACGGCACCGTGGGTGGCACCAACACCTCCCACGGGACCAATGTAACTCGTAGGAACTGGCCGCACAGCTGCGGGACTCCGGGTTTGAGAATACGACGATAATTTGCATATTTCTAGAATTAGGGTTAAAAACATGGCGTTAGAGGGTGAAAACACGAAACAACCCACGAACGACCCCGTGGGTGGCACCAACACGTCCCACGGGACCAATGTAACTCGGAGGAACTAACCCCGCAGCCACATGACTCCCGGTTTGAGAATATGATGATTATTTGCCTAATTCTAGACAGAGGCTTAAAAACATGGCGTTAGTGGGTTAAGACACGAAACGGGCGCCGGACGGCCCCATGGGTGGTACCAACACCTCCCATGGAACTAATGTAACTCGTAGGAACTGGCCGCGCAGCTGGGGACTCCCGGTTTGAGAATAGGTCGATAATTCGCATATTTCTAGACTTAGGCTTCAAAACACAGTGTTAGAGGGTGAGAACTCGAAACAGACCCAAACATCCCCGTGGGTGGCACCAACACCTCCCACGAGACCAATGTGACTTGTAGGAACTGACCCCGCAGCCGCGGGACTCCCGATTTGAGAATACGATGGTAATTTGCATAATTCTAGACTTAGGCTTAAAAACATGGCGTTAGTGGATGAAAGCTCAAAATAGCCCCCTAACGGGCCCGTGGGTGGCACCAACACCTCCCACGGGACCAATGTAACTCGTAGGAACTGGCTGCGCAGCCGCATGACTCTCGGTTTGAGAATACGATGATAATTTCTATATTTCTAGACTTAGGCTTAAAAACAAAGCGTTAGAGGGTGAGAACTCGAAACAGCTCCCGAACGTCCCCGTGGGTGGCACCAACACCTCCCACGGGACCAATGTAACTCGAAGGAACTGACCCCGCAGTCGCGGGAGTCCAGGTTTGAGAATACGACGGTAATTTGTATATTTTTAGATTTAAGCAAAACAGGGCGTTAGAAGGTGAAAACTCCAAACAACCCCGAAACGGCGCCGTGGGTGGAACCAACACCTCCCACGGGACCAATGTAACTCGTAGGAACTGGTCGCAGAGCTGCGGGACTCCCGGTTTGAGAATACGACGATAATTTGCATATTTCTATACTTAGGCTTAAAAACATGGCGTTAGAGGGTGAAAACTCGAAACAACCCACGAACGGCCCCGTGGCTGGCACCAACACCTCCCATGGGACCAATGTAACTCGTAGGAACTGGCCCCACAACCGCGGGACTCCCGATTTGAGAATACGACGGTAATTTGCATAATTCTAGACTTAGGCTTAAAAACATGGCGTTAGTGGGTGAAAGCTCGAAACAGCCTCCGAACAGCCCCGTGAGTGGCACCAACACGTCCCACGGGACCAATGTTACTCGTAGGAACTGGCCGCGCAGCCACGGGACTCCCGGTTTGAGAAAATCATGACAATTTGCATATTTTTAGACTTAGGCTTAAAAACAAGCCGTTAGAGGGTGAGAACTCGAAACAGCCCCCGAACGTCCCCGTGGGTGGCACCAACACCTCCCACGGGACCATTGTAACTCATAGGTACTGAACCTGCAGTCGCGGGACTCTAGGTTTGAGAATACGACGGTAATTTGCATATTTTTAGATTTAAGCAAAACATGGCGTTAGAGACTGAAAACTCGAAACAACCCCCGAACGGTGCCGTGGGTGGCACTAACACCACCCACGGGACCAATGTAACTTGTAAGAACTGGTCGCGCAGCTCTGGGACTCCTGGTATGAGAATGCGATAATAATTTGTATATTTCTAGACTTAGGCTTAAAAACAAGGCGTTAGAGGGTGAGAACTCGAAACAGCCCCCGAACGTCCCCGTGGGTGGCACCAACACCTCCCACGTGACCAATGTAACTCGCAGGAACTGGCCGCGCAGCCGCAGGACTCTCGAATTGAGAATATGATGATCATTTCCATATATCTAGACTTAGGCTTAAAAACAAGGTGTTAGAGGGTGAAAACTCGAAACAGCCCCCGAACGTCCCCGTGGGTGGCACCAACACCTCCCACGGGACCAATGTAACTCGTAGGAACTGACACTGTAATCGCGAGACTCCAGGTTTGAGAATACGACGGTAATTTGCATATTTTTAGATTTAAGCAAAACATGGCGTTAGAGGTTGAAAACTCGAAAGAACCCCGGAACGACGCGGTGGGTGGCACCAACACCTCCCACAGGACCAATGTAACTCGTAGGAACTGGTCGCACAGCTGCGGGACTCCCGGTTTGAGAATACGAGGATAATTTTCAAGTTTCCAGACTTAGGCTTAGAGACATGGCGTTAGAGGGTGAAAACTCGAAACATCCCTCAAACGTCCCCGTGGGTGGCACCAACCCCTCCCACGGGACCAATGTAACTCGTAGGAACTGGCCGCACAGCTGCGGGACTCCCGGTTTGAGAATACGATGATAATTTGCATATTTCTTAACTTAGGCTTAAAAACATGGCGTTAGAGGGTGAAAACTCGAAACAGCCCACGAACGGCCCCGTGGCTGGCACCAACACCTCCCACGGGACCAATGTAACTCGTATGGACTGGCCCCACAACCGCGGGAGTCCCGATTTGAGAATACGATGGTAATTTGCATAATTCTAGACTTAGGCTTAAAAACATGGCGTTAGTGGGTGAAAGCTCGAAACAGCCCCCGAACGTCCCCGTGGGTGGCACCAACACCTCCCACGGGACCAATGTAACTCGTAGGAACTAACCCTGCAGTCGCGGGACTCCAGGTTTGAGAATACGACGGTAATTTTCATATTTTTAGATTTAGGCAAAACATGGCGTTAGTGGGTGAAAATTCGAAACAACCCCGGAATGGCACCGTGGGTGGCACCAACACCTCCCACAGGACCAATGTAACTCGTAGGAACTGGCCGCACAGCTGCAGGACTCTCGGTTTGAAAATATGATGAGAATTTCCATATTTCGACACTTAGGCTTAAAAATAAGGTGTTAGAGGGTGAAAACTCGAAACTGCCACCGAACGTCCCCGTGGGTGGTACCAACACCTCCCACGAGACCATTGTAACTCGTAGTAACTGACCCCGCAGCCGTGGAACTCAAGGTTTGAGAACACGACGATAATTTTCATATTTCTAGATTTAAGCAAAACATGGCGTTAGAGAGTGAAAACTCGAAACAACCCCCGAACGGTGCCGTGGGTGGCACCAACACCTCCCACGGGACCAATGTAACTCGTACGAACTGACCCCGTAGCCACGGGACTACCAGTTTGAGAGTACGGTGATAATTTGCATATTTCTAGACTTAGGCTTAAAATCATGGCGTTAGAGGGTGAGAACTCAAAACTGCTCCCGAAGGTCCCCGTGGGTGGCACCAACACCTCCCAGGGAACAATGTAACTCTTAGGAACTGGCCCCGCAGCTGCGGGACTCCCGGTTTGAGAATACGACGGTAATTTGCATAATTCTAGACTTAGGCTTAAAAACTTGGTGTTAGTGGGTGAAAGCTCGAAAGAGCCCCCGACCGGCCCCGTGAGTGGCCCCAACACCTCCCACGGGACCAATGTTACTCGTAGGAACTGGCCGCGCAGCCGCGGGACTCCCGGTTTGAGAAAATGATGACAATTTGCATATTTGTAGACTTAGGCTTAAAAACAAGGCCTTAGAGGGTGAGAACTCGAAACAGCCCCCGAACGTCCCCGTGGGTGGCACCAACACCTCCCACGGGACCATTGTAACTCGTAGGAACTGGCCCTGCAGTCGCGGGACTCCAGGTTTGAGAATACGACGGTAATTTGCATATTTCTAGATTTAAGCAAAACATGGCGTTAGAGACTGAAAACTCGAAACAAACCCTGAACGGTGCCGTGGGTGGCACTAACACCTCCCACGGGACCAATGTAACTCATAAGATCTGGTCGCGTAGCTCCGATACTCCTGGTATGAGAATGCGATGATAATTTGTATATTTCTAGACTTAGGCTTAAAAACAAGGCGTTAGAGGGTGAGAACTCGAAACATCCCCCGAACGTCCCCGTGGGTGGCACCAACACCTCCCACGGGACCAATGTAACTCGTAGGAACTGGCCGCGTAGCCGCAGGACTCTCAAATTGAGAATATGATGAGCATTTCCATATTTCTAGACTTAGGCTTAAAAACAAGGTGTTAGAGGGTGAAAACTCGAAACAGCCCCCGAACGTCCCCGTGGGTGGCACCAACACCTCCCAATGGACCATTGTAACTCGTAGGAACTGACCCCGCAGTCGCGGGACTCTAGGTTTGAGAACACGACGGTAATTTTCATATTTCTAGATTTAAGCAAAACATGGCGTTAGAGAGTGAAAACTCGAAACAACCCCCGAACGGTGCCGTGGGCGGCACCAACACCTCCCACGGGACCAATGTAACTCATACGAACTGACCCCATAGCCGCGAGACTCCGGGTTTGAGAGTACAACAGTAATTTTCATATTTCTAGACTTAGGACTCAAAACATGGCGTTAGAGGGTGAAAACTCGAAACAACCCCCGAACGGCCCCGTGGGTGGCACCAACACCTCCTACGGGACCAATGTAACTCATAGGAACTGGCCCCGCAGCCGTGGGACTCCCGGTTTGAGAATACGATGATAATTAGCATAATTCTAGACTTAGGCTTAAAAACATACCGTTAGTGGGTGAAAGCTCAAAATAGCCCCCGAACGGCCCCGTGGGTGGTACCAACACCTCCCACGGGACCAATGTAACTTGTAGGAACATGTCGCGCAGTCACGGGACTCTCGGTATGGGAATACAATGATTATTTGGATAATTCTAGACTTAGGCTTAAAAACATGGCGTTAGTGGGTCAAAACTCGAAACAGCCCCCTAACGGCCCCGTGGGTGGTACCAACACCTCCCACGGGACTAATGTAATTCGTAGGAACTGGCCGCGCAGCTGGGGACTCTCGATTTGAGAATACGATGATAATTGGCATATTTCTAGACTTAGACTTGAAAACATGGTGTGAGAGGGTAAGAACTCGAAACAACCCCAAACATCCCCATGGGTGGCACCAACACCTCCCACGAGACCAATGTGACTCGTAGGAACTGACCCCGCAGCCGCGGGACTCTCGATTTGAGAATACGACGATAATTTGCATAATTCTAGACTTAGGCATAAAAACAAGGCGTTACTGGGTGAAAACTCGAAACAGCCCCCGAACGGGCCCGTGGGTGGTACCAACACCTCCCACGGGAATAATGTAACTTGTAGGAACAGGCTGTGCAGCCGCGGGACTCTCGGTTTGAGAATACGATGATAATTTCCATATTTCTAGACTTAGGATTAAAAACAAAGCATTAGAGGGTGAGAACTGAAAACAGCCCCCAATCGTCCCCGTGGGAGGCACCAACACCTCCCACAGGACCAATGTAACTCATAGGAACTGGCCCCGCAGCCGGGGGACTCCCGGTTTGACAATCGACGGTAATTTGAATAATTCTAGACTTAGGCTTAAAAACATAGCGCTAGTGGATGAAAGCTCGAAATAGCCCCCGAACGCCCCCGTGGGTGGCACCAACACCTCCCACGGGACCAATGTAACTCGTAGGAACAAGTCGCGCTATCGCGGAACTCACGGTATGAGAATACAACGATAATTTGCATAATTCTAGACTTAGGCTTAAAAACAGGGCGTTAGTGGGTGAAAGCTCGAAATAGCCCCCAAACGGCCCCGTCGGTGGCACCAACACCTCCCACGGGACCAATGTAACTCGTAGGAACAGGTCGCGCAGCTGGGGACTCTCGATTTGAGAATACGACAATAATTTGCATAATTCTAGACATAGGCTTAAAAACAGGGCGTTAGTGGGTTAAAACTCGAAACAGCCCCCGAACGTCCCCGTGGGTGGCACCAACACCTCCAATGGGACCAATGTAACTCATAGGAACTGGCCCCGCAGCTGGGGGACTCCCGGTTTGACAACACGACGGTAATTTGCATAATTTTAGACTTAGGCTTAAAAAACTTGGTGTTATTGGGTGAAAGCTCGAAAGAGCCCCCGAACGGACCCGTGAGTGGCACCAACACCTCCCACGGGACCAATGTTACTCGTAGGAACTGGCCTCGCAGTCGCGGGACTCCCGGTTTGAGAAAATGATGACAATTTGCATATTTCTAGACTTAGGCTTAAAAACAAGGCGTTAGAGGGTGAGAACTCGAAACAACCCCCGAACGTCCCCGTGGGTGGCTCCAACACCTCCCACGGGACCATTGTAACTCGTAGGAACTGACCCTGCAGTCGCGGGACTCCAGGTTTGAGAATACGACGGTAATTTTCATATTTCTATATTTAAGCAAAACATGGCGTTAGAGACTGAAAACTCGAAACAACCCCCGAATGGTGCCGTGGGTGGCACTAACACCTCCCACGGGACCAATGTAACTCGTAAGAACTGGCCGCGCAGCTTCGGGACTCCTGGTATGATAATGCGATGATAATTTGTATATTTCTAGACTTATGCTAAAAAATAAGGCGTTAGTGGGTGACAACTCAAAACAGCAGCCGAACGTCCCCGTGGGTGGCACCAACTCCTCCCATGGGACCAATGTAACTCGTAGGAACTGGCCGCGCAGCCGCAGGACTCTCAAATTGAGAATATGATGAGCATTTCCATATTTCTAGACTTAGGATTAAAAACAAGGGGTTAGAGGGTGAAAACTCAAAACAGCCCCCTAACGTCCCCGTGGGTGGCACCAACACCTCCCAAGGGACCATTGTAACTCGTAGGAATTGACCCCGCAGTCGTGGGACTCCAGGTTTGAGAACATGACGGTAATTTTCATATTTCTAGATTTAAGCAAAACATGGCGTTAGAGAGTGAAAACTCGAAACAACCCCCGAACGGTGCCGTGGGTGGCACCAACACCTCCCACGGGACCAATGTAACTCGTACGAACTGACCACGTAGCCGCGGGACTCCTGGTTTGAGAGTACGATAGTAATTTGCATATTTTTAGACTTAGGACTCAAAACATGGCGTTAGAGGGTGAAAACTCGAAACAACCCCCGAACGGCCCCGTGGGTGGCACCAACACCTCCTACGGGACCAATGTAACTCATAGGAACTGGCCCCGCAGCCGTGGGACTCCCGGTTTGAGAATACGATGGTAATTTGCATAATTCTAGACTTAGGCTTAAAAACATAGCGTTAGTGGGTGAAAGCTCGAAATAGCCCCCGAACGGCCCCGTGGGTGGCACCAACACCTCCCACGGGACCAATGTAACTCGTAGGAATAGTTCGCGCAGTCGCGGAACTCCCGGTATGAGAATACAATGATAATTTGCATAATTCTAGACTTAGGCTTAAAAACAGGGCGTTTGTAGGTCAAAACTCGAAACAGCCCCCGAACGGCCCCGTGGGTGGTACCAACACCTCCCACGGGACTAATGTAACTCGTAGGAACTGGTCGCGCAGCTGGGGACTCTCGATTTGAGAATACGATGATAATTTGTATATTTCTAGACTTAGGCTTCAAAACATGGTGTTAGAGGGTGAGAACTCGAAACAGCCCCAAACATCCCCATGGGTGGCACCAACACCTCCCACGAGACCAATATGACTCATAGGAACTGACCCCGCAGCCGCGGGACTCCCGATTTGAGAATACGTCGGTAATTTGCATAATTCTAGACTTAGGCTTAAAAACATGGCGTTACTGGGTGAAAACTCGAAACAGCCCCCGAACGGGCCCGTGGGTGGTACCAACACCTTCCACGAGAATAATGTAACTCGTAGGAACTGGCCGAGCAGCCGCGGGACTCTCGGTTTGAGAATACGATGATAATTTATATATTTCTAGACTTAGGATTAAAAACAAAGCATTAGAGGGTGAGAACTCGAAACAGCCCCCGAACGTCCCCGTAGGTGGCACCTGAGAGAGCAACCAATAAATTTGAGGAGAGGGCCACCTTTAGGGAACACAAATCGCCCGATTTACTCTTGCACACATAGTGGTAGGCAAGGTCATCTTAGGCACTTTTGTTATAAGATTTTAAATGGACCTAAGAAGGTTAATGAAAGAATAAATTCTATTCCCAAAACCCCCACACTTCGTTACACATCAATTTGGGTTAGAAAATCGGATTTAGAGGCTTATGGTTTATTTGTCCACGATTCCCGTTTTCTTGCACGTAATTCACCCCATGTGAAATCTTTTGGTTGATTGTGATTGCATGTTTGTCATACACTAGTTGTGGTTTCATGATGTATTTTTACTAGTGTGATGACTTGTACCTTTTTTTATATTTTTTTTTTGAAATTTTTTGTAGGTGCAAACAAAATACAAAAATCTTTTTGGATTTTCTCAAAATTTTAACAAACTAATATTTTTTTTAAGACCAATCCCACCCCTATCCGGTTTGAGAATACGATGATAATTTCCATATTTCTAGACTTAGGATTAAAAACAAAGCATTAGAGGGTGAGAACTCGAAACAGCCCCCGAACGTCCCCATAGGTGGCACCAACACCTCCCGCGGGACCAATGCAACTCATAGGAACTGGCCCCGCAGCCGGGGGACTCCCAGTTTGAGAATACGACGGTAATTTGCATAATTCTAGACTTAGGCTTAAGAACATAGCGTTAGTGGGTGAAAGCTCGAAATAGCCCCCGAACAGCCCCGTCAGTGGCACCAACACCTCCCACGGGACCAATGTAACTCGTAGGAACAGGTCGCGCAAGCGCGGAACTCCCGGTATGAGAATACAAAAATAATTTGCATAATTCTATACTTAGGCTTAAAAACAGGGCGTTAGTGGGTTAAAACTCGAAACAGCCCCCGAACGGCCCCGTGGGTGGTACCAACACCTCCCACAGGATTAATGTAACTCGTAGGAACTGGCCGCGCAGCTAGGGACTCTCAATTTGAGTATACGACGATAATTTGCATATTTCTAGATTTAGGCTTCAAAACATGGTGTTAGAGGGTGAGAACTCGAAACAGCCCCAAACATCCTCGTGGGTGGCACCAACACCTCCCACGAGACCAATGTGACTCGTAGGAACTCACCCCACAGCCGCGGGACTCCCGATCTGAGAATACGACGGTAATTTGTATAATTTTAGACTTAGGCTTAAAAACATGGTGTTACTGGGTGAAAACTCGAAACAACCCCCGAACGGGCCCGTGGGTGGTACCAACACCTCCCACGGGAATAATGTAACTCGTAGGAACTGGCCGCGCAGCCGCAGGACTCTCGGTTTGAGAATACGATGATAATTTCCATATTTCTAGACTTAGGCTTAAAAACAAAGCGTTAGAGGGTGAGAACTCGAAACAGCCCCTGAACGTCCCCGTGGGTGGCACCAACACCTCCCACGGGACCAATGTAACTCATAGGAAATGGCCCCGCAGTCGCGGGACTCCAGGTTTGAGAATACGACGGTAATTTGTATAGTTTTAGGTTTAAGCAAAATATGGCGTTAGAGGGTGAAAACTCAAAACAACCCCTGAACGGCACCGTGGGTGGCACCAACACCTCCCACGGGACCAATGTAACTCGTAGGAACTGGCCACACAGCCGCGAGACTCCCGGTTTGAGAATACGACACTAATTTTCATATTTCTTGACTTATGCTTGAAAACATGGCGTTAGAAGGTGAAAACTCGAAACAACCCATGAACGACCCTGTGGCTGGAACCAACACCTCCCACGGGACCAATGTAACTCGTAGGAACTGGACCCACAACCGCGGGACTCCCGATTTGAGAATACGACGGTAATTTGCATAATTCTAGACTTAGGCTTAAAAACATGGCATTAGTGGGTGAAAGCTCGAACAGCCCGATGAGTGGCACCAACACCTCCCACGGGACCAACGTAACTCGTAGGAACTGGCCGCGTAGCCGTGGGACTCCCGATTTGAGAATATGATGATAATTTGCATATTTCTAGACTTAGGCCTAATAACATGGCGTTAGAGAGTGAGAACTCAAAACAGCCCCCGAAGGTCCCCGTGGGTGGCACCAACACCTCCCACGGGAACAGTGTAACTCGTAGGAACTGGTCGCGCAGCTGCGGGACTCCTGGTTTGAGAATACTATAATAATTTGCATATTTCTAAACTTAAGCAAAATATGGCGTTAGAGGGTGAAAACTCGAAACAACCCCCGAACGGCGCCGTGGGTGGCACCAACACCTCCCACGGGACCAATGTAACTCGTAGGATCTGACCCCGCAGCCGCAGGACTCCCGCTTTGAGAATACGACGGTAATTAGCCTAATTCTAGACAGAGGTTTAAAAACATGGCGTTAGTGGGTGAAAACTCAAAACGGGCATCGAACGGCCCCATGGGTGGCACCAACACCTCCCACGGGACTAATGAAACTCGTAGGTACTGGCCGCACAGCCTCGGGACTCCCAATTTAAGAATACGACGGTAATTGGAATAATTCTAGACTTGGGCTTAAAAACATGGCGTTAGTGGGTGAAAACTCGAAACAGCCCCCGAACGGCCCCGTGGGTGGTACCAACACCTCCCACGGGACTAATGTAACTCGTAGGAACTGGCCGCGCAGCTGGGGACTCCCGGTTTGAGAATAGGTTGATAATTTGCATATTTCTAGACTTAGTCTTCAAAACATGGTGTTAGAGGGTGAGAACTTGAAACAGCCCCAAACATCCCCGTGGGTGGCACCAACACTTCTCACGAGACCAATGTGACTTGTAGGAACTGACCCCGCAGCCGCGGGACTCCCGATTTGAGAATACGATGGTAATTTGCATAATTCTAGACATAGGCTTAAAAACCTGGCGTTAGTGGATGAAAGATCGAAACAGCCCCCGAACGGGCCCGTGGGTGGCACCAACACCTCCCACGGGACCAATGAAACTCATAGGAACTGGCCGCCCAGTCGCGGGACTCTCGGTTTGAGAATACGACCATAATTTCCATATTTCTAGACTTAGGCTTAAAAACAAAGCGTTAGAGGGTGAGAACTCGAAACATCTCCCGAACGTCCCCGTGGGTGGCACCAACACCTCCCATGGGACCAATGTAACTCGTAGGAACTGACCCCGCAGTCACGGGACTCCAGGTTTGAGAATGCGACTGTAATGGGCATATTTTTATATTTAAGCAAAACATTGCGTTAGAGGGTGAAAACTCGAAACAACCCCGGAACGGCATCGTGGGTGGCACCAACACCTCCCACGGGACCAATGTAACTCGTAGGAACTGGCCGCCCAGCTGCAGGACTCCCGAATTGAGAATACGATGATAATTTGCATATTTCTAGGCTTAAGCTTAAAAACATGCCGTTAGAGGGTGAAAACTCGAAACAGCCCATGAACGGGCCCGTGGCCGGCACCAACACCTCCCACGGGACCAATGTAACTCGTAGGAACTGGCCCCACAATCGCGGGACTCCCGATTTGAGAATACGACAGTAATTTGCATAATTCTAGACTTAGTCTTAAAAACATGGCGTTAGTGGTGAAAGCTCGAAATAGCCCCCAAACGGCCTCGTGAGTGGCACCAACACCTCCCACGGGACCAATGTTACTCATAGGAACTGGCCGTGCAGCCGCGGGACTCCCGGTTTGAGAAAACGATGACTATTTGCATATTTCTAGATTTAGGCTTAAAAACAAGGCGTTAGAGTGTGAGAACTCGAAACAGCCTCCGAATGTTCCCTTGGCTGGCACCAACACCTCCCACGGGACCATTGTAACTCGTAGGAATTGACCCTGCAGTCGCGGGACTCCAGGTTTGAGAATACGACGGTAATTTGCATAGTTCTAGATTTAAGCAAAACATGGCGTTAGAGACTGAAAACTCAAAACAACCCCCGAACGGTGCCCTGGGTGGCACTAACACCTCCCATGGGACCAATGTAACTCGTATGAACTGGTCGCGCAGCCCCGGGACTCCTGGTTTGAGAATGCGATGATAATTTATATATTTCTAGACTTAGGCTTAAAAACAAGGCGTTAGAGGGTGAGAACTCAAAACAGCCCCCGAACGTCCCCGTGGGTGGCACCAACACCTCCCACAGGATCAATGTAACTCGTAGGAACTAGCCGCGCAGCCGCAGGATCCTCGGTTTGAGAATATGATGAGCATTTACATATTTTTAGACTTAGGCTTAAAAACAAGGTGTTAGAGGGTGAAAACTCGAAATAGCCCCCGAACGCCGCCGTGGGTGGCACCAACACCTCCCATAGGACCACTGAACTCGTAGGAACTGACTCCGCAGTCGCGGGACTCCAGGTTTGAGAACACGACGGTAATTTTCATATTTTTAGATTTAAGCAAAACATGGCGTTAGAGAGTGAAAACTCGAAACAACCCCCGAACGGTGTCGTGGGTGGCACTAACACCTCCCTCGAGACCAATGTAACTCGTACGAACTGACCCCATAGTCGCGGGCCTCCCGGTTTGAAAGGACGATGATAATTTACATATTTCTAGACTTAGTCTTAAAAACATGGCGTTAGAGGATGAGAACTCAAAATATCCCCCGAACGTCCCCGTGGGAGGCACCAACACCTCCCACGGGACCATTGTAACTCGTAGGAACTGACCCCGCAGTTGCGGGACTTCAGGTTTGAGAAAACGATGGTAATTTTCATATTTCTAGATTTAAGCAAAACATGGCGTTAGAGAGTGAAAACTCGAAACAACCCCTGAACGGTGCCGTGGGTGGCACCAACACTTCCCACGGGACTAATGTAACTCGTACGAAGTGACCCCGTAGTCGCGAGACTCCTGGTTTGAGAGTACGATGATAATTTTCATATTTCTAGACTTAGGCTTAAAAACATGGCGTTAGAGGGTGCAAACTTGAAATATCCCCCGAACGTCCCCGTGGGTGGCACCAACACCTCCCACGGGACCAATGTAACTCGTAGAAACTGACCCCGCAGTCGCGGGACTCCCGATTTGAGAGTACGATGGTAATTTGCATATTTCTAGACTTAGGACTCAAAACATGGTGTTAGAGGGTGAAAGCTCGAAACAGCCCCCGAACGGCCCGGTGAGTGGCACCAACACCTCCCACGGGACCAATGTAACTTGTAGGAACTAGCTCCACAACCGCGGGACTCCCGATTTGAGAATACGACGGTAATTTGCATATTTCTAGACTTAGGCTTAAAAACATGGCGTTAGTGGGTGAAAGCTCGAAACAGCCCCCGAACAGCCCCGTGAGTGGCACCAACACCTCCCATGGAACCAATGTTACTCGTAGGAACTGGCCACGCAGCCGCCGGACTTCCGGTTTGAGAAAATGATGACAATTTGCATATTTCTAGACTTAGGCTTAAAAACAAGGCGTTAGAGGGTGAGAACACGAAACAGCCCCCGAACGTCCCCGTGGGTGGCACCAACACCTCCCACGGGACCATTGTAACTCGTAGGAACTGACCCCGCATCCACGGGACTCTCGGTTTGAGAATACGACGGTAATTTGCATATTTCTTTATTTAAGCAAAACATGGTGTTAGAGGGTGAAAACTCAAAATAGCTCCCGAACGTCCCCATGGGTGGCACAAACACCTCCCGCGGGACCAATGTAACTCGTAAGAACTGGTCGCGCAGCCCCGGGACTCGCGGTTTGAGAATACGACGATAATTTGTATATTTCTAGACTTAGGATTAAAAACATGGAGTTAGAGGGTGAAAACTCGAAACAACCCCCGAACAGCGCCGTGGGTTGCAACAACAACTCCCACGGGACCAATGTAACTCGTAGGAACTGACCCTACAGCCGCGGGACTCCCGATTAGTTAATACGACGGTAATTTGCATAATTCTAGACATAGGCTTAAAAACATGGCGTTAGTGGGTGAAATCTCGAAACAAATGCCGAACGTCCCTATGGGTGGCACCAACACCTCCCTCACGACCAATGTAACTCGTAGGAACTGGCCGCGCAGCCGCGGGACTCCCGGTTTGAGAATAAGACAATAATTTGCATCTTTCTAGATTTAAGCAAAACATGGTGTTAGAGGGTGAAAACTCCAAACAAACCCCAAATGGCATCGTGGGTGGCACCGACACCTCCCACGGGACCAACGTAACTCGTAGGAACTGGTCGCGCATCCGCGTGACTCCCAGTTTGAGAATACGACAATAATTTGCATATTTGTAGACTAAGGCTTAAAAATATGCCGTTAGAGGGTGAGAACTCAAAACAGCCCAAAATGTCCCCGTGGGTGGCACCAACACCTCCCACGAGACCAATGTGACTCGTAGGAACTGACCACGCAGCAGCGGGACTCCCGATTTGAGAATACGACGGTAATTTGCATAATTTTAGATTTAAGCAAAACATGGTGTTAGAGGGTGAAAACTCGAAATAGCCCTCGAACGGGCCCGTGGGTGGCACCTACACCTCCCACGGGACCAAGGTAACTCATAGGAACTGGCCGCGCAGCCGCGGGACTCTCGATTTGAGAATATGATGATAATTTGCATATTTCTCGACTTAGGCTTAAAAACATGGCGTTAGAGGGTGAAAACTCGAAACAGCCGCCGGACGTCCCCGTGGGTGGCAACAACACCTCCCACGGGACAAATGTAACTTATAGGAACTGTCCGAGAAGCCTTGGGACTCCCGGTTTGAGAATACGACGGTAATTTGCATAATTCTAGACTAAGGCTTAAAAACATGGCGTTAGTGGGTGAAAACTCGAAACAGGCCCCGAATGGCCCCGTGGGTGGCACCAACACCTCCCACGGAACAAACGTAACTCGTAGGAACTGGTCGCGCGGCCAGGGACTTCCGGTTTGAGCATACGACGATAATTTGCATATTTCTAGACTTAGGCTTAAAAACATGGCGTTAGAGGGTGAGAAGTCGAAACAACCCCCGAACGGCCCTATGGGTGGCACCAACACCTCCCACGCGACCAATGTTACATGTAGGAAATGACCTCGTAGCCGCAGGACTCCCAGTTTGAGAATATTACTAGAATTTTCATATTTCTATATTTAAGTAAAACATGGCGTAAGAGGTTGAAAACTCGAAACAACCCCCGAATGGCGCCATGGGTGGCACCAATACCTCCCACGGGACCAATGTAACTCGAAGGCACTGGTCGAGCAGCCGCGGGACTCCCGATTTGAGAATACGATAATTATTTACATATTTCTAGACTTAGGCTTAAAAACATGGCGTTAGAGGGTGAGAACTAGAAATAGCCCCCGAACGTCCCTATGGGTGGCACCAACACCTCCCACGGGATCAATGTAACTCATAGGAACTAACCCCGTAGCCGCGGGACTCCTGGTTTGGGAATACGACATTAATTTGCATATTTTTAGATTTAAGCAAAACATGGCGTTAGAGGGTGATAACTTGAAACAACCCCCGAACGACGTCGTGGGTTGTACCAACACCTCCCATGGGACCAATGTTCTCTTAGGAACTTATCCCGCAGCCGCGGAACTCCCGGTTTGAGAATACAACGGTAATTTGCATAATTCTAGACTTAGGCTTAAAACATAGCGTTAGTGGGTGAAAACTTGAAACAGGTACCGAACGGCCCCGTGGGTGCAACCAACATCTCCCGCGGGACCAATGTAAGTCGTAGGAATTGGCCCCGCAGACGTGGGACTATCGATTTGAGAATAAGACGATAATTTGTATATTTTTAGACTTAGGCTGAAAAACATGGCGTCAGAGGGTGAGAACTCGAAACAGCCCCCGAACGTCCCCATGGGTCGCATCAACACCTCCCACGGGATCAACGGAACTCGTAGGAACTGACCCCGCAGCCGCGGGACTTTTGGTTTGAGAGTACGATGATAATTTGCATATTTTAGACTTAGGCTTAAAAACTTGGTGTTTTAGGGTGAAAACTCAAAACAGCCCCCGAACGGCTCCGTGGGTGGCACCAACACCAACTATGAGACCAATGCGATTCGTAGGAACTGACCCCACAGCCGCGGGACTCTCGGTTTGAGAATACGATGGTAATTTGCATATTTCTAGACTTAGGCTTAAAAACATCGCGTTAGAGGGTGAAAACTCGAAACAGCCCCCGAACGGCCCCGTGGGTGGCACCAACACCTCCCACGGGACCCATGTAACTCGTAGGAACAGACCCCGCAGTCGCGGGACTCCCGGTTTGAGAAGACGACGGTAATTTTTATAATTCTAGACTTAGGCTTAAAAACATAGCGTTAGTGGTTCAAAACACGAAATAGCCCCCGAACGGCCCCGTGGGTGGCACCAACACCTCCTACGGGACTAATGTAGCTCGTAGAAATTGGCCGCGCAGCATCGGGACTCTCGGTTTGAGGGTACGATGGTAATTTGAATAATTCTATACTTAGGCTTAAAAACATGGCGTTAGTGGGTGACAACTCGAAACAGCCCCCGAACGGCTCCGTGGGTGGCACCAACCCCTCCCACGGGACTAATGTAACTCGTAGGAACTGGCCGCGCAGCCGGGGACTCCCGGTTTGATAATATGATGATAATTTGCATATTTCTATACTTAGGCTTAAAAACATGGCGTTAGAGGGTGAGAACTCAAAACAGACCCAAACGTCCCCGTGGGTGGCACCAACACCTCCCATGAGACCAATGTAACTCGTAGGAACTGGCCGCGCAACCGCAGGACTCTCGGTTTGAGAATATGACGAGAATTTCATATTTCTAGACTTAAGCTTAAAAACGAAGCGTTAGAGGGTGAGAAACTCGAAACAGCCCCCGAACGTCCCCGTGGGTGGCACCAACACGTCCCACGGGACCAATGTAACTCGTAGGACTTGACCCCGCAGCCGCGGGACTCCTGGTTTGAGAATACGATGGTAATTTGCATATTTCTAGATTTAAGCAAAACATGGCGTTAGAGGGTGAAAACTCGAAACGACCCACGAACGGCGCCGTGGGTGGCACCAACACCTCCCACAGGAACAATGTAACACCTCCCACAGGAACAATGTAACTCGTAGGAACTGACCCTGCAGCTGTGGGACTCCCGGTTTGAGAAATAGACGATAATTTGCATATTTCTAGATTTAAGCAAAACATGGCGTTAGAGGGTGAAAACTCGAAACAACCCCTGAATGGCGCCGTGGGTGGCACCAACACCTCCCGCGGGACCAATGTAAGTCGTAGGAACTAGTCGCGTAGCCCCAGGACTCTCGGTTTATGAATACGACGTTAATTTGTATATTTCTATACTTAGGCTTAAAAAGAAGGCGTTAGAGGGTGAGAACTCGAAACATCCCCCGAACGTCCCCGTGGGTAACACCAACACCTCCAACGGAACCAATGTAACACGTAGGAACTGACCTCGCAGCCGCGACACTCCCGGTTTGAGAATATGATGGTAATTTGCATATTTCTAGATTTAAGCAAAACATGGCGTTAGAGAGTGAAAACTCGAAACAACCCCCGAACGGCCATATGGGTGACACCAACACCTCCCACGCGACCACTGTAACCCGTAGGAACTGACCCCGCAATCGCAGGATTCCCAATTCGAGAATATAACGGTAATTTCATATTTCTAGACTTAGGCTTAAAAACATGGCGTTAGTGGGGGCAAACTCGAAACATCCCCCGAACGGCCCCGTGGGTGGCACCAACACCTCTCACGGGACCAATATAATTCGTAGGAACTGACCCCGCAGCCGTGAGACTCCCGGTTTGAGAATACGATGGGAATTTGCATATTTCTAGACTTAGGCTTAAAAACATGGCGTTAGTGGTTGAAAACTCGAAACAGCCCCCGAACGGCCCCGTGGGTGGCAGCAACACATCCTACGGGACTAATGTAATTCGTAGGAGCTGGCCGCGCAGCCACGGGACTCCCGATTTGAGGGTAAGATTGTAATCTCTATAATTCTAGACTTATGGTTAAAAACATGGCGTTAGTGGGTGGAAACTCGAAACATCCCCCGAACGGCCCCGTGAGTGGCACCAAAACCTCCCACGGGACTAATGTAACTCGTAGGAACAGGCCGCTCAACCGGGGACTCCCGGTTTGAGAATACGATGATAATTTGCACATTTCTAGACTTAGGCTTAAAAACATGGCGTCAGAGGGTGAGAACTCGAAACATCCCCAAACGTCCCCGTGGGTGGCACCAACACCTCCCCCGAGACCAATGTGACTCGTAGGAACTGACCCCACAGCCACGGGACTCCCGTTTTGAGAATACGATGGTAATTTGCATAATTCTATACTTAGGCTTAAAAACATGGCGTTAGTGGATGCACTACACCAAAATGGGCAAATTGTCACCTTTCAACCGGCCATCCTTGTTAAGGTCATTGACCGTGACAAAAAAACACGCGTTTTATGTCACGGTCATTGACCTTGACACGACCGTGACAATGAATTGTCACGGTCATTGACCGTGACACGACCGTGACAATTCAATTTGTCACGGTCGTGTCACGGTCAATGACCGTGACAATTCGTGTCACGGTGAAAGACCTTGACACAACCGTGACAACTTTTCCAACAAAAACCCTTCCCCCCTTCTTTTTTCCCCCCCGCGCCCTTCCCTCCCTCTCTCTCTCTCTCTCTCTCTCTCTCTCGACGCTGCTCTCTCTCTCTCTCTCTCAGGTCCAATTTCTCTCTCTCTCTCTCTTCCATTTATATATATATATTTGTCTGTATATTTATGTGTGTATGTGTATATATATATGTGTGTATGTGTGTATGTGGGGGGTGGGGTGGGATGGGGGTAGGGGTGGTGGAGGGGGGCAGGGGGTGGGGCGGGGTGGGGCAGGGTGGGGGAGGGGGTGGGGGTATGTGTATATATATGTGTGTATGTGTGTGCATGTGTGGGGGGTGGGGCAGGGTGGGGGCAGGGTGGGGGTAGGGGGTGGGGGGGTGGGGCGGGGTGGGGCAGGGTGGGGCAGGGGGTGGGGGTGGGGCAGGGTGGGGCACGGGGTGGGGGGTGGGGCAGGGTGGGGGTGGGGGTGGGGCGGGGTGGGGCAGGGTGGGGGAGGGGATGGGGGAGGGGGTGGGGGTGGGGGGGTGGGGTGGGGGTGGGGGAGGGGGGCAGGGGGTGGGGCAGGGTGTGGTGGAGGGGGGCAGGGTGGGGTGAAAATTTGGCTAATACACGAGAAACTGATAATCGTAAATATTATGAATAAAAATGGTACTTTCTTGGAGACTATAAATTATTATGTACAAACTTTGGTTCTAGACCTATGTTGTTGGATTTGGATGTTGGGTGTTGATTAGTTGGTATTATTGGGAAGATTGGGTTAAGTTGAAGCATATGTTGTTGGAGTTGAAAATTATATGTTAATTCATTATTACTATTGGGGGATACAGTGTTGAAAAATATTGGGGTGGGGCGGGGTGGGGCAGGGTGGGGGAGGGGGTTTATTATCGATGGGACTTAATTTGTTGAATGATAATATTTGTATTAGATACTTGCGTGGTTTTACCTAACTTGAATGAATTAATAAATGTTTCAGTAAAGGTTGAAGTGGACAAAAAACGTGTGAATTGATTAATATCCATAATGTAAATAAAAGGTAAAGTAAGTGTGTAAATGGGTGGTTGAGCAAGCTAAGAGGTCTAACCCATATTTAATACATAGGTGTGTTATGAAAGGTTTTCAAAGGGTAATTAAGTATTTTCAAATAATGACCCCGAAACATAGAAATATAATCTCAAGCAATTTAATTTCAATCTCTACAAATTTATGCATGTATTCAAGGGATTTATGAAGGATTAATATTAAAATTCAATTCCTATACATAATCTAAAAATTATAACTCAGATTCAACTAGAAATAAACCAAACCAAAGTTAGTTAAATAAACCATATAGTTGCATTAATATTAAAATTCAATTCCTATACATAATTTTATTGGTAAACAATATATGTAGTTGTCACGGTCGTGGTGGGGGGAGGGGGTGGGGGTGGGGTGGGTAGGGGTGGGGTGTGTGTGTGTGTGTGGCGGGGGGAGGAGGCAGGGGTGGGGCACCCATTTAATAACTCTTTAAATATTTGGAAAAAACATAATATTACAAAATTGAAACGAAATGGTATTGACGGAACTTACACATACGTTATAATATAGACGGAACATTTTTTTATCTGTACTAATAACATTTTTTTTATCTGTACTAATAACATTTTTTTTACCGCAAAAATGTCTCCTTCAGATGTTAGGGCGAAGATGATGATGCTGTTTATGATGATGTCGTCGTCTGGGTTCGGTGGTAGCGGAGGCGACGAGGGCTCCTCCGCCCCTAGGCTCCCCAAATATGGAAAATTTGGGATTACCGTCGAAAACAAGTCGGAGCTTTTAGCGAGATCCCTCGAGCTGCTAAAGACGGTCATCGGCCCGGGGTTTATGAGTTGGAAGGAGGTGCCGTATGAGCTCAAGTTAGCTGTTTGGGCGGCACTACAGGTAATATTTATATGAATATTTCAATTTCAATTTCAATTTCAATTTATATTTATATTTATATTTATATTTATATTTATATTTATATTTATATTTATATTTATATTTATATTTATATTTATATTTATATTTATATTTATATTTATATTTATATTTATATTTATATTTATTCGCAACTAACATTGTATTTGTTGGACAGGAACAATTCAACTTGGATCCAAAGCTACGCGATTCCGTCTTGGAGCAGTTGAGGGAGCAACACAAGACGTGAAAAAAAAATATGCGGACACGGTACTTTGGAAAAACACGAGAGACCATTTTACAATGGCGCGGATTCGTCCCGCCCAAGGAGCCGATCTCATTGGCACAATGGCAAAAGTTCATTGACAATGAGATCGAGGATCGACAATTGGCATCTCGCCAAACGGGGAGGGAAAATCGGGCTAAAAAGACGGACGTGCACTACTTCGGCCGGATCTCTTACGCTGAGGTGGAGCATAGGATGAAGGTAATATTTAATTTATCTATAACTACAAAAATATATTATTGGATATTATTTTACTTTGCGGGGCCGATACTAATTTTACTTTACTTTATTTTATTTCAGGGGGTAGGGAGTGGGCCAGGGGGTAAGCCACATAGGCTCGATACTTATGTGGCTCTTCGAACGAAGAAGGGGAAGGACAAGGAGGTGTCCCCGAGCGTCGCGGCCACGATTGTAAGTAATCCGACAGTTTAATTATTGTTAATTACGTTATAATTTTTTAGTTTACTTATTTTACTAAACATGTGATTTTTGTCGTTTCAGGCAAAGCTTAAGGAAGTGCATGAGTCGCAGTCTGATGCCGACAAGGCATCTTTGGCCACAGACGCACTCAGCCAAGTGCTTGGCTCTGATCGCAAGGGGAGGACGAGGGGACTGAGCTCGTGGGTGGCCAAATCTAGGATCATCGGATTGGAGACGAGCGACACCGGGTTGGCTCGAACGGTGGATTCACACGACGCGAAGCTGTCCCGTTTGGAGGCGACGGTCCAAGATATGTACGCATTCATGAAGCGTACGTTGGGTGGAGACCGTAAAGAGAAAGGTAAAGGGGAAGGGAAGGAGAAGGCGGTGGAGGAGGAGGTGCGGGAGGACGAGGCGCAGGATGACGAGGATGTGGACCTCGCTGCTTCATCACCGACACGTTCGTACTTCGACGATCCACTTCCCTATTTGACGCCCTCCAACAGACCATTATCGACAATTGGTTGGCCGAGCGTGTTCATATTGGACATATTTGATGGCCAGCGGATAGGGCGGGGGTTGAGGGACCCGAATATCATCGAGGGTGGAATAGTCCATGGACGTGTGCTTCAACAGATGGAGTCCAGGGTGCTCGTCACGCGTGTCATAACCGGGAAGGAGAACTCCCTATTGTGGTTGCGCGAACAATGCGGCACGACGTATATTAGTGGGTGCGTCAATTCGTATGTCGTGTGGCCTACTCACCTCCTCAGTTTTATCCAAGACATGTAGTAACATTATTTTCTAGTTTGTCCATTTTAATTATATTTGGATTATATCGTCATGTATATTATTTTTACTTGGAAGATTTGGATTATACTGTCATGAATATATATTTGCATTATCTTTAGTTTGTGTTGGATATATGATGTTTGGAACAGGTACAACGTTGCTATAACAGGTACAAATATACTGCTGGGCAGTGGCAGTGGCCATACTGCCCAGCAGATTTTTTTTTAAATTCTGCCCAGAATTGTCACGGTCATTGACCGTGACAAGTCCGTGACAAATGTTGTAACGGACTTGTCACGGTCAATGACCGTGACAATTTTTTTTAAAAAGGGTCATGGATTTGTCACGGTTTATAACCGTGACAAACGTGTCACGGTCATTGACCTTGACACGACCGTGACACAAAACGCGAGTTTTTTGTCAAGGTCAATGACCGTGACACGACCGTGACAAAAAAAGTTGTCTCGCCTCGAAATGTCACGGTCATTGACCTTGACAAGGTGAATTTGTCAAGGTCAATGACCTTGACAAATTGGCAGATTTGGTGTAGTGATGATAACTCGTAACAGCCACCAAACGTCCCCGTGGGTGGCACCCACACCTCCCACGGGACCAATATAACTCGTAGGAACTGACCCCGTAGCCGCAGGACTCCCGGTTTAAGAATACGGCGATAATTTGCATATTTCTAGATTTAAGAAAAACATGGCGTTAGAGGGTGAAAACTCGAAACAACCCCCGAACGTCCCTATGGGTGTCACCAACACCTCCCACGCGACCAATGTAACTCGTAGGAACTGACCCCGCAGCCATAGGAATCCCGGTTTGAGAATACGACGCTAATTTGCATATTTCTAGACTTAGGCTTAAAAACATGGCGTTAGTGGGTGAAAACTCGAAACAGCCCCCGAACGGCGCCGTGGGTGGTACCAACACCTCCCACGGGACCAATGTAACTCGTGGGAACTAGTCGCGTAGCCCCGGGACTCTCGTTTTGAGAATACGATGTTAATTTGTATATTTCTAGACCTAGGCTTAAAAATATGTCTTTAGAGGGTGAGAACTCAAAACAGCCCCCGAACGTCCCCATGGCTAGCACCTACACCTCCCACGGGACCAATGTATCTCGAAGGAACTTACTTTGCAGCCGCGACACTCCCGGTTAGAGAATACGACGGTAATTTGCATATTTCTAGATTTAAGTAAAATAGGGCGTTAGAGAGTGAAAACTCGAAAGAACCCCCGAACGGCCCAATGCGTGGCACTAACACCTCCCACGCGACCAATGTAACTCGAAGGAACGGACCCCGCAGCCGCGGGACTCCCGGTTTGAGAATACGACGATAATTTGCATATTTATGGACTTAGGCTTAAAAACATGGCGTTAGTGGGTGAAAACTTGAAACAGCCCCCGAACGGCCCCGTGGGTTGCACCAACACCTCCCACGGGACCAATGTAACTCGTAGGAACTGGCCGCGCAACCTCGGAACTCTCGGTTTAAAAATACGAAGGTAATTTGCATAATTCTAGACTTGGGCTTAAAAACATGGCGTTAGTAGGTGAAATCTCGAAACAACCCCCGAACGGCCCCGGGGTGGTACCAAAACATCCCACGGGACCATGTAACTCGTAGGAACTGACCGCGCAGCTGGGGACTCTAGATTTGAGAATACAATGATAATTTGCATATTTCTAGACTTCGGCTCCAAAACATGGTGTTAGAGGGTGAGAACTCAAAATAGCCCCCGAAGGTCCCCGTGGGTAGCACCAACACCTCCCACGAGACCAATGTGACTTGTAGGAACTGACCCCGCAGCCGCGGGACTCCCGATTTGAGAATACGACGGTAATTTGCATAATTCTAGACTTAGGCTTAAAAATAAGGCGTTACTAGGTGAAAACTCGAAACAGCGCCCGAACGGGCCCGTGAGTGGTACCAACACCTCCCACGGGAACAATGTAACTCGTAGGAACTGGCCGCGCAGCCGCGGGACTCTCAATTTGAGAATACGATGATAATTTCCATATTTCTAGACTTAGGCTTAAAAACAAAGCGTTAGTGGGTGAGAACGCGAAACAGCCCCCGAACGTCCCCGTGGGTGGCACCAACACCTCCCACGGGACCAATGTAACTCGTAGGAAATGACCCCGCAGTCGCGGGAGTCCAGGTTTGAGAATACGACGGTAATTTGCATATTTTTATATTTAAGCAAAACATGGCGTTAGAGGGTGAAAACTCGAAACAACCCATGAACGGCACCGTGGGTGGCACCAACACCTCCCACGGGACCAATGTAACTCGTAGGAACTGGCCGCATAGCTGCGGGACTCTCGGTTTTAGAATACGACACTAATTTTCATATTTCTAGACATAGGCTTGAAAACATGGCGTTAGAGGGTGAAAACTCGTGACAACCCACGAACGGCCCCGTGGCTGGCATCAACACCTCGCATGAGACCAATGTAACTCGTAGGAACTGGCCCCTCAACCGTGGGACTCCCGATTTGAGAATACGACGGTAATTTGCATAATTCTAGACTTAGGCTTAAAAACATGGCGTTAGTGGGTGAAAGCTCAAAATAGCCCCCGAACGGTCCCGTGAGTGGCACCAAAACCTCCCACGGGACCAATGTAACTCGTAGAAACTGACCCCGCAGCCGCAGAACTCCTGGTTTGAGAATATGACGGTAATTTGCCTAATTCTAGACAGAGGCTTAAAAACATGGCATTAGTGGGTTGAAACACGAAACGGGCGCCGAACGGCCCCATGGGTTGCACCAACACCACCCACGGGACTAATGAAAGTCGTAGGTACTGGCTGCGTAGCCTCGGGACTCCCAATTTAAGAATACAACGGTAATTTGCATAATTCTAGACTTGGGCTTAAAAATATGGCGTTAGTAGGTGAAAACTCAAAACAGCCCCCGAACGGCCCCGTGGGTGGTACCAACACCTCCCACGAGACTAATGTAACTAGTAGGAACTGGTCGCGTAGCTGGGGACTCCCGATTTGACAATAGGTCGATAATTTGCATATTTTAGACTTAGGCTTCAAAGCATGGTGTTAGAGGGTGAGAACTCAAAATAGCCCCCGAAGGTGGCACCAAAACCTCCCACGAGACCAATGTGACTTGTAGGAACTGACCCCGCAGCCGCGAGTCTCCCGATTTGAGAATACGATGGTAATTTGCATAATTCTAGACTTAGGCTTAAAAACATGGCGTTAGTGGATGAAATCTCGAATCAGCCCCCGAACGGGCCCGTGGGTGGCACCAACTCCTCCCACGGGACCAATGTAACTCGTAATAACTGGCCACGCAGCCGCGGGATTCTTGGTTTGAGAATACGATGATAATTTCCATATTTCTAGACTTAGTCTTAAAAACAAGGTGTTAGAGGGTGAAAACTCGAAATAGCCCCCGAACGTCCCCGTGGGTGGCACCAACACCTCCCACGGGACCAATGTAACTCGTAGGAACTGACCCTGCAGTCGCGGGACTCCAGGTTTGAGAATACGATGGTAATTTTCATATTTTTATATTTAAGCAAAACATGGCGTTAGAGGGTGAAAACTCGAAACAACCCCGGAACGGCGCCGTGGGTGGCACCAACACCTCCCACAGGACCAATGTAACCCGTAGGAACTGGCCGCACAGCTGCGGGACTCCCGGTTTGAGAATACGAGGATAATTTTAAGGTTTCTAGACTTAGGCTTAGAGACATGGCGTTAGAGGGTGAAAACTCGAAACAACCCCCAAACGTCCCCGTGCGTGGCACCAACACCTCTCACGGGACCAATGTAACTCGTAAGAACTGGACGCGCAGCCTTAGGACTCTCAGTTTGAGAATATTATGAGAATTTCCATATTTCTAGACTTAGGCTTAAAAACAAGGTGTTAGAGGGCGAGAACTCGAAACAGCCCCCGAACGACCCCGTGGGTGGTACCAACACCTCCCACGGGACCATTGTAACTCGTCGGAACTGACCCCGCAGTCGCCGGACTCCTGGTTTGAGAGTACAACGGTAATTTTCATATTTCTAGACTTAGGACTCAAAACATGGCGTTAGAGGGTGACAACTCGAAACAACTGCCGAACGGCCCCGTGGGTGGCACCAACACCTCCCATGTGACCAATCTAACTCATAGGAACTGGTCCCGCAGTCGTGGGACTCCCGGTTTGAGAATATGACGGTAATTTTCATAATTCTAGACTTAGGCTTAAAAACATATCATTAGTGGGTGAAAGATCGAAACACCCCCCGAACGGCCCCGTGGGTGGCACCAACACCTCCCACAGGACCAATGTAACTCGTAGGAACTGACCCCGTAGCCGCGGGACTCCCGGTTTGAGAATACGGTGGTAATTTGCATATTTCTAGATTTAAGAATAATAAGGCGTTAGAGGGTGAAAACTCGAAACGACCCCCGAACGGCCTCGTTGGTGGCATCAAGACCTTCCACGGGACCAATGTAACTCGTAGGAACAGACCCCGCAGCCGCGGGACTTTCGGTTTGAGAATACGACGGTAATTTGCATAATTCTAGGTTTAGGCTTAAAAACATGGCGTTAGAAGGTGAAACTCAAAATAGCCCCCGAACGTCCCCGTGGGTGGCACCAACACCACCCACGGGACCAATGTAACTCGAAGGAACTGGCCCCGCAGTCGCGGGACTCCCGGTTTGAGAATACAATGATAATTCAAATATTTCTAGACTTTGGTTTAAAAACATGGTGTTATAGGGTGAGAACTCGAAATAGCCCCCGAACGGCCCCGTGGGTGGCACCAACACCTCCCACGAGACCAATGTAACTCGTAGGAACTAACCCCGTAGCCGCGGGACCCTTGGTTTGAGGGTACGACGGTAATTTGCATATTTTGAGACTTAGGCTTAAAAACATGACGTTATAGGGTAAAAACTTGAAACAGCCCCCGAACGGCCCCGAGGGTGGCACCAACACC
Organism: Sambucus nigra; assembly: GCA_949130495.1. Lineage (NCBI taxonomy): Eukaryota > Viridiplantae > Streptophyta > Magnoliopsida > Dipsacales > Adoxaceae > Sambucus > Sambucus nigra. The sequence goes on along the minus strand of OX422221.1, from coordinate 273,094,629 downwards.
TCCCACGGGACCAATGTGGTTCGTAGGAACTGACACCGCAACCGCGGGACTCCCGGTTTGAAAATACGACGGTAATTTGCATATTTATAGACTTAGGCTTAAAAACTTGGCGTTAGAGGGTGAGAACTCAAAACAGCCCCCGAACGGCCCCATGGGTGGCACCAACACCTCCCACGGGACCAATGTAACTCGTAGGAACTGGCCGCGCAGCTACGGGACTCCCAGTTTGAGAATACAATGATAATTTGCATATTTCTAGACTTAGGCTTAAAAACATGATGTTAGGTGGTGAGAACTCGAAACAACCCCCGAACGTACCGATGGGTGGCACCAACACCTCCCAAGGGACCAATGTAACTCGTAAGAACTGACCCCGTAGCCACGGGACTCCAGGTTTGAGAATACGACGGTAATTTGCAGATTTCTAGATTTATGCAAAATAAGGCGTTAGAGGGTGAAAACTCGAAACAACCCCCGAACGGCCCCGTGGGTGGCACCAACACCTCCCACGGGACCAATGTAACTCTAGGATCTGACACCGTCGCCGCGGGACACCCGTTTTGAGAATAAGATGAGAATTTCATATTTCTAGACTTAAGCTTAAAAACGAGGCGTTAGAGGGTGAGAAACTCGAAATAGCTCCCGAACGGCCCCGTGGGTGGCACCAACACCTCCCACGGCACCAATGTAAATTGTAGGAATTGGCCGCACAGCCGCAGGACTCCCGATTTAAGAATACGACTGTAATTTGCATATTTCGAAACTTAGGCTTAAAAACATGGCGTTAGAGGGTGATAACTCGAAACGACCCACGAACGTCCCCGTGGGTGGCACCAAAACCTCCAACGGGATCAATGTAACTCGTAGGAACTGACCCAGCAGCTGTAGGACTCCCGATTTGAGAATACGACGGTAATTTGCATATTTCTAGATTTAAGTGAAACATGGCGTTAGGTGCTGAAAACTCGAAACAACCCCCAAACTACGCCGTGGGTGGCACCAACACCTCCCACGGGACCCATGTAACTCGTAGGAACTGAGCCCGTAACCACGTGACTAACGGTTTGAGAATACGACGGTCATTTGCATATTTCTAAATTTAAGCAAAACATGGCGTTAGAGGGTGAAAACTCGAAACAACACCCGAACGACGTCATGGGTGGCACCAACACCTCCCACGGGACCAATATAACTCGTAGGAACTGACCCCACATCCGCGGGACTCCTGGTTTGATATTACGATGGTAATTTACATAATTCTAAACTTAGGCATAAAAACATGGCGTTAGTGGGTGAAAACTCGAAATAGGCGCCGAACGGTCCCGTGGGTGGCACCAACACCTCCTACGGGATCAATATAACTCATAGGAACTGGCCCCGCAGCCACGGGACTCTCGGTTTGAGAATATGATGATAATTTCCATATTTTTAGACTTAGGCTTAAAAATATGGCGTTAGAGGGGGAGAATTCGAAACAGCCCCCGAACGTCCCCGTGGGTGGCACCAACACCTCCCACGGGACCAATGTAACTCGTAGGAACTGAGCCCGCAACCGCAGGACTCCCGGTTTGAGAGTACGATGATAATTTGCATATTTCTAGACTTAGGCTTAAAAACATTGTGTTAAAGGGTGAAAACTCGAAACAGCCTCCGAACATCCCCGTGGGTGGCACCAACACCTCCCACGGGACCAATGTGACTCGTAGGAACTGAGCCCCCAGTCGCGGGACTCTTGGTTTGAGAATACGACGATAATTTACATATTTCTAGACTTAGGCTTAAAAACATGGCGTTACAGGGTGAAAACTCGAAACAGCCCATGAACGGCCCCGTGGGTGGCACCAACACCTCCCACGGGACCAATGTAACTCGTAGGAACTGGCCACGCAGCCACAGGACTTTTGGTTTGAGTATACGATGATAATTTGCATATTTTTAGACTTAGGCTTAAAAACATGGCGTTACGGGGTGAGAACACGAAATAGCCCCCGAACGTACCTGTGGGTGGCATCAACACCTCCCACGGGACCAATCTAACTCCTAGGAACTCACATCGTAGCCGCGGGACTCTCGATTTGAGAATACGACGATAATTTGTATATTTCTAAACTTAGGCTTAAAAATATGGCGTTAGTGGATGAAAACTTGAAACAGCCCCCGAACGGCCCCGTGGGTGGCACCAACACCTCCCGCGGGACCAATGTAACTCGTATGGCCTGGCCGCACAGCCGCGGGACTCCCGATTTGAGAATACGATGATAATTTGCATATATCAAGACATAGGCTTAAAAATATGGCTTTAGAGGGTGAGAACTCGAAACAGCCACCGAACGTCCCCGTGGGTGACACCAACAGCTCCCAGGGAACCACCGTAACTCGTAGGAACTGACCCCGCAGTCGCGGGACTCCCAGTTTTAGAATAAAACGGTAATTTTTATATTTCTATATTTAGGATTAAAAATATGGCGTTAGTGGGTGAAAACTCGAAACAACCTCCGAACGCCCCCGGGGGTGGCACCAACACCTCCCACGGGACCAATGTAACTCATAGGAACTGGCCGCGCGACCGCGGAACTCCTGGTTTTAGAATACGACGATAATTTGCATATTTTTGGACTTAGGCTTAAAAACATGGCGTTAGAGGGTGAGAACTCGAAACAGCCTCCGAACATCCCCGTGGGTGGCACCAACACCTCCCACGGGACCAATGTAACTCGCAGGGTTTGACCCCGCAGCCGCGGGACTCCCGATTTGAGAATACAACGGTAATTTTCATATTTTTAGACTTAGACTTAAAAATATGGAATTAGAGGTGGAGAAGTCGAAACAGCCCCCGAACGTCCCCGTGGGTGGCACCAACACCTCCCACGGGATCAATGTACCTCGTAGGAACTGAGCACGCAGCCGCGGGACTATCGGTTTCAGAGTACGACGGTAATTTTTATATTTCTAGACTTAGGTTTAAAAACATGGCGTTAGTGGGTGAAAACTCGAAAAAGCCCCGAACGGCCCCGTGGGTGGTACCAACACCTCCCACGGGACCAATGTAACTCATAGGAACTGGTCGCGCAACCGCTGGACTCCCGATTTGACAATACCACGATAATTTGCATATTTCTAGACATAGGCTTAAAAACATGGCGTTAGAGGGTGAGAACTCAAAACAGTGCCCGAACGTCCCCTTGGGTGGCACCAACACCTCCCAGGGGACCAACGAAACTCGTAGGAACTGACCCCACAATCGCGAGACTCCCGATCTGAGAATACGATGGTAATTTGCATATTTTTAGATCTAGGTTTAAAAACATGGCATTAGTGGGTGTATGATCGAAATAGCTCCCGAAGGGCCCCGTGGTTGCACCAACACCTCCCACGGGACCAATGTAACTCGTAGGAACTGGCCGCGCAGTCGCAGGACTCCCGATTTGGGAATACGACGATAATTTGCATATTTTGAAACTTAGGCTTAAAAACATGGCGTTAGAGGGTGATGACTCAAAATAGCACCCGAAGGTCCCCGTGGGTGGCACCAAAACCTCCAACGGGATCAATGTAACTCGTAGAAACTAACCCCGCATCTGCAGGACTTCCGGTTTGAGAATACGACGGTAATTTGCATATTTCTAGATTTAAGTGAAACATGGCGTTAGATGCTGAAAACCCGAAACAACCTCCAAACTGCGCCGTGGGTGGAACCAACACCTCCCACGGGACCAATGTAACTCGTAGGACATGACCCCGCAGCCGCGTGACTAACGGTTTGAGAATACGACGGTAACTTGCATATTTCTAAATTTAAGCAAAACATGGCGTTAGAGGGTGAAAACTCGAAACAACACCCGAACGGCGTCATGGGTGGTACCAACACCTCCCACGGGAACAATGTAACTCGTAGGAACTGACCCCGCATCCGCGGGATTCCCGATTTGATAATACGGCGGTAATTTAAATAATTCTAAACTTAGGCATAAAAACATGGCGTTAGTGGGTGAAAACTCGAAACAGGCACCGAACGGTCCCATGGGTGGCACCAACACCTCCCACGGGATCAATATAACTCGTAGGAACTGGCCCCGCTGCCACGGGACTCTCGGTTTGAGAATACGATGATAATTTGTATATTTTTAGACTTAGGCTTAAAAATATGACGTTAGAGGGGAGAACTTGAAATAGCCCCCGAACGTCCCCGTGGGTGGCACCAACACCTCCCACGGGACCAATGTAACTCGTAGGAACTGGCTGCGCAGCCACGAGACTTCCGGTTTGAGAATACGATGATAATTTGCATATTTTAAGACGTAGGCTTAAAAACATGGCGTTAGAGGGTGAGAACTCGAAACAGCCCCGAACGTCCCTGTGGGTGGCACCAACACCTCCCACGGGACCAATGTAACTCCAAGGAACTGATATCGTATTTGCGGGACTCTCGGTATGAGAATACGATGGTAATTTTTATATTTCTAGACTTAGGCTTAAAAACATGGCGTTAGTGGGTGAAAACTCGAAACAGCCCCCGAATGGCCCCGTGGGTGGCACTAACACCTCCCACGGGACAAATGTAACTCGTAGGACCTGGCCGCGCTGGCGCGGGACTCCCGATTTGAGAATATGATGATAATTTGCATATTTCAAGACATAGGCTTAAAAAGATGGCATTAGAGGGTGAGAACTCGAAACAGCCACCGAACGTCCCCGTGGGTGGCACCAACAGCTCCCAGGGAACCAACGTAACTCGTAGGAACCAACCCCGTAGGCGCAGGACTCCCGGTTTGAGAATACGACGGTAATTTGTATATTTATTGATTTAGGCTTTAAAACATGGCATTAGGGGGTGAAAACTCGAAAAAACCTCCGAACGGCCCCGTGGGTGGCACCAACCCCTCCCACGGGACCAATGTAACTCGTAGGAACTGGCCGCGCGACCGCGGGACTCCTGGTATGAGAATACGATGATAATTTACATATTTTTAGACTTAGGCTTAAAAACATTGCGTTAGAGGGTGAGAACTCGAAACAGCCTCCGAACGTCCCCGTGGGTGGCACCAACACCTCCCACGGGACCAATGTAACTCGTAGGATTTGACCCCGAAGCCGCGGGACTCCCGATTTGAGAATACAACGGTAATTTTCATATTTTTAGATTTAAGCAAAACATGGCATTAGAGGGTAAAAACTCGAAACAATCCCCGAACGGCCCGTGGGTGGCCCCAACATCTCCCACGGGACCAATGCAACTCGTAGGAACTGACCCCATAGTCGCGGGACTCCTAGTTTGAGAAAATTACAGTAATTTGCATAATTCTACACTTAGGCTTAAAAACATGGCGTTAGTGGGTGAAAACTCGAAACAACCCCCGAACGTTCCCGTGGGTGGCACCAACACCTCCCACGGGACAAATGTAACTCGTACGACCTGGCCGCACAGCTGCGGCACTCCCGGTTTGAGAATACGACGATAATTTGCATATTTCTAGACTTAGGCTTAAAAACATGGTGTTAGAGGGTGAGAACTCGAAACAACCCCCGAACGTCCCCATGGGTGGCACCAACACCTCCCACGGGACCAATGTAACTCGTAGTAACTGACCCCGTAGCCGCGGGGCTCCCGGTTTGAGAATACGCTGGTAATTTGCATATTTTTAGATTTAAGAATAACAAGGCGTTAGAGGGTGAAAACTCAAAATGACCCCCGAACGGCCTCATTGGTGGCACCAACACCTTCCACGGGACCTATGTAACTCGTAAGAACAGACCCCGCAGACGGGGGACTTCCGGTTTGAGAATACGATGGTAATTTGCATAATTCTAGGCTTAGGCTTAAAAACATGGCGTTAGAAGGTGAAACTCGAAATAGCCCCCGAACATCCCCGTGCGTGGCACCAACACCTCCCACGGGACCAATATAACTCGTAGGAACTGGCCTCGCAGTCACGGGGCTCCCGATTTGAGAATACGATGATAATTCACATATTTCTAGACCTAGGCTTAAAAATGTATCATTAGAGGGTGAGAACTCGAAACAGCCCCTGAACGTCCCTGTGGGTGGCACCAACACCTCCCACGGGACCAATGTAACACGTAGGAACTGACCTCGCAGCCGCGGGACTCCCGATTTGAGAATACGACGGTAATTTACATATTTAAAGACTTAGGTTTAAAAACATGGCGTTAGAGGGTGAAAACTCGAAACAGCCCCTGAACGACCCCGTGGGTGGCACCTGCACCTCCCACGGGACCAATGAAACTCGTAGGAACTGGCGCCATAGTCGCGGGACTACCGATTTGAGAATACGACGATAATTTGTATATTTTTAGACTTTGGCTTAAAAACATGGCGTTAGAGGGTGAGAACTCGAAACAGCCCCCGAACGGCCCCGTGGGTGGCACCAACACCTCCCACGGGACCAATGTAACTCGTAGGAACTGACCCCGTAGCCGCGGGACTCTCGGTTTAAGAATACGGGGTAATTTGAAGATTTCTAGATTTAAGCAAAATAAGGCATTTGTGGGTGAAAACTCGAAACAACCCCCAAACGGCCCCATGGGTGGCACCAACACCAACAACGGGATCAATGTAACTCGTATGAACTGACCCCGCAGCTGCGAGACTCCCGGTATGAGAATACGACGGTAATTTGCATAATTCTAGGCTTAGGCTTAAAAACATGGCGTTAGAGGGTGAAAACTCGAAATAACCCCTGAACGGCCCTGTGGGTGGCACCAAGACCTCCTACGGGACCAATGTAACTCGTAGGATCTGGTTCCGCAGCTGCGGGACACCCGGTTAGAGAATACGACGATAATTCTCATATTTCTAGACTTAGTCTTAAACACATGGTGTTAGATTGTGAGAACTCGAAACAGCTCTCGAACGTCCCCGTGGGTGGCCCCAACTCCTCCCACGGGACCAATGTAACTCATAGGAACTAACGCCGCAGTCGCGGGACTGCCGATTTGGGGGTACAATTGTAATTTGCATATTTCTAGACTTAGGCTTAAAAACATGGCGTTAGAGGGTAAAAATATGAAACAGCCCCCGAACGGCACCCTAGGTGGCACCAACACCTCCCACGGGACCAATGTGACTCGTAGGAACTGACCCCGCAGCCGCTAGACTCTCGATTTTAGAATACGATGATAATTTGCATAATTCTAGACTTAGGCTCTAACCCATGGCCATTGTGGGTGAAAACTCGAATCAGGGTCCGAACGGCTCCGTGGGTGGCACCATCACCTCCCACGGGACCAATGTAACTCGTAGGAACTGTGCCCGCAGTCGCGGGACTCCCGGTTTGAGAGTACGATGGTAATTTGCATACTTCTAGACATAGGCTTAAAAACATGACGTTAGAGGGTGAAAACTCAAAACAGCCCCCGAACGGCCCCGCGGGTGGCACCAGCACCTCCCACGGGACCAATGTAACTCGTAGGAACTGGCCGCGCAGCCGCGGGACCCCCGATTTGAGAATATGACGATAATTTGCATATTTCAAGACTTAGGCTTAAAAAACATGGTGTTAGAGGGTGACAACTCAAAACAGCCCCCGAACATCCCCGAGGGTGGCCCCAACACGACATCGCCCACAGGAGCAACATAACTCGTACTAATTGACGCCGCAACTGCGGGATTCACGATTTGAGAATACAACGATAATTTTCATATTTCTAGATTTAGGCTTAAAAACATGGCGTTAGTGGGTGAAAACTCGATACAGCCCCCGAACGACCCCGTGGGTGGCACCAACAACTCCCACGGGACAAATATAACTCGTAGGAACTGGTCCTGCGACCGCGGGACTCCTGGTTTGAGAATATGATGATAATTTTCATATTTCTAGACTTAGGCTTATAAACATGGCGTTAGAGGGTGAGAACTCGAAATAGCCACCGAATGTCCCTCTAGATGGCACCAACACCTCCCACAGGACCAACGTAATTCGTTGGAACTGACCCCGTAGCGGAGTGACTCCCGGTTTGAGAATACGAAGATAATTTTCATATTTTTAGATATAAGCAAAACATGGCGTTAGAGGGTGAAAACTCAAAACAACCCCCGAACGGCCACATGGGTGGCACCAACGCCTCCCACGGGACTAATGCAACTCGTACAAACTGACCCCGTAGTCGCGTGACTCCTGGTTTGAGAATACGATGGTAATTTGCATAATTCTGGACGTAGTCTTAAGAACATGGCGTTAGTGAGTGAAAACTCGAAACAACCCCCGAACGGCCCCGTGGGTGGCACCAACACCTCCCAGGGGACTAATGTAACTCGTAGGAACTGACCCCACAGTCGCGGGACTCCCGGTTTGAGAATACGATGGTAATTTGTATAATTCTAGACTTAGGCTTAAAAACATGGCGTTAGTGGGTGAAAACTCAAAACATCACCGAACGGCCCCGTGGGTGGCACTAACACCTCCCACGGGACCAATGTAACTCGTAGGAACTGGCCGCGCAGCCGCGGGACTCCCGATTTGAGTATACGACGATAATTGGCATATTTCTAGACTTAGGCTTAAAAACATGGTGTTAGAGCGTGAGAACTCAAAACAGCCCCCGAAAGTCCTCGAGGGTGGCACTAACACCATCCACGGGAACAATGTAACTCGTAGGAACTGACCCCGTAGCCGCATGACTCCCGGTTTGAGAATATGACGGTAATTTTCATATTTTTATATATAAGCAAAACATGGCATTAGAGGGTGAAAACTCGAAACAACCCCCGAACGGCCACGTGGATGGCACCAACATCTCACACGGGACTAATGCAACTCGTTAGAACTGACCCCGCAGTCGCGGGACTCCCGGTTTGAGAATACGATGATAATTTGTATATTTCTAGACTTAGGTTTAAAAACATGGCGTTAGAGTGTGAGAACTCAAAACATCCCCCGAACATCCCCGTGGGTGGCACCAACACCTCCCACGGGATCGATGTTACTCGTAGGAACTGACCCCACAATTGCGGACTCCCGGTTTGAGAATACGATGATAATTTGCATATTTCTAGACTTAGGGTTAAAAACATGGCGTTAGAGTGTGACAACTCGAAACAACCCCCGAACATCCCCGTGGGTGGCACCAACACCTCCCACGGGACCAATGTAACTAGTAGAAACTAACTCCGCACCCGCGGGACTCTCGGTTTGAGAATACGATAGTAATTTTTGTGTTTTCGGATTTAAGTAAAATAAGGCGTTAGAGGGTGAAAACTCGAAACAACCCCCGAGCGGCCCCGTGGGTGGCACCAACACCTCCCACGGGACCAGTGTAACTCGTAGGAACTGACCCCGCATCTGCAGGACTCCTGGTTTGAGAATACGATGATAATTTGTATATTTATAGTCTTAGGATTAGAAACATGGCGTTAGAGGGTGAAAATGCGAAACATCCCCCGAACATCCCTGTGGGTGGCACCAACACCACCCATGGGACCAATGTACCTCGTAGGAACTAGCCGCGCAAGCGTGGGACTCCCGGTTTGAAAATAGGATAATAATTTTAATATTTCTAGACTTAGGCTTAAAACATGGCGTTAGAGGGTGAGAACTCGAAACAGCCCCCGACCGTCCCCGTGGGTAACACCAACACCTCCAACGGAACCAATGTAACTCGTAGGAACTGACCCCACAGCCACGAGACTCCCGGTTAGAGAATACGACGGTAATTTTCATATTTCTAGACTTAGGCTTAAAAACAGCCCCCGAACATCCCCGTGGGTGGCACCAACACCTCTCACGGGACAAATGTAACTCATAGGAACTGGCCCCGTAGCCGCGGGATTCCCGATTTAAGAATACGACGGTGATTTGCATATTTTAAGATTTAAGAAAAACATAGCGTTAGAGTGTGAAAACTCGAAACAACCCCCGAACGGCCCTGTGGGTGGGACCAACATCTCCCACGGTGTCGGTTTGAGATTACGACGTTAATTTGCGTATTTTTGGACTTAGGCTTAAAAACATGGCGTTAGAAGATGAGAACTCAAAACATCCCCCGAACGTCCTCGTGGGTGGCACCAGCACCTCCCACGGGACCAATGTAACTCGTAGGAACTGACCCCGTAGCCGCGGGACTCCCGGTTCGAGAATACGATAATAATTTGCATATTTCTAGACTTAGGCTTAAAAACATGGCGTTAGAGGGTGAGAACTCGAAACATCCCCCGAATGTCCCCGTGGGCGGCACCAACACCTCCCACGGGACCAGTGTAGATTCGTAGGAACTGACCGCACAACCGCAGGACTCCCGATCAAAGATTACGATGGTAATTTGCATATTTTAAGATTTAATCAAAACATAGCTTTAGAGTGTGAAAACTCGAAACAACCCCCGAACGGCCCTGTGGGTGGCACCAACACCTCCCACGGTGACCCATCAGCCGCGGGACTGTCGGTTTGAGATTAGGACGATAATTTGCGTATTTTTGGACTTAGGCTTAAAACATGGTGTTAGAGGATGAGAACTCGAAACATCCCCCGAACGTCCCCGTGGGTGGCACCAACACCTCCCCCGGGACCAATGTAACTCGTAGGAACTGACCCCGTAGCCGCAGGACTCCCGATTTGAGAATACGACGATAATTTGCATATTTCTAGACTTAGGCTTAAAAACATGGCGTTAGAGGGTGAGAACTCGAAATAGCCCCCGAACGTCCCTGTGGGCGGCACCAACACCTCCCACGGGACCAGTGCAGATTCGTAGGAACTGACCCCGCAGTCGCAGGACTCCCGGTCTAAGATTACGACAGTAATTTTAATATTTCTAGACTTGGGCTTAAAAACGTGGCGTTAGAGGATGAGAACTCGAAAAATCCACCAAACGTCCCCGTGGGTGGCACCAACACCTCCCACGGGACCAATGTAACTCGTAGGAACTGATCCCGTAGCCGCAGGACTCCCGATTTGAGAATACGACGATAATGTGCATATTTCTAGACTTAGGCTAAAAAACATGGCGTTAGAGGGTGAGAACTCGAAACAGCCCCCGAACGTCCCTGTGGGCGGCACCAACACCTCCCACGGGACCAGTGTAGATTCGTAGGAACTGACCCCGCAGTCGCAGGACTCCCGATCTAAGATTACGACGGTAATTTTAATATTTCAAGACTTAGACTTAAAAACATGGCGTTAGAGGGTGAGAGCTCGAAACAGCCCCTGAACGTCCCCGTGGGTGGTACCAACACCTCCCACGGGACCGATGTTACTCGTAGGAACTGACCCCACAATTGCGGACTCCCGGTTTGAGAATACGATGATAATTTGCATATTTCTACACTTAGGCTAAAAACATGGCGTTAGAGGGTGAGAACTCGATACAGCCCCTGGACGTCCCCGTGGGTGGCATCAACACCTCTCACGGGACAAATGTAACTCGTAGGAACTGACCCCGTAGCGATGGGACTCCCGATTTAAGAATACGACGTTAATTTGCATATTTTAATATTTAAGCAAAACATGGCGTTAGAGTGTGAAAACTCGAAACAACCCCCGAACAGCCCTGTGGGTGGCACCAACACCTCCCACGGTGACCCCGCAGCTGCGGGACTTCCGGTTTGAGAATACGACGATCATTTGCGTATTTTTGGACTTAGCTTAAAAACATGGCGTTAGAGGATGAGAACTCGAAATAGCATCTGAAAGTCCCCGAGAGTGGCACCAACACCTTCCACGGGAACAATGTAACTCGTAGGAACTGACCCCATAGTCGCGTGACTCCCGGTTTGAGAATACGACGGTAATTTTCATATATCTATATATAAGCAAAACATGGCATTAGAGGGTGAAAACTCGAAACAACACCCTGAATGTCCTCGTGGGTGGCACCAACACCTCCCATGGGACCGATGTTACTCGTAGGAACTGACCCCACAATTGCGGACTCCCGATTTGAGAATACGATGATAATTTGTATATTTCTAGACTTAGGCTTAAAAACATGGCGTTAGAGGGTGAGAACTCGAAACAACCCTCGAACATCCCCGTGGGTGGCACCAACACCTCCCACGGGACCAATGTAACTCGTAGGAACTAACCCCGCACCCGCAGGACTCTCGGTTTGAGAATACGATAGTAATTTTCATATTTCCAGATTTAAGCAAAACATGGCGTTAGAAGGTGAAAACTCGAAACAACCCCCGAGTGGCCTCGTGGGTGGCATCAACACCTCCCACGGGACCAATGTAACTCGTAGGAACTGACCCCACATCCGCGGGACTCCTGGTTTGAGAATACGATGATAATTTGTATATTTCTAGACTAAGGCTTAGAAACACGGCGTTAGAGGGTGAAAACTCGAAATAGCCCCCGAACATCCCTGTGGGTGACACCAACACCTCCCACGGGACCAATGTACCTCGTAGGAACTAGTCGCGCAGTCGTGGGACTCCCGGTTTGAAAATAGGATAATAATTTGAATATTTCTAGACTTAGGCTTAAAACATGGCGTTAGAGGGTGAGAACTCGAAACAACCCCCGAATGTCCCCGTGGGAGACACCAACACCTCCAACGGAACCAATGTAACTCGTAGGAACTGACCCCACAGCCGTGAGACTCCCGGTTAGAGAATACGATGGTAATTTGCATATTTCTAGTTTTTATTAAAACATGGCGTTAGAGTGTGAAAACTTCAAACAGCCCCTGAACGGCCCCGTGGGCGGCACCAACACCTCCCACGGCAACAATGTAACTCGTAGGAACTGACCTCGCAGTCGTGGGACTCCCGGTATGAAAATACAACCATAATTTGTACAGTTTTAGACTTAGGCTTAAAAACATAGCGTTAGATGGTGAAAACTCGAAACAACCCCTGAACGTCCCCGTGGGTGGCACCAACACCTCCCACGGGACCAATGTAACTCGTAGGAACTGGCCGCGCAGCTGCGGGACTCCCGATTTGAGAATACGACGATAATTTACATATTTCTAGACTTAGGCTTAAAAACATGGCGTTAGAGGGTGAGAACTCGAAACAGCCCCCGAACGCCCCCGTGGGTGGCACCAACACCTCTCACGGGACAAATGTAACTTGTAGGAACTGAACCCGTAGCCGCGGGATTCCCGATTTAAGAATACGTCGGTAATTTGCATATTTTAAGATTTAAGAAAAACATAGCTTTAGAGTGTGAAAACTCGAAACAACCCCCGAACGGCCCTGTGGGTGGTACTAACACCTCCCACGGTGACCCATCAGCCGCGGGACTGTCGGTTTGAGATTAGGACGATAATTTGCGTATTTTTGGACTTAGGCTTAAAACATGGTGTTAGAGGATGAGAACTCGAAACATCCCCCGAACGTCCCCGTGGGTGGCACCAACACCTCCCCCGGGGCCAATGTAACTCGTAGGAACTGACCCCGTAGCCGCAGGACTCCCGATTTGAGAATACGACGATAATTTGCATATTTCTAGACTTAGGCTTAAAAACATGGCGTTAGAGGGTGAGAACTCGAAATAGCCCCCGAACGTCCCTGTGGGCGGCACCAACTCCTCCCACGGGACCAGTGCAGATTCGTAGGAACTGACCCCGCAGTCGCAGGACTCTCGGTCTAAGATTACGACAGAAATTTTAATATTTCTAGAGTTAGGCTTAAAAACATGGCGTTAGAGGGTGAGAGCTCGAAACAGCCCCTGAACGTCCCCGTGGGTGGCACCAACACCTCCCACGGGGTGAATGTAACTCATAGGAACTGGTCGCGCAGCTGCGGGACTCCCGATTTGAGAATACGACGATAATTTGCATATTTCTAGACTTAGGCTTAAAAACATGGCGTTAGAGGGTGAGAACTCGAAACAGCCCCCGAACGTCCCCGTGGGTGGCACCAACACCTCTCACGGGACAAATGTAACTCGTAGGAACTGAACCCGTAGCCGCGGGATTCCCGATTTAAGAATACGTCGGTAATTTGCATATTTTAAGATTTAAGAAAAACATAGCTTTAGAGTGTGAAAACTCGAAACAACCCCCGAACGGCCCTGTGGGTGGTACCAACACCTCCCACGGTGACCCATCAGCCGCGGGACTGTCGGTTTGAGATTAGGACGATAATTTGCGTATTTTTGGACTTAGGCTTAAAACATGGTGTTAGAGGATGAGAACTCAAAACATCCCCCGAAGTCCCCGTGGGTGGCACCAACACCTCCCACGGGACCAATGTTACTCGTAGGAACTGACCCCGTAGCCGCAGGACTCCCGATTTGAGAATACGACGATAATTTGCATATTTCTAGACTTAGGCTTAAAAACATGGCGTTAGAGGGTGAGAACTCGAAATAGCCCCCGAACGTCCCTGTGGGCGGCACCAACTCCTCCCACGGGACTAGTGCAGATTCGTAGGAACTGACCCCGCAGTCGTAGGACTCTCGGTCTAAGATTACGACAGAAATTTTAATATTTCTAGAGTTAGGCTTAAAAACATGGCGTTAGAGGGTGAGAGCTCGAAACAGCCCCTGAACGTCCCCGTGGGTGGCACCAACACCTCCCACGGGGTGAATGTAACTCGTAGGAACTGGTCGCGCAGCTGCGGGACTCCCGATTTGAGAATACGACGATAATTTGCATATTTCTAGACTTAGGCTTAAAAACATGGCGTTAGAGGGTGAGAACTCGAAACAGCCCCCGAACGTCCCCATGGGTGGCACCAACACCTCTCACGGGAAAAATGTAACTCGTAGGAACTGACCCCGTAGCCGCGGGATTCTCTACTTAAGAATACGACGGTAATTTGCATATTTTAAGATTTAAGCAAAACATAGCGTTAGAGTGTGAAAACTCGAAACAACCCCAAAACGGCCCTGTGGGTGGCACCAACACCTCCTACGGTGACCCCGCAGCCGAGGGACTGCCGGTTTGAGAATACGACGATAAATTGCGTATTTTTGGACTTAGGCTTAAAAACGTGGCGTTAGAGGATGAGAACTCGAAACATGCACCAAACGTCCCCGTGGGTGGCACCAACACCTCCCACGGGACCAATGTAACTCGTAGGAACTGATCCCGTAGCCGCAGGACTCCCGATTTGAGAATACGATGATAATTTGGATATTTCTAGACTTAGGCTTAAAAACATGGCGTTAGAGGGTGAGAACTCGAAACAGCCCCCGAACGTCCCTGTGGGCGGCACCAACACCTCCCACGGGACCAGTGTAGATTCGTAGGAACTGACCCCGCAGTCGCAGGACTCCCGGTCTAAGATTACGATGGTAATTTTAATATTTCTAGACTTAGGCTTAAAAACATGGCGTTAGAGGGTGAGAGCTCGAAACAGCCGTTAAACGTCCCCGTGGGTGGTACCAACACCTCCCATGGGACCGATGTTACTCGTAGGAACTGACCCCACAATTGCGGACTCCCGGTTTGAGAATACGATGATAATTTGCATATTTCTACACTTAGGCTAAAAACATGGTGTTAGAGGGTGAGAACTCGATACAGCCCCCGGACGTCCCCGTGGGTGGCACCAACACCTCTCACGGGACAAATGTTACTCGTAGGAACTGACCCCGTAGCGACGAGATTCCCGATTTAAGAATACGACATTAATTTACATATTTTAATATTTAAGCAAAACATGGCGTTAGAGTGTGAAAACTCGTAACAACCCCCGAACAGCCCTGTGGGTGGCACCAACACCTCCCACGGTGACCCCGCAACTGCCGGTTTGAGAATACGACGATCATTTGCGTATTTTTGGACTTAGCTTAAAAACATGGCGTTAGAGGATGAGAACTCGAAATAGCATCCGAAAGTCCCCGAGAGTGGCACCAACACCTTCCACGGGAACAATGTAACTCGTAGGAACTGACCCCATAGTCGCGTGACTCCCGGTTTGAGAATACGATGGTAATTTTCATATTTCTATAAATAAGCAAAACATGGCATTAGAGGGTGAAAACTCGAAACAACACCCTGAATGTCCTCGTGGGTGGCACCAACACCTCCCATGGGACCGATGTTACTCGTAGGAACTGACCACACAATTGCGAACTCCCGGTTTGAGAATACGATAATAATTTGTATATTTCTAGACTTAGGCTTAAAAACATGGCGTTAGAAGGTGAGAACTCGAAACAACCCCCGAACATCCCTGTGGGTGGCACCAACACCTCCCACGGGACCATTGTAACTCGTAGGAACTAACCCCGCACCCGCAGGACTCCCGGTTTGAGAATACGATAGTAATTTTCATATTTCCAGATTTAAGCAAAACATGGCGTTAGAAGGTGAAAACTCGAAACAACCCCCGAGCGGCCTCGTGGGTGGCACCAACACCTTCCACGGGACCAGTGTAACTCGTAGGAACTGACCCCACATCCGCGGGACTCCTGGTTTGAGAATACGATGATAATTTGTATATTTCTAGACTTAGGCTTAGAAACATGGCGTTAGAGGGTGAAAACTCGAAATAGCCCCCGAACATCCCTGTGGGTGACACCAACACCTCCCACGGGACCAATGTACCTCGTAGGAACTAGTCGCGCAGTCGTGGGACTCACGGTTTGAAAATAGGATAATAATTTGAATATTTCTAGACTTAGGCTTAAAACATGGCGTTAGAGGGTGAGAACTCGAAACAGCCCCCGAATGTCCCCGTGGGTGACACCAACACCTCCAACGGAACCAATGTAACTCGTAGGAACTGACCCCACAGCCGTGAGACTCCCGGTTAGAGAATACGATGGTAATTTGCATATTTATAGATTTTATTAAAACATGGCGTTAGAGTGTGAAAACTTCAAACAACCCCCGAACGGCCCCGTGGGTGGCACCAACACCTCCCACGGCAACAATGTAACTCGTAGGAACTGACCTCGCAGTCGCGGGACTCCCGGTATGAAAATACAACCATAATTTGTACATTTTTAGACTTAGGGTTAAAAACATAGCGTTAGATGGTGAAAACTCGAAACAACCCCTGAACGTCCCCGTGGGTGGCACCAACACCTCCCACGGGACCAATGTAACTCGTAGGAACTGGCCGCGCAGCTGCGGGACTCCCGATTTGAGAATACGACGATAATTTACATATTTCTAGACTTAGGCTTAAAAACATGGCGTTAGAGGGTGAGAACTCGAAACAGCCCCCGAACGTCCCCGTGGGTGGCACCAACACCTCTCACGGGACAAATGTAACTCGTTGGAACTGAACCCGTAGCCGCGGGATTGCCGATTTAAGAATACGTCGGTAATTTGCATATTTTAAGATTTAAGCAAAACATGGCGTTAGGGTGTGAAAACTTGAAACAACCCCCGAACGTCCCTGTGGGTGGCACCAACACCTCCCACGGTGACGCCGTAGCCGCAGGACTGCCAGTTTGAGAATACAATGATAATTTGCGTATTTTTGGAGTTAGGCTTAAAAACATGGCGTTAGAGGATGAGAACTCGAAACATCCCCCGAACGTCCCGTGGGTGGCACCAACACCTCCCACGGGACCAATGTTACTCGTAGGAACTGACCCCGTAGTCGCGGGACTCCCGGTTTGAGAATACGACGATAATTTCCATATTTCTAGGCTTGGGTTTAAAAACATGGCGTTAGAGGGTGAGAACTCGAAACAGCCCCCGAATGTCCCCGTGGGTGGCACCAACACCTCCCATGGGACCAGTGTAGATTCGTAGGAACTGACCCCGCAGTCGCAGGACTCTCGGTCTAAGATTACGACAGTAATTTGAATATTTCTAGTATTAGGCTTAAAAACATGGCGTTAGAGGGTGAGAACTCAAAACATCCCCTGAACGTCCTCGTGGGTGGCACCAACACCTCCCACGGGACCGATGTTACTCGTAGGAACTGACCCCACAATTGCGGACTCCCTGTTTCAGAATATGATGATAATTTGTATATTTCTACACTTAGGCTTAAAAACATGGCGTTAGAGGGTGAGAACTCGAAACAACCCCCGAACGTCCCCGTGGGTGGCACCAACACCTCTCACGGGACAAATGTAACCCGTAGGAACTGACCCCGCAGTACTGGGACTCTCGATTTAAGAATACGACGGTAATTTGCATATTTTAAGATTTAAGCAAAATATGGCATTAGAGGGTGAAAACTCCAAACAACCCCTGAACGTCCCCGTGGGTGGCACCAACACCTCCCACGGGACCAATGTAACTCGTAGGAACTGGCTTCGCAGCCGCGGGACTCCCGGTTTGAGAATACGATGATAATTTGCATATTTCTAGACTTAGGCTTAAAAACATGGCGTTAGAGGGTGAGAACTCGAAACAGCCCCCGAACGTCCCCGTGGCTGGCACCATCACCTCCCATGGGACCATTGTAACTCGTAGGAACTGACCCCGCAGCCGCGGGACTCCCGGTCTGAGAATACGATGGTAATTTGCATAATTATTGGCTTAGGCTTAAAAACATGGTGTTAGAGGGTGAAAACTCGAAACAACACCCGAACGTCGCCGAGGGTGGCACCAACACCTCCCGTGGGACCAATGTAACTCGTAGGAACTGACTCCACAGCCGCGAGACTCACCGTTTGAGAATACGACGATAATTTGCATATTTTTAGATTTAGTCTTAAAAACATGGCGTTAGTGGGTGAAAACTCGAAATAGCCCTCAAATGGCCCCGTGGGTTGCACCAACAACTCCCACGGGACCAACGTAACTCGTAGGAACTGGCCGCGCGGCCGCGGGACTCCTGGTTTGAGAATACTATGATATTTTTCATATTTCTAGACTTAGACTTAAAAACATGGCGTTAGAGGTTGAGAATTCGAAATCGTCCCTGAAGGTCCCCGTTGGTGGTACCAACGCCTCCCACGGGACCAATGTAACTCGTTGGAACTGACCCCGTAGCCGCGTGACTCCCGGTTTGAGAATACGACGGTAATTTCCATATTTTTAAATTTAAGCAAAACATGGAGTTAGAGGGAGAAAACTCGAAAAAACCGCCGAACGGAACCGTGGGTGGCACCAACACCTCCCACGGGACAAATGTAACTCGTAGGAACTAAACCCGCAGTCGCAGGACTCCCGGTTTGAGAATACGACGGTTATTTTCATAATTCTAGACTTAGGCGTAAAAACATGGCGTTATTGGTGAAAACTCAAAACTGCTCCCAAACGGCCCCGTGGGTGGCACCAACACCTCCCAAGGGACCAACGTAACTCGTAAGAACTGGCCCCGCAGCCGCGGGACTACCGATTTGAGAATATGATGGTAATTTGCATATTTCTAGACTTAGGTTTAAAAACATGGCATTAGAGGGTGAGAACTCGAAACATCCCCCGAACATCCCCGTGGGTGGCACCAACACCTCCCACGGGATCGATGTTACTCGTAGGAACTAACCCCACTATTGCGGACTCCCGGTTTGAGAATACGATGATAATTGTATATTTCTAGACTTAGGGTTAAAAACATGGCGTTAGAGGGTGAGAACTCGAAACAACCCCCGAACATCCCCGTGGGTGGCACCAACACCTCCCTCGGGACCAATGTAACTCGTAGGAACTAACCCCGCACCCGCGGGACTCTCGGTTTGAGAATACGATAGTAATTTTCGTATTTCCAGATTTAAGCAAAACATGGCATTAGAGGGTGAAAACTCGAAACAACCCTCGAGCGGCCCCGTGGGTGGCACCAACACCTCCCACGGGACCAGTGTAACTCGTAGGAACTGACCCCGCATCCGCGGGACTCCTGGTTTCAGAATACGATGATAATTTGTATATTTCTAGACTTAGGCTTAGAAACATCGCGTTAGAGGGTGAAAACTCGAAACAGCCCCCGAACATCCTTGTGGGTGGCACCAACACCTCCCACGGGACGAATGTACCTCGTAGGAACTAGCTGCGCAGTCGTGGGTCTCCCGGTTTGAAAATAGGATAATAATTTGAATATTTCTAGACTTAGGCTTAAAACATGGCGTTAGAGGGTGAGAACTCGAAACAGCCCCCTAACGTCCCCGTGGGTGACACCAACACCTCCAACGGAACCATTGTAACTCGTAGGAACTGACCCCACAGTCGCGAGACTCCCGGTTAGAGAATACGACGGTAATTTGCATATTTCTAGATTTAAGCAAAACATGGCGTTAGAGTGTGAAAACTCAAAACAACCCCCGAACGGCCCCGTTGGTGGGACCAACACCTCCCACGGGAACAATGTAACTCGTAGGAACAGACCTCACAGTCGCGGGTCTCCTGGTATGAAAATACAACCATAATTTGTACATTTTTAGACTTGGGCTTAAAAACATAGCGTTAGATGGTGAAAACTCGAAACAGCCCCTGAACGTCCCCGTGGGTGGCACCAACACCTCCCACGGGGTGAATGTAACTCGTAGGAACTGGTCGCGCAGCTGCGGGACTCCCGATTTGAGAATACGACGATAATTTGCATATTTCTAGACTTAGGCTTAAAAACATGGCGCTAGAGGGTGAGAACTCGAAACAGCCCCCGAACGTCCCCGTGGGTGGCACCAACACCTCTCACGGGATAAATGTAACTCGTAGGAACTGACCCCGTAGCCGCGGGATTCCCAATTTAAGAATATGACGGTAATTTGCATATTTTAAGATTTAAGCAAAACATAGCGTTAGAGTGTGAAAACTCGCAACATCCCCCGAATGGCCCTGTGGGTGGCACCAACATCTCCCACGGTGTCGGTTTGAGATTACGACGTTAATTTGCGTATTTTTGGACTTAGGCTTAAAAACATGGCGTTAGAAGATGAGAACTCGAAACATCCCCCGAACGTCCCCGTGGGTGGCACCAACACCTCCCACGGGACCAATGTAACTCGTAGGAACTGACCCCGTAGCCGCGGGACTCCCGGTTCGAGAATACGATAATAATTTACATATTTCTAGACTTAGGCTTAAAAACATGGCGTTAGAGGGTGAGAACTCGAAACAGCCCCCGAATATCCCCGTGGGCGGCACCAACACCTCCCACGGGACCAGTGTAGATTCGTAGGAACTGACCGCGCAGCCGCAGGACTCCCGGTCTAAGATTACGATGGTAATTTGAATATTTCTAGACTTAGGCTTAAAAACATGGCGTTAGAGGGTGAGAACTCGAAACAGCCCCTGAACGTCCCCGTGGGTGGTACCAACACCTCCCACGGGACCGATGTTACTCGTAGGAACTGACCCCAAAATTGCGGACTCCCGGTTTGAGAATACCATGATAATTTGCATATTTCTACACTTAGGCTTAAAAACATGGCGGTAGAGGGTGAGAACTCGAAACAGCTCCCGAACGTCCCCGTGGGTGGCACCAACACCTCTCACGGGACAAATGTAACACGTAGGAACTGACCCCGTAGCCACGGGATTCCCTATTTAAGAATACGACGGTAATTTGCTGTAATACCCCGTATTTTTGTGATATTTATTTTATGGGATTAATTAAATTAAATGCGTATTAATTGGAAATTAATCCGGGTTAAAAATACTAGCGAGATGCGTATTAATTGGAAATTAATCCGGGTTAAAAATACTAGCGAGATGCGAGTTGGTATTTGATTATATGTGCATATATGATTATATATGAATTTTGAATTATGAAATTTGTCGTGAGATTGAAATACGACAATTGGGAAATTTTGTTGAGACGCGTGTGACAGTCGCGTCATGATATATAATTATGATAATTAAAAAGTACATTTTATTTCTATTATCCGTATGGTCGTTTTGAGTCCGCCAACGCATCCGGAAGGGTCGAAATAGTCAGAAAACACTATCCGGGGGTTTGGTTTGGGTCCCGGGGTATTTTTAGGCCATACCGGCAACGTATAGGGGTAGTTTGGTAATTTTGAATTTTGAGGAATTAAAAGGTACGAAAATTGGGAGTTAATATCTGATTAGGCATTAACCCACTAAGCCCACTAATACCCAAATAGACTATAGAGGTTATTGAAAGTGTTCCTAATACAAACCCTAGCCTCCATAGCCACCATTAACCTTGGAGAAGAAAGCTTGTAGAAAGAGAGGAGAGGAGAAATCTGCAGTGGAGAGAGATCCGTTCATCAAATTCGTCATCAAATCCAGAGTTACCACTAAGGCAAGTGATTTATTCGTTTTTATAGAGAATGTTTCTTCCATGTGTAGGAATTGATAAAGAAAATCTGATTTGTTCTTGGGAGTTAATGAAAACCCATTAAAATTGGATATAGAAATTACATTCTTGATGAGGAAATTGCATGTAGATTGGTAGTTGATGATTATTCTGATGATATTCCAATTAGTATGAAACCAAAAACGGATTTAATTAGACTTCTAGATGAGTTATAAATTCTAGGGTTCATGTGTTTGAAATCGGGGAACAATATGTAGAGATTTGATAATTGATTAAAGTTAGAATGAATTAGCCCCACAAATCATGTTAGTGTATGACCTAAATACGTTTAGGAATGATTAGAGTGTTTAACCAATCGTTGGATGTATGTTTGAATGAGATCTGAGGTGTAGGCAGAT
Organism: Sambucus nigra; assembly: GCA_949130495.1. NCBI lineage: Eukaryota > Viridiplantae > Streptophyta > Magnoliopsida > Dipsacales > Adoxaceae > Sambucus > Sambucus nigra. Next base: position 273,072,186 of record OX422221.1, on the reverse strand, counting down.
TGGAAAAACGAGATAGGAATTTCTGGGCTTGAAACTGGCCACTTCGTTAGAAGACCTACCCAGGTCGTTCGAACGAGCTCGTTCGAACGAGCTTCTAACGAGTTGACAGTCTGAGTTCTAACGAGAACGATGTTCTTTCAAAGTTTTTCGTTCGAATGAGATCTCGTTAGAAGACCCAGTTCGTTCGAATGAACTCTCGTTCGAACAGCCTCGTTCGAACGAGACTTCGAACGAGTTGACAGTTTAGGCTTTTTTAGCCTGTTTTGATCCCGAGTGCCCCGTAACCTTGTGTATAGGTAGAGATAGCCTTTCCTCGATGAGTAATTGATACATTTGGGATGTTTGGGATATAATGAGGAGTCAAAACTAGAAGTGTAGTTTGAACCTAAAGGAAAATATGAAGTAGGACGTGAGTGTCTATTACGATGTGAGCTATTGACGGCCTAATTAAATATATTAACCAAGGGCATATAAATGGTGTAGTATTACATGTCGGTACGAGAAGAGATATGTACCAATATATTATGGTGATTACTAAGACGTGTGCATACTTAGTATATGTATTGATTTTATGTGTTTGACATACCTACCATACTTGCTATCACGGGAGGTTTGCGTTCGCTTAGGGCCCTCTAATGATTGTGTTGCCCGGATTTAGACTGGTTACCTCGATGAACATAGGTCAGAGAAGGACTTATTGGGATGTTAATAAGTCTGCTGATCGTGGGAGCGCAGGTATGTGCGTGACCCATGTGATGTGACTGTGTTCGCCTCCATTATTTATGATGTTGTTATCTGTGAACTATTCCTGAGAGATTCAGAATATGTGATCCTTATGTACGTGATGTACCGGGATGGATAGCAGGGTATGTGTGCACCGCAGCTAGTTCTCAGGGTGCTTGTATTGTATTGTATATTTATGATGTGAGTAATATACACTTAATTAATGGGAACTTTCATGTTAATATTGTGACTAAAATTTTGGTATTGTTTTGAGAAAACATAACGGGTTAACTGGTAGTGAAATTATATTGCATATTGAGAATCTGAGTTTAAGTAAAGTCCTTTGTTTATATGGTAACGTTAGAATGTATTATGGGAATCGAGTAGTAAGAGGTAGAACTTATTACGTTTTGGTTAGTTATATGTGTCATTTAGATGGATAATGTACGTTAGGAGTGCACATGGAGTCGAGAGGTGAGAATTTCATGTGAGTGCACGTCCTAACATGTATTTTGCATTTAATGTTTTAATGTTATTAAAACACTTGCTGTTTTCAAAATGTTTTCCACTTTCGGGCTCTGACCCATTTGCTTTCAAATCTATTTTTGTAAAAACCATTTTAGGTGCCCAACCACAAGGACACCATGCATAGGATTCTCATTCAGGTGACGAGCTGTAGCTGTTTGTGGAAGTTACAGGACTTTGCTTGTAGACGCTTCATCTACTTTGACTCTTTATTCAGCAGTTATCAGTTGTAGGGTATGTCGCCCATTTCTTTAGAGACAATCCATTTATTTCAGGTTTCAGACTTGTAGTATTATTTCCATTTGTTGGGATTATTGTGAGGTGTTTTTTTCCTCCGGATTTATTATGTATTATTGTTGGTTATTTCATTACTTCGTATGGTGAATGGATTATGTTGACTCTTCCATTATTCTTTTACTGCATGTTAATCAGACTTAACTTAAAATTTGGCACTTACTTTTTAAATACTAGGTGGTTAGTAATTATAAAAAAATGTTTTCAACAGTGATGCTATTAACTGAACCAACTTGGCATTTTGAATTAATTTAATAAAGGAGTAGCTACCCGGTATTTAATTAGTCGGGGTGTCACAGGTGGTATCAGAGCATCAGGTTATTATGTTTCCGTTGAGCTTTCTTTGATATAGAGCCCTATATTTTAGGACATGTTGTATTCTCTTGTATATGCTACGTTCTTCTGCTATTTTAAGTTTATAACTGCGAACTTATAAACTTCATTCTTATTTCAGATGCCTCCACGACGTGCACGAAGGGTTCCCAGGGATGCGACGCCAGAACCACAGCCCGCACCAGCTCAGGGCACGATGAATGCCGCCGAGGTTGCAGCCATTGTGGCTCAGGCGAAAAATGCCGCACTAGCTGTAGTTCAGCACGCACCACCTCAGGCGCCGATAGTCGCGCCAGTTCAGGGTCATGCATTCCCGTCTACTTAGGAACGTGTACGTGATGCTTTTCAGAAAGCACACCCTCCGGAGTTCGCAGGTAGCTCCGATGTGGTAGTTTCAAGTCAGTGGAGGAAGGATATACAGCGGCACTTGAGGATGTATGAGTGAACAGATGTCCAGAAGCAGATACTAGCTACTTTTAAGCTAGTGGGGTCAGCACTGAAGTGGTGGGAGTCTATTACCACCATAGAGGAGAGGGATACTCTCACTATTCAGGAGTTCTGGGTGCGGTTCGACCGCAAGTACTTTCCGTCAGCTGTTCATACGGAGATGAGAAGAAAGTTGATGAGCCTTCGACAGGAGGGTAAGACTGTGGCCTAGTATGAGGCCGAATTTACTGATCTTCTAAACATTATTCCGGATGAGATACCGACGGAGGAAAAGAAGATACAAAAATTTATGGACGGGTTGACATGGAGGATTCGTCAGCACTTGTTAGGGAACCTCTCGTTAGCCACTTATTCCGATGTGGTTAACGCTGCATTGCCCCATTGCCAGGATCATCACTTTCACATGACTGAAGGCAAGAGGTCAGGAGAGTCCAGCCATCAGGGCAGGACTGGGGGAAATTGTTCCAGTGGGGTACAATTTGTTCAGGGGCAGAGGCAGGGTGATCAGGGTACCCAGCAGGGGGATCACAAGAGGTTCAGGTCAGGAAATTTCAGGCACGGTCAGGGAGGTTTCCGGCAGGGCCATCAGGGTCCAAACGGCCATCAGCACCAGCAGGGTCGGAATGGTCAACAGCAGTTTCAGCAGGGCCAGCAGGGCCAGTGGAGGAATGGTAACGGCCACCAGGGCCGGGGGCAGCAGGGACAGAGAGGGGGGAACTTCCCAGGGAAGTGTTTTGTTTGTGGAAAAACTGGCCATAAACGCCAGGACTGTCCATTGGGGAGACTCACCATTAGCTACGGCAGAGAGCACAGTGACGTGTGTAGACTCACCATTGGGGAGTGGGTCACTTATTTTCTTTATATTCCGGGGAGTGGGGGTAGAGATTGGTAGTCTGGTATTACCTGCAGATATGTTGGTATTAGATATGCATGTTCACGATGTGATTATTGGTATCGATTGGCTCGTTGATTATAGAGCCATGATTGATTGCTTCGGTGGGAGCATTGTTTTGCCATTCCGTGGCAAGAGATGTTTGTAGTGGCGATGCCTCGCCCAGAGGGAGGCTCGACCGCTCATCTGTATTACCTAGAGGAGGATACCTCTAAGGAGGTTGTGATTCCTTTAGATTCGATCCCAGTTGTCAGGGAGTATTCTGATGTGTTTCAGGAGATACCGGGCCTACCCCCCAGTCGAGAGATAGACTTTGTTTTAGACTTATTACCAGGTACGAGACCTCTAGCACGCGCACCGTACCGTATGGCTCCAGCTGAGATGAGGGAGTTACGGGATCAGATTGAGCAGTTGTTGGGTCAGGGGTTTATTTGGAGGAGTACTTCACCGTGGGCAGCCCCTGTGTTGTTCGTGAACAAGAGAGATGGTTCACTGAGATTGTGTGTGGACTACCGAGAGTTGAATAAGGTCACGATACGGAATAAGTATCCGTTGCCTCGAATCGATGACTTATTCGACCAGTTGAGAGGAGCTTCTTTCTTCTAAAAGATTGATCTGAGATCTGGATACCATCAGTTGCGTATCAGGGAGGAGGATGTCTCGAAGACTGCGTTCTTGTCGAGATATGGTTCTTACGAGTTTCGGGTTATGCCTTTTGGTTTGACCAACGCTCCAGCAGTGTTTATGGACTTGATGAACAGAGTGTTCAGGGATTTCCTAGATCAGTTTGTCATTGTCTTCATCGATGATATTCTGGTTTACTCCCAGACAGAGGAGGAGCACGCCGAGCATTTGAGGCAAGTTTTGCAGACACTACGTCAGAACGAGTTGTATGCAAAATATGAGAAATGCGGGTTTTGGCTGAAGGAGGTCCAGTTTTTGGGACATATTATTTCTGATCGGGGGATATCTGTTGATCCGGGGAAAGTATCCGCGGTGAGGGAGTGGGGACAGCCCACGACACCGACAGAGATTCGTAGTTTCTTGGGCCTAGCAGGATACTACAGGAGGTTCATTCGGGGATTCTCGAAGATAGCAGGTCCTTTGACACATCTGACTCGTAAGGGTGTGCCATTCATCTGGAGTGATGCCTGTCAGTTGGCATTTGATGAGTTGAAGGATAAGTTGACCTCAGCACCTGTGTTAGCATTACCGAGACCGGGAGTTGAGTATCTAGTATACACCGATGCGTCCCTACAAGGACTTGGAGGTGTATTGCAGCAGGAGAGTCAGGCCATAGCTTATGCTTCCCGTAAGTTAAAGCCTTACGAGAAGAATTACCCCACTCATGACTTGGAGTTGGCGGCAGTTGTATTTGCCCTTCGGATATGGAGACATTATCTTTTGGGAGAAAAGTTTCGGTTATTCACAGACCACAAGTCCCTACAGTACCTATTCACGCAGAATGAGTTGAATATGCGGCAGCGAAGGTGGCTTGAGTTTGTGAAGGACTATCAGTTTGATATCCAGTATCACCCGGGAAAGGCTAATGTGGTAGCAGACGCGTTGAGCCGTAGGCCAGCAGATGAAGTGGCAGAGGTGTGGAAGGCCAAGTGGAAAGAATTGGGACACCAGGATGCAGTGGCCCAATCATTCATGTCGGTAACGACTGTTACGCCGCAGATTATCACGAGAGTGGTAAAGGCACAAGAAGATGACTCATTCTGTCAGGAGCAGATAGTTCAATTACTAGCAGAGGGAGCCGAGTCCTACACCGTTAGCTTAGACGGGGGATTACGCTTCAATGGGAGGTTAGTAGTTCCGGTAGGGGAGGAATTGAGACACGAGGTGATGGCCGAGTCGCACGGCTCACGGTTCGCGGTACATCCCTGTGGGGACAAAATGTACGAAGACATGATACGTCAGTATTGGTGGAGCGGGATGAAGAGAGATATTGCCGAGTTTGTTTCTAAATGCGCCACTTGTCAGCTAGTAAAAGTGGATCATCAGAGACCGGCAGGACTGCTACAGACGTTGGAGGTCCCGATGTGGATGTGGGAGAGCATATCCATGGACTTTATCACGGGGTTGCCTACGTCACAGAGAGGTCACGACTCCATTTGTGTGATTGTGGACAGGTTGACCAAAGTCGCTCATTTTCTAGCCGTAAAGACAGACTACACTGCGGGACAGTATGCCCAGCTCTTTATTGCAGAGATAGTGAGACTTCACGGTGTGCCCTTAAATATCGTGTCTGACCGAGACAAGATATTTGTTTCACGGTTTTGGGAGAGTTTTCAGGAGGCCATGGGCACGAAATTGCGGTTGAGTACGGCGTATCACCCGCAGACTGATGGGCAAATGGATCGTACAAACCAGATGTTGGAGGACATGCTACGTATGAGTATCATTGATTTTGGGGGTGGATGGGAGCAGTATCTTCCACTGGTGGAGTTTGCTTACAACAACTCCTACCAGTTCACCATTGGCATGGCTCCATTTGAGGCATTGTACGGTAGACCTTGTCGTTCCCCAGCATGTTGGTTGGAGGTGGGGGACAACAAACTACTTGGGCCGGAAGTGATTCAGGATACTTCGGCGAGGATAGAATTGATTCGGAGTCGCATTTGGGTAGCTTAGGATCGGCAGAAGAGCTATGCTGATGCGAAGAGGTTCTTCAGAGAGTTTCAAGTGGGGGACCAGGTTTTTCTCAGGGTATCTCCTATGAAGGGGATTATGCGTTTCGTGAAGAAAGGTAAGTTGGCACCGAGATATGTGGGACCATTTCCTATTATTGAGCGGATTGGACCGGTTCCGTATAGGATTGGATTACCGGAGCATTTGCATCGGATTCACGATGTATTTCATATTTCGTCGCTAAGGAAATATCTTAGAGACAATTTGGCTCATTCTCATATTGCTTTGGAGGACATCGATTTCCAACCTGATAGCTCCTACGAGGAGGGGCCGATTGCTATTTTGGACCGAAGTGAACGGAAACTGAGGTCAAAGATCGTTCCGTTAGTGCGTGTTCAATGGCGACATCATAATCTCGAGGAGTCCACATGGGAGCGCGAGGATGAGATGCGCATCCAGAGTTGTTCTTACCAGGTACTTTCTAGTTCCGAATTTCGGGACGAAATTCAGTTATTAGGGGGGAAGTATGTAATACCCTGTATTTTTGTGATATTTATTTTATGGGATTAATTAAATTAAATGCGTATTAATTGGAAATTAATACGGGTTCAAAATACTAGCGAGATGCATATTAATTGGAAATTAATCCGGGTTGAAAATACTAGCGAGATGCGAGTTGGTATTTGATTATATGTGCATATATGATTATATATGAATTTTGAATTATGAAATTTGTCGTGAGATTGAAATACGACAATTTGGAAATTTTGTTGAGACGCGTGTGACAGTCGCGTCATGGTATATAATTATGATAATTAAAAAGTGCATTTTATTTCTATTATTTGTATGGTCATTTTGAGTGCGCCAACGCGTCCGGAAGGGTCGAAATAGTCAGAAAACACTAGCCGGGGGTTTGGTTTGGGTCCCGGGGTATTTTTAGGCCATACCGGCAACGTATAGGGGTAGTTTGGTAATTTTGAATTTTGAGGAATTAAAAGCTATGAAAATTGGAAGTTAATATCTGATTAGACATTAACCCACTAAGCCCACTAATACCCAAATAGACTACGGAGGTTATTGAAAGTGTTCCTAAGACAAACCCTAGCCTCCATAGCCACCATTAACCTTGGAGAAGAAAGCTTGTAGAAAGAGAGGAGAGGAGAAATCTGCAGAGGAGAGAGATCCGTTCATCAAATTCGTCATCAAATCCAGAGTTACCATTAAGGCAAGTGATTTAATTTCGCTTTTATAGAGAATGTTTCTTCCATGTGTAGGAATTGATAAAGAAAATCTGATTTGTTCTTGGGAGTTAATGAAAACCCAATAAATTTGGATATAGAAATTACATTCTTGATGAGGAAATTGCATGTAGATTGGTAGTTGATGATTATTCTGATGATATTCCAATTAGTATGAAACCAAAAATGGATTTAATTAGACTTCTAGATGAGTTATAAATTCTAGGGTTCATGTGTTTGAAATTGGGGAAAAATATGTAGAGATTTGATAATTGATTAAAGTTAGAATGAATTAGCCCCACAAATCATGTTAGTATATGACCTAAATACGTTTAGGAATGATTAGAGACTTTAAACAATCGTTGGATTTATGTTTGAATGAGATTTGAGGTGTAGATAGATTGGAAAAACGAGATAGGAATTTCTGGGCTTGAAACTGGCCACTCGTTAGAAGACCTACCCAGGTCGTTCGAATGAGCTCGTTCGAACGAGCTTCTAACGAGTTGACAGTCTGAGTTCTAACGAGAGCGATGTTCGTTCAAAGTTTTTCGTTCGAACGAGATCTCGTTAGAAGACCCAGTTTGTTCGAACGAACTCTCATTCGAACAGCCTCGTTCGAACGAGACTTCGAACGAGTTGACAGTTTAGGCTTTTTAGCCTGTTTTGATCCCGAGTGCCCCGTAACCTTGTGTATAGGTAGAGATAGCCTTTCCTCGATGAGTAATTGATATATTTGGGATGTTTGGGATATAATGAGGAGTCAAACCTAGAAGTGTAGTTTGAACCTAAAGGAAAATATGAAGTAGGACGTGAGTGTCTATTACGATGTGAGCTATTGACGGCCTAATTAAATATATTAACCAAGGGCATATAAATGGTGTAGTATAACATGTCGGTACGAGAAGAGATATGTACCAATATATTATGGTGATTACTAAGACGTGTGCATACTTAGTATATGTATTGATTTTATGTGTATGACATACCTACCATACTTGCTATCACGGGAGGTTTGCGTTTGCTTAGGGCCCTCTAATCCTTGTGTTGCCCGGATTTAGACTGGTTACCTCGATGAACATAGGTCAGAGAAGGACTTATTGGGATGTTAATAAGTCTGCTGATCGTGGGAGCGCAGGTATGTGCGTGACCCATGTGATGTGACTGTGTTCGCCTCCATTATTTGTGATGTTGTTATCTGTGAACTATTCCTGAGAGATTCGGAATATGTGATCCTTATGTACGTGATGTATCGGGATGGATAGCAGAGTATGTGTGCACCGCAGCTCGTTCTCGGGGTGCTTGTATTGTATTGTATATTTATGATGTGAGTAATATACACTTAATTAATGGGAACTTTCATGTTAATATTGTGAATAAAATTTTGATATTGTTTTGAGAAAACATAACAGGTTAACTGGTAGTGAAATATATTGCATATTGAGAATCTGAGTTTAAGTAAAGCCCTCTGTTTATATGGTAACGTTAGAATGTAATATGGGAATCGAGTAGTAAGAGGTAGAACTTATTACGTTTTGGTTAGTTATATGTGTCATTTAGATGGATAATGTACGTTAGGAGTGCACATGGAGTCGAGAGGTGAGAATTTCATGTGAGTGCACGTCCTAACATGTATTTTGCATTTAATGTTTTAATGTTACTAAAACACTTGCTGTTTTCAAAATGTTTTCCACTTTCGGGCTCTGACCCATTTGCTTTCAAATTTATTTTTGTAAAAAACATTTTAGGTGCCCAGCCACAAGGACACCATGCATAGGATTCTCATTCAGGTGACGAGCTGTAGCTGTTTGTGGAAGTTACAGGACTTTGCTTATAGACGCTTCATCTACTTTGACTCTTTATCCAGCAGTTATCAGTTGTAGGGCATGTCGCCCATTTCTTTAGAGACAATCCATTTATTTCAGGTTTCAGACTTGTAGTATTATTTCCATTTGTTGGGATTGTTGTGAGGAGTTTTTTCCTCCGGATTTATTATGTATAATTGTTGGTTATTTCATTACTTCGTATGGTGAATGGATTCTGTTGACTCTTCCATTATTCTTTTACTGCATGTTAATCAGACTTAACTTAAAATTTGGCACTTACTTTTTAAATACTAGGCGGTTAGTAATTATAAAAAAATGTTTTCAACAGTGATGATTTTAACTGAACCAACTTGGCATTTTGAATTAATTTAATAAAGGTGTAGCTACCCGGTATTTAATTAGTCGGGGTGTCACATTTGCATATTTTAAGATTTAAGCAAAACATGGCGTTAGAGTGTGAAAACTCGAAACAACCCCCGAACGGCCCTGTGGGTGGCACCAACACCTCCCACGGTGACCCCGCACCCGCGGGACTCTCGGTTTGAGAATAAAATAGTGATTTTTGTATTTCCAGATTTAAGCAAAACATGGCGTTAGAGGGTGAAAACTCGAAACAACCCCCGAGCGGCCCTGTGGGTGGTACCAATACATCCCACGGGACCAGTGTAACTCGTAGGAACTGACCCCGCATCCGCGGGACTCCTGGTTTGAGAATACGATGATAATTTGTATATTTCTAGACTTAGGCTTAGAAACATGGCGTTAGAGGGTTAAAACTCGAAATAGACCCCGAACATCCCTGTGGGTGGCACCAACACCTCCCACGGGACCAATGTACCTCGTAGGAACTAGCCGCGCAGTCGTGGGACTGCCAGTTTGAAAATAGGATAATAATTTGAATATTTCTAGACTTAGGCTTAAAACATGGCGTTAGAGGGTGAGAACTCAAAACAGCCCCCGAACGTCCCCGTGGGTGACACCAACACCTCCAACGAAACCAATGTAACTCGTAGGAACTGACCCCACAGCCGTGAGACTCCCGGTTAGAGAATACGATGGTAATTTGCATATTTCTATATTTAAGCAAAACATGGCGTTAGAGTGTGAAAACTTCAAACAACCCCCGAACGGCCCCGTGGGTGGCACCAACACCTCCCACGGCAACAATGTAACTCGTAGGAATTGACCTCACAGTCGCGGGACTCCAGGTATGAAAATACAACCATAATTTGTACATTTTTAGACTTAGGCTTAAAAACATAGCGTTAGATGGTGAAAACTCGAAACAACCCCTGAACGTCCCCGTGGGTGGCACCAACACCTCCCACGGGACCAATGTAACTCGTGGGAACTGGCCGCGTAGCTGCGGGACTCCCGATTTGAGAATACGATGATAATTTGCATATTTCTAGACTTAGGCCTAAAAACATGGCGTTAGAGGGTGAGAACTCGAAACAGCCCCCGAACGTCCCCGTGGGTGGAACCAACACCTCTCACGGGACAAATGTAACTCGTAGGAACTGAACCCGTAGCCACGGGATTCCCGATTTAAGAATACGTCGGTAATTTGCATATTTTAAGATTTAAGCAAAACATGGCGTTAGGGTGTGAAAACTCGAAACAACCCCCGAACGGCCCTGTGGGTGGCACCAACACCTCCCACGGTGACGCCGCAGCCGCGGGACTGCCGGTTTGAGAATACGACGATAATTTGCGTATTTTTGGACTTAGGCTTAAAAACATGGCGTTAGAGGATGAGAACTCGAAACATCCCCCGAACGTCCCCGTGGGTGGCACCAACACCTCCCACGGGACCAATTTAACTCGTAGGAACTGACCCCGTAGCCATGGGACTCCCGGTCTGAGAATACGACAATAATTTGCATATTTCTAGACTTAGGTTTAAAAACATGGCATTAGAGGGTGAGAACTCGAAACAGCACCCGAACGTCCCCGTGGGTGGCACCAACACCTCCCATGGGACCATTGTAGATTCGTAGGAACTGACCCCGCAGTCGCAGGACTCCCGGTCTAAGATTACGACGGTAATTTGAATATTTCTAGACTTAGGCTTAAAAACACGGCGTTAGAGGGTGAGAACTCGAAACAGCCCCTGAACGTCCCCGTGGGTGGCACCAACACCTCCCACGGGACCGATGTTACTCGTTGGAACTGACCCGACAATTGCGGACTCCCTGTTTGAGAATATGATGATAATTTGTATATTTCTACACTTAGGCTTAAAAATATGGCGTTAGAGGGTGAGAACTCGAAACAACCCCCGAACGTCCCCGTGGGTGGCACCAACACCTCTCACGGGACAAATGTAACTCGTAGGAACTGACCCCGCAGTACTGGGACTCTCGATTTAAGAATACGACGGTAATTTGCATATTTTAAGATTTAAGGAAAACATGGCATTAGAGGGTGAAAACTCGAAACAGCCCCTGAACGTCCCCGTGGGTGGCACCAACACCTCCCACGGGACCAATGTAACTCGTAGGAACTGGCTGCACAGCCACGGGACTCCCGGTTTGAGAATACGATGATAATTTGCATATTTCTAGACTTAGGCTTAAAAACATGGTGTTAGAGGGTGAGAACTCGAAACAGCCCCCGAACGTCCACGTGGGTTGTACCATCACCTCCCACGGGACCAATGTAACTCGTAGGAACTGACCCCGCAGCCGCGGGACTCCCGGTCTGAGAATACGATGGTAATTTGCATAATTCTTTGCTTAGGCTTAAAAACATGGTGTTAGACGGTGAAAACTCGAAACAACACCCGAACGTCACCGATGGTGGCACCAACACCTCCCATGGGACCAATGTAACTCGTAGGAACTGACCCCATAACCGCGGGAGTCACTGTTTGAGAATACGACGATAATTTGCATATTTCTAGATTTAGTCTTAAAAACATGGAGTTAGTGGGTGAAAACTCGAAATAGCCCTCAAATGGCCCCGTGGGTTGCACCAATAACTCCCACGGGACCAACGTAACTCGTAGGAACTGGCCGCGCGGCCGCGGGACTCATGGTTTGAGAATACTATGATATTTTTCATATTTCTAGACTTAGACTTAAAAACATGGCGTTAGAGGTTGAGAACTCGAAATAGTCCCCGAAAGTCCCCGTTGGTGGTACCAACGCCTCCCACGGGACCAATGTAACTCGTTGGAACTGACCCCGTAGCCGCGTGACTCCCGGTTTGAGAATACGATGGTAATTTCCATATTTTTAAATTTAAGTAAAACATGGAGTTAGAGGGAGATAACTCGAAACAACCGCTGAACGGAACCGTGGGTGGCACCAACACCTCCCATGGGACAAATGTAACTCGTAGGAACTAAACCCGCAGTCGCGGGACTCCCGGTTTGAGAATACGATGATTATTTTCATAATTCTAGACTTAGGCTTAAAAACATGGCGTTATTGGTGAAAACTCAAAACTACTCCCAAACGGCCCCGTGGGTGAAACCAACACCTCTCATGGGACCAACGTAACTCGTAGGAACTGGCCCCGCAACCGCGGGATTCCCGAATTGAGAAAATGACGATAATTTGCATATTTCTAGACTTAGGTTTAAAATCATGGCAATAGAGGGTGAGAACTCGAAACATCCCCCGAACATCCCCGTGGGTGGCACCAACACCTCCCACGAGATCGATGTTACTCGTAGGAACTGACCCCACAATTGCGGAATCCCGGTTTGAGAATACGATGATAATTTGTGTAATTCTAGACTTAGGCTTAAAAACATGGCGTTAGAGGGTGAGAACTCGAAACAACCCCCGAACATCCCCGTGGGTGGCACCAACACCTCCCTCGAGACCAATGTAACTCGTAGGAACTAACCCCACACCCGCGGGACTCTCGGTTTGAAAATACGATAGTAATTTTCGTATTTCCAGATTTAAGTAAAACATGGCGTTAGAGGGTGAAAACTCGAAACAACCCCCGAGCGGCCTCGTGGGTGGCACCAACACCTCCCACAGGACCAGTGTAACTCGTAGGAACTGACCCCACATCCGCGGGACTCCTGGTTTGAGAATACGATGATAATTTGTATATTTATAGACTTAGGCTTAGAAACATCGCGTTAGAGGGTGAAAACTCGAAACAGCCCCCGAACATCTCTGTGGGTGGCACCAACACCTCCCAAGGGACCAATGTACCTCGTAGGAACTAGCCGCGCAGTCGTGGGACTCCCGGTTTGAAAATAGGATAATAATTTGAATATTTCTAGACTTAGGCTTTAAACATGGCGTTAGAGGGTGAGAACTCGAAACAGCCCCCGAACGTCTCCGTGGGTGACACCAACACCTCCAACGGAACCAATGTAACACGTAGAAACTGACCCCACAGCCGCGAGACTCCCGGTTAGAGAATACGACGGTAATTTGCATATTTCTAGATTTAAGGAAAACATGGCGTTAGAGTGTGAAAACTCAAAACAACCCCCGAACGACCCCGTTGGTGGCACCAAAACCTCCCACGGGAACAATGTAACTCGTAGGAACAGACCTCGCAGTCGCGGGTCTCCTGGTATGAAAATACAACCATAATTTGTACATTTTTACACTTAGGCTTAAAAACATAGTGTTAGATGGTGAAAACTCAAAACAGCCCCTGTACGTCCCCGTCGGTGGCACCAACACCTCCCACGGGACGAATGTAACTCATAGGAACTGGTCGCGTACCTGCGGGACTCTCGATTTGAGAATACGACGATAATTTTCATATTTCTAGACTTAGGCTTAAAAATATGGCGTTAGAGGGTGAGATCTCGAAACAGCCCCCGAACGTCCCCGTGGGTGGCACCAACACCTCCCACGGGACAAATGTAACTCGTAGGAACTGACCCCGTAGCCGCGGGATTCCCGATTTAAGAATACGACGGTAATTTGCATATTTTAACATTTAAGCAAAACATAGCGTTAGAGTGTGAAAACTCGAAACAACCCCCGAACGACCCTGGGGGTGGCACCAACACCTCCCACGGTGTCCCCGCAGCCGCGGGACTGTCGGTTTGAGATTACGATGATAATTTGCATATTTTTGGACTTAGGCTTAAAAACATGGTGTTAGAGGATGAGAACTCGAAACATCCCCCGAACGTCCCCGTGGGTGGCACCAACACCTCCCACGGGACCAATGTAACTCGCAGGAACTGACCCCGTAACCGCGGGACTCCCGGTTTGAGAATACGACAATAATTTGCATATTTCTAGACTTAGGCTTAAAAGCATGGCGTTAGAGGGTGAGAACTCGAAATAGCCCCCGAACGTCCACGTGGGTGGCACCAAGACCTCCCACGGGACCAGTGTAGATTCGTAGGAACTGACCGCGCAGCCGCAGGATTCCCGATCTAAGATTACGATGGTAATTTGAATATTTCTAGACTTAGGCTTAAAAACATGGCGTTAGAGGGTGAGAACTCGAAACAGCCCCTGAACATCCCCGTGGGTGGCACCAACACCTCCCACGGGACCAATGTAACTCGTAGGAACTGACCCCGTAGCCGCGGGACTCCCGGTTTTGAGAATACGACAATAATTTGCATATTTCTAGACTTAGGCTTAAAAACATGGCGTTAGAGGGTGAGAACTCGAAACAGCCCCCGAACGTCCCCGTGGGTGACACCAACACCTCCAACAGAACCAATGTAACTCGTAGAAACTGACCCCACAGCCGCGAGACTCCCGGTTAGAGAATACGACGATAATTTGCATATTTCTAGATTTAAGGAAAACATGGCGTTAGAGTGTGAAAACTCAAAACAACCCCCGAACGGCCCCGTTGGTGGCACCCACACCTCCCACGGGAACAATGTAACTCATAACGACAGACCTCGCAGTCGCGGGTCTCCTGGTATGAAAATACAACCATAATTTGTACATTTTTAGACTTAGGCTTAAAAACATAGTGTTAGATGATGAAAACTCGAAACAGCCCCTGAACGTCCCCGTGGGTGGCACCAACACCTCCCACGGGATGAATGTAACTCATAGGAACTGGTCGCGTAGCTGCGGGACTCCCGATTTGAGAATACGACGATAATTTGCATATTTCTAGGCTTAGGCTTAAAAACATGGCGTTAGAGGGTGAGAACTCGAAACAGCCCCCGAACGTCCCCGTGGGTGGCACCAACACCTCTCACGGGACAAACGTAACTCGTAGGAACTGACCCCGTAGCCGCGGGATTCCCGATTTAAAAATACGACGGTAATTTGCATATTTTAAGATTTAAGCAAAGCATAGCGTTAGAGTATGAAAACTCGAAACAACCCTCGAACGGCCCTGTGGGTGGCACCATCACCTCCCACGGTGACCCCGCAGCCGCGGGACTGTCGGTTTGAGATTATGACGATAATTTGCGTGTTTTTGGACTTAGGCTTAAAAACATGGAGTTAGAGGATGAGAACTCGAAACATCCCCCGAACGTCCTCGTGGGTGGCACCAACACCTCCCACGGGACCAATGTAACTCGTAGGAACTGACCCCGTAGCCGCGGGACTCCCGGTTTGAGAATACGACGATAATTTGCATATTTCTAGACTTAGGCTTAAAAACATGGCGTTAGAGGGTGAGAACTCGAAACAGCCCCCGAACGTCCCCGTGGGTGGCACCAAGACCTCCCACGGGACCAGTGTAGATTCGTAGGAACTGACCGCGCAGCCGCAGGACTCCCGGTCTAAAATTACGATGGTAATTTGAATATTTCTAGACTTAGGCTTAAAAACATGGCGTTAGAGGGTGAGAACTCGAAACAACCCCTGAACGTCCCCGTGGGTGGCACCAACACCTCCCACGGGACCAATGTTACTCGTAGGAACTGACCCCACAATTGCGGACTCCCGGTTTGAGAATACCATGACAATTTTCATATTTCTACACTTAGGCTTAAATATATGGCGTTAGAGGGTGAGAACTCGAAACAGCCCCCGAACGTCCCCGTGGGTGGCACCAACACCTCTCACGGGACAAATGTAACACGTAGGAACTGACCCCGTAGCCACGGGATTCCCTATTTAAGAATACGATGGTAATTTGCATATTTTAAGATTTAAGCAAAACATGGCGTTAGTGTGTGAAAACTCGAAACAACCCCCGAATGGCCCTGTGGGTGGCACCAACACCTCCCACTGGACCAATGTACCTCGTAGGAACTAGCCGCGCAGTCATGGGACTCCCGATTTGAAAATACGATAATAATTTGAATATTTCTAGACTTTGGCTTAAAACATGGTGTTAGAGGGTGAGAACTCGAAACAGCCCCCGAACGCCCCCGTGGGTGACACCAACACCTCCAACGGAACCAATGTAACTCGTAGGATTTGACCCCACGGCCGTGAGACTCCCGGTTAGAGAATACGATGGTAATTTGCATATTTCTAGTTTTTATTAAAACATGGCGTTAGAGTGTGAAAACTTCAAACAGCCCCCGAACGGCCCCGTGGGTGGCACCAACACCTCCCACGGCAACAATGTAACTCGTAGGAACTGACCTCGCAGTCGTGGGACTCCCGGTATGAAAATACAACCATAATTTGTACAGTTTTAGACTTAGGCTTAAAAACATAGCGTTAGATGGTGAAAACTCGAAACAACCCCTGAACGTCCCCGTGGGTGGCACCAACACCTCCCACGGGACCAATGTAACTCGTAGGAACTGGCCGCGCAGCTGCGGGACTCCCAATTTGAGAATACGACGATAATTTACATATTTCTAGACTTAGGCTTAAAAACATGGCGTTAGAGGGTGAGAACTCGAAACAGCCCCCGAACGTCCCCGTGGGTGGCACCAACACCTCTCGCGGGACAAATGTAACTCGTAGGAACAGAACCCGTAGCCGCGGGATTCCCGATTTAAGAATACGTCGGTAATTTTCATATTTTAAGATTTAAGCAAAACATGGCGTTAGAGTGTGAAAACTCGAAACAACCCCCGAACGGCCCTGTGGGTGGCACCAAAACCTCCCACGGTGACCCCGCAGCCGCGGGACTGCCGGTTTGAGAATACGACGATAATTTGTGTGTTTTTGGACTTAGGCTTAAAAACATGGCGTTAGAGGATGAGAACTCGAAACATCCCCCGAACGTCCTCGTGGGTGGCACCAACACCTCCCACGGGACCAATGTAACTCGTAGGAACTGACCCCGTAGCCGCGGGACTCCCGGTTTGAGAATACGACGATAATTTGCATATTTCTAGACTTAGGCTTAAAAACATGGCGTTAGAGGGTGAGAACTCGAAACAGCCCCCGAACGTCCCCGTGGGTGGCACCAAGACCTCCCACGGGACCAGTGTAGATTCGTAGGAACTGACCGCACAGCCGCAGGACTCCCGGTCTAAAATTACGATGGTAATTTGAATATATCTAGACTTAGGCTTAAAAACATGGCGTTAGAGGGTGAGAACTCGAAACAACCCCTGAACGTCCCCGTGGGTGGCACCAACACCTCCCACGGAACCAATGTTACTCGTAGGAACTGACCCCATAATTGCGGACTCCCGGTTTGAGAATACCATGACAATTTGCATATTTCTACACTTAGGCTTAAATATATGGCGTTAGAGGGTGAGAACTCGAAACAGCCCCCGAACGTCCCCGTGGGTGGCACCAACACCTCTCACGGGACAAATGTAACACGTAGGAACTGACCCCGTAGCCACGAGATTCCCTATTTAAGAATACGATGGTAATTTTCATATTTTAAGATTTAAGCAAAACATGGCGTTAGAGTGTGAAAACTCGAAACAACCCCCGAATGGCCCTGTGGGTGGCACCAACACCTCCCACTGGACCAATGTCCCTCGTAGGAACTAGCCGCGCAGTCATGGGACTCCCGATTTGAAGATACGATAATAATTTGAATATTTCTAGACTTTGGCTTAAAACATGGTGTTAGAGGGTGAGAACTCGAAACAGCCCCCGAACGCCCCCGTGGGTGACACCAACACCTCCAACGGAACCAATGTAACTCGTAGGATTTGACCCCACGGCCGTGAGACTCCCGGTTAGAGAATACGATGGTAATTTGCATATTTCTAGTTTTTATTAAAACATGGCGTTAGAGTGTGAAAACTTCAAACAGCCCCCGAACGGCCCCGTGGGTGGCACCAACACCTCCCACGGCAACAATGTAACTCGTAGGAACTGACCTCGTAGTCGTGGGACTCCCGGTATGAAAATACAACCATAATTTGTACAGTTTTAGACTTAGGCTTAAAAACATAGCGTTAGATGGTGAAAACTCGAAACAACCCCTGAACGTCCCCGTGGGTGGCACCAACACCTCCCACGGGACCAATGTAACTCGTAGGAACTGGCCGCGTAGCTGCGGGACTCCCGATTTGAGAATACGATGATAATTTACATATTTCTAGACTTAGGCTTAAAAACATGGCGTTAGAGGGTGAGAACTCGAAACAGCCCCCGAACGTCCCCGTGGGTGGCACCAACACCTCTCGCGGGACAAATGTAACTCGTAGGAACAGAACCCGTAGCCGCGGGATTCCCGATTTAAGAATACGTCGGTAATTTTCATATTTTAAGATTTAAGCAAAACATGGCGTTAGAGTGTGAAAACTCGAAACAACCCCCGAACGGCCCTGTGGGTGGCACCAACACCTCCCACGGTGACCCCGCAGCCGCGGGACTGCCGGTTTGAGAATACGACGATAATTTGCGTATTTTTGGGCTTAGGCTTAAAAACATGGCGTTAGAGGATGAGAACTCGAAACATCCCCCGAACTTCTCCGTGGGTGGTACCAACACCTCCCACGGGACCAATGTAACTCGTAGGAACTGACCCTGTAGCCGCGGGACTCCCGGTCTGAGAATACGACGATAATTTGCATATTTCTAGGCTTAGGTTTAAAAACATGGCGTTAGAGGGTGAGAACTCAAAACAGCCCCTGAACGTCCCGGTGGGTGGCACCAACACCTCCCATGGGACCAGTGTAGATTCGTAGCAACTGACCCCACAGCCGGAGGACTCCCGGTCTAAGATTACGACGGTAATTTGAATATTTCTAGACTTAGGCTTAAAAACATGGCGTTAGAGAGTGAGACCTCAAAACAGCCCCTGAACGTCCCCGTGGATGGCACCAACACCTCCCACGGGACCGATGTTACTCGTAGGAACTGACCCCACAATTGCGGACTCCCGGTTTGAGAATATGATGATAATTTGCATTTTTCTACACTTAGGCTTAAAAACAAGGCGTTAGAGGGTGAGAACTCGAAACAACCCCCGAACGTCTCCGTGGGTGGCACCAACACCTCTCACGGGACAAATGTAACTCGTAGGAACTGACCCCGCAGTACTCGGACTCCCGATTTAAGAATACAACGGTAATTTGCATATTTTAAGATTTAAGCAAAACATGGCATTAGAGGGTGAAAACTCGAAACAGCCCCTGAACATCCCCGTGGGTGGCACCAACACCTCCCACGGGACCAATGTAACTCATATGAACTGGCTGCGCAGCCGCGGGACTCCCGATTTGAGAATACGATGATAATTTGCATATTTCTAGACTTAGGCTTAAAACATGGCGTTAGAGGGTGAGAACTCGAAACAGCCCCCGAACGTCCCCGTGGGTGGCACCATCACCTCCCATGGGACCAATGTAACTCGTAGGAACTGACCCCGCAGCCGCGGGACTCCCGGTCTGAGAATACGATGGTAATTTGCATAATTCTTGGCTTAGGCTTAAAAACATGGTGTTAGAGGGTGAAAACTCGAAACAACACCCGAACTTCGCCGAGGGTGGCACCAACACCTCCCATGGGACCAATGTAGCTCTTAGGAATTAACCCCACAACCGCGGGACTCACTGTTTGAGAATACGACGATAATTTGCATATTCCTAGATTTAGTCTTAAAAACATGGCGTTAGTGGGTGAAAACTCGAAATAGCCCTCAAATGGCCCCGTGGGTTGCACCAATATTAACCACGGGACCAACGTAACTCGTAGGAACTGGCCGCGTGGCCGCGGGACTCCTGGTTTGAGAATACAATGATATTTTTCATATTTCTAGACTTAGACTTAAAAACATGGCGTTAGAGGTTGAGAACTCGAAATAGTCCCCGAAGGTCCCCGTTGGTGCCACCAACGCCTCCCACGGGACTAGTGTAACTCGTTGGAACTGACCCCGTAGCCGCGTGACTCCCGGTTTGAAAATACGACGATAATTTCCATTTTTTTTAAATATATGCAAAACATGGAGTTAGAGGGAGAAAACTCGAAACAACCGCCGAACGGCCCCGTGGGTGGCACCAACACCTCCCACGGGATAAATGTAACTCGTAGGAACTAAACCCGCAGTCGCGGGACTCTCGGTTTGAGAATACGACGGTTATTTTCATAATTCTAGACTTAGGCTTAAAAACATGGCGTTATTGGTGAAAACTCAAAACTGCTCCCAAACGGCCCCGTGGGTGGCACCAACACCTCCCATGGTACCAACGTAACTCGTAGGGACTGGAACCGCAGCCGCGGGACTCCCGATTTGAGAATATGACGATAATTTTTATATTTCTAGACTTTGGTTTAAAAACATGGCATTAGAGGGTGAGAACTCAAAACAACCCTCGAACATCCTCGTGGGTGGCACCAACACCTCCCACGGGACCAATATAATTCGAAGGAACTAACCTCGCAGCCGCGAGACTCTCGGTCTGAGGGTACTATGGTAATTTGCATATTTCTAAACTTAAGCTTAAAAACATGGCGTTAGAGGGTGAAAACTCAAAACAACCCCCAAACGGCCCCGTGGGTGGCACCAACACCTCCCACGGGACCAATGTGACTCATAGGAACTGACCCCGTACCCGCGGGATTCCCGGTTTGAGAGTACGATGATAATTGCATATTTATAGATTTAGGCTTAAAAACATGGCTTTAGAGGGTGAAAACTCGAAACAGCCCCCGAACGGCCTCGTGGGTGGCCCCAACACCTCCCACGGGACCAATGTGACTCGTAGGAACTGACCCCGCAGCCGCGGGATTCCCGATTTGAGAATACGATGATTATATGTATATTTATAGGCTTAGGCTTAAAAACATGGCGTTAGAGGTTGAAAACTAGAAACAGCCCCCGAACGGCCCCGTGGGTAGCACCAACACCTGCCAAGGGACCAATGTGATTCGTAGGAACTCAGCCCACAGCAGCGGGACTCCCGATTTAAGAATACGACGGTAATTTTCATATTTCTAGACTTAGACTTAAAAACATGGCGTTAGAGGGAGAAAACTCAAAACAGCCCCCGAACGGCCCCGTGGGTGGCCCCAACACCTCCCACGGGACCAATGTAACTCGTAGGAACTAACCCCGCAGTCGCGAGACTCCCGGATTTAGAATACTGCGATAAATTGCATATTTCTAGGCTTAGACTTAAATACATGGCGTTAGAGGGTGAGAACTAGAAACAACTCCCGAAGCTCCTCGTGGGTGGCCCCAACACCTCCCATTGGATCAATGTCACTCGTAGGAAATGACCTCGCAGCCGCGGGACTCCCGGTTTGAGAATACGACGGTAATTTGAATATTTCTAGATTTAAGAGAAATATGGCGTTAGATGGTGAAAACTCGAAACAACCCCTGAGAGGCGCCGTGGGTGGCACCAACACCTCCCACAGGACCAATGTAAATCGTGGGAACTGACCCTCCAGCCGCATGACTCCCGATTTGAGAATACGACGGCAATTTGCATATTTCAAGATTTAAGCAAAATATGGCGCTAGAGGGTGAAAACTCAAAATAGCCCCCGAACGAAGCCGTGGGTGGGACCAACACCTCCCACGTGACCAATGTAACTCGTAGGAACTGATCCCGCAACCGTCAGACTCACGGTTTGAGAATACAACGGTAATTTGCATATTTCTAGACTTAGGCTTAAAAACATGGCGTTAGAGGGTGAGAACTCGAAACAGCCCCCGAACGGCCCCGTGGGTGGCACCAACACCTCCCACGGGACGAATGTGACTCGTAGGAAATGACCTCCCAGCCGCGGGACACCCAGTTTCAGAATACGACGGTAATTTTCATATTTCTAGACTTATGCTTAAAAACATGGCGTTAGAGGGTGAAAACTCGAAACAGCCCCCGAACGGCCCCGTGGGTGGCACCATCACCTCCCACAGGACCAATTTAACTCGTAGGAACTGGCCGCTCAACTGCGGGACTCCCGATTTGAAAATACGATGATAATTTACATATTTATAGACTTAGGCTAAAAAACATGGCGTTAGAGGGTGAGAACTCGAAACAGCCCCCGAACGTCCCCGTGGGTGGCACCAACACCTACCACGGGACCAATGTAACTCCTAGGACCGGACCCCGCAGCCACGGGACTCTCAGTTTGAGAATACAATGGAAATTTGGATATTACTAGACTTAGGCTTAAAAACATGACGTTAGTGGGAGAAAACTCGAAATAGCGCCCAAACGGCCCCGTGGCTGGCACCAACACCTCCCACTGGACCAACGTAACTCATAGGAACTGGCCGCGTGGCCGCGAAACTCCTCGTTTGAGAATACGATGATAATTTGCATATTTTTATACTTAGGCTTAAAAACATGGCATTAGAGGGTGAGAACTCGAAACAGCCCCCGAACGTCCCTGTGGGTGGCACCAACACCTCCCAAGAGACCAATGTAACTCGTAGGAACTGACCCCGTAGACGCGGGACTCCCAATTTGAGAATACGACAGTAATTTTCATATTTTTAGATTTAAGCGAAACATGGCGTTAGAGGGTGAAAACTCGAAACAACCCCGAACGGCCCCGTGGGTGGCACCAATGCCTCCCACGGGACCAATGTAACTCGTAGGAACTGATCCCACAGCCACGGGACTCCCGGTTTGAGAATACGATGATAATTTTCATATTTCTAGACTTAGGCTTAGAAACATGGCGTTAGAGGGTGAAAACTCAAAACTGCACCCCAAGTTCCCCGTGGGTGGCACCAACACCTCCCACGGGACAAATGTAACTCGTAGGAACAGCCCCCGCAGTACTGGGACTCCCGGTTAGAGAATACGACGGTAATTTGCATATTTCCAGATTTAAGCAAAACATGGCTTTAGAGTGTGAAAACTCGAAACAACCCCCGAACAGCCCCGTGGGTGGCACCAAAACCTCTCACGGGAACAATGTAACTCGTAGGAACTGACCCCGCAGTCGCGGGATTCCCGGTATGAGAATTCGACTATAATTTGCATATTTCTAGACTTAGACATAAAAACATGGCGTTAGATGCTGAAAACTTGAAATAGCGCATGAACGTCCCTGTGGGTGGCACCAACACCTCCCACGGGACCAATGTAACTCGTAGGAACTGGCCGCGCAGCTGCGGGACTCCCGGTTTGAGAATACGACGATAATTTGCATATTTCCAGACTTAGGCTTAGAAACATGGCGTTAGAGTGTGAGAACTCGAAACAGCCCCCGAACGTTCCCGTGGGTGGAACCAGCACCTCCCACAGGACCAATGTAACTCGAAGGAACTGACCCCGTAGCCGCGGGATTCCCAGTTTGAGAATACGATTGTAATTTCCATGTTTTAATATTTAAGCAAAACCTGGCGTTAGAGTGTGAAAACTCGAAACAACCCCCGAACGTCTCTGTGGGTGGCACCAACACCTCCCACGGGAACAATGTAACTCATAGGAACTGACCCCACAGCCGCGGGACTCCCGATTTGAGAATACGACGATAATTTGCATATTTCTAGACTTAGGCTTAAAAACATGGCGTTAGAGGGTGAAAACTCGATACAGCCCCCAAACATTCCCGTGAGTGGCACCAACACCTCCCACGGGACCAATGTAACTCGTAGGAACTGACCCCGTAGTTGCGAGACTCCCAGTTTGAGAATATGACGATAATTTGCATATTACTAGACTTAGGCTTAAAAACATGGCGTTAGAGGGTGAAAACTTAAAATAGCCCCCGAACGGCCCCGTGGGTTGCACAAACACCTCCCACGGGACCAATGCAACTAGTAGGAACTGGCCGCTCAATCGCAGGACTCCCAGTTTGAGAATGCGATGATAATTTGCATAATTCTAGACTTAGGCTTAAAAACATGGCGTTAAAGGTTGAGAACTCGAAATAGCCCCCGAACGGCCCTGTGGGTGGCACCAACACCTCCCACGGGACGAATGTGACTCGTAGTAACTGACCTCCCAGCCGCGGGACACCCAGTTTCTGAATACGATGGTAATTTTCATATTCTAGACTTAGGCTTAAAACATGGCGTTAGAGGGTGAAAACTCGAAACAGCCCCCGAACGGCCCCGTGGGCGGTACCATCACCTCCCACGGGACCAATGTAACTCGTAGGAACTGGGGGCTCTGCCACGGGACTCTCAGTTTGAGAATATGTCGGTAATTTGCATATTCATAGACTTAGGCTTAAAAACATGACGTTAGTGGGTGAAAACTCGAAACAGCCCCCGAACGGCCCCGAGGGTGGCACCAACACCTCGCACGGGACCAATGTAACTCGTATGAACTGGTCGCGTGGCCGCGGAACTCCTGGTTTGAGAATACGATGATAATTTGCATATTTCTAGACTTAGGCTTAAAAATGTGGCATTACAGGGTGAGAACTCGAAACAGCCCCCGAAAGTTCCTGTGGGTGGCACCAACACCTCCCACGGGACCAATGTAACTCGTAGGAACTGACCCTGTAGCCGCGGGACTCTCGATTTGAGAATATGATAGTAATTTTCATATTTTTAGATTTAAGCAAAACATGGCGTTAGAGGGTGAAAACTCGAAACTACCCCAAACGGCCCCATGGGTGGCACCAACGCCTCCCACGGGACCAGTGTAAATTGTAGGAACTGATCCCATAGCCACGGGACTCCCGGTTTGAGAATACGATGATAATTTTCATATTTCTAGACTTAGGCTTAGAAACATGGCGTTAGGGGGTGAAAACTCAAAACAGCCCCCCAACGTCCCCGTGGGTGGCACCAACACCTCCCACGGGACCAATGTAACTTTTAGGAACTGACCCCGCAGTACTGGGACTCCCGGTTTGAGAACACGACGGTAATTTTCATATTTCTAGATTTAAGCACATAATGGGGTTAGAGTGTGAAAACTCGAAATAACCCCCGAACAGCCCCGTGGGTGGTACCAAAACCTCTAACGGGAATAATGAGACTCGTAGGAACTGACCCCGCAGTCGCGGGTTTCTCGGTATGAGAATTCAATAATAATTTGCATATATCTAGACTTAGGCATAAAAACATGGCGTTAGATGTTGAAAACTCGAAACAGCGCCTGAACGTCCCTGTGGCTGGCACCAACACCTCCCACGGGACCAATGTAACTCGTAGGAACTGGCCGCGCAGCTGCGGGACTCCCGGTTTGAGAATACGATGATAATTTGCATATTTCTAGACTTAGGCTTAAAAACGTGGTGTTAGAGTGTGAGAACTCGAAACAGCCCCCGAACGTCCCCGTGGATGGAACCAGCACCTCCCACGGGAACAATGTAACTCATAGGAACTGACCCCACAGCCGCGGGACTCCCGATTTGAGAATACGACAATAATTTGCATATTTCTAGACTTAGGCTTAAAAACATGGCGTTAGAGGGTGAAAACTCGAAACAGCCCCCGAACGTCCTCATGAGTGGCACCAACACCTCCCACGGGACCAATGTAACTCGTAGGAACTAACCCCGTAGCTGCGGAACTCCCGATTTGAGAATACGACGATAATTTGCATATTACTAGACTTAGGCTTAAAAACATGGCGTTAGAGGGTGAAAAGTTGAATTAGCCCCCGAACGGCCCCGTGGGTGGCACAAACAACTCCCACGGGACCAATGTAACTCGTAGGAACTGGCCGCGTGGCTGCGGAACTCCTGGTTTGAGAATACGATGATAATTTGCATATTTCTAGACTTAGGCTGAAAAACATGGCATTAGAGGGTGAGAACTCGAAACAGCCCCCGAACGTCCCTGTGGGAGGCACCAACACCTCCCATGGGACCAATGTAACTCGTAGGAACTGACCCCGTAGCCACCGGACTCCCGATTTGAGAATACGACAGTAATTTTCATATTTTTAGATTTAAGCAAAACATGGCGTTAGAGGGTGAAAACACGAAACAACCCCGAACGGCCCCGTTAGTGGCACCAATGCCTCCCACGGGAGCACTGTAACTCGTAGGAACTGATCCCATAGCCACGGGACTCCCGATTTGAGAATACGATGATAATTTTCATATTTCTAGACTTAGGCTTAAAAACATGGCGTTAGAGGGTGCGAACTTGAAAATCCCCCGAACGTCCCCGTGGGTGGCACCAACACCTCCCACGGGACCAATATAACTCGTAGAAACTGACCCCGCAGTCCCGGGACTCCCGATTTGAGAGTACGACGGTAATTTGCATATTTCTAGACTTAGGACTCAAAACATGGTGTTAGAGGGTGAAAGCTCGAAACAGCCCCCGAACGTCCCCGTGGATGGGAGCAGCACCTCCCACGGGAACAATGAAACTCATAGGAACTGACCCCACAGCCGCAGGACTCTCGATTTGAGAATACGACAATAATTTGCATATTTCTAGACTTAGGCTTAAAAACATGGTGTTAGAGGGTGAAAACTCGAAACAGCCCCCGAACGTCGCCGTGAGTGGCACCAACACCTCCCACGGGACCAATGTAACTCGTAGGAACTAACCCCATAGCTGCGGGACTCCCGGTTTGAGAATACGATGATAATTTGCATATTACTAGACTTAGGCTTAAAAACATGGCGTTAAAGGGTGAGAACTCGAAATAGCCCCCGAGCGGCCCCGTGGGTGGCACCAACACCTCCCACGGGACGATTGTGACTCGTAGGAACTGACCTCCCAGCCGCGGGACACCCAGTTTCCGAATACGACGGTAATTTTTATATTTCTAGACTTAGGCTTAAAAACATGGCGTTAGAGGGTGAAAACTCAAAACAGCCCCTGAACGGCCCCGTGGGTGGCACCATCACATCCCACGGGACCAATGTAACTCGTAGGAACTGGCCTCTCAGCCGTGGGACTCCCGATTTGAAAATACGATGATAATTTACATATTTGTAGACTTAGGCTTAAAAATATGGCGTTAGAGGGTGAGAACTCGAAACATCCAACGAACGTCCCCGTGGGTGGCACCAATACCTACCACGGGACCAATGTAACTCCTAGGACCTGACCCCGTAGCCACGGGACTCTCAGTTTGAGAATACGTCGGTAATTTGCATATTTCTAGACTTAGGCTTAAAAACATGACATTAGTGGGTGAAAACTCAAAACAGCCCCCGAACGGCCACGTGGGTGGCACCAACACCTCCCACGGGACCAATATAACTCGTAGGAACTGGTCGCGTGGCCGCCTAACTCCTGGTTTGAGAATACGATGATAATTTTCATATTTCTAGACATAGGCTTAAAAACATGGCGTTAGAGGGTGAGAACTCGAAACAGCCCCCGAACGTCCCAGTGGGTGGCACCAGCACCTCCCACTGGACCAATGTAACTCGTAGGAACTGACCCCGTAGCCGCCGGACTCCCGATTTGAGAATACGACAGTAATTTTCATATTTTTAGATTTAAGAAAAACATGGCGTTAGAGGGTGAAAACACGAAACAACCCCGAATGGCCCCATGGGTGGCACCAACGCCTCCCACGGGACCAGTGTAACTCGTAGGAACTGATCCCATAGCCACGGGACTCCCGGTTTGAGAATACGATGATAATTTTAATATTTCTAGACTTAGGCTTAGAAACATGGCGTTAGAGGGTGAAAACTCGAAACAGCCCCCCAACGTCCCCGTGGGTGGCACCAACACCTCCCACGGGACCAATGTAACTTGTAGGAACTGACCCCGCAGTACTGGGACTCCCGGTTTGAGAACACGACGGTAATTTGCATATTTCTAGATTTAAGCACATAATGGGGTTAGAGTGTGAAAACTCGAAATAACCCCCGAACAGCCCCGTGGGTGGTACCAAAACCTCTCACGGGAATAATGAGACTCGTAGGAACTGACCCCGCAGTCGCGGGTTTCTCGGTATGAGAATTCAATAATAATTTGCATATATCTAGACTTAGGCATAAAAACATGGCTTTAGATGGTGAAAACTCGAAACAACGCCTGAACGTCCCTGTGGGTGGCACCAACACCTCCCACGGGACCAATGTAACTTGTAGGAACTGGTCGCGCAGCTGCGGGACTCCCGGTTTGAGAATACGATGATAATTTTCATATTTCTAGACTTAGGCTTAAAAACGTGGCGTTAGAGTGTGAGAACTCGAAACAGCCCCCGAACGACCCCGTGGATGGCACCAGCACCTCCCACGGGAACAATGCAACTCATAGGAACTGACCCCACAGCCGCGGGACTCCCGATTTGAGAATACGACAATAATTTGCATATTTCTAGACTTAGGCTTAAAAACATGGCGTTAGAGGGTGAAAACTCGATACAGCCCCCAAACATTCCCGTGAGTGGCACCAACACCTCCCACGGGACCAATGTAACTCGTAGGAACTAACCCCGTAGCTGCGGAACTCCCGGTTTGAGAATACGACGATAATTTGCATATTACTAGACTTAGGCTTAAAAACATGGCCTTAGAGGGTGAAAACTTGAATTAGCCCCCGAACGGCCCCGTGGGTAGCACAAACAACTCCCACGGGACCAATGTAACTCGTAGGAACTGGCCGCGTGGCCGCGTAACTCCTGGTTTGAGAATATGATCATAATTTGCATATTTCTAGACTTAGGCTGAAAAACATGGCATTAGAGGGTGAGAACTCGAAACAGCCCCCGAACGTCCCTGTGGGAGGCACCAACACCTCCCATGGGACCAATGTAACTCGTAGGAACTGACCCCGTAGCCACCGGACTCCCGATTTGAGAATACGACAGTAATTTTCATATTTAAAGATTTAAGCAAAACATGGCGTTAGAGGGTGAAAACACGAAACAACCCCGAATGGCCTCGTGAGTGGCACCAATGCCTCCCACGGGAGCACTGTAACTCGTAGGAACTGATCCCATAGCCACGGGACTCCCAATTTGAGAATACGATGATAATTTTCATATTTCTAGACTTAGGCTTAAAAACATGGCGTTAGAGGGTGCGAACTTGAAATATCCCCCAAACGTCCCCGTGGGTGGCACCAACACCTCCCACGGGACCAATGTAACTCGTAGAAACTGACCCCGCAGTCGCGGGACTCCCGATTTGAGAGTACGACGGTAATTTGCATATTTCTAGATTAGGACTCAAAACATGGTGTTAGAGGGTGAAAGCTCGAAACAACCCCCGAACGTCCCCGTGGATGGGAGCAGCACCTCCCACGGGAACAATGAAACTCATAAGAACTGACCCCACAGCCGCAGGACTCTCGATTTGAGAATACGACAATAATTTGCATATTTCTAGACTTAGGCTTAAAAACATGGTGTTAGAGGGTGAAAACTCGAAACAGCCCCCGAACGTCGCCGTGAGTGGCACCAACACCTCCCACGGGATCAATGTAACTCCTAGGAACTAACCCCGTAGCTGCGGGACTCCCGGTTTGAGAATACGACGATAATTTGCATATTACTAGACTTAGGCTTTAAAACATGGCGTTAGAGGGTGAAAACTTGAATTAGCCCCCGAACGGCCCCGTGGGTGGCACAAACAACTCCCACGGGACCAATGTAACTCGTAGGAACTGGTCGCGTGGCCGCGGAACTCCTGGTTTGAGAATACGATGATAATTTGCATATTTCTAGACTTAGGCTGAAAAACATGGCATTAGAGGGTGAGAACTCGAAACAGCCCCCGAACGTTCCTGTGGGAGGCACAAGCACCTCCCATGGGACCAATGTAACTCGTAGGAAATGACCCCGTAGCCACCGGACTCCCGATTTGAGAATACGACAGTAATTTTCATATTTTTATATTTAAGCAAAACGTGGCGTTAGAGGGTGAAAACACGAAACAACCCCGAACGGCCCCGTGAGTGGCCCCAATGCCTCCCACGGGAGCACTATAACTCGTAGGAACTGATCCCATAGCCACGGGACTCCCGATTTGAGAATACGATGATAATTTTCATATTTCTAGACTTAGGCTTAAAAACATGGCGTTAGAGGGTGCGAACTTGAAATATCCCCCGAACGTCCCCGTGGGTGGCACCAACACCTCCCACGAGACCAATGTAACTCGTAGAAACTGACCCCGCAGTCGCGGGACTCCCGATTTGAGAGTACGACGGTAATTTGCATATTTCTAGACTTAGGACTCAAAACATGGTGTTAGAGGGTGAAAGCTCGAAACAACCCCCGAACGTCCCCGTGGATGGGAGCAGCACCTCCCACGGGAACAATGAAACTCATAGGAACTGACCCCACAGCCGCAGGACTCTCGATTTGAGAATACGACAATAATTTTCATATTTCTAGACTTAGGCTTAAAAACATGGTGTTAGAGGGTGAAAACTCGAAACAACCCCCGAACGTCGCCGTGAGTGGCACCAACACCTCCCACGGGACCAATGTAACTCGTAGGAACTAACCCCGTAGCTGCGGGACTCCCGGTTTGAGAATACGATGATAATTTGCATATTTCTAGACTTAGGCTGAAAAACATGGCATTAGAGGGTGAGAACTCGAAACAGCCCCCGAACGTTCCTGTGGGAGGCACAAGCACCTCCCATGGGACCAATGTAACTCGTAGGAAATGACCCCGTAGCCACCGGACTCCCGATTTGAGAATACGACAGTAATTTTCATATTTTTATATTTAAGCAAAACGTGGCGTTAAAGGGTGAAAACACGAAACAACCCCGAACGGCCCCGTGAGTGGCCCCAATGCCTCCCACGGGAGCACTATAACTCGTAGGAACTGATCCCATAGCCACGGGACTCCCGATTTGAGAATACGATGATAATTTTCATATTTCTAGACTTAGGCTTAAAAACATGGCGTTAGAGGGTGCGAACTTGAAATATCCCCCGAACGTCCCCGTGGGTGGCACCAACACCTCCCACGGGACCAATGTAACTCCTAGAAACTGACCCCGCAGTCGCGGGACTCCCGATTTGAGAGTACGACGGTAATTTGCATATTTCTAGACTTAGGACTCAAAACATTATGTTAGAGGGTGAAAGCTCGAAACAACCCCCGAACGTCCCTGTGGATGGGAGCAGCACCTCCCACGGGAACAATGAAACTCATAGGAACTGACCCCACAGCCGCAGGACTCTCGATTTGAGAATACGACAATAATTTTCATATTTCTAGACTTAGGCTTAAAAACATGGTGTTAGAGGGTGAAAACTCGAAACAGCCCCCGAACGTCGCCGTGAGTGGCACCAACACCTCCCACGGGACCAATGTAACTCGTAGGAACTAACCCCGTAGCTGCGGGACTCCCGGTTTGAGAATACGACGATAATTTGAATATTACTAGACTTAGGCTTAAAAACATGGCGTTAGAGGGTGAAAACTTGAATTAGCCCCCGAACGGCCCCGTGGTGGCACAAACAACTCCCACGGGACCAATGTAACTCGTAGGAACTGGTCGTGTAGCGGCGGAACTCCTAGTTTGAGAATACAATGATAATTTACATATTTCTAGACTTAGGCTGAAAAAGATGGCATTAGAGGGTGAGAACTCGAAACAGCCCCCGAACGTCCCTGTGGGTGGCACCAACACCTCCCATGGGACCAATGTAACTCGTAGGAACTGACCCCGTAGCCACCGGACTCCCGATTTGAGAATACGACAGTAATTTTCATATTTTTAGATTTAAGCAAAACATGGCGTTAGAGGGTGAAAACACGAAACAACCCCGAACGGCCCCGTGAGTGGCACCAACGACTCCCACGGGACCACTGTAACTCGTAGGAACTGATCCCATAGCCACGGGACTCCCGATTTGAGAATACGATGATAATTTTCATATTTCTAAGCTTAGGCTTAGAAACATGGCTATAGAGGGTGAAAACTCTAAACAATCCCCCAACGTCCCCGTGGGTGGCACCAACACCTCCCACGGGACCAATGTAACTTGTAGGAACTGACCCCGCAGTACTGGGACTCCCGGTTTGAGAACACGACGATAATTTGCATATTTCTAGATTTAAGCAAAACATGGCGTTAGAGTGTGAAAACTCGAAACAACCCCCGAACAGCCCCGTGGGTGGTACCAAAATCTCTCACGGGAATAATGAGACTCGTAGGAACTGACCCCACAGTCGCGGGTTTCCCGGTATGAGAATTCGACAATAATTTGCATATTTCTAGACTTAGGCATAAAAACATGGCGTTAGATGGTGAAAACTTGAAACAGCGCCTGAACATCCCTGTGGGTGGCACCAGCAACTCCCACGGGACCAATGTAACTCGTAGGAACTGGCCGCACAGCTGCGGGACTCCCGGTTTGACAATACGACGACAATTTGCATATTTCTAAACTTAGGCTTAAAAACATGGCGTTAGAGGGTGAGAACTCGAAAGAGCCCCCGAACGTCCCCGAGGGTGGCACCAGCACCACCCACAGGACCAATGTAACTCGTAGGAACTGACCCCGTAGCCACGGGATTCCCGGTTTGAGAATACGACGGTAATTTGCATATTTTAAGATTTAAGCAAAACCGGGCGTTAGAGTTTCAAAACTCGAAACAGCCCCCGAACGTCCCTATGGGTGGCACCAACACCTCCCACGGGAACAATGTAACTCATAGGAACTGACCCCGCAGCCACGGGACTCCCGATTTGAGAATACGACGATAATTTGCATATTACTAGACTTAAGCATAAAAACATGGTGTTAGAGGGTGAAAACTAGAAATAGCCCCCGAACGGCCCCGGGGGTGGCACAAACACCTCCCATGGGACCAATGTAACTCGTAGGAACTGATCCCACAGCCACGGGGCTCCCGGTTTGAAAATATGATGATAATTTGCATATTTCTAGACTTAGGCTTAAAAACATGGCGTTAGAGGGTGAGAACTCGAAACAGCCCCCGAACGTCCCCGTGGATGGGACCAACACCTCCCACGGGACCAATGTAACTCATAGGAACTGACCTCGTAGCCGTGGGATTCCTAGTTTGAGAATATGACGGTAATTTGCATATATTAAGATTTAAGTAAAACCTGGTATTAGAGTGTGAAAACTCGAAACAACACCCGAACGTCCCTTTGGGTGGCACTAACACCTCCCACGGGAACAATGTAACTCATAGGAACTGACCCCAAAGACGTGGGACTCCCGATTTGAGAATAAGACAATAATTTGCATATTTCTAGACTTAGGCTTAAAAACATGGCGTTAAAGGGTAAAAACTCAAAATAGCCCCCGAACGTCCCCGTGAGTGGCACCAACACCTCCCACGGGACCAATGTAACTCGTAGGAACTGACCCCGTAGCTGTGGGACTCCCGGTTTGAGAATATGACGATAATTTGCATATAACTTGACTTAGGCTTAAAAACATGGCGTTAGGGGGTGAAAACACGAAATATCCCCCGAACGGCCCCGTGGGTGGCACAAACACCTCCCACGGGACCAATGCAACTAGTAGGAACTGGCCGCCTAGTCGCAGGACTCCCGGTTTGAAAATACGATGATAATTTGCATATTTCTAGACTTAGGGTTAAAAACATGGCGTTAAAGGGTGAGAACTCGAAATCGCCCCCGAACGGCCCCGTGGGTGGTACCAACACTTCCCACGGGACGAATGTGACTCGTAGGAACTGACCTCCCAGCCGCGGGATAGCCAGTTTCAGAATACGGTGGTAATTTTCATATTTCTAGACTTAGGCTTAAAAACATGGCGTTAGAGGGGGAAAACTCGAAACAGCCCCCGAACGGCCCCGTGGGTGGCACCATCACCTCCCACAGGACCAATGTAACTCGTAGGAACTGACCCCGTAGCTGCGGGACTCCCGGTTTGAGAATACGACGATAATTTGCATATTACTAGACTTAGGCTTTAAAACATGGCGTTAGAGGGTGAAAACTTGAATTAGCCCCCGAACGGCCCCGTGGGTGGCACAAACAACTCCCACGGGACCAATGTAACTCGTAGGAACTGGTCGCGTGGCCACGGAACTCCTGGTTTGAGAATACGATGATAATTTGCATATTTCTAGACTTAGACTGAAAAACATGGCATTAGAGGGTGAGAACTCGAAACAGCCCCCGAACGTTCCTGTGGGAGGCACCAACACCTACCACGGGATCAATGTAACTCCTAGGACCTGACCCCGCAGCCACGGGACTCTCAGTTTGAGAATACATTGGTAATTTGCATATTCCTAGACTTAGGCTTAAAAACATGACGTTAGTGGGTGAAAACTCGAAACAACCCCCGAACGGCCCCGTGGGTGGCACCAACACCTCCCACGGGACCAATGTAACTCGTAGGAACTGGCCGCGTGGCCGCGGAACTCCTAGTTTGGGAATACGATGATAATTTGCATATTTTTAGACTTTTGCTTAAAAATGTGGCATTAGAGGGTGAGAACTCCAAATAGCCCCCGAAAGTCCCTGTGGGTGGCACCAACACCTCCCACGGGACCAATGTAACTCGTAGGAACTGACCCCATAGCCTCGGGACTCCCGATTAGAGAATACGACAGTAATTTTCATATTTTTAGATTTAAGCAAAACATGGCGTTAGAGGGTGAAAACTCGAAACAACCCCGAACGGCCCCGTGGATGGCACCAACGCCTCCCACGGGACCAATGTAACTCGTAGGAACTGATCCCACAACCACGGGACTCCCGGTTTGAGAATACGATGATAATTTTCATATTTATAGACTTAGGCTTAGAAACATGGCGTTAGAGGGTGAAAACTCGAAACAGCCCCCCAACGTCCCCGTGGGTGGCACCAACACCTCCCACGGGACCAATGTAACTTGTAGGAACTGACCCCGCAGTACTGGGACTCCCGATTTGAGAATACGACGGTAATTTGCATATTTATAGATTTAAGCAAAACATGGCGTTAGAGTGTGAAAACTCGAAACAACCCCCGAACAGCCCCGTGAGTGGCACCAAAACCTCTCACGGGAATAATGTAACTCGTAGGAACTGACCCCGCAGTCGCGGGATTCCCGGTATGAGAATTCGACAATAATTTGCATATTTCTAGACTTAGGCATAAAAACATGGCGTTAGATGGTGAAAACTCGAAACAGCGCCTGAACGTCCCAGTGGGTGGCACCAACACCTCCCACGGGACCAACGTAATTCGTAGGAACTGGCCGCGCAGCTGCGGGACTCCTGGTTTGAGAATACGACGACAATTTGCATATTTCTAAACTTAGGCTTAAAAACATGGTGTTAGAGGGTGAGAACTCGAAAGAGCCCCCGAACGTCCTCGTGGGTGGCACCGGCACCTCCCACGGGACCAATGTAACTCATAGGAACTGACCCCGTAGCCACGGGATTCCCGGTTTGAGAATATGACGGTAATTTGCATATTTTAAGATTTAAGCAAAACCGGGCGTTAGAGTGTGAAAACTCGAAACAACGCCCGAACGTCCCCGTGGGTGGCAGCAACACCTCCCACGGGAACAAGGTAACTCATACGAACTGACTTAGGCTTAAAAACATGGCGTTAGAGAGTGAAAACTCGAAACAGCCCCCGAACCTCCCCGTGAGTGGCACCAACATCTCCCAAGGGACCAATGTAACTCGTAGGAACTGACCCAGTAGCCGCGGGACTCCCGGTTTGAGAATACGACAATAATTTGCATATTACTAGACTTAGGCATAAAAACATGGCGTTAGAGGGTGAAAACTCGAAATAGCCCCCGAACGGCCCCGTGGGTGGCACAAACACCTCCCACGGGACCAATGCAACTCGTAGGATCTGGCCGCTCAATCGCGGGACTCTCGGTTTGAGGATACGATAATAATTTGCATATTTCTAGACTTAGGCTTAAAAACATGGCGTTAAAGGGTGAGAACTCGAAATGGCCCCCGAACGGCCCCATGGGTGGAACCAACACCTCCCACGGGACGAATGTGACTCGTAGGAACTGACCTCGTAGCCACGGAACTCCTGGTTCGAGAATATGATGATAATTTTCATATTTCTAGTCTTAGGCTTAAAAATGTGGCATTAGAGGGTGAGAACTCGAAACAGCCCCCGAACGTCCCTGTGGGTGGCACAAACACCTCCCACGGGACCAATGTAACTCGTAGGAACTGACCCCGCAGCCGCGGGACTCCCGATTTGAGAATACGATAGTAATTTTCATATTTTTTGATTGAAGCAAAACATGGCGTTAGAGGGTGAAAACTCGAAACAGCCCCCAAACAGCCCCGTGGGTGGCACCAACACCTCCCACGGGAACAATGTAACTCGTAGGAACTCTCCCCGCAGCCGCGGGACTCCCGGTTTGAGAATACGATGATAATTTGCATATTTCTAGACTTAGGCTTAAAAACATTGCGTTACTGGGTGAAAACTCGAAACAGGCGCCGAACGGCCCCGTGGGTGGCACCAACACCTCCCACGGGACCAATGTAACTCGTAGGAACTGGCCCCGCAGCCGCGGGACTCTCGGTTTGAAAATACAATGGTAATTTGCATATTTCAAGACTTAGGCTTAAAAATGTGGGATTAGAGGGTGAGAACTCGAAACAGCCCCCGAACGTCCTTGTGGGTGGCACCAACACCTCCCACGGGACCAATGTAACTCGTAGGAACTGACCCCGCAGCAGAGGGACTCCCGATTTGAGAATACGACAGTAATTTTCATATTTTTAGATTTAAGCAAAACATGGTGTTAGAGGGCGAAAACTCGAACCAACCCGGAACGGCCCCGTGGGTGGCACCAACGCCTCCCACGGGACCAATGTAACTCGTAGGAACTGATCCCACAGCCACGGGACTCCCATTTTGAGAATACGATGATAGTTTTCATATTTTTAGACTTAGGCATAGAAACATCGCGTTAGAGGGTGAAAACTATAAACAGCCCCCCAACGTCCCCGTGGGTGGCACCACCACCTCCCACCGGACCAATGTAACTCGTAGGAACTGACCCCGCAGTACTGGGACTCCCGGTTTGAGAATACGATGGTAATTTACATATTTCTTGATTTAAGCAAAACATGGGGTTCGATTGTGAAAACTCAAAACAACCCCCGAACAGCCCCGTGGGTGGCACCAAAACCTCTCACTGGAACAATGTAACTCGTAGGAACCGACCCCGCAGTCGCGGGATTCCCGGTATGAGAATTTGACAATAATTTGCATATTTATAGACTTAGGCATAAAAACATGGCGTTAGATGGTGAAAACTCGAAACAACGCCTAAACGTCCCTCTGGGTGGCACCAACACCTCCCACGGGACCAATGTAACTGGTAGGAATTGGCCACGCAGCTGCGGGACTCCCGGTTTGAGAATACGATGATAATTTGCATATTTCTAGACTTAGGCTTAAAAACATGGCGTTAGAGGGCAAGAAATCGAAACAGCCCCCGAACGTCCCCGTGGGTGGCACCAACACCTCCCACGGGACAAATGTCACTTGTAAGAACTGACCTCCCAGTCGCAGGACATCCAGTTTTAGAATACGACGGTAATTTTCATATTTCTAGACTTAGGCTTAAAGACATGGCGTTAGAGGGTGAAAACTCGAAATAACCCCTGAAAAGCCCCGTGGGTGGCACCATCACCTCCCACGGGACTAATGTAACTCGTAGGAACTCACCCCGTAGCCGCGGTATTCCCGGTTTCATAATACGACGGTAATTTGCATATTTTAAGATTTAAGCAAAACCTGGCGTTATTGTGTGAAAACTCGAAACAACCCCCGAACGTCCCCGTGGGTGGCACCAACACCTCCCATGGGAACAATGTAACTCATAGGAACTGACCCCGCAGCCGCGGGACTCCCGGTTTGAGAATACGACGATAATTTGCATATTTCTAGACTTAGGATTAAAAACATGGCGTTAGAGGGTGAAAACTCGAAACAGCCCCTGAACGTCCCCGTGAGTGGCACCAACACCTCCCACGGGACCAATGTAACTAGTAGGAACTGTACCCGTAGACGCGGGACTTCCGGTTTGAGAATACGACGATAATTTGCATATTACTAGACTTAGGCTTAAAAACATGGTGTTAGAGAGTGAGAACTCGAAATAGCCCCCGAACGGCCCCGTGGGTGGCACCAACACCTCCCACGGGACGGATGTGACTCGTAGGAACTGACCTCCCAGCCGCGGGACACCCAATTTCAGAATACGACGCTAATTTTCATATTTCTAGACTTAGGCTTAAAAACATGGCGTTAGAGGGTGAAAACTCGAAACAGCCCCCGAAAAGCCCCGTGGGTGGCACCATCACCTCCCACAGGACCAATGTAACTCGTAGGAACTGGACGCTCAGCCGCGGGACTCCCGGTTTGAAAATACGATGATAATTTACATATTTCTAGACTTAGGCTTAAAAACATGGCGTTAGAGGGTGGGAACTCGAAATAGCCCCCGAACGACCCCGTGGGTGGCACCAACACCTACCACGGTACGAATGTAACTCCTAGGACCTGACCCCGTAGCCATGGGACACTCAGTTTGAGAATACGTCGGTAATTTGCATATTTCTAGACTTAGGCTTAAAAACATGACGTTAGTGGGTGAAAACTCGAAACTGCCCACGAACGGCCCCGTGGGTGGTACCAACACCTCCCACGGGACCAATGTAACTCGTAGGAACTGGCCGCGTGGCAGCGAAACTCCTGGTTTGAGAATACGATGATAATTTGCATATATCTAGACTTAGGCTTAAAAATGTGGCATTAGAGGGTGACAACTCGAAACAGCCCCCGAACGTCCCTGTGGGTGGCACAAACACCTCCCACGGGACCAATGTAACTCGCAGGAACTGACCCCGCAGCCGCGGGACTCCCGATTTGAGAATACGACAGTAATTTTCATATTTTTTATTGAAGTAAAACATGGCGTTTGAGGGTGAAAACTCGAAACAACCCCAAACGGCCCCGTGGGTGACACCAACACCTCCCACGGGAACAATGTAACTCGTAGGAACTGACCCCGCAGCCGCGGGACTCCCGGTTTGAGAACACGATAATAATTTTCATATTTCTAGACTTAGGCTTAAAAACATGGCGTTAGTGGGTGAAAACTCAAAACAGGCGCCGAACGGCCCCGTGGGTGGCACCAACACGTCCCACGGGACCAATGTAACTCGTAGGAATTGGCCACGCAGCTTCGGGACTCCCGGTTTGAGAATACGACGATAATTTGCATATTTCTAGAGTTAGGCTTAAAAACATGGCGTTAGAGGGCAAGAAATCGAAACAGCCCCCGAACGTCCCCGTGGGTGGCACCAACACCTCCCACGGGACGAATGTCGCTTGTAAGAACTGACCTCCCAGTCGCGGGACACCCAGTTTCAGAATACGACGGTAATTTTCATATTTCTAGACTTAGGCTTAAAAACATGGCGTTAGAGGGTGAAAACTCGAAATAACCCCTGAAAAGCCCCGTGGGTGGCACCATCACCTCCCACGGGACTAATATAACTCGTAGGAACTCACCCCGTAGCCGCGGTATTCCCGGTTTCATAATACGACGGTAATTTGCATATTTTAAGATTTAAGCAAAACCTGGCGTTATAGTGCGAAAACTCGAAACAACCCCCGAACTTCCCCGTGGGTGGCACCAACACCTCCCACGGGAACAATGTAACTCATATGAACTGACCCCGCAGCCGCGGGACTCCCGGTTTGAGAATACGACGATAATTTGCATATTTCTAGACTTAGGCTTAAAAACATGGCGTTAGAGGGTGAAAACTCGAAACAGCCCCTGAACGTCCCCGTGAGTGGCACCAACACCTCCCACGGGACCAATGTAACTCGTAGGAACTGTACCCGTAGACGCGGGACTTCCGGTTTGAGAATACGACGATAATTTGCATATTACTAGACTTAGGCTTAAAAACATGGTGTTAGAGAGTGAGAACTCGAAATAGCCCCCGAACGGCCCCGTGGGTGGCACCAACACCTCCCACGGGACGGATGTGACTCGTAGGAACTGACCTCCCAGCCGCGGGACACCCAATTTCAGAATACGACGCTAATTTTCATATTTCTAGACTTAGGCTTAAAAACATGGCGTTAGAGGGTGAAAACTCGAAACAGCCCCCGAAAAGCCCCGTGGGTGGCACCATCACCTCCCACAGGACCAATGTAACTCGTAGGAACTGGACGCTCAGCCGCGGGACTCCCGGTTTGAAAATACGATGATAATTTACATATTTCTAGACTTAGGCTTAAAAACATGGCGTTAGAGGGTGGGAACTCGAAATAGCCTCCGAACGACCCCGTGGGTGGCACCAACACCTACCACGGTACGAATGTAACTCCTAGGACCTGACCCCGTAGCCATGGGACACTCAGTTTGAGAATACGTCGGTAATTTGCATATTTCTAGACTTAGGCTTAAAAGCATGACGTTAGTGGGTGAAAACTCGAAACTGCCCACGAACGGCCCCGTGGGTGGTACCAACACCTCCCACGGGACCAATGTAACTCGTAGGAACTGGCCGCGTGGCAGCGAAACTCCTGGTTTGAGAATACGATGATA
This sequence comes from Sambucus nigra, assembly GCA_949130495.1. Taxonomy (NCBI): domain Eukaryota; kingdom Viridiplantae; phylum Streptophyta; class Magnoliopsida; order Dipsacales; family Adoxaceae; genus Sambucus; species Sambucus nigra. Next base: position 273,031,605 of record OX422221.1, on the reverse strand, counting down.
ATTTGCATATATCTAGACTTAGGCTTAAAAATGTGGCATTAGAGGGTGACAACTCGAAACAGCCCCCGAACGTCCCTGTGGGTGGCACAAACACCTCCCACGGGACCAATGTAACTCGCAGGAACTGACCCCGCAGCCGCGGGACTCCCGATTTGAGAATACGACAGTAATTTTCATATTTTTTATTGAAGTAAAACATGGCGTTTGAGGGTGAAAACTCGAAACAACCCCAAACGGCCTCGTGGGTGACACCAACACCTCCCACGGGAACAATGTAACTCGTAGGAACTGACCCCGCAGCCGCGGGACTCCCGGTTTGAGAACACGATAATAATTTTCATATTTCTAGACTTAGGCTTAAAAACATGGCGTTACTGGGTGAAAACTCAAAACAGGCGCCGAACGGCCCCGTGGGTGGCACCAACACGTCCCACGGGACCAATGTAACTCGTAGGAATTGGCCACGCAGCTTCGGGACTCCCGGTTTGAGAATACGACGATAATTTGCATATTTCTAGACTTAGGCTTAAAAACATGGCGTTAGAGGGCAAGAAATCGAAACAGCCCCCGAACGTCCCCGTGGGTGGCACCAACACCTCCCACGGGACGAATGTCGCTTGTAAGAACTGACCTCCCAGTCGCGGGACACCCAGTTTCAGAATACGACGGTAATTTTCATATTTCTAGACTTAGGCTTAACAACATGGCGTTAGAGGGTGAAAACCCGAAATAACCCCTGAAAAGCCCCGTGGGTGGCACCATCACCTCCCACGGGACTAATGTAACTCGTAGGAACTCACCCCGTAGCCGCGGTATTCCCGGTTTCATAATACGACGGTAATTTGCATATTTTAAGATTTAAGCAAAACCTGGCGTTATAGTGCGAAAACTCGAAACAACCCCCGAACTTCCCCGTGGGTGGCACCAACACCTCCCACGGGAACAATGTAACTCATAGGAACTGACCCCGCAGCCGCGGGACTCCCGGTTTGAGAATACGACGATAATTTGCATATTTCTAGACTTAGGCTTAAAAACATGGCGTTAGAGGGTGAAAACTCGAAACAGCCCCTGAACGTCCCCGTGAGTGGCACCAACACCTCCCACGGGACCAATGTAACTCGTAGGAACTGTACCCGTAGACGCGGGACTTCCGGTTTGAGAATACGACGATAATTTGCATATTACTAGACTTAGGCTTAAAAACATGGTGTTAGAGAGTGAGAACTCGAAATAGCCCCCGAACGGCCCCGTGGGTGGCACCAACACCTCCCACGGGACGGATGTGACTCGTAGGAACTGACCTCCCAGCCGCGGGACACCCAATTTCAGAATACGACGCTAATTTTCATATTTCTAGACTTAGGCTTAAAAACATGGCGTTAGAGGGTGAAAACTCGAAACAGCCCCCGAAAAGCCCCGTGGGTGGCACCATCACCTCCCACAGGACCAATGTAACTCGTAGGAACTGGACGCTCAGCCGCGGGACTCCCGGTTTGAAAATACGATGATAATTTACATATTTCTAGACTTAGGCTTAAAAACGTGGCGTTAGAGGGTGGGAACTCGAAATAGCCCCCGAACGACCCCGTGGGTGGCACCAACACCTACCACGGTACGAATGTAACTCCTAGGACCTGACCCCGTAGCCATGGGACACTCAGTTTGAGAATACGTCGGTAATTTGCATATTTCTAGACTTAGGCTTAAAAACATGACGTTAGTGGGTGAAAACTCGAAACTGCCCACGAACGGCCCCGTGGGTGGTACCAACACCTCCCACGGGACCAATGTAACTCGTAGGAACTGGCCGCGTGGCAGCGAAACTCCTGGTTTGAGAATACGATGATAATTTGCATATATCTAGACTTAGGCTTAAAAATGTGGCATTAGAGGGTGACAACTCGAAACAGCCCCCGAACGTCCCTGTGGGTGGCACAAACACCTCCCACGGGACCAATGTAACTCGCAGGAACTGACCCCGCAGCCGCGGGACTCCCGATTTGAGAATACGACAGTAATTTTCATATTTTTTATTGAAGTAAAACATGGCGTTTGAGGGTGAAAACTCGAAACAACCCCAAACGGCCCCGTGGGTGACACCAACACCTCCCACGGGAACAATGTAACTCGTAGGAACTGACCCCGCAGCCGCGGGACTCCCGGTTTGAGAACACGATAATAATTTTCATATTTCTAGACTTAGGCTTAAAAACATGGCGTTAGTGGGTGAAAACTTAAAACAGGCGCCGAACGGCCCCGTGGGTGGCACCAACACGTCCCACGGGACCAATGTAACTCGTAGGAATTGGCCACGCAGCTTCGGGACTCCCGGTTTGAGAATACGACGATAATTTGCATATTTCTAGACTTAGGCTTAAAAACATGGCGTTAGAGGGCAAGAAATCGAAACAGCCCCCGAACGTCCCCGTGGGTGGCACCAACACCTCCCACGGGACGAATGTCGCTTGTAAGAACTGACCTCCCAGTCGCGGGACAACCAGTTTCAGAATACGACGGTAATTTTCATATTTCTAGACTTAGGCTTAAAAACATGGCGTTAGAGGGTGAAAACTCGAAATAACCCCTGAAAAGCCCCGTGGGTGGCACCATCACCTCCCACGGGACTAATGTAACTCGTAGGAACTCACCCCGTAGCCGCGGTATTCCCGGTTTCATAATACGACGGTAATTTGCATATTTTAAGATTTAAGCAAAACCTGGCGTTATAGTGCGAAAACTCGAAACAACCCCCGAACTTCCCCGTGGGTGGCACCAACACCTCCCACGGGAACAATGTAACTCATAGGAACTGACCCCGCAGCCGCGGGACTCCCGGTTTGAGAATACGACGATAATTTGCATATTTCTAGACTTAGGCTTAAAAACATGGCGTTAGAGGGTGAAAACTCGAAACACCCCCTGAACGTCCCCGTGAGTGGCACCAACACCTTCCACGGGACCAATGTAACTCGTAGGAACTGACCCCGTAAACGCGGGACTTCCGATTTGAGAATACGACGATAATTTGCATATTACTAGACTTAGGCTTAAAAACATGGTGTTAGAGAGTGAGAACTCGAAATAGCCCCCGAACGGCCCCGTGGGTGGCACCAACACCTCCCACGGGACGGATGTGACTCGTAGAACTCACCTCCCAGCCGCGGGACACCCAATTTTAGAATACGACGCTAATTTTCATATTTCTAGACTTAGGCTAAAAAACATGGAGTTAGAGGGTGAAAACTCGAAACAGCCCCCGAAAAGCCCCGTGGGTGGCACCATCACCTCCCACGGGACCAATGTAACTCGTAGGAACTGGACGCTCAGCCGCGGGACTCCCGGTTTGAAAATACGATGATAATTTACATATTTCTAGAATTAGGCTTAAAAACATGGCATTAGAGGGTGGGAACTCGAAATAGCCCCCGAACGACCCCGTGGGTGGCACCAACACCTACAACGGTACCAATGTAACTCCTAGGACCTAACCCCGCAGCCACGGGACTCTCAGTTTGAGAATACGTCGGTAATTTGCATATTTCTAGACTTAGGCTTAAAAACATGACGTTAGTGGGTGAAAACTCGAAACTGCCCACGAACGGCCCCGTGGGTGGTACCAACACCTCCCACGGGACCGATGTAATTCGTAGGAACTGGCCGCGTGGCTGCAAAACTCCTGGTTTGAGAATACGATGATAATTTGCATATTTCTAGACTTAGGCTTAAAAATGTGGCATTAGAGGGTGAGAACTCGAAACAGCCCCCGAACATCCCTGTGGGTGGCACAAACACCTCCCACGGGACCAATGTAGCTCGCAGGAACTGACCCCGCAGCCGCGGGACTCCCGATTTGAGAATACAATAGTAATTTTCATATTTTTTTATTGAAGCAAAACATGGCGTTAGAGGGTGAAAACTCGAAACAACCCCAAACGGCCCCGTAGGTGACACCAACACCTCACACGGGAACAATGTAACTCGTAGGAACGGACCCCACAGCCGCGGAACTCCCGGTTTGAGAATACGATAATAATTTTCATATTTCTAGACTTAGGCTTAAAAACATGGCGTTAGTGGGTGAAAACTCGAATCATCCCCCGAACGGCCCCGTGGGTGGCACCATCACCTCCCACGGGACCAATGTAACTCGTAGGAACTGGACGCTCAGCCGCGGGACTCGCATTTTGAAAATACGATGATAATTTACATATTTCTAGACTTAGGCTTAAAAACATGGCGTTAGAGGGTAAGAACTCGAAACAGCCGCCGAACGTCCCCGTGGGTGGCACCAACAGCTACCACGGGACCAATGTAACTCCTAGGACTTGACCCCGCAACCACGGGACTCTCAGTTTGAGAATACATCGGTAATTTGCATATTTCTAGACCTAGGCTTAAAAACATGACGTTAGTGGGTGAAAACTCGAAACAGCCCCCGAACGGCCCCATGGGTGGCACCAATACCTCCCACGGGACCCATGTAACTCGTACGAACTGGCCGCGGACCTCCTGGTTTGAGAATACGATGATAATTTGCATATTTCTAGACTTAGGCATAAAAATGTGGCATTAGAGGGTGAGAACTCGAAACAGCCCCCAAACGTCTCTGTGGGTGGCACCAACACCTCCCACGGGACCAATGTAACTCGTAAGAACTGACCCCGCAGCCACGGGACTCCCGATTTGAGAATACGATAGTAATTTTCATATTTTTAGATTGAAGCAAAACATGGCGTTAGAGGGTGAAAACTCGAAACAACCCCTAAACGGCCCCGTGAGTGGCACCAACAGCTCCCACGGGACCAATGTAACTCGTAGGAACTGACCCCACAGCCACGGGACTCCCGGTTTGAGAATACCATGATAATTTTCATATTTCTAGACTTAGGCTTAGAAACATGACGTTAGAGGGGGAAAACTCGGAACCGCCCCCCAACGTCCCCGTGGGTCGCACCAACACCTCCCACGGGACCAACATAACTCGTAAGAATTGGCCGCACAGCCGTGGGAATCCCGTTTTGAGAATACGACGATAATTTGAATATTTCTAGACTTAGGCTTAAAACATGGAGTTAGAGGGTGAGAACTCGAAACAGCCCCTGAACGTTCCCGTGGGTGACACCAACACCTCCCACGGGACCAATGTAACTAGTAGGAACTGAGCCCACAGTTGCGGGACTCCCGATTTGAGAATACGACGATAATTTGCATATTTTTATATTTAAGCAAAACATGGCGTTAGAGTGTGAAAACTTGAAACAACCCCTGAACGGCCGCGTGGGTGGCACCAACGCCTCCCACTGGAACAATGTAACTCGTAGGAACTGACCCCGCAGTCGCAGGATTCCCGATATGAAAATTCGACGATAATTTCCATATTTCTAGATTTAGGCAAAAAAAGATGGCGTTAGATGGTGAAAACTCGAAACAGCGCCTAAACGTCCCTGTGGGTGGCACCAACACCTCCCACGAGACCAATGTAACTGGTAGGAATTGGCCACGCAGCTGCGGGACTCCCGGTTTGAGAATACGACGATAATTTGCATATTTCTAGACTTAGGCTTAATAACATGGCGTTAGAGGGCAAGAAATCGAAACATCCCCCGAACGTCCCCGTGGGTGGCACCAACACCTCCCACGGGACGAATGTCACTTGTAAGAACTGACCTCCCAGTCGCGGGACACCCAGTTTCAGAATACGACGGTAATTTTCATATTTCTAGACTTAGGCTTAAAAACATGGCGTTAGAGGGTGAAAACTCGAAATAACCCCTGAAAAGCCCCGTGGGTGGCACCATCACCTCCCACGGGACTAATGTAACTCGTAGGAACTCACCCCGTAGCCGCGGTATTCCCGGTTTAATAATACGACGGTAATTTGCATATTTTAAGATTTAAGCAAAACCTGGCGTTATAGTGTGAAAACTCGAAACAACTCCCGAACTTCCCCGTGGGTGGCACCAACACCTCCCACGGGAACAATGTAACTCATAGGAACTGACCCCGCAGCCGCGGGACTCCCGGTTTGAGAATACGATGATAATTTCCATATTTCTAGACTTAGGCTTAAAAATATGGCGTTAGAGGGTGAAAACTCGAAACAGCCCCTGAACGTCCCCGTGAGTGGCACCAACACCTCCCACGGGACCAATGTAACTCGTAGGAACTGACCCCGTAGACGCGGGACTTCCGATTTGAGAATACGACGATAATTTGCATATTACTAGACTTAGGCTTAAAAACATGGTGTTAGAGAGTGAGAACTCGAAATAGCCCCCGAACGGCCCCGTGGGTGGCACCAACACCTCCCACGGGACAGATGTGACTCGTAGGAACTCACCTCCCAGCCGCGGGACACCCAATTTCAGAATACGATGCTAATTTTCATATTTCTAGACTTAGGCTCAAAAACATGGCGTTAGAGGGTGAAAACTCGAAACAGCCCCCGAAAAGCCCCGTGGGTGGCACCATCACCTCCCACGGGACCAATGTAACTCGTAGGAACTGGACGCTCAGCCGCGGGACTCCCGGTTTGAAAATACGATGATAATTTACATATTTCTAGACTTAGGCTTAAAAACATGGCATTAGAGGGTGGGAACTCGAAATAGCCCCCGAACGACCCCGTGGGTGGCACCAACACCTACCACGGTACCAATGTAACTCCTAGGACCTGAGCCCACAGCCACGGGACTCTCAGTTTGAGAATACGTCGGTAATTTGCATATTTCTAGACTTAGGCTTAAAAACATGACGTTAGTGGGTGAAAACTCGAAACAGCCCACGAACGGCCCCGTGGGTGGTACCAACACCTCCCACGGGACCGATGTAACTCGTAGGAACTGGCCGCGTGGCTGCGAAACTCCTGGTTTGAGAATACGATGATAATTTGCATATTTCTAGACTTAGGCTTAAAAATGTGGCATTAGAGGGTGAGAACTCGAAACAGCCCCCGAACGTCCCTGTGGGTGGCACAAACACCTCCCACGGGACAAATGTAGCTCGCAGGAACTGACCCCGCAGCCGCGGGACTCCCGATTTGAGAATACAATAGTAATTTTCATATTTTTTTATTGAAGCAAAACATGGCGTTAGAGGGTGAAAACTCGAAACAACCCCAAACGGCCCCGTGGGTGACACCAACACCTCCCACGGGAACAATGTAACTCGTAGGAACTGACCCCACTGCCGCGGAACTCCCGGTTTGAGAATACGATAATAATTTTCATATTTCTAGACTTAGGCTTAAAAACATGGCGTTAGTGGGTGAAAACTCGAAGCATCCCCCGAACGGCCCCGTGGGTGGCACCATCACCTCCCACGGGACCAATGTAACTCGTAGGAACTGGACGCTCAGCCGCGGGACTCGCGTTTTGAAAATACGATGATAATTTACATATTTCTAGACTTAGGCTTAAAAACATGGCGTTAGAGGGTAAGAACTCGAAACAGCCCCCGAACGTCCCCGTGGGTGGCACCAACACCTACCACGGGACCAATGTAACTCCTAGGACCTGACCCCGCAGCCACAGGACTCTCAGTTTGAGAATACATCGGTAATTTGCATATTTCTAGACCTAGGCTTAAAAACATGACGTTAGTGGGTGAAAACTCGAAACATCCCCCGAACGGCCCCATGGGTGGCACCAATACCTCCTACCGGACCCATGTAACTCGTACGAACTGGACGCATGGCCGCGGACCTCCTGGTTTGAAAATACGATGATAATTTGCATATTTTTAGACTTAGGCATAAAAATGTGGCATTAGAGGGTGAGAACTCGAAATAGCCCCCAAACGTCCCTGTGGGTGGCACCAACACCTCCCACGGGACCAATGTAACTCGTAAGAACTGACCCCGCAGCCGCGGGACTCCCGATTTGAGAATACGATAGTAATTTTCATATTTTTAGATTGAAGCAAAACATGGCGTTAGAGGGTGAAAACTCGAAACAACCCCCAAACGGCCCCGTGGGTGGCACCAACAGCTCCCACGGGACCAATGTAACTCGTAGGAACTGACCCTATAGCCACGGGACTCCCGGTTTGAGAATACCATGATAATTTTCATATTTCTAGACTTAGGCTTAGAAACATGACGTTAGAGGGTGAAAACTCGGAACAGCCCCCCAACGTCCCCGTGGGTCGCACCAACACCTCCCACGGGACCAACATAACTCGTAAGAATTGGCCGTACAGCCGTGGGAATCCCGTTTTGAGAATACGACGATAATTTGAATATTTCTAGACTTAGGCTTAAAACATGGAGTTAGAGGGTGAGAACTCGAAACAGCCCCTGAACGTTCCCGTGGGTGACACCAACACCTCCCACGGGACCAATGTAACTCGTAGGAACTGAGCCCACAGTTGCGGGACTCCCGATTTGAGAATACGACGATAATTTGCATATTTTTAGATTTAAACAAAACATGGCGTTAGAGTGTGAAAACTTGAAACAACCCCCGAACGACCCCGTGGGTGGCACCAACACCTCCCATTGGAACAATTTAACTCGTAGGAACTGACCCCGCAGTCGCAGGATTCCCGATATGAAAATTAGATGATAATTTTCATATTTCTAGATTTAGGCATAAAAACATGGTGTTAGATGGTGAAAACTCGAAATAGCCCCCGAACGTTCCCGTGGGTGGCACCAAAAACTCCCAGGGGACCAAAGTAACTCGTAAGAACTGACCGTGTAGCCGCGGGATTCCCGGTTTGAGAATACGACGGTAATTTGCATATTTTAAAATTTAAGCAAAACCTGGCTTTAGAGTGTGAAAACTTGAAACAACCCCCGAACATCCCCGTGGGTGGCACCAACGCCTCCCACGGGAATAATATAACTCGTAGGAACTTATCCCGTAACCGTGGGACTCCCGGTTTGAGAATACGACGATAATTTGCATATTTTTAGATTTAAGCAAAACATGGCGTTATAGTGTGAAAACTTGAAACTATCCCGAACGGCCCAGTGGGTGGCACCAACACCTCCCACGGGAACAATGTAACTCGTAGGAAGTGACCCCGCAGTCGTGGGATTCCCGGTATGAGAATTCGACGATAATTTGCATATTTCTAGACTTAGGCATAAAAGCATGGCGTTAGATAGTGAAAACTCGAAACAGCCCCTGAAGGTCCTTGTGGGTGGCACCAACACCTCCCACGGGACCAATGTAACTCGTAACAATTGGACGCGTAGCCGCAGGACTCCCGGTTTGAGAATATGATGATAATTTGCATATTTCTAGACTTAGGCTTAAATGCATGGCGTTAGAGGGTGAGAACTCCAAACAGCCCCCGAACGTCCCTGTGGGTGGCACAAACACCTCCCACGGGACCAATGTAAGTCGCAGGAACTGACCCCGCAGCGGCGGGACTCCCGATTTGAGAATACGACAGTAATTTTCATATTTTTTTATTGAAGCAAAACATGGCGTTAGAGGGTGAAAACTCGAAACAACCCCAAACGGCCCCGTGAGTGGCACCAACACCTCCCACGGGAACAATGTAACTCGTAGGAACTGACCCCGTAGCCGCGGGACTCCCGGTTTGAGAATACGACGATAATTTGCATATTTCTAGACTTAGGCTTAAAAACATGGTGTTACTGGGTGAAAACTCAAAACAGGCGCCGAACGGCCCCGTGGGTGGCACCAACACCTCCCACGGGACCAATGTAACTCGTAAGAACTGGCCGCGCAGCCGAGGGACTCCCTGTTTGAGAATACAATGGTAATTTGCATATTTCTAGACTTAGGCTTAAAAACATGGCGTTAGAGGGTGAAAACTCGTAGCATCCCCCGAACGGCCCTGTGGGTGGCACCATCACCTCCCACGGGACCAATGTAACTCGTAGGAACTGGACGCTCAGCGGCGGGACTCGTGGTTTGAAAATACGATGATAATTTACATATTTCTAGACTTAGGCTTAAAAACATGGCATTAGAGGGTAAGAACTCGAAACAGCCCCCGAACGTCCCCGTGGGTGGCACCAACACCTACCACGGGACCAATGTAACTCCTAGGACCTGACCCCGCAGCCACGGGACTCTCAGTTTGAGAATACATCGGTAATTTGCATATTTCTAGACTTAGGCTTAAAAACATGACGTTAGTGGGTGAAAACTCGAAACAGCCCCCGAACGGCCCCGTGGGTGGCACCAATACCTCCCACGGGACCCATGTAACTCGTACGAACTGGCCGCATGGCCGCGGACCTCCTGGTTTGAGAATACGATGATAATTTGCATATTTCTAGACTTAGGCATAAAAATGTGGCATTAGAGTGTGAGAACTTGAAACAGCCCCCAAATGTCCCTGTGAGTGGCACCAACACCTCCCACGGGACCAATGTAACTCGTAAGAACTGACCCCGCAGCCAAGGGACTCCCGATTTGAGAATACGATAGTAATTTACATATTTTTAGATTGAATCAAAACATGGCGTTAGAGGGTGAAAACTCGAAACAACCCCCAAACGGCCCCGTGGGTGGCACCAACAGCTCCCATGGGACCAATGTAACTCGTAGGAACTGACCCCACAGCCACGGGACTCCCGGTTTGAGAATACCATGATAATTTTCATATTTCTAGACTTAGGCTTAGAAACATGACGTTAGAGAGTGAAAACTCGAAACAGCCCCCCAACGTCCCCGTGGGTCGCACCAACACCTCCCACAGGACCAACATAACTCGTAAGAATTGGCCGCACAGCCGTGGGAATCCCGTTTTGAGAATACGATGATAATTTGAATATTTCTAGACTTAGGCTTAAAATATGGAGTTAGAGGGTGAGAACTCGAAACAGCCCCTGAACGTTCCCGTGGGTGACACCAACACCTCCCACGGGACCAATGTAACTCATAGGAACTGAGCCCACAGTCTCGGGACTCCCGATTTGAGAATACGACGATAATTTACATATTTTTAGATTTAAGCAAAACATGGCGTTAGAGTGTGAAAACTTGAAACAACCCCCGAACGGCCCCGTGGGTGGCACCAACACCTCCCACGGGAACAATGTAACTCGTAGGAACTGACCCCGCAGTCGCAGGATTCCCGATATGAGAATTCGACGATAATTTTCATATTTCTAGACTTAGGCATAAAAACATGGCTTTAGATGGTGAAAACTCGAAAGAACCCCTGAATATCCCTGTGGGTGGCACCAACACCTCCCACGGGACCAATGTAACTCGTAGGAACTGGCCGCGCAGTCGTGGGACTCCCGGTTTGAGAATACGATGATAATTTGTATATTTCTAGACTTAGGCTTAAAAACATGGCGTCAGAGGGTGAGAACGCGAAATAGCCCCCGAACGTTCCTGTGGGTGGAACCAACAACTCCCAGGGGACCAAAGTAACTCGTAGGAACTGACCCTGTAGCCACGGGATTCCCGGTTTGAGAATACGACGGTAATTTGCATATTTTAAAATTTAAGCAAAACCTGGCTTTAGAGTGTGAAAACTTGAAACAACCCCCGAACATCCCCGTGGGTGGCACCAATGCCTCCCACGGGAACAATATAACTCGTAGTAACTTACCCCGCAGCCGAGGGACTCCCAGTTTGAGAATACGACGATAATTTGCATATTTCTAGATTTAGTCTTAAAAACATGGCGTTAGAGGGTGAAAACTCGAAACAGCCCCCGAACGTCCCCGTGAGTGGCACCAACACCTCCCGCGGGACCAATGTAACTCGTAGGAACTGACCCCGTAGCCGCAGGACTCCCGGTTTGAGAATACGACGATAATTTGAATATTTCTAAACTTAGGCTTAAAACATGGAGTTAGAGGGTGACAACTCGAAACAACCCTCGAACGTTCCCGTGGGTGACACCAACAGCTCCCACGGGACCAATGTAACTCGTAGGAACTGAGCCCACAACCGTGGGACTCCCGGTTTGAGAATACGACGATAATTTGCATATTTTTAGATTTAAGCAAAACATGGCGTTAGAGTGTGAAAACTTGAAACTATCCCGAACGGCCCCGTGGGTGGCACCAACACCTCCCACGGGAACAATGTAACTCGTAGGAAGTGACCCCGCAGTCGTGGGATTCCCGGTATGAGAATTCGACGATAATTTTCATATTTCTAGACTTAGGCATAAAAACATGGCGTTAGATAGTGAAAACTCGAAACAGCCCCTGAAGGTCCCTGTACGTGGAACCAACACCTCCCACGAGACCAATGTAACTCGTAACAATTGGCCGCGCAGCCGCGGGACTCCCGGTTTGAGAATACGATGATAATTAGCATATTTCTAGACTTAGGCTTAAATGCATGGCGTTAGAGGGTGAGAACTCAAAATAGCCCCCGAACGTCCCCGTGGGTGGCACCAACACCTCCCACGCGACCAATGTAACTCGTAGGAACTGACCCCATAGCCGCGGGATTCCCGATTTGAGAATACGACGGTAATTTGCATATTTTAAAATTTAAGAAAAACCTGGCGTTAGAGTGTGAAAACTCGAAATAACCCCCGAACGTCCCCGTGGGTGGCACCAACACCTCCTACGGGAACAACGTAACTCGTAGGAACTTCTCCCGCAGTCGAGGGACTCTCGGTTTGACAATACGATGATAATTTGCATATTTCTAGCCATAGGCTTAAAAACATGGCGTTAGAGGGTGAAAACTCGAAATAGCCACCGAACAGCCCCCTGGGTGGCACAAACCCCTCCCACGGGACCAATGCAACTCGAAGGAACTGACCCGGCAGCCAAGGGACTCCAGGTTTGAGAATACGATGGTAATTTGCATATTTCTAGATATAGGCTTAAAAATATGGCGTTAGAGGGTGAGAACTGGAAACAGCCCCCGAACGTCCCCGTGGGTGGCACCAACACCTCCCACGGGACCAATGTAACTCGTAGGAACCGACCCCGTAGCCGTGGGATTCCCGGTTTGAGAATACGACGGTAATTTGCATATTTTAAAATTTAAGCAAAACCTGGCTTTAGAGTGTGAAAACTTGCAACAACCCCCGAACGTCCCCGTGGGTGGCACCAAGACCTCCCACTGGAACAATGTAACCCGTAGGAACTGACCCCGTAGCCGCGGTACTCCCGGTTTGAGAATACGACAATAATTTGCGTATTTCTAGACTTCGGCTTAAAAACGTGGCGTTAGAGAGTGAAAACTCGAAACAGCCCCCGAACGTCCCCGTGAGTGGCACCAACACCTCCCACGGGACCAATGTAACTCGTAGGAACTGACCCCGTAGCCGCGGGACTCCCGGTTTGAGAATACGATGGTAATATGCATATTTCTAGACTTAGACTTAAAAACATGGCGTTAGAGGGTGAAAACTCAAAACATCCCACGAACGGCCCCGTGGGTGGCACCATCACCTCTCACGGGACCAATGTAACTCGTAGGAACTGGCTGCTCAATCGCGGGACTCCCAGTTTGAGAATACGATGATAATTTGCATAATTCTGGACTTAGGCAAAAAAACATGGCGTTAAACGATGCGAACTCGGAACAACTCCCGAACAGCCCCGTGGGTGGCACCAACACCTCCCACGGGACGAATATGACTCGTAGGATCTACCCTCCCAGCCGTGGGACACCCTATTTCGGAATACGATGGTAATTTTCATATTTCTAGACTTAGGCTGAAAAACATGGCGTTAGAGGGTGAAAACTCGAAACAGCCCCCGAACGGCCCCGTGGGTGGCACCCTCACATCCCACGGGACCAATGTGACTCGTAGGAATTGACCTCCCAGCCTCGGGACACCCAGTTTCAAAATACATTCGTAATTTTTAGATTTCTAGACTTAGGCTTAAAAACATGGCGTTAGAGGGTGAAAACTCGAAACAACCCCCGAACGGCCCCGTGGGTGGCACCATCACCTCCCACGGGACCAATGTAAATCGTAGGAACTGGCCACTCAGCCGCGGTACTCCCGGTTTGAGAATACGATGATAATTTACATATTTCTAGACTTAGGCCTTAAAACATGGCGTTAGAGGCTGAGAACTCGAAACAGCACCCGAACGTCCCCGTGGGTGGCACCAACACCTACCACGGGACCAATGTAACTCCTAGGACCTGACCCCGCATCCACGGGACTCTTAGTTTGAGAATACGTCGGTAATGTGAATAATTCTAGACTTAGGCTTAAAAACATGACGTTAGTGGGTGAAAACTCGAAACAGGCCCCGAACGGCCCCGTGGGTGGCACCAACACCTCCCACGGGACCAATGTAACTCGTAGGAACTGGTCGCGTGGCCGCGGAGCTCCTGGTTTGAGAATACGATGATAATTTGCATATTTCTAGACTTTGGCTTAAAAACATGGCATTAGAGGGTGAGAACTCGAAACAACCCCCGAATGTCCCTGTGGGTTGCACCAACCCCTCCCACGGGACCAATGTAACTCGTAGGAACTGACCCCGCAGCCACGGGACTCCCCGATTTGAGATCACGACAGTAATTTTCATATTTTTAGATTGAAGCAAAACATGGTGTTAGAGGGTGAAAACTCGAAACAACCCCCGAACGGCCCCATGGGTGGCACCAACACCTCCCACGGAACCAATGTAAATTGTTGGAACTGACCCCATAGCCACGGGACTCCCGGTTTGAGAATGCGATGATAATTTTCATATTTCTAGACTTAGGCTTAAAACATGGCGTTAGAGGGTGAAAACTCGAAACAGCCCCCTAACGTCCCCGTGGGTGGCACCAACACCTCCCACGGGACCAATGTAACTCGTAGGAATTGGCCGCGCAGCCGTGGGAATCTCGGTTTGAGAATATGATGATAATTTGAATATTTCTAGACTTAGCCTTAAAACATGGAGTTAGAGGGTGAGAACTCGAAACAGACCCCGAACGTTCCCGTTGGTGACACCAACACCTCCAACGGGACCAATTTACTCGTAGGAATTGAGACCACAGCCGCGGGACTCCCGGTTTGAGAATACAACAATCATTTGCATATTTTTATATTTAAGCGAAACATGGCGTTAGAGTGTGAAAACTAGAAACAACCCCCGAACGGCCCAGTGGGTGGCACCAACACCTCCCACGGGAATAATGTAACTCGTAGGAACTGACCCCGTAGTCGCGGGATTCCCGCTATGAGAATTCGATGATAATTTGCATATTTCTAGACTTAGGCATAAAAGCATGGCATTAGATGGTGAAAACTCAAAACGACCCCTGAACGTCCCTGTGGGTGGCACCAACACCTCCCACGGGACCAATGTAACTCGTAGGAACTGGACGCGCAGCCGCGGGACTCCCGGAGTGAGAATATGACGATAATTTGTATATTTCTAGACTTAGGCTTAAAACATGGCGTTAGAGGTTGAAAACTCGAAACAGCCCCCGAACGTCCCCGTGAGTGGCACCAACACCTCCCACGGGACCAATGTAACTCGTAGGAAATGACCCCGTAGCCGCGGGACTCCCGATCTGAGGGTACTATGGTAATTTGCATATTTTTAGACTTAGGCTTAAAAACATGGTGTTAGAGGGTGAGAACTCAAAACAGCCCCCGAACGTCCCCGTGGGTGGCACCAACACCTCCCATGTGACTAATGTAACTCGTACGAACTGACCCCGTAGCCGCTGTATTCCCGTTTTGAAAATGAGACGATAATTTTCATATTTTAAAATTTAGGCAAAACCTGGCGTTAGAGCGTGAAAACTCGAAACAACCCCCGAATGTCCCCATGGGTTGCACCAACACGTCCCACGGGAACAATGTAACTCGTAGGAATAGACCCCATAGCCGCGGGACTCACAATTTGAGAATACGATGATAATTTGCAAATTTCTAGACTTAGGCTTAAAAACATGACGTTAGAGGGTGAAAAATCGATACAGCCCCCGAACGTCCCCGTGAGTGGCACCAACACCTCCCACGGGACCAATGTAACTCGTAGGAACTGACTCCGTAGCCGCGGGACTCCCGGTTTGAGAATACGACGATAATTTGCATATTACTACACTTAGGCTTAAAAACATGGCGTCAGAGGGTGAAAACTCAAAATAACCCCCGAATGGCCCCGTGGGTGGCACAAACACCTCCCACGGGATAAATGCAACTCGTAGGAACTGACCCCGCAGCGGAGGGACTCCCAGTTTGAGAATACGATGGTAATTTGTCTATTTCTAGATTTAGTCTTAAAAACATGGCATTAGTGGCTGAAAACTCGAAATAGGTGCCGAACGGCCCCGTGGATGGCACCAACACCTCCCACGGGACCAATGCAACTGTAGGAACTGGCCCCGCAGCCACGGGACTCCCGGTTTGAGAATACGATGGTAATTTATAAATTTCTAGACTTAGGCTTAAAAACATGGCGTTAGAGGGTGAAAACTTGAAACATCCCTCGAACGGCCCGGTGGCTGGCACCATCACCTCCCACGGGATCAATGTAACAAATAGGAATTGGTCATGCATCCATGCGAATCCCGATTTGAGAATACGACGATAATTTGAATACTTCTAGACTTAGGCTTAAAACATGGAGTTAGAGGGTGAGAACTCGAAACAACCCCCAAACGTTCCCGTGGGTGACACCAACACCTCCCACGGGTCGAATGTGACTCGTAGGAACTTACCTCCCAGCCGCGGGACACCCAATTTCTGAATACATCAGTAATTTTCATTTTTCTAGACTTAGGCTTAAAAACATGGCGTTAGAGGGTGAAAACTCGAAACAGCCCTCGAACGGCCCCGTGGGTGGTACCATCACCTCCCACGGGACCAATGTAACTCGTAGGAACTGTCCGCTCAGCCGCGGGACTCCCGGTTTAAGAATACGATGATAATTTACATATTTCTAGACTTAGGCATAAAAACATGGCGTTAGAGGGTGAGAACTCGAACAATCCCCGAACGTCCCCGTGGGTGGCACCAACACCTACCACGGGACCAATGTAACTCCTAGGACCTGACCCCGCAGCCATGGGACTCTTAGTTTGAAAATACATCTTTAATTTGCATAATTCTAGAATTAGGCTTAAAAACATGACGTTAGTGGGTGAAAACTCGAAACAGCCCCCGAATGGCCCCGTGGGTGGCACCAACACCTCCCACGAGACCAATGTAACTTGTAGGAACTCGCCGCGTGGTCGCGGAACTCCTAGTTTGAGAATACGATGATTATTTGCATATTTCTAGACATAGGCTTAAAAAATGGCATTAGAGGGTGAGAAATCAAAACAGCCCCCGAACGTCCCTGTGGATGGTACCAACACCTCCCACGGGACCAATGTAACCCGTAGGAACTGACCCCATAGCCACGGGACTCCTGATTTGAGAATAAGATGATAATTTTCATATTTTTAGACTTAGGCTTAAAAAGATGGCGTTAGACGGTGAAAACTCGAAATAGCCCCCGAACGGCCCCGGGGGTGGCACAAACACCTCCCACGGGACCAATGTAACTCGTAGGAACTGATCCGACAGCCACGGGGCTCCCGGTTTGAAAATATGATGATAATTTGCATATTTCTAGACTTAGGCTTAAAAACATGGCGTTAGAGGGTGAGAACTCGAAACAGCCCCCGAACGTCCCCGTGGGTGACACCAACACCTCCCACGGGACCAATGTAACTCATAGGACCTGACCCCGTAGCCGCGGGACTCCCAGTTTGAGAATACGATCATAATTTGCATATTTCTAGACTTAGGCTTTAAAACATGGCGATAGAGGATGAAAAATCGAAATAGCACCCGAACGGCCCCGTGGGTGGCACAAACACCTCCCACGGGAACAATGTAACTCGTAGGAATAGACCCCACAGCCGCGGGACTCCTAATTTGAGAATACGATGATAATTTACATATTTCTAGACTTAGGCTTAAAAACATGACGTTAGAGGGTGAAAACTCGATACAGCCCCCCAACGTCCCCGTGAGTGGCACCAACACCTCCCACGGGACCAATGTAACTCGTAGGAACTGACCCCGTAGCCGCGGGACCTCCGGTTTGAGAATACGACGATAATTTGCATATTACTAGACTTAGGCTTAAAAACATGGCGTCAGAGGGTGAAAACTCAAAATAGCCCCCGAACGGTCCCGTGGGTGGCACAAACACCTCCCACGGGATAAATGCAACTCGTAGGAACTGACCCCGCAGCGGAGGGACTCCCAGTTTGAGAATACGATGGTAATTTGTCTATTTCTAGATTTAGGCTTAAAAACATGGCGTTAGTGGGTGAAAACTCGAAATAGGCGCCGAACGGCCCCGTGGATGGCACCAACACCTCCCACGGGACCAATGCAACTCGTAGGAACTGGCCCCGTAGCCGCGGGACTCCCGGTTTGAGAATATGATGGTAATTTATATATTTCTAGACTTAGGCTTAAAAACATGGCGTTAGAGGGTGAAAACTCGAAACATCCCCCGAACGACCCTGTGGCTGGCACCATCACCTCCCACGGGACCAATGTAACAAATAGGAATTGGTCGTGCATCCATGCGAATCCCGGTTTGAGAATACGACGATAATTTGAATATTTCTAGACTTAGGCTTAAAACATGGAGTTAGAGGGTGAGAACTCGAAATAGCCCCCAAACGTTCCCATGGGTGACACCAACACCTCCCACGGGTCGAATGTGACTCCTAGGAACTTACCTCCCAGCCGCGGGACACCCAATTTCTGAATACATCAGTAATTTTCATTTTTCTAGACTTAGTCTTAAAAACATGGCGTTAGAGGGTGAAAACTCGAAACAGCCCTCGAACGGCCCGTGGGTGGTACCATCACCTCCCACGGGACCAATGTAACTCGTAGGAACTGTCCGCTCAGCCGCGGGACTCCCGGTTTGAGAATACGATGATAATTTACATATTTCTAGACTTAGGCATAAAAACATGGCGTTAGAGGGTGAGAACTCGAAACAGCCCCCGAACGTCCCCGTGGGTGGCACCAACACGGGACCAATGTAACTCCTTGGACCTGACCCCGCAGCCATGGGACTCTTTGTTTGAAAATACGTCTGTAATTTGCATAATTCTAGAATTAGGCTTAAAAACATGACGTTATTGGGTGAAAACTCGAAACAGCCCCCGAATGTACCCGTGGGTGGCACCAACACCTCCCACGAGACCAATGTAACTTGTAAGAACTCGCCGCGTGGTCGCGGAACTCCTAGTTTGAGAATACGATGATAATTTGCATATTTCTAGACATAGGCTTAAAAACATGGCATTAGAGGGTGAGAAATCAAAACAGCCCCCGAATGTCCCTGTGGATGGTACCAACACCTCCCACGGGACCAATGTAACCCGTAGAAACTGACCCCATAGCCACGGGACTCCCGGTTTGAGAATACGATGATAATTTTTATATTTCTAGACTTAGGCTTAAAAAGATGGCGTTAGACGGTGAAAACTTGAAATAGCCCCCGAACGGCCCCGGGGGTGGCACAAACACCTCCCACGGGACCAATGTAACTCGTAGGAACTGATCCCACACCCACGGGGCTCTCGGTTTGAAAATATGATGATAATTTGCATATTTCTAGACTTAGGCTTAAAAACATGGCGTTAGAGGGTGAGAACTCGAAACAGCCCCCGAACGTCCCCGTGGGTGACACCAACACCTCCCACGGGACCAATGTAACTCATAGGAACTGACCTCGTAGCCGCGGGATTCCCAGTTTGAAAATATGACGGTAATTTGCATATTTTATGATTTAAGTAAAACCTGGTGTTAGAGTGTGAAAACTCGAAACAACACCCGAACGTCCCTGTGGGTGGCACCAATACCTCCCACGGGAACAATGTAACTCATAGGAACTGACCCCAAAGCCGCGGGACTCCCGATTTGAGAATACGACAATAATTTGCATATTTCTAGTCTTAGGCTTAAAAACATGGCGTTAGAGGGTGAAATCTCAAAACAGCCCCCCAACGTCCCCGTGGGTGGCACCAACACCTCCCACGGGACCAATGTAACTCGTAGGAATTGGTCGCGTAGCCTTAGGAATCCCAATTTGAGAATACGACGATAATTTGAATATTTATAGACTTTGGCTCAAAACATGGAGTTAGGGGGTGAGAAGTCGAAACAGTCCCCGAACGTTCCCGTGGGTGACACCAACACCTCCCACGGGACCAATGTAACTCGTAGGAATTGAGCCCACAGCCGTAGGACTCCCGATTTGAGAATACAACGGTAATTTGCATATTTTTAGATTTAAGCAAACCATGGCGTTGGAGGGTGAAAACTCGAAACAGCCCCCGAACGTCCCCGTGAGTGGCACCAACACCTCCCACAGGACCAGTGTAACTCGTAGGAACTGACCCCATAGCCGCGGGACTCCCAGTTTGAAAATACGATGATAATTTGCATATTTCTAGACTTAGGCTTAAAAACATGACGTTAGATGGTGAGAACTCGAAACAGCCCCCTAACGGCCCCGTGGGTGACACCAACACCTCCCACGGGACCAATGTAACTCGTAGGAACTGACCTCGTAGCCGCGGGATTCCCAGTTTGAGAATATGACGGTAATTTGCATATTTTATGATTTAAGTAAAACCTGGTGTTAGAGTGTGAAAACTCGAAACAACACCCGAACGTCCCTGTGGGTGGCACCAATACCTCCCACGGGAACAATGTAACTCATAGGAACTGACCCCAAAGCCTCGGGACTCCCGATTTGAGAATACCACAATAATTTGCATATTACTAGTCTTAGGCTTAAAAACATGGCGTTAGAGGGTGAAATCTCGAAACAGCCCCCCAACGTCCCCGTGGATGGCACCAACACCTCCCACGGGACCAATGTAACTCGTAGGAATTGGTCGCGTAGCCTTAGGAATCCCAATTTGAGAATACGACGATAATTTGAATATTTATAGACTTTGGCTCAAAACATGGAGTTAGGGGGTGAGAACTCGAAACAGCCCCCGAACGTTCCCGTGGGTGACACCAACACCTCCGACGGGACCAATGTAACTCGAGGAATTGAGCCCACAGTCGTAGGACTCCCGGTTTGAGAATACAACGGTAATTGGCATATTTTTAGATTTAAGCAAACCATGGCGTTGGAGGGTGAAAACTCGAAACAGCCCCCGAACGTCCCCGTGAGTGGCACCAACACCTCCCACAGGACCAGTGTAACTCGTAGGAACTGACCCCGTAGCCGCGGGACTCCCAGTTTGAGAATACGATGACAATTTGCATATTTCTAGTCTTAGGCTTAAAAACATGGCGTTAGATGGTGAAATCTCTAAATAGCCCCCAAACGGAACCGTCGGTGGCACAAACACCTCCCACGGGACCAATGCAACTCGAAGGAACTGACCCCGCAGCCGAGGGACTCCCGGTTTAAGAATACAACGGTAATTTTCATATTTCTAGATTTAGACTAAAAACGAGGCGTTAGTGGGTGAAAACTCGAAACAACACCCGAACGTCCCTGTGGGTGGCACCAATACCTCCCACGGGAACAATGTAACTCATAGGAACTGACCCCAAAGCCGCGGGACTCCCGATTTGAGAATACGACAATAATTTGCATATTACTAGTCTTAGGCTTAAAAACATGGCGTTAGAGGGTGAAATCTCGAAACAGCCCCCCAACGTCCCCGTGGGTGGCACCAACACCTCCCACGGGACCAATGTAACTCGTAGGAATTGGTCGCGTAGCCTTAGGAATCCCAATTTGAGAATATGACGATAATTTGAATATTTAAAGACTTTGGCTCAAAACATGGAGTTAGGGGGTGAGAACTCGAAACAGCCCCCGAACAATCCCGTGGGTGACACCAACACCTCCCACGGGACCAATGTAACTCGTAGGAATTGACCCACAGCCATAGGACTCCCGATTTGAGAATACAACGGTAATTTGCATATTTTTAGATTTAAGTAAACCATGGCGTTGGAGGGTGAAAACTCGAAACAGCCTTCGAACGTCCCCGTGAGTGGCACCAACACCTCCCACAGGACCAGTGTAACTCGTAGGAACTGACCCCGTAGCCGCGGGACTCCCAGTTTGAGAATACGATGACAATTTGCATATTTCTAGTCTTAGGCTTAAAAACATGGCGTTAGATGGTGAAATCTCGAAATATCCCCCAAACGGCACCGTCGGTGGCACAAACACCTCCCACGGGACCAATGCAACTCGAAGGAACTGACCCCGCAACCGAGGGACTCCCGGTTTAAGAATACAACGGTAATTTGCATATTTCTAGATTTAGGCTAAAAACAGGGCGTTAGTGGGTGAAAACTCGAAATAGGCGCAGAACGGCCCCGTGGGTGGCACCAACACCTCCCGCGGGACCAATGTAACTTGTAGGTACTGGCCCTGCAGTCGCGGGACTCCCGGTTTGAGAATATGATGGTAATTTGCATATTTCTAGACTTGGGCTTAAAAGCATGGCGTTAGAGGGTGAAAACTCGAAACATCCCCCGAACAGCCCTCTGGGTGGAACCATCACTTCCCACGGGACCAATGTAACTCGTAGGAGCTGGACGCTCAACCGCGTGACTACCAGTTTGAGAATACGATGATAATTTGCATATTTCTAGACTTAGGCTTAAAAACATGGCGTCAGAGGGAGATAACTCGAAACATCCCCCGAACGGCCCCATGGGTGGCACCAACACCTCCCACGGGATCAATGTAACTCCTAGGACCTGACCCCGGAGCCGCGGGACTCTGATTTTGAGAATACATCAGTAATTTTCGTATTTCTAGACTTACGCTTAAAAACATGGCGTTAGTTGGTGAAAACTCGAAATAGGTGCCGAACGTCCTCGTGGGTGTTACCAACACCTCCCACAAGACCAATGTAACTCGTAGGAACTGGCCCCGCCGCCGCGGGACTCCCGATTTGAGAATACGATGGTAATTTGCATATTTCTAGACTTAGGCTTAAAAATAAGGGGTTAAAGGGTGAAAACTTAAAACATCCCCTGAAGGGCCCCGTGGGTGGCACCAACACCTCCCACGCGATGAATTTGACATGTATGAACTGACCTCCCAGCCGCGGGACTCCCAGTTTGAGAATTCAATGGTAATTTTCATATTTGTAGACTTAGGCTTAAAAACATGGCGTTAGAGGGTGAAAACTCGAAACAGCCCCCGAACGGCCCTATGGGTGGCACCATCACCTCCCACAGGACGAATGTAACTCGTAGGAACTTTCCGCTAAACCGTGGGACTCCTGGTTTGAAAATACGATGATAATTTGCGTATTTCTAGACTTAGGCTTAAAAACATGGCGTTAGAGGGTGACAACTCAAAATAGCCCCCGAACGTCCTCGTGGGTGGTACCAACACCTCCCACGGGACCAATGTAACTCCTAGGACCTGACCCCGTAGCCGCGGGACTCTCAGTTTGAGAATACGTCAGTAATTTGCGTATTTCTGGATGTTGGCTTAAAAACATGGCGTTAGAGGGTGAACACTTGAAATAGCTCGCGAACGGCCCCGTGGGTGGCACCAACACCTCCCGCGGGACCAATGTAACTCGTAGGAACTGGCCGTGCAGCCGCGGGACTCCCAATTTGAGAATACGATGATAATTTGCATATTTCTAAACTTAGGCTTAAAAATATGGCGTTAGAGGGTGAGAACTCAAAACAACCCCCGAACGTCCCCGTGGGTGGCACCAACACCTCCCACGGGAACAATGTTACTCGTAGGAACTTACCCCGCAGCCGCGGGACTCCCAGTTTGAAAATACAATGAAAATTTACATATTTCTAGACTTAGGCTTAAAAGCATGGTGTTAGAGGGTGAAAACTCAAAACAGCCCCCGAACGGCCCCGTGGGTGGCACCAACACCTACCACGGGACCAATATAACTCCTAGGACCTGACCCCGCAGCCACGGGACTCTCAGTTTGAGAATATGTTGTTAATTTGCATATTTCTAGACTTAGGCATAAAAACTTGACGTTAGTGGGTGAAAACGCAGAACAGCCACGAACGGCCCCGTGGGTGGCACAAACACCTCCCACGGGACAAATGTAACTGGTAGGAACTGGCCGTCTGGCCGCGGAACTCCTGGTTTGAGATTACGATGATAATAATTTGCATATTTCTAGACTTAGCCTTAAAAACATGGCATTAGAGGGTGAGAACTCAAAACATCCGCCAAACGTCCCGTTGGGTGGCACCATCACCTCCCACGGGACCAATGTAACTCGTAGGAACTGACCCCGCAGCCGCGGGACTCCCGATTTGAGAATACGACAGTAATTTCCATATTTTTAGATTGTAGCAAAACGTGGCGTTAGAGGGAGAAAACTCGAAACAACTCCCGAACGGCCCCGTGGGTGGTACAACACCTCCCACGGGAACAATGTAACTCATAGGAACTGACCCCGCAGTCGCGGGATTCTTGGTATGAGAATTCGACGATAATTTGCATATTTCTTGCCTTAGGCATAAAAACATGGCTAGATGGTGAAAACTCGAAACAGCCCCTGAACGATCCTGTGGGTGTCACCAACACCTCCCACGGGACCAATGTAACTCGTAGGAACTGGCCGTGCAGCCGCGGGACTCCCGGTTTGAGAATACAACGATAATTTGCATATTTCTAGACTTAGGCGCAAAAACATGGAGTTAGAGGGTGAGAACTCAAAATAGCCCCCTAACATCCCCGTGGGTGGCATCAAAACCTCCCACGGGACCAATGTAACTCGTAGGAACTGACCCCGTTGCCTCGGGATTCCTGGTTTGAGAATACGATGGTAATTTGCATATTTTAAAATTCAAGAAAAACCTGGCGTTAGAGTGTGAAAACTAGAAACAACCCCCGAACGTCCCCATGGGTGGCACCAACACCTCCCATTGGAACAATGTAACTCGTAGGAACTTACCCCGCAGCCGAGGAACTCCCGGTTTGAGAATACGAAGATAATTTGCATATTTCCAGACTTAGGCTTAAAAATATGGCTTAAGAGTGTGAAAACTCGAAACAGCCCCCGAACGTCCCCGTGAGTGGCACCAACTCCTCCCACGGGACCAATGTAACTCGTAGGAACTGACCCCGTAGCCGCGGGACCCCCGGTTTGAGAATACGATGATAATTTGCATATTTCTAGACGTATGCTTAAAAACATGGCGTTAGAGGGTGAAAACTTGAAATAGCCCCCGAACGGCCCAGTGGATGGCATCAACAGCTCTGACGGGACCAATGTAACTCGTAGGAACTGGCCGCATAGCCACGGGACTCCCAATTTGAGAATACGATGATAATTTGCATATTTCTAAACTTAGGCTTAAAAACATGGCGTTAGAGGGTGAGAACTCGAAACAACCCCCGAACGTCCCCGTGGGTGGCACCAACACCTCCCACGGGAACAATGTAACTCGTAGGAACTTACCCCGCAGCCGCGGGACTCCCGGTTTGAAAATACAATGATAATTTATATATTTCTAAACTTAGGCTTAAAAACATGGCGTTAGAGGGTGAGAATTCGAAACGGCCCCCAAACGTCCCCGTGGGTGGCACCAACACCTACCACGAGACCAATGTAACTCCTAGGACCTGATTCCGCAGCCACGGGACTCTCAGTTTGAGAATACATTGGTAATTTGCATATTTCTAGACTTAGGCTTCCAAACATGACGTTAGTGGGTGAAAACTCAAAACAGCCCCCGAACGGCCCCGTGGGTTGCACCAACACATCCCACGGGACCAATGTAACTCGTAGGAACTGGCCGCGTGGCTGCGGAACTCCTGGTTTGAGAATACGATGATAATTTGCATATTTCTAGACTTAGGCTTAAAAACATCACATTAGAGGGTGAGAACTCGAAACATCCGCCGAACGTCCCTGTGGGTGGCACCAACACCTCCCACGGGACCAATGTAACTCGTAGGAACTGACCCCGCAGCCGCGGGACTCCCGATTTGAGAATACGACAGTAATTTTCATATTTTCAGATTGAAGCAAAACATGGTGTTAGAGGGTGAAAACTCGAAACAACCCCCGAACGGCCCCGTGGGTGGCACCAATACCTCCCACAGGAACAAAGTAACTCGTAGGAACTGACCCCGCAGTCGCGGGATTCCCAGTATGAGAATTCGATGATAATTTTCATATTTCTAGAGATAGGCATAAAAACATGGCGTTAGATGGTGAAAACTCGAAATATCCCCTGAACGTCCCTGTGGGTGGCACCAACACCTCCCACGGGACCAATGTAACTCGTAGCAACTGGCTGCGCAGCCGCGGGACCCCCGGGTTGAGAATACGATGATAATTTGAATATTTCTAGACTTAGGATTAAAAAGATGGCATTAGAGGGTGAGAACTCGAAACAGCCCCTTAACGTCCCCGTGGGTGGTACCGACACCTCCCACGGGACCAATGTAACACGTAGGAACTGACCCCATTGCCTCGGGATTCCTGGTTTGAGAATACGATGGTAATTTGCATATTTTAAAATTCAAGAAAAACCTGGCGTTAGAGTGTGAAAACTAGAAACAACCCCCGAACGTCCCCGTGGGTGGCACCAACACCTCCCACGGGAACAATGTAACTCGTAAGAACTTACCCCGCAGCCGAGGTACTCCCGATTTGAGAATACGACAATAATTTGCATATTTCCAGACTTAGGTTTAAAAACATGGCCTTTGAGGGTGAAAACTCGAAACAACTCCGGAACGTCCCCGTAAGTGGCACCAACACGTCCCACGGGACCAATGTAACTCGTAGGAACTGACCCCGTAGCCGCGGGACTCCCGGTTTGAGAATACGATGATAATTTTCATATTTCTAGACGTATACTTAAAAACAAGCCGTTAGAGGGTGAAAACTTGAAACAGCCCCCGAACGGCCCTATGGGTGGCACTAACAGCTCTGACAGGACCAATGTAACCTGTAGGAACTGTCCGCGCAGCCACGGGACTCCCGATTTGAGAATACAATGATAATTTGCATATTTCTAAACTTAGGCTTAAAAACATGGCGTTAGAGGGTGAGAACTCGAAACAACCCCTGAACGTCCCCGTGGGTGGCACCAACACCTCCCACGGGAACAATGTAACTCGTAGGAACTTACCCCGAAGCCGCGGGACTCCCAGTTTGAAAATACAATGATAATTTACATATTTCTAAACTTAGGCATAAAAACATGGCGTTAGAGGGTGAGAATTCGAAACGGCCCCCGAACGTCCCCGTGGGTGGCACCAACACCTACCGCGGGACCAATGTAACTCCAAGGACCTGATTCTGCAGCCACGGGACTCTCTATTTGAGAATACGTTGGTAATTTGCATATTTCTAGACTTAGGCTTCCAAACATGACGTTAGTGGGTGAAAACTCAAAACAGCCCCCGAACGGCCCCGTGGGTGGCACAAACACCTCCCACGGGACCAATGCAACTCGTAGGAACTGACCCCACAGCCGAGGGACTCCCGATTTGAGAATACGACGGTAATTTGCATATTTCTAGATTTGGCCTTAAAAACATGGCGTTATAGGGTGAGAACTCAAAAAAGCCCCCGAACGTCCCTGTGGGTGGCACCAACACCTCCCACGGGACCAACGTAACTCATAGGAACTGACCCCGTATCCGCAGGATTCCCGGTTTGAGAATACGACAATAATTTGCATATTTTAAAATTTAAGCAAAACCTTGCGTTAGAGTGTGAAAACTCGAAACAACCCCCGAACGGCCCCGTGGGGGGCACCAACACCTCCCATGGGAACAATGTAACTCGTAGGAACTGACCCCGCATCCGCGGGACTCCCAGTTTGAGAATACGATCATAATTTGCATATTTCTAGACTTAGGCTTAAAAACATGGCGTTAGAGGGTGAAAACTCAAAACAGCTCCCGAACGTCGCCGTGAGTGGCACCAACACGTCCCACGGGACCAATGTAACTCGTAGGAACTTACCCCACAGCCGAGGGACTCCCGGTTTGAGAATACGACGATAATTTGCATATTTCCAGACTTAGGCTTAAAAACATGGCCTTAGAGGGTGAAAACTCGAAACAGCCCCCGAACGTCCCTGTGAGTGGCACCAACACCTCCCACGGGATCAATGTAACTCGTACGAACTGACCCCGTAGCCGCGGGACTACCGATTTAAGAATACGACGATAATTTGCATATTTCTAGACTTAGTCTTAAAAACATGGCGATAGAGGGTGAAAACTCGAAATAGCCCCCAAACGGCCCCGTGGGTGGCACAAACACCTCCCACGGGACCAATGCAACTCGTAGGAACTGATGCAGTTGCCTCGGAATTCCCGGTTTGAGAATACGATGGTAATTTGCATATTTTAAAAGTGTGTGAAAACTAGAAACAACCCCCGAACGTCCCCGTGGGCGGCACCAACACCTCCCACGGGAACAATGTAACTCGTAGGAACTTACCCCGCAGCCGAGAGACTCCCGGTTTGAGAATACGACGATAATTTGCATATTTCCAGACTTAGGCTTAAAAACATGGCCTTAGAGGGTGAAAACTCGAAACAACCCCCGAACGTCCCCGTGAGTTGCACCAACACCTCCCACGGGACCCATGTAACTCGTAGGAACTGACCCCGCAACCGCGAGACTCTCGGTTTGAGAATACGGCAATAATTTGCATATTTCTAGGATTAGGCTTAAAAACATGGTGATAGAGGGTGAAAACTCGAAATAGCCCCCAAACGGCCCCGTAGGTGGCACGAACACCTCCCACGGGACCAATGCAACTCGTAGGAACTGACCCCACAGTCGAGGGACTCCCGATTTGAGAATACGACGGTAATTTGCATATTTCTAGATTTGGCCTTAAAAACATGGCGTTAGAGGGTGAGAACTCAAAACAGCCCCCGACCGTCCCCGTGGGTGGCACCAACACCTCCCCCGGGACCAATGTAACTCTTAGGAAATGAACCCGTATGCGCGGGATTCTCGGTTTGAGAATACGACGATAATTTGAATAATTTAAACTTTAAGCAAAACCTGGCGTTAGAGTGTGAAAACTCGAAACAACTCCCGAACGTCCCCGTGGCTGGCACCAACACCTCCCACGGGAACAATGTAACTCGTAAGAACTGACCCCGCAGCCGTGGGACTCCCAGTTTGAGAATACGATGATAATTTGTATATTTCTAGACTTAGGTTTAAAAACATGGCGTTAGAGGGTAAAAACTCGAAACAGCTCCCGAACGTCCCCGTGAGTGGCACCAACACGTCCCACGGGACCAATGTAACTCGTAGGAACTTACCCCGCAGCCGAGGGACTCCCGGTTTGAGAATACGATGATAATTTGCATATTTCCAGACTTAGGCTTAAAAACATGGACTTAGAGGGTGAAAACTTGAAACAGCCCCCGAACGTCCTCGTGAGTGGCACCAACACCTCCCACGGGACCAATGTAACTCATACGAACTGACCCCGTAGCCGCGGGACTCCCAGGTTGAGAATACGACGATAATTTGTATATTTCTTGACTTACGCTTTAAAACATGGAGATAGAGGGTGAAAACTCGAAATAGCACCCGAACGGCCCCGTGGGCGGCACAAACACCTCCCACGGGACCAATGCAACTTGAAGGAACTGACCCCGCAGTCGAGGGACTCCCGATTTGAGAATACGATGGAAATTTGCATATTTCTAGATTTAGGCTTAAAAACATGGCATTAGAGGGTGAGAACTCGAAACAACCCCGGAACGTCCCCGTGGGTGGCACCAACACCTCCCACGGGACCAATGTAACTCGTAGAAACTGGCCGCGCAGCTGCGGGACCCCCGATTTGAGAATACGACGATAATTTGCATATTTCTAGACTTAGGCGTAAAAACATGGCGTTAGAGGGTGAGAACACGAATCATCCCCTGAACGTCCCCGTGGGTGGCACCAACACCTCCCACCGGACCAATGTAACTCGTAGGAACTGACCCAGTTGCCTCGAGATTCCCGGTTTGAGAATACGACGATAATTTGCATATTTTAAAATTCAAGAAAAACCTGGCGTTTGAGTGTGAAAACTAGAAACAACCCCCGAACGTCCCCGTGGGTGGCACCAACACCTCCCACGGTAATAATGTAACACGTAGGAACTTACCCCGCAGCCGAGGGACTCCCGGTTTGAGAATACGACGATAATTTGCATATTTCCAAACTTGGGCTTAAAAACATGGCCTTAGAGGGTGAAAACTCGAAACAACCCCCGAACGTCCCCGTGAGTTGCACCAACACCTCCCACGGGACCCATGTAACTCGTAGGAACTGACCCCGCAACCGCGGGACTCTCGGTTTGAGAATACGACAATAGTTTGCATATTTCTAGGCTTAGGCTTAAAAACATGGCGATAGAGGGTGAAAACTCGAAATAGCCCCCAAATGGCCCCGTAGGTGGCACGAACACCTCCCACGGGACCAATGCAACTCGTTGTAACTGACCCCACAGTCGAGGGACTCCCGATTTGAGAATACGACGGTAATTTGCATATTTCTAGATTTGGCCTTAAAAACATGGCGTTAGAGGGTGAGAACTCAAAACAGCCCCCGACCGTCCCCGTGGGTGGCACCAACACCTCCCCCGGGACCAATGTAACTCGTAGGAAATGAACCCGTATGCGCGGGATTCTCGATTTGAGAAAACGATGATAATTTGAATATTTTAAAATTTAAGCAAAACCTGGCGTTAGAGTGTGAAAACTCGAAACAACCCCCGAACGTCCCCGTGGCTGGCACTAACACCTCCCACGGGAACAATGTAACTCGTAGGAACTGACCCCGCAGCCGTGGGACTCCCAGTTTGAGAATACGATGATAATTTGTATATTTCTAGACTTAGGCTTAAAAACATGGCGTTAGAGGGTGAAAACTCGAAACAGCTCCTGAACGTCCCCGTGAGTGGCACCAACACATCCCACGGGACCAATGTAACTCGTAGGAACTTACCCCGCAGCCGAGTGACTCCCGGTTTGAGAATACGATGATAATTTGCATATTTCCAGACTTAGGCTTAAAAACATGGCCTTAGAGGGTGAAAATTCGAAACAGCCCCCGACCGTCCCTGTGAGTGGCACCAACACCTCCCACGGGATCAATGTAACTCGTACAAACTGACCCCGTAGCCGCGGGACTCCAGATTTGAGAATACGACGATAATTTGCATATTTCTAGACTTAGGCTTAAAAACATGGCGATAGAGGGTGAAAACTCGAAATATCCCCCAAACGGCCCCGTGGGTGGCACAAACACCTCCCACGGGACCAATGCAACTCGTAGGAACTGACCCAGTTGCCTCGGGATTCCCTGTTTGAGAATACGATTATAATTTGCATATTTCTAGACTTAGGCTTAAAAATATGGCGATAGAGGGTGAAACTCGAAATAGCCCCCAAACGGTCCCGTAGGTGGCACGAACACCTCCCACGGGACCAATGCAACTCATAGGAACTGACCCCACAGCCGAGGGACTCCCGATTTGAGAATATGACGGTAATTTGCATATTTCTAGATTTGGCCTTAAAAACATGGCGTTAGAGGGTGAGAACTCAAAATAGCCCCTGAACGTCCACGTGGGTGGCACCAACACCTCTGCCGGGACCAATGTAACTCGTAGGAAATGACCCCGTATGCGCGGGATTCTCGGTTTGAGAATACGACGATAATTTGCATATTTTAACATTTAAGCAAAACCTGGCGTTAGAGTGTGAAAACTAGAAACAACCCCCGAATGTCCTCGTGGCTGGCACCAACACCTCCCACGGGAACAATGTAACTCGTAGGAACTGACCCCGCAGCCGTGGGACTCCCAGTTTGAGAATACGATGATAATTTGTATATTTCTAGACTTAGGCTTTAAAATATGGCCTTAGAGGGTGAAAACTTGAAACAGCCCCCGAACGTCCTCGTGAGTGGCACCAACACCTCCCACGGGACCAATGTAACTCATACTAACTGACCCCGTAGCCGCGGGACTCCCAGTTTGAGAATACGACGATAATTTGCATATTTCTAGACTTAGGCTTTAAAACATGGCGATAGAGGGTGAAAACTCGAAATAGCACCCGAACAGCCCCGTGGGCGGCACAAACACCTCCCACAGGACCAATGCAACTCGAAGGACCTGACCCCGCAGTCGAGGGACTCCCGATTTGAGAATACGATGGTAATTTGCATATTTCTAGATTTAGGCTTAAAAACATGGCATTAGAGGGTGAGAACTCAAAACAGCCCCCGAACGTCCCCGTGGGTGGTACCAACACCTCCCATGGGACCAATGTAACTCGTAGGAACTGGCCGCGCAGCCGCGGGACCCCCGATTTGAGAATACGACGATAATTTGCATATTTCTAGACTTAGGCGTAAAAACATGGCGTTAGAGGGTGGGAACTCGAATCATCCCCTGAACGTCCCCGTGGGTGGCACCAACACCTCCCACCGGACCAATGTAACTCGTAGGAACTGACCCAGTTGCCTCGAGATTCCCGGTTTGAGAATACGACGGTACTTTGCATATTTTAAACTTCAAGAAAAACCTGGCGTTTGAGTGTGAAAACTAGAAACAACCCCCGAACATCCCCGTGGGTGGCACCAACACCTCCCACGGGAATAATGTAACTCGTAGCAACTTACCCCGCAGCCGAGGGACTCGCTGTTTGAGAATACGACGATAATTTGCATATTTCCAGACTTTGGCTTAAAAACATGGCCTTAGAGGGTGAAAACTCGAAATAACCCCCGAACGTCCCCGTGAGTGGCACCAACACCTCCCACGGGACCCATGTAACTCGTAGGACATGACCCCGTAGCCGCGGGACTCCCGGTTTGAGAATACGATGATATTTGCATATTTCTAGACTTAGGCTTAAAAACATGGCGATAGAGGGTGAAAACTCGAAACAACCCCTAAACGGCCCCGTGGGTGGCACAAACACCTCCCACGGGACCAATGCAACTCGTAGGAACATACCCCATAGCCGAGGGACTCCCGATTTGAGAATACGATGGTAATTTTCATATTTCTAGATTTGGCCTTAAAAACATGGCGTTAGAGGGTGAGAACTCA
Source organism: Sambucus nigra (assembly GCA_949130495.1). NCBI lineage: Eukaryota > Viridiplantae > Streptophyta > Magnoliopsida > Dipsacales > Adoxaceae > Sambucus > Sambucus nigra. The sequence continues at coordinate 272,998,611 of OX422221.1, read as the reverse complement.
AAACAGCCCCCGAACGTCCCCGTGGGTGGCACCAACACCTCCCACGGGACCAACGTAACTCGTAGGAACTGACCCCGTATCCGCCGGATTCCCGGTTTGAGAATAGTACAATAATTTGCAAATTTTAAAATTTAGGAAAAACCTGGCGTTAGAGTGTGAAAACTCGAAACAACCCCTGAACGTCCCCGTGGGTGGCACTAACACCTCCCACGGGAACAATGTAACTCGTAGGAACTGACCCCGCATCCGCGGGACTCCCAGTTTGAGAATACGATCATAATTTGCATATTTCTAGACTTAGGCTTAAAAACATGGCGTTAGAGGGTGAAAACTCAAAACAGCTCCCGAACGTCCCCGTGAGTGGCACCAACACGTCCCACGGGACCAATGTAACTCGTAGGAACTTACCCCGCAGCCGAGGGACTCGCTATTTGAGAATACGACGATAATTTGCATATTTCCAGACTTAGGCTGAAAAACATGGCCTTAGAGGGTGAAAACTCGAAACAACCCCCGAACGTCCCTGTGAGTGGCACCAACACCTCCCACGGGATCAATGTAACTCGTACGAACTGACCCCACAGCCGCGGGACTCCCGATTTGAGAATACGATGATAATTTGCATATTTCTAGACTTAGGCTTAAAAACATGGCGATAGAGGGTGAAAACTCGAAATAGCCCCCAAACGGCCCCGTGGGTGGCACAAACCCCACCCACGGGACCAATGCAACTCGTAGAAACTGACCCCACAGCCGAGGGACTCCCGATTTGAGAATACGACGGTAATTTGCATATTTTTAGATTTGTCCTTAAAATCATGGCGTTAGAGGGTGAGAACTCAAAACAGCCCCCGAACGTCCCCGTGGGTGGCACCAACACCTCCCACGGGACCAATGTAACTCGTAGGAACTGACCCCGTATTCGCGGGATTCGCGATTTGAGAATACGACGATAATTTGCATATTTTAAAATTTAAGCAAAACCTATCGTTAGAGTGTGAAAACTCGAAACAACCACCGAACGTCCCCGTGGGTGGCACCAACACCTCCCTCGGGAACAATGTAACTCGTAGGAACTGACCCCGCACCCGCGGGACTCCCAGTTTGAGAATACGATCATAATTTGCATATTTCTAGACTTGGGATTAAAAACATGGCATTAGAGGGTGAAAACTCGAAACAACTCCCGAACGTCCCCGTGAGTGGCACCAACACCTCCCACGGGACCAATGTAACTCGTAGGAACTTACCCCGCAGCCGAGGGACTCCCGGTTTGAGAATACGATGATAATTTGCATATTTCCAGACTTAGTCTTAAAAACACGGCCTTAGAGGGTGAAAACTCGAAACAGCCCCCGAACGTCCCTGTGAGTGGCACCAACACCTCCCACGGGATCAATGTAACTCGTACGAACAGACCCCGTAGCCGCGGGACTCCCGATTTGAGAATACGACGATAATTTGCATATTTCTAGACTTAGTCTTAAAAACATGGCGATACAGGGTGAAAACTCGAAATAGCACCCGAACGGCCCCGTGGGTGGCACAAACACTTCCCATGGGACCAATGCAACTCGAAGGAACTGACCCCGCAGCCGAGGGACTCTCGATTTGAGAATACGATGGTAATTTGCATATTTCTAGATTTAGGCTTAAAAACATGGCGTTAGAGGGTGAGAACTCAAAACCGCCCCCGAACGTCCCCGTGGGTGGCACCAACACCTCCCACGGGATCAATGTAACCTGTAGGAACTGAACCCGTAGCCCCGGGATTCCCGGTTTGAGAATACGATGATAATTTTCATAATTTAAAATTTAAGCAAAACCTGGCGTTAGAGTGTGAAAACTCGAAAAAACCCCTGAACGTCCCCATGGGTGGCACCAACACATCCCATGGGAATAATGTAACTCGTAGGAACTGACCTCGCAGCCGCGGGACTCCCAGTTTGAGAATACGACGATAATTGGCATATTTTCTAGACTTAGGCTTAAAAACATGGCGTTAGAGGGTGAAAACTCAAAACAGCACCCGAACGTCCCCGTGAGTGGCACCAACACGTCCCACGGGACCAATGTAACTCGTAGGAACTTACCCCGCAGCCGAGAGACTCCCGGTTTGAGAATACGATGGTAATTTTCATATTTCTAGACTTAGGCTTAAAAACATGGCGTTAGAGGGTGAAAACTCGAAAGAGCCCCCGAATGGCATAGTGGGTGGCACCATCACCTCCCACGGGACCAATGTAACTCGTAGGAACTGTCCGCTCAGCCGTGGGACTCCCGGTTTGAAAATACGATGATAATTTACATATTTCTAGACTTAGGCTTAAAAACATGGCGTTAGAGGGTGAGAACTCGAAACAACCCCCGAACATCCCTGTGGGTAGCACCAACACCTACCACGGGACCAATGTAACTCCTAGGACCTGACCCCGCAGCCCCGGGACTCTCAGTTTGAGAATACGTCTGTAATTTGCATATTTATAGACTTAGTCTTGAAAATATGACGTTAGTGGGTGAAAACTCAAAACAGCCCTCGAACGGCCCCGTGGGTGGCACCAATACCTCCCACGGGACCAATGTAACTTGTAGAAACTGGCCGCGCAACCGCGGGACTCCCGATTTGAGAATACGATGTTAATTTTCGTATTTCTAGACTTAGGCTTAAAAATATGGCGTTAGAGGGTGAAAACTCTAAACAGCCCCGGGGTGGCACCAACACCTCCCACGGGACAAATGTAACTCGTAGGAACTGGCCGCGTGGCCGCGGAACTCCTGGTTTGAGAATACGATGGTAATTTGCATATTTCTAGACTTAGGCTTAAAAACATGGCGTTAGAGGGTGAAAACTTGAAACAGCCCCCGAACGTCCCTGTGGGTGGCACCAACACCTCCCACGGGACCAATGCAACTCGTAGGAACTGACCCCACAGCAACGGGACTCCCGGTTTTAGAATACGACGATAATTTGCATATTTTAAAATTTAAGCAAAACCTGGCGTTAGAGTGTGAAAACTCGAAACAACCCCCGAACGTCCTCGTGGGTGGCACCAACACCTCCCACGAGAACAATGTAACTCGTAGGAACTGACCCCACAGTCGCGGGACTCCCATTTTTAGAATACGATGATAATTTGTATATTTCTAGACTTAGGCTTAAAAACATGGCGTTAGAGGGTGAAAACTCGAAACTGCTCCTGAACGTCCCCGTAAGTGGCACCAACACGTCCTACGGGACCAATGTAACTCGTAGGAACTGACCCCGAAGCCGCGGGACTCCCGGTTTGAGAATACGATAATAATTTGAATATTACTAGACTTAGGCTTAAAAACATGGCGTTAGAGGGTGAAAACTCGAAATAGCCCCCGAACGGCCCCATGGGTGGCACCAACACCTCCCACGGGACCAATGTAACTCGTAGGAACTGGCCCCGCAACCGCGGGACTCCCGATTTGAGAATACGATGGTAATTTGCATATTTCTAGACTTAAGCTTAAAAACATGGTGTTAGAGGGTGAAAACTCGAAACATTCCCCGAACGGCCCCGTGGTTGGCACCATCACCTCCCACGGGACCAACGTAACTCGTAGGAACAGGCCCCGTAGCCGCGGGACTCCCGGTTTGAGAATACGATGGGAATTTTTATATTTCTAGACTTAGGCTTAAAAATATGGCGTTAGAGGGTGAAAACTCGAAACAGCCCCCGAACGGCCCCGTGGGTTGCACCAACACATCCCACGGGACCAATGTAACTCTTAGGAACTGGTCGCGCGGCCGGGGAACTCTTGGTTTGAGAGTACAATGATAATTTGCATATTTCTAGAGTTAGGCTTAAAAACATCGCATTAGAGGGTGTGAACTCGAAACATCTGCCGAACGTCCCTGTGGGTGGCACCAACACCTCCCACGGGACCAATGTAACTCGTAGGAACAAACCCCGCAGCCGCGGGACTCCCGATTTGAGAATACGACAGTAATTTTCATATTTTTGATTGAAGCAAAACATGGCGTTAGAGGGAGAAAACTCGAAACAAACCCCGAACGGCCCCGTGGGTGGCACCAACACCTCCCACGGGAACAATGTAACTCGATAAAAAACTGACCCTGCAGTCGCGGGATTCCCCGTATGAAAATTCGACGATATTTTGTATATTTCTTGACTTAGGCATAAAAACATGGCGTTAGATGGTGAAAACTCGAAACAGCCCCTGAACGTCCCTGTGGGTGGCACCAACACCTCCCACGGGACCAATGTAACTCGTAGGAACTGGCCGCGCAGCCGCGGGACTCCCGGTTTGAGAATACGACGATAATTTGCATATTTCTAGACTTAGGCGCAAAAACATGCAAATACATGGGGTTAGAGGGTGAGAACTCGAAACAGCCCCTGAACGTCCCCGTGGGTGGCATCAAAACCTCCCACGGGACCAATGTAACTCGTAGGAACTGACCCCGTTGCCTCGGGATTCTCGGGTTAAGAATACGATGGTAATTTGCATATTTCAGAATTCAAGAAAAAATAGGCGTTTGAGTGTGAAAACTCGAAACAACCCCCGAACGTCCCCGTGGGTAGCACCAACACCTCCCACGGGAACAATGTATCTCGTAGGAACTTACCCCGCAGCCGAGGGACTCACTATTTGAGAATACGAGTATAATTTCCATATTTCCAGACTTAGGCATAAAAACATGGCGTTAGATGGTGAAAACTCGAAACAGCCCCTGAACGTCCCTGTGGGTGGCACCAACACCTCCCACGGGACCAATGTAACTCGTAGGAACTGGCCGCGCAGCCGCGGGACTCCCGGTTTGAGAATACGACGATAATTTGCATATTTCTAGACTTAGGTGGAAAAACATGGGGTTAGAGGGTGAGAACTCGAAACAGCCCCTGAATGTCCCCGTGGGTTGTATCAAAAACTCCCACGGGACCAATGTAACTCGTAGGAACTGACCCCGTTGCCTCGAGATTCCCGGTTTGAGATTACGACAATAATTTGCATATTTTAAAATTCAAGAAAAACCTGGCGTTAGAGTGTGAAAACTCAAAACAACCGCCGAACGTCCCCGTGGGTGGAACCAACACCTCCTATGGGAACAATGTAACTCGTAGGAACTTACCCCGCAGCCGAGGGTCTCCCGGTTTGAGAATACGATGATAATTTGCATATTACTAGACGTAGGCTTAAAAACATGGCGTTAGAGGGTGAAAACTTGAAACAGCCCCCGAACGGCTCTGTGGGTGGCACCAACACCTCCTACGGGAACAATGTAACTCGTAGGAACTTACCCCGCAGCCGCGGGACTCCCGGTTTGAAAATACAATGATAATTTACATATTTCTAAACTTAGGCTTAAAAACATGGCGTTAGAGGGTGAGAATTCGAAACAGCCCCCAAACGTCCCCGTGGGTGGCACCAACACCTACCACGGGACTAATGTAACTCCTAGGACCTGATTCCGCAGCCACGAGACTCTCAGTTTGAGAATACGTTGGTAATTTGCATATTTCTAGACTTAGGCTTAAAAACATGAAGTTAGTGGGTGAAAACTCGAAACAGCCCCTGAACGGCCCCGTGGGTTGCACCAACTCATCCCACGGGACCAATGTAACTCGTAGGAACTGGTCGCGTGGCCGCGGAACTCCTGGTTTGAGAATATGATGATAATTTGCATATTTCTAGACTTAGGCTTAAAAACATCGTATTAGAGGGTGAGAACTCGGAACATCCGTCGAACGTCCCTGTGGGTGGCACCAACACCTCCCACAGGACCAATGTAACTCGTAGGAACTGACCCCGCAGCCGCGGGACTCCCAATTTGAGAATACGACAGTAATTTTCATATTTTTAGATTGAAGCAAAACATGGCGTTAGAGGGTGAAAACTCGAAACAACCCCCGAACGGCCCAGTGAGTGGCACCAACACCTCCCTCAGGAACAATGTAACTCGTAGGAACTGACCCCGCAGTCGCGGGATTCCCGGTATGAGAATTCGACGATAATTTGCATATTTCTAGAGTTAGGCATAAAAACATGGCGTTAGATGGTACAAACTCGAAACAGCCCCTGAACGTCCCTGTGGGTGGCACCAACTCCTCCCACGGGACCAATGTAACTCGTAGGAACTGGCTGCGTAGCCGCGGGACCCCCGGTTTGAGAATACGATGATAATTTGAATACTTCTAGACTTAGGAGTAAAAATATGGCCTTAGAGTGTGAGAATTTGAAACAGCCCCTGAACGTCCCCGTGGGTGGTTCCAACACCTCCCACGGGACCAATGTAACACGTAGGAACTGACCCCGTGGCCTCGGGATTCCCGGTTTGAGAATACGATGGTAATTTGCATATTTTAAAATTCAAGAAAAACCTGGCGTTAGAGTGTGAAATCTAGAAACAACCCCCGAACGTCCCCGTGGGTGGCACCAACACCTCCCACGGGAACAATGAAACTCGTAGGAACTTACCTCGCAGCCGAGGGACTCCCGGTTTGAGAATACAATAATAATTTGCATATTTCCAGACTTAGGCTTAAAAACATGGCCTTAGAGGGTGAAAACTCGAAAGATCCCCCGAACATCCCCGTGAATGGCACCAACACCTCCCACGGGACCAATATAACTCATAAGAACTGACCCCGTAGCCGCGGGACTCCCGAATTGAGAATACGACGATAATTTGCATATTTCTAGTTTTGGTCTTAAAAACATGGCGTTAGAGGGTGAGAACTCGAAACAGCCCCCGAACGTCCCCATGGGTGGCACCAACACCTCCCACGGGACCAATGTAACTCGTAGGAACTGACCCCGTAGCCGCGGGATTCCCAATTTGAGAATACGACGATAATTTGCATATTTTAAAATTTATGCAAACCCTGGCGTTAGAGTGTGAAAACTCAAAACAACCCCCGAACATCCCCGTGGGTGGCACCAACACCTCCCACGGGAACAATGTAACTCGTAGGAACTGACCCCGCAGCCGTGGGACTCCCAGTTTGAGAATACGATGATAATTTGCATATTTCTAGATTTAGGCTTAAAATCATGGCGTTAGAGGGTGAAAACTCGAAACAGCTCCCAAACATCCCCGTGAGTGGCACCAACATGTCCCACGGGACCAATGTAACTCGTAGGAACTTACCCCGCAGCCGAGGGACTCCGGGTTTGAGAATACGACGATAATTTTCATATTTCCAGACTTAGGATTAAAAACATGGCCTTAGAGGGTGAAAACTTGAGACAGCCCCCGAACGTCCTCGTGAGTGGCACCAACACCTCCCACGGGACCAATGTAACTCGTACGAACTGACCCCGTAGCCGTGGGAATCCCAGTTTGAGAATACGATGATAATTTGCATATTTTAAAATTTAAGCAAAACCTAGCGTTAGAGTGTGAAAACTCGAAACAACCCCCGAACGTCCCCGTGGGTTGCACCAACACATCCCACGGGACCAATGTAACTCTTAGGAACTGGTCGCGTGGCCGCGGAACTCTTGGTTTGAGAATACGATGATAATTTGCATATTTCTAGACTTAGGATTAAAAACATCGCATTAGAGGGTGAGAACTCGAAACATCTGCCGAACGTCCCTGTGGGTGGCACCAACACCTCCCACGGGACCAATGTAACTCGTAGGAACTGACCCCGCAGCCGCGGGACTCCCGATTTGAGAATACGACAATAATTTTCATATTTTTGATTGAAGCAAAACATGGCGTTAGAGGGAGAAAACTCGAAACAACCCCCGAACGGCCCCGTGGGTGGCACCAACACCTCCCACGGGAACAATGTAACTCGATGAAACTGACCCTGCAGTCGCGGGATTCCCGGTATGAGAATTCGGCGATAATTTGTATATTTCTTGACTTAGGCATAAAAACATGGCGTTAGATGGTGAAAACTCGAAACAGCCCCTGAACGTCCCTGTGGGTGGCACCAACACCTCCCACGGGACCAATGTAACTCGTAGGAACTGGCCGCGCAGCCGCGGGACTCCCGGTTTGAGAATACGACGATAATTTGCATATTTCTAGACTTAGGCGCAAAAACATGGGGTTAGAGGGTGAGAACTCGAAACAGCCCCTGAACGTCCCCGTGGGTGGCATCAAAACCTCCCACGGGACCAATGTAACTCGTAGGAACTGACCCCGTTGCCTCGGGATTCCCGGTTTGAGATTACGACGATAATTTGCATATTTCAAAATTCAAGAAAAACCTGGCATTAGAGTGTGAAAACTCAAAATAACCGCCGATCGTCCCCGTGGGTGGCACCAACACCTCCCATGGGAACAATGTAACTCGTAGGAACTTACCCCGCAGCCAAGGGACTCTCGGTTTGAGAATACGACGATACTTTGCATATTACTAGACGTAGGCTTAAAAACATGGCGTTAGAGGGTGAAAACTTGAAACAGCCCCCGAACGGCCCTGTGGGTGGCACCAACACCTCCTACGGGAACAATGTAACTCATAGGAACTGACCCCGCAGCCGCGGGACTCCCGGTTTGAAAATACAATGATAATTTACATATTTCTAAACTTAGGCTTAAAAACATGGCGTTAGAGGGTGAGAATTCGAAACAGCCCCCAAACGTCCCCGTGGGTGGCACCAACACCTACCACGGGACCAATGTAACTCCTAGGACCTGATTCCGCAGCCACGAGACTCTCAGTTTGAGAATACGTTGGTAATTTGCATATTTCTAGACTTAGGCTTAAAAACATGAAGTTAGTGGGTGAAAACTCGAAACAGCCCCCGAACGGCCCCGTGGGTTGCACCAACTCATCCCACGGGACCAATGTAACTCGTAGGAACTGGCCGCATGGCCGCGGAACTCCTGGTTTGAGAATACGATGATAATTTGCATATTTCTAGACTTAGGCTTAAAAACATCGCATTAGAGGGTGAGAACTCGGAAGATCCGTCGAACGTCCCTGTGGGTGGCACCAACACCTCCCACGGGACCAATGTAACTCGTAGGAACTGACCCCGCAGCCGCGGGACTCCCGATTTGAGAATACGACAGTAATTTTCATATTTTCAGATTGAAGCAAAACATGGCGTTAGAGGGTGAAAACTCAAAACAACCCCCGAACGGCCCCATGAGTGGCACCAACACCTCCCTCAGGAACAATGTAACTCGTAGGAACTGACCCCGCAGTCGTGGGATTCCCGGTATGAGAATTCGACGATAATTTACATATTTCTAGAGTTAGGCATAAAAACATGGCTTTAGATGGTAAAAACTCGAAACAGCCCCTGAACGTCCCTGTGGGTGGCACCACCACCTCCCACGGGACCAATGTAACTCATAGGAACTGGCTACGTAGCCGCGGGACCCCCGATTTGAGAATACAATGATAATTTGAATACTTCTAGGCATAGGAGTAAAAATATGGCCTCAGAGTGTGAGAACTCGAAACATCCCCTGAACGTCCCCGTGGGTGGTTCCAACACCTCCCACGGGACCAATGTAACACGTAGGAACTGACCCCATGGTCTCGGGATTCCCGGTTTGAGAATACGATGGTAATTTGCATATTTTAAAATTCAAGAAAAACCTGGCGTTAGAGTGTGAAATCTAGAAACAACCCCCGAACGTCCCCGTGGGTGGCACCAACACCTCCCACGGGAATAATGAAACTCGTAGGAACTTACCCCGCAGCCGAGGGACTCCCGGTTTGAGAATACAATAATAATTTGCATATTTCCAGACTTAGGATTAAAAACATGGCCTTAGAGGGTGAAAACTCGAAACAGCCCCCGAACATCCCCGTGAGTGGCACCAACACCTCCCACGGGACCAATGTAACTCGTAGGAACTGACCCCGTAGCCGCGGGACTCCCGATTTGAGAATACGACGATAATATGCATATTTCTAGACTTAGGTTTTAAAACATGGCGATAGAGGGTGAAAACTCGAAATAGCCCCCAAACGGCCCCGTGGGTGGCACAAACACCTCCCACGAGACCAGTGCAGCTCGAAGGACCTGACCTCGCAGTCGAGGGACTCCCGATTTGAGAATACGACGGTAATTTGCACATTTCTAGTTTTGGGCTTAAAAACATGGCGGTAGAGGGTGAGAACTCGAAACAGCCCCCGAACGTCCCCGGGGGTGGCACCAACACCTCCCACGGGACCAATGTAACTCGTAGGAACTGACCCCGTAGCCGCGGGATTCCCGATTTGAGAATACGATGATAATTTGCATATTTTAAAATTTAAGCAAAACCTGGCGTTAGATTATGAAAACTCGAAACAACCCCCGAACGTCCCCGTGGGTGGCACCAACACCTCCCACGGGAACAATGTAACTCGTAGGAACTGACCCCGCAGCCGTGGGACTCCCAGTTTGAGAATATGATGATAATTTGCATATTTCTAGACTTAGGCTTAAAATCATGGCGTTAGAGGGTGAAAACTCGAAACAGCTCCCGAAGGTCCCCGTGAGTGGCACCAACATGGCCCACGGGACCAATGTAACTCGTAGGAACTTACCTCGCAGCCGAGGGACTCCCGGTTTGAGAATACGACGATAATTTGCATATTTCCAGACTTAGGATTAAAAACATGGCCTTAGAGGGTGAAAACTTGAGACAGCCCCCGAACGTCCTCGTGAGTGGCACCAACACCTCCCACGGGACCAATGTAACTCGTACGAACTGACCCCGTAGTTGCGGGAAGCCCAGTTTGAGAATACGATGATAATTTGCATATTTTAAAATTTAAGCAAAACCTAGCGTTAGAGTGTGAAAACTCGAAACAACCCCCGAACGTCCCCGTGGGTGGCACCAACACATCCCACGGGACCAATGTAACTCTTAGGAACTGGTCGCGTGGCCGCAGAACTCTTGGTTTGAGAATACGATGATAATTTGCATATTTCTAGACTTAGGCTTAAAAACATCGCATTAGAGGGTGAGAACTCGAAACATCTGCCGAACGACCCTGTGGGTGGCACCAACACCTCCCACGGGACCAATGTAACTCGTAGGAACTGACCCCGCAGCCGCGGGACTCCCGATTTGAGAATACGACGATAATTTGCATATTTCTAGACTTAGGTTTTAAAACATGGCGATAGAGGGTGAAAACTCGAAATAGCCCCCAAACGGCCCCGTGGGTGGCACAAACACCTCCCACGAGACCAGTGCAGCTCGAAGGAACTGACCTCGCAGCCGAGGGACTCCCGATTTGAGAATACGACGGTAATTTGCACATTTCTAGTTTTGGGCTTAAAAACATGGCGTTAGAGGGTGAGAACTCGAAACAGCCCCCGAACGTCCCCGTGGGTGGCACCAACACCTCCCACGGGACCAATGTAAGTCGTAGGAACTGACCCCGTAGCCGCAGGATTCCCGATTTGAGAATACAATGATAATTTGCATATTTTAAAATTTAACCAAAACCAGGCGTTAGAGTGTGAAAACTCGAAACAACCCCCGAACGTCTCCGTGGGTGGCACCAACACCTCCCACGGGAACAATGTAACTCGTAGGAACTGACCCCGCAGCCGCGGGACTTCCAGTTTGAGAATACGATCATAATATGCATATTTCTAGACTTAGGCTTTAAAACATGGCGATAGAGGATGAAGACTCGAAATAGCACCCGAACGGCCCCGTGGGTGGCACAAACACCTCCCACGGGACCAATGCAACTCGAAGGAACTGACCCCGCAACCGAGGGACTCCCGATTTGAGAATACGATGGTAATTTGCATATTTCTAGATTTAGGCTTAAAAACATGGCGTTAGAGGGTGAGAACTCGAAACAGCCCCCGAACGTCCCCGTGGGTGACACCTACACCTCCCACGGGACCAATGTAACTCGTAGGAACTGGCCGCGCAGCCGCGGGACCCCCGGTTTGAGAATACGACGATAATTTGCATATTTCTAGACTTAGGTGTAAAAACATGGCGTTAGAGGGTGAGAACTCGAAGCAGCCCCTGAACGTCCCCGTGGGTGGCACCAACACCTCCCACGGGACCAATGTAACTCGTAGGAACTGACCCAGTTGCCTCGGGATTCCCAGTTTGAGAATACGATGGTAATTTGCATATTTTAAAATTCAAGAAAAACCTGGCGTTAGAGTGTGAAAAATAGAAACAACCCCCGAACGTCCCCGTGGGTGGCACCAACACCTCCCACGGGAACAATGTAACTCGTAGGAACTTACCCCGCAGCCGAAGGACTCCCGGTTTGAGAATACGACGATAATTTGCATATTTCCAGACTAAGGCTTAAAAACATGGCCTTAGAGGGTGAAAACTCGAAACAACCCCCGAACGTCCTCGTGAGTGTCACCAACACGTCCCACGGGACCAATATAACTCGTATGAACTGACCCCGTAGCCGCGGGACTCCCGGTTTGAGAATACGATGATAATTTGCATATTTCTAGACTTAGGCTTAAAAACATGGCGATAGAGGGTGAAAACTCGAAATAGCCCCCCCAACGGCCCCGTGGGTGGCACAAACACCTCCCACGGGACCAATGCAACTCGAAGGAACTCACCCCACAGCCGAGGGTCTCCATATTTGAGAATACAACGGTAATTTGCATATTTCTAGATTTGGCCTTAAAAACATGGCGTTAGAGGGTGAGAACTCAAAACAGCCCCCGAACGTCCCCGTGGGTGGCACCAACACCTCCCACGGAACAAATGTACCTCGTAGGAATTGACCCCGTATCCGCGGGATTCCCGGTTTGGGAATACGACGATAATTTGCATATTTTAAAATTTAAGCAAAACCTAGCGTTAGAGTGTGAAAACTCGAAACAACCCCTGAACGTCCCCGTGAGTGGCACCAACACCTCCCACGGGAACAATGTAACTCATAGGAACTGACCCCGCAGCCGCGGGACTCCCAGTTTGAGAATACGATCATAATTTGCATATTTCTAGACTTAGGCTTAAAAACATGGCGTTAGAGGGTGAAAACTCGAAACTGCTCCCGAACTTCCCCGTGAGTGGCACCAACACGTCCCACAGGACCAATATAACTCGTAGGAACTTACCCCGCAGCCAAGGGACTCCCAGTTTGAAAATACGATGATTATTTGCATATTTCCAGACTTAGGCTTAAAAACATGGCCTTAGAGGGTGAAAACTCGAAACAGCTCCCGAACATCCCTGTGAGTGGCACCAACACCTCCCACGGGACCAATGTAACTCGTAGGAACTGACCCCGTAGCCGCGGGACTCCCGATTTGAGAATATGACAATAATTTGCATATTTCTAGACTTAGGCTTAAAAACATGGCGATAGAGGGTGAAAACTCGAAATAGCACCCGAACGGCCCCGTGGGTGGCACAAACACCTACCACAGGACCAATGCAACTCGAAGGTACTGACCCCGCAGCCGAGGGACTCCCAGTTTGAGAATACGATCATAATTTGCATATTTCTAGACTTAGGCTTTAAAACATGGCGATAGAGGATGAAAACTCGAAATAGCACCCGAACGGCCCCGTGGGTGGAACCAACACCTCCCACGGGACCAATGCAACTCGAAGGAACTGACCCCACAACCGAGTGACTCCCGATTTGAGAATACGATGGTAATATATTTCTTGATTTAGGCTTAAAAACATGGCGTTAGAGGGTGAAAACTTGAAACAGCTCCTGAACGTCCCCGTGAGTGGCACCAACACATCCCACGGGACCAATGTAACTCGTAGGAACTGACCTCGTAGCCACGGGACTCCCGGTTTGAGAATACGAAGATAATTTGCATATTTTAAAATTTAAGCAAAACCTGGCGTTAGAGTGTGAAAACTCGAAACAACCCCCGAACGTTCCCGTGGGTGGCACCAACACCTCCCACGGGAACAATGTAACTGGTAGGAACTAACCCCGCAGCCGTGGGACTCCCAGTTTGAGAATACGATGATAATTTGCATATATCTAGACTTAGGCTTAAAATCATGGCGTTAGAGGGTGAAAACTCGAAACAGCTCCCGAACGTCCCCGTGAGTGGCACCAACACGTCCCGCGGGACCAATGTCACTCGTAGGAACTTACCCCGCCGCTGAGGGACTCCCGGTTTGAGAATACGATGATAATTTTCATATTTCCAGACTTAGGCTTAAAAACATGGCCTTAGAGGGTGAACACTTGAAACAGCCCCCGAACGTCCTCGTGAGTGGCACCAACACCTCCCACGGAACCAATGTAACTCGTACGAACTGACCCCGTAGCCGCGGGACTCCCAGTTTGAGAATACGACGATAATTTGCATATTTCAAAATGTAAGCAAAACCTAGCGTTAGAGTGTGAAAACTCGAACCAACCCCCAAACGTCCCCGTGGGTGGCACCAACACCTCCCACGGGAACAATGTAACTCGTAGGAACTGACCCCGCAGCCGCGGGACTCCCAGTTTGTGAATACGATCATAATTTGCATATTTCTAGACTTAGGCTTTAAAACATGGCGATAGAGTTTGAAAACTCGAAATAGCACCCGAACGACCCAGTGGGTGGCACAAACACCTCCCACGGGACCAATGCAACTCGAAGGAACTGACCCCGCAGCCGAGGGACTCCCGATTTGAGAATACGATGGTAATTTGCATTTTCTAGATTTAGGCTTAAAAACATGGCATTAGAGGGTGAGAACTCGAAACAGCCCCTGAACGTCCCCGTGGGTGGCACCTACACCTCCCACGGGACCAATGTAACTCGTAGGAACTGGTCGCGCAGCCATGGGACCCCCGGTTTGAGAATACGATGATAATTTGCATATTTCTAGACTTAGGCGTAAAAACATGGCGTTAGAGGGTGAGAACTCGAAATAGCCTCTGAACGTCCCCGTGGGTGGCACCAACACCTCCCACGGGACCAATGTAACTCGTAGGAACTGACCCAGTTGCCTCGGGATTCCCGATTTGAGAATACGATGGTAATTTGCATTTTTAAAATTCAAGAAAAACCTGGCGGTAGAGTGTGAAAACTAGAAACAACCCCCGAACGTCCCCGTGGGTGGCACCAACACCTCCCACGGGAACAATGTAACTCGTAGGAACTTACCCCGCGGCCGAGGGACTCCCGGTTTGAGAATACCACGATAATTTGCATATTTCCAGACTTAGGCTTAAAAACATGGCCTTAGAGGGTGAAAACTCGAAATAACCCCCGATCGTCCCCGTGAGTGGCACCAACACCTCCCACGGGACCAATGTAACTCGTAGGAACTAACCCCGTAGCCGCGGGACTCCCGGTTTGAGAATACGATGATAATTGGCATATTTCTAGACTTAGGCTTAAAAACATGGCGATAGAGGGTGAAAACTCGAAATAGCCCCCAAACGGCCCCGTGGGTGGCACAAACACCTCCCACGGGACCAATGCAACTCGAAGGAACTGACCCCACAGCCGAGGGACTCCATATTTGAGAATACGACGGTAATTTGCATATTTCAAGATTTGGCCTTAAAAACATGGCGTTAGAGGGTGAGAACTCAAAACAGCCCCCGAACGTCCCCGTGGGTGGCACCAACACCTCCCACGGAACCAATGTAACTCGTAGGAACTGACCCCGTATCCGCGGGATTCCCAGTTTGAGATTACGACGATAATTTGTATATTTTAAAATCTAAGCAAAACCTAGCGTTAGAGTGTGAAAACTCGAAACAACCCCCGAACGTCCCCGTGGGTGGCACCAACACCTCCCACGGGAACAATGTAACTCGTAGGAACTGACCCCGCAGCCACGGGACTCCCAGTTTGAGAAGATGATCATAATTGACATATTTCTAGACTTAGTCTTAAAAACATGGCGTTAGAGGGTGAAAACTCGAAACTGCTCCCGAACGTCCCCGTGAGTGGCACAAAGATGTCCCACGGGACCAATGTAACTCGTAGGAACTTACCCCGCAGCCGAGGGACTCCCGGATTGAGAATACGATGATAATTTGCATATTTCTAGACTTAGCCTTAAAAACATGGCCTTAGAGGGTGAAAACTCGAAACAGCCCCCGAACATCCCCGTGAGTGGCACCAACACCTCCCACGGGACCAATGTAACTCGTAGGAACTAACTCCGTAGCCGCGGGACTCCCGGTTTGAGAATACGAGGATAATTGGCATATTTATAGACATAGGCTTAAAAACATGGCGATAGAGGGTGAAAACTCGAAATAGCCCCCATACGGCCCCATGGGTGGCATAAACACCTCCCACGGGACCAATGCAACTCTAAGGAACTGACCCCGCAACCGCGGGACTCCCGATTTGAGAATACAATGGTAATTTGCATATTTCTAGATTTAGGCTTAAAACATGGCGTTAGAGGGTGAGAAATCAAAACAGCCCCCGAACGTCCCCGTGGGTGGCACCAACACCTCCCACGGGATTAATGTAACTCATAGGAACTGACCCCGTAACCGCGGGATTCCCGGTTTGAGAATACGACGATAATTTGCATAATTTAAAATTTAAGCAAAACCTGGCGTTAGAGTGCGAAAAATCGAAAAAACCCCTGAACGACCCCGTGGGTGGCACCAACACCTCCCACGGGAACAATGTAAGTCGTAGGAACTGACCCCGCAGCCGCGGGACTCCCAGTTTGAGAATACGATGATAATTTGCATATTTCTAGACTTAGGCTTAAAAACATGGCGTTAGAGGGTGAGAACTCGAAACAGCTCCTGAACGTCCCCGTGAGTGGTACCAACACATTCCACGGGACCAATGTAACTCGTAGGAACTGACCCCGTAGCCGCGGGACTCCCGGTTTGAGAATACGACAATAATTTGCAAATTACTAGACTTAGGCTGAAAAACAAGGCGTTAAAGGGTGAAAACTCAAAACAGACCCCGAACATCGCCGTGGGTGGCACAAACACCTCCCACGGGACCAATGCAACTCGTATAACTGACCCCCTAGCCGAGGGACTCCCGGTTTGAGAATACGATGGTAATTTTCATATTTCTAGACTTAGGCTTAAAAACATGGCATTAGTGGGTGAAAACTCGAAACAGACACCGAACGGCCCCGTGGGTGGCACCAACACCTCCCACGGGACCAATGTAACTCGTAGGAACTGGCCCCGCAGCCGCGGGACTCCCGGTTTGGGAATACAATGGTAATTTTCATACTTCTAGGCTTAGGCTTAAAAACATGGCGTTAGAGGGTGAAAACTCGAAACAACCCCCGAACGGCCCCGTGGGTGGCACCAACACCTCCCACGGGACCAATGTAACTCGTAGGAACGGGCCGCGCAGCCGCGGGACTCCCGATTTGAGAGTACGACATTAATTTTCAAATTTCTAGACTTAGGCTTAAAAACATGGCGTTAGAGGGTGAAAACTCCAAACAGCCCCCGAACGGCCCCGTGAGTGGCACCAACACCTCCCACTGGACCAATGTAACTCGTAGGAACTCAACCCGCAACCACGGGACTCTCAGTTTGAGAATACGTCGGTAATATGCATATTTCTAGACTTAGGCTAAAAATATGATGTTAGTGGGTGAAAACTCGAAACAGCCCCAGAACGGCCCCGTGGGTGGCACCAACACCTCCCATGGGACCAATGTAGCTCGTAGGAACTGACCCCACAGCCACGAGACTCCCGGTTTGAGAATACGATGATAATATTTGAGGTTTCTGGACTTAGGCTTAGAAACATGGCGTTAGAGGGTGAAAACTCGAAACAACCCCCCAACGTCCCCGTGGGTGGCACAAACACCTCCAACGGGAATAATGTAACTTGTAGGAATTGGTCGCGCAGCCATGGGAATCCGGGTTTGAGAATACGATGATAATTTGAATATTTCTAGACTTAGGCTTAAAACATGGAGTTAGAGGGTGAGAACTCGAAACACCCCCCGAACTTTCCCATGGGTGACACCAACACCTCCCACGGGACCAATGTAACTCGTAGGAACTGACCCCGTAGCCGCGGGATTCCCGGTTTGAGAATACGACGATAATTTGCATATTTTAAAATTTAAGCAAAACCTGGCGTTAGAGTGTGAAAAATCGAAACAACCCCCGAACGTCCCCGTGGGTGGCACCAACACCTCCCACGGGAACAATGTAACTCGAAGGAACTGACCCCGCAGTCGCGGGACTCCCAGTTTGAGAATACGATGATAATTTGCATATTTCTAGACTTAGGCTTAAAAACATGGCGTTAGAGGGTGAAAACTCAAAACTGCTCCAGAACTTCCACGTGAGTGGCCCCAATACGTCCTACGGGACCAATGTAACTCGTAGGAACTGACCCCGAAGCCGGGGGACTCCCGGTTTGAGAATACGATAATAATTTGCATATTACTAGACTTAGGCTTAAAAACATGGCGTTAGAGGGTGAAAACTCGAAATAGCCCCCGAACGGCCCCGTGGGTGGCACCAACACCTCCCACGGGACCAATGTAACTTGTAGGAACTGGCCCCGCAGCCGCGGGACTCCCGGTTTGAGAATACGATGGTAATTTTCTTATTTCTAGACTTAGGCTTAAAAACATGGCGTTAGAGGGTGAAAACTCGAAACATTTCCCGAACGGCCCCGTGGGTGGCACCATCACCTCCCACGGGACCAATGTAACTCGTAGGAACAGGCCCCATAGCCGCGGGACTCCCGGTTTGAGAATACGATGGTAATTTTTATATTTCTAGACTTCGGCTTAAAAACATGGCGTTAGAGGGTGAAAACTCGAAACAGCCCCCGAACGGCCCAGTGGGTGGCACCATCACCTCCCACGGGACCAATGTAACTCGTAGGAACTGGCCACTCAGCCGCGGGACTCCCGGTTTGAAAATAAGATTATAATTTACATATTTCTAGACTTAGGCTTAAAAACATGTCGTTAGAGGGTGAGAACTCGAAACAGCCCCCGAAAGTCCCTGTAGGTAGCACCAACACCTCCCACGGGACCAATGTAACTCGTAGGAACTGACCCCACAGCCACGGGACTCCTGGTTTGTGAATACGATGATAATTTTTAGGTTTCTAGACTTAGGCTTAGAAATATGGCATTAGAGGGTGAAAACTAGAAACAGCTCCCCAACGTCCCCATCGGTGGCACCAACACCTCCCACCGGAACAATGTAACTCATAGGAATTGGCCGTGCAGCCGTGGGAATCCTGGTTTGAGAATACGACGATAATTTGAATATTTCTAGACTTAGGCTTAAAACATGGAGTTAGAGGGTGAAAACTCAAAACAGTCCCCGAACGTTCCCATGGGTGACACCAACACCTCCTACGGGACCAATGTAACTTGTAGGAACTGACCCCGCAGTCGCGGGATTCCCGGTATGAGCATTCGACGATAATTTTCATATTTCTAGACTTAGGCATAAAAACATGGCGTTAGATGGTGAAAACTCGAAACAGCCCCTGAACGTCCCTGTGGGTGGCACCAACACCTCCCATGGGACCAATGTAACTCGTAGGAACTGACCCCGTTGCCTCGGGATTCCCGGTTTAAGAATACGATGGTAATTTGCATATTTTAAAATTCAAGAAAAAACTGGCGTTAGAGTGTGAAAACTCGAAACATACCGCGAACGTTCCCGTGGGTAGCACTAACACCTCCCACGGGAATAATGTATCTCATAGGAACTTACCCCGCAGCCGAGGGACTCACGATTTGAGAATATGAGTATAATTTCCATATTTCCAGACTTAGGCTTAAAAACATGGCCTTAGAGGGTGAAAACTCGAAACAGCCCCCGAACGTCCCCGTGGGTGGCACCAACACCTCCCATGGGAACAATGTAACTCGTAGGAACTTGCCCCGTAGCCGAGGGACTCCCGGTTTGAGAATATGATGGTAATTTGCATATTTCTAGACTTAGGCTTAAAAACATGGCCTTAGAGGGTGAAAACTCGAAACAACCCCCGAACGTCCTCGTGAGTGTCACCAACACGTCCCACGGGACCAATATAACTCGTATGAACTGACCCCGAAGCCGGGGGACTCCCGGTTTGAGAATACGATAATAATTTGCATATTACTAGACTTAGGCTTAAAAACATGGCGTTAGAGGGTGAAAACTCGAAATAGCCCCCGAACGGCCCCGTGGGTGGCACCAACACCTCCCACGGGACCAATGTAACTTGTAGGAACTGGCCCCGCAGCCGCGGGACTCCCGGTTTGAGAATACGATGGTAATTTTCTTATTTCTAGACTTAGGCTTAAAAACATGGCGTTAGAGGGTGAAAACTCGAAACATTTCCCGAACGGCCCCGTGGGTGGCACCATCACCTCCCACGGGACCAATGTAACTCGTAGGAACAGGCCCCATAGCCACGGGACTCCCGGTTTGAGAATACGATGGTAATTTTTATATTTCTAGACTTCGGCTTAAAAACATGGCGTTAGAGGGTGAAAACTCGAAACAGCCCCCGAACGGCCCAGTGGGTGGCACCATCACCTCCCACGGGACCAATGTAACTCGTAGGAACTGGCCACTCAGCCGCGGGACTCCCGGTTTGAAAATAAGATTATAATTTACATATTTCTAGACTTAGGCTTAAAAACATGTCGTTAGAGGGTGAGAACTCGAAACAGCCCCCGAAAGTCCCTGTAGGTAGCACCAACACCTCCCACGGGACCAATGTAACTCGTAGGAACTGACCCCACAGCCACGGGACTCCTGGTTTGTGAATACGATGATAATTTTTAGGTTTCTAGACTTAGGCTTAGAAATATGGCATTAGAGGGTGAAAACTAGAAACAGCTCCCCAACGTCCCCATCGGTGGCACCAACACCTCCCACCGGAACAATGTAACTCATAGGAATTGGCCGTGCAGCCGTGGGAATCCTGGTTTGAGAATACGACGATAATTTGAATATTTCTAGACTTAGGCTTAAAACATGGAGTTAGAGGGTGAAAACTCAAAACAGTCCCCGAACGTTCCCATGGGTGACACCAACACCTCCTACGGGACCAATGTAACTTGTAGGAACTGACCCCGCAGTCGCGGGATTCCCGGTATGAGCATTCGACGATAATTTTCATATTTCTAGACTTAGGCATAAAAACATGGCGTTAGATGGTGAAAACTCGAAACAGCCCCTGAACGTCCCTGTGGGTGGCACCAACACCTCCCATGGGACCAATGTAACTCGTAGGAACTGACCCCGTTGCCTCGGGATTCCCGGTTTAAGAATACGATGGTAATTTGCATATTTTAAAATTCAAGAAAAAACTGGCGTTAGAGTGTGAAAACTCGAAACATACCGCGAACGTTCCCGTGGGTAGCACTAACACCTCCCACGGGAATAATGTATCTCATAGGAACTTACCCCGCAGCCGAGGGACTCACGATTTGAGAATATGAGTATAATTTCCATATTTCCAGACTTAGGCTTAAAAACATGGCCTTAGAGGGTGAAAACTCGAAACAGCCCCCGAACGTCCCCGTGGGTGGCACCAACACCTCCCATGGGAACAATGTAACTCGTAGGAACTTGCCCCGTAGCCGAGGGACTCCCGGTTTGAGAATATGATGGTAATTTGCATATTTCTAGACTTAGGCTTAAAAACATGGCATTAGAGTGTGAGAACT
Source organism: Sambucus nigra (assembly GCA_949130495.1). NCBI lineage: Eukaryota > Viridiplantae > Streptophyta > Magnoliopsida > Dipsacales > Adoxaceae > Sambucus > Sambucus nigra. The sequence goes on along the minus strand of OX422221.1, from coordinate 272,977,076 downwards.
CGAAACAGCCCCCGAACGGCCCAGTGGGTGGCACCATCACCTCCCACGGGACCAATGTAACTCTTAGGAACTGGCCGCGTGGCCGCAGAACACCCGGTTTGAGAATACGATGATAATTTGCATATTTCTAGACTTAGGCTTAAAAACATGGCGATAGAGGGTGAAAACTCGAAATAGCCCCCAAACGGCCCCGTGGGTGGCACAAACACCTCCCACGGGACCAATGCAACTCGAAGGAACTGACCCCACAGCCGAGGGTCTCCATATTTGAGAATACAACGGTAATTTGCATATTTCTAGATTTGGCCTTAAAAACATGGCATTAGAGTGTGAGAACTCGAAACAGCCCCCGAACGTCCCCGTGGGTGGCACCAACACCTCCCATGGGAACAATGAAACTCGTAGGAACTTGCCCCGCAGCCGAGGGACTCCCGGTTTGAGAATATGATGGTAATTTGCATATTTCTAGACTTAGGCTTAAAAACATGGCATTAGAGTGTGAGAACTCGAAACAGCACCCGAACGGCCTAGTGGGTGGCACCATCACCTCCCACGGGACCAATGTAACTCGTAGGAACTGGCCGCTCAGCCGCGGGACTCCCGGTTTGAAAATACGATGACAATTTACATATTTCTAGACTTAGTCTTAAAAACATGGCATTAGAGGGTGAAAACTCAAACAATTCTCGGAACAGACCCGTGGTTGGCACCATCACCTCCCACGGGACCAATGTAACTTGTAGGAACTGGCCCCGCAGCCGCGGCACTCCCGGTTTCAGAATAGGACGGTAATTTTCATATTTCTAGACTTAGGCTTAAAAACATGGCATTAGAGTGTGAGAACTCGAAACAGCCCCCGAACGGCCCAGTGGGTGGCACCATCACCTCCCACGGGACCAATGTAACTCTTAGGAACTGGCCGCGTGGCCGCAGAACACCCGGTTTGAGAATACGATGATAATTTGCATATTTCTAGACTTAGGCTTAAAAACATGGCGATAGAGGGTGAAAACTCGAAATAGCCCCCAAACGGCCCCGTGGGTGGCACAAACACCTCCCACGGGACCAATGCAACTCGAAGGAACTGACCCCACAGCCGAGGGTCTCCATATTTGAGAATACAACGGTAATTTGCATATTTCTAGATTTGGCCTTAAAAACATGGCATTAGAGTGTGAGAACTCGAAACAGCCCCCGAACGTCCCCGTGGGTGGCACCAACACCTCCCATGGGAACAATGAAACTCGTAGGAACTTGCCCCGCAGCCGAGGGACTCCCGGTTTGAGAATATGATGGTAATTTGCATATTTCTAGACTTAGGCTTAAAAACATGGCATTAGAGTGTGAGAACTCGAAACAGCACCCGAACGGCCTAGTGGGTGGCACCATCACCTCCCACGGGACCAATGTAACTCGTAGGAACTGGCCGCTCAGCCGCGGGACTCCCGGTTTGAAAATACGATGACAATTTACATATTTCTAGACTTAGTCTTAAAAACATGGCATTAGAGGGTGAAAACTCAAACAATTCTCGGAACAGACCCGTGGTTGGCACCATCACCTCCCACGGGACCAATGTAACTTGTAGGAACTGGCCCCGCAGCCGCGGCACTCCCGGTTTCAGAATAGGACGGTAATTTTCATATTTCTAGACTTAGGCTTAAAAACATGGCGTTAGAGGGTGAAAACTCGAAACAGCCCCCGAACGGCCCAGTGGGTGGCACCATCACCTCCCACGGGACCAATGTAACCCGTAGGAACTGGCCGCTCAGCCGCGGGACTCCCGGTTTGAAAATACGATGATAATTTACATATTTATAAACTTAGACTTAAAAACATGGCGTTAGAGGGTGAGAACTCAAAACAGCCCCCGAACGTCCCCGTGGGTGGCACCAACACTTACCATGGGACCAATGTAACTCCTAGGACCTGACCCCGCAGCCACGGGACTATCAGTTTGCGAATACGTCGGTAATTTGCATATTTCTAGATTTAGGCCTAAAAATATGACGTTAGTGGGTGAAAACTCGAAACAGCACCCGAACGACCCCGTGGGTGGCACTAACACCTCCCACGGGACCAATGCAACTCGTACGAACTGGCCGCGCACCCGCGGTACTCCCGATTAGAGAATACGACGTTAATTTTCATATTTCTAGGCTTAGGCTTAAAAGTATGGAGTTAGAGGGTGAAAACTCTAAACAGCCCCCGAACGGCCCCGTGGGTGGCACTAATACCTCCCACGGGACCAATGTAACTCGTAGGAACTGGTCGCGTGGCCGCAGAACTCCTGGTTTGAGAATACGATGATAATTTGTATATTTCTAGACTTAGGCTTAAAAACATGGCATTAGAGGGTGAGAACTCGAAACAGCCCCCGAACGTCCATGTGGGTGGCACCAACACCTCCCACGGGACCAATGTAACTCCTAGGAAGTGACCCCGCAGCCGCGGGACTCCCGATTTGAGAATACGACAGTAATTTTCATATTTTTATATTGAAGCAAAACATGGCGTTAGAGGGTGAAAACTCGAAACAACCCCCGAACGACCCCGTGGGTGGCACCAATACCTCCCATGGGACCAATGTAACTCGTAGGAACTGACCCTACAACCACGAGACTCCCGGTTTGAGAATACGATGATAATTTTTAGGTTTCTAGACTTAGGCTTAAAAACATGTCGTTAGAGGGTGAGAACTCGAAACAGCCCCCGAAAGTCCCTGTAGGTAGCACCAACACCTCCCACGGGACCAATGTAACTCGTAGGAACTGACCCCACAGCCACGGGACTCCTGGTTTGTGAATACGATGATAATTTTTAGGTTTCTAGACTTAGGCTTAGAAATATGGCATTAGAGGGTGAAAACTAGAAACAGCTCCCCAACGTCCCCATCGGTGGCACCAACACCTCCCACGGGAACAATGTAACTCATAGGAATTGGCCGTGCAGCCGTGGGAATCCTGGTTTGAGAATACGACGATAATTTGAATATTTCTAGACTTAGGCTTAAAACATGGAGTTAGAGGGTGAAAACTCAAAACAGTCCCCGAACGTTCCCATGGGTGACACCAACACCTCCTACGGAACCAATGTAACTTGTAGGAACTGACCCCGCAGTCGCGGGATTCCCGGTATGAGCATTCGACGATAATTTTCATATTTCTAGACTTAGGCTTAAAAACATGGCGTTAGATGGTGAAAACTCGAAACAGCCCCTGAACGTCCCTGTGGGTGGCACCAACACCTCCCATGGGACCAATGTAACTCGTAGGAACTGACCCCGTTGCCTCGGGATTCCCGGTTTAAGAATACGATGGTAATTTGCATATTTTAAAATTCAAGAAAAAACTGGCGTTAGAGTGTGAAAACTCGAAACATACCGCGAACGTCCCCGTGGGTAGCACTAACACCTCCCACGGGAATAATGTATCTCATAGGAACTTACCCCGCAGCCGAGGGACTCACGATTTGAGAATATGAGTATAATTTCCATATTTCCAGACTTAGGCTTAAAAACATGGCCTTAGAGGGTGAAAACTCGAAACAGCCCCCGAACGTCCCCGTGGGTGGCACCAACACCTCCCATGGGAACAATGTAACTCGTAGGAACTTGCCCCGTAGCCGAGGGACTCCCGGTTTGAGAATATGATGGTAATTTGCATATTTCTAGACTTAGGCTTAAAAACATGGCATTAGAGTGTGAGAACTCGAAACAGCCCCCGAACGGCCCAGTGGGTGGCACCATCACCTCCCACGGGACCAATGTAACTCTTAGGAACTGGCCGCGTGGCCGCAGAACACCCGGTTTGAGAATACGATGATAATTTGCATATTTCTAGACTTAGGCTTAAAAACATGGCGATAGAGGGTGAAAACTCGAAATAGCCCCCAAACGGCCCCGTGGGTGGCACAAACACCTCCCACGGGACCAATGCAACTCGAAGGAACTGACCCCACAGCCGAGGGTCTCCATATTTGAGAATACAACGGTAATTTGCATATTTCTAGATTTGGCCTTAAAAACATGGCATTAGAGTGTGAGAACTCGAAACAGCCCCCGAACGTCCCCGTGGGTGGCACCAACACCTCCCATGGGAACAATGAAACTCGTAGGAACTTGCCCCGCAGCCGAGGGACTCCCGGTTTGAGAATATGATGGTAATTTGCATATTTCTAGACTTAGGCTTAAAAACATGGCATTAGAGTGTGAGAACTCGAAACAGCACCCGAACGGCCTAGTGGGTGGCACCATCACCTCCCATGGGACCAATGTAACTCGTAGGAACTGGTCGCTCAGCCGCGGGACTCCCGGTTTGAAAATACGATGAAAATTTACATATTTCTAGACTTAGTCTTAAAAACATGGCATTAGAGGGTGAAAACTCAAACAATTCTCGGAACAGACCCGTGGTTGGCACCATCACCTCCCACGGGACCAATGTAACTTGTAGGAACTGGCCCCGCAGCCGCGGCACTCCCGGTTTCAGAATAGGACGGTAATTTTCATATTTCTAGACTTAGGCTTAAAAACATGGCGTTAGAGGGTGAAAACTCGAAACAGCCCCCGAACGGCCCAGTGGGTGGCACCATCACCTCCCACGGGACCAATGTAACCCGTAGGAACTGGCCGCTCAGCCGCGGGACTCCCGGTTTGAAAATACGATGATAATTTACATATTTATAAACTTAGGCTTAAAAACATGGCGTTAGAGGGTGAGAACTCAAAACAGCCCCCGAACGTCCCCGTGGGTGGCACCAACACTTACCATGGGACCAATGTAACTCCTAGGACCTGACCCCGCAGCCACGGGACTATCAGTTTGCGAATACGTCGGTAATTTGTATATTTCTAGATTTAGGCCTAAAAATATGACGTTAGTGGGTGAAAACTCGAAACAGCCCCCGAACGACCCCGTAGGTGGCACTAACACCTCCCACGGGACCAATGCAACTCGTACGAACTGGCCGCGCACCCGCGGGACTCCCGATTAGAGAATACGATGTTAATTTTCATATTTCTAGGCTTAGGCTTAAAAGTATGGAGTTAGAGGGTGAAAACTCTAAACAACCCCCGAACGGCCCCGTGGGTGGCACCAACACCTCCCACGGGAACAATGTAACTCGTAGGAACTGGTCGCGTGGCCGCAGAACTCCTGGTTTGAGAATACGATGATAATTTGCATATTTCTAGACTTAGGCTTAAAAACATGGCATTAGAGGGTGAGAACTCGAAACAGCCCCCGAACGTCCATGTGGGTGGCACCAACACCTCCCACGGGACCAATGTAACTCCTAGGAAGTGACCCCGCAGCCGCGGGACTCCCGATTTGAGAATACGACAGTAATTTTCATATTTTTATATTGAAGCAAAACATGGCGTTAGAGGGTGAAAACTCGAAACAACCCCCGAACGACCCCGTGGGTGGCACCAACACCTCCCATGGGACCAATGTAACTCGTAGGAACTGACCCTACAACCACGGGACTCCCGGTTTGAGAATACGATGATAATTTTTAGGTTTCTAGACTTAGGCTTAAAAACATGTCGTTAGAGGGTGAGAACTTGAAACAGCCCCCGAAAGTCCCTGTAGGTAGAACCAACACCTCCCACGGGACCAATGTAACTCGTAGGAACTGACCCCACAGCCACGGGACTCCTGGTTTGTGAATACGATGATAATTTTTAGGTTTCTAGACTTAGGCTTAGAAATATGGCATTAGAGGGTGAAAACTAGAAACAGCTCCCCAACGTCCCCATCGGTGGCACCAACACCTCCCACGGGAACAATGTAACTCATAGGAATTGGCCGTGCAGCCGTGGGACTCCTGGTTTGAGAATACGACGATAATTTGAATATTTCTAGACTTAGGCTTAAAACATGGAGTTAGAGGGTGAAAACTCAAAACAGTCCCCGAACGTTCCCATGGGTGACACCAACACCTCCTACGGGACCAATGTAACTTGTAGGAACTGACCCCGCAGTCGCGGGATTCCCGGTATGAGCATTCGACGATAATTTTCATATTTCTAGACTTAGGCATAAAAACATGGCGTTAGATGGTGAAAACTCGAAACAGCCCCTGAACGTCCCTGTGGGTGGCACCAACACCTCCCATGGGACCAATGTAACTCGTAGGAACTGACCCCGTTGCCTCGGGATTCCCGGTTTAAGAATACGATGGTAATTTGCATATTTTAAAATTCAAGAAAAAACTGGCGTTAGAGTGTGAAAACTCGAAACATACCGCGAACGCCCCCGTGGGTAGCACTAACACCTCCCACGGGAATAATGTATCTCATAGGAACTTACCCCGCAGCCGAGGGACTCACGATTTGAGAATATGAGTATAATTTCCATATTTCCAGACTTAGGCTTAAAAACATGGCCTTAGAGGGTGAAAACTCGAAACAGCCCCCGAACGTCCCCGTGGGTGGCACCAACACCTCCCATGGGAACAATGTAACTCGTAGGAACTTGCCCCGTAGCCGAGGGACTCCCGATTTGAGAATATGATGGTAATTTGCATATTTTTATACTTAGGCTGAAAAACATAGCATTAGAGTGTGAGAACTCGAAACAGCCCCCGAACGGCCCAGTGGGTGGCACCATCACCTCCCACGGGACCAATGTAACTCTTAGGAACTGGCCGCGTGGCCGCAGAACACCCGGTTTGAGAATACGATGATAATTTGCATATTTCTAGACTTAGGCTTAAAAACATGGCGATAGAGGGTGAAAACTCGAAATAGCCCCCAAACGGCCCCGTGGGTGGCACAAACACCTCCCACGGGACCAATGCAACTCGAAGGAACTGACCCCACAGCCGAGGGTCTCCATATTTGAGAATACAACGGTAATTTGAATATTTCTAGATTTGGCCTTAAAAACATGGCATTAGAGTGTGAGAACTCGAAATAGCCCCCGAACGGCCCAGTGGGTGGCACCATCACCTCCGACGGGACTAATGTAACTCGTAGGAACTGGCCGCTCAGGCGCGGGACTCCCGGTTTGAAAATACGATGATAATTTACATATTTCTAGACTTAGGCTTAAAAACATGGCGTTAGAGGATGAAAACTCAAACAATTCTCGGAACAGCCCCGTGGTTGGCACCATCACCTCCCACGGGACCAATGTAACTTGTAGGAACTGGCCCCGCAGCCGCGGGACTCCCGGTTTCAGAATACGACGGTAATTTTCATATTTCTAGACTTAGGCTTAAAATCATGGCGTTAGAGGGTGAAAACTCGAAACAGCCCCCGAACGGCCCAGTGGGTGGCACCATCACCTCCCACGGGACGAATGTAACCCGTAGGAACTGGCCGCTCAGCCGCGGGACTCCCGGTTTGAAAATACGATGATAATTTACATATTTCTAGACTTAGGCTTAAAATCATGGCGTTAGAGGGTGAGAACTCAAAACAGCCCCCGAACGTCCCCGTGGGTGGCACCAACACTTACCAGAGGTCCAATGTAACTCCTAGGACCTGACCCCGCAGCCACGGGACTCTCAGTTTGCGAATACTTCGGTAATTTGCATATTTCTAGATTTAGGCCTAAAAATATGACGTTAGTGAGTGAAAACTCGAAACTGCCCCCGAACGGCCCCGTGGGTGGCACTAACACCTCCCACGGGACCAATGCAACTCGTAGGAACTGACCGCGCAACCGCGGGACTCCCGATTTGAGAATACGACGTTAATTTTCATATTTCTAGACTTAGGCTTAAAAACATGGCGTTAGAGGGTGAAAACTCTAAACAGCCCCCGAACGGCCCCGTGGGTGGCACCAATACCTCCCACGGGACCAATGTAACTCTTAGGAACTGGCCGCGTGGCCGCAGAACTCCTGGTTTGAGAATACGATGATAATTTGCATATTTCTAGACTTAGGTTTAAAAGCATGGCATTGGAGGGTGAGAACTCGAAACAGCCCCCGAACTTCCATGTGGGTGGCACCAACACCTCCCACGGGACCAATGTAACTCCTAGGAACTGACCCCGCGACCACGGGACTCCCGATTTGAGAATACGACAGTAATTTTCATATTTTTGGCGTTAGAGGGTGAAAACTCGAAACAACCCCCGAACGACCCCGTGGGTGGCACCAACACCTCCCATGGGACCAATGTAACTCGTAGGAACTGACCCCACAGCCACGTGACTCCCGGTTTGAGAATACGATGATAATTTTTAGGTTTCTAGACTTAGGCTTAAAAACATGGCGTTAGAGGGTGAGAACTCGAAACAGCCCCCGAACATCCCCGTGGGTGGCACCAACACCTACTACGGGACCAATGTAACTCCTAGGACCTGACCCCGCAACCACGGGACTCTCAGTTTGAGAATACGTCGGTAATTTGCATATTTCTGGACTTGGGCTTAAAAATATGCCGTTAGTGGGTGAAAACTCAAAACAGCCCCCGAACGGCCCCGTGGGTGGCACCAACACCTCCCACGGGACCAATGTAACTCGTAGGAACTGGCCACATACCCGCGGGACTCCCGATTTGAGAATACAACGTTAATTTTCAAATTTCTAGACTTAGGCTTAAAAACATGGCGTTAGAGGGTGAAAACTCTAAACATCCCCCGAACGGCCCCGTGGGTGGCACCAACACCTCCCACGGGACCAATGTAACTTGTAGGAACTGGCCGCATGTCCGCGAAACTCCTGGTTTGACAATACGATGATAATTTGCATATTTCTAGACTTAGGCTTAAAAACATGGCGTTAGAGGGTGAAAACTCAAAACAGCCCCCGAACGTCCTTGTAGGTAGCACCAACACCTCCCACGGGACCAATGTAACTCGTAGGAACTGACCCCGCTACCATGGGACTCTCAGTTTGAGAATACGTCAGTAATTTGTAAATTTCTAGACTTAGGCTAAAAAATATGACGTTAGTGGGTGAAAACTCGAAACAGCACCAGAACGGCCCCGTGGGTGTCACCAACACCTCCCATGGGACCAATGTAACTCGTAGGAACTGACCCCACAGCCACGGGACTCCTGGTTTGAGAATATGATGATAATTTTTAGGTTTCTAGACTTAGGCTTAGAAATATGGCATTAGAGGGTGAAAACTAGAAACAGCTCCCCAACGTCCCCGTGGGTGGCACCAACACCTCCCACGGGAACAATGTAACTCGTAGGAATTGGCCGTGCAGCCGTGGGAATCCGGGTTTGACAATACGATGATAATTTGAATATTTCTAGACGTAGGCTTAAAACATTGAGTTAGAGGGTGAAAACTCGAAACAGTACCCCAACGTTCCCATGGGTGACACCAACACCTCCTACGGGACCAATGTAACTCGTAGGAACTGACCCCGCAGTCACGGGATTCTCGGTATGAGAATTCTATGATAATTTTCATATTTCTAGACTTAGGCATAAAAACATGGCGTTAGATGGTGAAAACTCGAAACAGCCCCTGAACGTCCCTGTGGGTGGCACCAACACCTCCCATGGGACCAATGTAACTCGTAGGAACTGACCCCGTTGCGTCGGGATTCCCGGTTTAAGAATACGATGGTAATTTGCATATTTTAAAATGAAAGAAAAAACTGGCGTTAGAGTGTGAAAACTCGAAACAAACCGCGAACGTCCCCGTGGGTAGCACCAACACCTTCCACGGGAACAATGTATCTCGTAGGAACTTACCCCGCAGCCGAGGGACTCACGATTTGAGAATACGAGTATAATTTCCATATTTACGGACTTAGGCTTAAAAACATGGCCTTAGAGGGTGAAAACTCGAAACAGCCCCCGAACGTCCCCGTGGGTGGCACCAACATCTCCCATGGGAACAATGAAACTCGTAGGAACTTTCCCCGCAGCCGAGGGACTCCCGGTTCGAGAATATGATGGTAATTTGCATATTTCTAGACTTAGGCTTAAAAACATGGCATTAGAGTGTGAGAACTCGAAACAGCACCCGAACGGCCCAGTGGGTGGCACCATCACCTCCCACGGGACCAATGTAACTCGTAGGAACTGGCCGCTCAGCCGCGGGACTCCCGGTTTGAAAATACGATGACAATTTACATATTTCTAGACTTAGTCTTAAAAACATGGCATTAGAGGGTGAAAACTCAAACAATTCTCGGAACAGACCCGTGGTTGGCACCATCACCTCCCACGGGACCAATGTAACTTGTAGGAACTGGCCCCGCAGCCGCGGCACTCCCGGTTTCAGAATAGGACGGTAATTTTCATATTTCTAGACTTACGCTTAAAAACATGGCGTTAGAGGGTGAAAACTCGAAACAGCCCCCGAACGGCCCAGTGGGTGGCACCATCACCTCCCACGGGACCAATGTAACCCGTAGGAACTGGTCGCTCAGCCGCGGGACTCCCGGTTTGAAAATACGATGATAATTTACATATTTATAGACTTAGGCTTAAAAACATGGCGTTAGAAGGTGAGAACTCAAAACAGCCCCCGAACGTCCCCGTGGGTGGCACCAACACTTACCATGGGACCAATGTAACTCCTACGACCTGACCCCGCAGCCACGGGACTATCAGTTTGCGAATACGTCGGTAATTTGAATATTTCTAGATTTAGGCCTAAAAATATGACGTTAGTGGGTGAAAACTCGAAACAGCCCCCGAACGACCCCGTGGGTGGCACTAACACCTCCCACGGGACCAATGCAACTCGTACGAACTGGCCGCGCACCCGCGGGACTCCCGATTAGAGAATACGACGTTAATTTTCATATTTCTAGGCTTAGGCTTAAAAGTATGGAGTTAGAGGGTGAAAACTCTAAACAGCCCCCGAACGGCCCCGTGGGTGGCACCAATACCTCCCACGGGACCAATGTAACTCGTAGGAACTGGTCGCGTGGCCGCAGAACTCCTGGTTTGAGAATACGATGATAATTTGCATATTTCTAGACTTAGGCTTAATAACATGGCATTAGAGGGTGAGAACTCGAAACAGCCCCCGAACGTCCATGTGGGTGGCACCAACACCTCCCACGGGACCAATGTAACTCCTAGGAAGTGACCCCGCAGCCGCGGGACTCCCGATTTGAGAATACGACAGTAATTTTCATATTTTTATATTGAAGCAAAACATGGCGTTAGAGGGTGAAAACTCGAAACAACCCCCGAACGACCCCGTGGGTGGCACCAACACCTCCCATGGGACCAATGTAACTCGTAGGAACTGACCCTACAACCACGGGACTCCCGGTTTGAGAATACGATGATAATTTTTAGGTTTCTAGACTTAGGCTTAAAAACATGTCGTTAGAGGGTGAGAACTCGAAACAGCCCCCGAAAGTCCCTGTAGGTAGCACCAACACCTCCCACGGGACCAATGTAACTCGTAGGAACTGACCCCACAGCCACGGGACTCCTGGTTTGTGAATACGATGATAATTTTTAGGTTTCTAGACTTAGGCTTAGAAATATGGCATTAGAGGGTGAAAACTAGAAACAGCTCCCCAACGTCCCCATCGGTGGCACCAACACCTCCCACGGGAACAATGTAACTCATACGAATTGGCCGTGCAGCCGTGGGAATCCTGGTTTGAGAATACGACGATAATTTGAATATTTCTAGACTTAGGCTTAAAACATGGAGTTAGAGGGTGAAAACTCAAAACAGTCCCCGAACGTTCCCATGGGTGACACCAACACCTCCTACGGGACCAATGTAACTTGTAGGAACTGACCCCGCAGTCGCGGGATTCCCGGTATGAGCATTCGACGATAATTTTCATATTTCTAGACTTAGGCATAAAAACATGGCGTTAGATGGTGAAAACTCGAAACAGCCCCTGAACGTCCCTGTGGGTGGCACCAACACCTCCCATGGGACCAATGTAACTCGTAGGAACTGACCCCGTTGCCACGAGATTCCCGGTTTAAGAATACGATGGTAATTTCCATATTTTAAAATTCAAGAAAAAACTGGCGTTAGAGTGTGAAAACTCGAAACATACCGCGAACGTCCCCGTGGGTAGCACTAACACCTCCCACGGGAATAATGTATCTCATAGGAACTTACCCCGCAGCCGAGGGACTCACGATTTGAGAATATGAGTATAATTTCCATATTTCCAGACTTAGGCTTAAAAACATGGCCTTAGAGGGTGAAAACTCGAAACAGCCCCTGAACGTCCCCGTGGGTGGCACCAACACCTCCCATGGGAACAATGTAACTCGTAGGAACTTGCCCCGTAGCCGAGGGACTCCCGGTTTGAGAATATGATGGTAATTTGCATATTTCTAGACTTAGGCTTAAAAACATGGCATTAGAGTGTGAGAACTCGAAACAGCTCCCGAACGGCCCAATGGGTGGCACCATCACCTCCCACGGGACCAATGTAACTCTTAGGAACTGGCCGTGTGGCCGCAGAACACCCGGTTTGAGAATACGATGATAATTTGCATATTTCTAGACTTAGGCTTAAAAACATGGCGATAGAGGGTGAAAACTCGAAATAGCCCCCAAACGGCCCCGTGGGTGGCACAAACACCTCCCATGGGACCAATGCAACTAGAAGGAACTGACCCCACAGCCGAGGGTCTCCATATTTGAGAATACAACGGTAATTTGCATATTTCTAGATTTGGCCTCAAAAACATGGCATTAGAGTGTGAGAACTCGAAACAGCCCCCGAACGGCCCAGTGGGAGGCACCATCACCTCCCACGGGACTAATGTAACTCGTAGGAACTGGCCGCTCAGGCGCGGGACTCCTGGTTTGAAAATACGATGATAATTTACATATTTCTAGACTTAGGCTTAAAAACATGGCGTTAGAGGATGAAAACTCAAACAATTCTCGGAACAGCCCCGTGGTTGGCACCATCACCTCCCACGGGACCAATGTAACTTGTAGGAACTGGCCCCGCAGCCGCGGCACTCCCGGTTTCAGAATAGGACGGTAATTTTCATATTGCTAGACTTAGGCTTAAAAACATGGCGTTAGAGGGTGAAAACTCGAAACAGCCCCCGAACGGCCCAGTGGGTGGCACCATCACCTCCCACGGGACGAATGTAACCCGTAAGAACTGGCCGCTCAGCCGCGGGACTCCCGGTTTGAAAATACGATGATAATTTACATATTTCTAGACTTAGGGTTAAAATCATGGCGTTGGAGGGTGAGAACTCAAAACAGCCCCCGAACGTCCCCGTGGGTGGCACCAACACTTACCACAGGTCCATTGTAACTCCTAGGACCTGACCCCGTAGCCACGGGACTCTCAGTTTGCGAATACTTCGGTAATTTGCATATTTCTAGATTTAGGCCTAAAAATATGACGTTAGTGAGTAAAAACTCGAAACTGCCCCCGAACGGCCCCGTGGGTGGCACTAACACCTCCCACGGGACCAATGCAACTCGTAGGAACTGACCGCGCAACCGCGGGACTCCCGATTTGAGAATACGACGTTAATTTTCATATTTCTAGACTTAGGCTTAAAAACATGGCGTTAGAGGGTGAAAACTCTAAACAGCCCCCGAACGGCCCCGTGGGTGGCACCAATACCTCCCACGGGACCAATGTAACTCTTAGGAACTGGCCGCGTGGCCGCAGAACTCCTGGTTTGAGAATACGATGATAATTTGCATATTTCTAGACTTAGGTTTAAAAGCATGGCATTGGAGGGTGAGAACTCGAAACAGCCCCCGAACTTCCATGTGGGTGGCACCAACACCTCCCACGGGACCAATGTAACTCCTAGGAACTGACCCCGCGACCACGGGACTCCCGATTTGAGAATACGACAGTAATTTTCATATTTTTGGCGTTAGAGGGTGAAAACTCGAAACAACCCTCGAACGACCCCGTGGGTGGCACCAACACCTCCCATGGGACCAATGTAACTCGTAGGAACTGACCCCACAGCCACGTGACTCCCGGTTTGAGAATACGATGATAATTTTTAGGTTTCTAGACTTAGGCTTAAAAACATGGCGTTAGAGGGTGAGAACTCGAAACAGCCCCCGAACATCCCCGTGGGTGGCACCAACACCTACTACGGGACCAATGTAACTCCTAGGACCTGACCCCGCAGCCACGGGACTCTCAGTTTGAGAATACGTCGGTAATTTGCATATTTCTAGACTTGGGCTTAAAAATATGCCGTTAGTGGGTGAAAACTCAAAACAGCCCCCGAACGGCCCCGTGGGTGGCACCAACACCTCCCACGGGACTAATGTAACTCGTAGGAACTGGCCACATAGCCGCGGGACTCCCGATTTGAGAATACAACGTTAATTTTCAAATTTCTAGACTTAGGCTTAAAAACATGGCGTTAGAGGGTGAAAACTCTAAACATCCCCCGAACGGCCCCGTGGGTGGCACCAACACCTCCCACGGGACCAATGTAACTCGTAGGAACTGGCCGCATGTCCGCGAAACTCCTGGTTTGACAATACGATGATAATTTGCATATTTCTAGACTTAGGCTTAAAAACATGGCGTTAGAGGGTGAAAACTCAAAACGGCCCCCGAACGTCCTTGTAGGTAGCACCAACACCTCCCACGGGACCAATGTAACTCGTAGGAACTGACCCCGCTACCATGGGACTCTCAGTTTGAGAATACGTCGGTAATTTGTAAATTTCTAGACTTAGGCTAAAAAATATGACGTTAGTGGGTGAAAACTCGAAACAGCCCCAGAACGGCCCCGTGGGTGGCACCAACACCTCCCATGGGACCAATGTAACTCATAGGAACTGACCCCACAGCCACGGGACTCCTGGTTTGAGAATACGATGATATTTTTTAGGTTTCTAGACTTAGGCTTAGAAATAGGGCATTAGAGGGTGAAAACTAGAAACAGCTCCCCAACGTCCCCGTGGGTGGCACCAACACCTCCCACGGGAACAATGTAACTCGTAGGAATTGGCCGTGCAGCCGTGGGAATCCGGGTTTGACAATACGACGATAATTTGAATATTTCTAGACGTAGGCTTAAAACATGGAGTTAGAGGGTGAAAACTCGAAACAGTCCCCGAACGTTCCCATGGGTGACACCAACACCTCCTACGGGACCAATGTAACTCGTAGGAACTGACCCCGCAGTCGCGGGATTCTCGGTATGAGAATTCTATGATAATTTTCATATTTCTAGACTTAGGCATAAAAACATGGCGTTAGATGGTGAAAACTCGAAACAGCCCCTGAACGTCCCTGTGGGTGGCACCAACACCTCCCATGGGACCAATGTAACTCGTAGGAACTGACCCCGTTGCGTCGGGATTCCCGGTTTAAGAATACGATGGTAATTTTCATATTTTAAAATTAAAGAAAAAACTGGCGTTAGAGTGTGAAAACTCGAAACAAACCGCGAACGTCCCCGTGGGTAGCACCAACACCTTCCACGGGAACAATGTATCTCGTAGGAACTTACCCCGCAGCCGAGGGACTCACAATTTGAGAATACGAGTATAATTTCCATATTTACAGACTTAGGCTTAAAAACATGGCCTTAGAGGGTGAAAACTCGAAACAGCCCCCGAACGTCCCCGTGGGTGGCACCAACACCTCCCATGGGAACAATGAAACTCGTAGGAACTTGCCCCGCAGCCGAGGGACTCCCGGTTTGAGAATATGATGGTAATTTGCATATTTCTAGACTTAGGCTTAAAAACATGGCATTAGAGTGTGAGAACTCGAAACAGCACCCGAACGGCCCAGTGGGTGGCACCATCACCTCCCACGGGACCAATGTAACTCGTAGGAACTGGCCGCTCAGCCGCGGGACTCCCGATTTTAAAATACGATGATAATTTACATATTTCTAGACTTAGTCTTAAAAACATGGCATTAGAGGGTGAAAACTCAAACAATTCTCGGAACAGACCCGTGGTTGGCACCATCACCTCCCACGGGACCAATGTAACTTGTAGGAACTGGCCCCGCAGCCGCGGCACTCCCGGTTTCAGAATAGGACGGTAATTTTCATATTTCTAGACTTAGGCTTAAAAACATGGCGTTAGATGGTGAAAACTCGAAACAGCCCCCGAACGGCACAGTGGGTGGCACCATCACCTCCCACGGGACCAATGTAACCCGTAGGAACTGGCCGCTCAGCCGCGGGACTCCCGGTTTGAAAATATGATGATAATTTACATATTTATAGACTTAGGCTTAAAAACATGGCATTAGAGGGTGAGAACTCAAAACAGCCCCCGAACGTCCCCGTGGGTGGCACCAACACTTACCATGGGACCAATGTAACTCCTAGGACCTGACCCCGCAGCCACGGGACTATCAGTTTGCGAATACGTCGGTAATTTTCATATTTCTAGATTTAGGCCTAAAAATATGACGTTAGTGGGTGAAAACTCGAAACAGCCCCCGAACGACCCCGTGGGTGGCACTAACACCTCCCACAGGACCAATGCAACTCGTACGAACTGGCCGCGCACCCGCGGGACCCCCGATTAGAGAATACGACGTTAATTTTCATATTTCTAGGCTTAGGCTTAAAAGTATGGCGTTAGAGGGTGAAAACTCTAAACAGCCCCCGAACGGCCCCGTGGGTGGCACCAATACCTCCCACGGGACCAATGTAACTCGTAGGAACTGGTCGCGTGGCCGCAGAACTCCTGGTTTGAGAATACGATGATAATTTGCATATTTCTAGACTTAGGCTTAAAAACATGGCATTAGAGGGTGAGAACTCGAAACAGCCCCCGAACGTCCATGTGGGTGGCACCAACACATCCCACGGGACCAATGTAACTCCTAGGAAGTGACCCCGCAGCCGCGGGACTCCCGATTTGAGAATACGACAGTAATTTTCATATTTTTATATTGAAGCAAAACATGGCGTTAGAGGGTGAAAACTCGAAACAACCCCCGAACGACCCCGTGGGTGGCACCAACACCTCCCATGGGACCAATGTAACTCGTAGGAACTGACCCTACAACCACGGGACTCCCGGTTTGAGAATACGATGATAATTTTTAGGTTTCTAGACTTAGGCTTAGAAACATGGCGTTAGAGGGTGAAAACTCGAAACAACCCCTGAACGTCCCAGTGGGGGGCACCAACACCTCCCACGGGACAAATGTTACTCGTAGGAACTGGCTGCGCAGCCGCGGGAGTCTCGGTTTGAGAATACGACGATAATTTGCATATTTCTAGACTTAGGCGTCAAAACATGGCGTTAGAGGGTGAGAACTCGAAACAGCCCCTGAACATCCCCGTGGGTGTCATCAAAACCTCCCACGGGACCAATGTAACTCGTAGGAACTGACCCCGTTGCCTCGGGATTCCCGGTTTAAGAATACGATGGTAATTTGCATATTTTAAAATTCAAGAAAAAACTGGCGTTAGAGTGTGAAAACTCGAAAAAACCCCCGAATGTCCCCGTGGGTAGCACTAACACCTCCCACGGGAACAATGTATCTCGTAGGAACTTACCCCACAGCCGAGGGACTCACGATTTGAGAATACGAGTATAATTTCCATATTTCCAGACTTAGGCTTAAAAACATGGTCTTAGAGGTTGAACACTCGAAACAGCCCCCGAACGTCCCCGTGGGTGGCACCAACACCTCCCACGGGAACAATGTAACTCGGAGGAACTTGCCCCGCAGCCGAGGGACTCCCGGTTTGACAATATCATGGTAATTTGCATATTTCTAGACTTAGGCTTAAAAACATGGCATTAGAGTGTGAGAACTCGAAACAGCCCCCGAACGGCCCAGTGGGTGGCACCATCACCTCCCACAGGACCAATGTAACTCGTAGGAACTGGCCGCTCAGCCGCGGGACTCCCGGTTTGAAAATATGATGATAATTTACATATTTCTAGACTTAGGCTTAAAAACATGGCGTTAGAGGGTGAAAACTCAAACAATTCTCGGAACGGCCCCGTAGTTGGCACCATCACCTCCCACGGGACCAATGTAACTCGTAGGAACTGGCCCCGCAGCCGCGGGACTTCAGATTTCAAAATACGACGGTAATTTTTATATTTCTAGACTTAGGCTTAAAAACATGGCGTTAGAGGGTGAAAACTCAAAAAAGCCCCCGAACGGCCCAGTGGGTGGCAGCATCACCTCCCACGGGACGAATGTAACCCGTAGGAACTGGTCGCTCAGCCTCGGGACTCCCGGTTTGAAAATACGATGATAATTTATATATTTCTAGACTTAGGCTTAAAAACATGGCGTTCGAGGGTGAGAACTCAAAACAGCTCCCGAACGTCCCCGTGGGTGGCACCAACACTTACCACGGTACCAATGTAACTCCTAGGACTTGACCCCGCAGCCACGGGACTCTCAGTTTGCGAATACATCGATAATTTGCATATTTCTAGATTTAGGCCTAAAAATATGACGTTAGTGGGTGAAAACTCGAAACTGCCCCCGAACGGCCCCGTGGGTGGCACTAACACCTCCCACGGGACCAATGCAACTCCTAGGAACTGGCCGCGCAGCCGCGGGACTCCCGATTTGAGAATACGACGTTAATTTTCACATTTCTAGACTTAGGCTTAAAAACATGGCATTAGAGGGTGAAAACTCTAAAGATCCCCCGAACGGCCCCGTGGGTGGCACCAATACCTCCCACGGGACCAATGTAACTCGTAGGAACTGGCCCCGTGGCCGCGGAACTCCTGGTTTGACAATACGATGATAATTTGCATATTTCTAGACTTAGGCTTAAAAACATGGCATTAGAGGGTGAGAACTCGAAACAACCCCCGAACATCCCTGTGGGTGGCACCAATAACCCCCCACGGGACCAATGTAACTCCTCGGAACTGACCCCGCAGCCGTGGGACTCCCGATTTGAGAATACGACAGTAATTTTCATCTTTTTATATTGAAGCAAAACGTGGCGTTAGAGGGTGAAAACTCGAAACAACCCCCGAACGACCCCGTGGGTGGCACCAACACCTCCCATGGGACCAATGTAACCCGTAGGAACTGACCCCACAGCCACGGGACTCCCGGTTTGAGAATACGATGATAATTTTTAGGTTTCTAGACTTAGGCTTAGAAACATGGCGTTAGAGGGTGAAAACTCGAAACAGCCCCTGAACGTCCCTGTGGGTGGCACCAACACCTCCCACGGGACCAATGTTACTCGTAGGAACTGGCCGCGCAGCCGCGGGAGTCTCGGTTCGAGAATACGACGATAATTTGCATATTTCTAGACTTAGGCGTCAAAACATGGCATTAGAGGGTGAGAACTCGAAACAGCCCCTGAACGTCCCCGTGGGTGTCATCAAATCCTCCCACGGGACCAATGTAACTCGTAGGAACTGACCCCGTTGCCTCGGGATTCCCGGTTTAAGAATACGATGGTAATTTGCATATTTTAAAATTCAAGAAAAAACTGGCGTTAGAGTGTGAAAACTCGAAACAACCCCCGAACGTCCCCGTGGGTAGCACCAACACCTCCCACGGGAATAATGTTTCTCGTAGGAACTTACCCCGCAGCCGAGGGACTCACGCTTTGAGAATATGAGTATAATTTCCATATTTCCAGACTTAGGCTTAAAAACATGGCCTTATAGGGTGAAAACTCGAAACATCCCCCGAACGTCCCCGTGGGTGGCACCAACACCTCACACGGGACCAATGTAACTCTTAGGAACTGGCCGCGTGGCCGCAGAACTCCTGGTTTGAGAATACGATGATAATTTGCATATTTCTAGACTTAGGCTTAAAAGCATGGCATTAGAGGGTGAGAACTTGAAACAGCCCCCGAACGTCCATGTGGGTGGCACAAACACCTCCCACGGGATCAATGTAACTCCTAGGAACTGACCCCGCAGCCGCGGGACTCCCTATTTGAGAATACGACATTAATTTTCAAATTTTTATATTGAAGCAAAACGTGGCGTTAGAGGGTGAAAACTCGAAACAACCCCCGAACGACCCCGTGGGTGGCACCAACACCTCCCATGGGACCAATGTAACTCGTAGGAACTGACCCCATAGCCACGGGACTCCCGGGTTGAGAATACGATGATAATTTTTAGTTTTCAAGACTTAGGCTTAGAAACATGGCGTTAGAGGGTGAAAACTCGAAACAGCCCCTGAACGTCCCTATGGGTGGCACCAACACCTCCCACGGGACCAATGTTACTCGTAGTAACTGGCCGCGTAGCCGCGGGAGTCTCGGTTTGAGAATACGGCGATAATTTGCATATTTTTGGACTTAGGCGTCAAAACATGGTGTTAGAGGGTGAGAACTCAAAACAGCCCCTGAACGTCCCCGTGGGTGTCATCAAAACCTCCCATGGGACCAATTTAACTCGTAGGAACTGACCCCGTTGCCTCGGGATTCCCGGTGTAAGAATACGATGGTAATTTGCATATTTTAAAATTCAAGAAAAAACTGGCGTTAGAGTGTGAAAACTTGAAAAAACCCCCGAACGTCCCCGTGGGTAGCACCAACACCTCCCACGGGAACAATGTATCTCGTAGGAACTTACCCCGCAGCCGAGGGACTCACGATTTGAGAATACGAGTATAATTTCCATATTTCCAGACTTAGGCTTAAAAATATGGCCTTAGAGGGTGAAAACTCCAAACAGCCCCCGAACATCCCCGTGGGTGGCACCAACACCTCCCACGGGAACAATGTAACTCGGAGGAACTTGCCCCGCAGCCGAGGGACTCCCGGTTTTAGAATATGATGGTAATTTGCATATTTCTAGACTTAGGTTTAAAAACATGGCATTAGAGTGTGAGAACTCGAAACAGCCCCCGAACAATCCCAGTGGGTGGCACCATCACCTCCCACGGGACCAATGTAACTCGTAGGAACTAGTCGCTCAGCCGCGGGACTCCCGGTCTGAAAATACGATGATAATTTATATATTTCTAGACTTAGGCTTAAAAACATGGCGTTAGAGGGTGAAAACTCAAACAATTCTCGGAACCGCCCCGTGGTTGGCACCATCACCTCCCACGGGACCAATGTAACTCGTAGGAACTGGCCCCGCAGCTGCGGGACTCCCGGTTTCAGAATACGACGGTAATTTTTATATTTCTAGACTTATGCTTAAAAACATGGCGTTATAGGGTGAAAACTCAAAACAGCCCCCGAACGGCCCAGTGGGTGGCACCATCACCTCCCACGGGATGAATGTAAGCCGTAGGAACTGGCCGCTCATCCGCGGGACTCCCGGTTTGAAAATACGATGATAATTTACATATTTCCAGACTTAGGTTTAAAAATATGGCGTTAGAGGGTGAGAACTCAAAACAGCCCCCGAACGTCCCCGTGGGTGGCACCAACACTTACCACGGGACCAATGTAACTCCTAGGACCTGACCCCGCAGCCACGGGACTCTCAGTTTGCGAATACGTCGGTAATTTGCATATTTCTAGATTTAGGCCTAAAAATATGACGTTAGTGGGTGAAAACTCGAAACTGCCCCCGAACGGCCCCGTGGGTGGCACTAACACCTCCCACGGGACCAATGCAACTCGTACGAACTGGCCGCGCACCCGCGGGACTCCCGATTTGAGAATACGACGTTAATTTTCATATTTCTAGACTTAGGCTTAAAAACATGGCATTAGAGGGTGAAAACTCTAAACAGCCCCCGAACGGCCCCGTGGGTGGCACCAATACCTCCCACGGGACCAATGTAACTCGTAGAAACTCGTCGCGTGGCCGCGAAACTCCTGGTTTGAGAATACGATGATAATTTTCATATTTCTAGACTTAGGCTTAAAAACATGGCATTAGAGGGTGAGAACTCGAAACAGCCCCCGAACGTCCCTGTGGGTGGCACCAACACCTGCCACGGGACCAATGTAACTCCTAGGAACTGACCCCGCAGCCGCGGGACTCCCGATTTGAGAATACGACAGTAATTTTTATATTTTTATATTGAAGCAAAATGTGGCGTTAGAGGGTGAAAACTCGAAACAACCACCGAACGACCCCGTGGGTGGCACCAACACCTCCCATGGGACCAATGTAACTCGTAGGAACTGACCCCACAGCCACGGGACTCCCGGTTTGAGAATACGATGATAATTTTTAGGTTTCTAGACTTAGGCTTAGAAACATGGCGTTAGAGGGTGAAAACTCAAAACAGCCCCTGAACGTCCCTGTGCGTGGCACCAACACCTCCCACGGGACCAATGCCACTCGTAGGAACTGGCCGCGCAGCCGCGGGAGTCTCGGTTTGAGAATACGACGATAATTTGCATATTTCTAGACTTAGGCGTCAAAACATGGAGTTAGAGGGTGAGAACTCGAAACGGCCCCTGAACGTCCCCGTGGGTGTCATCAAAACCTCCCACGGGACCAATGTAACTCGTAGGAACTGACCCCGTTGCCTCGGGATTCTCGGGTTAAGAATACGATGGTAATTTGCATATTTTAAAATTCAAGAAAAAACTGGCGTTTGAGTGTGAAAACTCGAAACAACCCCCGAACGTCCCCGTGGGTAGCACTAACACCTCCCACGGGAACAATGTATCTCGTAGGAACTTACCCCGCAGCCGAGGGACTCACGATTTGAGAATACGAGTATAATTTCCATATTTCCACACTTAGGCTTAAAAACATGTCCTTAGAGGGTGAAAACTCAAAACGGCCCCCGAACATCCCCATGGGTGACACCAACACCTCCCACGAAAACAATGTAACTCGGAGGAACTTGCCCCGCAGCCGAGGGATTCCCGGTTTAAGAATATGATGGTAATTTGCATATTTCTAGACTTAGGCTTAAAAACATGGCATTAGAGTGTGAGAACTCGAAACATCCCCCGAACGGCCCAGTGGGTGGCACCATCACCTCCCACGGGACCAATGTAACTCGTAGGAACTGTCCGCTCAGCTGCGGGACTCCCGGTTTGAAAATACGATGATAATTTACATATTTCTAGACTTAGGCTTAAAAACATGGCGTTAGAGGGTTAAAACTCAAACAATTCTCGGAACGGCCCCGTGGTTGGCACCATCACCTCCCACGGGAACAATATAACTCGGAGGAACTTGCCCCGCAGCCGAGGAACTCCCGGTTTAAGAATATGATGGTAATTTGCATATTTCTAGACTTAGGCTTAAAAACATGGCATTAGAGGGTGAAAACTCTAAACAGCCCCCGAATGGCCCCGTGGGTGGCACCAATAGCTCCCACGGGACCAATGTAACTCGTAGGAACTGGCAGCGTGGCCGCGGAACTCCTGGTTTGAGAATACGATGATAATTTGCATATTTCTACACTTAGGCTTAAAAACATGGCATTAGAGGGTGAGAACTCGAAACAGCCCCCGAACGTCCCTGTGGGTGGCACCAACACCTCCCACGGGACCAATGTAACTCCTAGGAACTGACCCCGCAGCCGCGGGACTCCCGATTTGAGAATACGACAGTAATTTTCATATTTTTATATTGAAGTAAAACGTGGCGTTAGAGGGTGAAAACTCGAAACAACCCCCGAACGACCCCGTGGGTGGCACCAACACCTCCCATGGGACCAATGTAACTCATAGGAACTAACCCCACAGCCACGGGACTCCCGGTTTGAGAATACGATGATAATTTTTAGGTTTCTAGACTTAGGCTTAGAAACATGGCGTTAGAGGGTGAAAACTCGAAATAACCCCA
Source organism: Sambucus nigra (assembly GCA_949130495.1). Taxonomy (NCBI): domain Eukaryota; kingdom Viridiplantae; phylum Streptophyta; class Magnoliopsida; order Dipsacales; family Adoxaceae; genus Sambucus; species Sambucus nigra. Next base: position 272,953,497 of record OX422221.1, on the reverse strand, counting down.
GAACATCCCTGTGGGTGGCACCAACACCTCCCACGGGACCAATGTTACTCCTAGGAACTGGCTGCGCAGCCGCGGGAGCTCGGTTTGAGAATACGACGATAATTTGCATATTTCTAGACTTAGGTGTCAAAACATGGCGTTAGAGGGTGAGAACTCGAAACAGCCCCTGAACGTCCACGTGGGTGTCATCAAAACCTCCCACGGGACCAATGTCACTCGTAGGAACTGACCACGTTGCCTCGGGATTCCCGGTTTAAGAATACGATGGTAATTTGCATATTTTAAAATTCAAGAAAAAATTGGCGTTGGAGTGTGAAAACTCGAAAAAACCCCCGAACGTCCCCGTGGGTAGCTCCAACACCTCCCACGGGAACAATGTATCTCGTAGCAACTTACCCCGCAGCCGAGGGACTCACGATTTGAGAATACAAGAATAATTACCATATTTCCAGACTTAGGCTTAAAAACTTGTCCTTAGAGGGTGAAAACTCGAAACAGCCCCCGAACATCCCCGTGGGTGGCACCAACACCTCCCACGGGAACAATGTAACTCGGAGGAACTTGCCCCGCAGCCGAGGGACTCCCGGTTTGAGAATATGATGGTAATTTTCATATTTCGAGACATAGGCTTAAAAACATTGCATTAGAGTGTGAGAACTCGAAACAGCCCCCGAATGGCCCAGTGGGTGGCACCATCACCTCCCACGGGACCAATGTAACTCGTAGGAACTGGCCGCTCAGCCGCGGGACTCCCGGTTTGAAAATACGATGATAATTTACATATTTCTAGACTTAGGCTTAAAAACATGGTGTTAGAGGGTGAAAACTCAAACAATTCTCGGAACGGCCCCGTGGTTGGCACCATCACCTCCCACGGGACCAATGTAACTCGTAGGAACTGGCCCCGCAGCCGCGGGACTCCCGGTTTCAGAATACGACGGTAATTTTTATATTTCTAGGCTTATGCTTAAAAACATGGCGTTAGAGGGTGAAAACTCAAAACAGCCCCCGAACGGCCCAGTGGGTGGCACCATCACCTCCCACGGGACGAATGTAACCCGTAGGAACTGGCCGCTCAGCCGCGGGACTCCCGGTTTGAAAATACGATGATAATTTACATATTTCTAGACTTAGGCTTAAAAATATGGCGTTAGAGGGTGAGAACTCAAAACAGCCCCCGAACGTCCTCGTGGGTGGCACCAACACTTACCACGGGACCAGTGTAACTCCTAGGACCTGACCCCGCAGCCACGGGACTCTCAGTTTGCGAATATGTCGGTAATTTGCATATTTCTAGATTTAGGCCTAAAAATATGACGTTAGTGGGTGAAAACTCGAAACTGCCCCCGAACGGCCCCGTGGGTGGCACTAAAACCTCCCACGGGACCAATGCAACTCGTAGGAACTAGCCGCGCAGCCGCGGGACTCCCGATTTGAGAATACAACGTTAATTTTCATATTTCTAGACTTAGGCTTAAAAATATGGCATTAGAGGGTGAAAACTCTAAACAGCCCCCGAACGGCCCCGTGGGTGGCACCAATACCTCCCACGGGACCAATATAACCCGAAGGAACTGGCCGCGTGGCCGCGGAACTCCTGGTTTGAGAATACGATGATAATTTACATATTTCTAGACTTAGGCTTAAAAACATGGCATTAGAGGGTGAGAACTCGAAACAGCCCCCGAACGTCCCTGTGGGTGGCACCAACACGTCCCACGGGACCAATGTAACTCCTAGGAACTGACCCCGCAGCCGCGGGACTCCCGATTTGAGAATACGACAGTAATTTTCATATTTTTATATTGAAGCAAAACGTAGCGTTAGAGGGTGAAAACTCGAAACAACCCCCGAACGACCCCGTGGGTGGCACCAACACCTCCCATGGGACCAAAGTAACTCGTAGGAAGTGACCCCACAGCCACGGGACTCTCGGTTTGAGAATACGATGATAATTTTTAGGTTTCTAGACATAGGCTTAGAAACATGGCGTTAGAGGGTGAAAACTCGAAACAGCCCCTGAACGTCACTGTGGGTGGCACCAACACCTCCCAAGGGACCAATGTTACTCGTAGGAACTGGCCGCGTAGCCGCGGGAGTCTCGGTTTGAGAATACGACGATAATTTGCATATTTCTAGACTTAGGCGTCAAAACATGGCGTTAGAGGGTGAGAACTCGAAACAGCCCCTGAACGTCCACGTGGGTGTCATCAAAACCTCCCACGGGACCAATGTAACTCGTAGGAACTGACCCTGTTGCCTCGGGATTCCCGGTTTAAGAATACGATGGTAATTTGCATATTTTAAAATTCAAGAAAAAACTGGCGTTAGAGTGTGAAAACTCAAAAAAACCCTGAACGTCCCCGTGGGTAGCACCAACACCTCCCACGGGAACAATGTATCTCGTAGGAACTTACCCCGCAGCTGAGGGACTCACAATTTGAGAATACGAGTATAATTTCCATATTTCTAGACTTAGGCTTAAAAACATGGCCTTAGAGGGTGAAAACTCGAAACAACCCCCGAACATCCCCGTGGGTGGCACCAACACCTCCCACGGGAACAATGTAACTCGGAGGAACATGCCCCGCAGCCGAGGGACTCCCGGTTTGAGAATATGATGGTAATTTGCATATTTCTAGACTTAGGCTTAAAAACATGGCGTTAGAGGGTGAGAACTCAAAACAGCCCCCGAACGTCCTCGTGGGTGGCACCAACACTTATCACGGGACCAATGTAACTCGTAGGAACTGGCCGCTCAGCCACGGGACTCTCAGTTTGCGAATACGTCGGTAATTTGCATATTTCTAGATTTAGGCCTAAAAATATGACGTTAGTGGGTGAAAACTCAAAACTGCCCCCGAACGGCCCCGTGGGTGGCACTAACACCTCCCACGGGACCAATGCAACTCGTAGGAACTGGCCGCGCAGCCGCGGGACTCCCGGTTTCAGAATACGACGTTAATTTTCATTTATCTAGACTTAGGCTTAAAAACATGGCATTAGAAGGTGAAAACTATAAACAGCCCCCGAACGGCCCCGTGGGTGGCACCAATACCTCCCACGGGACCAATGTAACCCGTAGGAACTGGCCGCGTGGCCGCAGGACTCCTGGTTTTAGAATACAATGATAATTTGCATATTTCTAAACTTAGACTTAAAAACATGGCATTAGAGGGTGAGAACTCGAAACAGCCCCCGAACGTCCCTATGGGTGGCACCAACGTCTCCCACGGGACCAATGTAACTCCTAGGAACTGACCCCGCAGCCGCGGGACTCCCGATTTGAGAATACGACAGTAATTTTCATATTTTTATATTGAAGCAAAACGTGGCGTTAGAGGGTGTAAACTCAAAACAACCCCCAAACGACCCCGTGGGTGGCACCAACACCTCCCATGGGACCAATGTAACTCGTAGGAAGTGACCCCACAGCCACGGGACTCTCGGTTTGAGAATACGATGATAATTTTTAAGTTTCTAGACATAGGCTTAGAAACATGGCGTTAGAGGGTGAAAACTCGAAACAGCCCCTGAACGTCCCTGTGGGTGGCACCAACACCTCCCAAGGGACCAATGTTACTCGTAGGAACTGGCCGCGCAGCCGCGAGAGTCTCGGTTTGAGAATACGACGATAATTTGCATATTTCTAGACTTAGGCGTCAAAACATGGCGTTAGAGGGTGAGAACTCGAAACAGCCCCTGAACGTCCACGTGGGTGTCATCAAAACCTCCCACGAGACCAATGTAACTCGTAGGAACTGACCCTGTTGCCTCGGGATTCCCGGTTTAAGAATACGATGGTAATTTGCATATTTTAAAATTCAAGAAAAAACTGGCGTTAGAGTGTGAAAACTCAAAAAAACCCTGAACGTCCCCGTGGGTAGCACCAACACCTCCCACGGGAACAATGTATCTCGTAGGAACTTACCCCGCAGCTGAGGGACTCACAATTTGAGAATACGAGTATAATTTCCATATTTCTAGACTTAGGCTTAAAAACATGGCCTTAGAGGGTGAAAACTCGAAACAACCCCCGAACATCCCCGTGGGTGGCACCAACACCTCCCACGGGAACAATGTAACTCGGAGGAACTTGCCCCGCAGCCGAGGGACTCCCGGTTTGAGAATATGATGGTAATTTGCATATTTCTAGACTTAGGCTTAAAAACATGGCGTTAGAGGGTGAGAACTCAAAACAGCCCCCGAACGTCCTCGTGGGTGGCACCAACACTTATCACGGGAACAATGTAACTCGTAGGAACTGGCCGCTCAGCCACGGGACTCTCAGTTTGCGAATACGTCGGTAATTTGCATATTTCTAGATTTAGGCCTAAAAATATGACGTTAGTGGGTGAAAACTCAAAACTGCCCCCGAACGGCCCCGTGGGTGGCACTAACACCTCCCACGGGACCAATGCAACTCGTAGGAACTGGCCGCGCAGCCGCGGGACTCCCGGTTTCAGAATACGACGTTAATTTTCATTTATCTAGACTTAGGCTTAAAAACATGGCATTAGAGGGTGAAAACTCTAAACAGCCCCCGAACGGCCCCGTGGGTGGCACCAATACCTCCCACGGGACCAATGTAACCCGTAGGAACTGGCCGCGTGGCCGCGGGACTCTTGGTTTTAGAATACAATGATAATTTGCATATTTCTACACTTAGAATTAAAAACATGGCATTAGAGGGTGAGAACTCGAAACAGCCCCCGAACGTCCCTGTGGGTGGCACCAACATCTCCCACGGGACCAATGTAACTCCTAGGAACTGACCCCGCAGCCGCGGGACTCCCGATTTGAGAATACGACAGTAATTTTCATATTTTTATATTGAAGCAAAACGTGGCGTTAGAGGGTGTAAACTCAAAACAACCCCCAAACGACCCCGTGGGTGGCACCAACACCTCCCATGGGACCAATGTAACTCGTAGGAACTGACCCCACAGCCACGGGACTCCCGGTTTGAGAATACGATTATAATTTTTAGGTTTCTAGACTTAGGCTTAGAAACATGGCGTTAGAGGGTGAAAACTCGAAACAGCCCCTGAACGTCCCTATGGGTGGCACCAACACCTCCCACGGGACAAATGTTACTCGTAGGAACTGGCAGCGCAGCCGCGGGAGTCTCGGTTTGAGAATACGATGATAATTTGCATATTTCTAGACTTAGGCGTCAAAACATGGCGTTAGAGGGAGAGAACTCGAAACAGCCCCTGAACGTCCCCGTGGGTGTCATCAAAACCTCCCACGGGACCATTGTAACTCGTAGGAACTGACCCCGTTGCCTCGGGATTCCCGGTTTAAGAATACGATGGTAATTTGCATAATTTAAAATTCAAGAAAAAACTGGCGTTAGAGTGTGAAAACTCGAAACAACCCCCGAACGTCCCCGTGGGTAGCACCAACACCTCCCACTGGAACAATGTATCTCGTAGGAACTTACCCCGCAGCCGAGGGACTCACGATTTGAGAATACGAGTATAATTTCCATATTTCCAGACTTAGGCTTAAAAACATGGCCTTAGAGGGTGAAAACTCGAAACATCCCCCGAACATCCCCGTGGGTGGCACGAACACCTCCCACGGGACCAATGTAACTCTTAGGAACTGGCCGCGTGGCCGCAGAACTCCCGGTTTGAGAATACGATGATAATTTGCATATTTCTAGACTTAGGCTTAAAAGCATGGCATTAGAGGGTGAGAACTCGAAACAGCCCCCGAACGTCCATGTGGGTGGCACCAACACCTCCCACGGGACCAATGTAACTCCTAGGAACTGAGCCCGCAGCCGCGGGACTACCGATTTGAGAATACGACAGTAATTTTCATATTTTTATATTGATGCAAAACGTGGCGTTAGAGGGTGAAAACACGAAACAACCCCCGAACGACCCCGTGGGTGGAACCAACACCTCCCATGGGACCAATGTAACTCGTAGGAACTGACCCCACAGCCACGGGACTCCCGGTTTGAGAATACGATGATAATTTTTAGGTTTTAAGACTTAGGCCTAGAAACATGGCGTTAGAGGGTGAAAACTCGAAACATCCCCTGAACGTCCCTATGGGTGGCACCAACACCTCCCACGGGACCAATGTTACTCGTAGGAACTGGCCGCGCAGCCGCGGGAGTCTCGGTTTGAGAATACGACGATAATTTGCATATTTCTGGACTTAGGCGTCAAAACATGGTGTTAGAGGGTGAGAACTCGAAACAGCCCCTGAACGTCCCCGTGGGTGTCATCAAAACCTCCAACAGGACCAATGTAACTCGTAGGAACTGACCCCGTGCCTCGGGATTCCCGGTTTAAGAATACGATGGTAATTTGCATATTTTAAAATTCAAGAAAAAACTGGCGTTAGAGTGTGAAAACTCGAAAAAACCCCCGAACGTCCCCGTGGGTAGCACCAACACCTCCCACCGGAACAATGTATCTCGTAGGAACTTACCCCGCAGCCGAGGGACTCACGATTTGAGAATACCAGTATAATTTTTATATTTCCAGACTTAGGCTTAAAAACATGGCCTTAGAGGGTGAAAACTCGAAACATCCCCCGAACATCCCCGTGGGTGGCACCAACACCTCCCACAGGAACAATGTAACTCGGAGGAACTTGCCCCGCAGCCGAGGGACTCCCGGTTTGAGAATATGATCGTAATTTGCATATTTCTAGACTTAGGTTTAAAAACATGGCATTAGAGTGTGAGACCTCGAAACAGCCCCCGAACTGCCAGTGGGTGGCACCATCACCTCCCACGGGACCAATGTAACTCGTAGGAACTGGTCGCTCAGCCGCGGGACTCCCGATTTGAAAATACGATGATAATTTACATATTTCTAGACTTAGGCTTAAAAACATGGCGTTAGAGGGTGAAAACTCAAACAATTCTCGGAACGGCCCCGTGGTTGGCACCATCACCTCCCACGGGACCAATGTAACTCGTAGGAACTGGCCCTGCAGCCACGGGACTCCCGGTTTCAGAATACGACGGTAATTTTTATATTTCTAGACTTAGGCTTAAAAACATGGCGTTAGAGGGTGAAAACTCAAAACATCCCCCGAACGGCCCTGTGGGTGGCACCATCACCTCCCACGGGACGAATGTAACCCGTAGGAACCGGCCGCGCAGCCGCGGGACTCCAGGTTTGAAAATATTATGATAATTTACATATTTCTAGACTTAGGCTTAAAAACATGGCGTTAGAGGGTGAGAACACAAAACAGCCCCCAAATGTCCCCGTGGGTGGCACCAACACTTACCACGGGACCAATGTAACTCCTAGGACCTGACCCCGCAGCCACGGGACTCTCAGTTTGCGAATACGTCGGTAATTTGCATATTTCTAGATTTAAGCCTAAAAATATGACGTTAGTGGGTGAAAACTCGAAACTGCCCCCGAACGACCCCGTGGGTGGCACTAACACCTCCCACGGGATCAATGCAACTCGTAGGAACTGGCCGCGCAGCCGCGGGACTCCCGATTTCAGAATACGACGTTAATTTTCATAATTCTAGACTTAGGGTTAAAAACATGGCATTAGAGGGTGAAAACTCTAAACAGCCCCCGAACGGCCCCGTGGGTGGCACCAATACCTCCCACGGGACCAATGTAACTCGTAGGAACTGACCCCGCGTGGCCGGGGAACTCCTGGTTTGAGAATACGATGATAATTTGCATATTTCTAGACTTAGGCTTAAAAACATGGCATTAGAGGGTGAGAACTCGAAACAGCCCCCGAACGTCCCTGTGGGTGGCACCAACACCTCCCACGGGACCAATGTAACTCCTAGAAACTGACCCCGCAGCCGCGGGACTCCCGGTTTGAGAATACGATGATAATTTTTAGGTTTCTAGACTTAGGCTTAGAAACATGGCGTTAGAGGGTGAAAACTCGAAACAGCCCCTAAACGTCCCTGTGGGTGTCACCAACACCTCCCACGGGACCAATGTTACTCGTAGGAACTGGCCGCACAGCCGCGGGAGTCTCGGTTTGAGAATACGATGATAATTTGCATATTTCTAGACTTAGGCGTCAAAACATGGCGTTAGAGGGTGAGAACTCGAAACGGCCCCTGAACGTCCCCGTGGGTGTCATCAAAACCTCCCACGGGACCAATGTAGCTCGTAGGAACTGACCCCGTTGCCTCGGGATTCCAGGTTTAAGAATACGATGGTAATTTGCATATTTTAAAATTCAAGAAAAAACTGGCGTTAGAGTGTGAAAACTCGAAACAACCCCCGAACGTCCCCGTGGGTAGCACCAACACCTCCCACGGGAACAATGTATCTCGTAGGAACTTACCCCGCAGCCGAGGGACTCACGATTTGAGAATACGAGTATAATTTCCATATTTCCAGACTTAGGCTTAAAAACATGGCCTTAGAGGGTGAAAACTCGAAACATCCCCCGAACGTCCCAGTGGGTGGCACCATCACCTCCCACGGGACGAATGTAACCCGTAGGAACTGGCCGCTCAGCCGCGGGACTCTCGGTTTGAAAATACGATGATAATTTACATATTTCTAGACTTAGGCTTAAAAACATGGCGTTAGTGAGTGAAAACTCTAAACAGCCCCCGAACGGCCCCGTGGGTGGCACCAATACCTCCCACGGGACCAATGTAACTCGTAGGAACTGTCCGCGTGGCCGCGGAACTCCTGGTTTGAGAATACGATGATAATTTGCATATTTCTAGACTTAGGCTTAAAAACATGGCATTAGAGGGTGAGAACTCGAAACAGCCCCCGAACATCCCTCTGGGTGGCACCAACACCTCCCACGGGACCAACGTAACTCCTAGGAACTGACCCCGCAGCCGCGAGACTCCCGATTTGAGAATACGACAGTAATTTTCATATTTTTATATTGAAGCAAAACGTGGCGTTAGAGGGTGAAAAATCGAAACAACCCCCGAACGACCCCGTGGGTGGCACCAACACCTCCCATGGGACCAATGTAACTCGTAGGAACTGACCCCACAGCCACGGGACTCACGGTTTGAGAATACGATGATAATTTTTAGGTTTCTAGACTTAGGCTTAGAAACATGGCGTTAGAGGGTGAAAACTCGAAATAACCCCTGAACGTCCCTGTGGGTGGCACCAACACCTCCCACGAGACCAATGTTACTCGTAGGAACTGGCCGCGCAGCCGCGGGAGTCTCGGTTTGAGAATACGACGATAATTTGCATATTTCTAGACTTAGGCGTCAAAACATGGCGTTAGAGGGTGAGAACTAGAAACTACCCCTGAACGTCCCTGTGGGTGTCATCAAAACCTCCAACGGGACCAATGTAACTCGTAGGAACTGACCCCGTTTCCTCGGGATTCCCGGTTTAAGAATACGATTGTAATTTGCATATTTTAAAATTCAAGAAAAAACTGGCGTTAGTGGGTGAAAACTCGAAACAGCCCCCGAACGGCCCCGTGGGTGGCACTAACACCTCCCACGGGACCAATGCAACTCGTAGGAACTGGCCGCACAGCCGCGGGACTCCCGATTTGAGAATAAGACGTTAATATTCATATTTCTAGACTTAGGCTTAAAAACATGGCGTTAGAGGGTGAAAACTCTAAACAGCCCCCGAACGGTCCCGTGGGTGGCACCAACACCTCCCACGGGAACAACGTAACTCGTAGGAACTTGCCCCGTAGCTGAGGGACTCTCGGTTTGAGAATATGATGGTAATTTGCATTTTTTAAGACTTAGGCTTAAAAACATGGCATTAGAGTGTGAGAACTCGAAACAGCCCCCCAACGGCCCAGTGGGTGGCACCATCACCTCCCACGGGACCAATGTAACTCGTAGGAACTGGCCGCTCAGCCGCGGGACTCCCGGTTTGAAAATACGATGATAATTTACATATTTCTAGACTTAGGCTTAAAAACATGGCGTTAGAGGCTGAAAACACAAACAATTCTCGGAACGGCCCCGTGGTTGGCACCATTACCTCCCACGGGACCAATGTAACTCATAGGAACTGGCCCCGCAGCCGCGGGACTCCCGGTTTCAGAATACGACGGTAATTTTCTTATTTCTATACTTAGGCTTAAAAACATGGCGTTAGAGGGTGAAAACTCGAAACAGCCCCCGAACGGCCCAGTGGGTGGCACCATCACCTCCCACGGGACGAATGTAACCCGTAGGAACTGGCCGCCCAGCCGCGGGACTTCCGGTTTGAAAATACGATGATAATTTCCATATTTCTAGACTTAGGCTTAAAAACATGGCATTAGAGGGTGAGAACTCAAAACAACCCCCGAACGTCCCCGTGGGTGGCACCAACACTTACCACGGGACTAATGTTACTCCTAGGACCTGACCCCGCAGCCACGGGACTCTCAGTTTGCGAATACGTCGGTAATTTGCATATTTCTAAATTTAGGCCTAAAAATATGACGCTATTGGGTGAAAACTCGAAACAGCCCCCGAACGGCCTCGTGGCTGGCACTAACACCTCCCACGGGACCAATGCAACTCGTAGGAACTGGCCGCGCAGCCGCGGGACTCCCGATTTGAGAATACGAAGTTAATTTTTATATTTCTAGACTTAGGCTTAAAAACATGGCGTTAGAGGGTGAAAACTCTAAACAGCCCCGTGGGTGGCACCAATACCTCCCACGGGACCAATGTAACTCGTAGGAACTGGCCGCGTGGCCGCGGAACTCCTGGTTTGAGAATACGATCTTAATTTGCATATTTCTAGACTTAGGCTTAAAAACATGGCATTAGAGGGTGAGAACTCGAAACAGCCCCCGAACGTCCCTGTGGGTGGAACCAACTCCTCCCACGGGACCAATGTTACTCCTAGGAACTGACCCCGCAGCCGCGGGACTCCCAATTTGAGAATATGTCAGTAATTGTCGTATTTTTATATTGAAGCAAAACATGGCGTTTGAGGGTGAAAACTCGAAACAACCCCCGAACGACCCCGTTGGTGGCACCAATGCCTCCCATGGGACCAATGTAACTCATAGGAACTGACCCCACAGCCACGGGACTCCCGGTTTGAGAATACGATGATAATTTTTAGGTTTCTAGACTTAGGCTTAGAAACATGGCGTTAGAGGGTGAAAACTCAAAACAGGCCCCCAACGTCCCCGTGGGTGGCAACAACACCTCCCACGGGACCAATGTAACTCGTAGGAATTGGCCGCGCAGCCGTGGTAATCCGAGTTTGAGAATACGATTATAATTTGAATATTTCTAGACTTAGGCTTAAAACATGGAGTTAGAGTATGATAACTCGAAACAGCCCCCGAACGTTACCGTGGGTGACACCAACACCTCTCACGGGACCAATATAACTCGGAGGAACTGAGCCCATAGCCGCGGGACTCCCGATTTGAGAATACGACGGTAATTTGCATATTTTTAGATTTAAGCAAACCATGGCGTTAGAGTGTGAAAACTCAAAACAGCCCCCGAACGGCCCCGTGGGTGGCACCAACACCTCCCACGGGAACAATGTAACTCGTAGGAACTGACCACGCAGTCCCGGGATTCCCGGTATGAGAATTCGACGATAATTTGCATATTTCTAGACTTAGGCATAAAAACATGGCATTAGATGGTAAAAACTCGAAACAGCCCTTGAACGTCCCTGTGGGTGGAACCAACACCTCCCACGGGACCAATGTAACTCGTAGGAACTGGACGCGTAGCCGGGGGATTCCCGGTTTGAGAATACGACGATAATTTGCATATTTTAAAATTTAAGCAAAACCTGGCGTTAGAGTGTGAAAACTCGAAACAACCCCCGAACGTCCCCGTGGGTGGAACCAACACCTCCCACGTGAACAATGTAACTCGAAGGAACTTACCCCGCAGCCGCGGGACTCCCGGTTTGAGAATACGACGATAATTTGCATATTTCTAGATTTAGGCAAAAACATGGCGTTAGTGGGTGAAAACTCGAAACAAGTGCCGAACGGCCCCGTGGGTGGCACAACCACCTCCCACGGGACCAATGTAACTCGTAGGAACTGGCCCCGCTGTTGCGGGACTCCCATTTTGAGAATACGATGGTAATTTGCATATTTCTAGACTTAGGCTAAAAAACATGGCGTTAGAGGTTGAAAACTCGAAACATCCACCGAACAGTCCCTGGGTGGCACCATCCCTTCCCATGGGACCAATGTAACTGGTAGGAACTGGCCGTTCAATCGCGGGACTCCCGGTTTGAGAATACGATGATAATTTGCATATTTCTAGACTTAGGCTTAAACACATGGTGTTAGAGGGAGAGAACTCGAAATATCCCCCGAACGGCCCCGTGGGTGGCACCAACACCTCCCACGGGACCAATGTAACTCGTAGGAACTGACCCCGTTGCCTCGGGATTCCCGGTTTGAGAATACGACGGTAATTTGCATATTTTAAAATTCAAGAAAAACCTGGCGTTAGAGTGTGAAAACTAGAAACAACCCCCGAACGTCCCTGTGGGTGGCACCAACACCTCCCACGGGACCAATGTAACTCGTAGGAACTGACCTCGTAGCCGCGGGACTCCCGGTTTGCGAATACGTCGGTAATTTGCATATTTCTAAATTTAGGCCTAAAAATATGACGTTAGTGGGTGAAAACTCGAAACAGCCCCCGAACGGCCTCATGGGTGGCACTAACACCTCCCACGGGACCAATGCAACTCGAAGGAACTGACCCCGCAGCCGAGGGACTCCCGATTTGAGAATACGACGGTAATTTGCATATTTTTATATTTAGGCTTAAAAACATGCCGTTAGAGGGTGAGAACTCGAAACAGCCCCTGAACGTCCCCGTGGGTGGCACCAACACCTCCACGGGACCAATGTAACTCGTAGGAACTGACCCCATAGCCGCGGGATTCCCGGTTTGAGAATACGACGATAATTTGCATATTTTAAAATTTAAGCAAAACCTGACGATAGAGTGTGAAAACTCGAAACAACCCCCGAACGTCCCCGTGGGTGGCACCAACACCTCCCATGGGAACAATGTAACTCGTAGGAACTGACCCCGCAGCCGCGGGACTCCTAGTTTGAGAATACGATGATAATTTGCATATTTCTAGACTTAGGCTTGAAAACATGGCGTTAGAGGGTAAAAACTCGAAAAAGCTCCCGAACGTCCCTATGAGTGGCACCAACACGTCCCACGAGACCCATGTAACTCGTAGGAACTGTCCCCGTAGCCGCGGGACTCCCGGTTTGAGAATACGACAATAATTTGCATATTACTAGACTTAGGCTTAAAAACATGGCGTTAGAGGGTGAAAACTCGAAATAGCCCACGAATGTCCCCGTGGGTGGCAGAAACACCTCCCACGGGACCAATGCAACTCGTAGAACTGACCCCGCAGCCGAGGGACTCCCGATTTGAGAATACGACGGTAATTTGCATATTTCTAGATTTAGGCTTAAAAACATGGCATTAGTGGGTGAAAACTCGAAACAAGGGCCGAACGGCCCCGTGGGTGGCAGCATCACCTCCCACGGGACCAATATAACTCGTAGGAACTGGCCCCGCAGCCGCGAGACTCCCGATTTGAGAATACGATGGTAATTTGCATATTTCTAGACTTAGGCTTAAAAACATGGCGTTAGAGGGTGAAAAATCAAAACACTCCCCGAACGTCCCCGTGGGTGGCACCATCACCTCCCACGGGACCAATGTAACTCGTAGGAACTGGCCCCACCGCCGCGGGACTCCCGGTTTGAGAATATGACTGTAATTTTCATATTTCTAGACTTAGGCTTAAAAACATGGCGTTAGAGGGTGAAAACTCGAAACATCCCCCGAACGGCCCCGTGGGTGGCACCAACACCTCCCACGGGACCAATGTAACTCATAGGAACTGGCCGCGTGGCCGCAGAACTCCTGGTTTGAGAATATGATGATAATTTGCATATTTCTAGACTTATGCTTAAAAACATGGCATTAGAGGGTGAGAACTCGAAATAGCCCTCGAACGTCCCTGTGGGTGGCACCATCACCTCCCACGGGACCAATGTAACTCATAGGAACGGACCCCGCAGCCGCGGGACTCATGATTTGAGAATACGACTGTAATTTTCATATTTTAATATTGAAGCAAAACATGGCATTAGAGGGTGAAAACTCGAAACAACCCACGAACGGCCCCGTGGGTGGCACCATCACCTCCCATGGGACCAATGTAACTCGTAGGAACTGACCCCACAGCCACGGGACTCCCAGTTTGAGAATACGATGATAATTTTTAGGTTTCAAGACTTAGGCTTAGAAACATGGCATTAGAGGGTGAAAACTCGAAACAACCCCTGAACGTCCCTGTGGGTGGCACCAACACCTCCCACGTTACCAATGTTACTCGTAGGAACTGGTCGCGCAGCTGCGGGACTCTCGGTTTCAGAATACGATGGTAATTTGCATATTTCTAGACTTAGGCGTAAAAACATGGCGTTAGAGGGTGAGAACTCGAAACATCCCCTGAACGTCCCCGTGGGTGGCACCAACACCTCCCACGGGACCAATGTAATTCGTAGGAACTGACCCCGTTGCCTCGAGATTCCTGGTTTGAGAATATGACGGTAATTCGTATATTTTAAAATTCAAGAAAAACCTAGCGTTATAGTGTGAAAACTTGAAACAACCCCCGAACGTCCCCGTGGGTGGCACCAACACCTCCCACGGGAACAATGTAACTCGTAGGAACTTACCCCGCAGCCGAGGGACTCCCGGTTTGAGAATACGAAGATAATTTGCATATTTCCAGACTTAGGCTTAAAAACATGGCCTTAGAGGGTGAAAACTCGAAAGAGACCCCGAACGTCCCCCTGAGTGGCACCAACACCTCCCACGGGACTAATGTAACTCGTAGGAACTGACCCCGTAGCCGCGGGACTCCTGGTTTGAGAATGCGACGATAATTTGCATATTTCTAGACTTAGGCTTAAAAACATGGCGATAGAGGGTGAAAACTCGAAATAGCCCCCGAACGGCCCCGTGGGTGGCAGAAACACCTCCCACGGGACCAATGCAACTCGATGGAACTGACCCCGCAGCCGAGGGACTCCCGATTTGAGAATACGATGGTAATTTGAATATTTCTAGATTTAGGCTTAAAAACATGGCGTTAGAGGGTGAGAACTCGAAACAGCCCCCGAACGTCCCCGTGGGTGGCACCAACTCCTCCCACGGGACCAATGTAACTCGTAGGAACTGACCCCGTAGCCGCAGGATTCCGGGTTTGAGAATACGACGATAATTTACATATTTTAAAATTTAAGCAAAACCTGGCGTTATAGTGTTAAAACTCGAAATAACCCCCCGAACGTCCCCGTGGGTGGCACCAACACCTCCCACGGGAACAACGTAACTCGTAGGAACTGAGCCCGCAGCGGCGGGACTCCCAGTTTAAGAATACGACGATAATTTGCATATTTCTAGACTTAGGCTTAAAAACATGGCGTTAGAGGGTGAAAACTCGAAACAGCTCCCGAACGTCCCTGTGAGTGGCACCAACACGTCCCACGGGACCAATGTAACTCGTAGGAACTGACCCCGTAGCCGCAGGACTCCCGGTTTGAGAATACGACAATAATTTGCATATTACTAGACTTAGGCTTAAAAACATGGCGTTAGAGGGTGAAAACTCGAAATAGCCCCCGAACGGCCCCGTGGGTGGCACAAACACCTCCCACGGGACAAATGCAACTCGTCGAACTGACCCCGCAACCGAGGGACTCCCGGTTTGAGAATACGACAGTAATTTGCATATTTCTAGATTTAGGCTTAAAAACATGGCATTAGTGGGTGAAAACTCGAAACAGGCGTCGAACGGCCCCGTGGGTGGCACCAACACCTCCCAAGGGACCAATGTAACTCGTAGGAACTGGCCCCGCAGCCGCGGGACTCCCGATTTGAGAATATGATGGTAATTTGCATATTTCTAGACTTAGGCTTAAAAACATGGCGTTAGAGGGTGAAAACTCGAAACATTCCCCGAACGGCCCCTTGGTTGGCACCAACACCTCCCACGGGACCAATGTAACTCGTAGGAACTGGCCGCTCAGCCGCGGGACTCCCGGTTTGAAAATATGATGATAATTTACATATTTTTAGACTTAGGCTTAAAAACATGGCGTTAGAGGGTGAGAACTCGAAACAGCCCCCGAACGTCCCCGTGGGTGGCACCAACACCTACCACGGGACCAATGTAACTCCTAGGACCTGACCCCGCAGCCACGGGACTCTCAGTTTGAGAATACGTCGGTAATTTTCATATTTCTAGACTTAGGCTTAAAAATATGACGTTAGTGGGTGAAAACTCAAAACATCCCCCGAACGGCCCCATGGGTGGCACCAACACCTCCCACGTGACCAATGTTACTCGTAGGAACTGGCCGCACAGCCGCGGGACTGCCGATTTGAGAATACGACCTTAATTTTCATATTTCTAGACTTAGGTTTAAAAACATGGCGTTAGAGGGTGAAAACTCTAAACAGCCCCCGAACGGCCCCGTGGGTGGCACCAACACCTCCCAGGGGACCAATGTAACTCGTAGGAACTGGCCACATGGCCGCGAAACTCCTGGTTTGAGAATACGATGATAATTTGCATATTTCTAGACTTAGGCTTAAAAACATGGCATTAGAGGGTGAGAACTCGAAACAGCCCCCGAACGTCCCTGTGGGTGGCCCCAACACCTCCCACGGGACCAATGTAACTCGTAGGAACTGACCCCGGAGCCGCGGGACTCCCGATTTGAGAATACGACAGTAATTGTCGTATTTTTATATTGAATCAAAACATGGCGTTAGTGGGTGAAAACTCGAAACAACCCCCGAACGGCCCCATCGGTGGCACCAATGCCTCCCATGGGACCAATGTAACTCGTAAGAACTGACCCCACAACCACGGGACTCCCGGTTTGAGAATACGATGATAATTTTTAGGTTTCTAGACTTAGTCTTAGAAACATGGCGTTAGAGGGTGAAAACTCAAAACAGGCCCCCAACGTCCCCGTGGGTGGCAACAACACCTCCCACGGGACCAATGTAACTCGTAGGAATTGGCCGCGCAGCCGTGGTAATCCGAGTTTGAGAATACGATGATAATATGAATATTTCTAGACTTAGGCTTAAAACATGGAGTTAGAGTATGATAACTCGAAACAGCCCCCGAACGTAACCGTGGGTGACACCAACACCTCCCACGGGACCAATGTAACTCGTAGGAACTGAGCCCATAGCCGCGGGACTCCCGGTTTGAGAATACGACGGTAATTTGCATATTTTTAGATTTAAGCAAAACATGGCGTTAGAGTGTGAAAACTCAAAACAGCCCCCGAACGGCCCCGTGGGTGGCACCAACACCTCCCACGGGAACAATGTAACTCGTAGGAACTGACCCCGCAGTCCCGGGATTCCCGGTATGAGAATTCGACGAGAATTTGCATATTTCTAGACTTAGGCATAAAAACATGGCATTAGATGGTGAAAACTCGAAACAGCCCCTGAACGTCCCTGTGGGTGGAACCAACACCTCCCACGGGACCAATGTAACTCGTAGGAACTGGACGCGTAGCCGCGGGACTGCCGATTTTAGAATACGATGATAATTTGCATATTTCTAGAATAAGTCTTAAAAACATGGCGTTAGAGGGTGAGAACTCGAAACAGCCCCCGAATGTCCCCGTGGGTGGCACCAACACCTCCCACGGGAACAATGTAACTCGTAGGAACTGACACCGTAGTCGGGGGATTCCCGGTTTGAGAATACGAAGGTAATTTGCATATTTTAAAATTTAAGCAAAACCGGCGTTAGAGTGTGAAAACTCAAAACAACCCCCGAACGTCTCCGTGGGTGGAACCAACACCTCCCACGGGAACAATGTAACTCGTAGGAACTTACCCCACAGCCGCGGGACTCCCGGTTTGAGAATACGACGATAATTTACATATTTCTAGATTTAGGCAAAAACATGGCGTTAGTTGGTGAAAACTCGAAACAGGCGCCGAACGACCCCGTGGGTGGCACCAACACCTCCCACGGGACCAATGTAACTCGTAGGAACTGGCCCCGCTACCGCGGGACTCCCATTTTGAGAATACGATGGTAATTTGCATATTTCTAGACTTAGGCTTAAAAACATGGCGTTAGAGGTTGAAAACTCGAAACATCAACCGAACAGCCCCTTGGGTGGCACCATCCCTTCCCATGGGACCAATGTAACTGGTAGGAACTGTCCGTTCAACCGCGGGACTCCCGGTTTGAGAGTACGATGATAATTTGCATATTTCTAGACTTAGGCTTAAAAACATGGTGTTAGAGGGAGAGAACTCGAAATATCCCCCGAACGGCCCCGTGGGTGGCACCAACACCTCCCACGAGACGAATATGACTCGTAGGAACTGACCTCCTAGCCGCGGGACTCCCAGTTTGAGAATACGATGGTAATTTTCATATTTCTAGACTTAGGCTTAAAAACATGGCGTTAGAGGCTGAAAACTCGAAATAGCCCCCGAACGGCCCCATGGGTGGCACCATCACCTCCCACGAGACCAATGTAACTCGTAGGAACTGGCCGCTCAGCCGCGGGACTCCCGGTTTGAAAATGCGATGATAATTTTCATATTTCTAGACTTAGGCTTAAAAATATGGTGTTAGAGGGTGAGAACTCGAAACAGCCCCGGAACGTCCCCGTGGGAGACACCAACACCTCCCACGGGACCAATGTAACTCCTAGGACCTGACATTGTAGCCGCGGGACTCTCAGTTTGAGAATACATCAGTAATTTGCATATTTCTAGACTTAGGCTAAAAAACATGGCGTTAGTGGGTGAAAACTTGAAATAGGCGCCGAACGGCCCCGTGGGTGGCACCAACACCTCCCACGGGACCAATGTAACTCATAGGAACTGGCCCCGCAGCCGCGGGACTCCCGGTTTGAGAATACGATGGTAATTAATATATTTCTCGACTTAGGCTTAAAAACATGGGGTTAGAGGGTGAAAACTTTAAACATCCCCGAACGGCCCCGTAGGTGGCACCAACACCTCCCACGGGATGAATTTGACTCATAGGAACTGACCTCCCAGCCGCGGGACTCCCAATTTGAGAATACGATCGTAATTTTCATATTTTTAGACATAGGCTTAAAAACATGGAGTTAGAGGGTGAAAACTCGAAACAGCCCCCGAACGGCCCCGTAGGTGGCACCATCACCTCCCACGGGACCAATGTAACTCGTAGGAACTGGCTGCTCAGCCGCGGGACTCCCGGTTTGAAAATACGATGATAATTTGCATATTTCTAGACTTAGTCTTTAAAACATGGCGTTAGAGGGTGATAACTCGAAATAGTCCCTGAATATCCCCGTGGGTGGCACCAACACCTCCCACGGGACCAATGTAACTCCTAGGACCTGACCCCGTTGTCGCGGGACTCTCAGTTTGAGAATACGTCAGTAATTTGCGTATTTCTAGACGTAGGCTTAAAAACATGGCGTTAGAGGGTGAGAACTCGAAACAGCCCCCGAACGTCCCCGTGGGTGGCACCAACACCTCCCATGGGACTAGGGCTGTCAATGGACCGGGTCTGGACCCGATCCGGACCCGACCTGAATTAACGGATCTGAGTAAATTATATAGACTCGATTATCCGATTACCCGATTACCCGATTAGTTAATGGACCGGATCGGGAGATACATGACTCCAATCCGATAAGGACCCGACCCGAATGTGAGTATTTATAATAACATACATATATATATATATATATATATATATATATATATATATATAACTGTTATATATATGTATGTATATATGTATGTAAAACTGTTATATATATATATATGTTAGTTATATATATATTTAGTAACTATATGTATGACTATATATATATATATATATAGTTATACAGTTTATATATATATATATATATAATCGGGTCGGGTATTCGGGTTGGGTCTCCGGGTCCTTAACGGATCCGGGTCTGGATCCATTTTCTGAAACCCGTCGGGTAATCGGGCAAGACCCGATCCGTTAAAAATATACCCGGATCGGAATTGGATATACCCAGACCCGATCCAGACCCGGCCCGTTTACACCCCTACATGGGACCAACGTAACTCGTAGGAACTGACCCCGCTGTCGCGGGACTCCCGGTTTGAGAATACGGCGGTAATTTGCATCTTTATAGATTTAGGCTTAAAAACATGCCTTTAGTGGGTGAATACTCGAAACAGCCCCCAAACGGCCCCGTGGGTGGCACCAACACCTCCCACGGGACCAATGTAACTCGTAGGAACTGGTCGCGTGGCCGCGGAACTCCTGGTTTGAGAATACGATGATAATTTCCATATTTCTAGACTTAGGCCTAAAAACATGGCATTAGAGGGTGAGAACTCGAAAAAGCCCCCGAACGTCCCTGTGGGGTGGCACCAACACCTCCCACGGGACTAATGTAACTCGTAGGAACTGACCTCGTAGCCGCGGGACTCTAGATTTGAGAATACGACAGTAATTTTCATATTTCTAGATTTAAGCAAAACATGGTGTCAGAGGTTTAAAACTTGAAACATCCCCTGAACGGCCCCGTGGGTGGCACCATCACCTCCCACGGGACCAATATAACTCGTAGGAACTGGTCGCTCAATCGCGGGACTCCCGGTTTGAGAATAAGATGATAATTTGCATATTTCTAGACTTAGGCTTAAAAACATGGCGTTAGAGGGTGAGAACTCGAAACAACCCCCGAACGTTCCTGTGGGGGGCACCAACACCTCCCACGGTACCAATGTAACTCGTAGGAACTGACCCCGCAGTTGCAGGACTCCCAATTTGAGAATACGACAGTAATTTTAATATTTCTAGATTTAAGTAAAACATGGTGTTAGATGGTGAAAACTTGAAACAATCCCCGAATGGCACCGTGGGTGGCACCAACACCTCCCACGGGACCAATGCAACTCGTAGGAACTGGTCGCGCAGCCGCGGGACTCCCGATTTGAGAATACGATGATAATTTGCATATTTCTAGGCTTAGGCTTAAAAAAATTGCGTTAGATGGCGAGAACTCGAAACAGCCCCCGAACGTCCCCGTGGGCGGCACGAACACCTCCCACGGGACCAATGTAACTCGTAGGAACTGACCCCGCAGCCGCGGGACTCCCGATTTGAAAATACGATGATAATTTACATATTTCTAGACTTAGGCTTAAAAACATGGCGTTAGAGGGTGAGAACTCGAAATAACCCCCGAACATCCCCGTGGGTGGCACCAACACCTACCACGGGACCAATGTAACTCCTAGGACCTGACCCCGCAGCCACGGGACTCTCAGTTTGAGAATACGTCTATAATTTGCATATTTCTAGACTTAGGCTTAAAAATATGACGTTAGTGGGTGAAAACTCGAAACAGCCCCCGAACGGCCCCGTGGGTGGCACCAACACCTCCCACGGGACCAATGTAACTCCTAGGACCTGACCCCGTTGTCGCGGGACTCTCAGTTTGAGAATACGTCAGTAATTTGCGTATTTCTAGACGTAGGCTTAAAAACATGGCGTTAGAGGGTGAGAACTCGAAACAGCCCCCGAACGTCCCCGTGGGTGGCACCAACACCTCCCATGGGACTAGGGCTGTCAATGGACCGGGTCTGGACCCGATCCGGACCCGACCTGAATTAACGGATCTGAGTAAATTATATAGACTCGATTATCCGATTACCCGATTAGTTAATGGACCGGATCGGGAGATACATGACTCCAATCCGATAAGGACCCGACCCGAATGTGAGTATTTATAATAACATACATATATATATATATATATATATATATATATATATATATATATATATATAACTGTTATATATATGTATGTATATATGTATGTAAAACTGTTATATATATATATATGTTAGTTATATATATATTTAGTAACTATATGTATGACTATATATATATATATATATATATATATATATATAGTTATACAGTTTATATATATATATATATATATATATATATATATATATATATATAATCGGGTCGGGTATTCGGGTTGGGTCTCCGGGTCCTTAACGGATCCGGGTCTGGATCCATTTTCTGAAACCCGTCGGGTAATCGGGTAAGACCCGATCCGTTAAAAATATACCCGGATCGGAATTGGATATACCCAGACCCGATCCAGACCCGGCCCGTTTACACCCCTACATGGGACCAACGTAACTCGTAGGAACTGACCCCGCTGTCGCGGGACTCCCGGTTTGAGAATACGGCGGTAATTTGCATCTTTATAGATTTAGGCTTAAAAACATGCCTTTAGTGGGTGAATACTCAAAACAGCCCCCGAACGGCCCCGTGGGTGGCACCAACACCTCCCACGGGACCAATGTAACTCGTAGGAACTGGTCGCGTGGCCGCGGAACTCCTGGTTTGAGAATACGATGATAATTTCCATATTTCTAGACTTAGGCCTAAAAACATGGCATTAGAGGGTGAGAACTCGAAAAAGCCCCCGAACGTCCCTGTGGGTGGCACCAACACCTCCCACGGGACTAATGTAACTCGTAGGAACTGACCTCGCAGCCGCGGGACTCTAGATTTGAGAATACGACAGTAATTTTCATATTTCTAGATTTAAGCAAAACATGGTGTCAGAGGTTTAAAACTTGAAACATCCCCTGAACGGCCCCGTGGGTGGCACCATCACCTCCCACGGGACCAATATAACTCGTAGGAACTGGTCGCTGAATCGCGGGACTCCCGGTTTGAGAATAGGATGATAATTTGCATATTTCTAGACTTAGGCTTAAAAACATGGCGTTAGAGGGTGAGAACTCGAAACAACCCCCGAACGTTCCTGTGGGGGGCACCAACACCTCCCACGGTACCAATGTAACTCGTAGGAACTGACCCCGCAGTCGCAGGACTCCCAATTTGAGAATACGACAGTAATTTTAATATTTCTAGATTTAAGCAAAACATGGTGTTAGATGGTGAAAACTTGAAACATTCCCCGAATGGCACCGTGGGTGGCACCAACACCTCCCACGGGACCAATGCAACTCGTAGGAACTGGTCGCGCAGCCGCGGGACTCCCGATTTGAGAATACGATGATAATTTGCATATTTCTAGGCTTAGGCTTAAAAAAATTGCGTTAGATGGCGAGAACTCGAAACAGCCCCCGAACGTCCCCGTGGGCGGCACGAACACCTCCCACGGGACCAATGTAACTCGTAGGAACTGACCCCGCAGCCGCGGGACTCCCGATTTGAAAATACGATGATAATTTACATATTTCTAGACTTAGGCTTAAAAACATGGCGTTAGAGGGTGAGAACTCGAAATAACCCCCGAACATCCCCGTGGGTGGCACCAACACCTACCACGGGACCAATGTAACTCCTAGGACCTGACCCCGCAGCCACGGGACTCTCAGTTTGAGAATACGTCTATAATTTGCATATTTCTAGACTTAGGCTTAAAAATATGACGTTAGTGGGTGAAAACTCGAAACAGCCCCCGAACGGCCCCGTGGGTGGCACCAACACCTCCCACGGGACCAATGTAACTCGTAGGAACTGGCCGCGTGGCCGCGGAACTCCTGGTTTGAGAATACGATGATAATTTTCATATTTCTAGACATAGGCTTAAAAACATGGCGTTAGAGGGGGAAAACTCGAAACAGCCCCCGAACATCCCTGTGCGTGGCACCAACACCTCCCACGGGATCAATGTAACTCGTAGGAACTGACCTCGCAGCCACGGGACTCTCAGTTTGAGAATACGTAGGTAATTTACATATTTGTAGACTTAGGCTAAAAAATATGACGTTAGTGGGTGAAAACTCGAAACAGCCCCAGAAGGGCCCCGTGGGTGGCACCAACACCTCCCATGGGACCAATGTAACTCGTAGGAACTGACCCCACACCCACGGGACTCCCGTTTTGAGAATACGATGGTAATTTTCATATTTCTAGACTTAGGCTTAAAAACATGGCGTTAGAGGGTGAAAACTCGAAACAGCCCCCGAACGGACCAGTGGGTGGCCCCATCACGTCCCGCGGGACCAATGTAACTCGTAGGAACTGGCCGCTCAGCCGCGGGACTCCCGGTTTGAAAATACGATGATAATTTAAATATTTCTAGACTTAGGCTTAAAAACATGGCGTTAGAGGGTGAGAACTCGAAACAGCCCCTGAACATCCCCGTGGGTGGCACCAACAACTACCACAGGACCAATGTAACTCCTAGGACCTGACCCCACAGCCACGGGACTCTCAGTTTGAGAATACGTCGGTAATTTGCATATTTCTAGACTTAGGATTAAAAATATGACGTTAGTGGGTGAAAACTCGAAACAGCCCTCGAACGGCCCCGTGGGTGGAACCAACACATCCCACGGGACCAATGTAACTCGTAGGAACTGGCCGTGCAGTCGCGGGACTCCCGATTTGAGAATAAGACGTTAATTTTTAGATTTCTATACTTAGGCTTAAAAACATGGCGTTAGAGGGTGAAAACTCTAAACAGCCTCCGAACGACCCCGTGGGTGGCACCAATTCCTCCCACGGGACCAACGTAACTCGTAGGAACTGACCCCGAAGCCGTGGGACTCCCGGTTTGAGAATACGAGAATAATTTGCATATTACTAGACTTAGGCTTAAAAACATGGCTTTAGAGCGTGAAAACTCGAAATAGCCCCCGAACGGCCCCGTGGGTGGCACAAACACCTCCCACGGGACCAATGCAACTCGTAGAACTGACCCCGTAGCCGAGGGACTCCCGGTTTGAGAATACGATGGTAATTTTCATATTTCTAGACTGAGGCTAAAAAACATGTCATTAGTGGATGAAAACTCGAAACAGGCGCCGAACGGCCCCGTGGGTGGCACCAACACCTCCCACGGGACCAATAAAACTCATAAGAACTAACCCCGCAGCTGCGGGACTCCCGGTTTGAGAATACGATGGTAATTTGCATATTTCTAGACTTAGGCTTAAAAACAAGGCGTTAGAGGGCGAAAACTCGAAACATTCCCCAAACGGCCCCGTGGTTGGCACCATCACCTCCCACGGGACCAATGTAACTCGTAGGAACTGGGCCCGTAGCCGCGGGACTCCCGGTTTGAGAATACGATGGTAATTTTTGTATTTCTAGACTTAGGCTTAAAAACATGGCGTTAGAGGGTGAAAACTCGAAACAGCCCCCGAACGGCCCAGTGGGTGGCACCATCACTTTCCACAGGACCAATGTAACTCGTAGGAACTGGTCGCTCAGCCGCGGGACTCCCGGTTTGAAAATACGATAATAATTTACATATTTCTAGACTTAGGCTTAAAAACATGGCGTTAGAGGGTGAGAACTCGAAACAGCCCCCGAACATCCCCGTGGGTGGCACCAACACCTACCACGGGACCAATGTAACTCCTAGGACCTGACCCCACAGCCACGGGACTCTCAGTTTGAGAATACATCGGTAATTTGCATATTTCTAGACTTAGGCTAAAAAATATGACGTTAGTGGGTGAAAACTCGAAACAGCCCCAGAACGGGCCCGTGGGTGGCACCAACACCTCCCATGGGACCAATGTAACTCGTAGGAACTGACCCCACAGCCACGGGATTCCCGGTTTGAGAATACGATGATAATTTTTAGATTTCTAAACTTAGGCTTAGAAAGATAGCGTTAGAGGGTGAAAACTCGAAACAGCCCCCCAACGTCCCCGTGGGTGGCACCAACACCTCCCACGGGAACAATGTAACTCGTAGGAATTGGCCGCGCAGTCGTGGGAATTCGGTTTTGAGAATACGATGATAATTTGAATATTTCTAGACTTAGGCTTAAAACATGGAGTTAGAGGGTGAGAACTCGAAACTGCCCCCGAACGTTCCCATGGGTGACACCAACACCTCCCACGGGACCAATGTAACTCGTAGGAACTGACCCCGCAGCTGCGGGACTCTCGATTTGAGAATACAACGGAAATTTGCATATTTTTAGATTTAAGCAAAACATGGCGTTAGAGTGTGAAAACTCAAAATAGCCCCCGAACGGCCCCGTGGGTGGCACCAACACCTCCCACGGGAATAATGTAACTCGTAGAAACTGACCTCGCAGTCGCGGGATTCCTGGTATGAGAATTCGATGATAATTTTCATATTTCTAGACTTAGGCATAAAAACATGGCGTTAGATGGTGAAAACTCGAAACAACCCCTGAACGTCACTGTGGGTGGCCCCAACACCTCCCACGGGACAATTGTAACTCGTAGCAACTGGCCGCGCAGTCGCGGGACTCCCGATTTGAGAATACAATGATAATTTGTATATTTCTAGACTTAGGCATAAAAACATGGCGTTAGAGGGTGAGAACTCGAAACAGCCCCTGAACGTCCCCGTGGGTGTCATCAAAACCTCCCACGGGACCAATGTAACTCATAGGAACTGACTCCGTTGCCTCGGTATTCCCGGTTTGAGAATACGACGGTAATTTGCATATTTTAAAATTCAAGAAAAACCTGGCGTTAGAGTGTGAAAACTCGAAACAACCCCTGAACGTCCCCGTGGGTAGAACCAACACCTCCCACGGGAACAATGTAACTCGTAAGAACTTACCCCGCAGCTGAGGGACTCCCGATTTGATAATACGAGTATAATTTGCATATTTCCATACTTAGGCTTAAAAACATGGCCTTAGAGGGTGAAAACTCGAAACAGCCCCCGAACGTCCCCGTGGGTGGCACCAACACCTCCCACGGGAACAATGTAACTCGTATGAACTTACCCTGCAACCGAGGGACTCCGGGTTTAAGAATATGATGGTAATTTGCATATTTCTAGACTTAGGCTTAAAAATATGGCAGTAGAGGGTGAGAACTCGAAACAGCCTCCGAACGGCCCAGTGGGTGGCACCATCACCTCCCACGGGACCAATGTAACTCGTAGGAACAGGTCGCTCAGCCGCGGGAATCCCGGTTTGAAAATACTATGATAATTTACATATTTCTAGACTTAGGCTTAAAAACATGGCGTTAGAGGGTGAAAATTCAAAACATTCCCCGAACGGCCCCGTGGTTGGCACCATCACCTCCCACGGGACCAATGTAACTCCTAAGAACTGGCCCCGCAGCCGCGGGACTCCCGGTTTCAGAATACGACGGTAATTGTCATATTTCTAGACTTAGGCTTAAAAACATGGCGTTAGAGGGTGAAAACTGGAAACAGCCCCCGAACGGCCCAGTGGGTGGCACCATCACCTCCCACGGGACCAATGTAACTCGTAGCAACTGGCTGCTCAGCCACGTGACTCCCGGTTTGAAAATACGATGATAATTTACATAATTCTAGACTTAGGCTTAAAAATATGGCATTAGAGGGTGAAAACTCTAAACAGCCCCCGAACGGCCCCGTGGGTGGTACCAACACCTCCCACGGAACCAATGTAACTCGTAGGAATTGGCCGCGTGGCCGCGGAACTCCTGGTTTGAGAATACGATGATAATTGGCATATTTCTAGACTTAGGGTTAAAAACATGGCATTAGAGGGTGAGAACTCGAAATAGCCCCCGAACATCCCTGTGGGTGGCACCAACACCTCCCAAGGGACCAATGTAACTCGTAGGAACTTACCCGGCAGCCGAGGGACTCCCAGTCTGAGAATTCGACGATAATTTGCATATTTCCAGACTTAGGCTTAAAACATTGCCTTAGAGGGTGAAAACTCGAAACATCCCCCGAACGTCCCCGTGAGTGGCAGCAACACCTCCCACGGGACTAATGTAACTCGTAGGACCTGACCCCGCAGCCGCGGGACTCCCGGTTTGATAATACGACGATAATTTGCATACTTATAGACTTAGGCTTAAAAACATGGCGTTAGAGGGTGAAAACTCAAAACACTCCCAAACGTCCCTGTGAGTGGCACCAACATGTCCCACGGGACTAATGTAACTCGTAGGAACTGACCCCGTAGCTGCGGGACTCCCGGTTTGAGAATACGACAATAATTTGCATATTACTAGACTTAGGCTTAAAAATATGGCGTTAGACGGTGAAAACTCGAAATAGCCCCCGAACGGCCCCGTGGGTGGCACAAACACCTCCCACGGGACTAATGCACCTCGTAGAACTGACCTCGCAGCCGAGGGACTCCCGGTTTGAGAATAAGACGGTAAATTGCATATTTCTAGATTTAGGCTTAAAAACATGGCATTAGTGGGTGAAAACTCGAAATAGGGGCCGAACGGCCCTGTGGGTGGCACCAACACCTCCCACGGGACAAATGTAATTCGTAGGAACTAGCCCCGCAGCCGCGGGACTCCCGATTTGAAAATACGATTGTAATTTGCATATTTCTGGACTTAGGCTTAAAAAATGGCGTTAGAGGGTGAAAACTCGAAACATTCCCCGAACGGCCCTGTGGTTGGCACCATCACCTCCCACGGGACCAATGTAACTCGTAGGAACTGGCCCCGCAGCTGCGGGACTCCCGGTTTGAGAATACGACGGTAATTTTCATATTTCTAGACTTAGGCTTAAAAACATGGCGTTAGAGGGTGAAAACTCGAAACAGCCCCCGAACGGCCCCGTGGGTGGCAGCATTACATCCCACTGGACCAATGTAACTCGTAGGAACTGGTCGCTCAGACGCGGGACTCCCAGTTTGAAAATATGATGATAATTTACGTATTTCTAGACTTAGGCTCAAAAACATGGCGTTAGAGGGTGAGAACATGAAACAGCCCCCGAACGTCCCCATGGGTGGCACCAACACCTACCACGGGACCAATGTAACTCCTAGGACCTGACCCCACAGCCACGGGACTCTCAGTTTGAGAATACGTCGGTAATTTGCATATTTCTAGACTTAGGCTTAAAAATACGACGTTAGTGGGTGAAAACTCGAAACAGCCGCCGAACGGCCTCGTGGGTGGCACCAACACCTCCCACGGGACCAATGTAACTCGTAGGAACTGGCCGCGCAGCCGTGGGACACCCGATTTGAAAATACGACGTTAATTTTCATATTTCTATACTTAGGCTTAAAAACATGGCGTTAGAGGGTGAAAACTCTAAACAGCCCCCGAACGGCCCCGAGGGTGGCACCAACACCTCCCACGGGACCAATGTAACTCGTAGGAACTGGCCGCGTGGCCGCGGAACTCCTGGTTTGAGAATACGATGATAATTTGCATATTTCTAGACTTAGGCTTAAAAACATGGCATTAGAGGGTGAGAACTCGAAACAGCCCCCGAACGTCCCTGTGGGTGGCACCAACACCTCCCACGGGACCAATGTAACTCATAGGAACTGACCCCGCAGCCGCGGGACTCCCGATTTGAGAATACGATAGTAATTTTTATATTTTTATATTGAAGCAAAACATGGCGTTAGAGGTTGAAAACTCGAAACAACCCCCGAACGGCCCCGTGGGTGGCACTAACACCTGCCATGGGACCAATGTAATTCCTAGGAACTGACCCCACAGCCACGGGACTCCCAGTTTGAGAATACGATGATAATTTTTAGGTTTCTAGACTTAGGCTTTGAAACATGGTGTTAGAGGGTGAAAACTCGAAACAACCCCTGAACGTCCCTGTGGGTGGCACCAACACCTCCCATGGGACCAATGTTACTCGTAGGAACTGGCAGCGCATCCACGGGACTCTCGGTTTGAGAATACGACGATAATTTGCATATTTCTAGACTTAGGCATAAAAACATGGTGTTAGAGGGAGAAAACTCGAAAGAGCCCCCGAACGTCACCGTGAGTGGCACAAACACCTCCGACGGGACCAATACGACTCATAGGATGTGACCCCGCAGCCGAGGGACTCCCGGTTTGAGAATACGACGGTAATTTGCATTTTTCTAGATTTAGGCTTAAAAACATGGCGTTAGTGGGTGAGAACTCGAAACAGCCCCTGAACGTCCCTGTAGGTGGCACCAACACCTCTAACTGTTATATAAACATTTCCCGCGGGACTCTATATATATAACTGTCTAAATATATAACTTATATATATATATATATAACTGTTATATATATGTATGTATATATGTATGTAAAACTGTTATATATATATATAAGTTAGTTATATATATATTTAGTAACTATATGTATGACTATATATATATATATATATATATATATATATATATATATATATATATATATAGTTATACAGTTTATATATATATATATATATAATCGGGTCGGGTATTCGTGTTGGGTCTCCGGGTCCTTAACGGATCCGGGTCTGGATCCATTTTCTGAAACCCGTCGGGTAATCGGGTAAGACCCGATCCGTTAAAAATATACCCGGATCGTAATTGGATATACCCAGACCTGATCCAGACCCGGCCCGTTTACACCCCTACATGGGACCAACGTAACTCGTAGGAACTGACCCCGCTGCCGCGGGACTCCAGGTTCGAGAAAATGACGGTAATTTGCATATTTCTAGATTTAGTCTTAAAAACATGCCGTTAGTGGGTGAATACTCGAAACAGCCCCCGAACGGCCCTGTGGGTGGTACCAACACCTCCCACGGGACCAATGTAACTCGTAGGAACTGGACGAGTGGCCGCGGAACTCCTGGTTTGAGAATACGATGATAATTTGCTTTTTTCTAGACTTGGGCCTAAAAACATGACATTAGAGGGTGAGAACTCAAAAAAGCCCCCGAACGTCCCTGTGGGTGGCACCAACACCTCCCACGGGACTAATGTAACTCGCAGGAACTGACCCAGTAGCCGCGGGACTCCCATTTTGAGAATCCGATCATAATTTGCCTATTTCTAGACTTAAGCTTAAAAACATGGCGTTAGAGGGTGAAAACTCGAAATAGCCCCCGAACATCCCCGTGGGTGGCACAAACACCTCCGACGGGACCAATACGACTCGTAGGATGTGACCCCGCAGCCGAGGGACTCCCGGTTTGAGAATACAACGATAATTTGCATATTTTTAGATTTAGGCTTAAAAAGATGGCGTTAGTGGGTGAGAACTCGAAACAGCTCCTGAACGTCCCTGTGGGTGGCACCAACACCTCCCACGGGACCAATGTAACTCCTAGGAACTGACCCCGCAGCCGCGTTAATCCCGATTTGAGAATAAGACAGTAATTTTCATATTTTTATATTGAAGCAAAACATGGCGTTAGAGGGTGAAACTCGAAACATCCCCCGAACGGCCCCCTGGGTGGCACCATCACTTCCCATGGGACCAATGTAACTGGTAGGAAGTGGCCGCTCAACCGCGGGACTCCCGGTTTGATAATACGATGATAATTTGCACATTTCTAGACTTAGGCTTAAAAACATGGCGTTAGAGGGAGAGAACTCGAAACATCCCCCGAACGGCCCCGAGGGTGGCACCAACACCTCCCACGGGACGAATGTGACTCGTAGGAACTGACCTCCCAGCCACGGGACTCCCAGTTTGAGAATACGATGGTAATTTTCATATTTCTAGACTTCGGTTTAAAAACATGGCGTTAGAGGATGAAAACTCGAAATAGCCCCCGAACGGTCCCATGGGTGGCACCATCACCTCCCACGAGACCAATGTAACTCGTAGGAACTGGTCGCTCAGCCGCGGGACTCCCGGTTTGAAAATGCGATGATAATTTTCATATTTCTAGACTTAGGCTTAAAAACATGGCGTTAGAGGGTGAGAACTCGAAACAGCCCCCGAACGTCCCCGTGGGTGGCACCAACACCTCCCACGGGACCAATGTAACTTCTAGGACCTGACCCCGTAGCCGTGGGACTCTCAGTTAGAGAATACGTCAGTAATCTGCATATTTCTGGACTTAGGCTTAAAAACATGGCGTTAGTGGGTGAAAACTCGAAATAGGCGCTGAACGGCCCCGTGGGTGGCACCAACACCTCCCACAGGACCAATGTAACTCGTAGGAACTGGCCCCGCAGCCGCGGGACTCCCGATTTGAGAATACGATGGTAATTTCCATATTTCTATACTTAGGCTTAAAAACATGGGGTTAGAGGGTGAAAACTTGAAACATCCCCGAACGGCCCCGTGGGTGGCACCAACACCTCCCACGGGACGAATTTGACTCGTAGGAACTGACCTCCCAGCCGCGGGACTCCCAGTTTGAGAATACGACGGTAATTTTCATATTTCTAGACTTAGGCTTAAAAACATGGAGTTAGAGGGTGAAAACTTGAAACAGCCCCCGAACGGCCCCGTGGGTCGCACCATCACTTCCCACGGGACCAATGTAACTCGTAGGAACTGGCCGCTCAGCCGCGGGACTCCTGATTTGAAAATACGATGATAATTTGCATATTTCTAGACTTAGTCTTAAAAACATGGCGTTAGAGGGTGATAACTCGAAACAGTCCCCGAACGTCCCCATGGATGGCACCAACACCTCCCACGGGACCAATGTAACTCCTAGGACTTGACCCCATAGCCGCGGGACTCTCAGTTTGAGAATACGTCAGTAATTTGCGTATTTCTAGACGTAGGCTTAAAAACATGGCGTTAGAGGGTGAAAACTTGAAACAGCCCCCGAACGGCCCCGTGGGTGGCACCAACACCTCCCACGGGACCAATGTAACTCGTAGGAACTGACCGCGCAGCCGCGGGACTCCCGATTTGAGAATACGATGATAATTTACATATTTCTAAACCTAGGCTTTAAAACATGGCGTTAGAGAGTGAGAACTCGAAACAGCTCCTGAACGCCCCCGTGGGTGGCACCAACACCTCCCATGGGACTAGGGCTGTCAATGGACCGGGTCTGGACCCGGAACCGATCCGGACCCGACGTAAATTAACGGATCTGAGGAAATTTTATAGACTTGATTATCCGATTACCCGATTAGTTAGTGGAGCGGATCTGGATATACATGACTCCAATCCGATAAGGACCCGACCCGAATGTGAGTATATATATATATATATATATATATGTATGTGTGTATGTAAAACTGTTTTTATATAAAACTGTCTAAATATATAACTTATATATATATATATATATAACTGTTATATATATGTATGTATATATGTTTGTAAAACTGTTATATATATATATATAAGTTAGTTATATATATATTTAGTAACTATATGTATGACTATATATATATATATATATATATATATATATATATATATATATAGTTATACAGTTTATATATATATATATATATAATCGGGTCGGGTATTCGGGTTGGGTCTCCGGGTCCTTAACGGATCCGGGTCTGGATCCATTTTCTGAAACCCGTCGGGTAATCGGGTAAGACCCGATCCGTTAAAAATATACCCGGATCGGAATTGGATATACCCAGACCCGATCCAGACCCGGCCCGTTTACACCCCTACATGGGACCAACGTAACTCGTAGGAACTGACCCCGCTGCCGCGGGACTCCAGGTTCGAGAAAACGACGGTAATTTGCATATTTCTAGATTTAGTCTTAAAAACATGCCGTTAGTGGGTGAATACTCGAAACAGCCCCTGAACGGCCCTGTGGGTGGTACCAACACCTCCCACGGGACTAATGTAACTCGCAGGAACTGACCCAGTAGCCGCGGGACTCCCATTTTGAGAATCCGATCATAATTTGCATATTTCTAGACTTAGGCTTAAAAACATGGCGTTAGAGGGTGAAAACTCGAAATAGCCCCCGAACATCCCCGTGGGTGGCACAAACACCTCCGACGGGACCAATACGACTCGTAGGATGTGACCCCGCAGCCGAGGGACTCCCAGTTTGAGAATACGACGATAATTTGCATATTTCTAGATTTAGGCTTAAAAAGATGGCGTTAGTGGGTGAGAACTCGAAACAGCTCCTGAACGTCCCTGTGGGTGGCACCAACACCTCCCACGGGACCAATGTAACTCCTAGGAACTGACCCCGCAGCCGCGGTAATCCCGATTTGAGTAAAACTGGGAACTGGGAGTTATGATCATTTATTTTAAAAACTGTAGAAAAATATTTAACTTGTTCTTGCAGGTCGATAGGTAGGATTTCTGGGATAGAACCATGTTGTGTCCACCACCGGGAAAACCAGGAAGGAATTTGACTTTTGAATTTTTGATCAAAACAAAGGAACCAAGAGTGAGTGAATGATTCATTTTGGTAAAGGAGAACTTTAAACCATGCTTCAATATAGTCATAATAACTGAATTGAATTTGGTGACTTGGAAGTGATTTTAGAATGGAGGGATGAGATCCCCAATCTTGAAGAGAGATTATATTATTAATATGCAAGGAATGGTAAAGAATCCTTGACGAATCGTTGCGATCAGTGATGGCTTTAATACGAACTGATTCTGAGGAGTAGAGGATATCCATGTGAACTATTAATTGATTTAATTGGAAAAATAGAAAACCGAGATTTAAAATCACAATACCTATCCAAATTTAAAAAATTATTATCTAAAGAAGAACATGCTGAAAAGAAACAACATAAGATAAGTCTTGATAATACTCTAAAACGATTTAAAACTCACAAAGAAATTACATTGCAAGATCTTCAACGAGAAGTTAACATAATTAAACAAGATATCAAAGACATCAAAATAGAAAGTAAAGAGTTAAAACAAGATATCACTATTTTAAAAGTTGACCAAACCTTCCAAAAGCAAAAACTTATCTCCTCAGAAAGTGAACCAGAGGATGACAAAATAGTAACAGAGGAAGAAACAGATCAACAATTAAATATCATAAACCAAATTAATTTGCAAAAGTGGCATGTACAAGTAACTTTAATCATTGACAAAGAATATGAGGTAAAAGTCATAGCATTAATTGATTCAGGCGCAGATTTAAATTGCCTACATATTCAAGTTCTTTATTTCAAGATGCTCAAGATCCCTACAGTTTGTAATAAATTAAATCAGTCTTCCGAAGTCAAAGTTACCCCCGGTAAAAGTATTTACCCCAGTCAAAGTTACCCCAGTCAAAGTTACCCGAAGGTAAAATCAGTTACCCCGCTCGAAGTCAAAGTTACCCAGGTGAAAATCATTTCGTCGATTTACCCCAGGTGAAAGTCAATAGTTACCCCAGGTAAAAATCATTTCGTCTATTTACCCCAGGTGAAAGTCAAAAGTTACCCCAGGTAAAAATCATTTCGTCGATTTACCCCAGGTGAAAGTCAAAAGTTACCCCAGGTTAATATCAGTTTACCCGTCCTATTTACCCCAGGTGAAAATCATTTCGTCGATTTACCCCAGGTGAAAGTCAAAAGTTACCCCAGGTTAATATCAGTTTACCCATTTACCCGTCCTATTTACCCCCGGTAAATGGAATTACCCCATTGAAATCTGCAGCTATAAATACCAAGCTCATTCCAGTCATTAGGCAGAGTCCAATTCTCTGGAACTAAAACACTCTCTAAACTTTCTCTCTCTATTACATTCACAGTTTATATTCTGTATTAAACATTATGCTTTCAAGTTCATCCGGTTCAACCAACTGTATTAATCAGTAATTTTGTAAGTTTACTTTCAGTTATTTCAGTTACTGTAATTTATGTTCTTCATGTTCTTCAGCTTTCAGTATTAGTAATTTCTTTTTTTATTATATGCGCTGCTTCCCTTTTGGTATCAGAGCCAAGTTTCCCAGTTATTGTGTTTGATCTATATTACCAGTTCCCTTTTAGAGCCAATTTCTGAGCCAGTTTGATTCTTACGCCCTTTGTGTTTTCACATCCCAAACTTGTTAGATCACCTGAACAGTAAAACCGGTATCCAAACAGTAAGACCCGAGTGAGTGGCCTGAGCGGATAGGTATGAGAGGGTATGTATCGAAACATTTTGAGAAAACAAACATGAAAATTGTGAGGAGAAAATAGGTTCCTTAGAAGCTTTAAAAATGAATAGATTATTTAGGTCAAATTCTTTGACTAGTTCTAGCTCTAGATCTTCTTTAGCTTTCCCCCCAGACATAATAAACGAGGAAGAACATGTTTATGAAGAAGTAAATTTAGATTTAAATGATTGGAATATTCCCAAAGTCCCAACAAAAGAAATTTACAAAACCAGTTTTCTAAAGTCATCCTTTAGTACTAATTATAATGTTAAAACCGTTGAACATGTTTATGCTTTGAATAAAGAACATGATAGAATTCAATTATTAACTAGTGAAGCTATTACAAAACAAAGAAAAAACGGATTCAATTTCCTACACATAGGATTAATACAAGTAGCAGTCAAACCATTAACGAGTAAAGGAATAAACGCCTCTATCCTCTTGTGTCTTAGAGATGCTAGACATACTAATTACAATACAAGTATTTTAGGAATGATGGAATCAAGCCTATTTAATGGTCCAATACATTTTAACTGCTTTCCTGATTTTACATTAAGTTTAACAGACCCTCACATATTAAAAACTATGACACTGAATATTAAAACATCTGGTTATGAAATGTTAGAAGGAAGTAAACCACTTGCTTTAATTTATAGAATTTATTACAAATGTTTAAGGACAAATCTAAATGTCCACGCTTTAGTAAAAAGTCCGAAAGATAAAACCCTTTTAATACAAAGCAGTACAAATGATGCTAATATTCAAGTCCCTAGGTCAATAAATTGGAAAGATATTAATTTACCAAACGATTGGTTATTAGAAAATGAAAATCATCCCAGAAAAGTACAAAACAATGCTATTAATCTAGAACGAATCCAAGAATACCTTGATGGATCAGTTAGGATAAGTTTTGACCAACCACGATTTAGAAATCTCCATATTAGAGATGATAGTAAATCCAGAGATGATAATAAATCCCAAATAAGTTATTCAACAAGAAAAGATGATGATTTAATACCCAGACGTAATCTTAAGTTAAAAGAAATAGATACAACCTCCCAAGTAAGTAAACCCTGTTATACAGCAACATCTAATTTTAATGATGATGAAGATCAACATTCCCCAACTCAAACGGATTTTGAAACAGGTTCAGTAAATCAGCAATTATTAACAATCAATAAAGACTATAAAACTGACATGATTAAATTAGCAGAAGATTTTGAGTCAAAAGAAAACCGTATTAAAAGACGAGCATATAGAGAAAAATACTCCCAAAGTGAAAAGGCTAAGATACTAAGAAAATGGAAAACTTTAATGAATGAATTAAGAACAGACATAAAATTTTTCGATTATTTAGATAACTATTATAAAAAGATAAATGTCCTTACAAAAGTAAAGTGGACAAAACAAGACAAAACAACAATATCATCTAGTCACCCTCCACTAGAAACCATTTTAGTAAAGCACATGGGAACAGAAGTTATTGCTACACCTTTTAAAGTTACTTCTACTAATGATGAAATCAAAAAGGTTATTGAACAAAATAATTACACTAATCAATACCTAAATACTCTAGGAAAACAACTAGAATCTATTGATAATAAGTTAGATAAACCAAACCTACCATATAAAAAAGAAATACCTTTAATTCAACTTCCTGAAGTCCGAAAAGGAGTAAATTTACAAACAAAGTCTGAAAAAACTCTAGATAAAATAGAAAAAATGCTTAAAGATATCAAAGCGGAAGTCAAAGCAGAGTCATCAAAAACTGTTACAACTATTAACAAAAGCACCTATACAGACTCATCCCAAGAAACTACTACAGACGAAGATATCCAGAGTATTGAGAAACAGTTTACTAATGTTGAATTAAAAAGAATAAAAAACTCTAGAACAACTCCTACCACATTAACAAAAAATTGGTATACAAGACCAACACCCCCAGATATGCAATATGAAGAAAGAAATGTCCACAATCAATTTTCAGTTTCTTCAGATAGACTTTATGAGTGGAACATAGATGGATTATCTGAACAAGAAATTTTAAATAAAATGCAACACATATCTATGGTTGCCAACAATTATTTAAACAATCAAAACATTCCCCAAACAGAAATAGTTGAGCTATTAACCATGGGATTCACCGGAACATTAAAATCTTGGTGGGATAAACATCTTACCGAAGAATCAAAGGAACAAATTAAATCTGCTGTCCAACAAGATGCTAATGGCCTCCCAATTTTTGATGAAAACATTGGAATGGGGATTCCAGATGGAGTTAACACTTTAGTTTTCACAATAATAAAACATTTTTTAGGAACACCAAGTAATATCACCTCAAGGATTCATGATCAACTAAGTAACCTTAGATGCCCAACTTTAAGTGATTTTAGATGGTACAAAGATGTTTTCACATCACGAGTAATGCTTAGAGACGATAGTAATGAACCATTTTGGAAAGAAAAATTCATTAATGGTTTACCAAATTTATTTGCTCACAAAATAAGAGAAGTCCTAAGTAACACCAATGGACACATTGATTATAACAATCTTACATATGGAGACATAATAAGTACAATCCAGAAAGAAGGATTAAAAATGTGTATAGATATGAAAATAAGTAAACAGGCTAATAAAGAAAAATTAAAAGCAAAATACGAAATGGGAAATTTTTGTGAACAATACGGCTTAAACCCTGTTGCACCATCAAGAAATAAAAAATACAAGTCATATCCAAAACGATACGAGAAACATAGAAAAAACTATTTCAAAAACAACAAATTTTACAATAAAGAAAATAAGGAATTTTATAAAAAACACAAAAAACCACAAACTAATAAGAAAAGTGACAAGAGTAAAGTAAAATGTTATAAATGTGGAAAAACGGGTCACTACAAATCTGAATGTAAAGTAAAATCCCAGATTAACCAGTTACAATTATCATCTGAAGTAACACAGGAAATATATAAAATTTTTGAACTAAAAAATTCTTCTAGTGAAGGTGAAATAAACACTGATTACGAATCATCAAGTTACTATGAATCCGATACAAACTCTAGCTCTCCAGATATAAATTTAGGATGTAAGGACAATTGCTGTAAAACTATTAATGTCCTCACTAAACAGGAAGAACAGGAAGAACTATTAATTGATTTAATTGGAAAAATAGAAAACCGAGATTTAAAATCACAATACCTATCCAAATTTAAAAAATTATTATCTAAAGAAGAATATGCTGAAAAGAAACAACATAAGATAAGTCTTGATAATACTCTAAAACGATTTAAAACCCACAAAGAAATTACATTGCAAGATCTTCAACGAGAAGTTAACATAATTAAACAAGATATCAAAGACATCAAAATAGAAAATAAAGAGTTAAAACAAGATATCACTATTTTAAAAGTTGACCAAACTTTCCAAAAGCAAAAAGTTATCTCCTCCGAAAGTGAACCAGAGGATGACAAAATAGTAACAGAAGAAGAAACAGAGCAGCAATTAAATATCATAAACCAGATTAATTTGCAAAAATGGCATGTACAAGTAACTTTAATTATTGACAAAGAATATGAGATAAAAGTCGTAGCATTAATTGATTCAGGTGCAGATTTAAATTGCTTACAAGAAGGATTAATTCCAACCCGGTATTATCATAAAACATCTGAACGATTAAACTCAGCCAATGGAAGTAAAATGCAAATCAAATACAAATTACCCAAAGCTCATATTTGTCAAAATAATGTTTGTTACAAAACACCTTTTGTTTTAGTAAAAAATATGACAGACAAAGTAATCCTAGGAATCCCTTTTCTTTGCCTTTTATATCCATTTACAACCAGTGATACTGGAATAACCTCAATAGCTTTCGGACAACAAGTAAAATTCGAGTTTCTTTCAAAACCAGAAATCAGAGATTTAAAAACCCTCAAAGAATTTTCAATATCGATAAAACGTCTTCAATATAAGAGAAAACAATTAAATTTTCTAAATGAAGAAATAAGGTACAAAAGAATTGAAGAACAACTTACTAATAAAACTCTCCAAGATGAAATAGAAAAATTCAAGATAAAAATCACAAATGAAATATGTTCTGATCTACCAAATGCCTTCTTACATAGAAAGAAACATATAGTAACCTTACCGTACACTAAGGATTTTAGTGAAAAATTTATTCCTACAAAAGCAAGACCTATTCAAATGAATCAAGAAGATATGGAACTATGTAAAAATGAGATTTATGGGTTATTACAAAAAGGAATTATAAGAAAAAGTAAATCTCCTTGGTCATGCCCCGCATTCTATGTCAGAAAAAATGCTGAGTTAGAAAGAGGAGTTCCCAGGTTAGTCATCAATTACAAACCACTTAATAAAGTTTTAGAATGGATAAGATATCCAATCCCAAATAAACGCGACCTCATGAACCGATTAAACCAAGCAACTATTTTTTCCAAGTTTGATATGAAGAGTGGATTTTGGCAAATACAAATCCATGAAAAAGATAGATACAAAACCGCATTCACAACCCCCTTTGGTCACTACGAATGGTGTGTCATGCCGTTTGGCCTAAAAAATGCGCCTAGTGAATTCCAGAATATCATGAATGAAATATTTAATCCTTCATCCCATTTCACGATTGTCTACATTGATGATGTCCTCATCTATTCCCACACACTCGAAGAACACTGGAAACACTTAAAATTATTTTTTGAACTAATAAAAATTAATGGTTTAGTAGTTTCAGCCTCAAAAGTCAATCTATTCCAAACAAAGGTTAGATTTTTAGGACATAACATTTATCAAGGAAAAATTAGCCCTATAGATAGAGCCATTCAATTTGCTGATAAATTTCCTGATGAAATCCTCGAGAAAACGCAACTTCAAAGATTTCTAGGATCATTAAACTACATTGCTGAATTTTATCCTAATCTCCGCAAACAATGCAAACCATTATTTGAGAGGCTACAAAGTAACCCCCCCCCCTTGGACTTTAGAACATACCGCGATAGTCCAAAACGTAAAAAAACATGTTAAAACCCTGCCTTGTCTTGGTCTTTCTACACCCAATTCATTTAAAATCATTGAAACTGATGCCTCTGACATTGTCTATGGAGGTATTCTTAAACAGAAAATCAACCCTCATTCCCCTGAGCAAATTGTTCGATTCTATTCCGGAGTCTGGAACAAAGCGCAAAGTAATTATAGTACTATTAAAAAAGAAATATTATCCATTGTTTTATGTGTTTCGAAATTTCAGAGTGACATTTTAAATCAAAAATTTTTAATCCGTGTAGATTGTAAAAGTGCTAAATATGTTTTAGAAAAGGATGTCCACAATATTGCTTCCAAACAAATTTTTGCTAGATGGCAATCTATATTAAGCATTTTTGATTTTTATATTGACTACATTAAAGGAAGTGAGAATTCAATTCCTGATTTTCTCACACGTGAATTTCTACAGAACAGCAATGACGGAGAAAAACCCCCAGAAGACACCTAGAGCTCTTGCTCTACCCACCAGTCAATCTCCTACTAAACTTGCATCCCCTCTCCAAGTTACAAACAGATACCAAGTCCTTGGAAACATCCCAAGACCAAATTTTAGTTACAGTTCCACTCTTGCAACTCCTGCAGAGTTTGGACCTTCTTCCAGTCAATACTTAGTCAATGACCCATTTGCTCCTCAGCCTATTCAACAGATTACTAAAACCAAATTTTATAATCATCCTACTAGAACTGATTATGTGCTCAAACCAAAATTTTCAAATCTATTTTCTATTGAGCCAAATCACGACCATATTAAAAATCCCATTGATTTAATAAAAAACTTTTTTCCTCCTTCTTGGCATTTTATTCCCCATCATCCTGCCAAGACTTTAAAATTTTACATGGATATCCTCTACTCCTCAGAATCAGTTCGTATTAAGGCCATCACCGATCGCAACGATTCATCAAGGATTCTTTACCATTCCTTGCATATTAATAATATAATCTCTCTTCAAGATTGGGGATCTCATCCCTCCATTCTAAAATCACTTCCAAGTCACCAAATTCAGTTCAGTTATTACGATCATATTGAAGCATGGTTTAAAGTTCTCCTTTACCAAAATGAATCATTCACTCACTCTTGGTTTCTTTGTTTTGATCAAAAATTTAAAAGTCAAATTCCTTCCTGGTTTTCCCGTTGGTGGACACAACATGGTTCTATCCCTGAAATCTTGCCCGCCGACCTCCAAGATCAAGTCAAACATTTTTCCACAGTTTTTAAAATAAATGATCATAACTCCCAGTTCCCAGTTTTACTTTTATTTTGCAGCAAATACAAAGTTCCATGGATATTCAAATGGCAATATGCCGTACAACAGCCAACAATGGTTCGTCAATTTTATGTTAAATGGTGGGACTCTTTCAATCATCAAAGGATTATTAATGCTGTTCAAATGGAGTTTCCTTGCCAACCAATCATTCCAGTTCAGGCAGTCCAAGTAACAAAGAAATCCAGTCAAAGTTCTATGGATACAACATTAGCCAAGTCAAAGAAATCCCAGCAACTCAAAGATCTAGCCAAACAGCTCCTTCTCCAAGCAGAGGCAGAAGATGAAGATTATTGTTCTCCAACCTCTTCTAATGAGTCAACAAATAGTCACCACGTTAATCCTTGGTGACTATTTGAAGCCGAAGATGAAAATTATTGCTCTCCCACTTCTTCTAATGAATCAACAAACAGTCACCAAGTTAACACATCGGATCCATATTCAAGTTCTTTATTCCAAGATGCTCAGGACCCTTACAGTCTTTAATAAATTAAATCCGTTTACCCCCAGGTGAAAATATTTTCCCCAGTCAAAATTACCCCCATGACAAAAGTTACCCCGGTGAAATTATTTACCCCAGTCAAAGTTACCTTCGGTGAAATTACATTTACCCCAGTCAAAGTTACCCCCCGGTGAAATTATATTTACCCCAGGTGAAAATCATTGGTCAAAGTTACCCCAAGTTAATATCAGTTTACCCAAGGTGAAACAAGTTACCCCAAGTTAATATCAGTTTACCCGTCCTATTTACCCCAGGTGAAAATCATTTCGTCGATTTACCCCAGGTGAAAGTCAAAGTTTTTTATTAAATCATTGGGATTTTTAATATGGTTGTGATTTGGATCAATAGAAAATAGATTTGAAACAGAAATAGTTATTGTGTTTGAATTTCAGTATTAGTAATCTGTTGAATGGGCTGAGGAGCAAGTGGGTCATTGACTAGGTATTGACTGGAAGAAGGTCCAAACTCTGCAGGAGTGGCAAGAGTGGAACTGTAACTAAAATTTGGTCTTGGGATGTTTCCAAGGACCTGGTATCTGTTTGTAACTTGGAGAGGGGATGCAAGTTTAGTAGAAGATTGGCTTGTGGGTAGAGCAAGAGCTCTAGGTGTCTTCTGGGGGTTTTTCTCCGTCATTGTTATTCTGTAGAAATTCACGTGTGAGAAAATCAGGAATTGAATTCTCACTTCCTTTAATATAGTCAATATCGAAATCAAAAATGCTTAATATAGATTGCCATCTAGCAAAAATTTGTTTTGAAGCAATATTGTGGACATCCTTTTCTAAAACATATTTAGCACTTTTACAATCTACACGGATTAAAAACTTTTGATTTAAAATGTCACTCTGAAATTTCGAAACACATAAAACAATAGATAATATTTCCTTTTTAATAGTACTATAATTACTTTGCGCTTTGTTCCAGACTCCGGAATAGAATCGAACAATTTGCTCAGGGGAATGAGGGTTGATTTTCTGTTTAAGAATACCTCCGTAGCCAATGTCAGAGGCATCGGTTTCAATGATTTTGAATGAATTGGGTGTAGAAAGACCAAGACAAGGTAGGGTTTTAACATGTTTTTTTACTTTTTGGACTATCAAGGTATGTTCTAAAGTCCAAGGAGGAGGGTTACATTGTAGTCTCTCAAATAATGGTTTGCATTGTTTGCGAAGATTTGGATAAAATTCAGCAATATAGTTTAATGATCCTAGAAACCTTTGGAGTTGCGTTTTTTCGAGGATTTCATCAGGAAATTTATCAGCAAATTGAATGGCTCTATCTATGGGACTAATTTTTCCTTGATAAATGTTATGACCTAAAAATCTTACCTTTGTTTGGAATAAATTGACTTTTGAGGCTGAAACTACTAAACCATTAGTTTTTATTAGTTCAAAAAATAATTTTAAGTGTTTCCAGTGTTCTTCGAGTGTGTGGGAATAGATGAGGACATCATCAATGTAGACAATCGTGAAATGGGATGAAGGATTAAA
Source organism: Sambucus nigra (assembly GCA_949130495.1). NCBI lineage: Eukaryota > Viridiplantae > Streptophyta > Magnoliopsida > Dipsacales > Adoxaceae > Sambucus > Sambucus nigra. The sequence goes on along the minus strand of OX422221.1, from coordinate 272,909,412 downwards.
TATTTCATTCATGATATTCTGGAATTCACTAGGTGCATTTTTTAAGCCAAACGGCATGACACACCACTCATAGTGACCAAATGGGGTTGTGAATGCGGTCTTGTATCTATCCTTCTCATGGATTTGTATTTGCCAAAATCCACTCTTCATATCAAACTTGGAAAAAATTGTTGCTTGATTTAATCGGTTCATGAGGTCGCGTTTATTTGGGATTGGATATCTTATCCATTCTAAAACTTTATTAAGTGGTTTGTAATTGATGACTAACCTGGGAACTCCTCTTTCAAACTCAGCATTTTTTCTGACATAGAATGCGGGGCATGACTAGGGAGATTTACTTTTCCTTATAATTCCTTTTTGTAAAAACCCATTAATTTCATCTTTACATAGTTCCATGTCTTCTTGATTCATTTGAATAGGTCTTGCTTTTGTAGGAATAAATTTTTCACTAAAATCCTTGGTGTATGGTAAGGTTACTATATGTTTCTTTCTATGTAAGAAGGCATTTGGTAGATCAGAACAGATTTCATTTGTGATTTTTATCTTGAATTTTTCTATTTCATCTTGGAGAGGTTTATTAGTAAGTTGTTTTTCAATTCTTTTGTATCTTATTTCTTCATTTAGAAAATTTAATTGTTTTCTCTTATATTGAAGACGCTTTATTGATATTGAAAATTCTTTAAGAGTTTTTAAATCCCTGATTTCTGGTTTTGAGAGAAATTCGAATTTTACTTGTTGTCCGAAGGCTATTGAGGTTATTCCAGTGTCACTAGTTGTAAATGGATATAAAAGGCAAAGAAAAGGGATTCCTAGGATTACTTTGTCTGTCATATTTTTTACTAAAACGAAAGGTGTTTTGTAACATACATTATTTTGACAAATATGAGCTTTGGGTAATTTGTATTTGATTTGCATTTTACTTCCATTGGCTGAGTTTAATCGTTCAGATGTTTTATGATAATACCGGGTTGGAATTAACCCTTCTTGTAGGCAATTTAAATCTGCGCCTGAATCAATTAATGCTATGACTTTTACCTCATATTCTTTGTCAATGATTAAAGTTACTTGTACATGCCACTTTTGTAAATTAATTTGGTTTATGATATTTAATTGTTGATCTTTTTCTCCTTCTGTTACTATTTTGTCATCCTCTGGTTCACTTTATGAGTTTTCTTTTGACTCAAAATCTTCTCCTAGTTTAATCATGTCAGTTTTATAGTCTTTATTGATTGTTAATAATTGGTGATTTACGGAACCTGTTTCAAAATCTGTTTGAGTGGGGGAATGTTGATCTTCATCATCATTAAAATTAGATGTTGCTGTATAGCAGGGTTTACTTACTTGGGAGGTTGTATCAATTTCTTTTAACTTAAGATTACGTCTGGGTATTAAATCTTCATCTTTTCTTGTTGAATAACTTGTTTGGGATTTATTATCATCTTTGGATTTACTATTATCTCTAATATGGAGGTTTCTAAGACATAGGAGAATAGAGGCATTTACGCCTTTACTGGTTAATGGTTTGACTGCTACTTGTATTAATCCTATGTGTAGGAAATTGAATCCGTTTTTTCTTTGTTTTGTAATAGCTTCACTAGTTAATAATTGAATTCTATCATGTTCTTTATTCAAAGCATAAACATGTTCAACGGTTTTAACATTGTAATTAGTACTAAAAGATGACTTTAGGAAACTGATTTTGTAAATTTCTTTTGTTGGGACTTTGGGAATATTCCAATCATTTAAATCTAAATTTACTTCTACATAAACATGTTCTTCCTCGTTTATTATATCTGGGGGAAAAGCTAAAGAAGATCTAGAGCTAGAACTTGCCAAAGAATTTGATCTAAATAATCTATTCATTTTTAAAGCTTCTAAAGAACCTATTTTCTCCTTACAATTTTCATGTTTGTTTTCTCAAAATGTTTCAATACATACCCTCTCATACCTATCCGCTCAGGCCTCTCACTCGGGTCTTACTGTTTGGATAACGGATTTACTGTTCAGGTGATCTAACAAGTTGGGATGTGAAAACACAAAGGGTGTAAGAATCAAAACTGGCTCAAAAAGTGGCTCCAAAATCGACGAAATGGTGGGACCTCATGAACCGATTAAATGTTTACCCCAGTGGGGTAAATCGACGAAATGATTTTCACCTGGGGTAAATAGGACGGGTAAACTGATATTAACTTGGGGTAACTTGTTTCACCTTGGGTAAACTGATATTAACTTGGGGTAACTTTGACCAATGATTTTCACCTGGGGTAAATATAATTTCACCGGGGGGTAACTTTGACTAGGGTAAATGTAATTTCACCGAGGGTAACTTTGACTGGGGTAATCTATGGTTGCCAACAATTACTTAAACAATCAAAACATTCCCAAAACAGAAATAGTTGAGCTATTAACCATGGGATTCACAGGAACATTAAAATCTTGGTGGGATAAACATCTTACCGAAGAATCAAAGGAACAAATTAAATCTGCTGTCCAACAAGATGCTAATGGCCTCCCAATTTTTGATGAAAACATTGGAATGGGGATTCCAGATGGAGTTAACACTTTAGTTTTCACAATAATAAAACATTTTTTAGGAACACCAAGATTTTAGGAATGATGGATTAAATCAAGCAACAATTTATTGGGATGAGTCTGTATAAGTACTCGGTGAAAATATTTACCCCAGTCAAATAAACGCGACCTCATAAACCGATTAAATCAAGCAACAATTTTTTCCAAGTCTGATATAAAGAGTGGATTTTGGCAAATACAAATCCATGAAAAAGATAGATACAAAACCGCATTCACAACCCTTGAACATATTAAAGGTAAAGATAATCAATTAGCCGATATTTTATTACTAACTCTTCTTAATGTTCTGCAGATGTCTTATCAAGGATCTTCCTCAGGAACACAAGAGCATACTAATCAGTTGTTTACTGTTCTTAATGCAAAACAAAAATTTAGGTCAAAGCTACCAGTCAATGAAGACCAGCAGAAGATGCTAGATAACCTCAGGTTCAACAGAGAATACAATAAAGGATCTTTTATTCACACAATGAACTACGTAAATATTTTTTTTCACAATATGAATAATTATGTGAAAACTTTAGAAGCACAAGTTAAATATTATAAAAGCAAAAGCAGTCCACAACTCATTAAGGACCATCAAACTGTTATTAAAAATTATAAAGTATTAAATCTTAAAAATCAAGAAAATGAAAAGAAAATGAAAACTGTAGACCTCTACTCTAATAATAAATTTTTATCTTCTTTTGACCCTTATCATAGATATATATTAAAAACAAAAGTAGAAACCATATTGCCAAATGATATATCCGATAAAATAATTAGATTTGCACAAGAAAAAGATGTCTCAAATTGGCTTTTTATTCAAAATTACTTCCGTTTTAATCCCGAACCTTTGGGATGTACATATAAATACGAACATGTCCATCTGAATGCTATAAATAAATATGAAACAATGACATTTGTAGAAATAGACTATATAAAATTTAAAAAATTTATAATAACTAGACCCAACGTAATTCATTAATGGTTTACCAAATGAAAATCATCCCAGAAAAGTCATAGGAGAATAGAGGCATTTATGCCTTTACTGGTTAATGGTTTGACTACTACTTGTATTAATCCTATGTGTAGGAAATTGAATCCGTTTTTTCTTTGTTTTGTAATAGCTTCACTGTAACAACCCGTTCTTTTTGGAGACGATTAAATTCCATAATTAAATATAAATTGGCAATTTGGAGAATTTCTCGAAATAGTGATTTTTGGGATTTTCGAGGATTTAATAATTTTCGAAGGATGTTATAAATTATTTTGGGACTATATAGGTCGAAATAATTTAATTATATGTCGCCGTGGAGTATTGCGACAAAAGAGGTAAGATTTTGAGTAGAAAACCCGCATTTATTTATTTTGGGTTGGAATAGTGATTTGCGGTCAAGTACCTCGGATGGGAATTTCGACTGCGCCATAATTCTCAGAATGTCCGAGATAGTCGAAAAAGAGTGTCCGATGGACGAAAATGAGTTTCGGGTAATTTTAGAGGTAAAAGTAACTCGTAAATGGGTAAACGAGTCGTTTTTGGGTTTTAAAGGGTATAACCCCTTTTCTTTCTTTATAAAGAGAAGGAGAGGGAGAAAAGAGAAAGAAAAGAAAGAAAAGAGAGAGAAGAGAGAGAGGAGGAAGAAAAAAGAGGAAAAAGGGGAGGTTCCGGCCAAACTCCGCCGGATTCGACTCGAGGTCGTCGGATTTTATCCACGAGGCAAGTGTTTACTTGCTTTATTTCATTTTTGCAATCCTCTCATATCACATTTGGTATAAACATGATTTTAGGGTTAGAACCATTAAAATAAAATTGGGAAAACTTAGATATGAGTTTACATATTGATGTAATGTAAACTCTTAATGATTTCTAGTGTTAAATCCATGTAAATGGAGTGAAGAATTGGATTGAAATGGGTTAAAATGTTAAGTTGGGGTTTTTATGGTTTTAGGGTTTAAAACTAAGAGAAATGATTCAATACCCCAAAATAATTGACGTGTTAGTTGTAAAACATAGATTAGATGTTTATTGAGTTGTTGGGTGAGGTTAGAAACAACAAAAATGGAGAAAAATGGAGTTTGGGATTTTGGTAGGGACGATGAATAGTAACCCGTAATCTTGTGGGGTTATTTTGAGTAGGAAAATAATTGATTTAGCTTTCGGCCAAAACACGAAAGTTGTAGATCTTTTCGATACGGTCGCGTGAGCGCCGACCGCGTATTTTTCTGAATTTTCTACGATTTGATATGATTTTTACAAGATGACAGCTCCGGGTTGAAAGTACCAACTCGGAAATCAAATCGGGAATTGGAAAAATTACGGCTAGAATTAATGTCGTAGATGTTCGGGATAATTTTTGGGGTAGTTTAGAAACCCCGGAAATGAATTTGGATTGATTTTTGGGTATTTTGGAGTTTGATAAATCACCCAAACTGTGACCCTCGAACAGGCCGAATCGATTCGGGTACAGGCCGAATCGATTCGCCTAAGAGGAATTGGGTTTCTGCAATGGGCCGAATCGATTCGGGTACAGACCGAATCGATTCGCCATTTGCAGATCTGTTTGCAGAATACTTTCCGAATCGATTCGGATTGGGAACCGAATCGATTCGCCCACCCGAATCGATTCGCTAAAGGGGCGAATCGATTCGCTTAGGCCAGAATTTCTAGTTTTCTCCCTTTAAGAGTATGGGGAGTTGAATTACCAATTAGGATAATTTGGGGGTATATATATATAATATATACTTCACTTTGAGGAAAATAGTATCATTGGTGATATCCAATAAATCCTTAGAATAGGATTAAAGTACATAGTGATTATTAAAGTAAGAAATACTTTGGATTTAGAATCATGCTAATATCAATGCATGATTATGATTCTCGGAGGGAATCTTTGGGATTATTATCATCGTTAGATGCTATAGGCCACTAAGGCCGTTTATATATATATTCTAGGAAGAATATATAGGATATGTATATACTGTGTGTTTTAGGTATATATATATATATATATGATGATGGAAATGATTTTGAAAATATATAAATGAATATTTTCAAAATGGAAAGAGAAATGTTTTTCATAATTAATAAAATATGGATTACACACCTCTCTAAATCGCTATCATATGGGAAGTTGCGTTCGTATGGTGAAGCCCCCTGGCTAATGACGCAGGGTGGATATAGTCCTATAGGCCATGTGAGCGTTTATTGTTATATTTTCTGCGATGGTTAGGAGATCCCAGGTGTGGTCTTGACTATCCCGCAGGCACATGGTCGCTTCCCGACGTCTTTCGTTATAGGATCCCAGGTTGTCTTGGAGGCCCTGGAAGATGATAGCCATTTAGGGGCGCGCACCGTGGAGATATCCGGACGGGCGGTCTTAGAATGCGTTTATTAAAGCAGTTCATAATAATGGATTTGCTTTAATTACATTTCCTGGATATAGGAAGGGAAATGGGTTATAGATACAGTGGCTTCGGTAACACTTCCCGGATGGAAGAAGGGATGTGGAAGCATATGGTCAAAGCAATTTTATGATAATGAAAATGTCTTTGAATACATTTCCTGAGTATAAAAAGGGAAATGGGATATTTTGATAAGGAAAAGCTTTTTATGTTAATAAAACTGGCTTTCAAAAGGTATATGATTTATTAAAGCAATTCATGATAATGAATTGGCTTTTAAATACATTTCCTGGATATGAGAAGGGAAATGAAAGTTTTTGAAATGAAAAGAATAAGTATTGATAAATACTTTGTGTATAGAATACACCTCAGTCCGGGAGATAGATCCGGATGTGTATTATAAAGATACAATTGATTTTGGAAATCCTCAGTCCGGGTGATAATTATATTACCCGGAAGTATATTGTAGACATATGTATATGTATAAACTGGGTGCCGAGGGTCTAATGAATCCCGACGATCGACCGTGCCGCATAGTAGTGTATCGGGGGGGTTCCTTGTTTGGATTTCGCTTTGCGAGACACCCCACGCACGAATATGGCACTGTGTTGAGACTGGGGAGAAGTTTAACCCTTAGTGCTCTTATATTATTATATGTTATGATATATATATTATATATCTTTCTGTACTGAGGGACTGGCGGATCTCAAAGATCGACCTTGCTGCATAGTAGTGTATCGGGGGGGTTCCTTGTTTGGATTTCGCTTCGCGAGACACCCCACGCACGAACATGGCATAGCGTCGAGATAAAGTGAAGTTTGGCCCTTAGTACATTTGTTTGATTATCTAGGTTAGATAGTGGTTGGGTATTATACTAGTTTAGCAGGGTAGCTTGACTAGGAAGTTTTAGGGATGCGCTAGGAGTGCACTGTTAGAAGAGAGGTGAGGGGTATCTCACGAGAGTGCGATACCAATTTAAATATGAGATAAAACTATTTTTCTAAAAATAAAGCATTTATGCACTTGCAAAATATTTTCTAAACATTCGGGCTCTGACCCGTTTGTCTACTCTCCTTTCTTTCTCTATATTGTATATATATAGGTGTCCAGACACAGGGACGCCTGGATGGAAACTCTTTCGAGTCAGACGTCTGCTGCAGCAGCTGTGGATGCTTGCAGGACTTTCAGTAGACGCTTCCCTTCTTGTACTCTAGATAGGAGGTACTGTATATACATTCGAGCCAATGGCTCAATTGCATTTATTTATTCTTTCAGTACAGCATTCGATATGGTTGTATTATTTTGGACCGAGTGTTCGGTTATTTTAGTTTCCTTTCTTTTCTATTTCAGTTCATTGTGCATTTAATTGTGAATGTTTTAATTTGTGCGCTAAAAAGAGTAGTTTAGTAAAAGTTTTTAACGGCCACCTAATAGGATATTAGTAATTAAATGGATTTTCGACAGTGATGCAAAGAATGATCCATATGAAACTCCTGTTTTAATTTATATTGGAGTGATCGCCCGGTATCTTATTAGGCGGGTTGTTACATTCACTAGTTAATAATTGAATTTTATCATGTTCTTTATTCAAAGCATAAACATGTTCAACTGTTTTAATATTGTAATTAGTACTAAAGGATGACTTTAGAAAACTGGTTTTGTAAATTTCTTTTGTTGGGACTTTGGGAATATTCCAATCATTTAAATCTAAATTTACTTCTTCATAAACATGTTCTTCCTCGTTTATTATATCTGGGGGAAAAGCTAAAGAAGATCTAGAGCTAGAACTTGCCAAAGAATTTGATCTAAATAATCTATTCATTTTTAAAGCTTCTAAGGAACCTATTTTCTCCTTACAATTTTCATGTTTGTTTTCTCAAAATGTTTCAATACATACCCTCTCATACCTATCCGCTCAGGCCACTCACTCGGGTCTTACTGTTTGGATACCGGATTTACTGTTCAGGTGATCTAACAAGTTGGGATGTGAAAACACAAAGGGTGTAAGAATCAAAACTGGCTCAAAATTGGCTCTAAAAGGGAACTGGAAATATAGATCAAACACAATAACTGGGAAACTTGGCTCTGATACCAAAAGGGAAGCAGCGCATATAATAAAAACAGAAATTACTAATACTGAAAACTGAAGAACACGAAGAACATAAATTACAATAACTGAAATAACTGAAAGTAAACTTACAAAATTACTGATTAATACAGTTGGTTGAACCGGATGAACTTGAAAGCATAATGTTTAATACAGAACATAAACTGAGAATGTAATAGAGAGAGAAAGTTTAGAGAGTGTTGAGACTGTTTGTAATTCTCTGGAATTGGACTCTGATTAATGACTGGAATGAGCTTGGTATTTATAGCTGCAGATTTGAATGGGGTAATTCCATTTACCGGGGGTAAATAGGACGGGTAAATGGGTAAACTGATATTAACCTGGGGTAACTTTGACTTTCACCTGGGGTAAATCGACGAAATGATTTTCACCTGGGGTAAATAGGACATAGAATGCGGGGCATGACCAGGGAGATTTACTTTTCCTTATAATTCCTTTTTGTAACAACCCATTAATTTCATCTTTACATAGTTCCATATCTTCTTGATTCATTTGAATAGGTCTTGCTTTTGTAGGAATAAATTTTTCACTAAAATCCTTGGTGTATGGTAAGGTTACTATATGTTTCTTTCTATGTAAGAAGGCATTTGGTAGATCAGAACATATTTCATTTGTGATTTTTATCTTGAATTTTTCTATTTCATCTTGGAGAGGTTTATTAGTAAGTTGTTCTTCAATTCTTTTGTATCTTATTTCTTCATTTAGAAAATTTAATTGTTTTCTCTTATATTGAAGACGCTTTATTGATATTGAAAATTCTTTGAGAGTTTTTAAATCCCTGATTTCTGGTTTTGAGAGAAATTCGAATTTTACTTGTTGTCCGAAGGCTATTGAGGTTATTCCAGTGTCACTAGTTGTAAATGGATATAAAAGGCAAAGAAAAGGGATTCCTAGGATTACTTTGTCTGTCATATTTTTTACTAAAACGAAAGGTGTTTTGTAACATACATTATTTTGACAAATATGAGCTTTGGGTAATTTGTATTTGATTTGCATTTTACTTCCATTGGCTGAGTTTAATCGTTCAGATGTTTTATGATAATACCGGGTTGGAATTAATCCTTCTTGTAGGCAATTTAAATATGCGCCTGAATCAATCAGTGCTATGACTTTTACCTCATATTCTTTGTCAATGATTAAAGTTACTTGTACATGCCACTTTTGCAAATTAATTTGGTTTATGATATTTAATTGTTGATCTGTTTCTTCCTCTGTTACTATTTTGTCATCCTCTGGTTCACTTTCTGAGGAGATAACTTTTTGCTTTTGGAAGGTTTGGTCAACTTTTAAAATAGTGATATCTTGTTTTAACTCTCTACTTTCTATTTTGATGTCTTTGATATCTTGTTTAATTATGTTAACTTCTCGTTGAAGATCTTGCAATGTAATTTCTTTGTGAGTTTTAAATCGTTTTAGAGTATTATCAAGACTTATCTTATGTTGTTTCTTTCCAGCATCTTCTTCTTTAGATAATAATTTTTTAAATTTGGATAGGTATTGTGATTTTAAATCTCGGTTTTCTATTTTTCCAATTAAATCAATTAATAGTTCTTCCTGTTCTTCCTGTTTAGTGAGGACATTAATAGTTTTACAGCAATTGTCCTTACATCCTAAATTTATATCTGGAGAGCTAGAGTTTGTACCGGATTCATAGTAACTTGATGATTCGTAATCAGTGTTTATTTCACCTTCACTAGAAGAATTTTTTAGTTCAAAATTTTTATATATTTCCTGTGTTACTTCAGATGATAATTGTAACTGGTTAATCTGGGATTTTACTTTACATTCAGATTTGTAGTGACCCGTTTTTCCACATTTATAACATTTTACTTTACTCTTGTCACTTTTCTTATTAGTTTGTGGTTTTTTGTGTTTTTTATAAAATTTCTTATTTTCTTTATTGTAAAATTTGTTGTTTTTGAAATAGTTTTTCCTATGTTTCTCATATCGTTTTGGATATGACTTGTATTTTTTATTTCTTGATGGTGCAACAGGGTTTAAGCCGTATTGTTCACAAAAATTTCCCATTTCGTATTTTGCTTTTAATTTTTCTTTATTCGCCTGTTTACTTATTTTCATATCTATACACATTTTTAATCCTTCTTTCTGGATTGTACTTATTATGTCTCCATATGTAAGATTGTTATAATCAATGTGTCCATTGGTGTTGCTTAGGACTTCTCTTATTTTATGAGCAAATAAATTTGGTAAACCATTAATGAATTTTTCTTTCCAAAATGGTTCATTACTATCGTCTCTAAGCATTACTCGTGATGTGAAAACATCTTTGTACCATCTAAAATCACTTAAAGTTGGGCATCTAAGGTTACTTAGTTGATCATGAATCCTTGAGGTGATATTACTTGGTGTTCCTAAAAAATGTTTTATTATTGTGAAAACTAAAGTGTTAACTCCATCTGGAATCCCCATTCCAATGTTTTCATCAAAAATTGGGAGGCCATTAGCATCTTGTTGGACAGCAGATTTAATTTGTTCCTTTGATTCTTCGGTAAGATGTTTATCCCACCAAGATTTTAATGTTCCTGTGAATCCCATGGTTAATAGCTCAACTATTTCTGTTTGGGGAATGTTTTGATTGTTTAAGTAATTGTTGGCAACCATAGATATGTGTTGCATCTTATTTAAAATTTCTTGTTCAGATAATCCATCTATGTTCCATTCATAAAGTCTATCTGAAGAGACTGAAAATTGATTGTGAACATTTCTTTCTTCATATTGCATATCTGGGGGTGTTGGTCTAGTATACCAATTTTTTGTTAAGGTGGTAGGAGCTACTTTGGAAGTTTTTATTCTATTTAATTCAACATTAGTAAATTGGTTTTCAATAGTCTGGATATCTTCATCCGTAGTAGTTTCTTGGGATGAGTCTGTATAAGTAACTTTCTTAATAGTTGTAATAGTTTTTGATGACTCTGCTTTGACTTCTGCTTTGATATCTTTAAGCATTTTTTCTATTTTATCTAGAGTCTTTTCAGACTTTGTTTGTAAACTTACTCCTTTTCGGACTTCTGGAAGTTGAATTAAAGGTATTTCTTTTTTATATGGTGGGTTTGGTTTATCTATCTTATTTTCAATAGATTCTAGTTGTTTTCCTAGAGTATTTAGGTATTGATTAGTGTAATTATTTTGTTCAATAACCTTTTTGATTTCATCATTAGTAGAAGTAACTTTAAAGGGTGTAGCCACTACTTCTGTTCCCATGTGATTTACTAAAATGGTTTCTAGTGGAGGGTGACTAGATGATACTGTTGTTTTGTCTTGTTTTGTCCATTTTACTTTTGTTAGGACATTTATTGTTTGATAATAGTTATCTAAATAGTCGAAAAATTTTATGTCTGTTCTTAATTCATTCATTAAAGTTTTCCATTTTCTTAGTATTCTAGCCTTTTCACTTTGGGAGTATTTTTCTCGATATGCTCGTCGTCTAGTACGGTTGGGGGTAACTTTGACTGGGGTAAATATAATTTCACCGAGGGTAACTTTGACTGGGGTAAATATTTTCACCTGGGGGTAAACGGATTTAATTTGTTACAGACTGTAAGGGTCTTGAGCATCTTGGAATAAAGAACTTGAATATGGATCCGATGTGTTAACTTGGTGACTGTTTGTTGATTCATTAGAAGAAGTGGGAGAACAATAATTTTCATCTTCGGCTTCAGCTTGAAGAAGGAGCTGTTTCGCTAGATCTTTGAGCTGCTGGGATTTCTTTGACTTGGCTAATGATGTATCCATAGAACTTTGACTGGATTTCTTTGTTACTTGAACTGCCTGAACTGGAATGATTGGCTGGCAAGGAAACTCCATTTGGACAGCATTAATAATCCTTTGATGATTGAAAGAGTCCCACCATTTAACATAAAATTGTCGAATCATTGTTGGCTGTTGCATAGCATATTGCCACTTGAATATCCATGGAACTTTGTATTTGCTGCAGAATAAAAGTAAAACTGGGAACTGGGAGTTATGATCATTTATTTTAAAAACTGTAGAAAAATATTTAACTTGTTCTTGCAGGTCGATAGGTAGGATTTCTGGGATAGAACCATGTTGTGTCCACCACCGGGAAAACCAGGAAGGAATTTGACTTTTGAATTTTTGATCAAAACAAAGGAACCAAGAGTGAGTGAATGATTCATTTTGGTAAAGGAGAACTTTAAACCATGCTTCAATATAATCATAATAACTGAATTGAATTTGGTGACTTGGAAGTGATTTTAGAATGGAGGGATGAGATCCCCAATCTTGAAGAGAGATTATATTATTAATATGCAAGGAATGGTAAAGATAACTTTTTGCTTTTGGAAGGTTTGGTCAACTTTTAAAATAGTGATATCTTGTTTTAACTCTTTACTTTCTATTTTGATGTCTTTGATATCTTGTTTAATTATGTTAACTTCTCGTTGAAGATCTTGCAATGTAATTTCTTTGTGAGTTTTAAATCGTTTTAGAGTATTATCAAGACTTATTTTATGTTGTTTCTTTCCAGCATCTTCTTCTTTAGATAATAATTTTTTAAATTTGGATAGGTATTGTGATTTTAAATCTCGGTTTTCTATTTTTCCAATTAAATCAATTAATAGTTCTTCCTGTTCTTCCTGTTTAGTGAGGACATTAATAGTTTTACAGCAATTGTCCTTACATCCTAAATTTATATCTGGAGAGCTAGAGTTTGTACCGGATTCATAGTAACTTGATGATTCGTAATCAGTGTTTATTTCACCTTCACTAGAAGAATTTTTTAGTTCAAAAATTTTATATATTTCCTGTGTTACTTCAGATGATAATTGTAACTGGTTAATCTGGGATTTTATTTTACATTCAGATTTGTAGTGACCCGTTTTTCCACATTTATAACATTTTACTTTACTCTTGTCACTTTTCTTATTAGTTTGTGGTTTTTTATGTTTTTTATAAAATTCCTTATTTTCTTTATTGTAAAATTTGTTGTTTTTGAAATAGTTTTTTCTATGTTTCTCATATCGTTTTGGATATGACTTGCATTTTTTGTTTCTTGATGGTGCAACAGGGTTTAAGCCGTATTGTTCACAAAAATTTCCCATTTCGTATTTTGCTTTTAATTTTTCTTTATTAGCTTGTTTACTTATTTTCATATCTATACACATTTTTAATCCTTCTTTCTGGATTGTACTTATTATGTCTCCATATGTAAGATTGTTATAGTCAATGTGTCCATTGGTGTTACTTAGGACTTCTCTTATTTTATGAGCAAATAAATTTGGTAAACCATTAATGAATTACGTTGCCTCTATTTGGAATTAATCCTTCTTGTAGGCAATTTAAATCTGCGCCTGAATCAATTAATGCTATGACTTTTACTTCATATTCTTTGTCAATGATTAAAGTTACTTGTACATGACACTTTTGCAAATTAATTTGGTTTATGATATTTAATTGTTGATCTGTTTCTTCCTCTGTTACTATTTTGTCATCCTCTGGTTCACTTTCTGAGGAGATAACCTTTTGCTTTTGGAAGGTTTGGTCAACTTTTAAAATAGTGATATCTTGTTTTAACTCTTTACTTTCTATTTTGATATCTTGTTTAATTATGTTAACTTCTCGTTGAAGATCTTGTAATGTAATTTCTTTGTGAGTTTTAAATCGTTTTAGAGTATTATCAAGACTTATCTTATGTTGTTTCTTTCCAGTATCTTCTTCTTTAGATAATAATTTTTTAAATTTGGATAGGTATTGTGATTTTAAATCTCGGTTTTCTATTTTTCCAATTAAATCGATTAATAGTTCTTCCTGTTCTTGCTGTTTAGTGAGGACATTAATAGTTTTACAGCAATTGTCCTTACATCCTTATCTCCTCAGAAAGTGAACCAGAGGATGACAAAATAGTAACAGAAGAAGAAACAGAGCAGCAATTAAATATCATAAACCAGATTAATTTGCAAAAATGGCATGTACAAGTAACTTTAATTATTGACAAAGAATATGAGATAAAAGTCGTAGCATTAATTGATTCAGGTGCAGATTTAAATTGCTTACAAGAAGGATTAATTCCAAACCGGTATTATCATAAAACATCTGAACGATTAAACTCAGCCAATGGAAGTAAAATGCAAATCAAATACAAATTACCCAAAGCTCATATTTGTCAAAATAATGTTTGTTACAAAACACCCTTTGTTTTAGTAAAAAATATGACAGACAAAGTAATCCTAGGAATCCCTTTTCTTTGCCTTTTATATCCATTTACAACCAGTGATACTGGAATAACCTCAATAGCTTTCGGACAACAAGTAAAATTCGAGTTTCTTTCAAAACCAGAAATCAGAGATTTAAAAACCCTCAAAGAATTTTCAATATCGATAAAACGTCTTCAATATAAGAGAAAACAATTAAATTTTCTAAATGAAGAAATAAGGTACAAAAGAATTGAAGAACAACTTACTAATAAAACTCTCCAAGATGAAATAGAAAAATTCAAGATAAAAATCACAAATGAAATATGTTCTGATCTACCAAATGCCTTCTTACATAGAAAGAAACATATAGTAACCTTACCGTACACTAAGGATTTTAGTGAAAAATTTATTCCTACAAAAGCAAGACCTATTCAAATGAATCAAGAAGATATGGAACTATGTAAAAATGAGATTTATGGGTTATTACAAAAAGGAATTATAAGAAAAAGTAAATCTCCTTGGTCATGCCCCGCATTCTATGTCAGAAAAAATGCTGAGTTAGAAAGAGGAGTTCCCAGGTTAGTCATCAATTACAAACCACTTAATAAAGTTTTAGAATTGATAAGATATCCAATCCCAAATAAACGCGACCTCATGAACCGATTAAACCAAGCAACTATTTTTTCCAAGTTTGATATGAAGAGTGGATTTTGGCAAATACAAATCCATGAAAAAGATAGATACAAAACCGCATTCACAACCCCCTTTGGTCACTACGAATGGTGTGTCATGCCGTTTGGCCTAAAAAATGCACCTAGTGAATTCCAGAATATCATGAATGAAATATTTAATCCTTCATCCCATTTCACGATTGTCTACATTGATGATGTCCTCATCTATTCCCACACACTCGAAGAACACTGGAAACACTTAAAATTATTTTTTGAACTAATAAAAATTAATGGTTTAGTAGTTTCAGCCTCAAAAGTCAATCTATTCCAAACAAAGGTTAGATTTTTAGGACATAACATTTATCAAGGAAAAATTAGCCCTATAGATAGAGCCATTCAATTTGCTGATAAATTCCCTGATGAAATCCTCGAGAAAACGCAACTTCAAAGATTTCTAGGATCATTAAACTACATTGCTGAATTTTATCCTAATCTCCGCAAACAATGCAAACCATTATTTGAGAGGCTACAAAGTAACCCCCCCCCCCCCCCCCCCCCTTGGACTTTAGAACATACCGCGATAGTCCAAAACGTAAAAAAACATGTTAAAACCCTGCCTTGTCTTGGTCTTTCTACACCCAATTCATTTAAAATCATTGAAACTGATGCCTCTGACATTGGCTATGGAGGTATTCTTAAACAGAAAATCAACCCTCATTCCCCTGAGCAAATTGTTCGATTCTATTCCGGAGTCTGGAACAAAGCGCAAAGTAATTATAGTACTATTAAAAAAGAAATATTATCCATTGTTTAATGTGTTTCGAAATTTCAGAGTGACATTTTAAATCAAAAATTTTTAATCCGTGTAGATTGCAAAAGTGCTAAATATGTTTTAGAAAAGGATGTCCACAATATTGCTTCCAAACAAATTTTTGCTAGATGGCAATCTATATTAAGCATTTTTGATTTTGATATTGACTACATTAAAGGAAGTGAGAATTCAATTCCTGATTTTCTCACACGTGAATTTCTACAGAACAGCAATGACGGAGAAAAATCCCCAGAAGACACCTAGAGCTCTTGCTCTACCCACCAGTCAATCTCCTACTAAACTTGCATCCCCTCTCCAAGTTACAAACAGATACCAAGTCCTTGGAAACATCCCAAGACCAAATTTTAGTTACAGTTCCACTCTTGCAACTCCTGCAGAGTTTGGACCTTCTTCTAGTCAATACTTAGTCAATGACCCATTTGCTCCTCAGCCTATTCAACAGATTACTAAAACCAAATTTTATAATCATCCTACTAGAACTGATTATGTGCTCAAACCAAATTTTTCAAATCTATTTTCTATTGAGCCAAATCACAACCATATTAAAAATCCCATTGATTTAATAAAAAACTTTTTTCCCCCTTCTTGTCATTTTATTCCCCATCATCCTGCCAAGACTTTAAAATTTTACATGGATATCCTCTACTCCTCAGAATCAGTTCGTATTAAGGCCATCACCGATCGCAACGATTCATCAAGGATTCTTTACCATTCCTTGCATATTAATAATATAATCTCTCTTCAAGATTGGGGATCTCATCCCTCCATTCTAAAATCACTTCCAAGTCACCAAATTCAGTTCAGTTATTACGATGATATTGAAGCATGGTTTAAAGTTCTCCTTTACCAAAATGAATCATTCACTCACTCTTGGTTTCTTTGTTTTGATCAAAAATTTAAAATTCAAATTCCTTCCTGGTTTTCCCGTTGGTGGACACAACATGGTTCTATCCCTGAAATCCTGCCCGCCGACCTCCAAGATCAAGTCAAACATTTTTCCACAGTTTTTAAAATAAATGATCATAACTCCCAGTTCCCAGTTTTACTTTTATTTTGCAGCAAATACAAAGTTCCATGGATATTCAAATGGCAATATGCCGTACAACAGCCAACAATGGTTCGTCAATTTTATGTTAAATGGTGGGACTCTTTCAATCATCAAAGGATTATTAATGCTGTCCAAATGGAGTTTCCTTGCCAACCAATCATTCCAGTTCAGGCAGTCCAAGTAACAAAGAAATTCAGTCAAAGTTCTATGGATACAACATTAGCCAAGTCAAAGAAATCCCAGCAACTCAAAGATCTAGCCAAACAGCTCCTTCTCCAAGCAGAGGCAGAAGATGAAGATTATTGTTCTCCAACCTATTCTAATGAGTCAACAAATAGTCACCAAGTTAACACATCGGATCCATATTCAAGTTCTTTATTTCAAGATGCTCAAGATCCCTACAGTTTGTAATAAATTAAATCAGTCTTCCGAAGTCAAAGTTACCCCCGATAAAAGTATTTACCCCAGTCAAAGTTACCCCAGTCAAAGTTACCTGAAGGTAAAAATCAGTTACCCCGCTCGAAGTCAAAGTTACCCAGGTGAAAATCATTTCGTCGATTTACCCCAGGTGAAAGTCAAAAGTTACCCCAGGTAAAAATCATTTCGTCGATTTACCCCAGGTGAAAGTCAAAAGTTACCCCAGGTAAAAATCATTTCGTCGATTTACCCCAGGTGAAAGTCAAAAGTTACCCCAGGTTAATATCAGTTTACCCGTCCTATTTACCCCAGGTGAAAATAATTTCGTCGATTTACCCCAGGTGAAAGTCAAAAGTTACCCCAGGTTAATATCAGTTTACCCATTTACCCGTCCTATTTACCCCCGGTAAATGGAATTACCCTATTGAAATCTGCAGCTATAAATACCAAGCTCATTCCAGTCATTAGGCAGAGTCCAATTCTCTGGAACTAAAACACTCTCTAAACTTTCTCTCTCTATTACATTCACAGTTTATATTCTGTATTAAACATTATGCTTTCAAGTTCATCCGGTTCAACCAACTGTATTAATCAGTAATTTTGTAAGTTTACTTTCAGTTATTTCAGTTACTGTAATTTATGTTCTTCATGTTCTTCAGCTTTCAGTATTAGTAATTTCTGTTTTTATTATATGCGCTGCTTCCCTTTTGGTATCAGAGCCAAGTTTCCCAGTTATTGTGTTTGATCTATATTACCAGTTCCCTTTTAGAGCCAATTTCTGAGCCAGTTTGATTCTTACGCCCTTTGTGTTTTCACATCCCAAACTTGTTAGATCACCTGAACAGTAAAACCGGTATCCAAACAGTAAGACCCGAGTGAGTGGCCTGAGCGGATAGGTATGAGAGGGTACGTATCGAAACATTTTGAGAAAACAAACATGAAAATTGTGAGGAGAAAATAGGTTCCTTAGAAGCTTTAAAAATGAATAGATTATTTAGGTCAAATTCTTTGACTAGTTCTAGCTCTAGATCTTCTTTAGCTTTCCCCCCAGACATAATAAACGAGGAAGAACATGTTTTTGAAGAAGTAAATTTAGATTTAAATGATTGGAATATTCCCAAAGTCCCAACAAAAGAAATTTACAAAACCAGTTTTCTAAAGTCATCCTTTAGTACTAATTATAATGTTAAAACCGTTGAACATGTTTATGCTTTGAATAAAGAACATGATAGAATTCAATTATTAAATAGTGAAGCTATTACAAAACAAAGAAAAAACGGATTCAATTTCCTACACATAGGATTAATACAAGTAGCAGTCAAACCATTAACCAGTAAAGGAATAAACGCCTCTATCCTCTTGTGTCTTAGAGATGCTAGACATACTAATTACAATACAAGTATTTTAGGAATGATGGAATCAAGCCTATTTAATGGTCCAATACATTTTAACTGCTTTCCTGATTTTACATTAAGTTTAACAGACCCTCACATATTAAAAACTATGACACTGAATATTAAAACATCTGGTTATGAAATGTTAGAAGGAAGTAAACCACTTGCTTTAATTTATAGAATTTATTACAAATGTTTAAGGACAAATCTAAATGTCCACGCTTTAGTAAAAAGTCCGAAAGATAAAACCCTTTTAATACAAAGCAGTACAAATGATGCTAATATTCAAGTCCCTAGGTCAATAAATTGGAAAGATATTAATTTACCAAACGATTGGTTATTAGAAAATGAAAATCATCCCAGAAAAGTACAAAACAATGCTATTAATCTAGAACGAATCCAAGAATACCTTGATGGATCAGTTAGGATAAGTTTTGACCAACCACGATTTAGAAATCTCCATATTAGAGATGATAGTAAATCCAGAGATGATAATAAATCCCAAACAAGTTATTCAACAAGAAAAGATGATGATTTAATACCCAGACGTAATCTTAAGTTAAATGAAATAGATACAACCTCGCAAGTAAGTAAACCCTGTTATACAGCAACATCTAATTTTAATGATGATGAAGATCAACATTCCCCAACTCAAACGGATTTTGAAACAGGTTCAGTAAATCACCAATTATTAACAATCAATAAAGACTATAAAACTGACATGATTAAATTAGCAGAAGATTTTGAGTCAAAAGAAAACCGTATTAAAAGACGAGCATATAGAGAAAAATACTCCCAAAGTGAAAAGGCTAAGATACTAAGAAAATGGAAAACTTTAATGAATGAATTAAGAACAGACATAAATTTTTTTGATTATTTAGATAACTATTATAAAAAGATAAATGTCCTTACAAAAGTAAAGTGGACAAAACAAGACAAAACAACAATATCATCTAGTCACCCTCCACTAGAAACCATTTTAGTAAAGCACATGGGAACAGAAGTTATTGCTACACCTTTTAAAGTTACTTCTACTAATGATGAAATCAAAAAGGTTATTGAACAAAATAATTACACTAATCAATACCTAAATACTCTAGGAAAACAACTAGAATCTATTGATAATAAGTTAGATAAACCAAACCTACCATATAAAAAAGAAATACCTTTAATTCAACTTCCTGAAGTCCGAAAAGGAGTAAATTTACAAACAAAGTCTGAAAAAACTCTAGATAAAATAGAAAAAATGCTTAAAGATATCAAAGCGGAAGTCAAAGCAGAGTCATCAAAAACTGTTACAACTATTAACAAAAGCACCTATACAGACTCATCCCAAGAAACTACTACAGACGAAGATATCCAGAGTATTGAGAAACAGTTTACTAATGTTGAATTAAAAAGAATAAAAAACTCTAGAACAACTCCTACCACATTAACAAAAAATTGGTATACAAGACCAACACCCCCAGATATGCAATATGAAGAAAGAAATGTCCACAATCAATTTTCAGTTTCTTCAGATAGACTTTATGAGTGGAACATAGATGGATTATCTGAACAAGAAATTTTAAATAAAATGCAACACATATCTATGGTTGCCAACAATTATTTAAACAATCAAAACATTCCCCAAACAGAAATAGTTGAGCTATTAACCATGGGATTCACCGGAACATTAAAATCTTGGTGGGATAAACATCTTACCGAAGAATCAAAGGAACAAATTAAATCTGCTGTCCAACAAGATGCTAATGGCCTCCAAATTTTTGATGAAAACATTGGAATGGGGATTCCAGATGGAGTTAACACTTTAGTTTTCACAATAATAAAACATTTTTTAGGAACACCAAGTAATATCACCTCAAGGATTCATGATCAACTAAGTAACCTTAGATGCCCAACTTTAAGTGATTTTAGATGGTACAAAGATGTTTTCACATCACGAGTAATGCTTAGAGACGATAGTAATGAACCATTTTGGAAAGAAAAATTCATTAATGGTTTACCAAATTTATTTGCTCACAAAATAAGAGAAGTCCTAAGTAACACCAATGGACACATTGATTATAACAATCTTACATATGGAGACATAATAAGTACAATCCAGAAAGAAGGATTAAAAATGTGTATAGATATGAAAATAAGTAAACAGGCTAATAAAGAAAAATTAAAAGCAAAATACGAAATGGGAAATTTTTGTGAACAATACGGCTTAAACCCTGTTGCACCATCAAGAAATAAAAAATACAAGTCATATCCAAAACGATACGAGAAACATAGAAAAAACTATTTCAAAAACAACAAATTTTACAATAAAGAAAATAAGGAATTTTATAAAAAACACAAAAAACCACAAACTAATAAGAAAAGTGACAAGAGTAAAGTAAAATGTTATAAATGTGGAAAAATGGGTCACTACAAATCTGAATGTAAAGTAAAATCCCAGATTAACCAGTTACAATTATCATCTGAAGTAACACAGGAAATATATAAAATTTTTGAACTAAAAAATTCTTCTAGTGAAGGTGAAATAAACACTGATTACGAATCATCAAGTTACTATGAATCCGATACAAACTCTAGCTCTCCAGATATAAATTTAGGATGTAAGGACAATTGCTGTAAAACTATTAATGTCCTCACTAAACAGGAAGAACAGGAAGAACTATTAATTGATTTAATTGGAAAAATAGAAAACCGAGATTTAAAATCACAATACCTATCCAAATTTAAAAAATTATTATCTAAAGAAGAATATGCTGAAAAGAAACAACATAAGATAAGTCTTGATAATACTCTAAAACGATTTAAAACCCACAAAGAAATTACATTGCAAGATCTTCAACGAGAAGTTAACATAATTAAACAAGATATCAAAGACATCAAAATAGAAAATAAAGAGTTAAAACAAGATATCACTATTTTAAAAGTTGACCAAACTTTCCAAAAGCAAAAAGTTATCTCCTCCGAAAGTGAACCAGAGGATGACAAAATAGTAACAGAAGAAGAAACAGAGCAGCAATTAAATATCATAAACCAGATTAATTTGCAAAAATGGCATGTACAAGTAACTTTAATTATTGACAAAGAATATGAGATAAAAGTCGTAGCATTAATTGATTCAGGTGCAGATTTAAATTGCTTACAAGAAGGATTAATTCCAACCCGGTATTATCATAAAACATCTGAACGATTAAACTCAGCCAATGGAAGTAAAATGCAAATCAAATACAAATTACCCAAAGCTCATATTTGTCAAAATAATGTTTGTTACAAAACACCTTTTGTTTTAGTAAAAAATATGACAGACAAAGTAATCCTAGGAATCCCTTTTCTTTGCCTTTTATATCCATTTACAACCAGTGATACTGGAATAACCTCAATAGCTTTCGGACAACAAGTAAAATTCGAGTTTCTTTCAAAACCAGAAATCAGAGATTTAAAAACCCTCAAAGAATTTTCAATATCGATAAAACGTCTTCAATATAAGAGAAAACAATTAAATTTTCTAAATGAAGAAATAAGGTACAAAAGAATTGAAGAACAACTTACTAATAAAACTCTCCAAGATGAAATAGAAAAATTCAAGATAAAAATCACAAATGAAATATGTTCTGATCTACCAAATGCCTTCTTACATAGAAAGAAACATATAGTAACCTTACCGTACACTAAGGATTTTAGTGAAAAATTTATTCCTACAAAAGCAAGACCTATTCAAATGAATCAATATTAACCTGGGGTAACTTTGACTTTCACCTGGAGTAAATCGACGAAATGATTTTCACCTGGGGTAAATAGGACGGGTAAATGGGTAAACTGATTTTAACCTGGGGTAATTCCATTTACCGGGGGTAAATAGGACGGGTAAATGGGTAAACTGATTTTAACCTGGGGTAACTTTGACTTTCACCTGGGGTAAATCGACGAAATGATTTTCACCTGGGGTAAATAGGACGGGTAAACTGATATTAACCTGGGGTAACTTGTTTCACCTGGGGTAACTTTGACTTTCACCTGGGGTAAATCGACGAAATGATTTTCACCTGGGGTAAATATAATTTCACCGGGGGGTAACTTTGACTGGGGTAAATAATTTCACCTGGGGGTAAACGGATTTAATTTATTACAGACTGTAAGGGTCCTGAGCATCTTGGAATAAAGAACTTGAATATGAATCCGATGTGTTAACTTGGTGACTATTTGTTGATTCATTAGAAGAAGTGGGAGAACAATAATTTTCATCTTCTGCTTCAGCTTGAAGAAGGAGCTGTTTCGCTAGATCTTTGAGCTGCTGGGATTTCTTTGACTTGGCTAATGTTGTATCCATAGAACTTTGACTGGATTTCTTTGTTACTTGAACTGCCTGAACTGGAATGATTGGCTGGCAAGGAAACTCCATTTGGACAGCATTAATAATCCTTTGATGATTGAAAGAGTCCCACCATTTAACATAAAATTGTCGAACCATTGTTGGCTGTTGCATAGCATATTGCCACTTGAATATCCATGGAACTTTGTATTTGCTGCAGAATAAAAGTAAAACTGGGAACTGGGAGTTATGATCATTTATTTTAAAAACTGTAGAAAAATATTTAACTTGTTCTTGCAGGTCGATAGGTAGGATTTCTGGGATAGAACCATGTTGTGTCCACCACCGGGAAAACCAGGAAGGAATTTGACTTTTGAATTTTTGATCAAAACAAAGGAACCAAGAGTGAGTGAATGATTCATTTTGGTAAAGGAGAACTTTAAACCATGCTTCAATATAATCATAATAACTGAATTGAATTTGGTGACTTGGAAGTGATTTTAGAATGGAGGGATGAGATCCCCAATCTTGAAGAGAGATTATATTATTAATATGCAAGGAATGGTAAAGAATCCTTGACGAATCATTGCGATCAGTGATGGCTTTAATACGAACTGATTCTGAGGAGTAGAGGATATCCATGTAAAAATTTAAAGTCTTGGCAGGATGATGGGGAGTAAAATGCCAAGAATGGGGAAAATAGTTTTTTATTAAATCAATGGGATTTTTAATATGGTTGTGATTTGGCTCAATAGAAAATAGATTTGAAAAATTTGGTTTGAGCACATAATCAGTTCTGGTAGGATGATTATAAAATTTGGTTTTAGTAATCTGTTGAATCGGCTGAGGAGCAAATGGGTCATTGACAAGGTATTGACTGGAAGAAGGTCCAAACTCTGCAGGAGTGGCAAGAGTGGAACTGTAACTGAAATTTGGTCTTGGGATGTTTCCAAGGACCTGGTATCTGTTTGTAACTTGGAGAGGGGATGCAAGTTTAGTAGAAGATTGGCTTGTGGGTAGAGCAAGAGCTCTAGGTGTCTTCTGGGGGTTTTTCTCCGTCATTGTTATTCTGTAGAAATTCACGTGTGAGAAAATCAGGAATTGAATTCTCACTTCCTTTAATATAGTCAATATCGAAATCAAAAATGCTTAATATAGATTGCCATCTAGCAAAACAACACCAGTATTTTAGAAATGATGGAATCAAGCCTATTTAATGGTGCAATACATTTTAACTGCTTTCCTGATTTTACATTAAGCTTAACAGACCCTCACATATTAAAAACTATGACACTAAATATTAAAACATCTGGTTATGAAATGTTAGAAGGAAGTAAACCACTTGCTTTAATTTATAGAATTTATTACAAATGTTTAAGGAAAAATCTAAATGTCCACGCTTTAGTAAAAAGCCCGAAAGATAAAACCCTTTTAATACAAAGCAGTACAAATGATGCTAATATTCAAGTCCCTAGCATCATTTGTACTGCTTTGTATTAAAAGGGTTTTATCTTTCGGGCTTTTTACTAAAGCGTGGACATTTAGATTTGTCCTTAAACATTTGTAATAAATTCTATAAATTAAAGCAAGTGGTTTACTTTCTTCTAACATTTCATAACCAGATGTTTTAATATTCAGTGTCATAGTTTTTAATATGTGAGGGTCTGTTAAACTTAACGTAAAATCAGGAAAGCAGTTAAAATGTATTGGACCATTAAATAGGCTTGATTCCATCATTCCTAATATATATATATATATATATATATATATATATATATATATAGTTATACAGTTTTTATATATATATATAATCGGGTCGGGTATTCGGGTTGGGTCTCCGGGTCCTAAACGGATCCGGGTCTGGATCCATTTTCTGAAACCCGTCGGGTAATCGGGTAAGACCCGATCCGTTAAAAACATACCCGGATCGGATTTGGATATACCCAGACCCGATCCAACGTAATTTTCATAGGAACTCGTAGGAACTGACCCCGCTGTCGCGGGACTCCAGGTTCGAGAAAACGACGGTAATTTGCTTATTTCTAGATTTAGTCTTAAAAACATGTCGTTAGTGGGTGAATACTCGAAACAGCTCCCGAACGGCCCCGTTGGTGGTACCAACACCTCCCACGGGACCAATGTAACTCGTAGGAACTGGCCGCGTGGCCGCGAAACTCCTGGTTTGAGAATACGATGATAATTTGCATATTTCTAGACTTAGGCCTAAAAACACGGCATTAGAGGGTGAGAACTCGAAAAAGCCCCCGAACGTCCTTGTGGGTGGCACCAACACCTTCTACGGGACTAATGTAACTCGTAGGAACTGACCTCGCAGCCGCGGGACTTTCGATTTGAGAATACGACAATAATTTTCATATTTCTAGATTTAAACAAAACATGGTGTCAGAGGGTGAAAACTTGAAACAACCCCCGAACGGCCCCATGGGTGGCACCAACAATTCCCACGGGACCAATGTAACTCGTAGGAACTGGTCGCGCAGCCACGGGATTCCCGGTTTGAGAATACAACGATAATTTGCATATTTCTAGACTTAGGCTTAAAAACATGGCGTTAGAGGGTGATTACTCGAAACAGCCCCCGAACGTACCCGTGGGTAGCACGAACACCTCCCATGGGACCAATGTAACTCGTAGGAACTGACCCCGTAGCCATGGGATTAACGGATTGAGAATAAGACGGTAATTGTCATATTTTAAGATTTAAGAAAAATCAGGCATTAGAGTGTGAAAACTCGAAAAAACCCTCGAAGGTCCCCGTGGGTGGCACCAACACCTCCCACGGGAACAATGTAACTCGTAGGAACAGACCCCGTAGCCGCGGGACTCCCGGTTTGAGAATATGACGATAATTTGCATATTTCTAGACTTAGGCTTAAAAACATGGCGTTAGAGAGTGAAAACTCAAAAGAGCCCCCGAACGTCACCGTGAGTGGCACAAACACCTCCCATGGGACTAATGTAACTCGCAGGAAAAACTGACCCAGTAGCCGCGGGACTCCCGGTTTGAGAATTCGATCGTAATTTTTATATTTCTAGACTTAGGCTTAAAAACATGGCGTTAGAGGGTGAAAATTCGAAACAGCCCCCGAAAGGCCCCGTGGGTGGCACAAACCCCTCCCATTGGACCAATGCAACTCGTAGGAATTGACCCCGCAGCCGAGGGACTCCCGGTTTCTGAATACGACGGTAATTTGCATATTTCTAGATTTAGGCATAAAAACATGGCGTTAGTGGGTGAAAACTCAAAACAGGCGCTGAACGGCCCCGTGGGTGGCACCAACACCTCCCACGGGACCAATGTAACTCGTAGGAACGGGCCCCGCAGCCGCGAGACTCCCGTTTAGAGAATATGATGGTAATTTGCATATTTCTAGACTTAGGCTTAAAAACATGGCATTAGAGAGTGAAAACTTGAAACATCCCCCGAACGGCCCTGTGGGTGGCGCCATCACCTCCCACGGGACCAGTGTAACTCCTAGGAACTGGCCGCTCAACCGCGGGACTCCCAATTTGAGAAGACGATGATAATTTGCATATTTCTAGACTCACGCTTAAAAACATGGCGTTAGAGGGTGAGAACTCGAAACATCCACCGAACGGCCCCGTGGGTGGCACCATCACCTCCCACGGGACCAATGTAACTCATAGGAACTGGCTGCTCAATCGCGCAACTCCCGGTTTGAGAATACGATGATAATTTGCATATTTCTAGACTTAGGCTTAAAAACATGGCGTTAGAGGGTGAGAACTCAAAACAACCCCCGAACGTCCCTTTGGGTGGCACCAACACCTCCCACGGTACCAATGTAACTCGTAGGAACTGACCCTGTTGCCGCAGGACTCCCGATTTGAGAATACGACAGTAATTTTCATATTTCTAGATTTAAGCAAAACATGGTGGTAGATGGCGAAAACTTGAAACAATCCCCGAATGGCCCTGTGGCTGGCACCAACACTTCCCACGGTACCAATGTAACTCGTAGGAACTGGTCGCGCAACCGCGGGACTTCCGGTTTGAGAATACGACGATAATTTGCATATTTCTAGGCTTAGGCTTAAAAAAATTGCGTTAGATGGCGAGATCTCGAAACAGCCCCCGAACGTCCCCGTGGGTGGCACGAACACCTCCCACGGGACCAATGTAACTCGTAGGAACTGACCTCGTAGCCGCGGGATTCCCGATTTGAGAATACGACGGTAATTTGCATATTTTAAGATTTAAGCAAAACCTGGCGTTAGAGTGTGAAAACTCGAAACAACCCCCGAACGTCTCCGTGGGTGGCACCAACACCTCCCACGGGAACAATGTAACTCGTAGGAACTAACCCCGCAGCTGCGGGACTCCTGGTTTGAGAATATGATGATAATTTTCATATTTATAGACTTAGTCTTAAAAACATGGCGTTAGAGGGTGAAAACTCAAAACAGCCCTCAAACGTGCCCATGAGTGGCACCAACACCTCCCACGGGACCGATGTAACTCGTAGGAACTGACCTCGTAGCCGCGGGACTCCCAGTTTGAGAATACGACGATAATTTGCATATTTCTAGACTTAGGCTTAAAAATATGGCGTTAGAGGGTGAAAACTCAAAATAGCCCCCGAACATCCCCGTGGGTGGCACAAACACCTCCGACGGGACCAATACAACTCGTAGGATGTGAACCCGCAGTCGAGGGACTCCCGGTTTGAGAATACGATGGTAATTTGCATATTTCTAGATTTAGGCTTAAAAACATGGCGTTAGTGGGTGAAAACTTGAAACAGGCGCCGAACGGCCCCGTGGGTGGCACCAACACCTCCCACGACACCAATGTGGCTCGTAGGAACTGACCCCGTAGCCGCGGGATTAACGGATTGAGAATACGACGGTAATTTTCATATTTTAAGATTAAAGCAAAACCTGGCGTTAGAGTGTGAAAACTCGAAACAACCCCTGAACATCCCCGTGGGTGGCACCAACACCTCCCACGAGAATAATGTAACTCGTAGGAACTGACCCCGCAGCCGCGGGACTCCCGGTTTGAGAATACGACGATAATTTGCATATTTCTAGACTTAAGCTTAAAAATATGGCGTTAGAGTGTGAAAACTCGAAAGAGCCCCCGAACGTCACCGTGAGTGGAACCAACACCTCCCACGGGACCAATGTAACTCGTAGGAACTGACCCCGAAGCCGCGAGACTCCCGGTTTGAGAATACGATGATAATTTGCATATTTTTAGACTTAGGCTTAAAAACATGGCGTTAGCGGGTGAAAACTCCAAATAGCCCCCAAAAGCCCTGTGCGTGGCACAAACCCCTCCCACTAGACTAATGCAACTCGTAGGACTTGACCCCGCAACCAAGGGACTACCGGTTTGAGAATACTACGGTAATTTGCATATTTCTAGATTTAGGCTTAAAAAATGGCGTTTGTGGGTGAAAACTCAAAACAGGCGCCGAACGGCCGCGTGTGTGGCACCAACACCTCCCATGGGACCAATGTAACTCGTAGGAACTGGCACCACAGTCGCGAGACTCCCGGTTTGAGAATACGATAGTAATTTTCATATTTCTAGATCTAGGCTTAAAAACATGGCATTAGAGGGGAAAAACTAAAAACATCCCCCGAACGGCCCCGTGGGTGGCGCCATCACCTCCCACGGGACCAATGCAACTTGTAGGAACTGGCCGCTCAACCGCGGGCCTCCCAGTTTGAGAATACGATGATAATTTGCATATTTCTAGACTTAGGATTAAAAACATGGCATTAGAGGGTGAGAACTCGAAACATCCCCCGAACGTCCCCGTCGGTGGCACCAACACCTCCCACGGGACCAATGTAACTCCTAGGAACTGACCCCGCAGACGCTAGACTCCCGATTTGAGAATACGACAGTAATTTTCATATTTCTAGACTTAGGCTTAAAAATATGGCGTTAGAGGGTGAATATTCGACACAGCCCCGAACAGCCCTGTGAGTGGCACCATCACCTCCCACGGGACCAATGTAACTCGTAGGAACTATCCGCTCAGCCTTGGTGCTCCTGGTTTGAAAATACGATGATAATTTGCATATTTCTATACTTAGGCTTAAAAACATGGCGTTAGAGGGGTGAGAACTCTAAATAGCCCCCGAACGTCCATGTGGGTGGCACCAGCACCTCCCACGGGACCAATGTAACTCGTACGAAATGACCCCGCAGCCGCGGGACTCCCAATTTGATAATACGACAGTAATTTTTGTATTTCTAGATTTAAGCAAAACATGGTGTTAGATCGTGAAAACTGGAAACAACCCCCGAATGGCCCCGTGGGTGGCACCAACACCTCCCATGGGACCAATGTAACTCGTAGGAACTGGTCGCGCAGCCGCGGGACTCCCGGTTTTAGAATACCACGATAATTTGCTTATTTCTAGACTTAGGCTTAAAAACATGGCGTTAGATGGTCAGAACTCGAAACAGCCCCCAAACGTCCCCATGAGTGGCACCAACACCTCCCACGGGACTGATGTAACTCGTAGGAACTGACCCCGTAGCCGCGGGACTCCAGGTTTGAGAATATGATGATAATTTTCATATTTCTAGACTTAGGCTTAAAAATATGGCGTTAGAGGGTGAAAACTCGAAATAGCCACCGAATGTCCCCGTGGGTGGCACAAACACCTCCAACGGGACCAATGCAACTCGTAGGAACTGACCCCGCAGCCGAGGGACTCCCGGTTTGAGAATACGACGGTAATTTGCATATTTCTAGATTTAGGCTTCAAAACATGGCGTTAGTGGGTGAAAACTTGAAACAGGCACCGAACGGCCCCGTGGGTGGCACCAACACCTCCCACGGGACCATTGTAACTCGTAGGAAATTGCCCCGCAGCCGCGGGACTCCCAATTTGAGAATACGATGGTAGTTTGCATATTTCTAGACTTAGGCCTAAAAACATGGGATTAGAGGGTGAAAACTCGAAACATCACCCGAACGGCCCCGTGGGTGGCCCCATCACCTCCCACGGGACCAATGTAACTCGTAGGAACTGGCCGCTCAACCGCGGGAGTCTCGGTTTAAGAATACGATGATAATTTGCATATTTCTAGACTTAGGCTTAAAAACATGGCGTTAGAGGGTGAGAACTCGAAACATCCCCCGAACGGCCCCGTGGGCGGCACCAACACCTCCCATGGGATGAATGTGACTCGTAGGAATTGACCTCCCAGCCGCAGGACTCCCAGTTTGACAATACGATGATAATTTTCATATTTCTAGACTAAGGCTTAAAAACATGGCGTTAGAAGGTGAAAACTCGAACAGCCCCCGAACATCCCCATGGGTGTCACCATCACCTCCCACGGGACCAATGTAACTCGTAGGAACTGGCCGCTCAGCCGCGGGACTCCCGGTTGTAAGGACACAAATTTCCAATTGAGTCCATATATAGTTTTGGCTCAATTCCGGACAAAAACATTTATTCATAGGATAGTATTTAATTGTAATATTCTCAAGCCTATGAAGTGTTTGTTGAAGACGTAGCGGCAAAGAGTATAAAGCTTCATCAATATGCCGGTTTGCGTGCCTCGTTTCTACGTCATCAACTATAGTTCCATTCTCCTAAGGTATGAATGCAATATTATATATATAGGAGCTTGGAACAAGTTTAATGGGTGTTAGGTTTTATAAAAACTGTGTTTTAATTTTCAGAAAGAATTGATTAAAACATTAAAATAAGTTTACAATGTTTTCTGGGCTAAAATTGAATTTTCCAAATTTCTGGAAGTTCGTTCGATATGTCGTTCGAACGAGTTTGCCAACGAGGTTCCAGTATAGGCCTTTGAAATGTCGTTAGAACGAACCTTATGTTCGAACAAGATATCCAACGAGTTCAATTTGGAACTACATTAGAAGTCTCGTTCGAACGAGATTTCGTTCGAACAAAATGTCGTTCGAACGAGATGCCAGGCGGGAACAGTTTTTGGCAGTTTTTTGGCAGTTTTTCACCCACTTCCCCACTTAGTTTTTAACCAACTTTTTCAGACTTTATCATGTGCGGGAAGAACATTTTCCAACTTAACATTTCCATAACTTTGCCATTCCATTTTCATCTCTTAGAGAGAGTTTTAGAGCAAATTGTTTTAAGGAAAATGTTCATGTTTTGAGTGTATTTTTATCAAAGAGGAAATCATTCACCACTCTAGTTTACACCCAAATGAGTTTATTCCATGTTCTTATATACATATCAATTGCTTGGAGTTTGGCACCGGTTTTCTCTACACCGATTTGAAGAGAAGTTTGTATTGTTTTACCCGCTTGGAGAAAGGCTTCATGTACGGGTGACGGTGACCATAGAAAGTCCTATCGGTGGATTCCGAGATCGTGGTGGTGTTCCAAGATTATTCGCTAGGAAGAGGTTTCTACAAGAAGAAGCGTCAGGACTTGAGAGGGATCGAGTCGTGTGTTGTAAGTCTTTTGTCTTGTACTTGTAATTCCGTATCTAGTGAATTTGTGGCTAGG
This sequence comes from Sambucus nigra, assembly GCA_949130495.1. Lineage (NCBI taxonomy): Eukaryota > Viridiplantae > Streptophyta > Magnoliopsida > Dipsacales > Adoxaceae > Sambucus > Sambucus nigra. The sequence goes on along the minus strand of OX422221.1, from coordinate 272,877,954 downwards.
GCCGTCCGAGGTTTTTTCTTGTCTTGGGATTTTCCTCGTACATCGCGGCGTAGTGTGATTGATTTATTTTATCTTGCACAATAATTTAGACCGCATGCTTAGGTTAATTCAAGATAAAATTTGGTTTAAATTATCACACTTAATTTAATTTGGACTTAAATTACATATTGGGTAAATTTAAATAATTCAAGTCATTTGGTAAAATTGGTTTGGCCTAACTTTGAAATATGGATAATTATGACTTTGGCAAATTCTAGGACGTGGATTAATTAATTGGTTTAATTTTAAGAAAATTAAAATTTGGTATTTGTTCATTTAGTTGAACCATCAAATCCTAACGCTTCCGCATCTCGTGTTTCATAAAAGGAAACTTTTATTTTTTAATTGAAAAATTTAAATCCGGGGATCCATATACGTTTTCAAATTGGAGAAAATTTAAATATCCAGCTCACGCATTTTCACCGGTTTGAAAATACGATGATAATTTCCATATTTCTAGACTTACGCTTAAAAAATGGCGTTAGAGGGTGAGAACTCAAAATAGCCCCCGAACGTCCCCGTGGGTGGCACCAACACCTCCAACGGGACCAATGTAACTCCTAGGACCTGACCCCGTAGCCGCAGGACTCTCAGTTTGAGAATACGTCAGTAATTCGCATATTTCTAGACTTAAGCAAAACATGGCGTTAGTAGGTGAAAACTCGAAACAGGCGCCGAACGACCCAGTGGGTGGCACCAACACCTCCCACGGGACCAATGTAACTCGTAGGAACTGGCCCCACAGCCGCGGGACTCCCGGTTTGAGAATACGACGATAATTTGCATATTTCTAGACTCGGGCTTAAAAACATGGCGTTAGAGGGTGAGAACTCGAAACATCCCCCGAACGTCCCCGTGGGTGGCACGAACACCTCCCACGGGACGAATGTGACTCGTAGGAACTGACCTCCCAGCCGCGGGACTCCCATTTTGAGAATACGACAGTAATTTTCATATTTCTAGACTTAGGCTTAAAAACATGGCGTTAGAGTGTGAAAACTCAAAACAGCCCCCGAACGTTCCCGTGGGTGGTACCATCACCTCCAACGGGACCAATGTAACTCGTAGGAATTGGCCGCTCAGCCGCGGGACTCCCGGTTTGAGAATACAAAGATAATTGGCATATTTCTAGACTTAGGCTTAAAAACATGGCGTTAGAGGGTGAGAACTCGAAACAGCCCCCGAACATCCCCGTGGGTGGCACCAACACCTCCCACGGGACCAATGTAACTCGTAGGAACTGACCCCGTAGCCGCGGGACTCTCAGTTTGAGAATATGTCAGTAATTTGCATATTTCTAGACTTAGGCTTAAAAACATGGCGTTAGGGGCTGAAAACTCGAAACAGGCACCAAACGGCCCCGTTGGTGGTACCAACACCTCCCACGGGACCAATGTAACTCGTAGGAACTGGCCCCGCAGCCGCAGGACTCCCAGTTTTAGAATACGATGGTAATTTGCATATTTCTAGACTTAGTCTTAAAAATATTGCGTTAGAGGGTGAAAATTCGAAACATCCCCCAAACGGCCCCGTGGGTGGCACCAACACCTCCCACCGGACGAATGTGACTCGTATTCTCTGACCACCCAGCCGTGGGACTCCCAGTTTGAGAATACGAATGTAATTTTCATATTTCTAGACTTTGGCTTCAAAACATGGCGTTAGAGGGTGAAAACTCGAAACAGCGCCCGAACGGCCCCGTGGGTGGCACCATCACCTCCCACGGGACCAATGCAACTAGTAGGAACTGGCCGCTTAGCCGCGGGACTCCCGATTTGAAAATATGATGATAATTTTCATATTTCTATACTTAGGCTTAAAAACATGGCGTTAGAGGGCGATAACTCGAAACAGCCCCCGAACGTCCCCGTGGGTGGCACCAACATCTCCCACGGGACCAATGTAACTCCAAGGACCTGACCCCATAGCCGCGGGACTCTCAGTTTTAGAATACGTCAGTAATTTGCATATTTCTACACTTAGGCTTAAAAACATGGCCTTAGTGGGTGAAGACTCAAAACAGCCCCGGAAAGGCCCCGTGGGTGGCACCAGCACCTCCCACGGGACCAATGTGAGAATACGATGGTAATTTGCATATTTCTAGACTTAGGCTTAAAAACATGGCGTTAGAGGGTGAAAACTCGAAACATCCCCCGAACGGCCCTGTGGGTGGCACCAACACCTCCCACGGGACGAATGTGACTCGTAGGAACTGACCTCCCAGCCGCGGGAATCCCAGTTTGAGAATAGGACTGTTATTTTCATATTTCTAGACTTAGGCTTAAAAACATGGCGTTAGAGGGTGAAAACTCGAAACAGCCCCCGAATGGCACCGTGGGTGGCACCATCACCTCCCATGGGACCAATGTAAGTCGTAGGAACTGGTCGCTCAGCCGCGGGACTCCCGGTTTGAAAATACGATGATAATTTGCATATTTCTAGACTTAGGCTTAAAAACATGGCATCAGAGGGTGATAATTCGAAACAGCCCCCAAACGTCCCTTTGGGTGGCACCAACACCTCCCACGGGACCAATGTAACTCCTAGGACCTGATCCCGTAGCCACGGGACTCCCGGTTTGAGAATACGACGGTAATTTGCATATTTCTAGATTTAGTGTTAAAAACATGGCATTAGAGGGTGAGAACTCGAACCAGCCCCCGAACGTCCCCGTGGGTGGCACCAACACCTCCCACGGGACCAATATAACTCGTAGGAACTGACCCCGCAGCCGCGGGACTCCCGATTTGAGAATACGACTGTAATTTTCATATTTCTAGATTTAAGCAAAACATGGTGTTAGAGGGTGAAAACTTGAAATAACCCCCGAACGGCCCCGTGGGTGGCACCAACACCTCCCACGGGACCAATGTAACTCGTAGGAACTGACCCCGAAGCCGCGAGACTCCCGGTTTGAGAATACGATGGTAATTTGCATATTTCTAGACTTAGGCTTAAAAACATGGCGTTAGAGGGTGAAAACTCGAAACATCCCCCGAACGGCCCCGTGGGTGGCACCAACACCTCCCACGGGACGAATGTGACTCATAGGAACTGACCTCCCAGCCGCGGGAATCCCAGTTTGAGAATAGGACTGTAATTTTCATATTTCTAGACTTAGGCTTAGAAACATGGCGTTAGAGGGTGAAAACTCGAAACAGCCCCCGAATGTCACCGTGGGTGGCACCATCACCTCCCATGGGACCAATGTAAGTCGTAGGAACTGGTCGCTCAGCCGCGGGACTCCCGGTTTGAAAATACGATGATAATTTGCATATTTCTAGACTTAGGCTTAAAAACATGGCATCAGAGGGTGATAATTCGAAACAGCCCCCAAACGTCCCTTTGGGTGGCACCAACACCTCCCACGGGACCAATGTAACTCCTAGGACCTGATCCCGTAGCCACGGGACTCCCGGTTTGAGAATACGACGGTAATTTTCATATTTCTAGATTTAGTCTTAAAAACATGGCATTAGAGGGTGAGAACTCGAACCAGCCCCCGAACGTCCCCGTGGGTGGCACCAACACCTCCCACGGGACCAATATAACTCGTAGGAACTGACCCCGCAGCCGCGGGACTCCCGATTTGAGAATACGACTGTAATTTTCATATTTCTAGATTTAAGCAAAACATGGTGTTAGAGGGTGAAAACTTGAAATAACCCCCGAACGGCCCCGTGGGTGGCACCAACACCTCCCACGGGACCAATGTAACTCGTAGGAATTGGCAGGGCAGCCGCGGGACTCTCGTTTTGAGAATACGATGATAATTTGCATATTTCTAGATTTAGACTTAAAATCATGGCGTTAGAGGGTGAGAATTCGAAACAGGCCCCGAATGTCCCCGTGGATGGCACGAACACCTCCCACGGGACCAATGTAACTCGAAGGAACTTTCCCCCTAGCCGCGGGACTCTCGGTTTGAGAATACGACGGTAATTTGCATATTTATAGACATAGCCTTAAAAACATGGCGTTAGCGGGTGAAAAATCAAAACATCCCCCGAACGGCCCCGTGGGTGGCACTAACACCTCCCATGGGACCATTGTGACTCGTAGGAACTCCGCTCGTAGTTACGGGACTCCCAGTTTGAGAATACAATGTTAATTTGCATATTTTTAGACTTAGGCTTAAAAACTTGGCGTTAGAGAGAGAAAACTCAAAACCGCCCCTTTGCGGCCTCGTGGGTGGACCCTTCACCAGCTCCGGACGACCCCTCAGGGAGGCCGACCCTTCATCAGGCTCCGGACGACCCCTTAGGGGGCCGACCCTCCCCCAGGCTCCAGACGACCCCTCGGGGCGCCGACCCTTCATAAGGCTCCGTACAACCCTCTGAGGGTACGACAGTACGAGGCCAGAATTGGGCCAGACTAACTACCGGAAGGACCTTTGCCCTCGGCCTCATATCATAGGCTGAGGGTGACATCATCATAAAGCGTGGTTTGGGAGACGCGTGGAACAGTGCGCGTCAGGCTCATATGGCACGTGGAAGACCGTTATAACCAAATCACACCCTCACGTGAGGGAATATTATGTCATCATTTGGCATCTACATGTGTCAACAGAAGATTGGCTAGATCATCATTCACATGCACCATGCATACTTGGGGGGTACACTACACCCCCGAAGACATATATATACATGTCACCTACAACCCTAGGGGGATCGATCAATAGAGGGATAATTGTAACCCTAACAGAATCTCTGCTTGTACACCCAGTAGAGAGAGAAAGTGAGCTCATGTGCATTGTATCCAAGGCCATTAGTGCCCATACTTAGTGAATCACACACTCACAGTGGATGTAGGCCTAATTGGCTGAAACACTATATATCATTGTCTTACTCCTCTTATCCTCACCTCTTTCTACATACTTATACACTTACATCTCTATGGCTGCCATGGTTACTATAGTTTGAGCTCATTATCACTTACATGGTGGTGCTAGATTTCAGCATCATCAGTTTGGCGCCGTCTGTGGGAAGCGAGAAGACATCTCTTCATTTGTACAGCTTGACCTCACTGGGCACTCTGGTGGTGAACCAGCTCTCCCCCTGTGCGGAGACATTTCACCATTGAAAGAGACCCATTAAGGTTCTCAATCTCACCAGTCTTTTTTCCAATTCAGCTGTTCACAGCTCAAACACATGGCACCATAGATGCCACCTCCACCACTTCCCCCACCAGATGATGGGGGAGGACCCAGTTCCAGTCAGCCACCACCTCAGTCTGAGATGGCTGATGTGGCGGCAGCCTTAAAGTCTCTGGCAGCAAGCCAGCGGATCATGCAGGAGCAGTTCACAGCTCTGAGCCAGAACATACTAAGACCACCGGGGGTCTCACCTGAGATGATTACTCTGGAAGCAGCTCCAGGACAGCATGAGGCCAGGGGACCACCCCATGCACCACGCAAAGACCTGCCACCTCCTCAGCGGCGTAAGGATGTTGCTGACCCCCGGCATTTACGCCTGGGGAGGCAAGGGAACCCTTGACCTGAGGACAGGTATGATGATCTGGAGGGAGAGGAGGCCCCCATAGAATGCTGGGAGCCGTATGAGGTCTCCAACAATACTGTACGTCCCCTCCAGCAGAGTAGAGGGAAATGAGGAAGACCAAATCCAGAAGATTACCCAAGAGGTTCCGCTTTTGATCGCTTGAGCAGGGGGTCAACCTTTGAGAGGCTGGGCCCAGTAAATGACCTGCGCGAAAAGTTGTCCAGATCAAGAAGTGCTACGAAGTCCAGAAGGGAGGTAGCACATGAATGACCCCTGGGACGAGATGACTATCAGGGGGAAGTAAACAGCCGACACAGGCCAGCAGCGGCAGGACCCTCCGTCCACCTCAAAGAGGCGGTAGGGGATAATATCGGCCAAGACGATCTTATGAGGCCCTAGAATGACTCGATCCAGTGATTGGAGGATAAGATTGGCGACATACTGAAGAGTCGTGACCCCCTTTAGAGGGGTTACACCATAGGCTCACCCTTTGTGGCGAAGATAGTCAACTTCCCCACGCCATCGAAGTTCAAGCCACCTGTGATCACCCCAAGATATGATGGGAGCACCAACCCCGTCCACCATGTTGAGATGTATCAGTCAGCAACAGACATATACTCTATCTCGGATGAGATGAGGTGTATTGCCTTCTCTGGTACCCTCACAGGCACTACACATGTCTGGTACACGTCTCTCCCAAAAAATTCCATTGAAAACTTTAAGCAGTTGGCAGACCGATTCATCCACAACTTCTGCTTCGGGATGAGGCCACAGAAGAAGACCACCCACCTGCTCTATGTTAAGCAGGGGAAAAATGAGAGTCTAAGAGACTACATAGCCAGATTCAACAAAGAGAAACTGGAGGTAGAAGATTATGAGGAGAACATAGCGATGACGGCCCTGATCGGGGGACTCCAAAAAGGGAAACTCTTATGGAAGCTTACTGAAGACCCCCCGAGGACGATGGCTGAATTGCTGTCAATGGCAGGAAAGGTGATGAACGCCGAAGAGGCGATGGCTGCGAAATATGAAGACGAAAAAGGAGGCATTAGTGGGGGTAAATACCCTAAGAAGAACAAAGAGGGGAAGAAGAGGTCTACGGACGATAAGTTTATGGGTTACACCCCTCTAATGGTCAACTGTGAACATATTCTCAGTGAGATAAAGAGTGACCGGTCCCTGAAGTGGCCTGAGAAGTTGAGGGCAGCCCCCAACAAGAGGAATAAAAACCTATGGTGTGAGTTCCACCAAGACCACGGCTACGTGACCGATAAATGCTTTGCTCTGAAAGATGAGATTGAGAGGATACTGAAAGAAGGAAAGCTCAGAAAGTACGTTGACAAAGGTGCCTTCAAGAGGGGCCGAGGGGACGACCCCAGGAAAAAGCGAGTTGATGCATGCAAAGAAGGTCCTCAAAAAAGAGGGGACGACCCTTCTGATGACGAGGATGACCTAGACCTCCCGCCGAGAGATGACCAAGGCCCAGTCAAGAGGCTAAATATAATCTCTCTTGGAGTGGGAATGATCTTCGGGGGTCTGGCAGGAGGAGGGTCTGAAGTCGCAGATAGGAAGGCCCACATGGCAGAAGCCAGGGCAGCGATGAAGACAGTACACTCGACTTCTCTGGAGGTCAAGTTAGAAAAGAGGAAGAAGGTTGATATGGACACTCTGATAGTAGGGTTCTCAAGAATGGACTTCAAGGGCCTGTTAGCCCCACATGATGACCCTCTCGTCACCACTGCCAGGGTGCATGGGTGCGAGGTGCTGAGGATATTAGTCAATGGGGGAAGTTCTGTAGATGTAATGTTTTGGCCATGCTTCAAAGCCTTAGGTCTCAGTCATGCTAGACTCGTCCCGTACCATCATCCATTGATTGGGTTCAGTGGGGAAAAGGTTCATCCACTTGGAGTGTATGAGGCCGAAGTCAGGATGGGGGACGAGTGGCCGAGGTGGCTTACTAAGAAGGTCAGTTTCTTTGTGATGGATGACCATGTGTTTTCAGCCTACAACATCATATTGGGCGGGTGGCCCTCAAGGGGTTTGAAGTTGTGCCGTCTACGGTCCATCAGATGATTAAATTTCCTACCCCCTATGGGGTGGGGGAGGTTCAGGGAGACAAGACCACAGCGCGTGAATGTTACTATAACTCCGTTGAAGAAAGAGAGGCACACAAGAGGGCTACTACTACTTACAATATTGGCACCCTAGACCCCAGGGATGAGACAAAATTAAAGAAAGGAGAGGCCGCGGAAGAGGTAGAATCCATCATCCTCGATGAGGATGACCCATAAAAAACCATCCAAGTCGGCAAGTCTCTGAAGCCCAATATCAAAGAAGACCTCATTAAACTGTTGAGGAGAAGACGAAGCATCTTTGCGTGGAGTCACGAAGATATGCCGGGGATCGACCCTGAAATCATGTGCCACAAGCTCAATGTGGTAGGGGGAGTAAAGACGGTGAAACAAAAGAGGATAATTTACTCTAGAGAAAAGTATGAGGTCATAAGGGATGAGGTCAAAAAATTAGAAGACGCTGAATTTATCAGAGAAGTCATCTACCCTGAATGGCTGTCCAATGCGGTCATTATCCCAAAGGCTAACGGGAAGTGGAGAATGTGTGTGGACTTCACTTACCTCAATAAGCACTGTCCCAAAGACAGCTTCCCTCTCCCCCGCATTGACCAGATGGCAGACGCTACCGCATGCCACGAGCTCATGAGCTTTACGGATGCCTATTCAGGGTACAAATAGATCTTCATGCACCCTGATGATGCGGAGAAGACAGCCTTCATTACTGATAAGGGGACATATTACTACAGGGTCATGCCCTTTGGCCTAAAAAATGCAGGGGCAACGTATCAGCGCCTTGTAAATAAAATGTTTGAAGACCAAATTGGAAAGTCTATGGAGGTTTATGTAGATGACATGCTGACTAAGAGTTTGAGGGCAGAGGACCATGTGGCAGACCTAGAGAGGACCTTTAAAATGATGGACAAATACCAGATGAAGCTCAACCCGGCCAAGTGCATCTTCGGGGTCGGGGCTGGGAAGTTCCTGGGGTTCATTGTCAACCAAAGAGGCATCGAGGCTAATCCCGAAAAGATAAAAGCCCTTGTTGAGATGAAGACTCCCAAGTCCATTAAAGACGTTCAGAGACTCATGGGGAGAGTTGCCGCCTTGAACAGATTTGTGTCCAGGGCCACCGATAGGTGTCTACCATTCTTCAAGATCCTCAGGAAGGACTTCGAATGGAGTGAAGAGTGTGATGAGGCTTTCAAGGAGCTAAAATCATATCTGGGGTCTCCCTTGCTACTGTCACGCCCCGTGCAGGGTGAACGACTTTATGTGTACCTCGCCGTCTCAGAGTCAAGCATCAGTGCAGCCATTGTGAGAGACGAAGACGGGATACAGAAGCCTGTGTATTTTAATAGCAAGGCACTTCAGGGGGCAGGGAAAAGATATCCAAGGATGGAGAAGTTGGCCTACGCCTTGATTCACGCATCGAGAAAGATTAAGCCATACTTCCAGTCCCATACAATGGTCATCCTCACTGACTCTCCTCTTAGGCAGGTCTTGCACAAGCCTGAAAAATCAGGAAGGCTAATGGCCTGTGCTATAGAGCTGGGGGAGTTCGACATTGTGTATCATCCTAGGACGGCCATTAAGGGGCAAGCATTGGCAGATTTTGTGGCCGAGTTTACTTGGGAAGACGATGAAGCCGAGGGTGAGAGCCTAGTGAAGACAGATACCTAACAAGGTAGACTCACCGACCCTTCTGCAAATAAGGCTGAGAGAAGCACCGCTAGAAGGAAGGTGGCTGAAAACGAAGAGGGAAGATACCTTTTTAGACAGGGGTCACTCATCGAGGGAAATTTCTCAGAAGAACATGCTGTGTGGAGTCTCTTCGTCGGCGGGTCTTCTTGCGAAAGCGGTAGTGGAGCTGGATTAATAGTATCAGCACCCGATGGCACAGACATTGAGTACGCCCTGAGATTCAATTTTAAGGCCTCCAACAACGAGGCTGAATATGAGGCCTTGATAGCTGGCCTCTCCTTGGTCAAATCTCTTAATGTCGGCCAAATTTTGGTTCATAGTGATTCGAGGCTAATAGTGAATCAGATACTAGGAGCCTACGAGGCCAAGGACGAGAGGATGTCTAGATACCTTGAGAATGTGCGATCATTATTGAAGAGCTTGAAAGAAGTAAGGTTAAAGAGGATACCTAGACTCGATAATGGTCGAGCCGACGTCCTCGCTAGGTTGGCCTCGACGACTAAGACAGACATAAGGAGGACAGTCCCAGTGGAAATTTTGCTTCGACCAACTATTGAAGATGCCGAGGGAACACTTGGCAATTGCCTGAATGTTTCTCAGGAAGCTTCATGGGTGGACCCTCTGATCAGATACATTAAAGAGGGAGAGATGCCAGAAGCAAGGCAAGAAAGGAAGGAGTTGAGATACAGGGCTGCAAAATTCACTGTCATCGGAGACACTTTGTACAAAAAGGGTTTTTTGCTCCTCTTACTTAGGTGTGTGCATCCCTCAGAAGTCCCTTCATTTTGCAAGATGTGCATGAAGGATCGTGCTCAATCCACGTTGGGGGTCGATCCTTAGCAAAGAGGGTGATCACCCAAGGCTACTGGTGGCCGACTTTGGGGAAAGATGCCGCAGCATATGTAAAAAAGTGTGATAAATGCCAAATATTTTCTACCATCCCTCATCAACCTCATCAGCCTCTTACCTCCATTACTTCCCCATGGCCATTTGCAGTGTGGGGGATCGACCTGGTAGGACCCTTACCGAGAGCAGTCAATAACTATCGGTTCCTCATCGTAGCGATTGACTACTTCTCAAAGTGGGTGGAGGCCGAACCGATGGTCACGATTACAGAGCAGAAGACCTTCCAGTTCATCTAGAAAAATGTGATATGCAGATATGGTCTCCCCAACACCCTCATCTCGGATAACAGGACTCAGTTCAAAAATACCTCTCTTCAAAAGTACTGTGAAAGGGTGAGTATCAAACAATTCTTCTCCACCCCTGGCCGACCTCAGGCCAATGGGCAGACAGAGGTTACAAATAGGACAATCCTAGATGGAATCAAGAAGAGGCTTGAGGAGGCAAAAGGAAAATGGGTCGAGGAGTTATATGCTGTGCTGTGGGCCTACATGATGACAGTGAGGACCTCTACCGGAGAGACTCCATTCATGCTAGCTTATGGCTCAGAAGCCGTCATCCCCACTGAGATTGGGTTTCCTACTCATAGGGTCCAAATGTATGACCCCCAGAGAAATGCAGAAGAGAGGAGACTTGACTTAGACCTAATTGAGGAAAGGAGGGAAGATGCTGAGATAAGACAAGCCGCCTACCAGCAGAGGACCGCAAGGTTTTACAATCAGAGGGTGAAACAGAGACCAATTGCAGTGGGGGACTTGGTCCTCAAAAAGACTTGGCAGAAGCCCAACGAGCTCCACCCTAATTGGTACGGCCCATATAGGGTCATCGATGAAGTCGTCCCAGGGACCTATAGGCTAGAAAAACCTGGAGGGGGAACCCTTTTCCAACCCATGGAATGTAGATCATTTGAAAAAATACTATCAGTAGTGTTGTAAGGTCTTGATGGACCGTAATTGTAATAGGTACTTCTTCGACAGAATACATTGAAAATTAATGAGAAATATCAGTGTTTCCCCTCATCTTGTGTTTGTCAGTTCTAGTGCGCATGGAAACATCTTCAAAGGTCAACCCTTGGCTATAATGAGGGCCAGTGGAGGGGACGACCCCACCACTGTCCTCAAGAAAGACGAGGGAAAACTTCATTAAAACCATTAGTTTGGTAATTTGATCCCTTGGCTATAATGAGGGCCAGTGGAGGGGATGACCCCACCACTGTCCTCAAAGAAAGACGAGGGAAAACTTCCTTTAAACCATTAGTTTGGTAATCTGATCCCTCGACTATAATGAGGGCCAGTGGGGGGGACAACCCCACCACTGTCCTCAAGAAAGATGAGGGAAAACTTCATTAAAACCATTAGTTTGGTAATTTGATCCCTCGGCTATAATGAGGACCAGTGGAGGGGACGACCCCACCACTGTCCTCAAGAAAGACGAGGGAAAACTTCATTTAAACCATTAGTTTGGAAATCTGATCCCTCGGCTATAATGAGGGCCAGTGGGGGGGACGACCCCACCACTGTCCTCAAGAAAGATGAGGGAAAACTTCATTAAAACCATTAGATTGGTAATTTGATCCCTCGGCTATAATGAGGACCAGTGGAGGGGACGACCCCACCACTGTCCTCAAGAAAGACGAGGGAAAACTTCATTAAAACCATTACTTTGGTAATTTGACCCCTCGGCTATAATGAGGACTAGTGGAGGGGACGACCCCACCACTTTCCTCAAGAAAGACGAGGGAAAACTTCATTAAACCATTGCTTTGGTAATTTGATCCCTCGGCTATAATGAGGACCAGTGGAGGGGACGACCCCACCACTGTCCTCAAGAAAGACGAGGGAAAACTTCATTAAACCATTAGTTTGGTAATTTGATCCCTTGGCTATAATGAGGGCCAATGGCGTGGACGACCCCACCACTGCCCTCAAGAAGGACGAGGTCGGAGAGGTTAGTGATAATAAAAAGCTCACAACACAAACCATACAAAAGGCAAATGGAAGACAGTAAAGGAGATGATAGTATAAATGAAGTGTCAAGTGTTATACAAAGTAGAGTACAAAAATGACAATTACATCAACAGGGTATGGGCTACAGACAGCCACCCTATGGGATAGCATCAGAGGGCAAGGCCTCAACATCCACGAGAGGGGTTTCCTCGATGACCGCAACTGGCTAATCATTAGATGTGCCGACCCCCTCGACTTGCACTTAGGATTCCACCTGGGACAGAGCCTCAGCGATCAGAGGGTCGTCCAATCTGACTGCTTCAATCGACGGGCGGACCGAGGAGACAACATCACCAAATCTGAGGACGACCCACCGGCAGGCCATCCTGATTCCTCTCTCTAAATATTCAAGGCCGAAGCCTTGAAACTCGTCAGAAATTTTATAAGCCTCAACAGCATCAGCCTCGGCTTTCTTGATAGACGCTTTAAGATTTGTCTTATGCTTGACCCCCATGTTGGTCAAGGCCTCGTCCTTTTCCTTGATAAGCAAGTCTTTGGCCTTAAGGTCCTCGTCAGCTAGTCCAGGATCCCTGCATGCTCAGTCCTGGTACTTTCCAACTCGGCCCTTGCAGTATCAAGCTCCAATTGAAGATCCACCTCATGCTGAATAACCCTCTCGGCTTCATGGAACTTTGCTTGGTTCTCAGCCATCCACTTGGTGGCCGAAGTAAAGGCACATACAGACTGCGCAATAAAAATAAACAGATGTCAAGAGGCCGAGGAAGCAGTTGGTGAAAGAATGAAATTAAAGAAGTAGGTCAAGACCAATACCTGTGCAAGGGCGTGCAGACCATAGTCGTACACTTTGGCTGGAGGCATCTTCGACAGGAATTCGCAATCAGCAGCCGAGGGAGCAGAAAACATTAAGGCCTTGGATGCCCTCTTGTTTGCGATCAGTGATGAGGGCTCGGCCCTCAGATGTGCCAGGTTTTGGGACCAGAAGGTCCCCATGCTGGACGAAGAAGCAGTCCCTTCAGATGCTTCGACCTCGGCCCTCGTCCGAGCATCCGGCCGAGGGTCAATAGGACTCTGAGGCTCCTTTCTTTTGTGGCTATCGGCGGTCGGCTCAACAACCGTCGGCCCAGCGACCTTCTTCTTCCTTGGAGCCTACTGAGGCTCCTTACCCTTCTTCTTGGCCAAGACGGATAGTAAGCTGGGAGCAGTCATTTCCCAAAGGTAGTCTGATACACCTGCAGGACGACCTGAAAAGGGTACGACACGTGAGAAAAGTACAGAGATAAAGAGAAAACACTTCAAAAAAGTAAAGAATGGAAAACGTTCAGTATAACTCACATAGTTCTGTCAGAGGGCCGACCCTCAGACCAGCTTCTTTGAGGAACCGAGGGGTCATCAAATCTTCAAATTTTACAATCTCACCCCCTCTCCCTCGTCCCCTCAGATACTCAACGATGTCCTATTCTTCCAGACTAAGTCCGTGGTCCGACCTGGCCTTCATCGATGGGTTAGACCATCTTCTGGGGACCCTCGGACCATCAGCAACAGGGGATGCCTCGGCGGAGAACTCCCAATCCCCAGAGACGAAAAATAATCTCTTCTTCCAATAATGGTTGGAGGTCTGCGCCACGTGGAGAAGTTTATTCTCAGACCTCCTTGCCCCTAGATGATAATACCCAGGCTGTTTGGATGAGGAGGTGATATTGTAGCAGGCCAAGAACATATCAGCCGAGGGCTCATCAGTGAAAGCACTCTTCCATAGGGAGATGTAACCTAGTATCGTCCTCCAGGAGTTGGGAGGAAGTTGAGAGGGGGCAACGCTAAGGGCCGATAAAATGTCTACGACGGCAGGATGTAAAGTGACTCTGACACCTACCTTGAACATCTATTCATACACAGCAACCTCTCCCTCTTCACCTTCAAAAACCCTCTCGTCCTCAGAGGGAACCCTCATGGTTATGTTGGGGGGCACTCAATAGGCATGTCTCCACAATAAAAGGTCGCGATCCTTAACTGAGGAGGTATAGGACGAGGCATGGGAGGTATCGACCTGGTCATCTGAATCATCGCCCTCGTCCTCAGTCCCCTCTCCCTCAGCCTCGTCATCTGCCAGATGTCCCTGGGGAAAGGCCATCTGGAATGCATGTGGAGATGGGTTGTCACAGGGACAGCCTCGGAGGGTACCATACCCTCGGCTTGTCGGCCCGGGCTTAGGTCAGATGTCTCTACTCTACCAGAAGGACCAGCGCCAGTTGGCGAGGATGCTCTCTCATCCATCTCACCTGACTAACACTCGGCTGGACGATGAGACGACCCACAAGACTCAGATCGCTCAAATGGTTTTATTGTGTATAGGGGAATAGGAAAGATGGGTCGTACCCAGTTAGGGTCGGCCCCTCGTCTCCTCTCCTCCTCTTCCTCTATTCGTCTGATCTCTGCAAAGAGTTTCTCTCTCAAGGAAGGGAATTCAGATGCTAAACTATAAAGAACTTTTGAGCATTAAAGGGGGAGACCCTAGACTTGGAGGAATTTGGGGAACTTAGCTACAAACAAGTGTTCAGTTGACCAAATTAGACTTTTGGATTAAAACAAGGGGAATCGATGGTTTTCACTCAAGAACACTCAAAAGACAGTCGCCAGAAAAGTTGGAAAATAACCCAAATCAAGCCCTACAAGCCTAAAATAGAAAATCAAAAAAGAAATTAAAGTGAAGAGGGCGTTGGTGGCCGAAGATTACCTGAAGAGAAAGGGTGAAGCTGCTAAGTCAAAGGCTCGAAGGCTGCAAAAATGGCAGGAAGGTTGGAGACTTGAGAGAGAGAAAGCTTGGGCGTGAAGAAGAAGAAGAAGAGAGAGAGTTCAAAAATCTCTTAAATACCTTATTAATGAGTGGGCCCGTTAACCAAGAAGGGTATCATTAGGGCACAAAGCCCTAGGCAAGATGTGCAGCCGCCATGCCTAGGAAACTGAAGTGGAAATGAGTGTCCGTCCAGGTGTCACTCACCTAACTGATTGTACATACATCACAATTATAATACTATCCCTCAGCCATCTCAACAGCATCTATGGATAAGGGCTGGGGGTGATTGATATACCCGTATATATCCTCAGCCCGGCTGAGGGCTCCCTCCAACCGGACGACCCATCAGGGCTGACCCTTCACCAGCTCCGGACGACCCCTCAGGGAGGCCGACCCTTCATCAGTCTCCAGACGACCCCTCGGGGGGCCGACCCTTCATCAAGCTCCAGACGACCCTCCGAGGGTACGACAATAGGAGGCCAGAATTGGGCCAGACTAACTACCGAAAGGACCTTTGCCCTCGACCTCATATCATAGGCCGAGGGTGACATCATCACAGCGCGTGGTTTGGGAGACGCGTGGAACAGTGCACGTGAGGCTCATATGGCACGTGGCAAACCGTTATAACCAAATCACACCCTCACGTGAGGGAATATTATGTCATCATTTGGCATCTACAGGTGTCAACGGAAGATTGCCTAGATCATCATTCACATGCACCATGCATACTTGGGGGGTACACTACACCCCCAAGACATATATATACTTGTCACCTACAACCCTAGGGGGATCGATCAATAGAGAGAAAGTGAGCTCATGTGCATTGTATCCAAGGCCATTAGTTCCCATACTTAGTGAATCACACACCCACGGTGGATGTAGGCCTAATTGGCTGAACCACTATATATCATTGTCTTACTCCTCTTATCCTCACCTCTTTCTACATACTTATACACTTACATCTCTATAGCTGCCATGGTTACTACAGTTTGAGCTCATTATCACTTACCTGGTGGTGCTAGATTTCAGCATCATCAATCGATATGACAAAATACATATTATTTCATATTTTGAAATGTTTAGTGCCTTATGCCTGAGCTGATACATATTATATGTTATTTGGCTGAATAATTTTGTTAATGATAATTTCTATGAGAATCAGTCTCAACAGGTGTTCAAGCAACTTATTAAATTCCACGGGTACAAGATTCAATCCCGACGAAAGCTCGCCCATGATCTTAAACTTATGGAAACTATTATTATTGCTCGGCATCATGCAATTTGCGTCGACAGATAAACCGGACATATATTATTTCATATTTTGAAATTGATATTTTTTGCCCGAGCAAATACATATCATATATTGATTATATTGACTATATTATCATGATAACTAATCAATTCAGCCTACACATATGGTAGGGCAAGTTATTACTTTTTACAGGTATAATTTTCGGTCTCGACTAAGTATTTGGCCGTGATTGGCTAGGAATCTTTTTAATGTTCCGATATATATATTCGATCGAGCATAAATAGCTACTCAGCCACAATCTTAAACTTCTGGAAAATATTTTCATTGTTCGGCATTATGAAGTTTTATCTCAGCGAGGAACTATTCATTTTATTATTGCTCTGATATATGCTCAAGCACGAATTATTCTCTATATCCATCCTATATTCATCTCAGCAAGGATCTCGACGAGATACTTATTCAGTTCTGAAGAGATCTGCAACATTTATTATATTTCACCCCCAACGGATAGTTGTTCTGGGTCATTTTTATTTATATTCAGACCCGACATTGTTCTCGGCCATAATCTTATAATCTGGAAAATATTTTTCTTGTTCGGCATTATGCAAAATTTTGCCTCGACATGATACTTATTCAGCTCTGAGGAGAACTACAAATTTTATTATATTTCACCCCCAACGGATAGTTGGTCGGGGTAATTCTTATTTATATTCAAGCCTGGAAAAGTACTCGGCCATTTTCTTATGTTTTGGAAAATACTATTCTAGTTTGGAATTATACAATTTCGCCTCCACATATCAGCGAGACACTTTATTATTATTCTGAATCATTCTTTATATCTATTCGGATGCATATTCTATATTTATCTCAGCATGGAGCTCGGCAAAATATTTATAATCATATATTCAGCTCCAAGGAGGTCTTCAGCATTTATTATATTTTATCCCCAACAAACTGTTGGTCAAGGAAATTCTTTTCTCTATATATATTTAGCAAACCAACTAAGGTTGGTCGGCATCAACAAACCACCAACTCCGGTTGGTCGGCATATCAGCAACCACCAACTCCGATTGGTCGGCAATAATCACCAATTCCAGTTGTCCGGTAATAATAAATTTAACCAACAATCTTGGCATCACGGGTGATCTCAAGGGACACCCCAAACTAGGCAAGAAGATGGGTGACCTCCCGAGGCATACACTGTCTAGGAAATAAGGTAATCTTAACGGGATTACTACAACTAAGCTGGAACATGGGATGAAAATCATTCCATTTCTTAGGCCTAAAGAGTGACAAGTCACTATAAACAAGCAGGACATTTTGTCCTTCTACAGATATATATATATATATATATATATATATATATATATATATATATATATATACATATTCACCAGTGAACAACAACGAAAGCATCTTACAAAGTATTTCCAAGAAAATGAAAATGCAAACATGCAAAGATCTCAGGGAGTTATTTCAGGGAACATTTCCTAGGCCTTATTTTTCCAACAAGACCAGCATACTTCAAGGCCAAGAAAGCATTCAAAGTTCATATTCCACACTTGGGGGATTCTATTAAAAATTTATTTATTCATTCGGTGGCACATTCTCATAACATCATGCAGTCGAGCATCGAATTCAACTCCACAAACTTACATGGTCAGGGCCCCGACGAATCATCATTCAAGAGTTATTTTTCTTGCTCAGGAATTAGTTTTGATATTGAAGTTAAGGAGGCATATTGAAGTTCAGGAGGCGTATTCAGAAGTTTAAGAGGCATATTCAGGAGTTAGTTGTGCTGTTGAAGTTTAAGATGTATATTCAGGAGTTATTATGAACATGCTATTGAAGTTCAGGAGTCAAATTCAGCATCTACATCACTGAGATCTTTACTACTACTGTCCCGACCAACATTAAAGAAGTAGTTGTATGAAAATGTTTCGAAGTTCACCACTAGATTGGTACTAATCAGATTGAAAGAGTTGGGTTCAAAAGCTAGCATGTTACTCGATAAAGTATTCAGAGGAGCATAAATCAGAAAAATCAAGCACGTGAAGTTAACACTTAGTTGCTCGGCAAAGAAGGCAGTTTGTCGGCTAGCAAACAAATCAATATACTTGAAGATTATGACAAGCTACAAGCTGCATACTATGGCATGGCTGCATCCAAATTCCCAGGGGTGATATATAACACACGTTCTCTTGACGAACAGAGTTTCTCAAAAGAGATATTAGCAACCATCGATCAGCCTTCATCATATGTCGTTCAGGAGTTAGTGCACTTTATGTTGAACAAATCAAGAAGGAAGATCAAGAATTTCATGAGAACCGAGCAACATTGCAGAATAAATACTCCATCCTTTCAATGAACCATCAAGCATGGAGCATTAGGGGCTCCTGTTGATGCAAAAATTATCCATCTACGAGGACTAGTAAAAAAGGACACATGTCATCCTCCGTGGCAATATTTATACTTGTGCGGCAACCGAGGAGAGTTAGTCGGGACCCGAGGAGAGTTGGTCGGTATACCAACCAACACATGGCAAACCAAGCAACTCAAGGAAGATCAACCATCCTAGATGACCAACAGTTAGATTTGTTGTATAGAGATATAAATGTCTGAATGTATAAAAACATTGTATCTCTTTAACTCCCATCATTATAAATACATGTATTCCCTTAGCCAAAGGAGGGACAACTAAGAAACACCATACACAAGATACACGTCTCTCTCTCTCTACAACATAGTGTGCAATCATTACACCAAAACTGGCGATTGGTCACAACTAAAATCCCTAACCAAAGCTGTGGGTCGCGGACTTGGGCCGTGACTATTTTGGGCGTGACTATTTTCATGGGTCGCAGACCAAGTCCGTGACCAAAAAATGGTCACGGCTGAGAGGGGTCACGGCAGATGGTTGCGGACTTAGGCCGTGACCCATGTCGTGACGGGTCGCGGCCCTCACTTGTGACCCACAACCGTGACAAATTGGTCGCGGCCAAAGTCCGCGACCCACAACCGTGACGAAAAAAATAAAAAAACTGGTCACGCCACCGTGATAAAAAAATGGTCGCGTACGTTGGCCGCGACCATTTTTATGCACGACGAAAAAATAAAAATGGTCATGGACAAAGTCCATGACCATATTTAACTATAATTTAAAAAAATGTATTTTTTTGGTCCAATCCTAAAATTGGGGGTCCTGATAGTGCACCATCAGTTGCTACGTGTAACGTTTGATATGTATGAGGTGTTACAAATATTTATTATTGGCAAAACAATAAAAAAAATCACAAATTGCGAATCGAGAACGTTGTTAATAAACAAATATATATACAAACTTATAAATATTGCAAGTCTTAATAAATCACGGACCAAAAAAAAATTGGCCAGAGTTTCCTTTATTTTCTTGACATTCCAAAACCTGTAAATGTAAAACCTACTTCTTATATAGCCCGCACGGCCGTAAAGTTCAACAATAAAATTATAAAATCCCTCATGGCCATAAAACTAAACAATAAAAGCCCACACGGCTGTAACACTAAAAATAAATTCCTGAATGTCCACAACATATAAACAATCTTCATGATGCAGACAATTACCTCCTTCGTTTGTTCCGCGTGCAAAAATCTTACAAATGATAGGATACATAAAAAAAATATCTGTAACCAAATAGTTTTACAAAAAAATTAATCAAGCTGAAAAATTGCATATATGAGTTAAAATTATCAGTAACCAAGTAGAAATATGCAAATTATCATCGTATTCTCAAATTGGGAGACCCGCGACTGCGGGGTCAGTTCCTACGAGTTACATTAGTCCCGTGGGAGGTGTTGGTGCCACCCACGGGTCCGTTCGGGGGTTGTTTCGAGTTTTCACCCTCTAACACCATGTTTTGCTTAAGTCTAGAAATATGCAGATTACTGTCATATTCTCAAACCGGGAGTCCCGCGGCTGCGGGGTCAGTTCCTACGAGTCACATTGATCCTGTGGGAGGTGTTGGTGCCACCCACAGGGCCGTTCGGGGCCTGTTTCTAGTTTTCACCCACTAACGCCATGTTTTTAAGCCTAAGTCTAGAAATATGCAAATTACCTTCGTACCCTCTGTAACACCCCGCCCGCCCGGGGAGAGCGAACGGAGAGCTAATGCAATAAAATAAATCCAAATCCACAAGTAACAAGGTATAGAGCATCTAAATAAACCCACAATAATATAAATCCACTAATCTCAATCTCTTCAATTACAACAAGTCTCTCGAATTACATACAACAACTAACTCGAAAATAAAATACAAATCTCCAATGCTCTATACAACAAAATAAATACAATCTTCTCAAATATATTCTCGAATATTCTTCCCAAAATATCCAAGTTAAAATAAATCTCCAATAATCCATAGCGCCCAAATCCACGCTAACCTTCCAACTAAAAGAAATTATGGGGAAGTACACAATACGACAGGAAAGATGCTCAACAAATATATGTTAGCGATGAATAAAGCGTAACAACACGAGTACGGATATTTAAATCAAATGCAAATCTCAATAGCATTTTATCAATATAATTTCTCAACAACACATTAACCAGGTCACCAGGCCTCACCCCATCCACATATGCTCTATCAAGACATAGCCCGGGAACCTCAAGATCACATCCTAAAGATCAACACAAAAGATCTACAGAAGCTCCTCCAAGAACCTCCAACAAAATAGCCCCAAGAACACCTTTAATCTAAGGTTGGAACTCACAAATATCGAGGGCCAATGTGTATATAAAAAGAAGAGGAATATAAAATATATTTGCTGCCAAAATTTGTGCCAAAAGTATGTTAAAAGGGTTGCCCACGACTTCCTTTTACAATGCAAAGAAATGAAGAGTTGGAAGTCAAAACAACACTTGAAAATTACTTAATGTTCGCCGACTTAGAATTCCAAGAGTTAAAAACATTTAAAAATCATTTTAAAATCCGTTTTAACTCCGTTTTCGAAACCGTTTGAAATTCTCGCCTTTAAAAATAATAACCAAAATATTTGAGCAATAAAAATAATTTTATCAAAAACTTTATTTTCCTCCATTTTCCAAAAATTAATTAAAATAGCCCAAAATTACGCGGGTTGTTACACCCTCAAACCGGGAGTCCTGCAGCTACGGGGTCAGTTCCTACGAGTTACATTGGTCTCGTGGGAGCGGGTGGTACCACCTACGGGGCTGTTTCGAGTTTTCACCCTCTAACGCCATGTGCTTAAGCCTAAGTCTAGAAATATGGAAATTATCGTCGTATTCTCAAACCAGGAGTCCTGCGACTGCGAGGTCAGTTCCTACGAGATACATTGGTCCCGTGCGAGGTGTTGGTGCATCCCACGGGGCCGTTCGGTGGTTGTTTCGAGTTTTCACCCTCTAACGCCATGTTTTGCTTAAATAAAAAAATATGCAAATTACCGTCGTATTCTCAAATCGAGAGTCCCGGGATAGTGGGGTCAGTTCCTACGAGTTACATTGGTCCCGTGGGAGGTGTTGGTGCCACCCACGGGGACGTTCGGAGAGTGTTTCGAGTTCTCACCCTCTAACGCCATGTTTTTTAGCCTAAGTCTATAAATATAGAAATTATCATCGTATTCTCAAACCGGGAGTTCCGCGGCTGTGCGACCAGTTCTTACGAGTTACATTGGTCCAATGGGAGGTGTTGGTGCCCCCCACGGGGACGTTCGTGGGTTGTTTCGAGTTTTCACCCTCTAACGACATGTTTTAAGCCTAAGTCTAGAAATATACAAATTATCGTCATATTCTCAAACTGGGAGTCCCGCAGTTGCGGGGTCTGTTCCTACGATTTAGATTGGTCCCGTGCGAGGTGTTGGTGGCCACCCATGGGGCCGTTCGGTGGTTGTTTCGAGTTTTCACCCTCTAACGCCATGTTTTTTGTAAATCTAGAAATATCCAAATTACCATCGTATTCTCAAACCGGGAGTCCCGGGACTGTAGGGTCAATTCCTACGAGTTACATTTGTCCCGTGGAAGGTGTTGGTGCCACCCACGGGGACGTTCGGGGGTTGTTTTGAGTTCTCACCCTCTAACGCCACGTTTTTAAGCGTAAGTCTAGAAATATGCAAATTTTTGTCGTATTCTCAAACCGGGTGTTCTGCGGCTACGAGGCCAGTTCCTACGAGTTACATTAGTCCTGTGGGAGGTGTTGGAGCCACCCGCGGGGCCGTTCGGGGGCTGTTCCGAGTTTTCACCTACTGACGCCATGTTTTTAAGCCTACATCTAGAAATATACAAATTACCATCGTATTCTCAAACCGGGAGTCCCGCGGCTGCGGGGTTAGTTCCTACGAGTTACATTCGTCCCGTGGGAGGTGTTGGTGTCACCCACGGGGACGTTCGGGGGCTGTTTCAAGTTCTCACCTCTAACTCCATGTTATTAAGCCTAAGTCTAGAAATATGCAAATTATCGTCGTATTCTCAAACCGGGAGTCCCGCGGCTACGGGGTCAGTTCCTACGAGTTACATTAGTCCCGTGGGAGGTGTTGGTGCAACATACGGGGCGGTTTGGTGGTTGTTTCTAGTTTTCACCCTCTCTTGCCATGTATTGCTTAAATCTAGACATATGAAAATTACCATCGTATTCTCAAACCGGGAGTCCCACGGCTGCGAGGTCAGTTCCCACGGGTTTCATTGGTCCCGTGGGAGGTGTTGGTGCCACCCACGGGGACATTCAGGGGTTGTTTTGAGTTCTCACCCTGTTACGCCATGTTTTTAATCCTAAGTCTAGAAATATGCAAATTATCATCGTATTCTCAAACCGAGTGTACCGCGGCAGTGCAGCCAGTTCCTACGAGTTACATTTGTCCCGTGGGAGGTGTTGGTGGCACCTACGTGGCCGTTCAGGGGTCTATTTCGAGTTTTCACCCTCTAACGCCATGTTGTTAAGCCTAAGTCTAAAAATATGCAAATTCCCAACGTATTCTAAAATCGGGAGTCCCGCGACTGCGGGGTCAGTTCCTACGAGTCACATTGGTCCCGTGGGAGGTGTTAGAGCCACGCACGGGGCCGTTCGGGGGCTATTTCGAGTTTTCACACTCTAACGCCATGGTTTTAAGCCTAAGTGTAGAAATACACAAATTAGCATTGCACCCTCAAATCGAGAGTCCCGCGGCTGAGGGGTCAGTTCCTATGAGTTACATTGGTCCCGTGAGAGGTGTTGGTGCCACCCATAGGGACGTTCGGGGGCTGTTTCGAGTTCTCACCCACTAACACCGTGATTTTAAGCCTAAGTCTTCAAATAAGTAATTTATCGTCGTATTCTCAAACTGGGAGTTCCGCGGCTGCGGGGCCAGTTCCTACGAGTTACATTGGTCCCATGGGAGGTGTTGGTGCCACCCACGGGGCCGTTCGGGGGTTGTTTCATGTTTTCACCCTCTAACACCATGTTTTGCTTAAATCTATAAACATGCAAATTATCGTCATATTCTCAAACCTGGAGTCCCGCGACTGCGGGGTCAGTTCCTACGAGTTACATTGGTCCCGTGGGAGGTGTTGATGCCACCCACGGGGACGTTCGGAGGGATATTTCGAGTTCTCACCCTCTAACGCCATGTTTTTAAGCCTAAGTCTAGAAATATGTAAATTATCTTCGTATTCTCAACCCGGGCGTCCCGTGGCTGCGGGGTCAGTTCCTACGAGTTACATTGGTCCCGTGGGAAGTGTTGGTTCCACCCACGGGATTGTTCGGGGGCTGTTTCGAGTTTTCACACTCTAACGCCATGTTTTGCTTAAATCTAAAAATATGCAAATTACCATCGTATTCTCAAACCGGGAGTCCCAAGGCTGCGGGGTCAGTTCCTATGAGTTATATTAGTCCCATGGGAGGTGTTGGTGCCTCCCACGGGGGCGTTTGGAGGCTGTTTCGAGTTCTCACCCTCTAACGCCATGTTTTTAAGCCTAAGTATAGAAATATGCAAATTATCATCGTATTCTCAATCCGGGAGTCCCGCGACTGCGGGGTCAGTTCCAATGAGTTACATTGGTCCCGTGGGAGGTTATGGTTCCAACCACGGGGCCGTTCGGGGGTTGTTTCGAGTTTTCACACTCTAACGCCATGTTTTGCTTAAATCTAGAAATATGCAAATTACCGTCGTATTCTCAAATCGGGAGTCCCGCAGCTGCAGGGTGAGTTCAGAAGAGTTACATTGGTCCTGTGGGAGGTGTTGGTGTCACCCACGGGGACGTTTGTGGGCTGTTTCGAGTTCTCACCCTCTAACGCCATGTTTGAAGCCTAAGTCTAGAGGTATGCAAATTATCATTGTATCCTCAAATCGGGAGTCCCGCAGCTGCGCGACCAGGTCCTACGAGTTACATTGGTCCCATGGGAGGTGTTGGTGCCACCCACGGGGACATTCGGGGGCTGTTTCGAGTTTTCACCCTCTAACGCCATGTTTCTAATCCTAAATATAGAATTACGCAAATTACCGTCGTATTCTCAAACTGTGAGTCACGCGGCTACGGGGTCAGTTTCTACGAGTTATAATGGTCCCGTGGGAGGAGTTGGTGCCACCTATGGGGCCGTTCGGGGGTTGTTTCGAGTTTTCACCCTCTAACGCCATCTATTGCTTAAATCTAGACATATGATAATTACCGTCGTATTCTCAAATCGGGAGTTCCGCTCCTGTGGGGTTAGTTCCTATGAGTTACAGTTGTCCCGTGAGAGGTGTTGGTGCCACCCACGGGGACGTTCGGGGGCTGTTTCGAGTTCTCACCCGCTAACGCCATGATTTTAAGCTTAAGTCTAGAAATATGTAAATTATCATCGTATTCTCAAACCGGGAGTCCCGTGGCTGCGGAGCCAGTTCCTACGAGTTACATTGGTCCCGTGGGAGGTGTTGATGCCACCCACGGGGCCGTTCAGGTGTTGTTTTAAGTTTTCACCCTCTAATGTCATGTTTTGCTTAAATCTATAAATATGCAAATTATCATCATATTCTCATACCGGGAGTCCCGCAGCTGCGGGGTCAGATCCGACGAGTTACATTGGTCCCGTGGGAGGTGTTGGTGCCACCCACGGGACCGTTCGGGGGTTGTTTCAAGTTTTCACTGTCTGGTTAAATCTAAAAATATGCAAATTAATGTTGTATTCTCAAATCGAGAGTCCCGGGACTGTGGGGTCAATTCCTACGAGTTACATTGGTCCCGTGGGAGGTGTTGGTGCCAGTCACGGGGATGTTTGGGGGCTATTTCGAGTTTTCACTTACTAACGCCATGTTTTTAAGCCTAAATATTGAAATATGCAAATTACCATCGTATTCTCAAACCGTGAGTCTCGCGGCTACTGGGTCAGTTGCTACGAGTTATATTGGTCCCGTGGGAGGAGTTGGTGCCACCTATGGGGCCGTTCGGGAGTTGTTTCGAGTTTTCACACTCGAACGCCATGTTTTGCTTAAATCTAGAAATATGCAAATTACCATCGTATTCTCAAATCGGGAGTCCCGCAGCTGCAGGGTCAGTTCCGAAGAGTTACATTCGTCCCATGGGAGGTGTTGGTGTCACCCACGGGGACGTTCGTGAGCTATTTCGAGTTCTCACCCTCTAACGCCATGTTTGAAGCCTAAGTCTAGAAATATGCAAATTATCATTGTATCCTTAAATTGGGAGTCCCGCAGCTGCGCGACCAGGTCCGACGAGTTACATTGGTCCTGTGGGAGGTGTTGGTGCCACCCACGGGGACGTTCGGGGGCTGTTTCGAGTTTTCACCCTCTAACGCCATGTTTCTAAGCCTAAATCTAGAATTACGAAAATTACCGTTGTATTCTCAAACCGTGAGTCCCGCGGCTACGGGGTCAGTTCCTCCGAGTTATATTGGTCCCGTGGGAGGAGTTGGTGCCACTTATGGGGCCGTTCGGGGGTTGTTTCATGTTTTCACCCTCTAACGCCATGTATTGCTTAAATCTAGACATATGATAATTACCGTCGTATTCTCAAATTCGGAGTTCCGCGGCTGTGGGGCCAGTTCCTACGAGTTACATTGGTCCTGTGGGAGGTGTTGGTGCCACCCATGGGGCCGTTCGGCGGTTGTTTCGAGTTTTCCAACTCTAACGCCATGTTTTTCTTAAATATAGAAATATGGAAATTACCATCGTATTCTCAAACTGGGAGTCCCAAGGTTGCGGGGTCAGTTCCTACGAGTTACATTGGTCCCGTGGGAGGTGCTGGTGTCACCCACGGGGACGTTCGAGGGCTGCTTCGAGTTCTCACCCTCTAATGCCATGTTTTTAAGACTAAGTCTAGAAATATGCAAATTATCATCGTATTCTCAAACCAGGAGTCCCGGGGCTGCGGGGTCAGTTCCGATGAGTTACATTGGTGCCGTGGGAGGTGTTGGTGCCACCCATGTGGCCGATCGGGGGTTGTTTCTAGTTTTCACCCTATAACGCCATGTTTCATTTAAATCTAGAAATATGAAAATTAACATCGTATTCTCAAACCGGGAGTCCCGGGACTGCGGGGTCAATTCCTACGAGTTACATTGGTCCCGTGAGAGGTGTTGGTGCCAGTCACGGGGACGTTCAGGGACTATTTTGAGTTTTCACTTACTAACGCCATGTTTTTAAACCTAAGTCTAGAAATATGCAAAATATCATCGTATTCTCAAATCGAGAGTCCCGCGGCTGCGCGGCCAGTTCCTACGAGTTACATTGGTACCGTGGGAGGTGTTGGTGCCACCCACGGGACGTTCGGGGGCTATTTTGAGTTCTCACCCGCTAACGCCATGATTTTATACCTAAGTCTAGAAATATCCAAATTATCATCGTATTCTCAAATTGGGAGTCCCGCGGCTGAGGGGCCAGTTCCTACGAGTTACATTGGTCCCGTGATAGGTGTTGGTGCCACCCACTGGGCGGGTCGGGGGTTGTTTCGAGTTTTCACCCTCTAATGCCATGTTTTGCTTAAATCTATAACCATGCAAATTACAGTCATATTCTCAAAACAGGAGTCCCGCGACTGTGGGGTCAGTTCCTATAAGTTACATTGGTCCCGTGGGAGGTGTTGGTGCCACCCACGGGGACGTTCGGGGGGCTGTTTTGAGTTCTCACCCTCTAACGCTACGTTTTTAAGACTAAGTCTAGAAATATGTAACTTATCATCGTATTCTCAAACCCGGAGTCCCCCTGGCTGCGGGGCCAGTTTCTACGAGTTACATTGGTCCCGTGGGAGGTGTTGGTGCCACCCACGGGGCCGTTCGGGGGTTGTTTCGAGTTTTCACACTCTAACGCCATGTTTTTCTTAAACCTAGAAATATGCAAATTACCATCGTATTCTCAAATCGGGAGTCCCAAGCGTACGGGGTCAGTTCCTACGAGTTACATTGGTCCTGTGGGAGGTGTTGGTGTCACCCACGGGACGTTCGGGGGCTGTTTCGAGTTCACACCCTCTAACGCCATGTTTTTATGCCTAAGTCTAGAAGTAGGCAAATTATCATCGTATTCTCAAACCGAGAGTGCCGCGGCTGTGGGGACAGTTCCTACGAGTTACATTGGTCCCATGGGAGGTGTTGGCGGCAACCACGGGGCCGTTCGGGGGTTGTTTCGAGTTTTCACCCTCTAACGCCATGTTTTTAAGCCTGAGTGTAGAAATACACAAATTACCATCGTACCCTCAAATCGGGAGTCCCGCGGTTGCGAGATCAGTTCCTACGAGTTATATTGGTCCCGTGAGAGGTGTTGGTTCCACCCACGGGGACGTTCGGGGGCTGTTTTGAATTCTCACCCTCTAACGCCATGATTTTAAGCCTAAGTCTAAAAATATGAAAATTATCATCGTATTCTCAAAGCGGGAGTCCCGAGACTGCGGGGTCAGTTCCTACGAGTTACAGTGGTCCCGTGGGAGGTGTTAGTGCCACCTATGGGGACGTTCGGGGGCTATTTCGAGTTTTCACCTTCTAACGTCATGTTTTAAAGCCTAAATCTAGAAATACACAAATTACCATCGTATTGTCAATCCGGGAGTCCCGCGGCTGCGAGGTCAGTTCCTACAAGTACCATTGGTCCCGTGGGAGGTGTTGGTGCCACCCACGGGGACGTTCGGGGGTTGTTTCGAGTTCTCACCCTCTAACGCCATGTTTTTAAGCCTAAGTCTAGAAATTTGCAAATTATCATCGTATTCACAAACCAGGAGTCCCGCGACTGCGGGGTCAGTTCCTACAAGTTACATTGGTCCCGTGGGAGGTGTTGGTGCCACCTAGGGGGCCCTTCGGGGGTTGTTTCGAATTTTCACCCTCTAATGCCATGTTTTGCTTAAATCTATAAACATGCAATTTACTGTCGTATTCTCAAACAGAGAGCCCCGCGACTGCGGGGTCAGTTCCTACGAGTTACATTTGTCCCGCGGGAGGTTATGGTTCCAACCACGGGGCCGTTCGGGGGTTGTTTCGAGTTTTCACACTCTAACGCCATGTTTTGCTTAAATCTAGAAATATGCAAATTACCGTCGTATTCTCAAATCGGGAGTCCCGCGGCTGCAGGGTGAGTTCAGAAGAGTTACATTGGTCCTGTGGGAGGTGTTGGTGTCACCCACGGGGACGTTTGTGGGCTGTTTCAAGTTCTCACCCTCTAACGCCATGTTTGAATCCTAAGTCTAGAGGTATGCAAATTATCGTTGTATCCTCAAATCGGGAGTCCCGCAGCTGCACGACCAGGTCCTACGAGTTACATTGGTCCCATGGGAGGTGTTGGTGCCACCCACGGGGACATTTAGGGGCTGTTTCGAGTTTTCACCCTCTAACGCCATGTTTCTAATCCTAAATATAGAATTACGCAAATTACCGTCGTATTCTCAAACTGTGAGTCACGCGGCTACGGGGTCAGTTTCTACGAGTTATAATGGTCCCGTGGGAGGAGTTGGTGCCACCTATGGGGCCGTTCGGGGGTTGTTTCGAGTTTTCACCCTCTAACGCCATCTATTGCTTAAATCTAGACATATGATAATTACCGTCGTATTCTCAAATCGGGAGTTCCGCTCCTGTGGGGTTAGTTCCTATGAGTTACAGTTGTCCCGTGAGAGGTGTTGGTGCCACCCACGGGGACGTTCGGGGGCTGTTTCGAGTTCTCACCCGCTAACGCCATGATTTTAAGCTTAAGTCTAGAAATATGTAAATTATCATCGTATTCTCAAACCGGGAGTCCCGTGGCTGCGGAGCCAGTTCCTACGAGTTACATTGGTCCCGTGGGAGGTGTTGATGCCACCCACGGGGCCGTTCAGGTGTTGTTTTAAGTTTTCACCCTCTAATGTCATGTTTTGCTTAAATCTATAAATATGCAAATTATCATCATATTCTCATACCGGGAGTCCCGCAGCTGCGGGGTCAGATCCGACGAGTTACATTGGTCCCGTGGGAGGTGTTGGTGCCACCCACGGGACCGTTCGGGGGTTGTTTCAAGTTTTCACTGTCTGGTTAAATCTAAAAATATGAAAATTAACGTTGTATTCTCAAATCGAGAGTCCCGGGACTGTGGGGTCAATTCCTACGAGTTACATTGGTCCCGTGGGAGGTGTTGGTGCCAGTCACGGGGATGTTTGGGGGCTATTTCGAGTTTTCACTTACTAACGCCATGTTTTTAAGCCTAAATATTGAAATATGCAAATTACCATCGTATTCTCAAACCGTGAGTCTCGGGGCTACTGGGTCAGTTGCTACGAGTTATATTGGTCCCGTCGGAGGAGTTAGTGCCACCTATGGGGCCGTTCGGGAGTTGTTTCGAGTTTTCACACTCGAACGCCATGTTTTGCTTAAATCTAGAAATATGCAAATTACCATCGTATTCTCAAATCGGGAGTCCCGCAGCTGCAGGGTCAGTTCCGAAGAGTTACATTCGTCCCATGGGAGGTGTTGGTGTCACCCACGGGGACGTTCGTGAGCTATTTCGAGTTCTCACCCTCTAACGCCATGTTTGAAGCCTAAGTCTAGAAATATGCAAATTATCATTGTATCCTTAAATTGGGAGTCCCGCAGCTGCGCGACCAGGTCCGACGAGTTACATTGGTCCTGTGGGAGGTGTTGGTGCCACCCACGGGGACGTTCGGGGGCTGTTTCGAGTTTTCACCCTCTAACGCCATATTTCTAAGCCTAAATCTAGAATTACGAAAATTACCATTGTATTCTCATACCGTGAGTCCCGCGGCTACGGGGTCAGTTCCTCCGAGTTATATTGGTCCCGTGGGAGGAGTTGGTGCCACTTATGGGGCCGTTCGGGGGTTGTTTCGTGTTTTCACCCTCTAACGCCATGTATTGCTTAAATCTAGACATATGATAATTACCGTCGTATTCTCAAATCCGGAGTTCCGCGGCTGTGGAGCCAGTTCCTACGAGTTACATTGGTCCTGTGGGAGGTGTTGGTGCCACCCATGGGGCCGTTCGGCGGTTGTTTCGAGTTTTCAAACTCTAACGCCATGTTTTTCTTAAATATAGAAATATGGAAATTACCATCGTATTCTCAAACTTGGAGTCCCAAGGTTGCGGGGTCAGTTCCTACGAGTTACATTGGTCCCGTGGGAGGTGCTGGTGTCACCCACGGGGACGTTCGGGGGCTGCTTCGAGTTCTCACCCTCTAATGCCATGTTTTTAAGACTAAGTCTAGAAATATGCAAATTATCATCGTATTCTCAAACCAGGAGTCCCGGGGCTGCGGGGTCAGTTCCGATGAGTTACATTGGTGCCATGGGAGGTGTTGGTGCCACCCATGTGGCCGATCGGGGGTTGTTTCTAGTTTTCACCCTATAACGCCATGTTTCGTTTAAATCTAGAAATATGAAAATTAACGTCGAATTCTCAAACCGGGAGTCCCGGGACTGCGGGGTCAATTACTACGAGTTTCATTGGTCCCGTGAGAGGTGTTGGTGCCAGTCACGGGGACGTTCGGGGACTATTTTGAGTTTTCACTTACTAACGCCATGTTTTTAAACCTAAGTCTAGAAATATGCAAAATATCATCGTATTCTCAAATCGAGAGTCCCGCGGCTGCGCGGCCAGTTCCTACGAGTTACATTGGTACCGTGGGAGGTGTTGGTGCCACCCACGGGACGTTCGGGGGCTATTTTGAGTTCTCACCCGCTAACGCCATGATTTTATACCTAAGTCTAGAAATATCCAAATTATCATCGTATTCTCAAACTGGGAGTCCCGCGGCTGCGGGGATAGTTCCTACGAGTTACATTGGTCCCGTGATAGGTGTTGGTGCCACCCACTGGGCGGTTCGGGGGTTGTTTCGAGTTTTCACCCTCTAATGCCATGTTTTGCGTAAATCTATAAACATGCAAATTACAGTCATATTCTCAAAACGGGAGTCCCGCGACTGTGGGGTCAGTTCCTACAAGTTACATTGGTCCCGTGGGAGGTGTTGGTGCCACCCACGGGGATGTTCGGGGGGCTGTTTTGAGTTCTCACCCTCTAACGCTATGTTTTTAAGACTAAGTCTAGAAATATGTAACTTATCATCGTATTCTCAAACCGGGAGTCCCCCTGGCTGTGGGGCCAGTTTCTACGAGTTACATTGGTCCCGTGGGAGGTGTTGGTGCCACCCACGGGGCCGTTCGGGGGTTGTTTCGAGTTTTCACACTCTAACGCCATGTTTTGCTTAAACCTAGAAATATGCAAATTACCATCGTATTCTCAAATCGGGAGTCCCAAGCGTGCGGGGTCAGTTCCTACGAGTTACATTGGTCCTGTGGGAGGTGTTGGTGTCACCCACGGGGACGTTCGGGGGCTGTTTCGAGTTCACACCCTCTAACGCCATGTTTTTATGCCTAAGTCTAGAAGTAGGCAAATTATCATCGTATTCTCAAACCGAGAGTGCCGCAGCTGTGGGGTCAGTTCCTACGAGTTACATTGGTCCCATGGGAGGTGTTGGTGGCAACCACGGGGCCGTTCGGGGGTTGTTTCGAGTTTTCACCCTCTAACGCCACGTTTTTAAGCCTAAGTGTAGAAATACACAAATTACCATCGTACCCTCAAATCGGGAGTCCCGCGGTTGCGAGATCAGTTCCTACGAGTTATATTGGTCCCGTGAGAGGTGTTGGTGCCACCCACGGGGACGTTCGGGGAGTGTTTTGAATTCTCACCCTCTAACGCCATGATTTTAAGCCTAAGTCTAAAAATATGAAAATTATCATCGTATTCTCAAACCGGGAGTCCCGAGACTGCGGGGTCAGTTCCTACGAGTTACAGTGGTCCCGTGGGAGGTGTTAGTGCCACCTATGGGGACGTTCGGGGGCTATTTCGAGTTTTCACCTTCTAACGTCATGTTTTAAAGCCTAAATCTAGAAATACACAAATTACCATCGTATTGTCAATCCAGGAGTCCCGCGGCTGCGAGGTCAGTTCCTACAAGTTACATTGGTCCCGTGGGAGGTGTTGGTGCCACCCACGGGGTCGTTCGGGGGTTGTTTCGAGTTCTCACCCTCTAACGCCATGTTTTTAAGCCTAAGTCTAGAAATTTGCAAATTATCATCGTATTCACAAACCAGGAGTCCCGCGACTGCGGGGTCAGTTGCTACAAGTTACATTGGTCCCGTGGGAGGTGTTGGTGCCACTTACGGGGCCCTTCGGGGGTTGTTTCGAATTTTCACCCTCTAATGCCATGTTTTGCTTAAATCTATAAACATGCAATTTACTATCGTATTCTCAAATAGAGAGCCCCGCGACTGCGGGGTCAGTTCCTACGAGTTACATTTGTCCCGCGGGAGGTGTTGGTGCCACCCACGAGGACGTTCGAGGGGCTGTTTCGAGTTCTCACCCTCTAACGCCATGTTTTTAAGCCTAAGTCTAGAAATATCTAAATTACCATTGTACCCTAAAATGTGGAGTCCCTCGGTTGCCGGGTCAGTTCCTACGAGTTATATTGGTCCCGTGAGAGGTGTTGATGCCACCCAAGGGGACGTTCGGGGGCTGTTTCAAGTTCTCACCCTCTAACGCCATGATTTTAAGCCTAAGTCTAAAAATATGCGAATTATCATCGTATTCTCAAATCGGGAGTCTCGGGACTGCGGGGTCAGTTCCTACGAGTTACAGTGGTCCCGTGGGAGGTGTTAGTGCCACCTACGGGAACGTTCGGGGGCTGTTTCGAGTTTTCACCTACTAACGTCATGTTTTAAAGCCTAAATCTAGAAATACACAAATTACCATCGTATTGTCAAACCGGGAGTCCCGCGGCTGAGAGATCAGTTCCTACGAGTTACATTGGTCCCGTGGGAGGTGTTGGTGCCACCCACGGGGACGTTCGGGGTATGTTTCGAGTTCTCACCCTCTAACGCCATGTTTTTAAGCCTAAGTCTAGAAATTTGCAAATTATCGTCGTATTCACAAACTAGGAGTCCCGCGGCTGCGTGGTCAGTTCCTACGAGTTACATTGGTCCCGTGGGAGGTTTTGGTGCCACACGGGGCCATTTGGGGGTTGTTTCGAGTTTTCATACTCTCACGCCATGTTTTTCTTAAGTCTAGAAATAGTCAAATTACCGTCGGATTCTCAAATCGGGAGTCCCAAGGCTACAAGGTCATTTCCTACGAGTTACGTTGGTCCCGTGGGAGGTGTTGGTGTAACCCACGGGGACGTTCGGGGGTTGTTTTGAGTTTTCACACTCTAACGCCATGTACCATCGTATTCTCAAACCGGGAGTCCCAAGTGTACGGGGTCAGTTCCAACGAGTTACATTGGTCCTGTGGGAGGTGTTGGTGTCACCCATGGGGATGTTCGGGGGTTGTTTCGAGTTTTCACCCTATAACGCCATGTTTTGCTTAAATGTAGAAATATGCAAATTAACATCGTATTCTCAAACCAAGAGTCCCACGGCTGCGGGGTGAGTTCCTACGAGTTACATTGGTCCAGTGGGAGGTGTTGGTGCCACCCACGGGGACATTCGGGGGTTGTTTTGAGTTTTCACCCTCTAACAACATATTTTGCTTAAATCTAGAAATACAAAAATTACCGTCGTATTCTCAAATGGGAGTCCCAGGACTGCGGGGTCTGTTCCTACGAGTTACATTGGTCTTGTGGGAGGTGTTGGAGCCACCCACGGGACGTTCGGGGGCTGTTTTGAGTTCTCACACTCTAACGCCATGTTTTTAAGCCTAAGTCTAGAAATATACAAATTATCGTTGTATTCTCAAATCGGGAGTTCCACGGCTGCGTGGCCAGTTCCAGCGAGCTACATTGGTCCCGTGGTAGGTGGTGGTTCCACAAATGGGGCCGTTCGGGCGCTATTTTGAATTCACTTACTAACGCCATATTTTTAAGCCTAAATCTAAAAATATGCAAATTACCATCGTATTCTCAAATTGGGAGTCCCGCGGCTGGAGGGTCAGTTCCTACGAGTTACATTGGTCTCGTGGGAGGTGTTGGTGTCACCCACGGGGACGTTCGGGTGATGTTTCGAGTTCTCACCCTTTAACTCCATGTTTTTAAGCCTAAGTCTAGAAATATGCAAATTATCGTCGCATTCTCAAACCGGGAGTCCCGCGGCTACGGGGTCAGTTCCTACGAGTTACATTAGTCCCGTGGGAGGTGTTGGTGCCACCCACGGGGCCGTTCGGGTGTTGTTTCTAGTTTTCACCCTCTAATGCCATATTTTGCTTAAATATATAAACATGCAAATTACTGTCGTATTCTCAAACCGGGAGTCCCGCGACTGCGGGGTCAGTTCCTACAAGTTACTTTGGTCCTTGGGAGGTGTTGGTGCCACCCACAGGGACGTTTGAGGGGTTGTTTCAAGTTCTCACCCTCTAACGCCATGTTTTTAAGCCTAAGTCTAGAACTATCTAAATTATCATCGTATTCTCAAACCGGGAGTCCCACGGCTGTGTGGTCAGTTCCTACGAGTTACATTGGTCCCGTGGGAGGTTTTGGTGCCACACGGGGCCGTTCGGGGGTTGTTTTGAGTTTTCATACTCTCACGCCATGTTTTGCTTAAATCTAAAAATATGCAAATTACCATCGTATTCTCAAACTTGGATTCCCAAGGCTGCGGGGTCAGTTCGTATGAGTTACGTTGGTCCCGTGGGAGGTATTGGTGTCACCCACGGGGACGTTCGGGGGTTGTTTCGAGTTCTCACCCTCTAACGCTATGTATTGCTTAAATCTAGAAATATGCAAATTAACGTCGTATTCTCAAATTGGGAGTCCCAGGACTGCGAGGTCAATTCCTACGAGTTATATTGGTCCCGTGGGAGTTGTTGGTGCCAGTCACGGGGACGTTCGGGGGCTAGAAATATGCAAAGTACCATCATATTCTCAAACCGGGAGTCCCGCGGTTGCGGGGTCAGTTCCTACGAGTTACATTGGTCCCGTGGGAGGTGTTGGTGTCACCCACGGGGATGTTTCGAGTTCTCACCCTCTAACGCCATGTTTTTAATCCTAAGTCTAGAAATATGAAAATTTTCATCATATTCTCAATCCAGGACTCCCGCGGCTGTGCGGCCAGTTCGTACGAGTTACATTGGTACCGTGGGAGGTGTTGGTGCCACCCACGGTGACGTTCAGGGGTTGTTTCAACTTTTCACCATCTAACGCCATGTTTTTAAGCCTAAAGTATGGAACTTTGCAAATTATCATTGTATTCTCAAATCGGGAGTCCCGCGGCTGTGGGGTCAGTTCCTACGAGTTACATTAGCCCCTGGGAGGTGTTGGTGCCAACCACAAGGCCGTTCGGGGGTTGTTTCGAGTTTTCACCCTCTAATGCCATGTTTTTAAGCCTAAGTCTAGAAATATGCAAATTACCATCGTATTCTTAAACCGGGAGTCCCACGGCTGCGGGGTTAGTTCTTACGAGTTACATTGTTCCCGTGGGAGGTGTTGGTGCCACCCACGGGGCCGTTCGGGGGCTGTTTTGAGTTTTCACACGCTAACGCCATGTTTTGCTTAAATCTAGAAATATGCAAATTATAATCGTATTCTCAAATCGAGAGTCCCAAGGCTGCGGGGTCAGTTCCTATGAGTTACGTTAGTCCTGTGGGAGGTGTTGGTGCCTCCCACGGGGACGTTCGGGGGCTGTTTCGAGTTCTCACCCTCTAACGCCATAATTTTAAGCCTAAGTCTAGAAATATGCAAATTATCATCGTATTCTCAAACCGGGAGTCCCGCGGTTGCGGGGTCAGTTCCAACGAGTTACATTGGTCTCGTGGGAGGTGTTAGTGCCACCCACGGGGTATTCGGGGGTTGTTTCGAGTTTTCACCCTCTAACGCCATGTTTTGGTTAAATCAAGAAATATGCAAATTAACGTCGTATTCTCAAACCGGGAGTCCCAGGACTGCGGGGTCAATTCCTACGGGTTACATTGGTCCCGTGGGAGGTGTTAGTGCCAGCCACGGGGACGTTCGAGGGCTATTTCAAGTTTTCACTTACTAACGCCATGTTTTTAAGCCTAAATCTAGAAATATGCAAATTACCATCGTATTCTCTAACCGGGAGTCCCGCAGCTGCGGGGTTAGTTCCTACGAGTTACATTGGTCCCGTGAGAGGTGTTGGTGTCACCCACGGGGACGTTCGGGTCCTGTTTCGAGTTCTCACCCTGTAACGCCATGTTTTAAAACCTAAGTCTAGAAATATGCAAATTATTATCGTATTCCCAAACCGAGAGTCCCGCGGCTGTGCGGCCAGTTCCTACGAGTTACATTGGTATCGTGGGAGGTGTTGGTGCCACCCACGGTGACGTTCGGGGGTTGTTTCAAGATTTCACCATCTAACGCCATGTTTATAAGCCTAAAGTATGAAAATATGCAAATTATCATCGTATTCTCAATCCGGGAGTCCCGCGGCTGTGGGGTCAGTTCCTATGAGATACATTGGTCCCGTGGGAGGTGATGGTGCCAACCACGGGGCCGTTCGTGGGTTGTTTCGAGTTTTCACCGTCTAATGCCATGTTTTGTATAAATTTATAAATATGAAAATTACCGTCGTATTGTCAAAACGGGAGTACCGCGACTGCAGGGTTAGTTCCTACGAGTTACATTGGTCCCGTGGGAGGTGATGGTGCCAAATCACGGGGCTGTTCGGGGGTTGTTTCGCGTTTTCACACTCTAACGCCATGTTTTTCTTAAATCTAGAAATATGCAAATTACAGTCGTATTCTCAAATCGGGAGTCCCGCAGCTGCAGGTTCAGTTCCGAAGAGTAACATTGGCCCCATGGGAGGTGTTGGTGTCACCCACGGGAACGTTCGTGGGCTGTTTCGAGTTCTCACCCTCTAACGCTATGTTTGAAGCCTAAGTCTAGAAATATGCAAATTATCGTTGTATCCTCAAATCGGGAGTCCCGCAGCTGCGCGACCAGGTCCAACGAGTTACATTGGTCCCGTGGGAGGTGTTGGTGCAACCCACGGGGACGTTCAGGGGTTGTTTCGAGTTTTCACCCTCTAACGCCATGTTTCTAAGCCTAAATCTAGAATTATGCAAATTACCGTCGTATTCTCAAACCGTGAGTCTCGCGGCTACGGGGTCAGTTCCTACGAGTTATATTGGTCCCGTGGGAGGAGTTGGTGCCACCTATGGGGCCATTCGGGGGTTGTTTCCAGTTTTCATCCTCTAACGCCATGTATTGCTTAAATCTAGACATATGATAATTACCGTTGTATTCTTAAATCGAGAGTTCCGCGACTGCTGGGCCAGTTGCTATGAGTTACATTAGTCCCGTGG
Source organism: Sambucus nigra (assembly GCA_949130495.1). Lineage (NCBI taxonomy): Eukaryota > Viridiplantae > Streptophyta > Magnoliopsida > Dipsacales > Adoxaceae > Sambucus > Sambucus nigra. Next base: position 272,840,063 of record OX422221.1, on the reverse strand, counting down.
GAGGTGTTGGTGCCACCCACGGGGCCGTTCCGGTGTTGTTTCGAGTTTTCACCCTCTAATGCCATGTTTTGCTTAAATCTATAAACATGCAAATTATCATCATATTCTCAAACTGGGAGTCCCGCGGCTGCGGGGTCAGTTCCGACGAGTTACATTGCTCCCGTGGGAGGTGTTGGTGCCACCCACAGGGTCGTTCGGGGGTTGTTTCAAGTTTTCACCGTCAAAAGCCATATTTTGCTTAAATCTAGAAATATGAAAATGAACGTCGTATTCTCAAACCAGGAGTCCCGGGACTGCGGGGTCAATTCCTACGAGTTACATTGGTCCCGTGGGAGGTGTTGGTGCCAGTCACGGGGATGTTCGGGGGCTATTTTGAGTTTTCACTTACTAACGCCATGTTTTTAAGCCTAAATCTAAAAATATGCAAATTACCATCGTATTCTCAAACCGTGAGTCTCGCGGCTACGGGGTCAGTTCCTACGAGTTATATTGGTCCCGTGGGAGGAGTTGGTGCCACCTATGGGGCTGTTCGGGGGTTGTTTCGAGTTTTCACCCTCTAACGCCATGTATAGCTTAAATCTAGACATATGAAAATTACAGTCATATTCTCAAATCGGGAGTCCCGCGGCTGCGGGGTCAGTTCCTTTGAGTTACAGTGGTCCCGTGAGAGGTGTTGGTGCCACCCACGGGGACGTTCGGGGGTTGTTTCGAGTTCTCACCCGCTAACACCATGATTTTAAACTTAAGTCTAGAAATATGCAAATTATCACCGTATTCTCAAACCGGGAGTCCCGCGGCTGCAGGGCCAGTTCCTACGAGTTACATTGGTCCCCTGGGAGGTGTTGGTGCCACCCACGGGGCAGTTTGGGTGTTGTTTCGAGTTTTCACTCTCTAATTCCATGTTTTGCTTAAATCTATAAACATGCAAATTACCGTCATATTCTCAAACCGGGAGTCCCGCGACTGTGGGGTCAGTTCCTACGAGTTACATTGGTCCCGCGGGAGTTGTTGGTGCTACCCATGGGGACGTTCGGGGGGCTGTTTCGAGTTCTCACACTCTAACGCCATGTTTTTAAGACTAAGTCTAGAAATATGTAGATTATTGTCGTATTCCCAAACCGGGAATCCCGTGGCTGCGGGGTCAGTTCCTACGAGTTACATTGGTCCCGTGGAAGGTGTTGGTGCCACCCACGAGGCCGTTCGGCGGTTGTTTCGAGTTTTCACACTCTAACGCCATGTTTTGCTTAAATCTTGAAATATGTAAATTACCATCGTATTCTCAAATCGGGATTCCAAGGCTACGGGGTCAGTTCCTACGGGTTACATTGGTCCCGTGGGAGGTGTTGGTGTCACCCACGGGGACGTTCGGGGGCTGCTTCGAGTTCTCACCCTCTAATGCCATGTTTTTAAGACTAAGTCTAGAAATATTCAAATTATCATCGTATTCTCAAACCGGGAGTCCCGCGACTGCGGGGTCAGTTTCGACGAGTTACATTGGTCCCGTCGAAGGTGTTGGTGCCACCCACATGGCCGATCGGGGGATGTTTTGAGTTTTCAACCTCTAACGCCATGTTTTGCTTAAATATAGAAATATGCAGAATATCATCGTCTTCTCAAACCGGGAGTCCTGCGGCTGCGCAGCCAGTTCCTACGAGTGACATTGGTACCATGGGAGGTGTTGGTGCCACCAACGGAGACGTTCGGGGGCTATTTCGAGTTCTCACCCGCTAACGCCATGATTTTAAGAATAATTATAGAAATATCAAAATTATCATCGTATTCTCAAACCGGGAGTCCCGCGGCTGCGGGGCCAGTTCCTACGAGTTACATGGGTCTCGTGGGAGGTGTTGGTGCCACCCACTGGGCGGTTCGGGGGTTGTTTCGAGTTTTCACCCTCTAATGCCATGTTTTGCTTAAATCTATAAACATGCAAATTACAGTCATATTCTCAAACCGGGAGTCCCGCGACTGTGGGGTCAGTTCCTATGAGTTACATTAGTCCCGTGGGAGGTGTTGGTGCCACCCACGGGGACGTTCGGGGGGGTGTTTTGAGTTGTCACCCTCTAACGCTATGTTTTTAAGCCTAAGTCTAGAAATATGTAACTTATCGTCGTATTCTCAAACCGGGAGTCCCCTGGCTACGGGGTCAGTTCCTACGAGTTACATTGGTCCCGTGGGAGGTGTTGGGGCCACCCAGGGGGCCGTTCGGTGGTTGTTTCGAGTTTTCACACTCTAACGCCATGTTTTGCTTAAATCTAGAAATATGCAAATTACCATCGTATTCTCAAACCGGGAGTCCCAAGCCTGCGGGGTCAGTTCCTATGAGTTACATTGGTCCTGTGGGAGGTGTTGGTGTCACCCACGGGGACGTTCTGGGGCTGTTTCGAGTTCTCACCCTCTAACGCATGTTTTTAAGCCTTAGTCTAGAAATAGGCAAATTATCACCGTATTCTCAAACCGAGAGTGCCGCGACTGTGGGGCCAGTTCCTAGAAGTTACATTGGTCCCATGGGAGGTGTTGGTGGCAACCACGGGGCCGTTCGAGGGTTGTTTCGAGTTTTCACCCTCTAACGCCATGTTTTTAAGCCTGAGTGTAGAAATACACAAATTACCATCGTACCCTCAAATCGGGAGTCCCGCGGTTGCGGGGTCAGTTCCTCCGAGTTATATTGGTCACGTGAGAGGTGTTGGTGCCACCCACGGGGACGTTCAGGGGCTGTTTCGAGTTCTCACCCTCTAACGCCAGGATTTTAAGCCTAAGTCTAAAAATATGCAAATTATCATCGTATTCTCAAACCGGGAGTCCGGGGACTGCGGGGTCAGTTCCTACGAGTTACAGAGGTCCCGTGGGAGGTGTTAGTGCCACCTACGGAGACGTTCGGGGGCTGTTTTGAGTTTTCACCTACTAACGTCATGTTTTTAGGCCTAAATCTAAAAATACACAAATTACCGTCGTATTCTCAAACCGGGAGTCCCGCGGCTGCGAGGTCAGTTCCTACGAGTTACATTGGTCCCGTGGGAGGTGTTGGTGTCACCCACGCGGACGTTCAGGGGATGTTTCGAGTTCTCACCCTCTAACGCCATGTGTTTTAAGCCTAAGTCTAGAAATTTGCAAATTATCGTCCTATTCACAAACCAGGAGTCCCGCGGCTGCGGGGTCAGTTCCAACGAGTTACATTGGTCCCGCGGGAGGTGTTGGTGCCACCTACAGGGCCCATCAGGGGTTGTTTCGAGTTTTCACCCTCTAATGCCATGTTTTGCTTAAAGCTAAAAACATGCAATTTACTGTCGTATTCTCAAACCGAGAGCCCCGCGACAGTGGGGTCAGTTCCTACGAGTTACATTTGTCCCGCGGGAGATGTTGGTTCCACCCACGAGGACGTTCGAGGGGCTATTTCGAGTTCTCACCCTCTAACACCATGTTTTTAAGCCTAAGTCTAGAAATATCTAAATTACCATTGTACCCTCAAATCAGGAGTCCCGCGATTGCGGGGTCAGTTCCTACGAGTTATATTGGTCCCGTGAGAGGTGTTGGTGCCACCCAAGGGGACGTTCGGGGTCAGTTTCGAGTTCTCACCCTCTAACGCCAAGATTTTAAGCCTAAGTCTAAAAATATGCAAATTATCATCGTATTCTCAAATCGGGAGTCCCGGGACTACGTGGTCAGTTCCTACGAGTTACAGTGGTCCCGTGGGAGGTGTTAGTGCCATCTACGGGGACGTTCGGGGTATGTTTCGAGTTTTCACCTACTAACGTCATGTTTTTAATCCTAAATCTAGAAATACACAAATTACCGTCGTATTCTCAATCCGGGAGTCCCGCGGCTGCGAGGTCAGTTCCTACGAGTTACATTTGTCCCGTGGGAGGTGTTGGTGTCACCCACGGGGACGTTCGGGTGTTGTTTCGAGTTCTCACCCTCTAATGCCATGTTTTTTAGCCTAAGTCTAGAGATACGCAAATTATCATCGTATTCTCAAACCAAGAGTCCCACGGCTGTGGGGTCAGTTCCTACGAGTTACATTGGTCCCGTGGGAGGTGTTGGTGCCACCCACGGGGCCATTCGGGGGTTGTTTTGAGATTTCACCCTCTAACGCCATGTTTTGCTTAAATCTAGAAATACAAAAATTACGGTCGTATTCTCAAATGGGAGTCCCGGGACTGCGGGGTCTGTTCCTACGAGTTACATTGGTCTTGTGGGAGGTGTTGGAGCCACCCAAGGGGACGTTCGGGGGTTGTTTCGAGTTCTCACACTCTAACGCCATGTTTTTCCTAAGTCTAGAAATATGCAAATTATCGTCGTATTCTCAAATCGGGAGTTCCGCGGCTGCCCCACCAGTTCCTACGAGTTACATTGGTCCGTGGGTGGTGTTGGTTCCACCCACGGGGCCGTTCGGGCGCTATTTTCAATTCACTTACTAACGCCATGTTTTTAAGCCTAAATCTAAAAATATGCAAATTACCGTCATATTCTCAAATCGGGAGTCCCGCGGCTGCAGGGTCGGTTCCTACGAGTTACATTGGTCTCGTGGGAGGTGTTGGTGTCACCCAAGGGAACGTTCGGGGGATGTTTCGAGTTCTCACCCTCTAACGCCATTTTTTTAATCCTAAGTCTTGAAATACGAAAATTATCATCATATTCTCAATTCGGGAGTCCTGCGGCTGTACGGCCAGTTCGTACGAGTTACATTGGTACCGTGGGAGGTGTTGGTGCCACCCACGGTGACGTTCAGGGGTTGTTACAAGTTTTCACCATCTAACGCCATGTTTTTAAGCCTAAAGTCTGGAAATATGCAAATTATCATCGTATTCTCAAACCGGGAGTCACGCGACTGTGGGGTTTGTTCCTACGAGTTACATTGGCCCCTGGGAGGTGTTGGTGCCACCCATGGGGACGTTCGGGGGCTGTTTCGAGTTCTCACACTCTAACGCCATGTTTTTAAGCCTAATTCTAAAAATATGCAAATTATCGTTGTATTCTCAAACCGAGAGTTCCGCTGCTGAGCGACCAGTTCCTACGAGTTACATTGGTCCCGTGGGAGGTGTTGGTGCCACCCACGGGGCCGTTCGGATGCTATTTTGAGTTTTCACTTACTAATGCCATGTTCTTACGTCTAAATCTAAAAATATGCAAATTACCATCGTATTCTCCAATCGGGAGTCCCACGGCTGCAGTGTCAGTTCCTACGAGTTACATTGATCCCGTGGGAGGTGTTGGTGTCACCCACGGCGACGTTTGGGGGTTGTTTCGAGTTCTCACCCTCTAACGCCATATTTTTAAGCCTAAGTCTAGAAATATTCAAATTATCATCGTATTCTCAAAACGAAAGTCCCGCGGCAACGCAGCCTGTTCCTACGAGTAACATTGGTCCTGTGGGAGGTGTTGGTACCACCCACGGGGCCGTTCGGGGGCTATTTCCAATTTTCACCCTCTAACGCCATGTTTTTAAGCCTAAGTCTAGAAATATGCAGATTACCATCGTATTCTCAAACCAGGAGTCCCGCGGCTGCGGGGTCAGTTCTTACGAGTCACATTGGTCCCGTGGGAGGTGTTGGTTCCACCCACGGGGTCGTTCGGGGGTTGTTTCGAATTTTCACCCTCTAACGCCATGTTTTTAAGCCTAAGTGTAGACTTACGAAAATTATCGTCGTATTCTCAAATTGGGAATCCCGCGGCAACGGGGTCAGTTCCAACGAGTTACATTGGTCCCGTGGGAGGTGTTGGTGCCACCCACGGGGCCGTTCAGGGGTTGTTTTGAGTTTTCACCCTCTAACGCCATGTTTTGCTTAAATATAGAAATATGAAAATTACCGTCGTATTCTCAAATCGGGAGCCCCGGGACTGCGGGGCCAGTTTATACAAGTTACATTGGTCCCGTGGGAGGTGTTGGTGCCACCCACGGGGACGTTCAGGGGCTGTTTTGAATTCTCACACTCTAACGCCATGTTTTTAAGCCTAAGTCGAAAAATATCCAAATAATCGTCGTATTCTCAAACCGGGAGTTCCGTGGCTACGCGGCTAGTTCCTAAGAGTTACATTGGTCCCGTGGGAGGTGTTGGTGCCACCCACGAGGCCGTTCGGGGATTATTTTGAGTATTCACCCACTAACGCCATATTTTTAAGCCTAAATATAGAAATATGAAAATTACCGTCGTATTCTCAAATCGGGAGTCCCGCGGCTGCAGGGTCAGTTCCTACTAGTTACATTGGTCCCGTGGGAGGTGTTGGAGTCACCCACGGGGACGTTCGGGGGATGTTTCGAGTTCTCACACTCTAACGCCATGTTTTTAAGCCTAAGTCTACAAATATGCAAATTAATATCGTATTCTCAAACCGGGAGTCCCGCGGCTGCGGGGTCAGTTCCTACGAGTTACATTGGTCGCGTGGAAGGTGTTGGTTCCACCCACGGGGCCGTTCGGGGGTTGTTTTGAGTTTTCACCCTCTAACGCCATGTTTTGCTTAAATCTAAAAATATGCAAATTACCGTCCTATTCTCAAATCGGGAGTCCCGCAGCTGCAAGGTCAGTTCTACGAGTTACATTGGTCCCATGGGAGGTGTTGGTGTTACCCGTGGGGACGTTCGGGGGCTGTTTCGAGTTCTCACCCTCTAACGCCATGTTTTTAAGCCTAAGTCTAGAAATATGCAAATTATCGTTGTATCCTCAAATCGGGAGTCCCGCAACTGCGCGACCAGTTCTACAAGTTACATTGGCCCCGTGGGAGGTGTTGGTGCCACCCACGGGGACGTTTGGGGGTTGTTTCGAGTTTTCACCCTCTAACGCCATGTTTTGCTCAAATCTAGAAATATGCAAATTAACGTCGTATTCTCAAAAAGGGAGTCCCGCGGCCGTGGGCTCAATTCCTACGAGTTACATTGGTCCCGTGGGAGGTGGTGGTGCCTCCCACGGGGTCGTTCGGGGCCTGTTTCGATTTATCACCCTCTAACGCCATGTTTTTAAGCCTAAGTCTAGAAATATGAAAATTATCATCGTATTCTCAAATCGGGTGTCCCGCGGCTGCGGGGTCAGTTCCTACGAGTTACATTGGTCCCGTGGGAGGTGTTGGTGCCACCCACGGGGCCGTTCGGGGGTGGTTTCCAGTGTTCACACTCTAACACCATGTTTTGTTTAAATATAGAAATATGCAAATTATCGTCGTATTCTCAAACCGTGAGTTCCTAGGCTGCGGGGTCAGTTCCTACGAGTTACGTTGTTCCCGTGGGAGGTGTTGGTGTCACCCACGGGGACGTTCGGGGGCTATTTTCAGTTCTCACCCTCTAACACCATGTTTTTAAGCCTAAGTCTAGAAATATGCAAATTATCATCGTATTCTCAAACCGGGAGTCCCGTGGCTGCGGGGTCAGTTCCTACGAGTTACATTGGTCCCGTGGGAGGTGTTGGTGCCACCCACAGGGACGTTCAGGGGCTGTTTTCAGTTTTCACCATCTAACGCCATGTTTTTATGCATAAGTCTAGAAATATGCAAATTATTGTCGAATTCTCATACCGGGAATCCCGCGACTGCGGGGTCAGTTCCTACGAGTTAGATTGTTCCCGTGAGAGGTTTTGGTGCCACCCACGGGGCTGTTCGGGGGATGTTTCGAGTTTTCACACTCTAACGCCATGTTTTGCTTAAATCTAGTAATATGCAAATTCCGTCGTATTCTCAAACCGGGAGTCCCAGTACTGCGGGGATAGTACCTACGAGTTACATTGGTCCCGTGGGATGTGTTGTTGCCACCCACGGGGACGTTCGGGGGGCTGTTTCAAGTTCTCTCCCTCTAACGCCATGTTTTTAAGCGTAAGTCTAGAAATATGGAAATTATCATCGTATTCTCAAATCGGGAGTCTCGTGGCTGCGGGGTCAGTTCCTACGAGTTAGATTGGTCCCGTGGGAGGTGTTGGTGCCACCACCGGGTCCGTTCGGGGGCTATTTTGAGTATTCACCCACTAACGCCTTATTTTTAAGCCTAAATATAGAAATACGCAAATTATCATCGTATTCTCAAACCGAGAGTCCCGCAGCTGCGGGGTCAGGTCCTACGAGTTACATTGGTCCCGTTGGAGGTGTTGGTGTCACCCACGGGGACGTTCGGGGGCTGTTTCGAGTTCTCATCCTCTAACTCCATGTTTTAAGCCCAAGTCTAGAATTATACAAATTATCGTTGTATCCTCAAATCGGGAGTCGCGCAGCTGCGCGGCCAGTTCCTACGAGTTACATTGGTCCCGTGGGAGGTGTTGGTGCCAACTACGGGGACATTCGGGGGCTATTTCGAGTTTTCACCCTCTAACGCCATGTTTCTAAGCCTAAGTCTAGAATTATGCAAATTACCCTCGTATTCTCAAAACGTGAGTCCCGCGGCTACGGGGTCAGTTCCTACGAGTTACTTTGGTCCCGTGGGAGGTGTTGGTTCCAGCTATGGGGCCGTTCGGGGGTTGTTTCCAGTTTTCACCCTCTAACGCCATGTACTGCATAAATCTAGACATATGCAAATTATCGTCGTATTCTCAAACCGGGAGTCCCGCGGCTGCGGGGTCAGTTCCTACGAGTTACATTTGTCCCGTGGGAGGTGTTGGTGTTACCCACGGGGACGGTTGGGGATTGTTTCGAGTTTTCACACTCTAACGCCATGTTTTGCTTAAATCTAGAAATATGAAAATTACCGTCGTATTTTCAAATCATGGGTCCCGCGGCTGCTGTGTAAGTTTCTACGAGTTACATTGGTCCCGTGGGAGGTGTTGGCGTCACCCACGGGGACGTTCGGGGGCTGTTTTGAGTTCTCACCCTCTAACGCCATGTTTAAAGCCTAAGTCTAGAAATATGCAAATTATCGTCGTATTCTCAAACTGGGATTCCCGCGGTTGCGCGACCAGTTCCTACGAGTTACATTTGTACAATGGGAGGTGTTGGTGACACCCACGGGGACGTTCGGGGGCTGTTTTAAGTTTTCACCCTATAACGACATGTTTCTAAGCCTAAGTCTGGAATTATGCAAATTACCATCGTATTCTAAAATCGAGAGTCCCGCGGCTATGGGGTCAGTTCCTAAGAGTTACATTGGTCCTTTGGGAGGTGTTGGTGCCACCTAGGGACCGTTCGGGGGTTGTTTCAAGTTTTCATACTCTCACGCCTTATTTCGCTTAAATCTAGAAATATGCAAATTACCGTCGTATTCTCAAACCGGGAGTTCCAAGGCTACGGGGTCAGTTCCTACGAGTTACGTTGGTCCCGGGGGAGGTGTTGTTGTCACCCATGGGGACGTTCGGGGGATGTTTTGAGTTCTCACCCTCTAACGCCATGTTTTTAAGCCCAAGTCTAGAAATATGCAAATTATCGTCGTATTCTCAAATAGGGAGTCCCGCGGCTGCGCGACCAGTTCCTACGAGTTACATTGGTCCAATGGGAGGTGTTGGTTCCACCCACGGGGACGTTCGGGGGCTATTTCCAGTTTTCACCCTCTAACGCCATGTTTCTAAGCCTAAGGCTTGAATTATGCAAATTACCATCTTATTCTAAAATCGGGAGTCCCGCGTCTATGGGGTCAGTTCCTAAGAGTTACATTGGTCCCTTGGGAGGTGTTGGTGCCACCTAGGGGCCGTTCGGGGGTTGTTTCAAGTTTTCATACTCTCATGCCTTGTTTTGCTTAAATCTAGAAATATGCAAATTACCGCCTTATTCTCAAAACGGGAGTTCCAAGGTTGTGGGATCAGTTCCTACGAGTTATGTTGGTCCCGTGGGAGGTGTTGTTGTCACCCTCGGGGACGTTCGGGGGTTGTTTTGAGTTCTCACCCTCTAACGCCATATTTTTAAGCCTAAGTCTAGAAATATGAAAATTATCGTCGTATTCTCAAACCGAGAGTCCCGCGGCTGCGGGTTCAGTTCCTACGAGTTACATTGGTCCCGAGGGAGGTGTTGGTGTTACCCACGGGGACGGTCGGGGGCTGTTTCGAGTTTTCACACTCTAACGCCATGTTATGCTTAAATCTTGAAATATCCAAATTACCATCGTATTCTCAAACAGGGAGTCCCGTAGCTGCGGGGTCAGTTCCTACGAGTTACATTGGTCCCGTGGGAGGTGTTGGTGTCACCCACGGGGACGTTCGGGGGCTGTTTCTAGTTCTCACCCTGTAACGCCATGTTTTTATGCCTAAGTCTAGAAATATGCAAATTATCATCGTATTCTCAAACCGGGAGTCCCGGGGCTGTGCGGCCAGTTCCTACGAGTTACGTTAGTACCGTGGGAGGTGTTGCTGCCACCCACGGGGATGTTCGGGGGTTGTTTCGAGTTTTCACCCTCTAATGCCATGTTTTGCTTAAATCTATAAATATGAAAACTACCGTCGTATTCTTAAATAGGGAGTCCCGCGACTACGGGGTCAGTACCTACGAGTTACATTGGTCCCGTGGGATGTGTTGTTTCCACCGACGGGGACGTTCGGGGGGCTGTTTCGAGTTCTCTCCCTCTAACGCCATGTTTTTAAGCGTATGTCTAGAAATAAGCAACTTATCGTCGTATTCTCAAATCGGGAGTCTCGTGGCTGCGGGGTGAGTTCCTACGAGTTAGATTGGTCCCGTGGGAGGTGTTGGTGCCACCCACGGGGTCGTTCGGGGGCTATTTTGAGTATTCACCCACTAACGCCATGTTTTTAAGCCTAAATATATAAATACCCAAATTATCGTCGTATTCTTAAACCGAGAGTTCCGCAGCTGCGGGGTCAGTTCCTACGAGTTACATTGGTTCCGTTGGAGGTGTTGGTGTCACCCACGGGGACGTTCGGGGGCTGTTTTGAGTTCTCACCCTCTAACGCCATGTTTTAAGCCTAAGTCTAGAATTATACAAATTATCGTTGTATCCTCAAATCGGGAGTCGCGCAGCTGCGCGGCCAGTTCCTACGAGTTACATTGGTCCCGTGGGAGATGTTGGTGCCAACTACGGGGACGTTCGGGGGCTGTTTCGAGTTTTCACCCTCTAACGCCATGTTTCTAAGCCTAAGTCTAAAATTATGCAAATTACCATCGTATTCTCAAACCGTGAGTCCTGCGGCTACGGGGTCAGTTCCTACGAGTTACATTGGTCCCGTGGGAGGTGTTGGTGCCTGCTATGGGGCCGTTCGGGGGATGTTTCGAGTTTTCACCCTCTAACGGCATGTACTGCATAAATCTAGACATATGAAAATTACCGTCGTTTTCTCAAATCGGGAGTCCCGCGGCTGTGGGGTCAGTTCCTACGAGTTACATTGGTCCCATGGGAGGTGTTGGTGCCACCCAAGGGGCCGTTCGGGGGTGGTTTCCAGTTTCCACACTCTAATGCCATGTTTTGCTTAAATATAGAAATATGCAAATTACCATCATATTCTCAAACCGGGAGTTCCTAGGCTGCGGGGTCAGTTCCTACGAGTTAAGTTGGTCCCGTGGGAGGAGTTGGTGTCACCCATGGGGACGTTCGGGGGCTATTTTGAGTTCTCACCCTCTAACGCCATGTTTTTAAGCCTAAGTCTAGAAATATGCAAATTATCGTTGTATTCTCAAACCGGGAGTCCCGTGGCTGCGGGGTCAGTTCCTACGAGTTACATTGGTCCCGTGGGAGGTGTTGGTGTTACCCACGGGGACGGTCGGGGTTTGTTTCGAGTTTTCACACTCTAATGCCATGTTTTGCTTAAATCTAGAAATATGCAAATTACCGTCGTATTCTCAAATCAGGGGTCCCACGGCTGCGGTGTCAGTTTTTACGAGTTACATTGGTCCCGTGGGAGGTGTTGGAGTCACCCACGGGGACGTCCGGGGGCAGTTTTGAGTTCTCACCCTCTAACGCCATGTTTAAAGCCTAGGTCTACAAATATGCAAATTATCGTCGTATTCTCAAACCGGGAGTCCCGCGGCTGCGCGGCCAGTTCCTACGAGTTACATTGGTCCAATGGGAGATGTTGGTGCCACCCATGGGGACGTTCGGGAGCTGTTTCAAGTTTTCACCCTCTAACGCCATGTTTCTAAGCCCAAGTCTAGAATTATGCGAATTTCCATTGTATTCTAAAATCGAGAGTCCCGCGGCTATGGGGTCAGTTCCTAACAGTTACAATGGTTCCTTGGGAGGTGTTGGTGCCACCTAGGGGCCGTTAAAGGGTTGTTTCAAGTTTTCATACTCTCACGCCTTGTTTTGCTTAAATCTAGAAATATGCAAATTACCGCCGTATTCTCAAACCGGGAGTTCCAAGGCTGCGGGGTCAGTTCCTACGAGTTACGTTGGTCCCGTGGGATCAGTTCGATGAGTTGTATTTGTCCCGTGGGAGGTGTTTGTGCCACCCACGGGGCCGTTCGGGGGCTGTTTTGAGTTCTCACCCTCTAACGCCAGGTTTTTAAGCCTAAGTCTAGAAATATGCAAATTATCGTCGTATTCTCAAACCGAGAGTCCCGCGGATGCAGAGTGAGTTCCTACGAGTTGCATTGGTCCTGTGGGAGGTGTTTGTGCCACCCACGGGGCCGTTCGGTGGTTGTTTCGAGTTTTCACCCTCTAACGCCATGTTTTGCTTAAATCTAAAAATATGCAAATTAACATCGTATTCTCAAACCGGGAGTCCCGGGACTACGGGGTCAATTCCTACGAGTTACATTGGTCCCGTGGGAGGTGTTGGTGCCAGCCACAGGGACGTTTGGGGGCTATTTTGAGTTTTCACTTACTAACGCCATGTTTTTAAGCCTAAATCTAGAAATATGCAAATTACCGTTGTATTCTCAAACCGGGAATCCTGAGGCAACGGGGTCAGTTCCTATGAGTTACATTGGTCCCGTGGGAGGTGTTGGTGTCACCCACGGGGACGGTCGGGGGATGTTTCTAGTTCTCAGCCTCTAACGCCATATTTTTATGCCTAAGTGTAGAAATATGCAAATTATCATCGTATTCTCAAACCGGGAGTCCCGGGGCTGTGCGGCCAGTTCCAACGAGTTACATTGGTACCATGGGAGGTGTTGGTGCCACCCACGGGGCCGTTTGGGGGTTGTTTCGAGTTTTCATACTCTAACGCCATGTTTTGCTTAAATCTAGAAATATGAAAATTACCGTTGTATTCTCAAACCGGGACTCCCGCGACTGCTGGGTCAGTACCTACGAGTTACATTGGTCCCGTGGGATGTGTTGTTGCCACCCACGGGGACGTTCGGGGGCTGTTTCGAGTTCTCACCCTCTAACGCCATGTTTTAAGCCTAAGTCTATAAATATACAAATTATTGTTGTATCCTCAAATCAGGAGTCGCGTAGCTGAGCGACCAGTTCCTACGAGTTACATTGGTCCCGTGGGAGTTGTTGGTGCCAACTACGGGGACGTTCGGGGGCTGTTTCGAGTTTTCACCCTCTAATGCCATGTTTCTAAGCCTAAGTCTAAAATTATGCAAATTACCGTCGTATTCTCAAACCGTGAGTCCCACAGCTACGGGGTCAGTTCCTACGAGTTACATTGGTCCCGTGGGTGGTGTTGGTGCCTGCTATGGGGCCGTTCGGGGGTTGTTTCGAGTTTTCACCCTCTAACGCCATGTATTGCTTAAATCTAGACATATGAAAATTACCGTCATATTCTCAAATCGGGAGTCCCGCGGCTACGGGGCCAGTTCCTATGAGTTACATTGGTCTCGTGGGAGGTGTCACTGCCACCCACGGGGACGTTCGGGGGTTGTTATGAGTTTTCACCCTCTAACGCCATGTTTCTAAGCTTAAGTCTAGAAATATGGAAATTATCATCGTATTCTCAAACCGGGATTCCCGCGGCTGAGCGGCCAGTTCCTACGAGTTACATTGGTCCCATGGGAGGTGATGGTGCCAACCATGGGGCCGTTCGCGGGCTGTTTAGAGTTTTCACCCTCTAACGCCATGTTTTTAACCTAAGTCTAGAAATATGAAAATTAACGCCGTATTCTCAAACTGGGATTCCCGCGGCTGGGAGGTCAGTTCCTACGAGTCACATTCGTCCCGTGGGAGGTGTTGGTGCCACCCACGGGGCCGTTTGGGGGATGTTTCGAGTTTTCACCATCTAACGCCATGTTTTTAAGCCTAAGTCTAGAAATATGCAAATTACCGTCTTATTCTCAAATCGGGAGTCCCACGGCTGCGGGGCCAGTTCCTACGAGTTAAATTGGTCCCATGGGAGGTGTTTGTGCCACCCACGGGGCCATTCCGGGGCTGTTTCGAGTTTTCACCCACTAACGCCATGTTTTTAAGCCTAAGTCTAGAAATATGCAAATTACTGACGTATTCTCAAACCCGGAGTCCCGCGGCTACGGGGTCAGTTCCTACGAGTTACATTGGTCCCGTGGGAGGTGTTGGTGGCTCCCACGGGGCCGTTTGGGGGTTGTTTTGAGTTTTCACCCTCTAACGCCATGTATTGCTTGAAACTAGACATATGAAAATTACCGTCGCATTCTCAAACCAGGAGTCCCGCGGCTCCGAGGTCAGTTCCTACGAGTTTCATTGGTCCCGTGGGAGGTGTTGATGCCACCCACGGGGACGTTCGGGGGCTATTTTGAGCTCTCACCCTCAAACGCCATGTTTTTGAGTCCAAGTCTAGAAATATGAAAATTATCATCGTATTCTCAAACCTGGAGTCCCGCGGCTGCGCAGCCAGTTCCTATGAGTTACATTGGTGCCGTGGGAGGTGTTGGTTCCACCCACGGGGCTGTTCGGAGGCTATTTAGAGTTTTCATCCTCTAGCGCCATGTTTTTAAGCCTAAGTCTATAAATATGCAAATTACCGTCGTATTATCAAACCGGAATTCCCGCGGCTGCGGCATCAGTTCCTACGAGTCACATGGGTCCCGTGGGAGGTATTGGTGTCACCCACGGGGCCGTTCGGGGGATGTTTCGACTTCTCACCCTCTAACGCCATGTTTTTAAGCCTAAGTCTAGAAAGGGACAAATTACTATCGTACCCTAAAACCGGGAGTTCCTCGATTGCGGCGTGAGTTCCTACGAGTTACATTGGTCCCGTGAGAGGTGTCGGTGCTACCCACAGGGTCGTCCGGGGGCTGTTTTGAGTTCTCACCATCTAAAGCCATGATTTTAAGCCTGAGTCTAGAAATATGCAAATTATCATCGTATCCTCAAACCAGGAGTCTCGCGGCAGCGGGGCCAGTTCCTACGAGTTGCATTGGTCCCGTGGGAGGTGTTGGTGCCACCCACGAAGCCGTTCGGTGCCTGTTTTGAGTTTTCACCCACTAACGCCATGTTTTTAAGCGTAAATGTAGAAATATGCAAATTACCGTCGTATTCTCAAACCAAGAGTCGCTCGACTGCGGGGTCAATTCCTACGAGTTGCATTGGTCCAGTGGGAGGGTTTGTGCCACCCACGGGGCCTTTCGGGGGCAATTTTGAGTTTTCATCCTCTAACGCCATGTTTTTAAGCCTAAGTCTAGAATTACACAAATTACCACCATACCCTCAAACCGGGAGTCCCACGGCTACGGGGTCAGTTCCTACGAGTTACATTGGTCCCGTGAGAGGTGTTGGTGCCACCCACGGGAACGTTCGGGGGTTGTTTCGAGTTCTCACCCTCTTACGCCATGATTTTAAGCTTAAGTCTAGAAATATGCAAATTTTCATCGTATTCTCAAACCGGGAGTCCCGCGGCTGTGGGGCCAGTTCCTACGACTTACATTGGTCCCGTGGGAGGTGTTGGTGCCACCCACGAGGCCGTTCGGGGTATATTTCGAGTTTTCACCCACTAATGCCATGTTTTTACGCCTAAGTCTATAATTATGCAAACTACCATCGTAGTCTCAAAGCAGGAGTCCCACGGCTGCGGGGTCAGTTTTGAGGAGTTACATTGGTCCCGTGGGAGGTGTTAGTGCCACCCACGAGGCCTTTCGGGGGCTGTTTTAAGTTTTCTCTCTCTAACGCCAAGTTTCTAATCCTAAATCTAGAAATATGCAAATTTTCGTCGTATTCTCAAACTGGGAGTCTCGTGGCTACGGGCTGAGTTCCTAGGAGTCACATTGGTCCCGTGGGAGATGTTGGTGCCACCCTCCGGGGCCGTTCGGGGGCTGTTTCGAGTCTTCACCCTCTAACGCCATGTTTTTAAGCCTAAGCCTAGAAATATGAAAATTACCATCATACCATCAAACCGAGAGTCCCGCGGCTACAGGGTTAGTTCCTACGAGTTACAATTGTCCCGTGGGATGTGTTGGTACAACCCACGGGGACGTTCGGGGGCTGTTTCGAGTTCTCACCCTCTAACGCCATGTTCTTAAAATATGCCAATTATCCCTGTGTTCTTAAACCGGGAGTCCCGCAGCTACGGGGCTAGTTCCCACGAGTTACATTGGTCCCGTAGGTGGTGTTGGTGCCACCCACGGGGCCGTACTGGGGCTATTTCGAGTTCTCACCCTCAAATGCCAATGTTTTTAAGACTAAGTCTAGAAATATGCAAATTATCATTGTATTCTCAAATCGGGAGTCCCGCGGCTGTGGGGCCAGTTCCTACAAGTTACATTGGTCCCGTGGGAGGTGTTGGTTCCACCCACGGGGCCGTTCGGGGGCTATTTTGAGTTTTCAGACTCTAACGCCAAGTTTTGCTTAAATCTAAAAATATGCAAATTACCGTCGTATTCTCAAACCGAGAGTCCCGCGACTGCGGGGTCAGTTCTTACGAGTCACATTGGTCCCGTGGGAGGTGTTGGTGCCACCCACGGGGCCGTTCGGGGCCTGTTTCGAGTTTTCACCCTCTAACGCCATGTTTTTAAGCCTAAGTCTATAAATACATAAATTATCACCGTACCCTCAAAACGGGAGTCCCGTGGCTGCGGGGCCCGTTCCTACGAGTTTCATTGGTCCCGTGGGATGTGTCGGTGCCACCCACGAGGCCGTTCGGGGGCTATTTCGAGTTTTCACCCACTAATGCCATGTTATTACGCCTAAGTATATAATTATGCAAACTATCATCGTAGTCTCAAACCGGGAGTCCCGCGGTTGCAGGGTCAGTTTCGACGAGTTGCATTGGTCCCGTGAGAGGTGTTGGTGCCTACCACGGGGCCGTTCAGGGGCTATTTTGAATTTTCACCCTCTAACGCCATGTTTTTAATCCTAAGTCTAGAAATATGCAAATTACCATTGTATTCTCAAACCGAGAGTCCCGTGGCTGCGTTTTTAGTTTCTACGAGCTACATTGGTCCCGTGGGAGTTGTTGGTGCCACCCACGGGGACGTTCGGGGACTGTTTCGAGTTCTCACCCTCTAACGCCATGGTTTTAAGCCTAAGTCTAGAAATATGCAAAATATCATCGTATTCTCGAATCGGGAGTCCCAAGGCTGCGGGGCCAGTTCCTACGAGTAACATTGGTCCAATGGGAGGTGTTGGTGCCACCCACGGGACCGTTTGGGGGCTATTTCGAGTTTTCACCCACTAACGCCATGTTTTTACGCCTAAGTCTATAATTATGCAAATTACCGTCCTATTCTCAAATCGAGAGTCATGCGGCAGCAGGGTCAGTTCCTACGAGTTACATTGGTCCCATGGGAGGTGTTGGTGCCACCCACGAGGACTTTCTAGGGCTATTTTGAGTTTTCTCTTTCTAATGCCAAGTTTTTAAGAATAAGTCTAGAAATATGAAAATTACCATCGTATTCTCAAACTGGGAGTCCCGCGGCTACGGGCTGAGTTCCTACGAGTCACATTGGTCCTGCGGGAGGTGTTGGTGCCACCTACGGGGCCGTTCGGGGGTTGTTTCGAGTTTTCACCCTCTAACGTCGTGTTTTTAAACCTAAGTCTATAAATATGCAAATTAC
The DNA here is from genome assembly GCA_949130495.1 of Sambucus nigra. Taxonomy (NCBI): domain Eukaryota; kingdom Viridiplantae; phylum Streptophyta; class Magnoliopsida; order Dipsacales; family Adoxaceae; genus Sambucus; species Sambucus nigra. Next base: position 272,822,303 of record OX422221.1, on the reverse strand, counting down.
TATCGTATTCTCAAGCCGGGAGTCCCACGGCTATGGGGTAAGTTCCTACGAGTTACATTGGTACCGTGGGAGGTGTTGGAGCCACCCACGGGGCCGTTCGATTGCTGTTTCGAGTTTTCTATCTCTAACGCCAAGTTTTTAACATTAAGTCTAGAAATATGCAAATTACCATTGTATTCTCAAACCAGGAGTTCCGCGGCCATGCGACCAGTTCCTACGAGTTACATTGGTCCCGTGGTAGGTGTTGGTGCCACCCACGGGGCCGTTCGAGAACTGTTTCGAGTATTCACCCACTAACGCTATGTTTTAAGCCTAAATATAGTAATATGCAAATTACCGTCGTATTCTCAAACCGGGAGTCCCGCGGCTATGGGGTCAGGTCCTAGGAGTTACATTGGTCCCGTGGGAGGTGGTGGTGCCACCCACGGGGCCATTCAGGGGTTATTTCGAGTTTTCACCCTCTAACGCCATGTTTTTAAACCTAAGTCAAAAAATTGGCAAATTACCATCGTATTCTCAAATCGGGAGTCCCACGGCTGTGGGGCCAGTTCCTACAAGTAACATTGGTCCAATGGGAGGTGTTGGTGCCACCCACGGGGCCGTTTGGGGGCTATTTCGAGTTTTCACCCACTAACGCCATGTTTTTACGCCTAAGTCTATAATTATGCAAATTACCATCCTAGTCTCAAATCGAGAGTCCTACGGCAGCGGGGTCAGTTCCTAGGAGTTACATTGGTCCCGTGGGAGGTGTTGGTGCCACCCACGGGGCCGTTCGGGGGCAATTTCGAGTTTTCAGACTCTAGCGCCATGTTTTGCTTAAATCTAAAAATATGCCAATTACCGTCGTATTCTCAAATCGGGAGTACCGCGGCTGTGGGGTCAGTTCCTACGAGTCACATTGGTCCCGTGGGAGGTGTTGGTGCCACCGACGGGGTCGTTCGGGGCCTATTTCGAGTTTTCATCCTCTAACGCCATATTTTTAAGCCTAAGTCAAGAAATACACAAATAACAGTCGTACCCTCAAATTGGGAGTCCCGCGGCTGCAGGGTCAGTTCCTACGAGTTACATTGGTCCCGTGAGAGGTGTTGGTGCCACTCACGGGGACGTTCGGGGGCTGTTTCGAGTTCTCACCCTCTTACGCCATGATTTTAAGACTAAGTCTAGAAATATGCAAATTTTTGTCGTATTCTCAAACCGAGAGTCCCGCAGCTGCGGGGCCAGTTCCTACGAGTTACATTGGTCCCGTGGGAGGTGTTGTGCCACCCAAGGGGCCGTTCGGGGGCTATTTCGAGTTTTCACCCACTAACGCCATGTTTTTACGCCTAAGTATATAATTATGTAAACTACCATCATAGTCTCAAACCGGGAGTCCCGCGGCTGCGGGGTCAGTTCCGACAAGTTACATTGGTCCCGTGGGAGGTGTTGGTGCCTCCCACGGGGCCGTTCTGGGGCTGTTTTGAGTTTTCACCCTCTAATGCGATGTTTTTAAGCCTAAGTCTAGAAATATGCAAATTACCATTGTATTCTAAAACCAAGAGTCCCGCGGCTGCGTTTTCAGTTCCTACGAGTTACAATGTTCCCGTGGGAGTTGTTGGTGCCACCCACGGGGACGTTCGGGGGCTGTTTTGAGTTCTCACCCTCTAACGCCATGTTTTTATTCCTAAGTCTAGAAATATGCAAAATATCGTCATATTCTAAAACCGGGAGTCCCACTGTTGCGGGGCTAGTTCCTACGAGTTACATTCGTCCAATGAGAGGTGTTGGTGACACCCACGGGGCCGTTTGGGGGCTATTTCAAGTTTTCACCCACTAACGCCATGTTTTTATGCCTAAATCTATAATTATGCAAATTACAGTCCTAGTGTCAAACCGAGAGTCCTGCGGCTGGGGGGTTAGTTCCTACGAGTTACGTTGGTCCCGTGGGAGGTATTGGTGCCACCCACGAGGCCGTAAGGGGGCTGTTTAGAGTTTTCTCTCTCTAACGACTTATTTTTAAGCCTAAGTCTAAAAATATGCAAATTACCATCGTATTCTCAAACTGGGAGTCCCGCCGCTACGGGCTGAGTTCCTACGAGCCACATTGCTCCCGTGGGAGGTGTTGGTGCCACCCACGGGGCCGTTCGGGGGCTGTTTTGAGTATTCACCCACTAACGCCATGTTTTTAAGCCTAAATCTAGTAATATGCAAATTAACGTTGTATTCTCAAACCGAGAGTCCCGCGGCTATGGGGTTAGGTCCTAGAAGTTACATTGGTCCCGTGGGAGGTGTTGGTGCCACCCACGGGGCCATTCGGGGGTTATTTCGAGTTTTCACCCTCTAACGCCATGTTTTTAAACCTAAGTCTAGAAATATGAAAATTACCGTCGTATTCTCAAACTGGGATTCCCGCGGCTGGGAGGTCAGTTTGTACGAGTCACATTCATCCCGTGGGAGGTGTTGGTGCCACCCACGGGGCCATTCAGGGGCAGTTTCGAGTTTTCACCCTCTAATGCCATGTTTTTAACGCTATGTCTATAAATATGCAAATTACTATCGTATTCTCAAACTGAGAGTCCCGTGGTTAGGGGGTTAGTTCCTACGAGTTACATTGGTCTCGTGGGAGGTGTTGGTGCCATCCACGGGGACGTTTGGGGTCTGTTTTGAATTTTCACCCTCTAACTCCATGATTTTAAGTCTAAATCTAGAAATATGAATTTTATCATCGTATTCTCAAACTGGGAGTCTAGCGGCTGCGGGGTCAGTTCCTACGAGTTACATTGGTCCCGTGAGAGGTGTTGGTGCCTACCACGGGGCCGTTCAGGGGATATTTTGAGTTTTCACCCTCTAACGCCATATTTTTAATCCTAAGTCTAGAAATATGCAAATTACCATTGTATTCTCAAACCGAGAGTCCCGTGGCTGCGTTTTTAGTTTCTACGAGTTACATTGGTCCCGTGGGAGTTGTTGGTGCCACCCACGGGGACGTTCGGGGACTGTTTCGAGTTCTCACCCTCTAACGCTATGGTTTTAAGCCTAAGTCTAGAAATATGCAAAATATCATCGTATTCTCAAATCGGGAGTCCCAAGGCTGCGGGGCCAGTTCCTACGAGTAACATTGGTCCAATGGGAGGTGTTGGTGCCACCCACGGGACCGTTTGGGGGCTATTTCGAGTTTTCACCCAATAACGCCATGTTTTTACACCTAAGTCTATAATTATGCAAATTACCGTCCTAGTCTCAAATCGAGAGTCCTGCGGCAGCAGGGTCAGTTCCTACGAGTTACATTGGTCCCATGGGAGGTGTTGGTGCCACCCACGAGGCCTTTCGGGGGCTATTTTGAGTTTTCCCTTTCTAATGCCAAGTTTTTAAGAATAAGTCTAGAAATATGAGAATTACCATCGTATTCTCAAACTGGGAGTCCCGCGGCTACGGGCTGAGTTCCTACGAGTCACATTGGTCCTGCGGGAGGTGTTGGTGCCACCTACGGGGCCGTTCGGGGGTTGTTTCGAGTTTTCACCCTCTAACGTCGTGCTTTTAAACCTAAGTCTATAAATATGCAAATTACTATCGTATTCTCAAAACAGGAGTCCCACGGCTACGGGGTAAGTTCCTACGAGTTACATTGGTACCGTGGGAGGTGTTGGAGCCACCCACGGGGCTGTTCGATTGCTGTTTCGAGTTTTCTATCTCTAACGCCAAGTTTTTAACCTTAAGTCTAGAAATATGAAAATTACCATTGTATTCTCAAACCAGGAGTTCCGCGGCCATGCGACCAGTTCCTACGAGTTACATTGGTCCCGTGGGAGGTGTTGGTGCCACCCACGGGGCCGTTCGAGAACTGTTTCGAGTATTCACCCACTAACGCCATGTTTTAAGCCGAAATATAGTAATATGCAAATTATCGTCGTATTCTCAAACCGGGAGTCCCGCGGCTATGGGGTCAGGTCCTAGGAGTTACATTGGTCCTGTGGGAGGTGGTGGTGCCACCCACGGGGCCATTCGGGGGTTATTTCGAGTTTTCACCCTCTAACGCCATGTTTTTAAACCTACGTCAAAAAATAGGCAAATTACCACCGTATTCTCAAATCGGGAGTCCCACGGCTGTGGGGCCAGTTCCTACAAGTAACATTGGTCCAATGGGAGGTGTTGGTACCACCCACGGGGCCGTTTGGGGGCTATTTCGAGTTTTCACCCTCTAACGCCATGTTTTTATGCCTAAGTCTATAATTATGCAAATTACCATCCTAATCTCAAACCGAGAGTCCTACGGCAGCGGGGTCAGTTCCTAGGAGTTACATTGGTCCCGTGGGAGGTGTTGGTGCCACCCACGGGGCCGTTCGGGGGCTATTTCGAGTTTTCAGGCTCTAGCGCCATGTTTTGCTTTAATCTAAAAATATGCCAATTACCGTCGTATTCTCAAATCGGGAGTACCGCGGCTGCGAGGTCAGTTCCTACGAGTCACATTGGTCCCGTGGGAGGTGTTGGTGCCACCGACGGGGCCGTTCGGGGCCTATTTCGAGTTTTCATCCTCTAACGCCATATTTTTAGGCCTAAGTCAAGAAATACACAAATAACAGTCGTACCCTCAAATTGGGAGTCCCGCGGCTGCAGGGTCAGTTCCTACGAGTTACATTGGTCCCGTGAGAGGTGTTGGTGCCACTCACGGGGACGTTCGGGGGCTGTTTCGAGTTCTCACCCTCTTACGCCATGATTTTAAGACTAAGTCTAGAAATATGCAAATTTTCGTCGTATTCTCAAACCGAGAGTCCCGCAGCTGCGGGGCCAGTTCCTACGAGTTACATTGGTCCCGTGGGAGGTGTTGTGCCACCTAAGGGCCGTTCGGGGGCTATTTCGAGTTTTCACCCACTAACGCCATGTTTTTATGCCTAAGTATATAATTATGTAAACTACCATCATAGTCTCAAACCGGGAGTCCCGCGGCTGCGGGGTCAGTTCCGACAAGTTACATTGGTCCCGTGGGAGGTGTTGGTGCCTCCCACGGGGCCGTTCTGGGGCTGTTTTGAGTTTTCACCCTCTAATGCGATGTTTTTAAGCCTAAGTCTAGAAATATGCAAATTACCATTGTATTCTAAAACCAAGAGTCCCGCGGCTGCGTTTTCAGTTCCTACGAGTTACAATGTTCCCGTGGGAGTTGTTGGTGCCACCCACGGGGACGTTCGGGGGCTGTTTTGAGTTCTCACCCTCTAACGCCATGTTTTTATTCCTAAGTCTAGAAATATGCAAAATATCGTCATATTCTAAAATCGGGAGTCCCACTGTTGCGGGGCTAGTTCCTACGAGTTACATTCGTCCAATGAGAGGTGTTGGTGACACCCACGGGGCCGTTTGGGGGCTATTTCAAGTTTTCACCCACTAACGCCATGTTTTTATGCCTAAATCTATAATTATGCAAATTACAGTCCTAGTGTCAAACCGAGAGTCCTGCGGCTGGGGGTTAGTTCCTACGAGTTACGTTGGTCCCGTGGGAGATATTGGTGCCACCCACGAGGCCGTAAGGGGGCTGTTTAGAGTTTTCTCTCTCTAACGACTTATTTTTAAGCCTAAGTCTAAAAATATGCAAATTACCATCTTATTCTCAAACTGGAAGTCCCGCGGCTACGGGCTGAGTTCCTACGAGCCACATTGCTCCCGTGGGAGGTGTTGGTGCCACCCACGGGGCCGTTCGGGGGCTGTTTTTGAGTATTCACCCACTAACGCCATGTTTTTAAGACTAAATCTAGTAATATGCAAATTAACGTTGTATTCTCAAACCGAGAGTCCCGCGGCTATGGGGTTAGGTCCTAGAAGTTACATTGGTCCCGTGGGAGGTGTTGGTGCCACCCACGGGGCCATTCGGGGGTTATTTCGAGTTTTCACCCTCTAACGCCATGTTTTTAAACCTAAGTCTAGAAATATGAAAATTACCGTTGTATTCTCAAACTGGGATTCCTGTGGCTGGGAGGTCAGTTTGTACGAGTCACATTCATCCCGTGGGAGGTGTTGGTGCCACCCAAGGGGCCATTCAGGGGCAGTTTCGATTTTTCACCCTCTAATGCCATGTTTTTAACGCTATGTCTATAAATATGCAAATTACTATCGTATTCTCAAACTGAGAGTCCCGCGGTTAGGGGGTTAGTTCCTAAGAGTTACATTGGTCTCGTGGGAGGTGTTGGTGCCATCCACGGGGACGTTTGGGGTCTGTTTTGAATTTTCACCCTCTAACTCCATGATTTTAAGTCTAAATCTAGAAATATGAATTTTATCATCGTATTCTCAAACTGGGAGTCCTGCGGCTGCGGGGTCAGTTCCTACGAGTTACATTGGTCCCGTGAGAGGTGTTGGTGCCTACCACGGGTCCGTTCAGGGGCTATTTTGAGTTTTCACCCTTTAACGCCATGTTTTTAATCCTAAGTCTAGAAATATGCAAATTACCATTGTATTCTCAAACCGAGAGTCCCGTGGCTGCGTTTTTAGTTTCTACGAGTTACATTGGTCCCGTGGGAGTTGTTGGTGCCACCCACGGGGACGTTCGGGGACTGTTTCGAGTTCTCACCCTCTAACGCCATGGTTTTAAGCCTAAGTCTAGAAATATGCAAAATATCATCGTATTCTCAAATCGGGAGTCCCAAGGCTGCGGGCCAGTTCCTACGAGTAACATTGGTCCAATGGGAGGTGTTGGTGCCACCCACGGGACCGTTTGGGGGCTATTTCGAGTTTTCACCCACTAACGCCACGTTTTTATGCCTAAGTCTATAATTATGCAAATTACCATCCTAGTCTCAAATCGAGAGTCCTGCGGCAGCAGGGTCAGTTCCTACGAGTTACATTGGTCCCATGGGAGGTGTTGGTGCCACCCACGAGGCCTTTCGGGGGCTGTTTTGAGTTTTCTCTTTCTAATGCCAAGTTTTTAAGAATAAGTCTAGAAATATGAAAATTACCATTGTATTCTCAAACTGGGAGTCCCGCTGCTACGGGCTGAGTTCCTACGAGTCACATTGGTCCTGCGGGAGGTGTTGGTGCCACCTACGGGGCCGTTCGGGGGTTGTTTCGAGTTTTCATCCTCTAACGTCGTGCTTTTAAACCTAAGTCTATAAATATGCAAATTACTATCGCATTCTCAAACCGGGAGTCCCACGGCTACGGGGTAAGTTCCTACGAGTTACATTGGTACCGTGGGAGGTGTTGGAGCCACCCACGGGGCCGTTCGATTGCTGTTTCGAGTTTTCTACTCTAACGCCAAGTTTTTAACCTTAAGTCTAGAAATATGCAAATTACCATTGTATTCTCAAACCAGGAGTTCCGCGGCCATGCGACCAGTTCCTACGAGTTACATTGGTCCCGTGGGAGGTGTGAGTGCCACCCACGGGGCCGTTCGAGAACTGCTTCGATTATTCACCCACTAACGCCATGTTTTAAGCCTAAATCTAGTAATATGCAAATTACCGTCGTATTCTCAAACCGGGAGTCCCGCGGCTATGGGGTCAGGTCCTAGGAGTTACATTGGTCCCGTGGGAGGTGGTGGTGCCACCCACGGGGCCATTCAGGGGTTATTTCGAGTTTTCACCCTCTAACGCCATGTTTTTAAACCTAAGTCAAAAAAAAGGCAAATTATCATCGTATTCTCAAATCGGGAGTCCCACGGCTGTGGGGCCAGTTCCTACAAGTAACATTGGTCCAATGGGAGGTGTTGGTGCCACCCACGGGGCCGTTTGGGGGCTATTTCGAGTTTTCACCCACTAACGCCATGTTTTTACGCCTAAGTCTATAATTATGCAAAATACCATCCTAGTCTCAAACCGAGAGTCCTACGGCAGCGGGGTCAGTTCCTACGAGTTACATTGGTCCTGTGGGAGGTGTTGGTGCCACCCACGGGGCCGTTCGGGGGCTATTTCGAGTTTTCAGACTCTAGCGCCATGTTTTGCTTAAATCTAAAAATATGTCAATTACCGTCGTATTCTCAAATCGGGAGTACCGCGGCTGCGGGGTCAGTTCCTACGAGTCACATTGGTCCCGTGGGAGGTGTTGGTGCCACCGACGGGGCCGTTCGGGGCCAATTTTGAGTTTTCATCCTCTAACGCAATATTTTTAAGCCTAAGTCAAGAAATACACAAATAACAGTCGTACCCTCAAATTGGGAGTCCCGCGGCTGCAGGGTCAGTTCCTAAGAGTTACATTGGTCCCGTGAGAGGTGTTGGTGCCACTCACGGGGACGTTCGGGGGCTGTTTCGAGTTCTCACCCTCTTTCGCCATGATTTTAAGACTAAGTCTAGAAATATGCAAATTTTCGTCGTATTCTCAAACCGAGAGTCCCGCGGCTGCGGGGCCAGTTCCTACGAGTTACATTGGTCCCGTGGGAGGTGTTGTGCCACCCAAGGGGCCGTTCGGGGGCTATTTCGAGTTTTCACCCACTAACGCCATGTTTTTACGCCTAAGTATATAATTATGTAAACTACCATCATAGTCTCAAACCGGGAGTCCCGCGGCTGCGGGGTCAGTTCCGACAAGTTACATTGGTCCCGTGGGAGGTGTTGGTGCCTCCCACGGGGCCGTTCTGGGGCTGTTTTGAGATTTCACCCTCTAATGCCATGTTTTTAAGCCTAAGTCTAGAAATATGCAAATTACCATTGTATTCTAAAACCAAGAGTCCCGTGGCTGCATTTTCAGTTCCTACGAGTTACAATGTTCCCGTGGGAGTTGTTGGTGCCACCCACGGGGACGTTCGGGGGCTGTTTTGAGTTCTCACCCTCTAACGCCATGTTTTTATTCCTAAGTCTAGAAATATGCAAAATATCGTCATATTCTCAAACCGAGAGTCCCGCGGCTATGGGGTTAGGTCCTAGAAGTTACATTGGACCCGTGGGAGGTGTTGGTGCCACCCACGGGGCCATTCGGGGGTTATTTCGAGTTTTCACCCTCTAACGCCATGTTTTTAAATCTAAGTCTAGAAATATGAAAATTACCGTCGTATTCTCAAACTGGGATTCCCGCGGCTGGGAGGTCAGTTTGTACGAGTCACATTCATCCCGTGGGAGGTGTTGGTGCCACCCACGGGCCCATTCAGGGGCTGTTTCGAGTTTTCACCCTCTAATGCCATGTTTTTAACGCTATGTCTATAAATATGCAAATTATTGTCATATTCTCAAACTGAGAGTCCCGCGGTTAGGGGGTTAGTTCCTACGAGTTACATTGGTCTCGTGGGAGGTGTTGGTGCCATCCACGGGGACGTTTGGGGTCTGTTTTGAATTTTCACCCTCTAACTCCATGATTTTAAGTCTAAATCTAGAAATATGAATTTTATCATCGTATTCTCAAACTGGGAGTCCTGCGACTGCGGGGTCAGTTCCTACGAGTTACATTGGTCCCGTGAGAGGTGTTGGTGCCACCCACGGGGACGTTCGGGGGCAGTTTCGAGTATTCACCCACTAACGCCATGTTTTTACGCCTAAGTATATAATTATGCAAACTACCATCGTAGTCTCAAACCGAGAGTCCCGCGGCTGCGGGGTCAGTTTCGACGAGTTATATTGGTCACGTGGGAGTTGTTAGTGCCACCCACGGGGACGTTCGTGGGCTGTTTCAAGTTCTCACCCTCTAATGCCATGTTTTTAAGGCTAAGTCTAAAAATATGCAAAATGTCATCGTATTCTCAAACCGGGAGTTCCGCGGCCACGTTGCCAGTTCCGATGAGTTACATAGGTCCCGTGGGAGGTGTTGGTGCCACCCACGGGGCCGTTCGGGGGCTGTTTCGAGTATTCACCCACTAACGCCATGTTTTAAGCCTGAATCTAGAAATATGCAAATTACCGTTGTATTCTCAAACTGGGAGTCCCGCGGCTACGGGGTCAGGTCCTAGGAGTTACATTGGTCCCGTGGGAGGTGTTGGTGCCACCCACGGGGACGTTTGGGGGCTGTATCGAGTTATCACCCTCTGATGCCATGTTTTTAAGCCTAAGTCTAGAAATATGCAAATTATCATCGTATTTTCAAACTGGGAGTCCCGCGGTTGAGCAGCCAGTTCCTACGACTTAAATTGGTCCCGTGGGATGTGATGGTGCCACCCACGGTGCCGTTCGGGGGCTATTTCGAGTTTTCACCCTCTAACGCCATATTTTTAAGCCTAAGTCTAGAAATATGAAAATTACCATCCTATTCTCAAACTCGAATTCCCGCGGCTGGGAGGTCAGTTCCTACGAGTCACATTCATCCCGTGGGAGGTGCTGGTGCCACCCACGGGGCCGTTCGGGGGATGTTTCGAGTTTTCACCCACTAACGCCATGTTTTTACACCTAAGTCTATAATTATGAAAATTACCGTCCTAGTCTCAAACCAAGAGTCCTGCGGCTGTGGGGTCAGTTCCTACGAGTCACATTGGTCCCATGGGAGGTGTTGGTGCCGGCCCTAATGGGTCGTCCGGTTGGAGGGAGCCCTCAGCCGGGCCGAGGATATATACGGGTATATCATCGACTACATGTGAGTAGATTTTTTATCAAATATGCAAGACGTGAGGTTTGATTTGGACTTTTTACAAAATAATTTTATTTTTAAACAAATGCCCCATTTTAAGTTGATTTCAAAAATATTTATAAATTATTTTTGAAGTATTTAAAAATTTTATTTCTTTAGAAAGGTATGAATTAATAAATTGTAGGAGTGAATTTTTCTTTTCTTTTAATAGCATTATCTCAATTTTGACAAAGTCAAAATAACTGCCCCTTCTCTATTATGGTGCTGCACTATTGCCGACTTTGTAAAGATTCCGCCGACCAGGTTATAGTTGAGGCCGATCAAGACTAGATGATGCCGACCTACTTAGACGGGAGCCGATCGAGTATATGAGAACTGTCGACCAATAAATGATAGCCCCAAGCAGTAATAATTTCCTCCGATTAAGTATATGTTCTGCCAATCAGCCATACCTGGCTCCGTCGATAAACAAATTGAAGTTTCCAACCTATTGCGAAGGAGCTGCCGACCTTCTTTGTTCGTCGTACAAGAGTTTCGACCAACATATAGTAACTTTCGATCAATAATAATTTTTTTATCATGTTCATTGTGATTGTCGATCAACAAAAAGGTGGTCTGGAATTGATACCAACCAACTGGGTATTACACCGACCATAAATAGTTATTTCCGATCTGTGATCTGTTCTGACCAAACAGTGATAAGGTTCAAGTGATATCCATCTGGACCGCCGAACAATGAGTATCAATAGGTTCGCCGACCTATGATAGGTGCTAAGAGTAGATTCCGCGCGACCTGTGTTAGATATTTCCGACCAGAACTTGGCCGACCAATAATGAGATGCATTTCACCAGAAATAGACTTAGCCGATCAGTATATAGCTGGTCGGGAAAATCCACCTGTGTAAAATCGGATATCGCCAACCCATAAAAATGATGCCGGATAACTTATTCTCTTCTTATATGAATCGCTAACCACCTTGATGATCAGATGTCAGCGAGATTCTTATTCTCATACATGAGTATCATCCAGCAAGGTAAAGTAGCCCATGACATGTTGTGATATAACGGTCACCGACCAAGTATATGTACCGCCAGCATGCTTCTGGATTTGTTCAGTGATCGCCGACTAATAGATAGGAGGTCGAGAACCCCATAAATTTTAGGTCACCGATCAGTAACAAGGGCGGCCGACCAGTGCCTGCTGACCTACTCTGATCAATAATCGATTAGTGCCGACTAACAGTAGATGATGCAAACTATTATTGGATATCGCCGACCAAGAGTTGCATACAATTCACTAATTTTAACAAACCCAAATCATTCTACATGTCCAGACTCAACACGCAATTGTGATTTTGGAATTAACATTCCTCTTGAAGTTGACCATCTAAATAAGTTGATCGATGTCCCATACCCAGATTCTGATACCAATAAGGGTCTGTCTGAATTATTTTTGTGGGGGTAAAATCTCACCCAACCCAATCTTGATTTGGCTCGCAATTACTGGTGTCTTGTAAACATGATGAGGTTTTTCTAAAAGGAGAAAAATGGGATCTGACTGATTGTAGAGAAATTGCCATCTCAGATTTGTATAAGGGCCACAAAATTGAGGCAGTTCATTCATAATCAAGAGAGAGAAAATGAATCTTGGCTTTTCGTATTCTATGATTACGAAAATTAGAGATCTTCCAAAATTTATCTCAAAATCAGCTATGGAAGTTATCAAATCTTATCATTGTCGTATATACTGGTAGATGAAAATCATTCTAAATGTTTATTCCATGATATAAAATTTAAATTTGAATCAAGCCAAAAGGTATGATTTATGAAATCCACCATTTTACAGATTTCTCAATAAGAATTAATCGAACAGTTATGATTTTAAAATCATGATATGCAATATTTTGCAAATTTCATAAATAAAAATTGGACAACTAATTTATGTATATAAACATTAAAATCATGACTAAATCAAAAGGTGTATGTATAATTTATTATACGTAGAGAAAATAAAAACTTAACTTTTGATGGAGAACAATGCTTGTAACACGTTCCCACTGTTATTTTATTGGCATCCATGTTATCTTATCGGCATCAACAACAGATAAAATGAAGGTATGAAGATGATGATTGAAGATGAAATGGTGATCACATCAAACTCATAAAAGACAAAGATTTTTAAAGTGGTTCGTCTATGAATAAAGCCTACTTCCATTGTTATTTTATTCCCAGGGGTTTACATAGCACAATATGTTGTAGAAAGAGAGAGATGTGTATCTTGTGTATGGTGTTTATTAGTTGTCCCTACCTTTGGCTAAGGGAGTCCATGTATTTATAGTGATGGGAGTTAAAGAGATACAATGTCTTTATACATTCAGACATTTATATCTATATACAATGAATCTAACTGTTGGTCTTCTAGGATGGTTGATCTTCCTTGAGTTGCTTGGTATGCCATTTGTTGGTTAGTATGCCAACCAACTCTCCTCGGGTGCCGACTAACTCTCCTCGGTTGCCGAACAAGTATAAATATTACCACGTAGGATGACAGGTGTTCTTTTCTGACTGGTCCTCATAGATGAAGAATTTTTGCGTCAACACCGCTGATAACTAATATTAACAAAACTAATTACAGTTTTACAACATTAGTAGAAACTATGCCTTTAAAATCGTTCAACATTTAAGAAGATTATTCAATCATTGTCCTCACTAACTAGTTTTCACAGATTACCTAGTCGACAATATGATTAAAAGCTAATCACAAGCCGAAATACAGATCAACCAATTATTCCAACACCAATGTCCTCAGCAACATAAATATTTATTACAGATGACAAAGATCTTAGGAGTCATTTCATGGAGAATTTTTCCTCGGCCTTATCCATCCCAGTAAGAACAACAACAAGGTCAAAGAAATCAGAGTACTAGAGTAATTTTTTATGATTCACAATTTTTCAAACTACAAGAATGCTAGTGAAATATTCTACAAAGTCCAGCAGGTCAGCTGCCAAGCACCAGTACACTTAAAGATTGAGAAAGTAATCAAAGCTCATATTCCATCCATGGGGGCTTATTGTTCATGTTGCTAAAAATTGATGACATCACCAGCCAAGCATCAGATTCAGCTCCAAATTATAACATCGCCGGTGCACCAGCCAATCACCATCGAGGAGTTATTTTTATTATATAAAGAGCCACATTCACTCGGCACTGATCATACTAAAGAAGGGGGTTTAAAATCCAGTATATGATAGTAGTTAAGCATTCAGAGGATAAAAATCAGGTATCTATGCTTAAGAAGACAAATTGACTTTGGCTCTCATTGAAGCATCAAGGAAGATGAAAACTTACTCCCAGGCACACACCATCGTAGTATACAATGATTTACTTCCTCGACAAGTTCTCCACAAACTCAGGTGGGTTAATTTATGAGCCAAGAGCTTCAAACTATGACATATTTCATTGCTGAATTTAGATACCCATAAGTTATCCATAACCCAAGTTTAGCTGTCGAGCAGACTTCCTCGAAAGAAGCTCCAAAGAAAAATTATCGACCAGTCTATTGTTCAGGAGATTGCCCAATAATATGCTGAACAAATCAAGAAGATAGTTCGGCAAGGAATTTTATTTAAAGAAACAAGAAATTTAATCTGAAGAAATTTTTGACAAAGATATTTCGGTATGAAGATTATATTTGGACGGATCCTCATGTGCAATTGTCTAAGGAATTGGTCTGATCATCAACACTCTCAGCATCTCATCGGGACTTAGTCGGTTCTAGAAGACATTCCAACCCTCCGTCGAAAGATCGATGGTCGAACTCTACCAAATTTGGGCACCGAGAAACTTTTCAAAACAAATACTCCATCCTCTTAGTAAATCATCAAGCACGGAGCATCGAGGGCTTCTTTTGACGCCAAAAATGATCCATCCATGTGTACAAATTAGAAATTGACATATGTCATCATATGGGGCAAAATGTACAGTCAACACTCAGTTGATTGACTCAGAAGACACTTGGTCGGCTAACTGGATGATCAACCAACCTATAGAATATCAACTATTAAGAATATCAAAGGCCATTGGTGTAGAATATTAGCAGTTATATTTTTGGTACAAATATAAATGCCTAGAGATATAATGTCATTCCATCTCTTGGGTTACTAACAACCCCTATAAATATATACTCTCCCTTAGCTAAAGGGAAGAACTCAATCATTCTTAACACACCATGTAGTACTATTATAAACCCACGGGAATTAAATAATTGTAGACGTTGGCTTTCCTTACATCCGAACCACTTTAAAAATATTTGTCTCTAATGTGTTTGATAGGATTGTTTATCTTCATTTTTTATTCTACATCATCTTCATAACTTTATATGCACGTCAGCAACTATGTCAGTCGATCCCTTCAAAGGTATGAAAGCAAATATTTGAGAATTATAATCTCTGTAAAGATATTTGGAACTTTCTTTTAGTCCCACTACATTATGGTAATAATCGATCAACCCTTAAATAGGTCCTTCACAAGATTAACACATCAGGATGGGTTATATCAAGTGGTCTATGGAGTTAGGAGAGTTTGACATCAGATATCAACCTTGAAGTTATATCAAAGGGCATGCCTTAATGCAAGAACAAGATCTCGTGAGCTCTGAATCTAAATTCGCAATTGTGACCAAAGGGACCATACAAACCCTTATTCTAGGAAAGTATACATCATCTTTCCTAAATAGGTAGTACAAGTGTATGGGTCTTCGAACAACTCAAGTAGTGGGGTTGGAGTTTACTTTATAATTCCTGAAGGAGGTACTATCTCTCTTTCCCTACATTTCAAATTCAAATTCTCTAATTATGAAGCAATGTATGATGATTTGGTGGTGGGTTAGTCTCGTCCATCCATCTAGAAGCTCAGCAAAAGGAGGCCATCAACGATTCTCAACTGGTGGCCAACCAGGTCACCAAGGTTTATGAGGCCAAAGGAGACATGATGGTTGGGTACTTAGCGATTATAAAACATCTCATTAAGAGGATACTAGATTTTTCATCAGAAGGGTCCCGTAACTAGAGAATTCATAGGCTGACCATGTTATATGAGTGTCTTAAGTAGATGAGATAGACCCAAAGATCCTTGTTATCACCATAGACCAACAAGAATTACTCAATTAAAAATCAATAATGCAGAGATTAATCAATGTTTATACTAGACCACTCCCATCAAAGCCTATCTGAAGGATGGTGTCCTTCCAAAGGATGGACTCCATGCTAGGCGAATGAAATCCATAACCTCCTAATACTTCTTTTAAATTGGGGTACTATTCAAGAATGGATACTTCTCAACACCTCAGAAATGCATGAACCCATAAAGCCAATTATATCCTCAGATATGTGGTACCTATACTGGCCCAAAGACCTTAGTTTACAAGGTCTTACGGCAAGAATACTTCTGGACAATGTTGGGAAAGAAATCCACAAACATGGTGAAGTGTTGTGATAAGTGTATGAGGTTCGCTTTTACTCCAAAGGAGCCAATAAAGAAAATGACTCTAATTCTAAGTCCATGTCCCTTTTATAAGTGGGGAGTGAACTTGGTAGGAACCCTGCCCCCAGTAAAGATAAAAAGAAGTTTTGTATTACGACCCATGACTTCACCACATGGGCTGATAATGAGCCCTTAACTACCATAACGGAGAAAAAATGACCAACTTCATCTCAAAGAACATCATCTATAGGTTTAGCCTACCTAAGGCCATCATTTTAGATAAAAAAAACAAATTAACGATCCAGATTTTTGGGAATTATGCTCAGACTATGGCGTAAGAAATCACTACTCATATCTTGGCTACCCTCATGCTGATGGACAAGTTTAATTCACCAATATAACCATTTTCCACGTCCTGAAGAAGAGGTAATATAAGGCTAAGGGTCTCTAGTTTGAGGAATTATGAATCATTATGTGAGCCTTTAGAACCACAGTTAGAGGTTCGACAGCTCCATTCTCCTTGACTTTTAGCATGGAGGTAATAATCTTAACAGAGATATAAGTACATGACAAGAGTATAACTCAGTTCAAAATGGAAGCCAATAATGAATGTCTCAAAAGAACTCTAGATGAGTTGGAAGAGAAGAGAGAGTCTTCATTAGATCGAATGGCTGAATACAAGAAAAAGACAACCTTATACTTTAATAAGAAGGCCTGACAGAGAGAATTAAATTTAGAGGAATTGGTCTTGACAAAGTTATTATCTAAACTAGAAATCCAAACAAGGGAGATGAAGTCCCAAATGGGAGGGACTCTATGTAGTCACAAAGACTCCAAAACCTGGACGTTATTAGCTTAACGATATAGAGGGATATGAGCTTCCTCATTCGTGGAATGTTGAGAACCTCAAATTACTACAAATGATGTATTATTCTACTTTAAAGGAATAAAAATAACATCTTTTTGTTACCCAAGATGTATTTAAAACCAACACTCTTCAAAGCGTTACAATAACTCCAACCTTGGCTCTAAAAATCTAAGGTCTAAGGACCTAAGAAACTAGTAACAAGGACTTTAGTCTTGGATCAAAACTTAAGCCAATATCTAAAGATAAAAAATAGAGAGTTTCAAGGACTCCAACTTTAGCTTTAGGTTTAAGAAAGGGTCTCGGGACCCAAACTTTAAGTTACAAGGACTCTAACCTTGTCTTAAGACTAATGGTCAAAACGTCCCAAGAGACCCCCTAAAAGGAACTTCACTCCATAGGTTTAAACAACCTAAAGATATTAGTCAAAGGTCCAAGCACCCAAAAAAGACTAAAGGAATCATTAAGGTTTTCACCCTTGATACTATTTGAAGTTGCAAGGTTATATGATCTTAGTTTAATTCGTAGAATACACACACACGCAATCCAATTTTAATATTAGTTGTAAAGAGGTATTCTCCATTTCAATTTAAATGTAGATTCACAAGTTTGCAAGAACAAATTCCAACTTTATTCATTTTATCCTAAGCATGCATCTAGGTGATTTAATAAAATGAAATGCGAAAATCCCAACCACAACACGCCGATGTACGAGGAAAACCCAAATGGAAAAAACCTCGAACGACTGTGCCTAGACAAAATCCACTACAACAATAGGTTTTACAAGAGACTCAAAAGACTTACAAACATTGACTCACTC
Organism: Sambucus nigra; assembly: GCA_949130495.1. Lineage (NCBI taxonomy): Eukaryota > Viridiplantae > Streptophyta > Magnoliopsida > Dipsacales > Adoxaceae > Sambucus > Sambucus nigra. The sequence continues at coordinate 272,804,691 of OX422221.1, read as the reverse complement.
AAGACTTGCTTATGCCGTCCTCAACCTCTGAAGTTGTAGTCCGTGAAACTCCAACACGTTGCTCAACACTCCTCGTGTTGCGGTATCCACCGAAGCCCAAAACCACCGTCTCCTCAAAGCTTGAATGCAGAGATCCACTGCAAACTTGCTTGTTGAATGTGAATTTGATTAAAAGGGTTTTGTTTGAAAAGATGATAAAAATGTTGGAGTTGATTTTTATCAAAAAGAGGGAAGTTGTGGAAAAGGTTCTCAAATGAATAATGAACTTCCTTCACATACAAAACTGATTTTCGTCCATATGAAAATATCTGAAAAAGTAGTGGGCAAAAACAGTTATAAGAAAAAACTCCTCAAAAAATAAGTTTAAAAAATCAAACCTGGCAGAACTCGTTCGAACGAGGTCGTTCGAACGACTTCTCGTTCGAACGAGTTATCTAACGGCGTGCCAGTATAGAATTGTAGAGGTCGTTAGAAACCTCGTTCGAACGACGTTCGAACGAGGTCGTTCGAACGACAATTCTAACGAACTTCTAACGAACCTCCATATAGACTGTGTCAAGTCGTTAGATCCAGGTCGTTCGAACGACCTGGATTAAACTTCGAACAAGATTATAAATTTTGCCCAAAATTGTTCAAATTTATTTCAAGGATTTTTCAATATTAATATTGCTTATTTACGAACATTTTCTTATATGAAAAATTCTTGATTAGTGAAAATACTCCAACACATAAAATTGTATTTTGGTCATATACCTTTGTAGGATAGATAGCATGGCATGAATATTGATAACGCATGAACTTTGGATGCGATGCTTGAATCTTTGCGTTGAATGATGCTTGATGTAGTATGACCCAAAATTTTTTTGTCCAACGGAATAAAGCCAATATAACAAATGACTCGATTGGAAATTTGTCCTTACAAATCTCCCCCTTTGGCTATTCCGGGAGAAAACAGAATAATAAAAAATAAATAAAAGACAGAATTTGCTAAGCCAGCCGTCAAGCCGTTTCTAAGGCCCTTCCCAAAAACCCAAAAAAAAGACAGACACAAAGACACTACTGACGAGCTGCAAAGTAGTAGGAGATGTATCCTACACACACAAAACAACAAATTCATAAACGCATGGGAAAATAGAGAGTAAATTATATGAAGACAATGTGATAGCATATGTTATGAATGGTACATGAACGTCTCAATATTCAATGTTAACAGTTTAACTCCCGCTAAATTATGCATATGGTCAACATTAAAATCAATTAGGAAATTCAATTATAATTACCTTCAATTATTATTAAATTCAATGAATATTAAATTCAATTAATTTATCCAAATTCATCCAACTCCCCCTAAATATGAAGTCCTATTAATGAAAGTTTCTCCCCTTTTTTGCCCGGAAAAGACAAAGGGATAAGGGGCCTGCAATATAAAAGAGAATAGACAATAAAGCAGGAAATAGGAATAATGAAAAATGACCATGAAAATGAAAATACTGAGGATGCATTAAGTAAGGGGGAAATGGGAAATAGTTAAGGTTCATACAATTAAAGAGCCAAAGTAAATGAATCCAATACAAGAGAGTAATAAACCACTCATCCTCACAAAAAACAAAGAAACATGAAATGAGCAAAGCACATCAAGGGGCAGGAGCATCTGGTGGAGTGTCATCGGGAAGAGAGCTGGTGCCGAAAGAGCCTATCCCACGGCGCATCTCCAGATAGCGGATGGCATCAAGATGCTCTAAAAAGAGAGAGTCTCGATGAGCCTGGGCTTCATCTCGACGCGCTTGTGCTTCATCCCGAGCGACATCTCGACGGGCTTGGGCCGCGCATTCCTGCTGCATAGTCAGTATAAGCTCCTGTATAAGTGCTCGGTTCTGACGGAGATCCTCCTGAAACTATTCAACCTGTGAACGAACAAACATAAAATCCTCCGACGCGACGGGGGCGGGAATATGGGAAGAGGAGGGGCGATGGAGAGAGCGGGAGGGGGCGGGACGACTAGGGGCAAGGTGAGAGGAAGCGGCGGAGTGGGAAGAGGTGGAGGGGGTGAGGGGAGGTGTATCCGGTGGCAAATTACCACGAGAGAGGCTAACTGAGGTCATGTTAACGGTTTGGTATTTAGTGGTGGGGATATCAGTGGAGACACGAGGGCAACCGGCGGTAAGACAAAAACGAGTGATAATGGCCGCAAAAGGGAGGGCTTGTCGAGTGGGGATAGAGGGAAGGATCCTAACAGACCGAATCACACTAAAAACATAGGAGGGGAGGTCAATGTGAGCTCGAATGCTGATAGCAAACATAAGGTCCACGTGATGTTTAGTGATTTGAGTGGTGTTGGGATGAGGGAGAAGAAAAGCACAGACGATCCAATTAAGGACCATAAAGTCGGGATGTAAGTGTTTATGGAAAATAGTGACAGTGCCGGGAGGAAGGAACCTAAAAACAGTGTTTAGGACAAGAGTGAGATCAGGACATGTATCGGGTGTCCAAGGGAAAGAGGGATTAGTTACCCGAGGGAGGGGAAGGAGTTGAGCGATCGAGTCGGGAGAGACTATAATCTCCCGACCACGCACCCTAGAGTAAAGGTGAGTATCCCTGTTGTTTAGGCCAAAATAAAATTCCCGAACAAGGTCGGGAAAAATGACATCCGTGAGAGAGAAGAGAGGGTCCCACCTTAAATCTGAAATCCACGAATGCACAGTTGTGCCGTGGAGAGAGTGGAGATTAATAACTTTCTCCCTAACAATAGAACGGGTAGCGAACCCTTGAGTGTGATACAGGGTATGTTTGGTAAGGGTCCTCCAACGCAGTTTAAGGTCGGGAATGGAACGGGATTCCTCATCAGAGGACGAGGTGCGTTCCTCGGGGGAATTGCTTATGCGGCGTTGGCGATGGTTACGGGCCATGGAAAAATGATAGAACCTATAACCTACCCGAACAAAGTCCAACCAAACCACCAATTACACCAAGAAACCAACAACCAATCAGCATAATTCCCATTCTCTGTTAGAAATAAAAAATTAAAGGAAAAGTAAAAAAATTGATTAAAATAAATTGCATGAAAAGTAACTGAATTTTCATTTGAAGAAAAATTTTCATGGAAAATATTTTAATCAGGGGCAACATATACAAATACACAAAAGAAGATAGCCGGGAAAAAAGGGATATACACACATGCATATATAGGAATGTTGGGAAAAAATTGGAAAACCGATTTTGAGGATATTCCCCCAATCAGCAGATATATATATATAAATATATATATATATATATATATATATATATATATATATATATATATATATATATATAGATAGATAGATATATATATATGATATGTGTGTGTATATCGATGTTTAGATAAATAATAGATATATGTAATATATCGATATATAGTATATATATATTGATAGGAATATATATGAGTATATATATATAAGGGATATAGGAAGATATATATATATATATATATAAGTATATATATATCGTAAGAGAGACAAAAAAGTAAAGGAAAAAAAGTACCTTGAATGGAGGATGAAGAGGCAGCACAAATCGGTAAATGAGGGAATGGAGGAAGGGTTTAGGAAGTATGAAATAGGGGAAAGAGAAAGAGAGTGGGAAGAGGGAAAATCGTGGGAGAGAGAGAGAAAAGGAGGGAGGAAAATTGAAGAGAGGGGTAAGAGAAATCTGGGAAAGAGGGGAAATGGGGGTGTTGGGAATCATGGGTTGAAAAATGGAAGAGGTGTCAGTTTTTGGGAAGAGGATCTGACCCTTTTAAATCCAGGTCGTTCGAACGAGTGATGTCGTTCGAACGAGGATTTCGAACGAAGTGACAGTTTCACCTCGTGAGATAACTCGTTAGAAGTTCGTTGGAACGAACTTTGTCGTTCGAACGATATTTCGAACGGAGTGACAGTTTGGACTCGTGAGATAACTCGTTAGAAGTTGGTTCGAACGAAATTTGTCGTTCGAACGATATTTTGAACGAAGAGACAGAATGGGGGTTATGGATGTCGTTAGAAATCTCGTTCGAACGAGAATTTCTAACGAAAATTAAAAATTTTAAAATAAAAAAATCATAAAATATAGTTAAAAATACCATAATATCAGGAATTGGGATGGCCAGAATAATGACAAAATGTGACTTTATTAATCCTAGCTTGAGGAAACATATCCAAATAGTGGGAGCGGGAAATGTAGGGGTGTGAACAATACGAGTGAAAGTTTTTAGCCACTACATTTGTACAAGTGCGTAATGCCAAACAATATATACGTGCAATATTCACTCAGATTAGCCTTGTGTCAAAAATGAAATATTGTTGAACACTTAACCATGAATGTAACAAGCATACAAAATAGATGATTCTCTCGCCAATAATGTCACAAGGAGAAAGCAATAAATCGATGAAATGTGCATGCCCATTGATCTTCAACTTATATCTCCCATGAGTAACAATAGATTGAGACGTATCTTTTTGAAGAATCAATCAAGCCTATTATTTTGGCTTTGGCATTATATATATCATTTTCAATGCTTCTATGTTAGCCACACAACTAATAATGCAAATGGTGTCTTTTCACGCAAAAACATTTATGTTTTTCGCAGCCCGATTCCGTTGCTTGAAACGAAAACCAACCGGAAGAATATAATCATTTTGTTTCAATCCGGGATGATCATGCACAATTTCAATTGCTTATAAGGGATGTGACAGGATTGAGAAGACAACACCAAATCTCACTTTGCAAGAACAATGTGAATAAGATATTCGTAATATTCCGTTTACGGTGTGTGCAAAAGGCTAAGATGTGAGGAAATCACAAAGTTATATATCATAAAAGAGCATTATTGTGCACAAGATAAACAATGTATGGATTAACTATTCATCTCAAGCCACGTGAACATGGAAAAAGATAGTGATTTGAATACATCGACCACAAAGCCATATGGACAAAATTTTTTGAAAACTTTTCTAACCATTCCCGTTTTCCTTGAAAATAAAGAATTTGTTTTTTTGAGATTTTGAATAAAATATATACAAAGGAAATCTAGTTCATAGGTATAAAAATATACAAGAGAAGGAACCTAAACTAGATAAACGGCTTCGATCTCAATCAATGGAGCAAACCCCAATTGATTTCCTAAGGTTTTCAAACCTAAGGGCATCTAGAGGTTTAGTAAAGATATCGGCCAATTGTTGATCGGTGGGAACAAAGCTTAGAGAAACAATTTTCTCTTCAACCAAGTCACGAATAAAATGTTCACGGATCTTAATATGCTTTGTTCGAGAATGTGGAACGGGGTTACGAGAAATATGAATTGCACTAGTATTATCACAATATATAGTCATGGTCCCTTGGGAAATACCGTAATCTGCCAACATTTGTTTCATCCAAATGAGTTGAGTGCAACAACTCCTGGCGGCAATGTATTCAGCCTCCGCCGTGGACAAAGAAATAGAATTTTGTTTCTTGCTCATCCATGAGACAAGTGCACTTCCAAAATAGAAACAACCGCCAGATGTACTTTTACATCCATCAACATCTCCTGCCCAATCGGCGCCTGAATATGCCGATAAACAATCATTGGTGGTAAAAGAGTACCAAATGCCAAAAGATAGGGTCCCACTAACATATTTGATGATACGTTTAATAGCAAGTAAATGAGACTCTTTTGGTGCGGCTTGATAACGAGCACAAACTCCTACACTAAAGGAAATATCTGGACGACTCGAAATTAGGTAAAGTAAACTACCTATCATACTCCTAAAAAGTGTATGTTCTACATCCTTTCCGTCGGTATCCTTACTAAGTTTAATAGAAGAGCTCATAGGAGTACGAGCATGTTTAGCGGATTCTAGTTTAAATTTCTTAACGAGGTCTTTAGCATACTTAGTTTGGGATAAAAATATCCCACATTTGAGTGGACGAACATGAATACCTAGAAAGAAAGTAGGTTCACCTACCATACTCATCTCAAATTCATTGTGCATTTCTTTTGAAAAAATTTGAGTATGTTTATCACACGTAGATCCAAACACGATGTCGTCGACATAAACTTGAGCAACAAGGATACATTTTTCATCACGCCGAACGAAAAGTGTCATATCTATTCCCCCTCTCAAAAATCCACGAGAAAGGAGATAAGAGGTGAGTCTTTCATACCAAGCACAGGGAGCTTGTTTTAAGCCATATAGAGCTTTCTTTAGAAAGAAGACATGAGTAGGATGATTTGGGTCCTCAAACCCTTTTGGTTGTTCAACATAAACTTCCTCTTGAATAATACCATTTAAAAAGGCACTTTTGACATCCATTTGATATAATTTAAATTGAAGGTGACATGCTATGGCAAGTAAAAGGCGAACCGATTCTAACGTAGCAACAGGAGCAAAAGTTTCTTCAAAGTCAACATCTTCTATTTGGGTATATCCTCGAGCAACTAATCTAGCTTTATTTCGAACAATGACACCATTTTCATCCATTTTATTTTTGAAAATCCATTTAGTGCCAATAACATTGGTATTAGAAGGCCTAGGGACTAATTCCCAAACATCATTTTTCTTAAATTGAAACAGTTCTTCTTGCATAGCATTAATCCAATGTTCATCTTTTAATGCTTCTTGAAAGTTTTTAGGTTCAATTTTATAAGTATAGCATAGATAAGTAACTTCATTTTCTAATTGCCCCCTAGTCTTGACACCTACCTCGGGATCTCCTATAATTTGAGAAGTATCATGATTCTTACGCACCCAAGGAGTAACTTCCTTTTTCACGGAAGTTGGAACAACTAAATCATTTAGAGATTCAACACTTTCAACATTTGACACAACATCACACTCACATGACAAATCTTCCTCATTATTAATTGGAGTGGCCGGAGCATCATCTTTTATGACGACATTAATGGATTCCATTACTTTAGAGTTACTTAAGTTGAAAACTCTAAATGCTCTACTATTTTGAGAATATCCTAGGAAAATACCTTTATCACTCCTTGAGTCAAATTTCCCTAGAAGTTCTCTATCTCGAAGAATATAGCAAGGACTTACAAACACTCTAAAATAGGACAAATTGGGTTTCTTACCCGTCCACAATTAATAAAGAGTTTTGTTAGTGTTAGGACGCAAATAAACTCTATTTATTGTGTGACATGCAGTGTTAACCGCTTCGGCCCAAAACATACGGGGCACATTTCTTCCAAGGAGCATAGATCTTGCCATTTCTTGGATAGTTCGATGTTTTCGTTCAACTATACCATTTTGTTGAGGTGTTCGAACGACCGAGAATTCATGTTTTATTCCTATTTCATCACAGAAGGCATTCACACCGGATTCCTTGAATTCGGTTCCATTATCACTCCTAAAGCGCTTTATGGTAACACCGTGAAGATTTTGAAGAGTTCTACATTTAACAGTAAGAAAGTCAACTGTTTCAGATTTTTATCTTAAAAGGCCTACAATAGAGTATCTAGAGAAATCATCCACCATAACTAACATGTATCTTTTTCCTCCTATGCTCTCGGTACGCGTGGGACCCATAAGGTCCATGTGTATCAATTCTAAGACACGAGATGTTGTTATAGAGTTTATCTTCTTATGAGGAATTTTAATTTGTTTTCCAAATTGACACGGTCCGAAAATGGTGGACGTTGTCTTTCCAAGTGGTGGTAAGCCTCGAACTAGCTCTTTTCTCACAAGTCTGTCAAGATCTCTAAAGTTTACATGACCTAATCTTTCATGCCAAAGATCGGTAGATGAGGCTTTTACATTATTGCAAACTAAAGATGATTTAGGAATGATTCCATAGCAATTGTCACTAGTTCTAACACCATGTAAAATTGATTCACCTGACTGATCATAAACAATGCACTCCGAATGACTAAATTTCACATCAAGATTATCGTCACATAGTTGGCTAATACTTATCAAATTAGCCTTTAGACCATCAACATAAAGGACATTTTCAAGTTTAGGGAATCCTGAGATTTCAATAGAGCCTCTACCAATGATTTGCGACCTGCTACCATCCCCAAAAGTTACTTTACCATCTTTATGGTTTTCGAGAGTGGTAAATAGAGATTTATCGCCAGTCATATGTCTAGAACAACCACTATCAAAGTACCATTGAGAGGTATTTTGTGCCTTTAGTGCAACATGAGCTACAAAAGATTTCTTGGTTTGAATTTTCTTAACCCAAGCTTGTGTTGTTTTCTTTCCTTGATTGGCTCTAGTCTTATAATTAGAGTTATTTCCTTGGACTTTAGAAAACCTAAGAAACTCTTCTATTAGACTTTTAGAATTATTGACTAGATACTCGACTTGGCTCTTAAGATTAGTTAAGGGGCTATAGGGTTGTTTTGAATTTGTGAATTGAGGGTTCTTTCCAAGTTTGTAGCAAAAATCTTAAAGATGACCCCGTTTGTGACAATATGAGCATACATAGGGCTTCTTTGGGTCGGCTTTTAAAGGTTGCTTAGAGGGATTTACTTTAGGAACTTTAGATTTTGTAACAAACTTAGCAACAGGTTCAGTTTTGACTTTTGAAAAATTTCCTTCTTCATATCCTATACCCTTTCTCTCTTGATAACCTTTCTCCTTATATCCTAAAACAGGACCTACAAATAATTTTCCCATTCTTCCTGAATTTTCCTCGAGTGTGACTTTAACTTCACGAGAGGACTCGAGATCTTTTTCAAGTTGGGCTATTTTAGCTTCTAGAGATGTTCTAATTTCTAGAGACTCATTATAATCTTTGTTAACACTTTCTAAGGAGATAATCAAGTCACATTTTTCTTTACCAATCACGATAAGCTTTTCAGAAAGAGATATTTTAATTGCCTCGAGTTTACTAACTAAAGCCTCCTTCTCCTTCAGGACTTTCAACTCTTTTTCTAAAGTTAAGACTTTCAAGGTTAATCTTTTGTTGACTTTTTCAATGTGAAGAGATTCATTGTAGAGTTGGAAATAAGCAGATTGTAGTTCACTCTCATCTATATCACTATCACTCTCTTTTTCATCACTACTAGTAGAATGAGTAGAAACAGCCTCTAGATTTTGTTCAGAATTGTAAACATTAAGGTATTACTCACACGAATTACTAGCAAGGCTCGCCATAAAGGCAGTGAAGTTATTTCTAGACGGGTTAGAGTCATCAGAGTCTTCAGACTCATTATCACTGTCACTTAGAGTAGCATTGTAAACGGCTTTTTATTTGCCTTGTCTTTTAAGTTTTATGGGGCAATCGAAAGCTCTATGACCACGTCCCTCACATTCAAAACATCTCTCCGGATCATCCTTCTTAAAGTTGTCTTTATTGAACTTCTTTGAATCCTGATTAGTGAATTTTTTATTTCCTCCTTTGTTTTTATTCTCAAATTTAGGTTTTTCAAATTTAGAGTTTTGTTTTTTAAACTTGAGAATTTTTTTAAATTTTTTAGCAAATAAGGCTATATCATCAGAATCAAAGTCAGACTCATCAGAATCAGACACATCGACTTTCTTAACTTTTAAAGAAACTCCTTTATCTTTCCCTTTGTTATCTTTAGGAAACATGTCTAGTTCATAAGTTTGCAGATCACCAATAAGTTCTTCAAGTTTTAAAGTATTTAGGTTTCCTAAATAATTAAGAACAGTGAATTTAGGAATGAATCGCTTAGGAAGACATGTAAGTATTTTCTTAACAACACGATTTTCAGGTATTTTTTCACCTAAGTTAAAGTAGGAGTTAACTATGTCTGATAAGCGAGCATAAAACTCATCAAAAGTTTCAGTTTCTTTCATGGTGATCGTTTCAAATTGTGTAGTTAAATTTTGAAGTTTTGATGCTTTAACAACACTAGTTCCCTCATGAGTAACTTGGAGAATGTTCCAAGCTTCATTTGACGTTTCACACGTCATTATACGACGAAATTCATCGGGAGACACGGCACCAAATAAGGAATTTAATCCTTTAGAGTTAAAGTTACACCATTTTAAATCTTCCTCACTCCATTGTTCAACAGGAGTCAAAATACGTTCATCATTAACAACCATAGTAGGAGGGGACCATCCTCTTTCAACAGTGACCCAAACATGTTCATCAATAGATTTAAGAGCGGATTTCATACGTGCTTTCCAATAGGTATAATTTATTCCATCAAATAAAGGTAGTCTATTCGACGAAAAACTATCCATATAACCTCCAGGATTCATCTAAATAACTTTTAGAAACAAGCTCTGATACCAATTTGAAGTTGCAAGGTTATATGATCTTAGTTTAATTCGTAGAATACACACACACGCAATCCAATTTTAATATTAGTTGTAAAAAGGTATTCTCCAATTTCAATTTAAATGTAGATTCACAAGTTTGCAAGAACAAATTCCAACTTTATTCATTTTATCCTAAGCATGCATCTAGGTGATTTAATAAAATAAAATGCGAAAATCCCAACCACAACACGCCGATGTACGAGGAAAACCCAAATGGAAAAAACCTCGGACGGCTGGGCCTAGACAAAATCCACTACAACAATAGGTTTTACAAGAGACTCAAAAGACTTACAGACATTGACTCACTCAAGACTTGCTTATGCCGTGCTCAACCTCTAAAGTTGTAGTCCGCGAAACTCCAACGCGTTTCTCAACACTCCTCGTGTTGCGGTATCCACCGAAGCCCAAAACCACCGTCTCCTCAAAGCTTGAATGCAGAGATCCACCACAAACTTGCTTGTTGAATGTGAATTTGATTAAAAGGATTTTGTTTAAAAAGATGATAAAAATGTTGGAGTTGATTTTTATCAAAAAGAGGGAAGTTGTGGAAAAGGTTCTCAAATGAATAATGAACTTCCTTCACATATAAAACTGATTTTCGTCCATATGAAAATAACTGAAAAAGTAGTGGGCAAAAACAGTTATAGGAAAAAACTGCTCAAAAAATAAGTTTAAAAAAACAAACCTGGCAGAACTTGTTCGAACGAGGTCGTTCGAACGACTTCTCGTTCGAACGAGTTATCTAACGGCGTGCCAGTATAGAATTATAGAGGTCGTTAGAAACCTCGTTCGAACGACATTTCTAACGCACTTCTAACGAACCTCCAGTATAGGTTGTGGCAAGTCGTTAGATCCAGGTCGTTCGAACGACCTGGATTAAACTTCGAACGAGATTATAAATTTTGCCCAAAATTGTTCAAATTTATTTCAAGGATTTTTCAATATTAATATTGCTTATTTACAAACATTTTCTTATATGAAAAATTCTTAATTAGTCAAAATACTCCAACACATAAAATTGTATTTTGGACATATACTTTTGTAGGATAGATAGCATGGCATGAATATTGATAACACCTGAACTTTGGATGCGATGCTTGAATCTTTGCATTGAATGATGCTTGATGTAGTATGACCCAAAATTGTTTTGTCCAACGGAATAAAGACAATATAACAAATGACTCGATTGGAAATTTTTCCTTACAAATTTCCCCCTTTGGCTATTCCGGGACAAAACAGAATAATAAAAAATAAATAAAAGACAGAATTTGCTAAGCCAGCCGTCAAGCCGTTTCTAAGGCCCGTCCCAAAAACCCAAAAAAAAGACAGACACAAAGACACTACTGACGAGCTGCAAAGTAGTAGGAGATGTATCCTACACACACGAAACAACAAATTCATAAACGCATGGGGAAATAGAGAGTAAATTATATGAAGACAATGTGATAGCATATGTTGTGAATGGTACATGAACGTCTCAATATTCAATGTTAACAGTTTAACTCCCCCTAAATTATGCATATGGTCAACATAAAAATCAATTAGGAAATTTAATTATAATTACCTTCAATTATTATTAAATTCAATTAATTTACCCAAATTCATCCAACTCCCCCTAAATATGAAAGTCCTATTAATGAAAGTTTCTCCCCCTTTTTGCCCGGAAAAGACAAAGGGATAAGGGGCCTGCAATATAAAAGAGAATAGACAATAAAGCAGGAAATATGAATAATGAAAAATGACCATGAAAATGAAAATACTGAGGATGCATTAAGTAAGGGGGAAATGGGAAATAGTTAAGGTTCATAGAATTAAAGAGCCAAAGTAAATGAATCCAATACAAGAGAGTAATAAACCACTCATCCTCACAAAAAACAAAGAAACATGAAATGAGCAAAGCACATCAAGGGGCAGGAGCATCTGGTGGAGTGTCATCGGGAAGAGAGCTGGTGCCGGAAGAGCCTGCCCCGTGGCGCATCTCCAGACGGTGGATGGCATCAAGATGCTCTAAAAGGAGACAGTCCCGATGAGCCTGGGCTTCATCTCGACGCGCTTGTGCTTCGTCCCGAGCGGCATTTCGACGGGTTTGGGCCGCGCATTCCAGGTGCATAGTCGGTATAAGCTCCTACATAAGTGCCCGATCCTGACGGCGATCCTACTGAATTTGTTCAACCTGTGAATGGACAAACATAAAATCCTCCGACGCGATGGGGGCGGGAATATGGGAAGAGGAGGGGCGATGGAGAGAGCGGGAGGGGGCGGGACGACTAGGGGCAGGGTGAGAGGAAGCGGCGGAGTGGGAAGAGGTGGAGGGGGTGAGGGGAGGTGTATCCGGTGGAAAATGACCACGAGAGTGGCTAACTGAGGTCATGTCAATGGTTTGGTATTTAGTGGTGGGGATATCGGTGGAGACATGAGGGCAACCGGCGGTAAGACAAAAACGAGTGATAATGACCGCAAAAGGGAGGGCTTGTCGAGTGGGGCTGGAGGGAAGGATCCTAACAGACCGAATCACTCTAAAAAGATAGGAGGGGAGGTCAATGTGAGCCCGAATGCTGATAGCAAACATAAGGTCCACGTGTTGTTTAGTGATTTGAGTGGTGTTGGCACGAGGGAGAAGACAAGCACAGACGATCCAATTAAGGACCATAAAGTTGGGATGTAAGTGTTTATGGAAAATAGTGACAGTGCCGGGAGGAAGGAACCTAAAAATAGTGTTTAGGACAAGAGTGGGATTGGGACATGTATCGGATGTCCAAGGGATAGAGGGATTAGTTACCCGAGGGAGGGGAAGGAGTTGAGCTATCGAGTCGGGAGAGACTATAATCTCCCGACCACGCACCCTAGAGTAAAGGTGAGTATCCCTGTTGTTTAGGCCAAGATAAAATTCCCGAACAAGGTTGGGAAAAATGACATCCGTGAGAGAGAAGAGGGGGTCCCACCTTAAATTTGAAATCCACAAATGCATAGTTGTCCCGTGGAGAGAGTGGAGATTAATAACTTTCTCCCTAACAATGGAACGGGTAGCGAACCCTTGAGTTTGATATAGGGTATGTTTGGCAAGGGTCCTCCAACGCAGTTTAAGGCCGGGAATGGCACGGGATTCCTCATCAGAGGACGAGGGGAATTCCTCGGGGGAATCGCTTATGCGGCGTTGGCGACGGTTACGGGCCATGGAAAAATGATAGAACATATAACCTACTCGAACAAAGTCCAACCAAACCACCAATTACTCCAAGAAACCAACAACCAATCAGCATAATTCCCATTCTCCGTTAGAAATAAAAAATTATAGGAAAAGTAAAAAAAATTGATTAAAATAAATTCCATGAATAGTAACTGAATTTTCATTTGAAAAAAAAAGTCAAGGAATATATTTTAATCAGGGGCAACATATACAAATACACAAAAGAAGATAGCCCAAAAAAAATGAGGGATATACACACATGCATATATAAGAATGTTGGGAAAATATTAGAAAATCGATTTTGAGAATATTCCCCCAATCAACAGATATATGATATATATATATATATATATATATATATATATATATATATATATATATATATATATATATATATATATATATCGTAAGAGAGAAAAAAAAGTAAAGGAAAAAAAGTACCTTGAATGGAGGATGAAGAGGCAGGACAAATCGGTAAATGAGGGAATGGAGGAAGGGTTTAGGAAGTATGAAATAGGGGAAAGAGAAAGAGAGTGGGAAGAGGGAAAATCGTGGGAGAGAGAGAGAAAAGGAGAGGGGAAAATGGAAGAGATGGGTAAGAGAAATCTGGGAAAGAGGGGAAATGGGAGTGTTGGGAATCGTGGGATGAAAAATGGAAGAGGTGTCAGTTTTTGGGAAGAGGATCTGACCGTTTTAAATCAAGGTCGTTCGAACGAGAGATGTCGTTCGAACGAGGATTTCGAACGAAGTGACAGTTTCACCTCGTGAGATAACTCGTTAGAAGTTTGTTTGAACGAACTTTGTCATTCGAACGATATTTCGAACGGAGTGACAGTTTGGACTTGTGAGATAACTCGTTAGAAGTTGGTTCGAACGAACTCTGTCGTTCAAACGATATTTCGAACGAAGAGACAGAATGGGGGTTATGGATGTCGTTAGAAATATCGTTCGAATGAGAATTTATAACGAAAATTAAAAATTTTAAAATAAAAATATCATAAAATATAGTTAAAAATACCATAATATCAGGAATTGGGTGTAATACCCCGTATTTTTGTGATATTTATTTTATGGGATTAATTAAATTAAATATGTATTAATTGGAAATTAATCTGGATTAAAATACTAGCGAGATGCGAGTTGGTATTTGATTATTATGTGCATTTATGATTTTATATGAATATTGAATTATGAAATTTGTCGTGAGATTTAAATACGGCAATTTGGAAATTTTGTTGGGACGCGTGTGACCGCCGCGTCATGGAAAATAATTATGTTATTTAAAAAGTGAATTTTATTTCTATTCACCTAATGGTCATTTTGAGTGCACCAACCCGTCCGGAAGGGTCGAAATAGTCATAAAACACTAGCCGGGGGTTTGGTTTAGGTCCCGGGGTATTTTTAGGCCATACCGGCAACGTATAAGGGTAGTTTGGTAATTTTGATTTTTTGGGAATTAAAACTTACGAAAATTGGGAATTAAAAAGCTGACTTGGTAATTACCCACTAACCCACTAATAACCTTATGGGCTACGGAGGTTATTGAGAATAATTCCAAAAGAGTTTCTAAGGCAAAACCCTAGCCACCATTGTCATTTGGAGAAGAAAGCTTGTAGAGAGAGAATAGAGGAAATTCTGCAGAGAGAGAAAGAACCATTCTTCAGATCGACATCAGAAATCAGAGATTCACATAAGGCAAGTGATTTAATTTCGTTTTCTTGCAAAGAATGCTTCTTCCATGCGTAGGAATTTATAAAAATTTATTATTGTTGGGAGATTTATGAAAACCCATTAAATTGGAATTTGAAACTAGTATTTTGATGAAGAATTGCATGTAGGATTGTAGGTAGGTGATTTATCTGATGATATTACATATTTGGATGAAACAAAAACGGATTTATCATGCCCATTGATGAGCATAGAAATTTCTAGGGTTCATGTTCTTGAGATTGGGGAAAAGTGTAGAGAATTGATGATTGGATGATGTTTAGGTTGAATTAAACCCACAAAACGTGTTAGTATATGACCTAAATATGTTTAAGAATGATTGGGAACCTTGAACAAGTGTTGGATTGATGTTTAGAGGGGATTAGAGAGGAAGAAAAATTTGAAAAACGAGTTAAGGAAAATCTGGGCTCGAAACTGGCCACTCGTAGAAGACTTGCCCAGGTCGTTCGAACGAGCTCGTTCGAACGAGCTTCTAACGAGTTGACCTTTGACTTCTAACGAGGATGAAGTTCGTTCGATGACTTCGTTCGAACGAGATCTCGTTAGAAAGCCCATTTCGTTCGAACGAGATCTCGTTAGAAGGTCCAGTTCGTTCGAACGAACTCTCGTTCGAACAACCTCGTTCGAACGAGACTTCGAACGAGTTGGCAGTTTAGGCTTTTTAGCCTGTTTTGATCCCGAGTGCCCAGTAACCTTGTGTATAGGTAGAGATAGCTTTCCCTTGATGATTAATTGATATATTTGGGATGTTTGGGATATAAGGAGGAGTCAAACCTAGAAGTGTAGTTTGAACCTAAAGGAAAATATGAGTAGGACGTGAGTGTCTAATACGATGCGAGAACTATTGACGGCCTAACTTATTATATTAACCGGGAACATATAAATTGTGTAGTATTATATGTCGGTACGCAAATGAGAAGTGTACCACCAATATATTATGGTGATTACTAAGACGTGTGAATACTTAGTACATTTATAGATTTTATGTGTATGACATACCTACCATACTTGCTATCACGGGAGGTTTGCATTCGCTTAGGGCCCTCTAATCCTTGTGTTTCTCGGATTTAGATTGGTTACCTCGATGAACATAGGTCAGAGAAGGACTTATTGGGATGTTAATAAGTCTGTTGATCATGGGAGCACAGGTATGTGCGTGACCCATGTGATGTGACTGTGTTCGCCTCCATTATTTGTGATGTTGTTATCTGAGAACTATTCCTGAGAGATTCTGAATATGTGATCCTTATGTACGTGATGTACCGGGATGGATAGCAGAGTATGTGTGCACCGCAGCTAGTCTCGGGGTGTTTGTATTGTATATTTATGATGTGAATAATATACACTTAATTAATGGGAACCTTCATGTTGTTATTGAGAAAATAATTATGGTAATGTCTTGAGAAAACATATCGGGTTAACGGATAGTGATTTGTATTACAAATTGAGAATCTGAGTTTAAGTAAAACCCTCTATTTATTTGATAACTCTAGAATGTAATATGGGGATCGAGTAGTAAGGGGTAGAACTTATTACGGTTAGGTTAGTTATGTATATCATGTATATGGGTACGGTACGTTAGGAGTGCACATGTAGTCGAGAGGTGAGAATTTCATGTGAGTGCACGTCCTAACATGTATTTTGCATTTAATGTTTTAATGTTATTAAAACACTTGATGTTTTCAAAATGTTTTCCACTTTCGTGCTCTGACCCATTTGCTTTCAAATCTATTTTTGTAAAAACCATTTTAGGTGCCCAGCCACAAGGACACCATGCATAGGATTCTCATTCAGGTGACGAGTTGTAGCTGTTTGGGGAAGTTACAGGACTTTGCTTGTAGACGCTTCATCTACCTTAGCTCGATATTCTTCAGTTATCAGTTGTAGGGCATGTCACCCATTTCTTTTAGAGACAATTCATTTATTTCAGTTATTCAGACCTTTGGCATGTAATTATTCAGGATTCAGACTTGTCGTATTATTTTTCAGTTGTGGGATTATTGTGAGGAGTTTTCCTCCGGAATTATATTTACTTTGTTGGTTATTTCATTACTTCGTTATGGTGAATGGATTTTGTTGTTCTTCCATTATTCTTTTATTGCATGTTAATCAGACTTAACTTAAAATTTGGTAACTTACTTTTTAAATACTAGGTGGTTAGTAATTATTAAAATGTTTTCGACAGTGATGCTATTAACTGAATCAACTTGGCATTTTGTATTGATTTAATAAAGGAGTAGCTACCCGGTATTTAATTATTCGGGGTGTCACAGGTGGTATCAGAGCATCAGGTTCTAGTGTCCTTTAGGATCTGTACGACTTATTATGTTTTCCGCTGAGCTTTCTTTGATGTAGAGCCCTATATTTTAGGACTGTTGTATTCTCTTGTATATGCTACGTTCTTCAGCTATTTTAAGTTTATAACTGCGAACTTATAAACTTCATTCTTATTTCAGATGCCTCCACGACGTGCACAAAGGGTTCCCAGGGATGCGACGCCAGAACCACAGCCCGTACCAGCTCAGGGCACGATGAATGTCGCCGAGGTTGCATCCATTGTTGCTCAGGCGGTAAATGCCGTACTAGCAGTAGTTCAGCAGGCACCACTTCAGGCACCGATAGTCGTTCCAGTTCAGGCTCATGCATTCCCGTCTGCTTGGGAATGTGTACGTGATGCTTTTCAAACAGCACACCCTCCAGAGTTCGCAGGTAGCTCCGATGTAGTAGTTTCGAGTCAGTGGAGGAAGGACATTCAGCGGCACCTGAGGATGTATGAGTGCACAGATGTCCAGAAGCAGATACTAGCTACTTTTAAGCTAGTGGGGTCAGCACTGCAGTGGTGGGAGTCTATTACCACCGTGGAGGAGAGAGATACTCTTACTATTCAGGATTTTTGGGTGCGGTTCGACCGCAAATACTTTCCGTCAGCTGTTCACACAGAGATGAGGAGGAAGTTGATGAGCCTCAAGCAAGAGGTTAAGACTGTGGCCGAATATGAGGCCGAATTTACTGATCTTCTGAATATTGTTTCGGATGAGACACCGACCGAGGAGAAGAAGATACAGAAATTTACAGACGGGTTGACATGAAGGATTCGTCAACACTTGTTAGGGAACCTCTCGTTAGCCACTTACTATGATGTGGTTAACGCTGCATTGCACCATTTCCAGGATCATCACTTTCACATGACTGAGGGCAAGAGATCAGGAGAGTCCAGCCATCAGGGCAGGACTGGGGGAAATGGTGCTGGTGGGGCACATTCTGTTCAGAGGCAGAGACAGGGTGATCAGGATTCCCAGCAGGGGGATCACAAGAGGTTCAGGTCAGGAAATTTCAGGCACGGACAGGGAGGTTTCCGACAGGGCCATCAGGGTCCGAACGACCATCAGAACCAGCAGGGTCAGAATGGTCAGCATCAGTTTCAGCAGGGCCAGTGGAGGAACGGTAACGGCCACCAGGGCCGGGGGCAGCAGGGACCGAGAGGGGGGAACTTCCCGGGGAAGTGTTTTGTTTGTGGCAAGACTGGCCGTAAATGCCAGGACTGTCCTGATAGGGGCAGGGCCCCGCAGCATCAGCAGGCTACTCGACATGAGCCACAGAGGCCACTTTTTCCGCCAGCCCTTCCAGCTCTAGCCCAGGTGCCAGCCATTCCAGCAGTTCCTGTGCAGCAGGGACAATTACAGTATGGACGTGTCTATAACGTCCACCAGACAGCAGCTCCACAGGCACCACCCGCAATTGAGGGTACGTTTCCTATCCATGGTACTATGGGTCGGGTTTTGTTTGATACGGGGGCAACGCATTGTTTTATAGCTACACATTTTGCGAAAGCCTTAGGGTTGTTAGCTACGGCAGAGAGCACAGTGACGTGTGTAGACTCACCATTGGGGAGTGGGACACTTATTTTCTTTATATGCCGGGGAGTGGGGGTAGAGATTGGTAGTCCGGTATTACCTGCAGATATGTTGGTATTAGATATGCATGTTCACGATGTGATTATCGGTATGGATTGGCTCGCAGATTATAGAGCCATGATTGATTACTTTGGTGGGAGCATTGTTTTTGCTATTCCGGGGCAAGAGATGTTTGTAGTGGCGATGCCTCGCCCAGAGGGAGGCTCGACCGCTCATTTGTATTACCTAGATGAGGATACCTCTAAGGAGGTTTTTATTCCTTTAGATTCGATCCCAGTTGTCAGGGAGTATTCGGATGTGTTTCAGGAGATACCAGGCCTACCTCCCAGTCGAGAGATAGACTTTGTCATAGACTTATTACCAGATACGAGACCTATAGCACGCGCACCGTACCGTATGGCTCCAGCTGAGATGAGGGAGTTACGGGATCAGATTGAGCAGTTGTTGGGTCAGGGGTTTATTTGGAGGAGTACTTCACCGTGGGGTACCCCTGTGTTGTTCATGAAGAAGAGAGATGGTTCACTAAGATTGTGTGTGGACTACCGGGAGTTGAACAAAGTCACGATACGGAATAAGTATCCGTTGCCTCGAATCGATGACTTATTCGACCAGTTGAGAGGAGCTTCTTTCTTCTCAAAGATTGATCTGAGATCGAGATACCATCAGTTGCGTATCAGGGTGGAGGACGTCTCGAAGACTACGTTCTTATCGAGATATGGTTCTTACGAGTTTCAGGTTATACCTTTTGGTTTGACCCATGCTCCAGCCGTGTTTATGGACTTGATGAATAAGGTGTTCAGGGATTTCCTGGATCAGTTTGTCATTGTCTTCATTGATGATATTCTGGTTTACTCCCAGAAAGAGGAGGAGCACGCCGAGCATTTGAGGTAAGTTTTGCAGACGCTACGTTAGAACGAGCTGTATGCAAAATATGCGAAGTGCGGGTTTTGGCTGAAGGAGGTCCAGTTTTTGGGACACATTATTTCCGACCGGGGGATATCTGTTGATCCGGGGAAGGTATCTGCGGTGAGGGAGTGGGGATAACCCACGACACCAATGGAGATCCGTAGTTTCTTGGGTCTAGCAGGATACTACAGGAGGTTCATTCGGGGATTCTCGAAGATAGCAGGTCCTTTGATACATCTGACTCGTAAGGGTGTACCATTCATTTGGAGTGATGCCTGTCAGTTGGCATTTGATGAGTTGAAGGATAAGTTGACCTCAGCACCTGTGTTAGCATTACCGAGACCGGGAGTCGAGTATCTAGTCTACACCGATGCGTCCTTACAAGGACTTGGAGGTGTATTGCAGCAGGAGAGTCAAGCCATTGCTTATGCTTCCCGTAAGCTAAAGCCTCACGAGAAGAATTACCCCACTCACGACTTGGAGTTGGCGGCAGTTGTATTTGCCCTTCGGATATGGAGACATTATCTTTTGGGGGAGAAGTTTCGATTGTTCACAGACCACAAGTCCCTGCAGTACCTATTCACGCAGAAGGAGTTGAATATGCGGCAGCGAAGGTGGATTGAGTTTGTGAAGGACTATCAATTTGATATCCAATATCACCCGGGGAAGGCTAACGTGGTAGCAGACGTGTTGAGCCGTAGATCGGTAGATGAGGTGGCAGATGTGTGGAAGGCCAAGTGGAAGGAATTGGGACACCAGGATGCAGTGGCCCGATCGTTCATGTCTGTGATGACCGTTACACCTCAGATTGTCACGAAGGTAGTAAGGGCACAGGCAAATGACTCGTTCTGTCAGGAGCAGATAGTTCGATTATTAGCAAAGGGAGCCGAGTCCTATACCGTTAGCTCAAACGGGGGATTACGCTTCAATAGGAGATTGGTAGTTCCGGAAGGGGAGGAATTGCGGCATGAGGTGATGGCCGAGTCGCATGGCTCACGGTTCGCGGTACATCTCAGAGGGGACAAAATGTACCAAGACATGAGACGTCAGTATTGGTGGAGCTGGATAAAGAGAGATATTGCCGTGTTTGTTTCAAAATGCGCCACTTGTCAGCTAGTAAAAGTGGATCATCAGAGACCGGCAGGACTTTTACAGCCATTGGAGGTCCCGATATGGATGTGGGAGAGCATATCCATGGACTTTATCACGGGGTTGCCTACCTCACAGAGTGGTCACGACTCCATTTGGGTAATGTGGATAGGTTGACCAAAGTCGCTCATTTTCTACCCGTAAGGATAGACTACACTACGGGACAGTATGCCCAGCTCTTTATTTAAGAGATAGTGAGACTCCACGGTGTGCCCCTAAATATCGTGTCCGACCGAGACAAGATATTTATTTCGCGATTTTATGAGAGTTTTCAGGAGGCCATGGGCACGGAATTGCGGTTAAGTACGACGTATCACCCGCAGACAGATGGGCAGACTGAGCGTACAAATCAGATATTGGAGGACATGCTACGTATGAGTATCATTGATTTTGGGGGTTGATGGGAGCATTATCTTCCACTGGTGGAGTTTGCTTACAACAACTCCTACCAGTTCACTATTGGCATGGCTCCATTTGAGGCGTTGTACGGTAGACCTTGTCGTTCCCCAGCATGTTGGTTGGAGGTGGGGGACAACAAACTACTTGGGCCGGAAGTAATTCAGGATACTTTGGCGAGGATATAATTGATTCGGAGTCGCATTCGGGTAGCTCAGGATCGGCAGAAGAGCTATGCCGATGCGAAGAGGTTCTTCAGGGAGTTCCAAGTGGGGGACCAGGTTTTGCTAAGAGTGTCTCCTATGAAGGGGATTATGCGTTTCGGGAAGAAAGGGAAGTTGGCACCGAGATATGTGGGACCATTTCCTATTATTGAGCGGATTGGACCGGTTGCGTATAGGCTTGGATTACCGGAGCATTTGCATCGGATTCACGATGTATTTCATATTTCCTCGCTAAGGAAATATCTTAGAGACGATTTGGCTCATTCTCACATTGCTTTGGAGGACATCGATCTCTAGCCTGATAGCTCCTACGAGGAGGGACCGATTGCTATTTTGGATCGAAGTGAGCGTAAACTGCGGTCAAAGATAGTTCCGTTAGTACGTGTTCAGTGGCGACATCATAATGTCGAGGAGTCCACATGGGAGCGTGAGGATGAGATGCGCGAACCTTATCCAGAGTTGTTCTTACCAGGTACTTTCTAGTTCCGAATTTCGGGACGAAATTCAGTTATTAGGGGGGAAGTATGTAATACCCCGTATTTTTGTGATATTTATTTTATGGGATTAATTAAATTAAATGTGTATTAATTGGAAATTAATCCGGATTAAAATACTAGCGAGATGCGAGTTGGTATTTGATTATTATGTGCATATATGATTATATATGAATATTGAATTATGAAATTTGTCGTGAGATTTAAATACGGCAATTTGGAAATTTTGTTGGGACGCGTGTGACCGCCGCGTCATGGAATATAATTATGTTATTTAAAAAGTGAATTTTATTTCTATTCACCGTATGGTCATTTTGAGTGAGCCAACGCGTCCGAAAGGGTCGAAATAGTCAGAAAACACTAGTCGGGGGTTTGGTTTGGGTCCCGGGTATTTTTAGGCCATACCGGCAACGTATAAGGGTAGTTTGGTAATTTTGAATTTTTGGGAATTAAAACCTACGAAAATTGGGAATTGAAAAGCTGACTTGGTAATTATCCACTAACCCACTAATAACCTTATGGGCTACGGAGGTTATTGAGATTAATTCCAAAAGGGTTTCTAAGGCAAAACCCTAGCCACCATTGTCATTTGGAGAAGAAAGCTTGTAGAGAGAGAATAGAGGAAATTCTGCAGAGAGAGAAAGAACCATTCTTCATATCGACATCAGAAATCAGAGATTCACATAAGGCAAGTGATTTAATATCATTTTCTTGCAAAGAATGCTTCTTCCATGCGTAGGAATTTATAAAATTTTATTGTTGCTGGGAGATTTATGAAAACCCATTTAATTGGAATATGAAACTAGTATTTTGATGAAGAATTGCATGTAGGATTGTAGGTATGTGATTTATCTGATGATATTACATATTTGGATGAAACAAAAACGGATTTATCATGCCCATTGATGAGCATAGAAATTTCTAGGGTTCATGTTCTTGAGATTGGGGAAAAGTGTAGAGAATTGATGATTGGATGATGTTTAGGTTGAATTAAACCCCCAAAACATGTTAGTATATGACCTAAATATGTTTAAGAATGATTAGGAACCTTGAACAAGTGTTGGATGGATGTTTAGAGGGGATTAGAGAGGAAGAAAAGTTTGAAAAACGAGTTAAGGAAAATCTGGGCTCGAAACTGGCCACTCGTTAGAAGACCTGCCCAGGTCGTTCGAACGAGCTTCTAATGAGTTGACCTTTGACTTCTAACGAGGATGAAGTTCGTTCGATGACTTCCTTCGAATGAGATCTCGTTAGAAAGCCCACTTCGTTCGAACGAGATCTCGTTAGAAGGTCCAGTTCCTTCGAACGAACTCTCGCTCGAACAGCCTCGTTCGAACGAGACTTCGAACGAGTTGACAGTTTAGGCTTTTTAGCCTGTTTTGATCCCGAGTGCCCGGTAACCTTGTGTATAGGTATAGATAGCTTTCCCTTGATGATTAATTGATATATTTGGGATGTTTGGGATATAAGGAGGAGTCAAACCTAGAAGTGTAGTTTGAACCTAAAGGAAAATATGAGTAGGACGTGAGTGTCTATTACGATGCGAGAACTATTGACGGCCTAACTTATTATATTAACCGGGAACATATAAAATGTGTAGTATTATATGTCGGTACGCAAATGAGAAGTGTACCACCAATATATTATGGTGATTACTAAGACGTGTGAATAATTAGTACATGTATAGATTTTATGTGTATGACATACCTACCATACTTGCTATCACGGGAGGTTTGCGTTCGCTTAGGGCCCTCTAATCCTTGTGTTGCTCGGATTTAGATTGGTTACCTCGATGAACATAGGTCAGAGAAGGACTTATTGGAATGTTAATAAGTCTGCTGATCGTGGGAGCATAGGTATGTGCGTGACCCATGTGATGTGACTGTGTTCGCCTCCATTATTTGTGATGTTGTTATCTGAGAACTATTCCTGAGAGATTCGGAATATGTGATCCTTATGTACGTGATGTACCGGGATGGATAGCAGAGTATGTGTGCACCGCAGCTAGTCTCGGGGTGTTTGTATTGTATATTTATGATGTGAATAATATACACTTAATTAATGGGAACCTTCATGTTGTTATTGAGAAAATAATTATGGTAATGTCTTGAGAAAACATATCGGGTTAACCGATAGTGATTTGTATTACAAATTGAGAATCTGAGTTTAAGTAAAACCCTCTATTTATTTGATAACGCTAGAATGTAATATGGGGATCGAGTAGTAAGGGGTAGAACTTATTACGGTTAGGTTAGTTATGTATGTCATGTATATGGCTACGGTACGTTAGGAGTGCACATGTAGTCGAGAGGTGAGAATTTCATGTGAGTGCACGTCCTAACTTGTATTTTGCATTTAATGTTTTAATGTTATTAAAACACTTGCTATTTTCAAAATGTTTTCCACTTTCGGGCTCTGACCCATTTGCTTTCAAATCTATTTTTGTAAAAACCATTTTAGGTGCCCAACCACAAGGACACCATGTATAGGATTCTCATTCAGGTGACGAGCTGTAGCTGTTTGTGGAAGTTACAGGACTTTGCTTGTAGACGCTTCATCTATCTTGGCTCGATATTCTTCAGTTATCAGTTGTAGGGCATGTCGCCCATTTCTTTTAGAGACATTTCATTTATTTCAGTTATTCATACCTTTGGCATGTAATTATTCAGGATTCAGACTTGTCGTATTATTTTTCAGTTGTGGGATTATTGTGAGGAGTTTTCCTCCGGAATTATATTTACTTTGTTGGTTATTTCATTACTTCGTTATGGTGAATAGATTCTGTTGTTCTTCCATTATTCTTTTATTGCATGTTAATCAGACTTAACTTAAAATTTGGCAACTTACTTTTTAAATACTAGGTGGTTAGTAATTATTAAAATGTTTTCGACAGTGATGCTATTAACTGAACCAACTTGGCATTTTGTATTAATTTAATAAAGGAGTAGCTACCCAGTATTTAATTAGTCGGGGTGTCACATTGGGAGCGAGAATGTAGGGGTGTGAACAATACGAGTGAAACTTTTTAGCCACAACATTTGTACAAGTGCATAATGCCAAACAATATATACGTGCAATATTCACTCAGATCAGCCTTGTGTCAAAAATGAAATATTGTTGAACACTTAACCACGAATGTAACAAGCATACAAAATAGATGATTCTCTCACCAATAATTTCACAAGGAGAAAGCAATAAATCGATGAAATGTGCATGCCCATTAATCTTCAACTTATATCTTCCATGAGTAACAATAGATTGAGACGTATCTTTTTGAAGAATCAATCAAGCCTATTATTTTGAACTTGGCATTATATATATCATTTTCAATGCTTCTATTTTAGCCACACAACTGAGAATGAAAATCTTGGCTTTTCACGCAAAAACTTTTATGTTTTTCGCAGCCCGATTCCATTGCTTGAAATGGAAACCAACCGGAACAATATAATCATTTTGTTTCAATCCGGGCAACGGATGATCATTCACAATTTTGATTGCTTATAAGGGATGTGATAGGATTGAGAAGACAACACCAAATCTCACTTTGCAAGAACAATGTGAACAAGATATTCGTAATATTCCGTGTACGATGTGTGCAAAAGGCTAAGATGTGAGGAAATCACAAAGTTATATATCATAAAAGAGCATTATTGTGCACAAGATAAAAAATGTATGGATTAACTATTCATCGAAAGCCACGTGAACATGGAAAAAGATAGTGATTTGAATACATCGACCACAAAGCCATATGGACAAAAAAATTTGATAGCTTTTCAAACCATTCCCGTTTTCCTTGAAAATAAAGAAAAAATATTTTTGAGATTTTGAATAAAATATATACAAAGGAAATCTAGTTCATAGGTATAAAAATATACAAGAGAAGCAACCTAAACTAGATAAACGGCTTCGATCTCAATCAATGGAGCAAAACCCAATTGATTTCCTAAGGTTTTCAAACCTAAGGGCATCTAGAATTTTAGTAAAGATATCAGCCAATTGTTGATCGGTGGGAACGAAGCTTAGAGAAACAATTTTCTCTTTAACCAAGTCACGAATAAAATGTTCACGGATCTTAATATGGTTGGTTCGAGAATGTTGAACGGGGTTACGGGAAATATGAATTGCACTAGTATTATCACAATATATAGTCATAGTGCCTTGGGAAATAACGTAATCTTACAACATTTGTTTCATCCAAATGAGTTGAGTGCAACAACTCCCGGCGGCAATGTATTCGGCCTCCGCCGTGGACAAAGAAATAGAATTTTGTTTCTTGCTCATCCATGAGACAAGTGCACTTCCAAAATAGAAACAACCGCCAGATGTACTTTTACATCCATCAACATCTCCTGCCCAATCGGCGTCTGAATATGCCGATAGACAATCATTGGTGTTAAAAGAGTACCAAATGCCAAAAGACAGGGTCCCACTAACATATTTGATGATACGTTTAATAGCAAGTAAATGAGACTCTTTTGGTGCGGCTTGATAACGAGCACAAACTCCTACACTAAAGGAAATATCTGGACGACTCGCAGTTAGGTAAAGTAAACTACCTATCATACTCCTAAAAAGTGTATGTTCTACATCCTTTCCGTCGGTATCCTTACTAAGTTTAATAGAAGAGCTCATAGGAGTACGGGCATGTTTAGCGGATTCTAGTTTAAATTTCTTAACAAGGTCTTTAGCATACTTAGTTTGGGACAAAAATATCCCACTTTTGAGTCGACGAACTTGAAGACCTAGAAAGAAAGTAAGTTCACCTACCATACTCATCTCAAATTCATTATGCATTTCTTTTGAAAAAATTTGAGTGTGTTTATCACACGTAGACCCAAACACGATGTCGTCGACATAAACTTTAGCAACAAGGATACCTTTTTCATCACGCCGAACGAAAAGTGTCATATCTACTCCCCCTCTCAAAAAGCCATGAGAAAGGAGATAAGAGGTGAGTCTTTCATACCAAGCACGGGGAGCTTGTTTTAAGCCATATAGAGCTTTCTTTAGAAAGAAGACATGAGTAGGATGATTTGGGTCCTCAAACCCTTTTGGTTGTTCAACATAAACTTCCTCTTGAATAATACCATTTAAAAAGGCACTTTTGACATCCATTTGATATAATTTAAATTGAAGGTGACATGCTATGGCAAGTAAAAGGCGAACCGATTCTATCCTAGCAATAGGAGCAAAAGTTTCTTCAAAGTCAACACCTTCTATTTGGGTATATCCTTGAGCAACTAATCTAGCTTTATTTCGAAATATGACACCATTTTCATCCATTTTATTTTTGAAAATCCATTTAGTGCCAATGACATTGGTATTATAAGGCCTAGGGACTAATTCCCAAACATCATTTTTGTTAAATTGAAACAGTTATTCTTGCATAGCATTAATCCAATGTTCATCTTTTAATGCTTCTTTAAAGTTTTTAGGTTCAATTTTAGAAGTATAGCATAGATAAGTAACTTCATTTTCTAATTGCCCCCTAGTCTTGACACCTACCTCGGGATCTCCTATAATTTGAGAAGTATCATGATTCTTACGCACCCAAGGAGTAACTTCCTTTTTATCAAAAGATGGAACAACCAAATCATTTAGAGATTCAACTCTTTCAACATTTGACACAACATCACACTCACATGACAAATCTTCCTCATTATTAATTGGAGTGGCCAGAGCATCATCTTTTATGACGACATTAATGGATTCCATTACTTTAGAGTTACTTAAGTTGAAAACTCTAAATGCTCTACTATTTTGAAAATATCCTAGGAAAATACCTTCATCACTCCTTGAGTCAAATTTCCCTAGAAGTTCTCTATCTCGAAGAATATAGCAAGGACTTCCAAACACTCTAAAATAGGACAAATTGAGTTTCTTACCCGTCCACAATTCATAAGGAGTTTTGTTAGTGTTAGGATGCAAATAAATTCTATTTACTGTGTGACATGTAGTGTTAACCGCTTCGGCCCAAAACCTACGGGGCACATTTCTTCCAAGGATCATAGATCTTGCCATTTCTTGGATCGTTTAATTTTTTCGTTCAACTATACCATTTTGTTGAGGTGTTCGAACGGCCGAGAATTCATGTTTTATTCCTATTTCATCACATAAGGCATTCACACCGGATTCCTTGAGTTCGGTTCCATTATCACTCCTAAAGCGCTTTATGGTAACACCGTGAAGATTTTGAAGAGCTCTACATTTAACAGTAAGAAAGTCAACTGTTTCAGATTTTTCTCTTAAAAGGCCTACAATAGAGTATCTAGAGAAATCATCCACCATAACTAAGATGTATCTTTTTCCTCCCATGCTCTCGGTACGCGTGGGACCCATAAGGTCCATGTGTATCAATTCTAAGACACGAGATGTTATAGAGTTTATCTTCTTATGAGGACTTTTAATTTGTTTTCCAAATTGACACGGTCCGAAAATGGTGGACGTTGGCTTTCCTAGTGGTGGTAAGCCTCGAACTAGCTCTTTTCTCATAAGTCTGTCAAGATCTCTTAAGTTTACATGACCTAATCTTTCATGCCAAAGATCAGTAGATGAGGCTTTTATATTATTACAAACTAAAGATGATTTAGGAATGATTCCATAGCAATTGTCACTAGTTCTAACACCATGTAAAATTGATTCACCTGACTGATCATAAACCATGCACTCCGAATGACTAAATTTCACATCAAGATTATCGTCACATAGTTGGCTAATACTTATCAAATTAGCCTTTAGACCATCAACATAAAGGACATTTTCAAGTTTAGGGAATCCTGAGATTTCAATAGAGCCTCTACCAATGATTTGCGACTTGCTACCATCCCCAAAAGTTACTTTACCATCTTTATGGTTTTCGAGAGTGGTAAATAGACATTTATCGCCAGTCATATGTCTAGAACAACCACTATCAAAGTACCATTGAAAGGTATTTTGTGCCTTTAGTGCAACGTGAGCTACAAAAGCTTTCTTGGTTTGAATTTGCTTAACCCAAGCTTGTGTTGTTTTCTTTCCTTATTGGCTCTAGTCTTATAATTAGAGTTATTTCCTTGGACTTTAGAAAACCTAAGAAACTCTTCCATTAGACTTTTAGAAGTATTGACTAGATACTCAACTTGGCTCTTAAGATTAGCTAAGGGGCTATAGGGTTGTTTTGAATTTGTTAATTGAGGGTTCTTTCCAAGTTTGTAGCAAAAATCTTTAAGATGACCCCGTTTGTGACAATATGAGCATACATAGGGTTGCTTTGGTTCGGCTTTTAAAGGTTGCTTAGAGGGATTTACTTTAGGAACTTTAGATTTTGTAACAAACATAGCAACAGGTTCAATTTGGACTTTTGAAGAATTTCCTTCTTCATATCCTATACCCTTTCTCTCTTGATAACCTTTCTCCTTATATCCTAAAACAAGACCTAGAAATAATTTTCCCATTCTTCCTGAATTGTCCTCGAGTGTGACTTTAACTTCACGAGAGGACTCGAGATCTTTTTCAAGTTGGGCTATTTTAGCTTCTAGAGATGTTCTAATTTCTACAGACTCGTTATAATCTTTGTTAACACTTTCTATGGAGATAATCAAGTCACATTTTTCTTTACCAATCACGATAAGCTTTTCAGAAAGAGATATTTTAATTGCCTCGAGTTTACTAACTAAAGCCTCCTTCTCCTTCAGGCCTTTTAACTCTTTTTCTAAAGTTAAGACTTTCAAGGTTAATCTTTTGTTGACTTTTTGAATGCGAAGAGATTCATTGTAGAGTTCGGAATAAGAAGATTGTAGTTCACTCTCATCTATATCACTATCACTCTCTTTTTCATCACTACAAGTAGAATGAGTAGAAACAACCTCTAGATTTTGTTCAAAATTGTCAAAATTAAGGTATGACTCACACGAATTACTAGCAAGGCTCGCCATAAAGGCAGTGAAGCTATTTCTAGATGGGTTAGAGTCATCAGAGTCTTCAGACTCATTATCACTGTCATGAGACACCCCGACTAATTAAATACCGGGTAGCTACTCCTTTATTAAATTAATACAAAATGCCAAGTTGGTCCAGTTAATAGCATCACTGTCGAAAGCAATTTAATGATTACTCACCACCTAGTATTTAAAAAGTAAGTTGCCAAATTTTAAGTTAAGTATGATTAACATGCAGTAAAAGAATAATTAGAGAATAACAACCATTCACCATAATGAAGTAATGAATAACCAACAAAGTAAATGTAAATCCGGAGGAAAACTCCTCACAACAATACCACAACTGAAAAATAATACTACGAGTCTGAATCCTGAATAATTACATGCCAAAAGTCTGAATAACTGAAATAAATGAAATGTCTCTAAAAGAAATGGGCGACATGCCCTACAACTGATAACTGATGAATATTGAGTCAAGATAGATGAAGCGTATACAAGCAAAGTCCTGTAACTTCCACAAAAAGCTACAGCTCGTCACCTGAATGAGAATCCTATGCATGGTGTCCTTGTGGCTGGGCACCTAAAATGGTTTTTAGAAAAAATTAGATTTGAAAGCAAATGGGTCAGAGCCCGAAAGTGGAAATCATTTTGAAAACAGCAAGTGTTTTAATAACATTAAAACATTAAATGCAAAATACATGTTAGGGCGTGCACTCACATGAAATTCTCACCTCTCGACTACATGTGCACTCCTAACGTACCGTACCCATCTACATGTCATACATAACTAATCAAACCGTAATAAGTTCTACCCCTTACTACTCGATCCCCATATTACATTCTAGCGTTATCAAATAAATAAAGGGTTTTACTTAAACTCAGATTCTCAATTTGTAGTACAATTCACTATCGGTTATCCCATTATGTTTTCTGAAAACATTACCATAATTATGTTCACAATACCAACATGAAAGTTCCCATAAATTAAGTGTATATTATTCACATCATAAATATACAATACAAGCACCCCGAGACTAGCTGCGGTGCACACATACTCTGTTATCCATCCCGGTACAACACGTACATAAGGATCACATATTCCGAATCTCTCAGGAATAGTTCTCAGATAACACATCACAAATAATGGAGGCGAACACAGTCACATCACATGGGTCACGCACATACCTGCTCTCCCACGATCAGCAGACTTATTAACATCCCAATAAGTCCTTCTCTGACCTATGTTCATCGAGGTAACCAGTCTAAATCCGGGAAACACAAGGATTAGAGGGCCCTAAGCAAACGCAAACCTCCCGTGATAGCAAGTATGGTAGGTATGTCATACACATAAAATCAATACATATACTAAGTATGCACACGTCTTAGTAATCACCATAATAAATTGGTGGTACACTTCTCATTCTCGTACCGATATATAATACTACACACTTTATATGTTCCCGGTTAATATAATAAATTAGGCCGTCAATAGTTCTCGCATCGTAATAGGCACTCACGTCCTAATCCATAATTTCCTTTAGTATCAAACTACGCTCCTAGGTTTTACTCCTCATTATATCCCATTCATCCCAAATATATCACTCTATCATCAAGGAAGTGTTAACTCTACATAGAAACAAGGTTACGGGACACTCGGGATCAAAACAGGCTAAAAAGCCTAAACTGTCAACTCGTTCGAAGTCTCGTTCGAACGAGGCTGTTCGAACGAGACTTCGTTCGAATGAACTGAGTCTTCTAACGAGATCTCGTTCAAACGAAGTGGGCTATCTAATGAGATCTCGTTCGAACGATCTCATCGAACGAACTTCACCCTCGTTAGAAGTCAATGGTCAACTCGTTAGAAGCTCGTTCGAACGAGGTCGTTCGAACGACCTGGGCAGGTCTTCTAACGAGCGACCAGATTCGAGCCCAGATTTCTTATTTTCGTTTTTCCAACTTCTCTACTCCCCAAATCTCATCCAAACCTCAATCTAACAATTGTTTAAGGTCCCTAATCGTCCCTAAATATACTTAGTTCACATATTGACATGTTTGGGGGTATAAATTCATCCTAACATCATTCAAATATCAAATCTCTACATATTTTTCCCAAATTTTAAAACTATGAACCCTAGAATTTATGAATCATCAAAGAACTGAATTAAATCCGTTTTTGGTTTCCTACTAATTGTAATATCATCAGAATAATCATCACACACCAATCTACATGCGATTTCCTCATCAAAATGTACTTTCTACAGATGGAAGAAGCATTCTTTGAAATAAACGAAATTAAACCACTTGCCTTATATGTATCTCTAATTTGATGACGAATTTCTGAAGTAATCTCTCTCTCTCTCTGCAGAATTCCTTCTTTCTCTCTCAACAAGCTTTTCTTCTCAAGGTGTTAATGGAGGTGGGGTTGGTTTTGCCAAGTTATAAGGTTTCCAACTTCTCCCGTAGCCCACTACCTAAATTGGGGTTGGAATATGGCTTAGTGGGTTAATACTAAGTCAGATTTTAACTCTAATTCTCGTGGGTTTTAATTACCCAATTTCCGAAATTACCAAAATGCCCTTATAAGTTACCGGTATGGCCTAAAAGTACCCCGGGACCCAAACCAAACCCCCGGCTAGTGTTTTCTGACTATTTCGACCCTTTCGGACGCGTTGGCGCACTCAAAACGACCATACGGTTTATAAAAATAAAATTCACTTTTTAATTTTCATAAATATTTCTCTGACGCGACTGTCACACGCGTTTCAACAAAATTTCCAAATTGCCGTATTTCAATCTCACGACAAATTTCATAATTCAATATTCATATATAATCATAAATGCACATATAATTAAATACCAACTCGCATCTCGCTAGTATTTTTAACCCGGATTAATTTCCAATTAATACGCATTTAATTCAATTAATCCCATAAATAAATATCACAAAAATACGGGGTATTACATACTTCCCCCTTAATAACTGAATTTCGTCCCGAAATTCGGAACTAGAAAGTACCTGGTAAGAACAACTCTGGATAACGTTCGCGCATCTCATCCTCGCGCTCCCATGTGGACTCCTCAACATTATGATGTTGCCACTGAACACGCACTAACAGGACTATCTTTGACCGCAGTTTCCGCTCACATCGGTCCAAAATAGCAATCGGCCCCTCCTCGTAGGAGCTATCATGCTGGAGATCGATGTCCTCCAAAGCAATGTGAGAATGAGCCAAATTGTCTCTAAGATATTTCCTTAGCGAGGAAATATGAAATACATCGTGAATCCGATGCAAATGCTCCGGTAATTCAAGCCTATACGTAACCGGTCCAATCCACTCAATAATAGGAAATGGTCCCACATATCTCGGTGCCAACTTCCCTTTCTTCCCGAAACGCATAATCCCCTTCATAGGAGATACTCTGAGCAAAACCTGGTCCCCCACTTGGAACTCTCTGAAGAACCTCTTCGCATCAGCATAGCTCTTCTGCCGATCCTGAGCTACCCGAATGCGACTCCGAATCAATTCTATCCTCGCCGAAGTATCCTGAATCACTTCCGGCCCAAGTAGTTTGTTATCCCCCACCTCCAACCAACATGATGGGGAACGACAAGGTCTACCGTACAACGCCTCAAATGGAGCCATGCCAATAGTGAACTGGTAGGAGTTGTTGTAAGCAAACTCCACCAGTGGAAGATACTGCTCCCATCCACCCCAAAAATCAATGATACTCATCCGTAGCATGTCCTCCAACATCTGGTTTGTATGCTCGGTCTGCCCATCGGTCTGCGGGTGATACGCCGTACTCAACCGCAATTCCGTGCCCATGGCCTCCTGAAAACTCTCCCAAAACCGTGAAACAAATATCTTGTCTCGGTCAGACACGATATTTTGGGGAACACCGTGAAGTCTCACTATCTCTGAAATAAAGAGCTGGGCATACTGTCCCGCAGTGTAGTCTGTCCTTATGGGTAGAAAATGAGCAACTTTGGTCAACCTGTCCACAATTACCCAAATGGAGTCGTGACCTCTCTGTGACGTAGGTAACCCCGTGATAAAGTCCATGGATATGTTTTCCCACATCCACATCGGGACCTCCAACGGTTGTAGCAGTCCTGCCAGTCTCTGATGATCCACTTTTACTAGCTGACAAGTGGCGCATTTAGAAACAAACTCGGCAATATCTCTTTTCATCCCGCCCCACCAATACTGTCGTCTCATGTCTTGGTACATTTTGTCCCCACCGGTATGTACCACGAATCGTGAGCCGTATGACTTGGCATCACCTCGTGCCGCAATTCCTCCCCTTCCGGAACTACCAATATCCTATTGAAGCGTAATCCCTCATCTGAGCTAACGGTATAGGACTCGGCTCCCTCTGCTAATAATCGAACTATCTGCTCTTGGAAGAACGAGTCATTTGCCTGTGCCCTTACTACCTTGGTGACAATCTGCGGTGTAACGGTCATCACAGACATGAACGATCGGGCCACTGCATCCTGGTGTCCCAATTCCTTCCACTTGGCCTTCCACACCTCTGCCACTTCATCTGCTGGCCTACGGCTCAACGCATCTGCTACCACGTTCGCCTTTCCCGGGTGATATTTGATATCAAATTGATAGTCCTTCACAAACTCAAGCCACCTTCGCTGCCGCATATTCAACTCCTTCTTGCGTGAATAGGTACTGCAGGGACTTGTGGTCCGTGAACAATCGAAACTTCTCCCCCAAAAGATAATGTCTCCATATCCGAAGGGCAAATACAACTGCCGCCAACTCCAAGTCATGAGTGGGGTAATTCTTCTCGTGAGGCTTTAGCTTACGGGAAGCATAAGCAATGGCTTAACTCTCCTGCTGCAATACACCTCTAAGTCCTTGTAAGGACGCATCGGTGTAGACTAGATACTCGACTCCCGGTCTCGGAAATGCTAACATAGGTGCTGAGGTTATCTTATCCTTAAACTCATCAAATGCCAACTGATAGGCATCACTCCAGATGAATGGTACACCCTTACGAGTCAGATGTGTCAAAGGACCTGCTATTTTCGAGAATCCCCGAATGAACCTCCTGTAGTATCCTGCTAGACCCAAGAAGCTACGGATCTCCATTGGTGTCGTGGGCTGTCCCCACTCCCTCACCGCTGATACCTTCCCCGGATTAACAGATATCCCCCGGTCGGAAATAATGTGTCCCAAAAACTGGACCTCCTTCAGCCAAAACCCGCACTTCTCATATTTTGCATACAACTCGTTCTGACGAAGTGTCTGCAAAACTTGCCTCAAATGCTCGGCATGCTCCTCCTCTGTCTGGGAGTAAACCAGAATATCATCAATGAAGACAATGACAAACTGATCTAGGAAATCCCTGAACACCCTATTCATCAAGTCCATAAACACGGCTGGAGCATTGGTCAAACCAAAAGGCATAACCCAAAACTCGTAAGAACCATATCTCGATAAGAACGCAGTCTTCGAGACGTCCTCCTCCCTGATACGCAACTGATGGTATCCCGATCTCAGATCAATCTTTGAGAAGAAAGAAGCTCCTCTCAATTGGTCGAATAAGTCATCGATTCGAGGCAACGGATACTTATTCCGTATTGTGACCTTATTCAACTCTCGGTAGTCCACACACAATCTCAGTGAACCATCTCTCTTTTTCACGAACAACACAGGGGCACCCCACGGCGAAGTACTCCTCTGAATAAACCCCTGACCTAACAACTGCTCAATCTGATCCCGTAACTCCCTCATCTCAGCTGGAGCCATATGGTACGGTGCGCGTGCTATAGGTCTCGTATCTGGTAATAAGTCTATGACAAAGTCTATCTCTCGACTAGGGGGTAATCCAGGTATATCCTGAAATACATCGGCAAACTCTCTAACAACCAAAATCGAATCAAGTGGTATCACCACCTCCTTAGAGGTCTCCTCCTCTATATAGTACAAATGAGTGGACGACCCTCCCTCGGAACGAGGCATCGCCACCAAAAACATCTCCTGCCCGGGAATGGCAAAGATAATACTCCTACTGAAATAGTCAATCATGGCTCGGTACGCAACAAGCCAATCCATACCAATAATGGCATCATACTCGGTCATCTCTAATACTAACATATCTGCAGGTAATACCAAACTACCAATCTCTACCCCTACTCCCCGGAATATAAAGAAAATAAGTGACCCACTCCCTAATGGTGAGTTTACACACGTCACTGTGCTCTCTGCTGTGGCTAACAACCCTAAGGCTTTCGCAAAATGTGTAGCTATAAAGCAATGTGTTGCCCCCGTATCAAACAAAACCCGACCCATAGTACCATGGATAGGAAATGTACCCTCAATCGTGGGTGGTGCCTGCGGAGCTGCTGCCTGGTGGACGTTATAGACACGTCCATACTGCAACTGTCCCTGCTGCACAGGAACTGCTGGAATGGATGGAAGAGCTGGCACCTAGGCTGGAGCTGGGAGTGCTGGTGGAAAAAGTGGCCTCTGTGGCTCATGTCGAGCACCCTGCTGCTGCTGCAGGGCCCTTCCCCTAACAGGACAGTCCTGGCATTTATGGCCAGTCTTGCCACAAACGAAACACTTTCCCGGAAAGTTCCCCCCTCTCTATCCTTGCTGCCCCCGGCCCTGGTGGCCGTTACCGTTACTCCACTGGACCTGCTGAAACTGCTGTTGACCATTCTGATCCTGCTGGTTCTGATGGCCGTTCGGACCCTGATGGCCCTGCCGGAAACCTCCCTGTCTGTGCCGGAAATTCCCTGACCTGAACCTCTTGTGATCCCCCTACTAGGAACCCTGATCACCCTGCCTCTGCCCCTGAACATATTGTGCCCCACTGGCACCATTTCCCCCGGTCCTGCCCTGATGGCTGGACTCTCCTGATCGCTTGCCCTCAGTCATGTGAAAGCGTTGATCCTGGCAATGTAACATAGCAGCGTTAACCACATCAGAATAAGTGGCTAGAGGTTCCCTAACAAGTGGTGATGAATCCTCCATGTCAACCTGTCCGTAAATTTCTGTATCTTCTTCTCCTCAGTCGGTATCTCATCCGGAACAATGTTCAGAAGATCAGTAAATTCGGCCTCATACTCGCCCACAGTCTTACCCTCCTGCTTGAGGTTCATCAACTTCCTCCTCATCTCCGTGTGAACAGCCGACGTAAAGTACTTGCGGTCAAACCGCACCCAAAACTCCTGAATAGTAAGAGTATCTCTCTCCTCCACGGTGGTAATAGACTCCCACCACTGCAGTGCAGATCCAACTAGCTTGAAAGTAGCTAGCACCTGCTTCTGGACATCTGTGCACTCATTGTCGCGCCCCGAATTAATTTTGTTAAACTCATCCTTTAATTTAGAGATAAATTGCCTTAAACAATGCTTTAATTTAAATCTCTGAGGAAATTAGCATAAGATTTTTTTTCCCAAAGGTATGTGTAGATGAAAACATAACTGCCTTTACTCATAACTTATAAGTACTACATAACTTTACATAACCAAGATCCTTAGTTTAATAATTACGCAAAAGGAATCTTGATATTTAAACCATACTAAATATCCGTCACTCCCCAGTTTTAAGGTCCTAACTTGGCAGTGAACTCCAATTTATAAGAATACCTGAAACAAAACATTATAGGAGTGTAAGCTATAAAGGCTTAGTGAATGACCACATACCACACATATAACCAATTTGAATATACATTTTTATTTTGTTCTAATGCTATAACCCAACAGGAATTATGAAACTCTCGTAAGCCTGGACCCGCCACAGTCCAATTAACTCACCACAGTAATTAGGGACCACCACATCCCTTTATTAGGCCCGAGTACACAAACCTTTAAGTTGGATTAACAGGACCACCACATCCCGTAGGACCCACCACATTCCTTAACATTAGATAAAGGACTCACTAGTCCATATCATCATATAACATCGCTTAACATTTTTAATCATATGCATATGTTTCATAAATACAACATTACTCCCAAAAACATTTTCACACATGTGTTTAACTACACATTTCCATATGAAATTATAAGCATTTATATTTCATAAGGAAGGTCACTCACCTTGGATTTAGTGCTAATATTAATACCAACTAATTCCTTGGTATGTAGTATTAGCTGCTTCCCCACCTAACAAGTCAATGTCGTTAGTATTTGAATACACCGATTAACATCAAACCCAATAACACATCACATAATTTGGTCAATCAGAAATAACTAAAGAGTAATTACATATGACACTTCACATTTATATAACACCCAATTAATTAGGGTTCTAACACAATTTACAGAATTAAATTACGAATTTTCTAGACAAAGTTATGCCCATTTTATTACAGCCTTTTCCAAATCGTTTCTCAAGAAAAACAACAACACAACTTCAACTTCCTAGAATTCTCATAATTTTTGTACAACATAACTTTTCATGATATTCCACCCAATATCAGTAAACACATTGAATAATACAAATTTAATGTTTCATAATTTCTAGGGCTCATTTTCTATGTCGAGCAAAACGTCAAACACTTGGTATGCATTCTTGCTCCTTTAGGGCAGATTTTAAACCACGACTTCAAACTATCACCAAGGGTTAATTCCTTAGTATTTTTACACAATTTTCGGATATGTTATACATGTATGAGTTTATTTTACTCTCCAACTTGAATCACTCAATTACAATAAGTATTCCATGATTTATACCATTTTTAGCATAACTAGGTCAAAATACAACATTAAGGCATAACTTAACAATTTTAAGCATACATAACCTTGACCTTGAGTATAATTCATGGAAACATATAATAAACATGTTTTATCAGAAATATATATCATAATCATGGATTTTCTAAATCAAAATGCTTTACGAAAAGATGATGTAAATTTAGGACTTTAAAGTATGCATTTACGATCCTAGCTCTGGTACTAACCTATGTTCTTAACCCATCCTTGTTCCAACACAATTCAGCAATATGGGTATCATTAAAATATATATCCAAATCAGAAATAAAAACATGACAAGTATATAACTCATCCATGTGACAAACTTTAATAAAGATGTAATTACCTCACGAGAATTCCTCGATTTATGGTGAATTTTCAAAGAAATTCTTCCTTAACATTGTTTTTCTCTCTCCATAAGCATATTTTTCTCAAGCTTGTAATAGGAAATGAAAAGGATGATAAGTTCTGCCTTATAAGCTTAAAAATGTGGCTATGTGACCACTTTAAGGTGGTATTACGCGATTCGTTGGGCAAGGGGTCCAATAGGACAATTCCGTTAATGACAGATTTGTCATGCCTCGTAAAATCACTATAACTCACTATTTCGGGCCCCGATTTACTCTCACTTTGTGTGTATGAGTATATAAATTAAACATATACAACTTTCATGTTTTGTGTTTTCCCAAAATCGTAAAACTAGTACACCTAATTTGGGCTCTAACAGAAGAGTAATTATTTACTCAGAATTTCATAACTTTCACATTTGGCGACCAAACATCGCCACTTTCGCACCAACACTCTAGCTTAATTTTTATAAACATAATGAAGCATTTAGAAACATATTTTCATGATGCATTTAACCACATAACCAATTTATAACTTATAACTCATAACTTATACATAATCGTATAATTAACCTTACTAATCGTGTTTTAGGGCCTTACAATTCTACCCCTCTTATAAAAATTTCGTCCTCGAAATTTAACGCATAACAAACTTACGAAACAATTGAGGATATTGATTCTTCATGTTATCCTCCCCTTCCCAGGTGGCATACTCCGCATTCTGACTTCTCCACATCACCTTAACTAGTGAAATGGTTTTACTACGTAACACTTGCTCCTTTCGATCTACAATAGCAATTGGTTGCTCCACGTAGGTTAGGTCCTCTTGAAGATCTATCGGTTGTGAAGTAAATACATGTGAAGGATCAGACACATACTTACGTAACATTGATATATGAAAAACATCGTGTATCCGGGAAAATTCTTGTGGTAATGCCAATTTATAAGCTACATCTTATCTCATAAGGGCCAATGTACCTGGGACTTAACTTTCCCTTCTTCCCGAATCTCATAACCCCTCTCCAAGGAGAAACAAGTAGGAATACTCGATCACCTTCCTCAAATTTCAATTCTTTCCTTCGGTTGTCTGCATAACTTTTCTGTCTGATTTGCGCCACCTTCAAGTGATTATGGATAAGATTTATCTTTTCAGTAGTCTGTTGTACGATTTCTGGCCCAAGTAGTTTTCGTTCTCCTACTTCATTCCAACACACTGGAGTTCTGCATTTTCTCCCATACAAAGCTTCATAAGGAGCCATCTCAATACTCGAATGATAGCTATTATTATAAGCAAACTCTATTAGTGGCAAGTGTTCATCCCAACTCCCCTTGAACTCCAACACACAGATTCGTAACATGTCTTCAAGTGTTTGGATCATTCTTTCTGACTGCCCATCAGTTTGAGGATGAAAAGTTGTACTAAATTTCAATTTAGTCCCCAAAGCTTCTTGTAAACTAGGCCAAAAGTGAGAAGTAAACTTAGGATCTCGATCAGAAATAATAGAAACAGGTGCACCATGCAATCTAATAATCTCATCCACATATAATTTGGCATATCTATCCATGGAGTAAGTAGTTTTAACAGGAAGAAAATGTGCAGACTTAGTCAACCTATCAACGACAACCCAAATAGAATCAAACCCTCGTGATGATTTTGGTAAACCTATAACAAAATCTGTAGTAACATGCTCCCATTTCCACTCAGGAATAGGTAAGGGCTGTAGTAAACCACTTGGCTTCTGATGCTCCACCTTCACCTGTTGGCAAACTAGACATCTAGCAACAAAATCTGCAATGTCGTGTTTCATTCCCGGCCACCAATAACATTGTTTCAAATCTCTTTACAGTTTCGTGCTCCCTGGATGCATAGCATATAAAGAACAATGCGCTTCCTCTAAAATTGTTCTTCTTAAATTAGGCGCATTAGGTACACACAAACGGTCTCCGTACATAACGATGTCATCATCCCGAATAGAAAATTCATTTGCTTTACCCTTTTTCATATTATCTCTAACTTTCTCCAATTCTGCATCTCCTGCCTGTGCTTGTTTTATCCAGTCTATCAACGTGGGTCTAACATTTAAATGTGCCACTATTCCATAAGACTCATTCAAAGTTAATTCCACCCCCATTAAAGCTAACTCTCTCAGCAGGTCAACTCGAATACAATAAATACAAGATACTATGCCTAGAGATTTTCTACTCAAAGCATCAGCAACAACATTAGCTTTACCCGGATGGTGATGTATCGTGCAATCATAATCTTTTATAAGTTCCATCCACCTTCTTTGCCTCAAGTTCAAGTCTTTTTGTGTAAACAAGTATTTTAAGCTTTGATGGTCAGTAAAAATTTCACAACTAACACCATATAAGTAGTGTCTCCAGATTTTTAGTGCAAAAACTACTGCAGCCAACTCAAGATCGTGTGTAGGGTAGTTGCGTTCATGTATCTTTAACTGTCGAGAAGCAAAAGCAATTACCTTTCCATGCTGCATTAACACACAACCGAGTCCTTGATACGAGGCATCACTATAAATAACTAAACCTTCTGTACCCGTTGGGATAGTCAATACTGGAGCTGATGTCAACTTACCCTTTAAACTTTCAAAGCTTTTATCACAATCGCCACTCCACACAAACTTGTTCTCCTTTCTCGTAAGCTTAGTTAATGGCAATGCAATAGAAGAAAACCCTCGTATAAACCTCCTGTAATAGCCCGCCAATCCCAAAAAGCTATGCACCTCTGTCACATTAGTTGGTCTTTCCCAATTCATTACTACTTCAACCTTCTTGGGATCTACACAAATACCATCAGCAGAAATAACATGCCCCAAAAATACTACCTTGTCTAGCCAAAATTCACATTTAGAAAGTTTATCATACAACTGCTTCTCTCGCAAGGTCTGTAAAATAATACGCAGGTGGCATTCATGCTCATCCCTACTACGAGAATATATCAAAATATCATCGATGAAGACAATAACAAAAGAATCCACATATGGGTGAAATATACGGTTCATCAAATCCATGAATACGGCCGGTGCATTTGTTAACCCAAATGGCATGACAAGAAATTCATAATGTCCATACCTGGAACGAAAAGCAGTTTTAGAAATGTCACAAGCTCTTACTTTCAATTGATGATATCCGGATCTGAGATCAATCTTAGAAAACACTTTGGCTCCTTGCAACTGATCGAACAAGTCATCAATGCGGGGTAGTGGGTATTTGTTACGGATAGTCACCTTATTCAATTGACGATAATCGATGCACAATCTCATGGTTCCATCTTTCTTCTTCACAAACAACACTGGGGCTCCCCACGGTGATACACTAGGCCTTATAAAACCACGATCTAACAAATCTTGCAACTATATCTTTAGCTCTTTTAATTCTGCAGGGGCCATACGATATGGTGCAATAGATATTGGTGCAGTTCCTGGTACCAACTCAATCGAAAATTCCACCTCACGGTCTGGTGCTAACCCTGGGAGTTCTTCTGGGAAGACATCTGCAAACTCATTAACTACTGGTATATCTGATAATTTTCCAGCCTCTTGTTGTATGTCCACCACATGGGCAAGATAACCCTCACATCCTTTCCTTAGCAGTTCATAACATTTTGTAGCAGAAATCAAACAAGTTGGAGTGACATTTCGTTCCCCAATAAATTTAAATTCAGGTTCACCCGGTAACTGAAACACTACCTCCTTTTTAAAGAAATCCAAACATACATGATATGAGGCTAACCAATCCATACCCAGTATCACATCAAAGTCACGCATATCTAGAGGTAATAAGTCAACTAGTAATTCTTTTTCACCCACTCGTACCACACACTCCCTATATACCCTCTCAATAAAAACCAACCCCCCCACTGGAGTAACAATAGCTAAACCAGAATCTAATGATGATAATGGTTTATTAAGATGCAACAGATAAAGAAAAGACACAAAAGAATGTGTAGAACCAGGATCTATCAACACATAAGCATCTTTATCACCAATAGGAAGTGTACCTGTCACTACGTTAGGCATAGCTTTTGCATCTTGTTGCATCAGTGCAAACACTCTACCTTGGCCTTGGTTTTGAGACACGCCTCCTCTACCTCCCCTGTGTACTTTTGGTGTAGAAATCCTATCTCCTACCGTCACACTCCCAACTGAAGTTGTAGCTCCCATCGCTGGAAAATTCTTTCGTAAGTGCCCCGGTTGATGACAATGGAAACATAAAGGTGTCGTCTCAACTATTATACACTCCCGAGACATGTGCCCTTGACCACCACATCTATAACAAAATATGGCCCTAGATCCCATCACAGATGCATTTTCTGACCGATTCATCCCAGTCCTTCCACCTCGAGCTTGAAATCTTCCACGTGCATTTCTATTATTTTTAAACTTTGGCCCTTAAGCACTCCTCGTGCTACACTCTGAGTTGAGGTTCCCGCCTCCCATCCATATGATCTTATACTATCATGTCTAGCTTTCTTTGAGTGTTCAACTTGCATTTCTTTTATTGACTTTTCTGACACCATGGCCCTATCCACCAAGTCCACATAATCTATGATCTTCATATTAGCAACCATGCTTTTTATCTCTACATTCAGCCCGGTTTGAAACCAATCACATTTACTTTCTTCCGTCCTCACTAAGTCAGGTGAAAATCTAGATAAGGATATAAATAAAGCTTCATACTCTGCCACTGTTCGGTTCCCCTGTTTCAACGTGATAAATTCTTCCTCTTTCTCTTTCCTATAAAGCCTTGGGAAATATTTTTCAAAGAACACTTTCACAAACCTCTCCCATGTAATTGGTGGAGGATTTGCTGGCACTACTCCCCCAATCATAGTAAGTAGCCTCTCTGTATCATCCC
This sequence comes from Sambucus nigra, assembly GCA_949130495.1. NCBI lineage: Eukaryota > Viridiplantae > Streptophyta > Magnoliopsida > Dipsacales > Adoxaceae > Sambucus > Sambucus nigra. Next base: position 272,760,589 of record OX422221.1, on the reverse strand, counting down.
ACCATAACTTTGCATCATTCTCCAATCTAAAGGTTGCTAACAAAACCTTTTGTTCATCTCGTACTTCCATCACCTTGAATATTGTTTCCATCTTTCTAATCCACCCCGCTGCCACTAACGGATCAGTAGTCCCAGTAAATGCTGGCGGATTTAACTTCGTGAACCTCTCATGCAATTTGTCCCTATCCCCAACATGTTCTCCACCTCTTTCTTGTTCCATAATGTGTGCCACGTCACGTAATATTCTTCCCACATCATCAATAGGTTGTTGTTGCACCTCTGGTTCCTCCACTTGAATATGTCTATGTCCTTGCTGACTATTAGGAACATAAAATGCCTCACCCTCCGCTCCATCATGTGGCTCATGTTGATCCATCATTCACTGCAATATAATTCACTTAAACAAAATACAATAGCAGCAATTTAATATTAACATTGTTAGTCAAAATCCAGGTGCATAACAAACTCACTTTCTAGTGTCCACTGCCAATCTAGACCCCACACATTATCTAGAACGTAATGACCACGCTCTGATACCAAGTTGTCGTGCCCCGAATTAATTTTGTTAAACTCATCCTTTAATTTAGAGATAAATTTCCTGAAACAATGCTTTAATTTAAATCTCGGAGGAAAATAGCATAAGATTTTTTTTTCCAAAGGTATGTATAGATAAAAACATAACTTCCTTTACTCATAACTTATAAGTACTACATAACTTTACATAACCAAGATCCTTAGTTTAATAATTACACAAAAGGAATCTTGATATTTAAACCATACTAAATATCCGTCACTCCCCCATTTTAAGGTCCTATCTTGGCAGTGAACTCCAATTTATAAGCATACCTGAAACAAAACATTATAGGAGTGTAAGCTATAAAGGCTTAGTGAATGACCACATACCACACATATAACCAATTTGAATAACCATTTTTATTTTGTTCTAATGTTATAATCCAACAGGAATTGTGAAACTCTCGCAAGCCTGGACCCGCCACAGTCCAATTAACCCACCACAGTAATTAGGGACCACCACATCCCTTTATTAGGCCCGAGTACACAAACCTTTAAGTTGAATTAACATGACCACCACATCCCGTAGGACCCACCACAGTCCTTAACATTAGATAAAGGACTCACTAGTCCATATCATCATATAACATCGCTTAACATTTTTAATCATATGCATATGTTTCATAAATACAACATTACTCCCATAAACATTTTCACAGATGTGTTTAACTACACATTTCCATATGAAATTATAAGCATTTATATTTCATAAGAAAGGTCACTCACCTTGGATTTAGTGTTAATATTAATACCAACTAATTCCTTGGTATGTAGTATTAGCTGCTTCCCCACCTAACAAGTCAATGTCGTTAGTATTTGAATACACCGATTAACATCAAACCCAATAACACATCACATAATTTGGTCAATCAGAAATAACTAAGGAGTAATTACATATGACACTTCACATTTATATAACACCCAATTAATTAGGGTTCTAACACAATTTACAGAATTAAATTACGAATTTGCTAGACAAAGTTATGCCCATTTTATTACAGCCTTTTCTAAATCGTTTCTCAAGAAAAACAACAACACAACTTCAACTTCCTAGAATTCTCATAATTTTTGTACAACATAACTTTTCATGATATTCCACCCAATATTAGTAAACACATTGAATAATACAAATTTAATGTTTCATAATTTCTAGGGCTCATTTTCTATGTCGAGCAAAACGTCAAACACTTGGTATGCATTCTTGCTCCTTTAGGGTAGATTTTAAACCACGACTTCAAACTATCACCAAGGGTTCATTCCTTGGTATTTTTACACAATTTTCGGATATGTTATACATGTATGAGTTTATTTTACTCTCCAACTTGAATCACTCAATTAAAATAAGTATTCCATGATTTATACCATTTTTAGCATAACTAGGTCAAAATACAACATTAAGGCATAACTTAACAATTTTAAGCATACATAACCTTGACCTTGAGTATAATTCATGGAAACATATAATAAACATGTTTTAGCAGAAATATACATCATAATCATGGATTTTCTAAATCAAAATGCTTTACAAAAAGATGATGTAAATTTAGGACTTTAAAGTATGCATTTACGATCCTAGCTCTTATTCTAACCTATGTTCTTAACCCATCCTTGTTCCAACACAATTCAGTAATACGGGTATCATTAAAATATATATCTAAATCAGAAATAAAAACATGCCAAGTATATAACTCATCCATGTGACAAACTTTAATAAAGATGTAATTACCTCACGAGAATTCCTCGATTTATGGTGAATTTTCAAAGAAATTCTTCCTTAACTTTGTTTTTCTCTCTCCATAAGCATATTTTTCTCAAGCTTGTAATAGGAAATGAAAAGGATGATAAGTTCTGCCTTATAAGCTTAAAAACGTGGCTATGTGACCACTTTAAGGTGGTATTACGCGATTCGTTGGGCAAGGGGTCCAATAGGACAATTTCGTTAATGACAGATTTGTCCTGCCTCGTAAAATCCCTATAACTCACTATTTCGGGCCCCGATTTACTCTCACTTTGTGTCTATGAATATATAACTTAAACATATACAACTTTCATGTTTTGTGTTTTCCCAAAATCATAAAACTAGTACACCTAATTTGAGCTCGAATAGAAGAGTAATTATTTACTCAGAATTTCATAACTTTCACATTTGGCGACCAAACATCGCCACTTTCGCACCAACACTCTAGCTTAATTTTTATAAACATAATGATGCATTTAGAAACATATTTTCATGATTCATTTAACCACATAACCAATTTATAACTTATAACTCATAACTTATACTTAATCGTATAATTAACCTTACTAATCGTGTTTTAGGGCCTTACACTCATACATTCTCAGGTGACGTTGAATGTCCTTCCTCCACTGACTCGAATCTACCACGTCGGAGCTACCTACGAACTCCGGAGGGTGTGCTTTCTGAAAAGCATCACGTACACGTTCCCAAGAAGACGGGAATGCGTGAGCCGGAACTGGCGCGGCTATCGGTGCCTGAAGTGGTGCCTGCTGAACTACTGCTAGTGCGGCATTGACCGCCTGAGCCACAATGGCTGCAACCTCGGCGGCATTCATCGTGCCCTGAGCTGGTGCGGGCTGAGGTTCTGGCGTTGCATCCCTGGGAACCCTTTGTGCACATCGTGGAGGCATCTGAAATAAGAATGAAGTTTATAAGTTCGCAATTATAAACTTAAAATAGCTGAAGAACGTAGCAAATACAAGAGAATACAACAGTCCTAAAATATAGGGCTCTATATCAAAGAAAGCTCAGCGGAAACATAATAAGCCGTTCAGATCCTAAAGGACACTAGAACCTGATGCTCTGATACCACCTGAGACACCCCGACTAATTAAATACCGGGTAGCTACTCCTTTATTAAATTAATACAAAATTCCAAGTTGGTCCAGTTAATAGCATCATTGTCGAAAACATTTTAATGATTACTAACCACTTAGTATTTAAAAAGTAAGTTGCCAAATTTTAAGTTAAGTCTGATTAACATGCAGTAAAAGAATAATTAGAGAATAACAACCATTCACCATAATAAAGTAATGAATAACCAACAAAGTAAATATAAATCCGGAGGAAAACTCCTCACAACAATACCACAACTGAAAAATAATACTACGAGTCTGAATCCTGAATAATTACATGCCAAAAGTCTTAATAACTGAAATAAATGAAATGTCTCTAAAAGAAATGGGCGACATGCCCTACAACTGATAACTGATGAATATCGAGTCAAGATAGATGAAGCGTCTACAAGCAAAGTCCTGTAACTTCCACAAACAGCTACAGCTCTTCACCTGAATGAGAATCCTATGCATGGTGTCCTTGTGGCTGGGCGCCTAAAATGGTTTTTACAAAAAAATAGATTTTAAAGCAAATGGGTCAGAGCCCGAAAGTGGAAATCATTTTGAAAACAGCAAGTGTTTTAATAACATTAAAACATTAAATGCAAAATACATGTTAGGACGTGCACTCACATGAAATTCTCACCTCTCGACTACATGTGCACTCCTAATGTACCGTACCCATCTACATGTCATACATAACTAATCAAACCGTAATAAGTTCTACCCCTTACTACTCGATCCCCATATTACATTCTAGCGTTATCAAATAAATAAAGGGTTTTACTTAAACTCAGATTCTCAATTTGTAGTACAATTCACTATCGGTTATCCCGTTATGTTTTCTCAAAACATTACCATAATTATGTTCACAATACCAACATGAAAGTTCCCATAAATTAAGTGTATATTATTCACATCATAAATGTACAATACAAGCACCCCGAGACTAGCTGCGGTGCACACATACTCTGCTATCCATCCCGGTACATCACGTACATAAGGATCACATATTCCGAATCTCTCAGGAATAGTTCTCAGATAACACATCAAAAATAATGGAGGAGAACACAGTCACATCACATGGGTCACGCACATACCTGCGCTCCCACGATCAGCAGACTTACTAACATCCCAATAAGTCCTTCTCTGACTTATGTTCATCGAGGTAACCAGTCTAAATCCGGGCAACACAAGGATTAGAGGGCCCTAAGCGAACGCAAACCTCCCGTGATAGCAAGTATGGTAGGTATGTCATACACATAAAATCAATACATATACTAAGTATGCACACGTCTTAGTAATCACCATAATAAATTGGTGGTACACTTCTCATTCTCGTACCGATATATAATACTACACACTTTATATGTTCCCGGTTAATATAATAAATTAGGCCGTCAATAGTTCTCGCATCGTAATAGGCACTCACGTCCTAATCCACAATTTCCTTTAGTATCAAACTACACTCCTAGGTTTTACTCCTCATTATATGCCATTCATCCCAAATATATCACTCTATCATCAAGGAAGTGTTAACTCTACATAGAAACAAGGTTACGGGACACTCGGGATCAAAACAGGCTAAAAAGCCTAAACTGTCAACTCGTTCGAAGTCTCGTTCGAACGAGGTTGTTCGAACGAGACTTCGTTCGAACGAACTGAGTCTTCTAACGAGATCTCGTTCGAACGAAGTGGGCTATCTAACGAGATCTCGTTCGAACGATCTCATCAAACGAACTTCACCCTCGTTAGAAGTCAATGGTCAACTCGTTAGAAGCTCGTTCGAACGAGGTCGTTCGAACGACCTGGGCAGGTCTTCTAACGAGCGACCAGATTCGAGCCCAGATTTCTTATTTTCGTTTTTCCAACTTCTCTACTCCCCAAATCTCATCCAAACCTCAATCTAACAATTGTTTAAGGTCCCTAATCGTCCCTAAACATACTTAGTTCACATATTGACATGTTTGGGGGTATAAATTCATCCTAACATCATTCAAATATCAAATCTCTACATATTTTTCCCAAATTTTAAAACTATGAACCCTAGAATTTATGAATCATCAAAGAACTGAATTAAATCCGTTTTTGGTTTCCTACTAATTGTAATATCATCAGAATAATCATCACACACCAATCTACATGCGATTTCCTCATCAAAATGTACTTTCTATTTCTCCCAAGAACAATATGATTTTAATAAATTCCTACACATGGAAGAAGCATTCTTTGAAATAAATGAAATTAAACCACTTGCCTTATATGTATCTCTGATTTGATGACGAATTTCTGAAGTAATCTCTCTCTCTCTCTGCAGAATTCCTTCTCTCTCTCTCAACAAGCTTTTCTTCTCAAGGTGTTAATGGAGGTGGGGTTGGTTTTGCCAAGTTATAAGGTTTCCAACTTTTCCCGTAGCCCACTACCTAAATTGGGGTTGGAACATGGCTTAGTGGGTTAATACTAAGTCAGATTTTAACTCTAATTTTCGTGGCTTTTAAATACCCAATTTCCGAAATTACCAAAATGCCCTTATAAGTTACCGGTATGGCCTAAAAGTACCCCGGGACCCAAACCAAACCCACGGCTAGTGTTTTCTGACTATTTCAACCCTTCCGGATGCGTTGGCGCACTCAAAACGACCATACGGTTTATAAAAATAAAATTCACTTTTTAATTTTCATAAATATTTCTCTGACGCGACTGTCACACGCGTTTCAACAAAATTTCCAAATTGCCGTATTTCAATCTCACGACAAATTTCATAATTCAATATTCATATATAATCATAAATGCACATATAATCAAATACCAACTCGCATCTCGCTAGTATTTTTAACCCGGATTAATTTCCAATTAATACGCATTTAATTCAATTAATCTTATAAATAAATATCACAAAAATACGGGGTATTACATGTCACTTAGAGTAGCATTGTAAACGGCTTTTCCTTTGCCTTGTCTTTTAAGTTTTGTGGGGAACTCGAAAGCTCTATGACCACATCCCTCACATTCAAAACATCTCTCCGAATCATCCTTCTTAAAGTTGTCTTTATTGAACTTCTTTGAATCCTGGTTAGTGAATTTTTTATTTCCTCCTTTGTTTTTATTCTCAAATTTAGGTTTTTCAAATTTAGAGTTTTGTTTTTTAAACTAGTGAATTTTTCTAAATTTTTTAGCAAATAAGGCTATATCATCAGAATCAAAGTCAGACTCATCAGAATCAGACACATCGACTTTCTTAACTTTTAAAGCAACTCATTTATTTTTCCCTTTGTTATCTTTAGGAAACATATCTAGTTCATAAGTTTGCAGATCACCAACAAGTTCTTCAAGTTTTAAAGTATTTAGGTTTCCTAAAGAATTAAGAACAGTGACTTTAGGAATGAATCGCTTACGAAGACATCTAAGTATTTTCTTAACAACACGATTTTCAGGTATTTTTTCACCTAAGTTAAAGCAAGAGTTAACTATGTCAGATAAGAGAGCATAAAACTCATCAAAAGTTTCAGTTTCTTTCATGGTGATCGTTTCAAATTGTGTAGTTAAATTTTGAAGTTTTGATGCTTTAACAACACTAGTTCCCTCATGAGTAACTTGGAGAATGTTCCAAGCTTCATTTGACGTTTCGCATGTCATTATACGACGAAATTCATCGGGAGACACGGCACCAAATAAGGCATTTAATCCTTTAGAGTTAAAGTTACACCATTTTAAATCTTCATCACTCCATTGTTCAACAGGAGTCAAAATACGTTCATCATTAACAACCATAGTAGGAGGGGACCATCCTCTTTCAACAGTGACCCAAACATGTTCATCAATAGATTTAAGAGCGGATTTCATACGTGCTTTCCAATAGGTATAATTTGTTCCATCAAATAAAGGTAGTCTATTCGACGAAAAACTATCCATATAACCTCCAGGATTCATCTAAATAACTGTTAGAAACAAGCTCTGATACCAATTTGAAGTTGCAAGGTTATATGATCTTAGTTTAATTCGTAGAATACACACACATGCAATCTAATTTTAATATTAGTTGTAAAGAGGTATTCTCCAATTTCAATTTAAATGTAGATTCACAAGTTTGCAAGAACAAATTCCAACTTTATTCATTTTATCCTAAGCATGCATCTAGGTGATTTAATAAAATGAAATGCGAAAATCCCAACCACAACACGCCGATGTACGAGGAAAACCCAAATAGGAAAAACCTCGGATGGCTGGGCCTAGACAAAATCCACTACAACAATAGGTTTTACAAGAGACTCAAAATACTTACAGACATTGACTCACTGAAGACTTGCTTATGCCGTCCTCAACCTCTGAAGTTGTAGTCCGCGAAACTCCAACGCGTTGCTCAACACTCCTCGTGTTGCGGTATCCACCGAAGCCCAAAACCACCGTCTCCTCAAAGCTTGAATGCAGAGATCCACCGCAAACTTTCTTGTTGAATGTGAATTTGATTAAAAGGGTTTTGTTTGAAAAGATGATAAAAATGTTGGAGTTGATTTTTATCAAAAAGAGGGAAGTTGTGGAAAAGGTTCTCAAATGAATAATGAACTTCCTTCACATATAAAACTGATTTTCGTCCATATGAAAATAACTGAAAAAGTAGTGGGCAAAAATAGTTATTGAAAAAAACTCCTCAAAAAATAAGTTTAAAAAATCAAACCTGGCAGAACTCGTTCGAACGAGGTCGTTCGAACGACTTCTCGTTCGAACGAGTTATCTAACGGCGTGCCAGTATAGAATTGTAGAGGTCGTTAGAAACCTCTTTCGAACGAGGTCGTTCGAACGACATTTCTAACGAACTTCTAACGAACCTCCAGTATAGGCTGTGGCAAGTCGTTAGATCCAGGTCGTTCGAACGACCTGGATTAAACTTCGAACGAGATTATAAATTTTTCCCAAAATTGTTCAAATTTATATCAAGGATTTTTCAATATTAATATTGCTTATTTACGAACATTTTCTTATATGAAAAATTCTTGATTAGTCAAAATACTCCAACACATAAAATTGTATTTTGGTCATATACCTTTGTAAGATAGATAGCATGGCATGAATATTGATAACGCATGAACTTTGGATGCGATGCTTGAATCTTTGCGTTGAATGATGCTTGATGTAGTATGACCCAAAATTGTTTTGTCCAATGAAATAAAGCCAATATAACAAATGACTCGATTGGAAATTTGTCCTTACACTATTCAAACTAACTAAGGTCCAATTACCCACAAAAGTAAAACTAAAGACTTTTTTGTAGAGAAAAAATATTTAAAAAAGGATGAGGCTACTAATAATGCACTTATTTAACCTTCGCCTTCAACAAAACAAAGTATGAGGAACCCATTTTTTCTAAAAAGTATGACACATGTAAAGAGTTTTTTTTTCAAAACAACTTTGGGGGGATGGGGGGGCTAAGTATCAAAATTCAAAAATTCATCCAAAAACTTCAATTTTATTACCTAAAAGTGTAAAGACAAAGGTTAAAATATCTAAGTACCCAGTGTGGAACCTCAAAATGTCCTCCTCATGGAGGCTAATGGCCATATGCTCTTCAACCCATTCCTAGACCTCAAAAACTTAAAAGGCACCTAAATCCATAGGTGTTAAGACCCTTTGTGGGATTTTGGATTCAAAATTCACCTAAGTTCAAAGGTCTTTTGACCTTTTTTGGACTTAAAGTTTCACAATTTTACCAAGTCTAAAGATCTTATGACCTATTTATTAGACTCTAGAATTTCCAAATTCTAAGTTAGGAGGCCTTAAGGTCTTTCGTGGGACAACAACATTCAAAAAGACCAAATATCAGAGGTCTTATGTCCCATTGGCGGGCTTAATATGGGATATATTTATAAGTTCGAAGGTCCCAGGACCCGCAATAAAGATATAATTTTCAAGTCAAAATTTTAAATCTAAGGTCTTATGACCTTGAACAGACATTTAGTTATGAGGAGGGCATCAATGGGTATAGAGGCTAGCTTCAAATCCTTCTCTATCTCCCTCCTTCTCCTGCTCAAAGGGCTCAACAAGTGATATAAACAAACAAAAAGATAAAAAAGAGATCACACGAAGGTCAGATATCTAAAATCATGTCAAATGCACAAAGCCAAGGTAACTTGCCCATAACCTGAGGAGTACACTAGAGAATAGGGAAAGAAATTATCTCAATAGGGTCTGGGGTATCCCAAGCCCCACCAACAAAGAATAATATCTCTTTCCAGTTCTTAGGTGCATTATGTTTCTCCTTATCATAGACTGTGGTGGATCTAAAGGCTAGGTACTACGAATTCTTCCTGGACACTATACAACTTGAAGAACCGAGTCGGGGTGATGTTGCGTTTACCCTTAATTAATTACCTAAATTAAAGATCAGTTGCCATCAAAGATCTATAGGAGTTGGCATACAACTGAGCAGATGTTATCCCCATAGACTTCAAGATCCTCACCACACGCAGAGGTAAAGGAAACCTTGTTCTAAATTAGAGAAAGAACTCATTAAGTAGACATAATAAAGAACTAATGAACAAGACCTTTCGTCCGGTTAGGATACCCTCAAAGTGATTAAGTTAGGAATGTTAACCTGGTCTTGATCAGCAATTTGAGAGACATAGTGGGTCCCACCAGTAAAATTGGGGTCATCCACCCCAGATAGTCCACCACCGAATACCCAAAATGGAATGGTCTAATTTGGAAGGCGAGCAGAAGTCCCATCCTTATTCACCTTTATCATTGGAAAAAAGACACGATGTCCTACAATAGATAGGGGCTTCGGGTGAAAAATCTTAGAGGGGGATATGTCATCTCTAGGAATTTTTTTAAGGAGGAAGAAAGGTTATGTCAATAGTGAAGGAGTCAAACTCACCCAATGGTCTCATTTATAGCCCCAAGGCTTGACGCTTTATTCCTTTCATCCCCAAAGCATGCACCACTAATTTTCTCAACTGCTGGCATCCTCCTTCCTGCTTCAATCTAATTATGACAAGAATCTTGATGATAAATTATGACCTTGCCCGCAAATTACACAAGCCAATAATTTTTCACCCTTAGAATCCTTCTAAAAAGAAACAAGGGGTTATTGATGATAACCGTTTTTACCCTTACTATTAAAAAAGGTTCGTATACTCCTCAACTATCCTCATGAAAGAATAAGGCCCTAAGTTGTAAAGCCCCACCCATGCCCAGGGAGAGCGGGGCGGAACGCTACTCCGTTGAAACTATACTAAATACACAAACAACAAGGTATATAGCATCTAAAATAATTCCCAAAATAAGAGAATCCACTAATCTCAAATCTATTCAAATTAAGTATAACCAAGTCTCTCGAAATAATACAACAATCTAGTTCGAAATTAAAATGCTCTATACATCAAACTTAAATACAAATCTTCTCCATTGTGTTCTCGAATATTCTTCCCAAAATACCAAGATAAAAATCCATCTCCAAATAGTCCAAAGCCCCCAAATCCGTGCTAAACTTCCACTAAAAGAAAATATGGGGAAGTACACAATACGATAGGAAAGATGCTCAAAAAATATATTAATGGTGAATAAAATGTAATAATACGAGTACGAATATTCAAATTAAATGAGAATCTTATAAGAATTTTTATCAACATAATTTCTCAACAACACATTAACCGGAGTCACCAGGCCTCACCATACCGCACCATACTTTATCAAGTAGCCGGAACAGGAATCTTTGCGGGTTCCCAACATCAGTGCCATATTAAAATCTCATGACAACATGACCAACACAAAAATAATGATACCACATGAATCAAAATTAGATTCCAACAATAATTTCCAGATTCCAATTGAATTTAGCAATTCAAATATGAATTCAATAATCACATGAGAACAACAGGAATAACACTCGTGAGATTAAGGAGCATATTGTGTAAAACCCCATACCTTAAACCACCAGAAAGAAACCAATATAAATTTTGCCCAGAATTCACAATCACATCATCAAGATCATCTCTCTAAGATCAATAACACACCTCCAAGAACAAACACAAAAATAGCCCCAAGAACACCTCCAAAACATAAGGTTGAATGCATAAATTAAAGGGTACTTTTTGTGTATAAAAGAGAAAATATGTTTTTAAAGTCTTATAAGAAAATATGTTTGCTGCCAAAAAGTTGTACCTTAAAGGGTCACCCACGACCTTATTTTATAAGGCAGAACAAAAAGAGTTTGAATCAAAACAGAAATCCTCAAAATACTTGTTGCGCACGATTTCTGCTGGGGTCGATCGATCGACCCCCTTGCGTCGATCGATCGATCACCCAGTTTTTCTGGCAATTCGGCTTAAAAAATTTATAAGGGATAAATATTATAAAATCCATAAAAAATCCTTTTTAACTCCAATTTCGAAACTGTTTGAAATTCTCGTCTTTAAAAATAAAATCCAACATATTTGAGAAAGAAAAATAATTTTATCAAAAACTTTATTTTCCTCTATATTTTTAAAAATTACGCGGGTTGTTACACAAGACTAACCTCTAACCTTAAATAGACCACTTCTTAGTCCTCATGACCTTAGTTGATCTCTCGAAAAGGTCATGACATTGTGGTAGTCAACATTCATCTCTTATACCTCTTATAAGGCTTAGTCACCCTGATATTTCTCCTCAACCATGCCTATAAACCACAACAGTAGGGTTCTTCCATTCTGATGCCACGAATGTACCTCAGTTTGAAGAGAAACAACCTACCGAGGTTTCTTAACCCTCAGCACTAAGTTACATTTTTGTATAACACTTTAAGGACAACCTATGATGATCTTACAATAGCTTCCAAGCTCCCAGATCTCTGACAATACGCTTGCAACTATTCTAGAAGGTAGGTGGAAAGTAGTATAGTATTCCACCTACCGCCACTACCTATGTCCACTTGTATTGAAAGTTCCCATCAATATTTAATTATACCAATTACTACCTTACACTACCTTAAAATACTTTGGCCAATAATCCACCCTCTTATGGACATCGTCAGACCTCAAAGGTTCCCCAACCATGCGTTGATAGTCCACTCATTCTCTCTCCTGGAGTTTAGATGTAAATAATATGATGGTTTAACAATGTTGATAGGTATAAGAAATCAGAGTTATATATATTTAATAAATCTAAGAATTCACAAGTGATTTACTCTTTATTTAATTCTTACAATCTATAGGTGTGACTTTATGTTGGTAATTTGGATTATTTTATGAGTTTACACCTTTTATGTATCTCGTTGACCCCAAAATCAAAACTCAAAAACCCTTAGAATTGCCAATGAGTTACTTCCTAAGGTCCTTTGGATTGTTGACAAAGGCTGCAAGACCTCAGACTCTCTTGATCAAAGCTCAATAGGTCTCTTAAACTGTAATAAATCTTTTACTTCCTAATAAACAATACAACACCTTTGACAATAGACGTAGGACCCACTTTAAATGACCTCTTACTTGTCTAAGGTTCGAAGGGGAGCACCTGTGGGTCTAATGTCACTTAACATTTCCATGCCCATCACTCATGCTCCACATAGTTTGTATACACCAGGGTAAGATATATTATGTTGTTGGGCCTATAAGATTCTGAAAAGGTGGAGGGGATGGCTAGAACCTTTTTTCTACGTAACTTAGTCCTTAATCCCATTTATCTTTGGTTTTCTTTTGATCTCTTTTTTGTATATCCATATTTGGGGAATATTTGTTTTCTTTTGCCCATTTTTGGTAAAATAATCTAGCGACCTAGACTTTTACACTATGACGCACCTCTCTTTCCATTGTTAGGATATTCCCACTTTCCCCTTCCCTCGGGGATTAAGAGCTCTTTATCAGCTGCATGACTCTTTTATAAGACGTGCATCCATATGTTTGTTATCCACAAACCACAAGCCCTTATATATCTCCCATAATGTATTACCGATTTTGAGATACTATATATCTCGAATGAAACCCACGCACTATGAACATGATCATGTTAGTAAATGTAAAAATCAAACTACACCATCTTTGATCTCATGACCTCATGGGTATGTAATAAAATTCCAATTCCTAAATCACAATACCAAGACATCACATAAAGAATTATCTAGATGTCCATAACATAAAATCACCCCCTAAAGTCACACACAAACACACACAGGCAGTACTCAGATGTCCACCCACATAATAGACATAATATCCCCTACACATATATTCCCTCAAGTCACATAATGAGGCACTAAGTGGTTTACTCCCTATGACACACTATCTCAGTCGATCAGTGTCAATCATTCTTTGAGTATGATAAAAGAATCTACATTTCCTGAAGAGTCTAAATAAAAAGGTTTCGTAAAAATGATAATTCTATTTCTGCATTAATCAAGGCGTATAAAACAAACATACATATAAGGCATATAGGGGTGCCTAACACCTTCCCAACTTGTAACCAGTCCAAAAAATATTAAATCTCTAGTTTAAATGAAGGAAAACAAAACAAAACCTTAGTATTAGTCCATGAGGTGTCACCCGACCTCTTTTGTTTGTTTTTATACAAAACAAACAAGAAACTCTGACTAACCCCATGTGCCTAATAGACATGGTAGATAAAGATCCAGGGGCACACAATCTGAAAGACCAAATCAAGAGAGACCAAGTGGATCTTTTAAGGTATGCAATACCACACATGAGTATGGAACCCAAAGGCCTCACTGTTGGAAAATAGGACCCATTTTAACAACATGTTTAGGTACTCTTGTGCTAAGTATGTGATTATGAACCATTAAGTATCATTAATTAAATGATGATATGATCAGGTTGACCCACAAATATTAGGCATAAAATAAAATTACCCCCATTACTTAAAAGAGTAAGCGGTCACTGAATTAATGTGACGAACTAGAACTATATCATTATAATACCCTACAACTCAGTCAAATACACATGGATAATTTCCCTAAATTCACATTATGTTCAAACTCAATAATAACAATAAGGATGGACTCTAATAGATACTGATTATAAAATGATTGTGCAATTCAACAATAGTAAGGAGTTAAGACTTTGTATTATGTATATACCCCCCATTAAGAAAAAATAAACATTGGGAGTCTGTAAAATTGTACACCCTTTTAATATATACTTTTACTCTCAACTAGACTTAAGATTCTATGTTAAATGGTAAATCATACCACCCTCTCTTTCCCTCGTGGACGTGGAAAACAATAACTTGTTAAACCATGCATATCATTTACCATTTATAATCATGTGTATAAATCTAGGCTAGACTGGTAAATAAAATTATTATTGATTTTATTCCCCTATAGTCGTCATCCTTTAAATCAATTGAGAATCAAACACTTAAAACAAAACAATTCTTATTATAAATCAAGAAAGTATTAAAGAAAGATAAAGAAAAGTAGTCTTAGGAACTACGCCTCATCCTTTGGTAATATGAAAATAACACCTTAGAAATTCACAAGATATACACCTTATTCACTAGCCTATGGAATATATGTGGTTATCCCTTTAGAAGTTGACATCCTAACAATGGATAGCAAACTCTCTGAGGATGACCATAAAGATGCTCGAGTAGATCTTGAGTTGGATCTTGCTGAAGAAATAAGAGAACAATCCATCATCCACCTTGAAACCTATCATCGAGAGCTTTACAATCATCATATTAGGAAATTTAAGCATGGACATTTTATCCCTATCAAATTGGTGCTCAGGAGGGTACTCCAAGGGGCCAAAAACCATCTAACGAAAAATTCTTGTCACGAGGGTCTTGTCACGAGGGTCCTTATAAGATCACCTCAATGGGAGGAACATGAACATACCATTTAAAGATATTAAATGGAACACCAATCCCCAAATCATGGAATGCTACGAACTTGAATAAACTGTGTCATTAAATGTTTATTTTAAGAAAATACTTTGTAACTTTATTGGATAGAAATTTCCTAAGTAAGAATAGAAATATCATGTCAAGTTCTTGAATTCAATACAATTGCTTCAGCCTTTTTCAAGACCTTTCGAAATTCTCTTTTATATTCAACACAATACACTAATGATATAAGATTCCAGTAACATTAAGATGGGTAAGTTAGTTAATAATGTATAGATTGAATTAAGACGACCAGAAAAGACAAAGAAAACTAATTTCACCTAAAATGGTCCAGATTTGTTTAAGATGACTAGATCAATCCAAAATGGATAATTCAACCAAAGAAAGTCTAAATTGGTCTAAGATTACCAAATCAATCTAAGATTTCTCTATCACCCTAAGGAAGTTTAAATTTGTATAAGATGACCAAATAATCCTAAAATGGCCATGTATACATAAGATTCTACGAACTAATAGAAGATGACCAAATAAGTTTAATACGTATATGTCATGCTAAGAAAGTCTAGACGTATCCATAATGAACAAAAAATCCTAAGATGGTCGTAGACTAATTTAATATGGCTATGTCTACCAATGATGGGTTAGGTAGTCTAATATGACAAAACTAGCCTAATATAGATAACACGACCAATCCAGACAAAGGTGGCTAAGTTAGAATATGATGGCCTATAATACTCCAAGAAGACGAATTCAACCTAAGATGGCTAAAATAGCCTAATATTGCCTAAATTAATCCAATATAACAAATTTAGCCTAAGGTGTTTATGTAAAACATCAATTGAGATATTCCAAATAATATATGGTGATTATGTCTACTTATGATGTAACAATTTGATACGATCAAGTTTTACGACTAGCTAAGTTTATGGGCAAATCATGTAAGTTAATTGTGAACATTACTTATTTGTGAATACTTGTTTTTATTCACTCAGACAATTTTTTAGAAAGCACTAGTATGTGAATTTGGATATAGGTCCCTTGACTGTATTAGAAATAAGTTAATAGATAATGGAATTATTTATTAGTTTTGGGAAATTTAGTATCAAAACAAGTATGTGAAGTCAAGAACAAACCTACCCTTTGCTCTTTTTTAAATTACTTAGTCTTAAAAGTATTTTTTTGTTGTTATATAATTGAAATAATCATAGCGATAAAAATTACAACAATGAAATAAAGTAATTGCAGGAGGGCCTTATAGATAAACGTCTTTGTTTAAATACTAGCTCCTTATTAAGAGACTAATGGCAGATCAAAACAAAGTGGATCTTAATCGAAGACTAAGGAAGCCTTCCCAAAGAAGCTAGTTGATGCACCGTGTATTTTGTATATTTTTATTAAATCATGAGCTTTGCTGTAATATTGGTGAGGTTACTTGGTATTAGCGATGGACTAGGGATGACAAAACCTATGAGAGATTTCAGGCTCTATACGGGAAAATCACTTGGGAACCTTTTAGGGAACTAGTTTGGAGGATAAAGAGAAAGGAAACATTAATGAATGACTTAACCATTTTAGATACAACGGGTAAAACATCCAACTTTAACCAATTAAGCACTACTCGAGAAACCATGAGTTTACCTCATAACCAGAGAGTTTTAGCACCAAACTGGGTATTTTTCCATAAATATGTTTATGATGTCATACCATATTAACACATGTAAAATCAAACTTATCTTTATTAGTGATGGTTTGGTGAATAGGTAGTGTCACACCCCAAATTATAGAAAATGGTAATAATTTAAAATCAATACTATAATTTGGATATGTGACAATGCACTCAGAAAGTTTTCAAAAATAAATTAATACCACCATAAATACAATAACATTTTAATATTACACATGAGGTCTTAATACATAAAAGGTTTTTACATTACATATTTTCATCTAGCTACTAGGGAACATAATATGTCTAGAGAAGTACTTTAAATTTACAAAGGAAATAAAAATTTAATGAAGCAAGAAGTTCGCCCCAAAATACGTCGGACTATGGAAAAACGAACTTAGAGACTCAATCCTATACAAAACCTGAAAGGCAAAGTGCCTAGCGTCATGAGTAACGAAACCCAATGAGAATATACTTATGCTCAAAATTCATCTCTCAAGTATACTAATAACAATGATTTATATTTTATATGTCAATTACCAAACTTTTCTTCAATAAACTTAAGCAGGAATCACATGTCTAACGATTTAGTTCATCATTTTCAAATTATTGATTCTAAAGTTTATTCGAAAGAATTAACAAAATATTACGACAGGTACACTAGCAACTTCTAATGTATGTTACCCTTAGGCCACAGCACACAGGCCAACTTCCATATGTGTATACCTATACCGACTAGATAACTTTCTATGGTATAGACTATATTAGTACACTAACTGTAGAGTTATCTCAATCCCGGCCAATTTAAGAGGAACCTCAAGTTCAATAATAACAATATTAGGTTATAAGGTGTCATAACTTAATTAATGGTCTCGGCCCTCGATATAGCCAACTTGCATATACTCATTTAAAAATTTTAATAAGATTAAACACATATGACATTTATTTACTCGACACAAGAAATCAACTAATATTCTCCTTAATTATTTCAATGTGTTGTAACTCACGGGCTTACTCCGATAGAATTTTGTTGTTATAATGAAAAATAATTTCATATCAAAGGTTTATTTAAAAATTCACATAAACACTCACCAAAAATAATATATCTAACATTAAATTTATTTATAACATCAAATACAATTATTGCACTTATTTCGGGATGGCCTTTTCATGCAACTTAATCTATATAATTGACTATTACCACTAACAAATTCGAGACAACAACTTAACACTAAGTTTAACATTTTATTAAAATTATTATATCTATTTAAATTGCGCCCAATAAATTATATAATGATATCATAAGAGTTAATATATCACAAAAAAATCTCAGACAAAAATAATAAGCCAAAATTTTTAATTAAATTCGGATATAACATGCTATCAGAATTTTTAACACATAGTTTTCACCTTCATATACTAAACTTTAAAAATTCATATCTCACTCATTTCTTATCCAAAAATTACGATTTTGGTGTCCAAAAAAGATAATTTTTTGTTATATCGAGTAAAAATATAAATAAATTTAAAACAAATAATTTAATTAGGTCAAAATTGAAAATACAATTCGTCATAGTCCAAATTTTTAAGAAAATACATAACTTAAATGGGGATGAAATTTTAATAAGTTGTTTCTCACTATCATAGGGCACTAAATTAATTATTTAAGAATTTTTTTAAACATAATATGGATGGGGTTTAAATTTTCTCTCTGTAAGTGGTCATTGATGCTTTAATAGAGTTTCCATGGTTACTCATTACTAAAACTATACTTAAAAAAATGAGTTGAAAAGTGAGTTTAAAATCCTCTTTATGCTTTCTTTTTTGCTCTTCCTTTTCTTCTTCTTCTTCTTGTTCTTCTTCTTCTTCTTCTTCTTCTTATTCTTCTTCTTCTTCTTCTTCTTCTTCTTCTTCTTCTTCTTCTTCTTCTTCTTCTTCTGTTTTATTCCCCTTCTTTTATTTTCACTCTCTCCCCTTTTTATTTTGTTTTGTTAGGGTAAATTAGGAAGTTTATTACTTTGGCTCATAAAAGAGGATAAATACTAGAGGATAGTGGGAGTTATTTTAATCTAGCCCATAAAAGAAGATAAACACTTAGCCAAAATCATGAGCCTTTGAAGTTGTTTTGCATGAGTGGTTTTAACATGGGATAGAAAAGTGTTGGACACTTGCCCTATAAGCTAAACACTTGTAATATAGGCTAGACACTCATATCTCTCTCTTTTACATTTTTTTAACATTCAAATTTAAACTAATTCAAAATCTTCCACCATTAATTATATATGTTTATTTTTATTTTTATTATTGGCATTATTATTTTAACACGTGATTAAATTAAGGTCTTATTAAATGTGTCACGTCACTAATATCTTAAATGAAAATAATTTAACAATATTCTATTATTTTGGATTCGGGTCACTACAGGTAGTTAGTGAGGCGTTGACATACTGTTGAGCCTCCTGACTCAATGGATAGTAACTCGTTATTTCACGCAGTATTTAATTCTAATCACATGTTAGGTCTGGTAGTCTGACCTATCATATAATGCGTTTGAGGTTCCTCACGTGCAACTTGAGCCTATATATACCCCATTTGTCCTTTGATCAACCACGATATTTTTTTAGCCAAAAGACCTCTTTGAGGTATTTATTGGAGACTAGATCTTTTACTATCCTCCACTAATATGCTTTCCCAATTAATTACCACGCACTCAAACATTTATTACGATTTAAATGGTGGCTGTAGAAGTCCTGTGGGCCTCTGGTGTTTCGCCTTCACTTGTTGACATGTATAACACCTTGACATACACTCAGCAATGTCACGCTTCATGCCTTCCCACCAATAGTGCCTCTTAAGATCCCTGTACATCTTTATGCTACTAGGCAGGATTGTATACCTTGAATGGTGTTCCTCCGTCAGAATTTCTTCCTTTAGGTCATCTACGTCGGGAACACAATATCTTCCACAGAATCTAAATCCTCCATCACTTCCAACGCTCCAACTAGGTTGTTCCTGTGCTGTCATTTTTATGAATTTCAATTATAATTTCTCATCTTGTCCTTGTGTTTGTAGGATTTTACTGATTATGGTTGGCTGAAGCATAAAATTACAAAGATAAGCCCCGGTTCTATGTATTAATGGTTGAATGTCGAATTCTGTAAGAGTTTCAATCATGCGCCATTCTTCCACCATTAAAAGGGTGATGATACCACGCGGCTTACGACTCAAGGCATTAGTGACTACATTGGCCTTTTTTGGATGATAATAGAGGGTAAAGTCATAGTCTTTTAGGCGCTCTATCCACCTGCGTTGCCATATATTTAACTCATTTTGGGAAAATAAGTACTTTAAACTTTTATTGTCGGAGAAAAGATCAAACTTCTCACCATAAAAATAGTGTCGCCATAACTTTAGGGCAAAGATTATGGCTGCAAGTTCCAAATCATGAGTGGGGTAGTTTTGTTCATGTGGTTTGAGTTGTCGTGAAACATAAGCAACTACCTTTCCATCTTGCATCAAGACACATCCTAAAGCTTGGTAAGAGGCATTAGTGTAAACAAAAAACTCCATCCCACTCTTTGGGATAGTGGGGATTGGTTTCGTTATTAATTTTCTCTTTAACACATGGAATGCTCCCTCACATCCATCGTCCCAAATAAACTTTACATCCTTGTGGGTTAGGCGAGTGAGTGGTGAAGCTATACGAGAAAACACTTCCATAAATCTTCGATAGTATCCAGCAAACCAAGAAAGCTTCGGATATCCGTAGGTGTCTTCGGTTGTTCCAACTTCAAAACTGCTTCAACCTTTTAAGGATCCATTGAAATACCGTCTTTCGATACCATATGATCGAGAAATTTTACTTGGGGCAACCAAAACTCACACTTTGTTATATTAGCATATAAATAATTGTTTCGTAACGTCTGGAGTGTAATGCGAAGATGGTGCTCATGGTCCTCCTTTGATTTCGAGTAAACCAAAATATCATCAATGAAGACAATAATGAATTGGTTTAGGTAGGGTTGAAATATTCGATTCATCAAATCAATAAAAGTAGCCAGGGAATTTGTTACTCCAAAAGGCATAACTAAAAATTCATAATGACTATATCGTGTTTGAAATGCTATCTTCGAAGTGTCCTCTTCCCTAACTAAGAGTTAATGGTACCCAAACCTTAAATCAATCTTCGAAAATACTTTTTCACCTTGAAGTTGATCAAATAGGTCTTCGATTCTCGGCAACGGGTACTTATTTTTTATGGTGACTTGATTTAGCCGACGGTAGTCGATACACAGTCTAAGGGGCCCATCCTTTTTTTATTGCAAACAAAACAGCGGCTCCCAAAGGCGATACGCCTGGTGTGATAAAACCTTGGCTTAATAATTCTTCAATTTTCTTCTTTAGTTCTAAAATTTCCTTGGGTGCTATACGATACGATGCTAGAGACACCGAAGAAGTGTTGGGAATAAGGTCTATACAAAAGTCAATCTCCCTCTTTGGTGGCAATCCAGGGACTTTCTAGAACACATCAACAAACTCACATACTAATGGGATTCGATTATGGCCACTTCCACATTACTAGACTCAATGTGGTCGAGGAAACTCTCGATCAAATCATCATATGGGCGATCCCGATAAAAAAGTAAATTGTGGTTCGTCTGGGATGGAAAAGGTTACTGTTTTCTCAAAGCAATCTAATATGGCATGGTAGGTAGTGAGACAATCCATGACAATAATAACATCAAAATGTCCCATCACAAGTACTATCCATTCGGTTGGCATTTCTATACCCTTAATGCTCACTCGACAATCCTTACAAACTAGGTCAAGGGTTAAAAAATTTCCTAAAGAGGAACTAACCACTAAAGGTGTGTCTAAATGATTAGGCACTAATACTAACATCTTTACAAAAGCATATGAAATAAAAGAATATGTATCACCAGTGTCAAATAGAATATTTGCACAATAATTAAATATGGATAGGTTAGCTTCTACTCTAGCTTGTTCCCCTACCACTATATATACCCTCGCTTGACCACCTTGTTATACTTAGTTGTTCTTCCTTTGTTTCTTGTAGTTTTTAATATGATGACCTTTCTATCCCCAATTAAAACAAACCCCTCATGGCACACGCATCTTCGAACAATCCCTCATTAGGTTATAACTCCCCGCCCGGGGAGAGCGGAGTGCTACTTGCGATAAAACTAATCGAATCCACAAATAACAAGGTATAAAGCATCTAAAATAAATCCCACAATATAGAACAAAAGAATCCACTAATCTCAAGCTTCTCCAAATTAAATACAATCAATAATCTTTCGAAATAAACAACTATCTATCTCGAAATAAAATGCTCTATACAACAAAAATAAATACAAATCTTCCAAATGTATTCTCAAATATTCTTCCCAAAATATTCAAGCTAAAATCAATCTCCAATTAGTCCAAAGCTCCCAAAATCCGCGCTATCCTGCCACTAAAAGAAAATATGGGGAAGTACACAATACGATAGGAAAGATGCTCATAAAAAATATTAGCGGTGAATAAAGCGTAACAACACGGGTACAAATATTCAAATCAAATGCAAATCTCAATAGCATTTTATCAATATAATTTCTAAACAACACATTAATCCCAGTCACCAGGCCTCACCATACCGCGCCATACTTTATCAAGTAGCCAAAACAGTAATCTTGGCGGGTGCCCAACATCAGTGCCATATTTAAATCTCATGAAAACATGCTCAACACAATAATAATACCACATGAAATATTTTTAGATTTTAACAATAATTTCCAGATTCCAATTGAATTTATAAATTCAAATATGAGTCAATAATCACAAGAAAATAAAGGGAATAACTCTCGCGAGATTATGGAGAATATTGTGTAAAACCCCATACCTCAAAATCATCATATGAATCATCACATAATTTCAGCACCAAAATCTGATCGCATCATCACGTTCCTCTCGCGAAAGTAATCAAATCTCATTCTAGCCCAAACTATAGAAAACCCCAAATAAGCCTTCTACTCTAAAGTTGAAATCTTGAATAAGTTTGGGGATATGGTTTGTAGATGAAAGGGAGTGATTTTGGAGAGGTCTTCTGGTTGAAAAGTTTGAGAAAAAGTGATTTGAAAAGCCAAACCACGAATTTGTTGATATATAAAGGATTAAGAGTTTGATTAAGAAAAGAGTTCTAATAAGATACAAACACTAAAAAATGTATTCTGGGCGATCGGACCGTTGGAATTGAATGAAATTTGGACGAGAATTAGATCAAGACGAGACGAATCCGTGAAAAATTCATCTCGATCGAACAGTTCAATATTTTTAAATAATTTTTTTCTAGAGAGTTTTATGTTTCGAGGACTCTTTTATATAATAAAAATTCAATTAAAACTCTATTTTAATTCCGATTCCAATTCCGTTTGAAAATTTATTTTTCAAATATAAAAACAAACATTTTAAATTATAAAATTTATAAAATCCAAAGTTTTATTTTTCTCCAAATTTCCAAAATTAATTTAAAAATTCCATTTAAAAAATTCGGGTTGTTACATACTTCCCCACTAATAACGAATTTCGCCCTCGAAATTTAACGAAACCTAACACTCAAAAATCATGTCACATCAGCAATCTCCAAAAACAAATCTCATCTCCAAAAACATAATTTAAATACCTCACATCTAACATCGATGCCTAACACGACTTATCACAAAAAAATTCTATCTCCAAATAAACATGTTTAACCCGCATGCTAGACCCAAAACCCAAGATCCGATGGTTGTCATATACCTAAACTCTTATACCATTCCGTAATACCCCGTCCGGGGAGAGTGGAGAAATACTTGTGATAAAACTAACTGAATCCAAAAATAACAAGGTATAGAGCATCTGAAGTGAATCCCATAATATAGAATAAAAGAATCCACTAATCTCAAGCTTCTCCAAATTAAATACAATCAATAATCTCTCGAAATAAACAACTATCTATCTCGAAATAAAATGCTCTATACAACAAAAATAAATACAAATCTTCCAAATGTATTCTCGAATATTCTTCCCAAATTATTCAAGCTAAAATCAATCTCCAATTAGTCCAAAGCTCCCAAAATCCGCGCTATCCTGCCACTAAAAGAAAATATGGGGAAGTACACAATACGATAGGAAAGATGCTCATAAAAAATATTAGCGGTGAATAAAGCGTAACAACACGAGTACAAATATTCAAATCAAATGCAAATCTCAATAGCATTTTATCAATATAATTTATAAACAGCACATTAATTAGAGTCACCAGGCCTCACCATACCGCGCCATACTTTATCAAGTAGCCGGAACAGGAATCCTGGCAGGTGCCCAACATCAGTGCCATAGTAAAATCTCATGACAACATGCTCAACACAATAATAATACCATATGAATCAAAATTAGATTCCAATAATAATTTCCAGATTCCAATTAAATTTAGTAATTCAAATATGAGTCAATCATCAGAAGAAAACAAAGGGAAAACTTTTGTAAGATTAAGGAGCATATTGTGTAAAACCTCATACCTCAAAATCATCACATGAATCATCACATAATTTCAGCCTCAAAATATGATCGCACCATCACGTTCCTCTTGCGAAAGTAATAAAATCTCATTCTAGCCCAAACTCGAGAAAACACCAAATAAGCCTTCTAATCTAAGGTTTAAATCTTGAATAAGTTTGGGGCTATGGTTTATAAATGAAAGGGAGTGATTTCGGAGAGATCTTCTTGTTGAAAAGTTTGAGAAAAAGTGATTTGAAAAGCCAAGCCACGAATTTGTTGATATAAAGGATTAAGAGTTTGATTAAGAAAAGAGTTATAATCAGATACAAACACTAAAAAACTTATTCCGGACGATCGGACCGTTGTAATTGGATGAAATTTGGACGAGAATTAGCTGAAGAAGAGACGAAGCCGTCCAAAACATTTCAACTCATATCGAAATGTGATATTCTTTGAAATCAGAAAATTGTTGGAATCTAATTTGATTCGTTGTGATATATATTATATTGATGTCATGAGATTTTAATATGTTACGAAGAATGGGCACCCGCCAAAAGTTCAAAATCCGGATATGCTTAAGAATGAATAGGCGTGGTGAGGTGAGGCCCGGTGACTCATTGATGTGTTGTTGAGAAATTAATATTGATATAATACTTGAGTATTGCATTTGATTTGTATACGTCGATTCGTATTGTTGACATTTATTCACCGTGCTATTAGTTTTGAGCATCCATTCCTGTCATATTGTGTACGTTTCCCTATTTTCTTTTTGTTGGTAGGTTAGCATGGATTGAGACGTTATGGACTATTTGGAGAATTATTTTGGAGCATGGATTGGAAGATGTATTTTTGTTGTAATATTTAGTGGTGTAATTTTTGCCTTCTGCTTCTTCCATGCATGTTGGTTATCCTTAAAACTATGGTTTCCCCATTGCATTGAGTTTCCCCTGTTCTTCGCCTCCATTTGTTTCTTGTATTCTATATTATCAACCTCAAGGTTTAAAGATTCATTGACTATTTCCTCGTACGTCTTTATCCTATTTCCAATCACTAAACGTCGAATTACTGAAGTTAATCCTCGTGCGAATTTGTGAGCGCACCGTTCTGGAGTATTAATTAGTTCCGGTGTAAATCTTGCAAGTGCTTCAAACTTGTTCTGGTATTCACCGACCGTCATTGATCCTTGTTTTAATTCAGAAAATGCCACTTCTCACTTCTCTCGTTGTGTGTCTTTGATGTACTTATCCAAAAATTTCTCTTAAAACATAGTCCAAGTCATGGTATTGGCGGTCTTTGTTCTCATCGTAGCCTTCACCAACTTCCACCAATTATTTACCTCTGCAAATAATTGAAATACTGCCAAATTTTGTTTTTAAATTTTAGAACACTCCATAACCTCAAGGATATCTTACATCTGTTGAATCCATTCCTCTGCAGCGATCGGGTCTGCTGTGCCTTCAAACTTGCCTGGTTCGAGTTTCTTAAATTGAGCTAAGAGTCTTGTTAACATGTCATCATCTACCATATGACCAGCTCAATAGGAATTCATTTGTTCCATCTGTTGAACAAACTCCCTTAAGAGTGTGTTTTGATCTCCCGTACTGATTCCTTCTGCCATTATCTTAAATCGAAAGAAAAAAAGAGATAAGGGGAGCGTCTTTATATTTCCTCTATAACAACCCATTATAATTGTTATATTGTGGGTTATTAATATTTTTTTTTCTAAACACGTGACATAAAAGAAGGATCATGTAATGCTCGTTTATATCATATAAGATATTGCACATAATTATAGGAGTTAGTTTCCAATTAGTTGTCCATACAATATGCAAGAAAAGATACACAGAAACCCTAGGTCATTTATATAAGCCCTTCCATATAACTTTAAACAAAGTTTTGAGCAACCTAGACAAAATATGAAAATTTCTACACTAACTCCTCAAAAATACATAGCAAAAAAAAAAGAACCACTATCATGTTCACCCAAACTCCCCCCCCCCCCCCCAAAGTTTAACCTAAAGGACTAGTAGCGGATTCCTCTGCGTGTCTTGATGATGCATAATAAACTAAAATGGTTGGCTCTAGAGAATCACTTTGGTTGATTGGTACATCTGGTAGCATCGACTCGGGTGGCTTAACATGAAAACTGGCTCTGGTGGTACATCAGGATCCATAGGATCAATGGCTACAATGGGTACATTAGGATCAACTAGTGGAATAGGGTCAATAGGAGTAGGTTCCCATAATAGGGGCCACACAATACCATCCTCATCTACGACTCTCTATAGCAGGGTCGGTCCTAATATTTGGAGTGTCTTATGCAAAAATCAATTCAGGGCCCTTTTAAAAAAATATTGTACAAACATATTAAATATCTAAAATGGTCCCCTAAAAAATTAAACTTTTTTTAGGGCCCCATTTTAGTTGGGTGAGATTTTTGTGTAGTTGAATCTTTTTTTGTACAAATTATTTTTGGATAGTTAAAAAAATGGGTCCCTAAAAAATTAAACTTATTTTAAAAATTGACATTTTTAATATACATAAAATATTTTTGAACCCCTAAAATATAAATATATAGGTGCATACTCTAATATGGGCCCTCTGCCATTGCCCATTTGGCACATGGCCAGGGTCGGCCATGCTCTGTAGTGCACCCTGGTATCGAGCTGGGGTACTGATAAGGGTAAGCATAGATGAAGGAACCCTCATGAGAGACATATCACGGTGATATACTAATGCTCGCTACATCTTAGGTGTATAATGAAAACAAGTGTTTCCTACATCAAGGGCATCCTGAAATACCCTCTTCTCGGCCTGCCTATCTATCAACTCAAAGTAAGCCCCCATATCTCGAGGCTGAAGGCCAAAGGACATATGGACTAGATCATCATCCCATACTCCCAGATCCATAAGTCCCTACACGTATCAGGAACAGAGGATCAAATACGTATAAATCACTAAGACAATCTTACTTGATCTAAAACAAACTTAATAAAAATATCTGACAACTCTAGGATGAACCAAAGCTCTGATACCAAGTCTGTCACACCCCAAATTATAGAAAATAGTAATAATTTAAAATCAATACTATAATTTGGATATGTGACGATACACTCAGAAAGTTGTCAAAAATAAATTAATACCATCATAAATACAATAATATTTTAATATTACACATGAGGTCTTAATACATAAAAGGTTTTTACATTACATATTTTCATCCAGATACTTGGGAACATAATATGTCTAGAGAAGTACTTTAAATTTACAAAGGAAATAACAATTTAATGGAGCAAGAAGTTCTCCCCAAAATATGCCAGACTATGGTAAAACAAACTCCGAGACTCAATCATGCACAAAACCTGAAAGGAAAAGTGCGTAGCATCATGAGTAACACAACCCAATGAGAATACACTTCTACTCAAAATTCATATCCCAAGTATACTAATAGCAATGATTTATATTTTATATGTCAATTACCAAACTTTGCTTCAATAAACTTAAGCAAGAATCACATGTCTGACGATTTAGTTCATCATTTTCTAATTATTGATTCTAAAATTTATTCGTAAGAATTAACGAAATATTACGACAGGTACACTAGCAACTTCTAATGTACGTTACCCTTAGCCACAACACACATGCCAACTTGTCTATGTATATACCTATACCCACTAGACAACTTTTAGTGGTATAGACTATATTATTGCACTAACTGTAGGATTATCTAATCCCGTCCAATTTAGGAGGAACCTCAAGTTCAATAATAACAATATTAGGTTATAATGTGTCATAACTTAACTAATGGCCTCAGCCCTCGATACAGCCAACTTGCATATACTCATTTAACAACTTTAATAAGATTAAACACATATGACATTAATTTACTCGACACAAGAAATCAACTAATATTCTCCTTAATTATTTCGACGTGTTGTAACACACGGGCTTACTCCAATAGAATTTTGGTGTTATCATGACATAATAATTTCATATCAAAGGTTTATTTAAAAATTCACTTAAATACTCACCAAAAATAATATATCTAACATAAAATTTATTTATAACATCACACATAATTATTCCACTTATTTCGGGATGGTCTTTTCATGCAACTTAATCTATATAATTAACTATTACCACTAACAAATTCGAGACAACAATTTACCACTAAATTTAATATTTTATTAAAATTATTATATCTACTTAAATTGCTCCCAATAAATTATACAATGTTCTCATATGAGTTAATATATCACAAAAAAATGTCAGACAAAAATAATAAGCCAAAAATTTTAATTAAATTTGGATATAACATGCTGTCAGAATTTTTAACACGGAATTTCTAGCTTCATATACTAAACTTTAAAAATTCATATCTCATTCATTACTTATCCAAAAATTACGATTTTAGTGTCCAAAGAAAGATAATTTTATGTTCTATCCCGTAAAAATATAAAGAAATTCAAAAAAAATAATTTGCATTAGTGAAAATTGAAAATGCAATTTATCATATTTCAAATTTTTAAGAAAATACACCACTTAAATTGGGCTAAAATTTTAGTATGTTTTTTCACTATCATAAGGAACTAAATCAATTATTTAAGAAGTTGTTTTAAACATAATATGGATGGGGTTTAAATTTTCTCTCTAAAAGTGGCCATTGAACCTTTAATAGAGCTTCCATGGTTAGTCATTACTTAAACTATACTTTAAAAAAATGAGTTGAAAGGAGAATAAAATTCTCACCTAAAATGAGTTTAAAATCATCTTTATGCTTTATTCTTTGATCTTCCTTTCTTCTTCTTCTTTTTTGTTCCCCTTCTTATCTTCTCACTCTCTCTCCTTTTTCTTTTGTTTTGTTAGAGTAAATTAGGAATAGTATTACTTTGGCGCATAAAAGAGGATAAATACTAGATGATAGTATGAGTTATTTTCATTTAGCTCTTCAAAGAAAATAAACACTTAGCCAAAACCATGAGCCTTTGAAGTTGTTTTGCATAAGGGGTTTTAACATGGGATAGACAAGTGTTGGACCCTTGTCCTATAAGCTAAACACTTGTCATATAGGCTAGACACTCATCTCTCTCTCTTTTACTTTTTTTTTTAACATTCAAATTTAAAATAATTCAAAATCTTCCACCATTAATTATATGTGTTTATTTTTATTTTTATTATTAGTATTATTATTATTTTTACACGTGATTAAATTCAAGGTCTTACTAAATGTGTCACATCACTAATATCTTAAATGAAAATAATTTAATAATATTGTATTATTTTGGAGTCGGGTCACTACAGGTAGTTATTGCAGAGCCTCTAGACTCAATGGATGGTAACTCGACATTTCACGTAGTATTTAATTCTAATGACATGTTAGGTCTGGTAGTCTGACCTATCATATAATGCGTTTGAGGTTCCTCGCGTGCAACTTGAGCCTATATATACCCCATTTATCCTTTGATCAACCACGATATTTTTTTTAGCCAAAAGACCTCTTTCAGGTATTTATTACAGACTAGATCTTTTACTATCCTCCACTAATATGCTTTCCCAAGTTATTACCAAGGACTCAAACATTTATTACAATTTAAATGCCATTGCTTCTATACTTTGGTGTTTACTTGCCTACATTGGGTGTATTTAAAGTGACTGCTTCTCTCTCCCTCTAGCTAACTTCCAAAAAAAGTTCATATATTGTCCAAACTGTTATATTTATTACCCTTTATTATAATATATATTTGAGTTTATTCTTTATCATTAAGAGTACCTTATAACTTTTTAATCACCATTCATATGGGTTAGTCCTCAATTTATCTATAAACATCCTAGCATAGAGAACTACTCTCTTACATTTGGCGACTCTGCTAGGGAGGTATTCTCATATAAATGGTTAATTAAAATATCAATCTTACCATTTATGAGAATGTTCAACATGACGAGGAGAAGATTACTCCCACTATTTAGCCTTTTCTAAACCTCACTATGATGGGGAATGTTAATGGGGGACAAGATTCCATGATTTCTTTGATGGGTTCCAACCAAGTGATCAAACTCATGGACAAATTTATGGATTTTTTGTAAATTCGATTTAGAATGGTTATATTTGGCACAACAATTGACCCATATCTTTTGCTAATATGGTATAACCAGTGACCAATCCTTTGTCCAAAAATCCTATTACACCTACAAGAATTATTGATCCCTCTGTGATCAATCTTGCTCCTGCTGCTATACCTACCATTAAAGCACCCATTGCCCTCAACACCTCACTTCAGATTTCATTTCCAAATGCTTAGGTAGTGGAGTCAGTTGCTTTACTATCCTTGACCATTGAAGATGTCAATAAAGATATGGTGAAAATGATGTCACTTTACTCATAATCTCTTAGTGTGGCATGCCTTAATGATTTTCGTAATCCTTAGTCAGAGGAATACAACAAAGAACCTTACCCTAAGGGGTATGTCTCCAAATCTTTAAAAAATTTAATAAGAAAGGAGGAAACACAAAAGAATGTATCAAGAAATTTGTTAAACACGTAGGACCTTACTTCAATAATAAAAATCTTTATCTAAGGGTGTTTTTGAAGTCTCTTATCGACAAAGCTTAGACGTGGTGCTCTCATCTAGCCCCAAGGAATGTGGTTAAGCGGGAGGAAATTAATATTTAATTTCTCTAAAAAATATTATGGTAAAAAATGAGCGTACATTGGCCTAACTCGCTCGATAGAGTTAATGGACATGCAAAGAGGTGATGACTTATACGAGAATATTTAGAGAAAGATATTTGGATTTTAGGGAAGATTCCATCGAGATAAATCTTCATTAGATTTTCATTGATGGGTTACTACTAGTATACATTTTTCATCTGATAAATGAGACCAGATATGTCATATTTAAATCCTTCATGAGGGTTGCCCAAAATAATTCACTGGTTATTCATCCGAGTCCTATTGTACTTGATGTCACTGGAAGCAGCAACAAACATACCAAGCAGGTAGACGAGGCTAAGAACCATGAGTGAACTATATATAGGGTGGAGAAGAAGCTCTAGATAATAATAAGAGGAACTTTGATCATGAGGATCCACCTGTTGTCTTTCTTTGTTAAAGAGGCGATGAGTTGTTTTGACACCATGGTAATAAATTGTCCACCTTATCTGCCAAAGAACTCTCCACCTTATTCTCTAGAGAAAAATATACAAGAGGACCCAAATATTTCCATATACATTAGCTTGTTTGTCATCCAGCTGTATCATGCTTTACTTTGATAAGAATCATCTATAAGAATATGTTGGTGGAACTTTGTACAATCCTCAAGGTAATGCCAATAATAATCCTATGACATCTCATGCAGCCAATATTGTGGTTTCTTTTGATAAGGAAGAAGAATCTTAAATGATAAAGGAAATGAGAGAGGATGAATAATTCCAGTTGTTGTACGATAGTTGTGTGGTAGGAATGAGATGCCGGAGTGCGTTAATCAAGATAACCAAACCTAAGATGGATAAAATGGAGAGATCCAAGAAAAAAAGCACCTACACCTCATGAGTGAAAATGAAAAAAAAAATGGTTGATGATGAAAGGGTGGTCTATCGACTTTTATGGTATGAGTGAGCAACTGGTTTTGCTTAGGAAGCTGACCCAGAGTATGAGTCTTTTCTGGTCGATAATCAAGTACGCTGTCCTCTCATTGATAATTCCAACACTCAAGATTTTATTGAAGTTATTAAAGCGGAACCAGAACATAGGCAACATCGCCCAAAGCCCCAAGTATAAGAGTTAGAGAAGATTGATCTGGAAGAAAGTGGAGAGGAACCAAGGCCCGTATTTATTTGGAAGACCTAGAGCAAGGGAAGAAGCTAGAGCTCAATAAGATCATCCAAAAGTACAAGGATGTATTCACGTGGAAGTATAATGAGATGTTGGGATTAGACCAAGATATGATCTGCCACAAGTTGAATGTTATGCCCTCAACAATACTAGCCAATGAAGTAATAAAAAAGTACAAGAGTGAGCTAGATCTCAAAATAAAGGCGGAGTTTGAATGATTATTGGTAGCTAGATTTATCAAGTTGGTTCAACATTAAATTTGGATTTTTAGCGATGTTCTAGTGGGGAAGAAAGATAAAACACAAATTCGCATTTGTGTAGATTTTAAAAATCTTAATCGAGCATTCTCTAAAGACGAGTACCCCTACCTTAAATTGATAGCTTCATCAATTTAATAGCTGGGCATAAGATATACATCTTTATGGAGAGTTATGTAGGATATAACTAGATCTAGATGAAGAAATCCGACATAGAGAAAATATCTTTTAAGACACCTTAGTCAACTTCATCTATAAGGTCATGCATTTTGGCTTGAAAAATACAGGGGAGACCTATCCAAGAACCATGATGGCCATTTTTCATGAATTCTTTCATGACATTTTGGAGTTCTATATGAATTATCTGGTTATCAAATCAAAGAAGGATTATTCAAACTTGGATGATCTGATAAAATTCTTCAACAGGTGCAGAAAATATAATTTTAAGATGAACCCACTAAGTGTGCCATCAGTGTAAGGAATGGGAAATTTGAGAATTTTATAGTGGATTGGTAATGGGTACACATAAAACAAGATAAGAAGAAATCCATCCTTGAAATTCCATACCCAAAATATAAGGGGAGTTAAATAGTTTCCATGGAAAAATTTCTTACTTGAGAAAATTCATCACAGGTCTATCTGAAACCACTCACCCATTGATGAAGCTATTGCTAAAGACCACAAAGTTTATATATGAAATACCACACTAGGATTCCTTTAACAATCGTAAGATATTGCTAACTTCCCCACAAATTATGATTCCACCTTGAGCTAAAATACCTTTTCTTTTCTATTTTACCTCGACTATGAGGTCCATTAGTGAACTGTTGATGATGATGCTATGAAATCACTATTTAGATTTGTACATGCAGCTCAAGCTTGAAGTCATATAACAATAGAGATATATGAACATAGGTAAGAAAATAATAGAAGGAGATGAGGCAAAGAAAATAACAAAATGGTATAAATGGTTCATCCATATCAAATGAGGCACTAATGGCCTTGGAATATAACTCTTAAGCTTTCTCTCTCTACTTTACATCTGGATAGAGTTTGGCACAGGGTTTCAATACTCTATCCGCCTCAAGGAAGATGATGAATTGTATTTATATCCTTGGGTCTACACGATGCGCCCCTCAATCACGTAATAAGCATCCACATGATGAAGTAACAAACTAGATCTAACCACCTGTCCTTAGTACACATATGTCATGATGATGAAATATTCCATCATGTGCTTATGAAGATTTATTGTAACTGGATGCCCATGTGGACTAACTATTCTAGGACCTTGATGTTGCCCTCAGCAATCCTGACCTGGACGAGTCTAACATATCGAATCTTCTCTATAGAAAATTGTGAGGATGAGTCAAAGGGTGGTCTTGGCTTGCCAGGGTGGTACGAGGTCGAGACTGGGCTTTTGAAGTGAACTTGGTACAGTTGATGGATCTCTACCCTTTCATCTTAGTACGGTGCCGAGATGATAGGACTACAAGGATGAAACCGTTGAGGATGGGCTGCACTAGATGACCCACGACTATCCAACTCGATGAGTATATGAGGTCGCCTCAGTTGGGTTGGGACCTGTCTTGGACAAGGTCACACTTATGCATATGAATTACCCTTAGCCTTTTTTCTTTAATGTGACTCGAAGGATGAGGGGTATAGATGTCTGACCCTTTATTATATGAGGCACAAGATGCGAATTAATTTGGTTGAGGGTAGTCTCGTCCTTTCAATGCCTTTAGTTGAAGTTCCTTTTAAGTATCATTTTTTGGACACTTATCATCAACTAAGTGGTCTGGCGTGTTGACTAAGTATGGCAACTACAGGCCTATCTATGGGGAATGTGCCCTAATGATGGTTGTGTGGGAAAGTAAGCCTAAAATTAGGCCATTTAAATAGGTTTAAAGTCCTATTTTCTCATTCTTCCCCAACCTTTCTTTCACAGTTAAACCTTCAAGCCAAGACCTCCTGCAACTGTCTCCTACTATACTCTCTCTCTCTGTTCATTCCAATCGACTTCAATCCTACTTTTAGGAGTTGTCTAGCTTCCCGGTTGTTTCTCTCTAGCCAGGTAACATTTCAATGCCTTTTCCTTGCATTTTCTTCCATTGATTAGTGATTAGGAATAAATTCTTCACATTTATCCCTTTAATTTTGGTCTTTTATAATCCTGTGCATTGTAAATAGCTTAGATTTATCTCAAATTTATTCTACTAACCCTTTTTGGCAAGTATTTCTTATTTTGTGTATCTCTGATGTGTTTTACAAGTATTTCATGCAAGTTAGTGCGAAAGAGAGCTCAGAATAGTGAGAGAAACCAAGAAACGGGGAGTTGAAGGGCATTTTCATACATTTTAAGCCTTAGTCCGGAGGTGGGGCCAACTGGAAAGTGAAGATGTTTCAATTATAAGAAAACTGGAAAAAACTAAACCTCAATCAAAGCTACAGTGAAGAAGTTACAAAGTTTTGAAGATGAGAAAAGTCAAGAAGAAAATCTCTGCATAAATTCTAAGGGCGATTCGGACCTTTTATTTGAAAAGGATCCGGAACCCATTTAATCACGTTCAAAATTCGTTACAAAATCAGTCACGCTTTCTAAGTGTGACAAATTTCTAGACACGGAATTTTTATTTTATCCTTATCTTTTAGCCAAACGAGTTTTATGTTTTGGGGACTCTTCTAAACGACCTCTAGCCTATATATTTAGTTATTAGGACTCTTTTTATTCAGATTTCATTCATGTAAAAGCTCCTAATCAAGGAGGAACATCTAGGAGAAGAATTTATATATTTTGCACCTTCAATTTGAGTTTTTCTTCAATCTTTGATTTCTTCTTGCATGTTCTTGTTCTTCTTTCTTGGTACTTTTATTTTTAGCACTTTTATTACGATTTATGATGTTTGATCACACTTTTAGCATTAGAATGATTTCATTCAACATATATTCCTTGTTTATTCATAGTTTCATAATGTGTGGCAAGATATTTTTAGGGCTTGGGGTGCATGAAACCAACCTGATGTGGTTTGCATTTGTGTAAAATTAGTTCCTTGAATTAAATAAATGATCGAATCATGTTGTGTAGTGATCACAACCGTCGTAGGACTTTTGATTTCACTTGACCTAGGTAACGGGATGCTTAAGAGTGCGATGCGAGTGCAGTCATATCGACACCGCTTTATTCTTACTTTTGATTATATATGATGCATGCTTGAAACTCATATATATAATGCTTGAGATTAGTAAAGACTGGATTTAATCAATTATCTAATTCATAACTAGTCTTATACCCAGTAAACATACTACGAGTTGAGGGATTGTGTCCCTACTTTGTTTTTCCAATTAGTTTTAGTTAACTTCTTTATTTCCCCCTTTTTTCCTTTCTCACCCCATAACTATCTTTTACACTTTATTTTTGAAGTAATATATCAATTAAAATCTATCAAACATTCCCTATGGATTCGATACTCAAACTCTCCACTATACTCCATAAGAGTGTAGTTAAAGTTTAGTTTTTTTGTATTGTGGTCGGAAGTCGATAATAACGATTAGCCTATTTACATGAACGCTCGGTTTCCCCATCGATAAAAATGGTGCCATTTTTGGGCAATTAGGTAGACTTTAGGTTAGGTTTGTTAATCCCGAATTTGACCTTAAATAAAAAAAATCCAAAAATATGTGTGTCACTTTTTGAATTTCCAATTTGAAATGTCTTACTTTAACTCTTTTGGTGGCTTTAATTGTTATGATAATAGTGAGGAGGATGAGCTCAAGATTTATGAGCATTGGATCAATATCACTAAAAATGAGTCTCATAAATACAAGCCCAGTGCTATGGCCATCCAAATTTATCGCAATGAAAGGCTTGAAGACTAAAGACTTGAAAAAGAGTATCGGAAAAATAATCGTTATTGGGAGAAAGAGTTGGATGCATTATTTGAACCCAATGAGGATTTTTCTTCCGTTATTTTTGAAGTTGAAGAATGTTTTCAACCAAATGAGGAATCCGAGGTGCTAGAACCAAGGAAGCCTACTTTGAAATAACTCTTGCTTATTAGCAAAAAGAAATTTGATCACCTTGCTGCTATAGAGTTGAAAATTAGAGCAACTTATAAGGAGTTTAATGATTATTTGGATAGCTTAGAGAAGGTCAAGACTTGCACTTCACCTAACACTTTTGAGGACGAAATCATTGAGGGTGATCCAAGTTCTTTTGAATCTCAACCTCTTATAAATATTCCAAAATTTACTGAGGTTGAAGATCATTTGTCTCCTTGTGTTCCCACTATTATCGAACCATTAAATCCATCACAAGAACTGGATGAATTTCTTGAGGATATTGATCCGATTCTTGTATGGGAATTGTATTTTGAGATGCTTCATTTTATGGGCCATACACTTAGACGTGTCACTACACCAGATCCAATTGAAAATTTTAGGGGAGAAGATTTTGAGGACAAGGACCCTTTGCTTAAATTGTTCTCCAAGATGAAATATTTATTTTTGGGTACCCATATTCCCATACTATTTGAAAATTATTTGGGAGGGGATACTATCTTTCTTGGATCACAATGGTACTTGTCTCCCCATGCACCCAAATCCCTCATTATCCCCCCAAAAATTTTAATTAGCGATGGTCCATTTCTTTCAAGTTACACATGACTTCCGTTGTTTAAATGAAATTCTTATTTTTCGAGAGGCATAAATGAAAATTTTGAGGGTACACCGATTGTCCCTCAAAGTCAAATTGTATTTTGGGTGGACCCTCAAATTTTTTGACTTCTACTGTATGAGTTATTAGAAGTTAAAATCGTAGGTTGTACATAATTAGTTTTTTTTTTCTTTTACTTTTCCTTTATTTTATTATAGTCTAGTGTCATTAGTTAAAGTTTTTGTTATTCTTTTTGTTATGCTTGGTTATAATGTGTTTTGTAGATTTATGGATTCACACTTATCGGGAATCGCTCCATTTGGGTAATATCTTTCTTTTCCTCTCTTTATGTTGTGTTCTTGATTCGTATTAAGGACAATGCAACATTTAAGTTAGGTGTGTGGAATATTTGTCCCATTTATTATGTAGATTCATTGATTTGATCACATGTTCATTCCTAGTATGTTTTTTTAGAAAATTTCAAAAAACAAAAAGTTCAAAAATTTCCAAAAAAAAATTGAAAAATGTTGAAAAGGCAAAAATATTTTTCTTCAAAATAAATAAAAATTGGAATTTAAAATTTTCAAAAATATCACCTTTATTATATTTGAAGTTTTAAATCGTAAAAGAAATCAAGAGCACTAACCCAAAAATGGAAATAGTGCGAAAATTGACGACTTTATGAATAAGTGTGGAGATTAATCAAACTCGGTGAGATATTGAGCCTATTGTTTTTTCTGAGTTTTTAAAATCAATCTGAGTTAATGGTTAACACAAAGTTCAATTCAGAGCTTAAAAAAGTCGTTGATGATCTCAATTCTTTGTTTTGATCGGTTATGGGAAATGTGTGGGATGGTGTCTTCAAAAACGCGCTAACATATCTCTAAATTAAATTAACCTCAAGACGCATACGGCAAATTAATAAGTAATTCAGACAATGAAGTAGGCTCTAGTTTGTTTACCCAAAAATACGAGCCAGAAAAAGTTGTGAAAAGTTTATCCCTTTTGCTAACCCAATTGAGCAGAGTAAAATTTTTCCTTTTCGTTTGGCAACCTGAAAAATCCAATTAGCCCAGAATTATGAAAATTAGAAATTTCATCAATAAAGTCTAGAAAGTGAATAAAAAAGGGGCAAAAAAATAAAAATAGAAGAATGCTCAACAAAATAGCAAGAAAAATAAAAATAAATGTAAGGTCATATTTTCATAGGTCCGTTATCAATTTATTATGTCATATACCGCTACACCGTCGAAGAGCATTCAAAAGCCATCTATATCAAAGATGAATCCTAATTAATCATGTTCTTAATTATTCAAGACTCTGCAAAGTTTACTTGGTAAGGTTATGTTTTTAATACCTTAACTTTTCACTTAGAGCTTTGGGGATATTTTTATAAAATATTTTCTAAGTGTTGCAGCGGACTTTTTCGTCAAAATTTAAGAATAAGTATTTTTTCTAAGTGTTGAAGCGGACATTAAAATAATATTTTTTTTGCAACAATCGTTCGAGCGACATAGTATGTCATTCACACGAGATAGCATGTCGCGTGATCTCGTTCGAACGACAATTGTCCTTCATTCGAGCGATATGCTGATCTCATTTGAACGAGCTCTATTTTTGAGGCGACACGATTTTATATAAAATCTCATTATCTGGTTATGTTTTGTTCAAGAAGTCATAGTGTTTTGACGAACAAAAAAATTCTTTTAGGCTTCTTCTTTTAGGGTTTAATCCCTTTTTGGTTTTTAATCCACAAAACTCCGATATGCTTTAGTGAATTGATTTGGTTTTCAAGAACACTTTGTCTTTGTTCATCTTTCGTGGAGTGCGTCTCTACACCATATGGCTGCGTCTTATTAAGGATCTTGCTGCATGAAGATTCTTTGCTGAAGATTGGACTGCGAGTCCTTGGAGGGTGCTGCATGTATTCTCTTGCTGAGTTCAAGACTGCGTGTCTTTGTGGGTTAGCTGCGCGTTGATCCATTGTAGATTTCACCATGTAATTGTAAGTTGTGATTTATGAATTCATAGTAAAATAAAGGTTTTACCCGAAAGGGTTTTTTCCTGAAATCTGTGCCTCAACATATTTACCGTGTCTCATGCTTTATATTTGATGGGTTGATTTAGATGCATGTTTAAGGGCTGAATTTACTTGATTTAAAAGTAGACCCTAATTAAATTAGGTTTGATTGGAAGCTTGCGAGTTAGTTTTAATCAGTATCACACGTTTCTCAAATTGGTATCAGAGTAGGTTGCGCTAATTTATCGCGTATTCTTATTTCCACAAAATTGTGCGATATTAATTTTTTAATATCAAGTTTGTGAAAAATCACAATTTTTTCAAAGGAACGTTCATTTAATAAGGTGTCTATTTTTATGGGAATAATTATGCCTATTGGAAAGCTCGCATGAAATCTAGTTTAAAAGCTATTAATGAGCGTGTTTTGTTGCTTTTTGAAAATGGGTGGACTCCTCCCACGGTCACCGCTAATAACGTCACCTCTTTAAAAATCGTGTTAGCCTGGACCGAAGATGATTATAAAATGTCGAATTTTAATTCCCGTGGTCTGAGTGCTATTTTTGGAGCTATCAGTTCTGACGAGTTTCGCTGCATTATGACTTACACCACGTCTAAAGAGGCATGGGATGTTTTGAAATTGACACATGAGGGTACGAACGCGGTTAAAGAATCAAAATTACAAAATTTGGTCACCCAATTTGAGACTATCACCATGTCTGAGTCTGAATGATTTGATGATTTTTTGTGCACGTTTGTTGGACATTGTTAACACACCTTTTAATTTGGGTGAGGTGATTGATAACACGTGTGTCGTTAAAAAGATTTTGAGATCTCTTCTAAAACGCTTTATTCCTAAAATCACTGTTTTGAACTCGTTGGGAAATTTAAAATCACTTAAGTTGGAAGAACTTGTAGGAGATCTTCAAACCTATGAGATTAACATGTTTCCCAAAGCCATTAAGGCTAAGGATAATGGCATTGATTTAAAGACTCATCTTAAGAAAAAGAAAGAAAAAGTTTGTGAGTCTGATTCTGAGGAAGACTTTGATTTAAATGATATGGCCTTGTTTGGGAAAGATTTTAAAACATTCCTCAACATGAACAAAAATAATTCTTCCAATAAAAAGATATTTTTTGAGAAAAATAAAAAGAAAGGAAAGGCCAAAGAAGGCGGTGAGAGGGAAAAAGAGAATGACTCAGATGAGGAGTGTGAGGAAGATTTGGAGAAAGTAACTTGTTTTGAATGTGGGGGTAAGGGGCATAAGTCATTTGAGTGTCCCACGTGGCTTAGAAAGAAAGGAAAGAAAGTAGCCATGCCTGCCACACTTAGTGATAGTGAGGGTGATGAGGGAGATGAGTTCGATAATGGTTTAGCACATGGGATGGTTATATCTTTTTCTAGTCGTGTGAGCACACCCACTTTGTCTCACGAGAGTGCACACGATAGCGATGATAGTGATTTATGTTCTTCGAGCGAGGGAGATAGCGAGAGTGAAAGTGGATATGAAAGTGAGCTCCAAAAAGGCTTTAGAGATTTGTCACCGAGACCTTAAAAACAAAGATATATAATAGAGATTTAGATCGTCGGGTTTAGATTTGGAGAGAGAGGAGGAGGTTTTAAGAAATGAGAAGTGTGATTTGACCAACACGTTGCCTGGTCTAACGACACGTGTATCCCAACTCGAGAGTGATCTCGAGCGTGACAGGGAGGTCAAAGTCAATTTTGAGAACCCACCTACGAAGGTTGAAAAGGTGGCTCTTAAGGGTAAAGGTGAGAAGTTTGGAATAAGTCAAAATGGTGCTTCTACTTCCCAATTAGCACCCGAGCCAGTTCCCACTTTAGTGTTAGATTCACATGAGTCTCACCCTCACTCACCTAGGCGTACCATTCCTATTAGGAGAGTTCATCCTAAAGTTTTTGAGAGAGGTGTTCCTATGCCTATTTATGTTTGTTCACATTGCAAGAGGAGAGGTCACCTTAAGGAATTTTGCTCTAAGTTGGGTTATGTGTCACGTTTTGCTTCTACACGTATTTCTGACACATATGCACCCACACATGATACTTTACATGCTCCCGGAGACTACATGAGAGAGTTTGCACATTTAGGTGAGCAAGTTAAGTTTTTTGGTCAAAACTTCACAAGACTTGATGGAGGTTTTTCATAAGTTGGCACCACCTTTGAAAAACCCCTTCACACCTAACGATTGAGGTTTGACTTGTTTATTTGCATAGGATGATTTTCATGATGTCATTATTTTCCTATTGCTAGTATGTATCATTTTTTTATAGCCTTTTGTTTTTGAAAAATTTTGAAAAATACAAAAAGATTTTATTTTGATAAAAATTTTTAAAAATCCAAAAAGATTTTGTTTTGATAAAATTTTTGAAAAATCCAAAAATATTTTGTATTTTGTTTGCACCATATATGGATGGACACTTAGGATGACCAAGTTAAAACATCATTCCATCTTTTTCATGTGACTATTTGATAGTGTTTTGAGACAATATATCATGTCATCTTTGTGCTTTATAATGTTTGGAGTCATTAAGATGTAATTAAGTGTTACTTACTACATGTTTGACTCATATTTTTCTTTATTTCACACATGCAAGGATTTGTTTGATTATTGTGCTTGTCTTATCACATGTTGGTCAGGTGTTTTCACTTCAATCCTGCCCTTAAAACTAACCAAGTGCGATAAAACTTGATAAGAAAGTTGTGCATGTAAGAGCCATTTTGTGAGATTGTGTGCTTTATTTAAAGACGGTGAAGGGCTACGGAAGATTTTTTTTATCCTTTGCGATTTAGCCGCCGTTTAAATTGTACCTAAAAATTTGAGAAATCTTATTATCCGGGGTCCAAAGAGGTTTAAAGAGCCCGAAAAAATTTGAAGGCAATAAAAAGAAATGCATGCCAATTATGAGCCATTTAGGTTTTAACACCAATTCTCCAATGTTTGAGAATTTAGATTACCTCTAAAAGAAAATGTATATGGGGAAGTTTGGTTGGAGATTTTATAACGGGTTTGCACTTCCTTGAAAGTCTTGAAAAAGAGCTAAATAGTTTTGGACGTTATTGGTGTGGAAATCACTTTGACTTTGATTTGTTGATTTTCATAAGATGATGTCATCTAAATTCAACAATTTTTACACCAAAGGATGCTTTTGATGTTCATTCGTTAGAGGTACACATATGCATCGTGCACATATGATTGATTGAGTTTATTTACCTATCGAATGTGTTCACACCCAAACATTTCATTTCCATGACTTGGTTGTTTGAGTTTAAATCCATGGTGTGATTTTTTTTGTATCCTATTTTTGTATGAAAAAATTGAAAAATCCAAAAATAGTTTGTGGATGTTTCTGGCATACTCCTTTTTCATGCGCGTAGTTTGATCCATGTTTACTACGCATTTTATCGTGACACTCCATGTTTTGATTTTTTCTTCTTATCTGTCTATTTGGGGACATCATAAAAAGGGGGAGAAAGAATTATCATGTTATGGGGGAGTTTTTGCATTATGGGGGAGATTTGATTTATTAAATGGTTATTCTTATATCACTTCAAACTCGATGCGTCACGAAGGTATTTTTCTTTGTCTCATGTGTGTAGGTACAAATATTGAAGATCATGATGTTGCACACCCTGATGAGAAAAGATTTGACGAAGATTTTTGAAGAACGTTTTGAGATCTTGCAAATTTATTCATGGGAGGGTAGATTTGTATAGGCATTTTGGTTTTTGATAATTCAGATTTTTTATGTATGTACCCGCATAGACATAGGGGGAGATTTGTAAGGACATATTTTCATAGGTCCGTTATCAATTTATTATGTTATATACCGCTACACCGTCGAAGAGCATTCAAGAGCCATCTATATCAAAGAAGGATCCGAATTAATCATGTTCTTCATCATTCAAGACTCCGCGAAGTTTACTTTGGTAAGGTTATGTTTTTAATACCTTAACTTTTCACTTA
Organism: Sambucus nigra; assembly: GCA_949130495.1. NCBI lineage: Eukaryota > Viridiplantae > Streptophyta > Magnoliopsida > Dipsacales > Adoxaceae > Sambucus > Sambucus nigra. The sequence continues at coordinate 272,717,392 of OX422221.1, read as the reverse complement.
GATCTTTTGGGATATTTTAATAAAATATTTTCTAAGTGTTGGAGAGGACTTTTTTGTCAAAATTTAAGAATGAGTATTTTTCTAACTGTTGAAGCGGACACTAAAATATTTTTTTTCAGAACAGTCGATTGAGCGACATAGCATGTCGTTCACACGAGATAGCATGTCGCGCGATCTCGTTCAAATGACAGTTGTCCTTCGTTCGAGCGAAATGCTTATCTTGTTCGAACGAGCTCTATTTTCGAGGCGACGTCATTTTTTATAAAATTTCATTCTCTGGTTCCATTTTGGTCAAGAAGTCATAGTATTTTGAGTAATAGAAAAACTGCGAAATCAGAATTCTTTTAGGCTTCTTCTTTTAGGGTTTAATCCCTTTTTGATTTTTAATTCACAAAATTCCCATATGCTTTAGTGAACTGATTTGGGTTTCAAGAACACTTTGCCTTTGTTGATCTTTCGTGGAGTGCGTCTCTACACTATATGGCTGCGTGTCATTGAGGATCTTGCTGCGTGAAGATTCTTTGCTGAAGATTGGACTGTGAGTCCTTGGAGGGTGCTACATGTATTCTCTTGCTGAGTTCAAGACTGCGTGTCGGGTTGGTTGCGCATTGATCCATTAAAGATTTCTCTATGTAATTGTAAGTTGCGATTTATGAATTCATAGTGAAATAAAGGTTTTACCCAAAAGGGTTTTTTCCTGAAATCTGTGCCTCAGCATATTTACTGTGTCTCATGCTTTATATTTAATGGGTTGATTTAGATGCATGTTTAAGGTATGAATTTACTTGATTTAAACGTATACCCTAATTAAATTAGGTTTGATTGGAAACTTGCGAGTTAGATTTAATCGGTATCACACGTTTCTCAACAAATGTGTAAAAATAGAAAAAAATAAAAAAAAAAGAGAAAAATGAGCAAAAGCTCGAAAAAATCACTAATGGACATCATAAGAAAATTTTCCAATTCTGAAATTTCCAATCACTCCCATTTTATCCAATACACCTTATTACCCGATAAAGTCCTAACCGGGTCCAAATTGCGAAATTTGTTACATCGTGGAGAGTTATGGAACAAAAGTTAATAATAGAGGTTAACGGTATGAACTATAGGCAATGTTTCCGTTTCTTTGTAATCGTAATCCGATGATGAGATCTTTTCACTGCATAAATTTTTGTCTTTTAAAATTAGTGTTCATGAATTCGTGTTCCTATACATTTACTCTTATATATCACACATACCGAGAGAAATAACCACAATTCGAGTAATTCATTTGTGAGAGCATCTCGTGAGTATTTTAATCAAAATGAATTTTCGAAAAGTAATGTAATGATCAGTCGGTGGAATTTAGCGGTTAAATTTTCGACTTCGCACACACACACACACACTATGACTTCAGACTCGGGAATATGATTTTAAGGTGACCATTTTTTCGGGGAGTTTAAATTGTCCAATTTTTAGATATTTTGAGATTTCTTAGGTCAAAAATAAATTTTCTAGCTATATTCACTGCAAACCCTCATGAGACACAACTCGTCCTACTAGGGTAACCTAGGGGTTTAAAGGCTTGTTGCATACAGTAAATGCAATATCTTACCCGTAAAAAAGGTATTCTATCCCAATAAAGTTTTTGAAGGGTCCTTAACTCATACTCTTATGATTTTACATTGCTCGGGATGAGCAAAGTTCTAAGTTAGGGGGGTTTGATTACGAATAAATTCTTCACATTTATCCTCTTAATTTTGGTCTTTTTATGATCCCGTGCATTGTAAATAGCCTGGATTTATCTCATATTTATGTTACTAACCCTTTTTGGCAAGTATTTCGTATTTTGTGCATTGCTTATGTATTTTACAGGTATTTCATGCAAGTTAGTGCGAAAGAGAGCTCAAAATAGTGAAAGAAATCAAGAAATGGGGAGTTTAAGGGCATTTTCGTAATTTTTCAGCCTTAGTCCGGAGGTGGAGCCAACTGGAATGTTGAAGATCTTTCAATTACAAGAACACTGGAAAAATTGTACCTCAATTGGAGCTACTGTGAAAAAGCTATGAAGTTATGAAGTTTTGAAGATGAGAAATGTCATGAAGAAAATCTCTGCATAAATTTTAAGGGAGATCCGGACCTTTTATTTGAAAAGGATCCGGACCGTATTTAGTCACGCTCAAAATTCGTTATAAAATTAGTCACACTTTATAAGTGTGACAAATTTCCAGATACGAGATTTTTTATTTTATCCTTATCTTTTAGCCAAGAGAGTTTTATATTTTGGGGACTCTTCTAAACGACCTCTAGCCTATATATTTAGTCATTAGGACTCTTTTTATTCAGATTTCATTCATGTTAAAGCTCCTAATCAAGGAGGAGGATCTAGGAGAAGAATTTATATATTTTTCACCTTCAATTCGAGTTTTTCTTCAATCTTTGATTTCTTCTTGCATGTTCATGTTCTTCATTCTTGGTACTTTTATTTCCAACACTTTTATGACGATTTCTCATGTTTGATCACACTTTTAGCATTAGAATGATTTCACGCAACATAGATTCCTTATTTATTATTCATAGTTTCATAATGTTTGACTAGATTTTTTAGGGGTTGGGGTGCATGAGCCCATCCCAATGTCATTTGAATGTGAGTAAAATTAGTTCCCTGAATTAAATAAATGATCAAATCGTGTTGTGTAGTGATCACAACCGTCATAGGAGTTTTGATCTCGTTTGCCCTAGGTAACGGGGATGCTTAAGAGTGCGACGGGAGTGTAGTCATCTCGACATCTCTTAATTCTTACTTTTGGTTATATATGATGCGGGCTTGAACCTCATATATATAATGCTTGAGATTAATAAAGATTGAATTTAATCAATTATCTAATTCATAACTAGTCTTATACCCGGTAAACATACCAGGAGTTGGGAGATTGTGTCCTTACTTTGTTTTTCCAATTAGTTTTAGTTAACTTCTTTATTTCCCCCCTTTTCCTTTCTCACTCCATAATCATCATTTACACTTTATTTTTGAAGTAATAAATCAATTAAAATCTATCAAACATTTCATGTGGATTCGATACCCAAACTCGCCGCTATACTCCATAAGAGTGTAGTTAAAGTTTGTTTTTTTTGTATTATGGTCAGAAGCCTATAACAACGATTAGAGTATTTACAAGGATGCTCGATTTTTCCACTCGATCAATTACCTCCATTGCTTGTTCATTAATTTTTCGGCCATATTTTTGCTTTTCTAGCAACCTGTTTAAGCAGCTTTAGGTTTAGCTCTAGGAGGATTAGTGGTGGTGTAGTGGTTCATAGGTGGTTAGGGTTGTTTAGTCGTATTTATAAAGGTTCATTGCCTTGTTTTCCCACTATAAAGCTCACCGGTGTAACTCCAATTATCTTCTCCGGTGAGGTTAGTTTAAGTGTTCTTGAGTAAAAACCTTTCACTTCCCCCTTTTGATATTTTAGTCAACTTAGGTCCAACTTTTAGTTGTTTGAATGTTAAGAAATCTATATGAGTTAGCTGACCAATACCTAACTCTCAGGGAGATAATCTTCAACAGATATGAAGCCGAGGTGAAGGCTAATCTTAAGGATGGAGCCGACTTTACACGTCCCATTTATCTTGTTCCCTTAGCTGTCATACCCCCACCTATAGTTGATATTAGTGTTGATTCCATGAGTGAGGAATTGTCTCATGGTTCTCATTCCTCTTTGTCCAATTAAGGCTATAGCCCTTCTATGTCTCATATTTTTAGGGAGGCTAACTCCTTTAAGAAAGCTATGCAAGTCGCCTCATCTCATATGGAAGACACGGGTGCTATCGAATATAGTGAACGTGAGTAATTTCCTGAGGTTATAATCGCCAAATATGCGCCCCCACGGCCATCCCCCTATCAGCCATGACTAAGGCTGAGTTTCATGAAAGACTCCCAAGTGGAGTACTATCTATTGAGATCATCTATTCTGATGATGAGGCCGAGGAAACACTTGACATTCCTTACTCTCAAACCTTCAAAAGTACTGTTAGAGAGACAACTTTTATTTTGGAGGCACCTATATGGCATCAAGTCGACCATAAATATGAGAGTGCCAGACGAGGACAGAAGAGCTTTACACAATCGAGAAGGATAGATAGTCGTGTATGAACAAATGTTCAAGGTCGACTTTAGGCTTCCCATCCATCCCACCATGTGGACAATCCTATCTACCATGGGTCTCTCTCCATTACAATTTTTGCCAAACGCCTGGAGAATTTTTCTCGATTTCATCTCTAACTTGAAGTTGGTCTATAGAGGCGACCATCTAATTAACGTTGTCAAGGTGTGATATAATGTTTCATCCTCTAAGACTCAGTTTGGCTACTACCATTTGGTGGACAGAAAATCTGATAAGAAAGTTCTGATGGTGAATAGGCATTAAATCACCATTAGAATCCCCATTACTTTTTATCTCGGGTGCATGGGAATTTGACACTGATATTACATGCGGTAACTTTAAGCCGAGGGTTCCCCAAAACTGGGCTAAAGCCTCCATAGCTGCTAAGATTGACCCCGACTTGAGCATCAATAACCTAACTATGGTGGATACCATAAGAGGTCGGGGGTACAGGGAGGTTTGGTGGAGTTTGAACAATTGATGAATCCCCACTTCCTTGAAGAGATGGGTTTGGGGGTCGACCTCGTGTCTAAGTTGTGTAAGTATCTCTAGTTTCTTTTCTTTCCAACTATATTCTCATCTTTATAACTGCTTCCAATATTAATGTCTTCCTTATTTCAAAGGTCATCTAGAGAATACCCCGGAGACTATTTAGAAGATGGAAGCTCCTAGCATATCTAATATGCTCAACTAGTTTGAGAAGAAATCGATAGTCCTGGCCCCAATAAAGAAATCAACAACTAGTGGACCCGATAATACCGAGGCATCTAAGAAGAGGAATAAGGTCGTTGATGATACCCCTATCCCACCTCCACGTAAGAAAAATAAGAAAGACATCTCGTATAGGGGTCAGACAAAGAGATCCCCATCTCGTTTATCACTGCTCTAGCAGCCTGTTTGGAGCAGCCGAACTTCAGTAATGAATCCTTGATCAGTAACTTGAAGTGGGTCAGGGCCACTGCCACTTCAATGATGCCTAAAGTCGATAGGAATTTCTTAGAGGCTCTGGGTGCCTCTAGTGTCATCCATTTTGGCCTTCACAAGTCCACTTAGGTAATTGTCTCAAACTTGTTTGTTTATTTATTGATACATGTTCTAAGTGTTGCCGGATACTAACCTGCATCCTTTATCATTTTCCAGTCTCTTCTCACCTTTACATAGATTTGTGAGTGGATTCAGGAGAAACTCCCTCTTATCCAAAAGGGCCGGTATGCCCACAAGGTCGAGAAGGAGTTTAAGAGAGAGCTGAACTACAAGCATGCAGATCATCAAAAGGTTATGGCCGTGCTCCAGCAGAAACATTCCGATGTCTTGGCCAAGCTTAAGAAAGAGCACGATGATGCGTTAAAGGCTAATGTTGATAAGAACATGTCCGATGTTAATGATGCGATGAAAAAAGTCATGGAGGAGGAAAATGATAAGGCCTTAGATGAGTTCAAGGTCTTGACTGAAGTGTTGGAGTGGAAGTCCGAAGGTCTATTGAGAACGTGTATAGATAGAACTACAAAAACAATTACACATACATTAAAGCCTACAAGGAAGAATTAAGATTTACCTTTCGAGATCTATTAGATTTGATCTCGTCTTTGTACGAATAGAATATGTTATGTCTAGATTCACCCCACGATCTTCTACTACATTCTCGATATGGACATCCACGAGTAGAGTGTGAGCTCCTATTTCTTGACCACCTTCTTGTCTCATCTTTCTTCTCTGTTGTCTCTCTTTCTCACAAGTATGAGTTCGGGTCTTTTGAGTAACAAAAAGTGACATCTAGGTGAAGAAAGAATGAGACTTAGGTGCATATATATAGGCTATAGTAAGGACCCTAAGGAGAGATAAGGATGTGGCTCCTAATAGGCCCAAGAAAACCTAATCCTTCTCGAATCCTAATCTCAGTCCTTTAATTATAATTAGTACCACTAAATAATTATAACTGCAACTCCAGTCATAAACTCAAAATTATATTTCTAGCTCCTCATTATTAATTACTCAATTCTCCCCATGTTAAGGTTATAGATACCCGTTAATAAAATAAAATACTAATAATTTATTTGATTGACTTATTTATGTCCTTGAGCGGTCCAACTTAACTTATTTGTAGTGTCAGATTAATATAATCCACCAGCAGGGTTTGATACATACAAAACTTTTAATTATCTTTAGGGGGTATCACCAGTCTCTATACCGAGACGTGGATTCCATCTATAAAAAAAATTCATCATACATTAACCAACATTGCCCAATTTATCAAGATTATTGATCTAATAATGAATCTCACCCGATAAGTCAAAGTAATAAATAACTAGTTCATGTGTCCATCAATCATATCCGGATTAAGAGACTTAAGTAAAACTAATAATCTCTAGGTGTACGTTATCTTATGAAATCAGTATAAAACAATAACCTCAAATTGGTCCCTTTCAATACACACAATGTGTACTAGCACAATTAGTTGAAACTATAAAGTTTCCTGTAATTAAGATAGACCTACTAAAATATTGTGCTATAGTCCTACTGATGGTGTGTCCAGTTCCATCTAAGATTGTGAACGATAAAACTTATAATCCACAAGAGATGGTGATCTAATCCTTTGTGTGTAAGTCGTACTCTACACACAAGAACACCTACTAAGAAGAATAAAAGACATTGACAATATATAAAATACTGCAAAACATTATGTCCATATATTATTCTCATTAAAATAGGAATGACGGATTTTATTATAATAATAAATCTATAAATAAAATGATTACATAAAGCATGGTTTTAGTCTACTTATCTAACAATCTTACACTTAGACTCAAAGCCATGCTGCAATGCATCCCATTACCATACCCTCTACAACTACTCCAAAATAGCTGACTTTTCATGGTCTGAAATCGTGACAAGTCAAACTTGTTAGGGTCTTTGACCTTGACAAGTCTGGGGTCATGGACTAATCACGATCAAAGACTGCTCCTGTCACTGTCTTCAACCTTGACAAGTTTTGTCAAGGTCAAAGAACATGATAAGACCGTGACAAAAAAAAATTGTAACGATCAAAGACTGTGACAAGTTCTTTGTCACAGACTTCTCACGGTTTTTGGTCGTGAAATTCTCGACAGAATTTAAAAAAAAAATATTGAGCAGTATGTCCACTACCAGTTCCCAATAGTATATTTGTACCTTTTGTAGCAACATTGTACCTTTCCAAATAACATATATCCAAATAAAACAGAAATAATGTACCAAATACTGACATATATAATCCATATTCAAGTAAAATAGAAATATAAATATCAATATCCAAATCAACACGTACCAAAATAAAAAAAATACAAATATAATTCAATATCCATATAAAAAAGATAGAAATAATGTCATTGGAAACGGTCTTGAGTATGTCGGAGGAGGAAGTAAGGCCACACAACATATGAATTGACACACCCCTCAATATGCTGAGTGTCGTATTGTACGTGCAACCACAAAGGTTAGTTCTCCTTTTTGAACACCACATGCATGATAAGCATTCTTGCCTCAATGTCTTGGAGGACATCCATGAACCACCATACCCGGGAGGAATCTCAGATCCCTCAACCCCCTCTTTATCGACTCCCTACAATATATGTAGAGTAAAAACACACTATTGACGTATGACGCTCGACAGGGGTTACGATGGGAAACGAATCATCATATAAAAGAGAATCCGTGCATATCGGCGATGAATTAGTGATGTCCTCGTCTATCTATTCCTCTTCCTCTACCTCCTTCTCCTTCTCCTTCTCCTTACCCCTTCCCCTTGGACTCCAACTAACACTTCATGAAGGTGTATATATCTAGGATTGACGCCTACAAGTTTGATAGCTTATCGTCATAGGCGTCCACCTTATGAGCCAACCCGGTGTTGATCGTCTCCATTTTGATGATCCTCGACTTCCCCACTCGCGAGCTCATCCCCTAGTCCTCCCCTTACAATCCACCCCGAGCACTTAGCCGAATGTGTCCATAGCCAAAGATGCTTTGACAGCATCAGACTATGACTCATGCACTTCCTTAAGCTTTGACTTAAATGACAAAAAGTACATGATTAGTTAATTAAGTAAATAAAAAAATTATAATGTAATTAAAAAAATCACATATTTATAACATACAATTGTTGTTGCGACGCTCAGGGCCACCTCCTTGTCCTTTCCCTTTGTCATCCGTATTTCCATTTAGGCATCAAGCTTATGTGGCCTACCCTAGGGCCACTCCCCATCGCTGAAAATAAAATATTGCGCAATTAGTAAGTAGCGTAAAGTAATGCTAAAGTAGAATAAAATAAAACTCAAATTAAATAAAAATATAAACTTGCCATCCTGTGCTCCACCTCGGCGTAAGACGTCCACCCGGAGTAGTGCATGTCCAACTTTTTCACCCAGTTTTCCCTCCCGATTGGTGAGATGACAATTGTCGCTCAGAGATCTAATTGTCGATAAACTTTTGCCATTGTGCTAATGGGATCGGCTCATTTGGGTGGACGGTGTCACGTATGCTCAGAATGGACTCTCGGGTCTTACCAAAGTACATTGCCCACATATTTTTCTTCCACGTCTTATATTGATCCCTTAAATATTCCAATGTGGAGCTACGGAGATGTGGGGGTAGGTCGAATTGTTCCTATTAAACAAATACAAACCAAATGAAAAGTAAGTGTTAGTTGCTTATAAATATAAATACACTGCATGTAGTTCCCCCCATATGATTAACTTGATGTAATTAGGCACGACCCTCCAATCAGTGTACCCTGGGTCAACGATCTCCTTCTGTGCATATAGAGATCTAGCCAATAATGTCATCTTATTCTCGATGACGGACCCCAATTTGCCCCATTTGGGGGGCCTACTGATCGAGGAGCGATCGCCGCCTCCGCTATCGCGCTAGGATGAAGTGATTTTCTGTAAAAATTATTATTATTAGTACATACCAATACCAATATCAATTAATATCAATTTCAATTCATACCGATACCAATATAAATTTATACTAATACCAATACCCAATACCAAATTCAATTTACACACATGCACACTGCCCCCCCATTCACACTTACTCCCGGGTCATGGACTTTGAATTAATGCTTAAATTGATTTAAATCCTAATCAACATATTCACTTGGTTCTTACAAGCCTTAAAATAATCAAGTACAAATGAATAAAAAGCATTGAATTGTCGTCCGATAATAATAAAGCACTAGAATAATACAACCACTGGTCATTACAAATAATATGAATACTTATTACTAATCTAAAAATTCTTTCAAACTCTGGTTATCATAAAAAATGGATTGATATTCGGTAAGAGCAGCCAAGTCATCCACACTACTATTTAGAAGCTTTGGCACATGTAGGACGATTGACCACAACTCATTGTTGATATACTCTGAGTAAAACACTTTCTCGACCTTTTAAAAAGCACAAACAAATGGCTCATCGCTCACGTGTTCGTTGCTCTTCAACTTGGACAAGTTAACCATAATCAAATTGGTGTCAGGATCAACTTTACAAGAATTTTTTTCTCAACTCTTACCCAAGCATAGTAAAATAGAATATCTTTTAAGCTTACATATTCCAATTAAAATATATTTCTAATTACACCATAGTAAGTCCTTTCAGCTTCAACGAGGTTTTTATCTTTCGCGCTCGCTCGAAAGAAAGTAAGAGCCTTGTATGAAATGCCCGAGTTCTGTATGTCTTTAAGAGTTGAGAATATAGATAAATTAATTAGGTTAGTAATGTCACATTTCATGTAATGTGACATTTAATAACAACCATTTTCATTATAATTACCTCGCGTGACAGTCACAACCTAAATTCACTAGCTGATTATGCCATTATTTTTCGTCTTTTATTGTTCTCACTTGCTTCATATTTTCTGCACAGGTTGTGACGAACGTATTACAAAATTAATCATGTATAAAAATTAAAATAATGGAGAATCTAAAATAATTTAAACTAACTTTTTCCATTCTTTGACATTTTCATGCGTGTCAAATAGATAACGAAGCTACTTGTTCATGTTACAAACTAGTTAATTTCACTCGTTTGCCCATCACATGACCACTCTCATCGATGAACTCATCAATGTCATCCACGCTAGTCGAGTCAGGCATATATTCCTGAGTGTAGATTGAACTCCACGGTGATGTATTCCTATGCAATTGATCCTTCAATGTATCGTGTATTCTTGATGTAATCTTTGAAACTTTCATCAATCTTTCAAATGGATATATCCATCGATATTTATCTGGGTCGAAAAGAAGTTCCTCGTCGCATAGGTGTACCAACAAGTGAACACTTATGTCAAAGAATAATGGGTGAAGGTACTTCTCCAACGCACAATTCACTTCGTTCACCGCCAATTTTACTACCACTATGTGATCTCGATTAACTACCTTTTCACATAAAAGTGAGAAGCCGATATTAATTTGTGTAATATCCCTCCACAAATCCTAGTGCTTGGAGAAACAATGCTTAAAAAGTAGAGGAACCAATTGCATGATCACATGCCAATGGTTGGACTTAAACTTATGTAAATCATGGTTGCATAATTCAAAATCTTTTGCCAGATGAACCAAAAATTAGAAGGAACCTTCAAATTATATATCGTGTCTAAAAGTACCTTCCTTTCCTCTTGCATCAAACTAAACGCACCAGTGGGAATTATTATCCTTCCCTTACTATCTTATTTCAACCATAGTTGTGGCTTAAGTTTCAACATCTTAAGGTCTTTTCGTGCATTTTCTCCATCCTTCGAATGACTCCCCCAAGGCTTGTGCCCACAATATGTTTAGCGATGTTCTACTCTGCATGCATCACATCCAATACATGGTGCATTGGGTTATTCTTCTAATAAGGCAAGTTAAATAAAATTGACCTCCTAGACCATGCCTTTCTTGTCTCAGTTTCATTCCCAATTGGAGTCTTCTTATGCTTGATAGTCTTAAATTTAGGATTTTTACCAAGAATATTAGGGTCATAATTAAAATATTTACTTTGAATTTCTGAACCTGAAAGTTTTCTCGGTGTTAGCCTATGTTCAACCCCGCCCGGTAAAAAATTGGAACTTTTGTCAAATCTAAAACTATGCGTGGGGGAAAAACCTCATATGGAAATGGTATACATGTTTTGAACTAGCGGGGAGACGAAAAGTTTCAGTTTCCTCTCCATAAAATACGACACCCCAAATAACAATGTGTTACACAACCAGATAACGTCCCATAAGCTGGAAAATCATGAATTACCCACATCAACATAGCTTTCAGTGTAAACTCTTCTTTTTTAAAAGAGTCAAATGCTTGCACACCCTCTTCTCAAAACTCATTTAATTATTCTACAAAAGGAGCCAGATAGACATCTATGTCAGCACTTGGTGCCTTTGTCCCATGTATCAATAAAGACAGCATTAAAAATTTAGGTATCATACACTGTAAAGGAGGGAGATTGAGTGGGGCTAGGATCATTGTCATACACTTTGATTGGCGATTAGATTTACAAATGTATTGAAACCATCTTTTGATATTGCCAAACGAATATTACACTGTTCTCAAGTAAAATTGGGATACTCAAAACTCAACCTCTTCCAAGCTGTAGAATTAATATGATGATGCATGGGATTATTCCTTACTTCTTCCCTAGAATGCCAAGTCATTACCTCCATTATCCATGGTACTGTGAAAACCGCTTTAATCTAGGCCCAGCGAGAAAGTATTTCAACATTTTTTAGTCACTTTTGACCTTTTGCCTTCCTTGCCAGTAGATTGTACATATTTAGGTTCATCGCATACCAGACACTGATTAAGATTTTCATACTCCTTTCGGTAAAGTATGCATTCATATACACAAGCATGAATTGATTTATACTTCATTCCCAAACCTTTCAAACTTTTTTTCATAGTAGGATAGCTATTTGGAAGCGTATTCGACTTGGGTAGCAAGCCCTTCACCCAATTCAAAATTCCTGTCACGGTATTGCCAAACAAACCATATTGGGTCTTCAAACTATGCAAACCAACCATAGCATGTAAAGTTGTTTGATATTTCTCATAGCCAGGGTATAACGGCTGGGTCGCCTAAAATTTTAAACTTTGGAAGTCATCGTCAAGGTTTATCCCAATATCTTCATGAGCAACGGAACCTTGTACATATTCAGTGACCTTATTATTTTCCACTTCATGAACTCCATATGCGTCATCAATTAAATCCTCTAGAATATTATGATCTATATTGTCATCCTTCCCTTGTACATCTATCCTACTTGTTGAAGGTTGTTGTGAAGGTTGCTCGGGGATAAAAGAAACTTTCGATTCCTCATGAAAAAATCCAAATTCGATAACTATCTTTCATACCTCATCTTAAAAAATGTAGTTCAACTGTTTTCCACTCAAACACCTTACCACCTATAATATGAACACGGATCCTATTCATCATTATGACATCTCTTTGCGTATTTTACAAATTTATTAGCACCTCTGCCAAACACATCCCCTAATTTATTTGTCTCACCCATCCACTCTTTGTATTTAGGATATCCCATCACAGATACTACAAATAATCACCTATTATGGGTAAGAAGCGTATATTCCTGGATTAGTACAAACAAATCACCTAGCGAATGTGTATTCATATGAACTAGAAGGCTAGTTTCTATGAGCACTATATGTAATTTAAATTAGTTATAAATATTACAGAGTCGTTATGTCATGCATTCAATTTTAATTTGAAATTGATGTTAAAATTCATTATATAATATTAATTCCTATTTCCTCCATCTCCTCTAAAGGATGAGTGGTCCTATCCCATTCAAGACCGCATATTTCTGTAATATACTTAACAACTCATGCAGATTGTTCCAATTTGAGGAAAATTCGGTAGCATATCCCCATAGTTCTCCAAGTACACGACATAGATTTTCATGTGTATGTGTTAATTAAATTTATCAATTAAAATAACACTTAACATTGCATCATCTAGTATGTACTCAGAGAACATTAAGATACGACTCCAGAACTTTCCCCAAAAGTAATATATGTAAGCCACTAACAATATTATTATATAGAAAGTATGCAGTCCCAAATGGGACAATTAAAGAGATCTCATTATAGGGGTAATGACTCTCGAACGTTGTTAAAGGCTATTGAATGCGTACACATAAGAACTAGAAGGCTAATATCTATGCGTACTATATGTAGTTTAAAGTATGTTTCATTTAATTATGCCTTATCACAATTCGAGATATTTCATTTAATTATGCTATTTAAAGTAAGTTTTGTTTAATTTAAAGTATGCATAAGAACTAAAACTAATAACAATTTATACTAAGTTATACCAATATCAATACCAATTCAAATTCAACTTCAACATCAATTTATACAAATTCAAATTCAATTTCAATTTATACTAATTTGTACCAATTTACACCAATATCAATATCAATTCAATTTCAATTTCAATTTATACCTATTTAATTCAATTGAAATTAAATTTCAATTTCAATTTCAATTTCAATTTCAATTTCAATTCAAACAAATTCAAATTCAATATCTATACAAATGCAATTCATGTTATAAGGTCAGGGCACATCGAATTCAAATTCAAATTTAATATCACACACAGACTAATTCACACACACATATGTGCGCGCACACACACACCCTACACACATTGACCCCCTCACCCAACACCAACACCCCCTATTGCCCCTGTCCCCAACCCCACACACATTTACGCACACACACCTACACCCACCCCTACACCCACCCCCATTTCCCCCTACCCCCCCTACCCCCACCCCCCACAACTACACACACACACACCTACCACCACCCCCACTGCCCACCCCCTCCCAATCCCCCTTCTCCCCACCCCCACCCCCACCCCCACACACCTACACATACACACGCAGACACATACACATACACACGCCTACACACACATACCCACCAACACACCCAACCACCCACCTACACACATGCAGTACTACACACACATATACACACACACACATACACAAAGGAAAAACAGAGAAAAAATGACCTAGAAGTGGAGGGAGAGAGAGAGAGAGAGAGAGAGAGAGAGAGAGAGAGAGAATGGAGTGAAAAGAAACGGTGGGAAAAAAGAGGCGCTAGGGTTATTTGTTAAAATAGTTGTCACGGACTTGTCAAGGTCTTTGATCGTGATAAAAAATCGTATTTTTTTGTCATGGTCATTGACCGTGACAAGGCTGGCCGGCTCAAAGGTGACAATTTAGCCTTTTTGGTGTAGCGTACGTGATTATCAAAAGTCTTGGCTGGTAAGATCTTTGTGAAAATGATCTGCCAAGTTATTATTTGATGTAATATTCATAACTCTGACATCACCCCGCTGCAAAAATTCTCGAATGAGATGATACTTACGCTCAATGTGTTTACCTCTCTTATGGATCCTTGGTTCCCTTCAGTTAGAAATCTCACAGCTATTATCACAATAAAGTGTAATAGTCGATTGAACTAAAGGTATCACTCCTAGATCCATTAGGAAGTTTCTGATCCATATTGCTTCCATGGTTGTAATGCAAGATTTCTTGATACTCCTCTAACTAATGGCTCCACCTCATAGGGTAAACAAATATACAGAGGTATCCTTCCTGGAATCTCTATCTGACTGAAAATCTGAGTTAGTGTACCCAATGGGTACTAGACTCTCTGTCTGGTAAACTAGCATATAATCTTGTGTTCTTTTCAGGTATTTGAATATATGCTTTGCCGCAGTCCATTGTTCTTACCCAGGGTTAGACTGATGTCTACTAGCCATGTCCATAGTAAAGCATATATCAGGTCTAGTGCATATCATAGCATACATAAGGCTCCCAACTGTCAAAGCATAAGGGATGCCTTTCATATTCTGTATCTTTTTAGGTGTCTTAGGACACTGATCCTTGGAAACAGATGCTCCATGTCAGAAAGGGAGGAACCCTTTCTTGGAATCTTTCATGCTAAATCTGGCAAGAATGGAATTGACATAAGTTGCTTGTGATAAATCCAACATCCCATTCTTGCTATCACGCATAAGCTTGATCCCAAGGATGCGACTAGCTTCTCCTAAGTCTTTCATATCGAATTGTATAGACAACCACACTTTAATATAAGACAACACCCCAACATCATTTCGAATGAGAATAATGTAATCCACATATAATACTGAAAGCACCACCACATTTTCGTTGCATTTCTTGTACACACAAGACTCATCTGGACATTGATCAAAACTAAAAGATTGATTGCCTGATCAAAAAAAATATTTATATGTTCTAGATGCTTTCTTAAGTCCATAAATGGACTTCATAAGCTTACATAATTTATGCTCTTGGCCTTGGGAAATAAAATCATCTGGATGCTCCATATAGATACATTCGTCAAGATTCCCATTGAGAAATGCAGTCTTGACGTCCACTTGTTAAATTTCATAATCTAAACGAGCCTCAATGGATAAGAGAATTCAGATGGACTTCATCATAGCTCCTGATAAGAAGGTTTCCTTATAATCGATGCCCTCTTTCCGAGTAAATCCGTTCGTAATAAGTCGTGCTTTTAAGGTCGCAACCTTCCCATCCACCCCTCTTTTCCTCTTATAGACCCACTTGCATCCTATGGATTTTATCCCTTCGGGTGTATCTACAAGACTATACACCTGATTAGAATACATAGATTCCATCTCAAAATTCATAGCTTTAAGCCAAAATTTTGCATCTTTTTCTTGGATAACCTCGTTGCAATTACAGGGATCGGTTTCAAGTTCATGAGGTAACTTGTCATAAGACTCTCCCAAGAACATAAATCGTTCAATTTGATGTATAACCCTTCCACTACAAGGAGGTAGTCCCTGTTCTGGTGTACTAGTGTCAACATGTTGTGTTATTTCATCCCGTATTGGTTGTGTTGAAGAATCTCGTTGGTTCGCTCATAATTCTTCAAGAACAACTTTATTTTTGGGTTTATGAGCCATTATATAATTCACATCCAAGAATTGGGCATTGGTTCTTACAATGACCTTCTGATCCATAGGATCATAGAACAAATAACCGTTATTTTTCTTAGGATATCCTACAATGAAACAATGTTATGATCTTAATTTTAACTTACTGGGATCTCTCTTTAGCACATGTGTTAGACTACCCTAGATCCAAATATGTTTCATACTGGGCTTGTGCCCAATCCATAATTACTTATATGTTGTAGAGACTGCCTTTGAAGGTACCAAGTTCAGTAAATAAGTCGCCATTTCTAAAGCATGTCCCCAAAAGGAATGTGGCAGATCTGTATAACTCAACATGGACCTAATCATATCCAAAAGAGTCATATTCCTCCTTTATGCTACATCATTTTTTTGAGGCATACCAAGTGAAGAGAATTGCGATGTGATCCCTTGATCTTCTAGATACTGCCTAAACTCCACTAAGAGGTACTCGCCACCACAATCAGATCGTAGTGTCTTGATACTTTTACCTTGATGCTTATCCACTTCTGCCCTATGCACGTTGAATTTCTCAATGGCTTCGAACTTATGATGCATTAGGTAAACATAACCATACCTTGAGTAATCATCTATGAAAGTCATAAAATACTCAAAGCCCCCTCTTGCTTGGGTTGTCATCAGTTCACATAAATCAGAGTGAACCAATTCTAACAGTTCCTTTTCTCTATAACCCTTAGCCAAGAAAGGCCTCTTGGTCATTTTACCTTCTAAATAGGATTCACAAATTGGAAGTTCCTGCACTTCTAGTGAGCTCAAATTCCCACTTGCAACTAGTCTCCGAATCCTTTTTAGATTAATATGATCTAGGCGTAAGTGCCAAAGATACATTTAGTTCACTAAGGATGGTTCCTTTCTCTTTAAATTTGGTCCAATTGAATTATGAAAAATATTAATTTGTTATGTGGGAGAGATATGATTAACAATATAAATATTAACAACTAATGTACCAGAACAAATAAAAGATTTATTTTTCTTAATAACCACGAGTTCATTAAAAGAATTGAATATCCATAAAACGCTAAGCAAGAAACTGAAATCAAATTCCTTTTAATGGAAGGTGCATAAAGACAATATTTTAAAAGTTAACTCCTATCATTATAAAATCTTAAATGAACGTCTCCTACAGCAACTACAGCTACTCTCGTACCATCTCCCATAGTCAGATAAATATCTCCATCACTTAGTGGTTTCCTGGAACCCATGCAAATATTTATGTACATGATTAGTGGCTCCCATATCTACACACCAGGTAAGGATAGTACGAACCACAAAACATGATTCAATAATAAATGAATGGAATTTACTTACGTTGTTCTGTTTATTATGAAAAACCATACAATTGTTCTTCCAGTGTCCTGACTGCTTACAATGGAAACACTTACCCTTGGGCTTTTTCACACCTCCCCGAGGCCTATGAACTCCCTGAGGGACCATAACCTGTTTATACACCTTATTTTTATTTTTATTCTTGCCTATAGGCTTAGAAGTAAAACCTTCCTCAACAAAAAAAGTACTTACTAACTTCTTGACGAGACCCCCAGTTTCTTGTAGTTTTAAGTAGTTCAGTGAAAGAGTAATAAAGTTTGTTCATGTTGTAATTTAGGCAGAACTGCTTAAAGGACTCAGGCAGTGACTGGAGTATAATATCGACCTGGGTTTCCCCATCGATTTTTGCTCCAAGGATTATAAGCTCACTGAGAAGAGACATCATCCTTAAAACATGTTCCCTCACTGGGGTTTGTGTTCCTGAGTTCTTTAATGGTAACTTTCCTTGTAGCACGATTCTAATCCTTAAACATATCTTTGAGGTTCAGCATCATGCCATAGGCAGTGTCCATCGACTAATGATGATGTTGGACAAAATTTGACATAGATGCTAAAATGTAACACCGCGCCATCTCATTAGCCTTGATCCATTTCTGGTAATCCTGGGGTTCTTTTCAATTGCCCCCTCAATAGGTATCTCAGGACAGATCTCATAGAGCACAAACTTGTACTCTTTAGCAGTCAACACAATATCCAAATTCCTTTTCCAGTCAATGTAATTAAGTCCAACTACATTTTTTTCCTTGATAATGACTGCAAGTGTATTGAAAGAGCTTCCCATCTTAATACTGACAATTAAATAATAAAATGAAATATTATATGGTATAAGCTTTTTGAATTTTAAATTAAAATTGATGTATTGTTTATCAATTTTAAAAGAATTCGTTGGCATCCCAATTACCATTTAAATAATATTCCTATTTAGAGAACCTACTTTCAAAAAAAAAACTTGGGCAGGCTTATTCCTTTTAATTTTATTATTTAGACAAAACCTATGTCAAATAAAATTAAATAGCCGATAATTTGGTCCGATAAAATCATAGCATTCCTTTTTGGAGAACCTACCATTATTTTATAGCTAAGTGTATATCACCAACTAATTTTAGATTATCTCATATCATGTAGACTCCTCCTTTGGGGGCCGCTTATATGAATAATGAATCCAAAATTATCCTTAAGGAAATTTATACTGACTACTACAATAATTATAATTCCTCGTTGGAGGACCTACTTATTATTGAAAGTCTACAAATTGTTGATGGAGACCATGGGATTTTCTCTTGGAAAATTCCCCCTCCCACTTTGTAATTTAAAAATGTTGTAAGGTTATAAAAACAAACGTGTCCAATTCTTAATTAATTTGAAAAATATAGGACATTTGATATATTTTAAAAAATACTGAGATATCCCAATATTAATATATCAAGCAAATGTGTGATAAATAAAAAAAATTAAAATACCCTTGATCGTTAAAAAATGAATACTCATTTTTTTATTCTCTAACCACACATATTAATGTCAACGACTTAAAATAATTATGAATTATTCACATTTAGCATCTACATGATATAAGTTGGGTCGGTATTCCATGTTGTCCATAATTCTAAGGGAACCGTTAATACATATTAACAACCTAACAATTAAAACATGAATAATATAGACATAAATCAACGTAAATAAGAAAATTGAGATAAATATGGATTCCCGACTATTATGGTCAAGATACAACTCTGTTGTAGATTGGAGCACTCAAAAGACATCCTTGAACTCAACGGTCATCCTTGAACTTAACAGTCATCCTTGACCCAACAGTCATCCTTGAATTCAACGCTTCATGTTGCCACTATGTTTAACACTGTCGAAACTAATTTTTTTCCTAAAACTGCCTCTGATCACCGATTTTGTTTCACACTCCCCTATTGACAATTACGATAAAAACAGTAACAATCACAGATGTCCTATGCCTCCATAAAGGAGTTCACATTCTACATCAATAATACATTAATCCAACATAAAAATAACCACGAATAAACCATCGTGGGATCCAATAATATAAAATAAATACATAAATACATGACCATAATAGTGGGATTAGATCACTGCGAAACAAATGTTAACACATATCTATATCCTACCCAACATCCTTGCACATATAGGATTGTTTTAATTGGACAACATGGCTCAATTCAACATATACGCAGTATCAACAGGCTCTGATGCCAATTGTTGGAGCGGAAGTATAAGGGTCTATTGAGAACACGTATATATCCAACTACAAAAAAATTACACATACTTTTAATCCTATAAGGCGGATTAATATTTACCTTTCGAGATATATTATATTTCATCTTGTCTTTTCATGAATAAAATATGTGATGGCTCGATCCACCTTATGATCTTCTACTGTATTCTTGATATGAACAACCACGAATAGAGGGCAGGCTCCTATTTCGTGACCACCATCTCTCTCCTCTTTCTCACATGTATGATCTCCGGTGTTTTGAGTATCCAAGAGTGACAGCTAGGTTAAGAAATAATGAGACTTAGGTGCATATATATAGGCTACATTAGGGACCCTAAGGAGAGATAAGGATGTGGATCTTAATAGGACTGAGAAAACCTAATCCTTCCCAAATCCTAATCTCAGTCCCTTAACTACAATTAGTACCACTAAATATTTCTAACTACAAATCCCCTCATTAACTCAAAATTATATTTCGAGCTCCTCATTATTAATTAATTATTTCTCCCTATTAATAAAATAAATTACTAATAATTTATTTGATTAACTTCTTTATGTCCTTGAGCAGCCCAACTTAACTTATTTGTAGTTTTAGATTAATATAATCCACCTGTAAGGTTTGATACATACAAAACTTATAAGTATCTTAAGGGGTATCACCATTCTCTATATCGAGATGTGGATTCCATCCATAAAAGACTTTCACCATATATTAATAACCATTACCCAATTTATAAAGATTATTGATCCAATAATTATCTCACTCGACAAGTCAAAGTAATAAATAACTAGTGCATGTGTCCATCAATCATATCCGGATTAAGAGACTTAAGTAAACCTAATAATAACGAGTTGTGCATTGTTAAAATCAGTATAAAACAATGACCTCGAATTGGTCTCGTTCAATACAAACAATGTGTACTAGCACAATTAGTTAAAACTATAAAGTTTCCTCTAATCAAGATAGGCCTACTAAAATATTATGCTACAGTCCTATTGATGGTGTGTCCAGGTCCATCTAAGACTATGAATGATAAAACTTATATTCCTTAAGAACTGGTGATTTGATCCTCTATGTATAAGTCATACTCAACACACCATAACACCTACTGAGTAGAATAAAAGACATAGAAAATATATAAAATACTGCAAACATTATGTCCATACGTGATTCTCATTAAAATAGGAATGAATGATTTTATTATAATAATAAATCCATAACTAAAATTATTACATAAATCATGGTCTTAGTCTACTTCTCTAACATGAAGATGAGGATAAAGAGAAGGCGATAGCTAAGTTCAAAGACTGAAGAAATCGCAGGGTATGCCTTGCAATACCTTGAAAGGGGGTAAGGACATCTTGTCATTGGGTCATCCTTAAACTTCCTGAGGTTAGAGACCTGGTGCCTAAGGTCTTCAAAGCTCTTGACCTCTTTGACCCTCTAATTGCCGTCACTTTGGCTAGGGTAGAGGTTGCGGCTCCTACTCCTGCTCCTGCACAAATGACAGTCAAGACAATGGAGACTGCTGGGGTTGAGATCACAAAGGGTGGTCCAACTGAGGATGAAGCTGAAAATTGGCCTTCGGCAGGCAAGGCCATCTCCAATCAAGCTGAGAAGCATCCAAAAGAGACAATGTAGCTTTTTTACATCAGTTTTTGGGTGGCCCCTTGTGGCCTGTCATGCCCATCCTACTTGTAACTAACAATTTTTTAGCATTTGTAACATCGTTTGAACAATATCTGTAATTTGTGAACAATGGTTTGTAATGTTGATAATTGATAATTCCATTCCATTTATTTTCTGTCATTAGATTGAAGTGTAATGTTTGCATCCTTATATTTGTTTATGAACTTTCCATAGGCCAGTACATTATTTAAACTCACAATTTACATTTTGATTTTTATATAACCATAATTAAATGATTTTCAAAATGAAACCACCAAATAAATGATGTCAATGATACAAGTATCCTCTCGTCATTTTTGGGAGTGTATAGACGAGTCTCGTCTCTTCATACACTTTCATCTTCATCAAGAGACTTTTGAGCCTAATGTCACCGCATAGTGATGCTTATATAACCATAATTAAATTATTTTGAATTTGAAACCACCAAATTGATGAAGTTAATGATACAAGTATCCTCTCGCCATTTTTGGGAGATTATGGAAGAATCTCGTCTCTACATACACTCTCGTCTTCGTCGAGAGAGTTTTGACTATAATGTCACCACATAGTAATGTTTAAATAACCATAATTAAATGATTTTCTAAGTTGTGTTTTCCACAACTTAAGTGAAGTTATTACACTCGCCCCCCCCCCCCCCCCGGCATTATTATGATTTTATGGATGAGATAAGTCTCTTCATGCACTCTCGTATCATCGAGAGTGAGTTATGACTAGTTTTCTAGTTTAGCATCATTTCAACCACACAACAGTAATTGAAGAACACAAATACGAAGCAACACTTATATTTTCTCATTCATTAATCAATCTTGAACTTTCTTACAAAATACTACAACATACCATTGTCATATAAACATTTGAACCATCATACAAACTAGAAAATAAAACATGATCACTGATAGTATCTCTTTAGATGGTCGGCATTCTAGGTATTAGAGAAAGGTTCTCCTTCTAAGTTATCCAATCTATATGTTCTTGAGACGACTTCTTATGTGACCCGATATAATCCATGCCTGTTCGGATGTAGTTTGTTTGGCTTCTTCCAAACCTTTGTGAATACCAAGTCTCTAACTATTATCGACTTGGATTTAACCCTCGTATTACATAATCTTGCATCTCTTTATTGATAGGTGTATTCTTTAGACCTCGGCGTCCTTCTGTCTTTCTTTTATTAGGTCTACGTCCAGCCTCCTCTCCTTATTGTTAGCATCAGGGTCGTAGTTTTGGACTTTGTGGCTCGAAATCCCAAGCTCAGTAGGAATAACTACTTCAGATTCGTCGGCTAGCATGAATGGTGTCTCGCCTATCTCCATTCTCTCTGTCGTCCTGTAGGCCCATATGATTCCACACAACTCCCTAGTCTATAAGCTCTTTGCATCCTCCAGCTTCTTTTTAATTCCATCTAATATCGTCCTATTTGTGGCTTCGGTTTGTCCATTATCTTGGGGTCGTCTAGGTGTAGAATAAAATTTCTTTATTCTCACTCTTACATAATACGCTTTCAAGGATTTATTTTTAAACTGTTTCCCATTGTCTGAGATGAGCGTGTCGGGTAGGCCATACCTATAGATGATGTTTCTCCAAATGAACTTGAATATCTTTACTTTAGTGATGGAGATCATGGCCTCTGCCTTTACTCATTTATAAAAGTAATCGATGGACACAATCAAATACTGATATCCACCTAGTGATTTTAGAAGTTGGCCAACAAGGTCAATCAACCAAAATAGAAATGACCATGGGGAAGTAATGGAAGAAAGTGGATTATGAGGTTGGCGGGGGATACTCGCATACTGCTAACACCTAACATTTTTTCACACGATTGGTTGCATCCCTTGCCACGGTCCGCCACCAGTTCCATGTGTCATAATCCTCTTCGCAATAGATCTTACTCTGATGTGTCTTGCACATGACCCCTCATGAATGTCATGTAGGACATAATCAACCTCTATAGGATGGACGCATCCGAGGAGAGGCAACAAGAAACCTTTTTTGTAGAGCACAACTCCTATAATAGTGAACTTTGCCACCCGGTATCGAAGCTTCTATCGCTTAACTTTGGTATCTGGGAGTTCCTCACCTCTAATGTATTTTATCAAAGGATCCATCAATGAGTCTCCCAAGTTCAAGTTTACGCAAAATTTCATCCCATTATCGTCCTCCTCAATACTAGGTCATTGTAGAATCTCCACTAAAATGGTTGGTATGATCTCAATTCTCGTGGTTGAGGCCAATCTCCCCAATACATCAGCCTGGATGTTTTCAAGCTGAGGTATTCTCTTTACCTTCACTTCTTTATAGTTGGTCATCACCTTATTTACTCTTACCAATTACTTGGCCATTTTCTCATCTTTAAACTTGTAGATTCTTAGGATTTGGTCCATTACTAGCTGTGAGTCACAGGGCACTACCATGTGGCCAACGTTTACCTTGGCTAGGGAGAGGCCATCCAGAAAGGCCTCGTATTTAGACTTATTATTCTATTCTTTAAAACTAAATCTTAGAGCATATTCAATATCAGTTCAATCTGGGACCGACAATATCAGTCTTGCCCCGCTTCCACCTTCGCGGGATGAGCCATCCACAAACAAACTCCAGATTGGGTTTTTCTATGAGAAAGGACCTCCATTCACTATCCTATTTTTGAATAAAACATCTTTTTATGTAAGGTCGGATCTCGCTTTATCGACCAGCGTCGGACCCAATATTGACTTTTTTAGGCAATACTGTAGTATCATCCTCTCTGGTACTAGTCTCGAGCCAAGTGAATTCTTCCAGAAAATCGGCTAATGCTTTCCCTTTGATCATATTTCTTTAGATGATAAATGATGTCAAACTCTCGTAACTCAATTGACCAGGCCATCATCCTACTCGATTGCTCAGGTTTATGGGTGACTTACCTCAAAGGATTGTCAATGAGTATAACCATAGCATGAGCTTGGAAATAGGGCTTTAACTTTATAGAGGCATAGATCAGAGCATATACCAGTTTTTCCATCCTTAGGTATTTCAGCTCAGCCCCTTGAAGATCCTTGTTGTTGAAGTACACATGCTTTTGAACCCCATCGGCATCTCAAACAATAGCTAGACTTATAACTGATTATGATACTTCTAGGTATAGGAAAAAATTCTCTCCTTGAATGGGATGAGATAAGAGCATTGGGGTTCCCAAATAAGCTTGAAGTTCTTGAAAATATTTCTCACACTCTTCTTCCTACAAGAATGCCTTTCTCAAGATCTTAAATAAGGGTAGATACTTATTTGTGGATCTAGAGACAACATGATTAAGAGCTGCCACTCTTGCCATCAGCCTCTGCACATCCTTTGTGGTTTTAGGTCTTTGCATATCAATTAGTGTTGTGATCATCACCGAGTTTGCCTCAATCCCCCTTTGGTTATCAGTGAATCCGATGAACTTGCCCGCATTGACTCTAAACACACACTTTGTTGGATTCAACTTCATCCTCTAAAGGTCCATAATGTCAAATGTTCTTGAAATTTTGACTACATGATCCTCATCCCTGAGGCTCTTATTCAACATATCGTCAACATAAAACTCCATTGTCTTCCTAATCTGGTCTTTGAACATTTTGCTAACCAACCTCTCATAGGTTACCCTTTTATTTTTAAGGATGAATGACATGACCTTGTAGAAGTAGGTTCCTTTATCTATAATAAAGGAAGTTTTCTCGGCATCGATCTCATTCATAAATATCTGGTTATACCCTCAGTAGGCATCCAAAAATCTCATCAGCTCATGCCCGACAGTGGTATCTTCCATACGAGACAAAGGGAAGTGATCTTTAGGACAAGCTTTTTTTAGATCAATAAAATCAACACACATTCTTTATTTGCCATTGGATTTTTGGAGGGTCATAATATCGGAAAACCAGTCTGGGTATTGTAGACACCCCATTCTATTACCTCCTAAACTCTCCTTAGATCGCTAGCACCTCCCTTCATCACTCTAAACCCAATTCATGCCCGGAGTACCAACCTAGAGGCCATTGGATGCTCCCAGGCTCCGTTTGACCAAAAGTCAAACTTTTCAGCTCGACCGACACTGAATGAATATTTAAAGGGAACTAAATCCCCTTTCCAATTGTCCATCCCATGCGTGGTTCTGACTTACCATGCGGACGAACGACCCATTTTCCCCCGAAACTCGATCAAGAGGCCACTAGGCGCTCTCGGGCTCCATTTGACCAAAGTGAACCCTTCAGCTCGACTGAATCTAAATGAAAATTCAAAGGGCACTAAAAAACCTTTCCAACGGTCCATCACGTGCGTGATTCCGACTTACGATACGGACGAACGATCCATTTTACTCCGAGAGGTCACCATATGCTTTCAGAGCCCAGTTGACCAAAGTCAACTGCCCAAATTGGGTCAAACTCTTTGGAGTGTCGAAGTAAATCTCTTAACCATTCCAACAGCCCACCCCGTGCACGATTCTAACTTACCATACGAATGAACAGTTCGTTTGTGTCCGAAGTTTTCCTGTCCAAAGGACCAACGAGCGCTTTCGAGCCATATTTGACCTAAAGTCAACTCCCAAACCTCGGAGCAGTCAAAATGACTTTCGAAGGTCTCTGAATTACCTTTCCAACGGTTTTCCCCGTGCATGATTCGAATCAACAATTTGCACTTTGTGACAAATTATCCAAAAAGGCCTGAAAGAGACTGCTAAACGGCAGGTCCCAAACCCTGCATATCGGTAGTGTGCCTAAACGCATCTGCCAATTGGTAGGACTAGGGCTATGCTGATCGGCAATGGCCTGAGCCAATAAAAAGGAGGGCATGACCTCATTACAAGAGGACCCCAGATCTGAAAGACATCACTCTCAAAAAATCCAGAAAACCTCTCTCAAAGTCAGCGTGATTTCCACATCCAAATCCCTCTCCAACCTTCACTTTTCATCATACTTTTCATCGAACTTAGTGAATTAACTACCCTCCATCGTCATCCAAGTGCAATGGCTGCTCTCCAACATTCAGGATCAAGCTCAAGATCTTGAAGAAGTTCCAATTTTCTGAATTCTCTCCTTAAATTCTCATAAATTCGCATTAACTTGTTTCATTACTTAGCACTTTTATTCTCTCATCTCAAATATCCTAATATACTTTTTATTTAGTATTATTTCACATCTCTTATTTTCCTACAAATAAAAACCCAAAAAAAATAAGAAAAATAGGTTTTGCTCATAAATTCCAAACAGGAATTCTCACACTTTTCTCACAACTAAAACACTTTTTTACACACACAACACACAAATAAGATAAGTCCCTGGTTGGATTTATGGGATAAACCTCACCCCTCATTTTTCATGCGAACTATGTGGACTTTGATGCCTCTATAGGCTACGTAGGTGTCTCAGAGTAAAATTCGAGACTCAAGTCCTATTCTCTCTTTTTCTCACATTTTCTATTTTCTCTAAACTCAACTCTCTTAGATTACATATATTTATATATTCATATATTTTTTCTTAGTGGCGTATTATTCCACATACGTTATCGTTCCATTATAACGATCAACGCAAGGATAATCGCTTAAATCCTATTTTCAAATATTATTTTTATAAACCTCTCTACGAATGACTCACTTTATCTCTTCCATGATACAAGTTGAGGATTCCAATCTCCACTATATATACACATGCACACATATCACGGGAAAAATAAAGGAAAATAGCAAAAACCCATGAGAGACCGTAAGGGCGGAATGGGTGCCTAACACCTTCCCATTTCTTAACTTAGCCTTCGAACCCTTTTCGAATCATTTTTGGTTTCGTATGTATCAGTATGTCTTTGGATGCTGTCCTTAGGGATGGCTCTCTTTCTTTTGTCTATTTTGAGTAAAATAGACTGGCAACTCCATCTCTCTACATTTTTCTCGGGACTTAAGATCCTCACTCTCCCGCCCGTCGTGAGGATCAGGGATGGCCACAGTGGAGACTCTGTTAGGGACATTATTTTGATGGCCAGACTCCATTTACATGGGTGTTATGTTTGTTTATATTTTTCCCCATTTTCGCGTGTTCCCCCTTTCCATGTGTCCCCCATACTTATGCTTTTATTCACACACTTGTAGAAAATTCTCCATGTACACTTCGCACTACGTGCACCTAGGATCACATATATCCACATGCTTCATGCATCACCCATCCATACTTGGTGTACCATTGGTACTTGTACTTTTCTCCCTGTTTGGCATGATCAAGAAAGATACTCTCATCATAAGATACTAATAAGAGAATCATGCATGATTCACACGACATCACCAAAGAGCATTGTGATTAACTAAATTTTGTCCAGTAACGGGAGGGTCACTTCGTGATGGGCGCTGGTCCGGTAGGGCGCAGTTAGCCTAAGTGATATAACTCTCACCTTCCATTGGCCAAGTACCTTCGACGTATATCGAATGGTTCCCCCGCATCGTATCGCTTGACTGAAGTAATGACGGGAGGTATATCACAGGGAACTCATTCACGTATGCTGAGTATATCGAATTCGATCTCACACGTACCATCCGCATGAGGTATTTAATGAGGCAATTCACATACACTCAGGTATATAAAATGGCTTGTCCACACGTACCGATTGCCTGCAAGTACAAGACGTATATCGTGGAAGTCACACTAAAGGGGGAATCCTTTCCGATTCACCCAACCAACTGCATACCCACATATAGGTGTCAAGCCTAGGACACACATATAAGATTACCGGTTTTAACCCGAAACTCTGCCAAAATTTCAGGTCGGCCTGCCGCCCAAATTTTTGCGCATTTTTAAAATGGAACTCTATTCGTGAGCCTAGTCACAAGTCCATCCATAGCTTTGCATATATTACTAACCCCACTTTTGCAGGCTCAGGCCCCGTCTGGCATTTCATTTTGCATTTAGGAGAATTTAATACAAGTGAGAACATAATAATTATAATATTCATGCTGAGATCGTCTCCTAAAAACATTTCTCCCTTCTTTATCAAAAATCCAAAAACATTTATCCTCTCTTTATCAAAAAGAATAAAAAATTTTGTCTTCCAATCTTTAAAAAAATGTCAAAAATATTTTCATCCTTTTTTCCAAATATAAATCCCATTTTGCGCCTCCTCAGGTCGATCGCACGCCCTTGGCCTGGCTTCTTATTGGCTTCGTTCTTCAGTCAAATCACCCTGGATTTTCGTCCGTTCCCCTACTACTTCTTTCGAATCCGGATTCCATCCTCTTTACATGGAGAACACAGATCAAGTACCCATGGTGCATTCGGATCTGACGGCAGTCTTAGCTCAGCTCGTGTCCAAGATTGACAACCTCTAGACTGAGGTCTGAGAGATGCAACGAAACCAGGTTCCCATTCCTCAAGAACCCGTGGCCCTATTTCTTCGCACTATGGGTCCACCTGAGCCTATCTAGGTTCCTAAAGAATATCAGCATGCTCCACGTGCCCCTCTTGCTAATGGGCCACCGCCTGCCTAGCTTCTGATGACGAACCTTACCCAGCATGGGGCCAACTTTCCTATGATCAATGATCTGAAAGAGGAGGAGTTGAACAAGGTCAAGGAAGACCTCAATATTCTCACTAAGAAGTTTGACTAAGTCAGAATCTCAGGGAATTATATGGACTACACCCACATGTCTCATTATCCTAAGGGGAGGTTACCTAAGAAGTTCAATATGCCAAATATCGAGAAATTCAGAGGAAGTGGACCCCCGATTGTTCATCTCCGTAGTTATCACCGTTCCATAACTCTACTAGGGGCTTCTGAAGAAGTGATGGCCCAATTATTTCAGCAAACTCTGAAGGATAGCTCCCTCTGATGGTTTTTGACTCTCGAAGAGTCTAGAATCTGTAGCTGGGAGGATGTGGCTCTAGAATTCATGTCACAGTACAAATACAACGAAGAGCTTGAGGTCACCTATCGTGATGTAGATCTACTCAAACAGAACTCTGGGGAATCAGTCAGTAACTTCTAGCCCTATGGAGGGAAAAAGCAGCTACCATGATCAATCGACCTTTCGATGAAGAACAAGTCAGCATAGTGAAGAAGAATTTCTTACCCCATGTCCGAGCAACCATGGGAGGACAATACTATCCTCACTTCCGAGCTCTCAGAGAAGAGGGAGTAGAAATAGAGGAGGGTATGGATAAAACAGACGTTGAACCAAAGAAGGTGTCCGGACAGTTGACCCCCAGAAAATATGATAAGTCTGCCAGTGCTACAGTCTCAACCATCAACAACATCTCTCAACCGACCACATCATGGGCACCGAAAATTCGCCATATCCTAAGTCCAAAAGGAATACACTGAGATCCATGTCCCCTCTCCAAAGTTTATCAATCCTTGTTGAGATTAAACCTTATCAAACCCTTGGATCCCCATCCATTACCAAATCCACTCCTAAGAAAACTTCAAGGCAAATGCCCATTGCACCTTTCACCAAACTGCTAGCCCTACCACCGACCAATGCTTTCACCTTCGAAACATAATCCATGGTCTAATTGACCGGGGTACCATTTCCCCACCAGCCAATACTAAGTCAAACACTACTCACAACCTACTCCCAAATCATGCAAATTCTATCTTATTAGAAGAGAACCCAAAATTTGATCCATCAACTCAAATCACACCCACACCCTCTCCTAAACCTCTCCAAACTTGCCCATATTTCCTCCTACACCCTACTAGCCTCGTCGATCAGGAACTGTCACTCCTTATTAGATCATGCATCGTTGTTCGTACCCATTCTAAAAATAGAGGCATGGAATTACAGAAGTCCTAAACCAACTCCTAGAGTTCGGGCTGAAATTGCCCTCACAGGTGATCATTGATTGCCAGAGGTTCAGCATGCTATTCTTGGAGGCACGAAAATGGGCTCGAAAGTCAGACAGTTGGGTGGTATCAACCGATGAAGTCAACTTAGATGACGTTATCCAGATCATGGCATAATTATTCAGGCAAATCAACAACATTTGCAGTATAACTGAGTCACTTGATACTCTGAAGCTACAAGGATGCCTGATCCCTTCACCCTTACACATTCCCACAGAATGGGATGACCTGTATAAAGAAGCCATTGAAGTTGTGTAATGCATTGACTTTACATGGAAAGAAAAAATTGTTACCACCGGATGGGGGGAAGAATTCGGAGATTCGAATAAAGATCAAGCTCCCGATAAAATTGGCCCGGTAGCTTACATGTGTGGGATGATATCATTTCAAGAACTCCTCAGAGAAATAAATAAGGTGGCAGAACAACTCGAGATTTAAGAGGGAATGGGATTCATGTTCTTCCCTTCTTTAGTAAATCACATGACAAGACCGGGGAGGCATTACCAGATCCCAAGCTCACTACCAGCCAATGACAAAGGGAAGGGCGTTGAAAACCTTCCTATGCCAAAAATGACCTTCGATGAGAGAAATATCCTCGATCAACTAAAGAAAACTCAAGCTAACATCACTCTATGGGGACTTTTCATGTCTTCTTAGTTGCACAACAATGTTGTGGTCAATTTTCTCACTGGACCCACAGTTCCTCCCTCTACCACACCAGAAGAAGCGATAAATTTGGTCGAATCCTTAAACTCGACCCGAATGCTATCCTTTTCCGAAGAAAAAATCTCCAGAATTGGGCCAAACCATAATCATGCACTCAACATCTCCGTTGAAGTTATGGGGAAGGTCGTACCACTCTTTCTTATCGATAATGGATCCTCCTTGAATGTTTGCCCACTAAGAACCTTCAAATGTTTAGGCCTGAAAGAAAGTGACCTCGCTCTAACCTCCGCTGTTGTACAGGCCTACAATAATACCCGTAGGTAGGTGATGGGATCCATAAAGCTTGTAATAGGGGATGACCCTATAAACCCTATCATCAAATTCCAAGTTATTGACATCTCAGCTTATTTTAACCTGTTGCTAGGATGACCTTGGCTCCACACTATCAAGGGTGTGTCTTCCTCACTCCATCAGAAATTGAAGTTCTTCACCGACGAACGGGTCATTACTATCTTGGGTGACGACGATAATACCGAGGGTGAAAGCACCAACAATCCAATCCTTGAGATACATAACGGTTCAAATAATATGCTCCTATAAAGATTCCGAGTGGAGCCACTTCTACTCCCGATGGGGGATGATTTCAAAGAAAGGGTTTGTCCAGAATACGACCCTCATGGCAATGTCAATGTGATTTATATGTTCAAAAACATGCACTTCACGCTCGGACTGGGGCTAGGACAAAGACAGTAAGGGATGCTTGAGCCTATTGAACTGAAGAAAGATTTCCCTCCTTGTGGTTTGGGGTATCAACCATCAGAACAAGAGCTCAGAATGATCCGCCAGTCTGAACCAAAGAGGAGACTAGACTGCATCCAGTCTATCCCAAGTGACTCCTTGATTGGGAAATTCATCAAAGAGGGTGAAGACTTCCCCTTTTGTGACTTTCCAGAACCATGGTATGACCATACAGACAAGAAGATGAATCCGGGAGTGGAGATCTTTTTTCAAGACAGCTACCTATGGGCCGAAGGTTCCTAACACTGTGTACAACTGCTCATCAAAGATACCAAAGATTCTGGGTAAGTGACTCCGAGGACTCATTCAATTTACCGACACTGGGGCTAGCACTCTGCATGGTTCACTCAAGCACTATATCACTGGATATATCCCACATGATTAAAGCTATTTATACACCTCTCCTCAACTAGTGTGCTGCGCTAGTTCTACCTGTTGAAATCCCCCCTAATCCCAATGTTTACTCTATTTCTTCTTCTATTGTCTATCCTTGCTCAAATGTAATCGAGTCATACTTTGATGAGGTTCTCAATGCCGTTTTTCCTATCAATGAGATAAATGAAGATTTTGAGTATCTCGATGAGCCTTACATTAACTGTTTAGATTCTAAATAAACTATTGATGATGATGATTTTGCAAATGAACAATTCTTAACTGATCTAAATAAGGTTAATAATAAACAACATAACCGCATTCAAATTAATGAAGAAGAGACTGTAGCTATTAACCTCGGTTCTAGTAGCCAACTTCGCAAGATTAGGATAGGGGCTACCCTTGACGAGCATGAGCGCGCACAACTCGAAGAATTATTAAAGGAATTCGTAGATTTCTTTGCATGGTCCTGTGACGATATGCCCGACATTAATCCAAAAATTGCTTAACATGAGATCCCCACTCTTTCAGATTACAAGACGGTTAAACAAAGGTTGGGAAATCTCTGCACCGAATGATCGCTCAAAGTCAAAGAAGAGGTGGTAAAAAAGTTAAATGTAGGCTTCATTAGTGTGATCGAATATCCCATATGGCTGGCCAACATAGTGCCTATGCCGAAATCAGGAGGGAAGGTTCGGATGTGTGTAGACTATCGGGATTTGAATAAAGCCTCTCCAAAAGATGATTATTCGCTACCCAATATTGACATGATCGTGGACAACACAGCCAGTCATGCTCTCAAGTAATTCGTCAACGGGTTTGCCAGATACAACCAAATCAAAATGCACCCAGACCACCAATAAAAGACCGCGTTCATCACCCCATGGGGAACCTTTTGCTACACTGTCATGCCATTTGGTCTCAAGAACAATGGGGCTACCTACCAGAGGGCTGCCACAACCATCTTGCATAATATGATTCACAAAGAAATCGAGGTCTATATGGATGATATGATTATCAAATCCAAAACTAGAGATGGTAATGTTCCCGCTCTCTTAAAGTTCTTCAAACAACTACGATAAATTAGATAAGACTCAATCCACAGAAATGTGTCTTGAATGTTACAAGAGGAAAACTCTTGGGATTCATGATCAGTGAGAAAGGGATAAAAGCAGATCCTGCCAAGCTGAAAGCCATACTTAAGGTTCCACCTCCCCGAATGGAGAAAGAATCTAAGGATTCCATAGGAAATTACAATACATCAGCCGGTTCATCAGCCAGTTAAACTCCATCTACGAACCCATTTTCAAACTACTCCAAAAGGATTCAACCAAGGTTTGGAATGAGTCCTGCCAAGAAGCCTTCGATCGAATCAAATAATACTTGACTCAACCTTCGATACTCATGCCACCACGGCCTGGTCTCCTTTTTCTCCTATACCTAACATAACTGACACTACAACTGGGGATTTGCTAGCCCAATACCTTGAAGATTCCCACAAAGAAAGAGCCATCTAATACGCGAGTTGCAAATTAGTCGGATAAGAGGTCAACTACACTGCTTTGGAAAAGGCATATGTCGCTCTTATCCGGGTCACCTAAAAGTTGCGGCACTACATGCTCGCCTTCCCCATCAAACTTGTATCCCGAATGGACCCCATAAAATACCTTCTTGAGAAACCTGCCTTATCTAGCCAAATGGCCCGATGGTTGATGCTCCTAACCGAATTTGATATTGTATATGTCACGTAGAAATCCATGAAAGGAAGATCCATCTCTGACTACCTCGTTGATTACCCCATGGATGAAGGAGATGTCTGGATCTCTGAATTCCCAAAAGAAAACATCCTCAACACTACCCAGGACAATCTCTGGTGGCAAATTTTCTTTAACGGCGTTGCCAACAAAAAGGGATATGGCATTGGGATACTTTTAATTTCCCCAGATGATTCCCACACTCCTATAGCCATCAAATTGTATTTCCCTTGCACCAACAACATGACTGAATATGAGGTATGAACGGTAGGCCTCAAAGTTGATCTCAAGAAGGGTATGTAATGCCCAGATGTCTACGGAGATTTCTCCCTCATCATCGGTTAAATGCTCATAAAATGGAGATTCATGGACGAGAAGCTCCAACCCTTCCATGCCCACTTAGAAGAGCTAGCCTCCCAATTCTAAGATATCACCTTCCACTTCCTACCTCGAGCAAAGCATAACCTAGCCAATTCCCTTGCAACCTTAGCCTCTATGGCCGACATGCCCGAAGGAATAACAATGACCCCCTTCCATATTCAAAAGCAAGATAAACCAACCCATTGCTACCACATTGAACCCATCACCACAGAACATCCCGAACTAGACAATTATTGGTACTATGATAGTTGGTACCTCCTCAAATATGGAAGGTATCCCGAGGGTTCCAAGAAGAAAGACCGAGAAACCCTTTGAAGATTGGTCGACCAATACATAATCTGTCATAAAGAACTATTCAAGAGAAACTTTGATGGAACCCATCTACACTACATCGCAGGGGCTGACATTGAAGAGGTAATACAGAAAATCCAGAGTGAGGAATGCGAACCCCATATGAACGGTCACATGCTTGCCAAAAATATCATATGATAAGACTACTACTAGATCACCATGACCCAGAATTTCACCGCCTATGTTCGGAGATGCCTCAAATGCTAACAGTTCTCCATCCTTCAGCATCTGCCTCCACGATAATTATACAACATGACCTCTCCCTAGTCGTTCTCTACTTGGGGCATCGACATCATAGCAAAGGTTACACCCAAAGCTACCAACGGACATGAGTTCATTCTAGTTTCCATTGATTACTTCACCAAATGGGTCGAAGCTGAGTCATACGCAGTACGAAATGCCAAGAAAGTGGCCAAATTTATCAAGAAAAACATCGTTTGCCGATATGAGGTCCCGCACGAGCTAGTATCAGACAACAGGTTGCATTTCGAGGCAAAAGTCACAGAAGTGGTCAACAAGTATGGGATTCAGAGAGAAAAATCTTCTCCCTACCGACCTTAAATCAATGGTGCAATCGAAGCCGCCAACAAGAAGATTAAAAGCTGTTGAGATTAAAAGCTCTAGAGAGTAAGGCCAACAGTAAGATGATCGAAAGCTGTTGAGATTAGGCCAACCGAATCCCTTATGCACTCTGGGGATACATAACTTCGATCCGAACCTCTACTAGGGCTACCCCTTACTCTCTAGTCCACGGTATGGAAGCAATCTTACCCGTGGAGCTAGAAATACCCTCGCTGCGCGTCATGCTTGAAAGCACGGTCAGCAAAGAAGTCTGGGGCCAAAGCTATCTTGAAGAGCTGACCCTCCTAGATGAAAGAAGATTAAAAGCTTTATACGACATACAAAGGTACCATCGCCGAATAGTGCATTCATTCAACAAGAAAGTCAAGGACCGCGGTGTCGGAGAAGGGGATCTAGAATCAAAGAGATAATAGAACCCATCTGGTACTCCAGAGGGGAATTCAAGCCCAATTGGATCAGCCCATACATTGTAAAGAAGATCTTATCCGGTAGTGTCTCCATGCTCACTGACTTACATGGGGAGGAGATGGCTCATCCAGTCAACCTGGACCGTCTCAAGAAATTTTACCCCTAGTCAAAAATCTTGACGCTCTAAGACTCTTCTTATCTCCCTTATATTCTTAAAAAAAAACAAATCTTCACCTCCCTCTACCCAGAACTATGTGGGCCCGATCCTCTGCAAAAAAACCATATTCAAAAAAATTAAAATTTTTCAAAACCCAGAGGTACGTAGGAAGCTCATACACTTTACATGAGCACGAACCTTTCTTAAAAAAATATTCTTTTCTTATCTCCGAGAACGATAGTTCATTCTAACATGTACTCGAACAAAAGGATTATGTATGCCTTAGCGATCGGTATAGATAATTCAAAAATACAAAACTGATCAAAAGGCGCAGCTGGATGATAAAAAACTTGTTTATTTCATTAATAATAAACTATAGTACAATTACATAAAGGAACGGATAACTCCCTTCCCCCTACCTTCCTAAAAAGCCAAATCAAATTCCCAAACTTGTTCTTCAAAATAAACTCCCCAGGAGTCCTATCCACAGCTACGAGAGGAGTCCGCTCCGTCATCATCATATGCATCCTGGGGTCCTAAAGTTTCCCCTGCCTGTATAAAGGGATGCAAACACTCCATGGACCAATAAGCTCGAACCATCTTCGGAGAAACCACAACGCCTCCGTCTATAGTATTAAATAAGACAAGCCACCTTTGTCCAGTACCCACCGCCAACATCTTGCTGACTAATCTCCTTCACAACCACTTCATATAATCCCCAAGGATATGCCAAACTCTCCCAATGGACTGAGAGGGATGGGTTGACGGACGCCGACTCTCCCACAAAGAACCAAGACGCATGCACAGACGCTCAGTCAAATCTTCCACCGAAAAGAAATCTTGTGTCCGAAGTGGCACAATGTGCTCCCATCCAAATTGATGCAGAAGCCACTAAGGGAAATAGAAAGAGGTCTGTCTGAGGCCAACCAGCCGAAAATATGAGTATTCTCCTAGCTCCAGAATAGGCAGCAATTGTCCCCACTTAGCCACTCACCAGCACACATTTGGAGCCCCATGCTCCACAAACCAGTTCTCCCAGCTCTCAATATCCAAACCAACGCTGATGAAAGATGCAAGAAAAAGTTAGGTACAACCGACAAAGGGTATTCCGGAGGAGTCACCAGGCAGAGTCTTTCAGACAACCACATGAAGAGCATCACAGGGCTACCCCTCAGAAAGTCAGGGCGACCTTCTCACTAGGCATCCATGCCATTTAAAGTCTTCGCTAGTATCACCGCCGCAGGATTGTGATGGTATGACATCCATGAAGTAATGGCTGCAAGTTGTGGGTCCGCCAGCATTTGCCCAGTCACCAGTAGTAATTTTGATACTAAGCCCAAAACAATGGCTCTGGCGTATCGAGCATCGCCAACCTCCTGCAAATGTATGGATTGTAACACCATCGAAATGGAGATCATTCCTCCAGCGACCAGTGGTCTGGTCGTTAAAGGCAAAATGCGAAGAAGCCCGGCTAATAAATCTCTGGGAGAATGGGAAAACTGAGGAAGAGCAGCAGTGACACTGGGATTTATCCCCAATATAGAAGAAAATTCCTCGTAGGTAGGACAGACTACCTCCAAGCCAAATCGTAATACATGGTCTTCGGGGTACCAAAATTGTACTGCCTCCATCATTATGTTCCATTCTATGGGCCGACTGTGCCACAAAGAGACTCGACGCATGTTGAAAGCATCATAGTCGACATTATAAGAGCACATTGCTTCCAGGGCTTCGAGGTAGTTAGCAAACTCAATGCTACCAGCAAGAGCCATCTTGTAAGATTAAGAAATAGTAAGCAAGAGAGAATGTGGGAAGAGAAGAAAGTGAAAGTGTGAGGAAGAAAGACCCATCCACACCCGTTCTTATACCTGACAACCCCTAAAAAAGACACAACCCCTACAGAAATCAGAGGGAATCCTGACCCCACAAGGTACCAAAGGCTGAAGAAGGTGCTAATAGAAACTTCGAATTGATGGGACTGGAGTTGACTGCCGATAGGTAGGACAGGGGGCTTACCGATCGGTAACCCCCTGCTTTTGGAAATTTTCCTTTTTCCTCTTTTGTTAAAATCAGAAACTCAAAATAAAGTGATATTCTCAATAGAATTTGAAAAAAATCCCCTTTTCATCTTTATATAAATTCTCATTTTGAATAAAAATACCTCTTTTTCGGTCTCAGCAGCAAAGTAAAAAGCGCATGTTCATGCATTCATTCACCATTAATAGAAGATAATAAAAAACTCCATTGCATTGCATATATATATGTTTTTCTATGTTACATTAAAGTTTGCAGGAAATAAAGAAAAGCAAAAGTAATGGGACATAACCCGAACCCACTCTCTCTCTCTCTCTCCCCTAAGAGCTTCCACCCCTACGACGTGCTCTCTTTCCCCTGTGACGAGACGACGTACCACCACTACCCGAGCTAGAATCCTCCCTGGACGAAGCAGATGGCACCAAATAAGAAGGAACAGAAACCGCATCCTGAATATGGACAGTCGTTAAAGATATCCAGTCTTTAATGTCCCTCAGCCAAGTGGTAGACACTCGGACTTACTACAAGTAAAAGCCAGAATCAGTATCAAAACAGAAAATAAATCAAAAATAAAGAAAGAGAGGAACAGGAAAAGATATACCTCAGGTTGAAGAACCTCCTCTGTCAAACCCATCTCCTTCAGATCCATTACATGAGGATGGTGCAGCATAGGCACCATCCCTCCATCAGCCCGCCGGATGTTATACGAAGGAGTATGCAACCGCACGAAGGGAACCTCTGAAGTCGCCACCATCACAGACATCTCATATATGTTGGGAACCATCAGCCATCTTGTCACAAAAGTCCATGTAATCATATGTCATAGCCGTATCAGTGTACAACAAGTAGGACTCACTGATGATCGCCACGATACTTGTATCCTCCAGTAGCAGTCGCTCCCTCCTCATGGACATAGGAGGACGCACAGGTGGCACCACCACCTCCTCCTCAGTGATCTGTCAAACCAACCTCTCCCCAAGATACCATAAGTAGCCAAACTCATGCGCTAGTAAGCGCCACAACTGTGCATTTACCCCTGTCAACCCCCTGTCCTGAATAGCAATCCCCCAAGGGTAAAAGGTCACCTAAAAATCCCCAAGCAGGTATAAGTCAATACAGAATTAGAGCATACAAAGACCAATAATGAAAGGAAAAAGTCTTACCCTATCACTGATCAGGCCATTCAAGACCTGACGCACTGCCTCCAGTGAAAGAGATCCCCTCGACTGCCGATTGGACATATGCCATCGATACAACCGGCAGAACTCCCCAATAGTCTCATCCTTCAGAGAGGTCAGCTGGGTATTACACCCAATCACCTCATAAAACCTCGTCTGCCAAAGACAAGAACCCATAATAAAAAAAGACGCATAAGGAAAGTGCAAATGCGTGAAAGGAAAATGAGCAAATTAAATAATACCTCAAGGAGATAAATGTCTCCAGTAAAAGCCTGTCGATATCACCGGCTGCATGCATCCAAAGAAAACTAAAGGGTCTCCAAAGTCAGGCTCCCCCAGTCATAGAAGGGAATGTTCGAAAAAACCCTCAAGTACGACAAGAACCACAAATAGATGATGTCGTCGCTCGACGCCACCATAAAACCCCCAGCACTAGCAGAATAAAAAACCGAGCCATCTGCCTCACCTGTAGCTCGTCCTTCACATCAACCACCCTACTCAACAAAACATCCTTCAGCAAGGACAACCAAATGGAATCCCCAGACACTATCCTCCCTACGTCACCGAGCACAGCCCATACCGCCTCCGGCCTCACCCGTAGGGAGCGATCCACCTCTATCTGTTCGCCATCCTAATCCAGTCCTAATAGCTACTGCACGTCTATGGGAGTCACGGTCATCTCCCCAAATACGAAATGGAAGGTGTGAGTAGTATCCCACCATCTCTCCCCCAGAGCGCAGAAGACCGCTGTCAAACGGGGCATCTCATCTAATACAGATGCCAACTTCCCAAACCCATCGATGATACCACCCAGCATACGACATGTGGAAGATGCTCCTAGACATCCTTAAGCCCCGTCATTCCACGGGCACGCATGTTCTTCAAAGAGACATAAGATTGTCAAAAGAAAAATCTTGTCAGAATCCAATAAAGAAAAAAGGAAATCACGAAAAGGAATGCCAAAAGTCACTTTACTTACATAATCGACAGGGTTCACCACCTTCGAAGAAAAATGGCGCGATGGCTCCCGCAGTAAGGTCCCTTCATCCGCAACTGGATCAAACGCGTCAAAACAATTCTCGCTCCCCAAAGCAAGAGGCACACTGGCCCTCCATTCCACGTTCGCCCAGTCATCAATAGACAACCATTCCCTATGTGCTACAGTGCTCACAAAAGCAATCATTTTTTAGAGATCGAAATACTAGAACGCTTCGGAGAAGAAAATCATAGAAAAAGAGAAAGCAAGAAGCTGTGAAAATGAAGGAAATTCACCCCTTTCTATAGGATGCCAAGGGTCATGCCGATCGGCATTGACCCCCCCACCTACCGATCGAAACTTCACATTCACCTTCCCAAGGCAGTCCAAAAGTCCATGCCACTGCCGAATGGCACCCTCTGCACCATGCCGATCGGCACCCCCTTAAAATTTCGTATAAAAAGGTCCCAGAAAATACCAGAAAGCCCTAAAAAATCCTCAGAAAATTCTTAAAAATCCCAGGAAGGATTTAAAACATTTTCACCAAGAGAATTCCACAACCCTCAAGCAGAACCCCTATTTACCCAGCGGATCTCTAAAAAGCCAAGTGAATCCCCTCCCGGAAACGTCCCTCGAGAATCTCTAAGGATCACCTCCTATACCCCAAAGGTCTTAAACCTCCCCGAGCAATACATCCAATACCTAGACCACCTAATCACTTCCCCATTAGAGTTTATAGCATCAAATTTTCCTTTCCTCTGTAAAATCTCCAAAATCATAAGGATTTACCCAACCGTCGACTCCCCAGCTCAAATCAAGATCACAAGGTAATTTTTACCGGGCAAAGTTCCCTCAGAACATGTCTACATAATCCCTGAGAATTGGCTTTGCCCCGCAGAATTGGTCATCCCATCTTCAAGATCACTGAATTGGCTTTGACCGCAGAATTGGTCATCTCATCTTCAAGCCATCAGAATTGTATATGACCCAAAGAATTGGTCATCTCTACTTAAGCCCACAGAATTACCTTTGACCTGCAGAATTGGTCATCTTACCTTAATACCACAAAATTGGCTTCGAACCGCAGAATTGGTCATCTCTACATAAACCCTCATAATTGGCTTTGACCCTCAAAATTGGTCATCTCATCTTTAAGCCCTCAGAATTGGCTTCGACCCACAGTATTGGTTATCTCATCTTCAAGCCCTCAGAATTGGCTTTGACCCGTAGAATTGGTCATCTCTAAATAAGCCCACTGAATTAGCTTTGACCCGCATAATTGGTCATCTCAACTTAAGGCCGCATAATTAGCTTTGACCCGCATAATTGGTCATCTCAACTTAATCCCGCAGAATTGGCTTCGACCCACATAATTGGTCCTCTCTACTTAAGCCCGCAGAATTAGCTTCGACCCGCAGAATCGGTCATCTCTACATAAGCCTGCAGAATTGACTTTGACCCAGAGAATTGGTCTTCTTAAGCCCGTAGAACTGACTTTGACTCCAGAATTGGTCATATCTACTTAAGCCCGCAGAATTTGTCTTCTCATCTCAAGCTCGCAGAATTGATCATCTCAACTCAAGCCTGTAGAATTGGCTTCGACCCACAAAATTGGTCATCCTTGTTTCCTTAAGTCCTCAGAATCAACCTCGACCCATGGAACTGGTCATCCCCAGCATGCCCCCAAGCCCACAGAATTGGTCTCAAACCCACAGAATTGGTCATCCTTGTTTCCTTAAAAGGTCAGAATCAACCTCGACCCTCTGAATTGGTCATCCTATTCCAAAGGCATCATACGGTGCCTATTCGACAGCTATCATTTTTCCAAACTCATCCATCGAGGGGATCTATAGACACCCCATTCTATTACCCCCTAAACTCTCCTTAGGTCCCTAGAACCTCCCTTCATCACTACAAACCTAGGTCATACCCTGAGTACCGACCTAAAGGCCATCGGATGCTCCCATGCTCCATTTGTCCAAAAGTTAAACTCTTCAACTCGATCTTGACTGAATGAATCTTCTAAGGGCACTGAATCCCCTTTCCAACGGTCCGTCCTGTGCATAATTCTGACTTACCATGAAGACGAATGACCCATTTTCCCCCAAAAATCGATCAGGAGGCCATCGAGTGCTCCCGGGCTCCATTTGACCAAAGTTAACCCTTCAACTCAATCGATACTGAATGAATCTTCAAAGGTCGCTAAAACCCTTTCCAATGGTCCATCCCATGCGCGATTCCAACTTATGGTACGGAAGAACGATCTGTTTTACTCTGAGAGGTCACCAAATGCTTCCAAGGCCCGGTTGATAAAAGTCAACTCCCCAAATCGGGTCAAACTCTTTAGAATGTTGAAGTACATCCCCCAACCTTTCTAAAGGTCCGCCCCCTGCGTGATTATGACTTACCATACGAACGAATAATCCGTTTGCATGCAAAGTTTTCTCGTCCAAAGGACTAACGAGCGCTTCTGACCCATATTTGACCAAAAGTCAACTCCCAAACCCAGGAGCAGTCCAAAGGACTTTTGCAGGTCTCTAAATTACCTTTTAACGGTTATCCTCGTGCATGATTCGGATCAACAGTTTGCGCTCTGCGGATAATTTTCCAAATAAGCCTGAAAGAGACTGCCAAATAGCAGGTCGAGACCCTGACTATCGGTAGTGTGCCTAAACGCACCTGTCGATTGGCTAGACCAGGGCTATGTCGATTGGCAATGCCCTGAGCCTATAAAAAGGAGGGCATGACCTCATTGCAAGAGGATCCCAAATCTGAAAGACATCACTCTCAGAAAATCCCGAAAACCTCTCTTGAAGTCAGCGTGATTACCACATCCAAATCCCTCTCCGACCTCCACTTTTCATCAAACTTGGTGAATTAACTACCCTCCATCATCATCCAAGTGCAATGGCTGCTCTCTAACATTTAAGATCAAGCTCAAGATCTTCAAGAAGTTCTAATTTTCTCAATTCTCTCCTTAAATTCTCATAAATTCGCATTAACTTGTTTCATTACGTAGCACTTTTATTCTCTCATCTCACATATCCTAATATACTTTTTATTTAGTATTATTTCACATCTCTTATTTTCCTACAAATAAAAACCCAAAAAATAAGAAAAAGAGATTTTCCTCATAAATTCCAAACGGGAGTTCTCACACTTTTCTCACAACTAAAACACTTTTTTACACACACAACACACAAATAAGAGAAGTCCCTGGTTGGATTTATGGGATAAACCTCACCCCTCATTTTGCATGCGAACTACGTGGACTTTGATGCCTCTATAGGCTACGTAGGCATCTCAGAGTAAAATTCGAGACTCGAGTCCTATTCTCACTTTTTCTCTCATTTTCTATTTTCTCTAAACTCAACTCTCTTAGATTACATATATTTATATATTCATATATTTGTTCTTAGTGGAGTATTATTCCACATACGTTATCGTTCCATTATAACGATCAACGCAAGGATAATCGCTTAAATCCTATTTTCAAATATTATTTTTATAAACCTTCCTACGAATGACTCGCTTTATCTCTTCCATGATACAAGTTGAGGATTCCAATCTCCACTATATATACACAT
The DNA here is from genome assembly GCA_949130495.1 of Sambucus nigra. Taxonomy (NCBI): domain Eukaryota; kingdom Viridiplantae; phylum Streptophyta; class Magnoliopsida; order Dipsacales; family Adoxaceae; genus Sambucus; species Sambucus nigra. The sequence goes on along the minus strand of OX422221.1, from coordinate 272,673,886 downwards.
GAACACATATCACGGGGAAAATGAAGGAAAATAGCAAAAACCCATGAGAGACCGTAAGGGCGGAAAGAGTGCCTAACACCTTCCCATTTCGTAACGTAGCCTCTGAACCCTTTTCGAATCATTTTTGGTTTCGTATGTATCAGTATGTCTTTGGATGTTGTCCTTTGGAATGTCTCCCTTTCTTTTGTTTATTTTGAGTAAAATAGACAGGAGACTCCATCTCTCTACATTTTTCACCTCATCAATGATGCCGGCCGAAGCTCTCCTGAGAGGGATGCGCGGGACTTAGACCCTCTCTCTCCCACCTACCGCGAGGATCGGCGATGGCCACAGGTACTGAACCTCCGTGATGAATTTTACTGTCTACAGCTTTATAACTTCTTCTTAGAGGACCTAATATTTCTCCATTGTGTAGGTTATTCTCTGTTTCATGGACTATACATTCTCATCAATATTTAGCTTGTGGCAGATGATCTTTGTATATATTCTTGGCATGTCGTCATGGATCCATGCAAAGATGCTCAGCCTTAACATCAGTAGCTTTAATAGTTCATCTTTCACTTACTTATTTAAGGCTTTTCAAACTTGGACATTTTTTTTGCCTCGTCCTTATTGAGGATGATGGATTCTACCTCTTCCATAGCTTTGCCTTTCTTCAATTTCTTCTCATTCCTTGGGTCGAGAGTATTTATATTTTAGGAAGTGGTGAGTTTATTATGGGCTTTTTCTACTCGGATAAGATGAAGTAACATTCCCAAGATTTCACTTGGTCCTCTTGAACATCCCTTACTCCATAAGGAGTCTGGAATTTTATCATTTGATGGACTATAGACGGGACTTCCTCAAACTACTTAAGATCTACCCTTACAAGAATAATGTTGTACGCTGAAAATACGTACTCATCCATGACAAAGAAGCTAAATATTATGGTAAGGCGTCTCGACCAAGTGTCCATACAGACGTCAATTTCAAATACCCCAAGAGGATGTACTTTCTCTGCACTAAAACCTAACAATAGCTGATGATACCAAACCAATCTCTTCTGAGTGAGTTTCAAACCCTTAAAGTAATCCTAAACCATAACATTGATTGTGATGACTCTGTCAACTAGTATGCACGACACATCATATCCATGAATCCTTGTGCTAATGTCCAGAGAATCGTCATAGGAGTCCAGGAGGCCCTTGAAATCCATTCGGGAAAACCCTACCATTAGGGTGTTCATGTCTACTTTATTCAACTTCCCTTGTTTCGACTCCGTGGTAACCAAGTTAATATGTAGCTTCTTGGGTACCGACTTTTTCTTCCCTTCCTTATCCTTCTACTTTCTACCCCCAGTCTCCTTAGTGTCTCCTCTCTTGGCCTTCATGGCCTCCTCCGCATCCATGACTCTCTTGGTCGTAGCTAGACTGTCATGGTTTTTGGAGGATCCTCTGAGAGTTTCCATGAGAATTTTCATGCTTGTATTCCACTGAGATCCATAATGGCTATTTCCTCCTTGTAGTCTTCAACCTCCAATTTCTATTTGTTGAATTGAGAGATACAGTCCCTCAGAGATTCGTTCTTGCCTTTCTTCACATGTAGGAGGCGAGTCACCTTCTTTCGAGGTTTCATGTCGAAGAAAAAAATTTGGATAAATTTTCGGCTAGCTAATTGAAGTTCTGAATGGAATTATTTGGCAATGATGTATAACACACATGGGTTGCACTTTCTAGAGTGCTGGAGAAAGCCCTACATCTCATCTCATTTGAGATAGAGTATATGTCATCCGATGAGTGATACATCTCTATGTGTTACACCAAATTTGAACTTCCATAATACTTTGGAGTTATAGTTTAAGGTTTTAGCTTACACGGAGTGGGAAAATTTATTATGTTGTCTACGAAAGGTGATCCTTCTGTGTAACCTAAGTGGCCTAAATATCGGCTCTTCAATAATGTACCAATCTTATCTTCCACCTCTAGATGGAGTTGTTCCTGGGTTTTTCCTCGGCCACAACCATGATGACATAGTCTCTCCCTCAAGGGGTGAATGGGTTGGTAACTTCTCTCTACTCACCATTCTGTGTCGGCTATTAAATTCCCTTTAATCTTCTGAACCCCTTTCTTAGCTCTGCCTAAGCTAATCCCTGCTGCATTTATCATTCTCTCTAGAAGGTATATTGCTGCTAAAATGGGAGAGTCGATCAAGAAAGTCTCCTACTAGGCAGAGATGGTCAAACGCTGACCCTCAGCTAAGTCTATCAAAGACTATTATCCTTGTATGGCCCTCTTGTGTCAGCATTTTGCTCTTTTCCCTACAGGCTAGAGTCGTGCAAATTGTGTCACCTAAAATCTCATAAGTCTCCCAGCAGTCCTCCTCGTCATAATGTTGATCATCTGGGACACCCTTCACTTTCTTCCTTATATGAAGTTTCCTAGGGTCATCCATATCCCTCCTGTGTTGTTGGCATTGGGCATCATTTTATGGAGGCAAAAAAGGTGCACCTGTTACCAGATCTTCCACTTCTCTAGCGACCGAAGTGATCATATCCACCAGACTGGGGATGGCCTTATCCAATAAGATTTGGCTAAATTTGAGGATCTACTCCTACATTTATTGATGGTTAGGAAATAGTGCTCGTATTGATGCATCCACTTCTTCTAACTCCGACTGAGGTGGTGGTTAGTTGGAGCTAGGGCCAAGGCCTGGAGGTAAATCTAAAGCCATTATCTCTGGTGATAAGAACTAATCAAATGAGATGAGATAAAAACTTTAAAAATCTACCCAAGCTCTTTTAATGATGATTCAAGTCCAACAGAAGTGGAGTTCGATTACCACCAGAGGAAAACAGTAGGTTTTTAGGCTAGAATGAAGAGGAAGAAGATGACGTCTCTTCCACAGACAGAGCCAAAATTATAATGCTATGGAATTGTAAGATGTGGGTTCTTGGAATATAGTTAGTATCAAGTGAGGCGTAACCCCTTATCAAGATCGGGATTAATGCACAGGACAATATCGAATATTAATGATAAATATAGGTGGGAGAGAGACAATAACATTCAACACTCAAGCTAGTATTAAGTATTATCTTTAAACCATAAATGCACTGTAAATACAATAAATAGATGGGAATAACAAATGATTTAGTCAGAGGGAGAAAGAGAAAGCACTCGAGACATAATAGAGGCTAGGCAGAAACCTCAAACTCTTGTGTATTAATGGATTTAACTAAAATGTTTGGACAATAATTGTTCTCTCACAGAAGCTCTTGTGCATGAGGAAAATCCAGTAACACGTGGGGATTAAGATTGTCATCCTTGTAAACTACTTTGTTGAGCTATTTATATGAAGTCAAGGTTATTCGAGTAACCTTGCTGGAATTGAATGTGATTAACTGGCATTAAAAGCTAAAGTACCGTCGCATTAATGTCCAAGATACTGCATTAAATGCATGGGATATTATATTTTGGTAGGAAACTTCCTAACCTACTAGAAGCATGGTGGCATTAATGAGGGACGTAATGTGGGAGCTCAAAGGTTTGCCTTAGAATGGTTATAAAATTAGGTTTGGTGGCCTAGATCTTCCAACCTGAGGATAATCTCAATTGAGTGTTATGATTTCGAGTTCCTCAATGTCTGGCAAAATGGCATCATAAAGTGGATGCACAGTTACCCCACTAGGCGTGTGGTCATATCAATCAAACGGATGGTACATTGATTGAGGTAGCTCGGTCGACAAGTGGATGGAGTAATTTAGTATGTTGTTTGTTTCCTAAGAACTATTTTTAGGCCAAAAATACAAGATTGGGGTTCCTCAAGGAGGTTCCCCCGAAAAGGTTTGAATTATGGTGGCTCGGCTATAAGTATCTCGAGCAACCATTTGCACTGGATAAAGTTTTGCCAAAGTGTGCCAAGAGGGTTGGTTATTGCATTCCCAACGTTGTCTTACTACAAATCCTCCAAATCATGTCCATGCAAGGTTCCCAAGAGGTGGTCGTTCGATATAGCATGTAAGCTCTACTATGCCCTACCAAGCATAGTGCCTTGAGGGTACTGAACCACCTCGCCCATATTACAAAGAAAGCTTGTACAATAAATGATGTTCATAATCAAATACATTATTATATATATTACAAGATATCCTTATTCGAATAACTTTGGCCTTCAAGGAATGTCTGTGGAAGGTCTTCGGGGGAGCTCCCTCGAGTGATCCTTATCTTCCTTCTTTATTTTCCAAGTATAGGATCCGTTTGTCTAATCAATATTTGATGGGGACACCCCGTACATTTTCCCATTCGTAGAGATATTTTTTTATGCAAGGACATATGTTATATAGTCCATACTTTGTATTGTGTATGTCATATATCATTACACCATCGAAGAATGTTTAAGATCTCATATGCAACAAGACAGATCCAAATATTAATTACTCTTCAACAATAAGCCCCGACAAGATTAACTTTGGTAAGGTTGCAGTTTTAATCCCTTAATGGTTCATTATAAGTATTGGGATATTTTTTCTAAAAAAATTTCTAAGTGTTGGGCCGTTCTTTTTCATCAAAATATTTTTTCTAAGTGCTGAGGCGGACTTCATTAAAATATTATTTTCTCGCTCTAGTCGTTCGAGTGACATTGCCGCGTCGTTCAAGCTACAAAGGCATCTCGCGCGAAGTCATTCAATGGACAACTAGTTTCGTTCGAGCGATATGCTGCTTTCGTTTGAGCGGCATGCCTACTCAAATTTTTTATAAATTGGATTGTTCAACTTCATTTTTTATTAGAAGACCTAAGATTTTTTTATCCACGAAACTGCTTTGGAAGAAACTTTGTCTTCTCACTTTTAAGGTTTTAATCCTTTGTTTTCAATTCACAACAATCCCAATTGCTTTATGTGAATTGTTTTGGAGCCCAATAATACAATTTTGTGAAGTTTCCCTTGTAGAGACGATCCCAACTACTGACCTAGGTACCAATTGAGGGAGGTGATGGGCTGACGTTGATTGTGTGTCAAAGAGAGTACTCGAGGGTGTTCTCGGGATGATTCAAGATTGCATGTATATGTGGATCTTCTGAGTTTGATTCATTGCTGATTCAAGATTGAGATTCTTGCGAGTTTTGCCATGGTAAATTCTTTGAAGATTTCCTTATAATCATTGTAAGTATTATAGTAAAATAAAAGGTTTTGCCCGAAAGGGATTTTTCCTGAAATCTGTGAGTCAGCAATTATTATTTGTGTTTGCGTGTTCCACTGAACCTATATATTTGTTTAGGGTTGAAACAATTTTTGACTTCATTAATTTGGTGTAAAATTTATAATTTATTAAATAAAGGTTTACTTCAAATTTGCGAATCTATTCAAATCCGCATCGCACCTCGCATTTTATAGTTTATTGCTTGAAGAAATATCTGTACGAAATACTTGGGTGATCTTCCAAATTTTTTTATAAGAATAAGTAATATCCATAGGCAAATAATCATATTACAATAAATACTAGGCTTTTTATTTAAAGAGAAGTGTGCGCGAAGAACTTATTTGGTCCTTCTTTTCGAACCACTTATTTCTATAAAATGCCTTATAATATTTCTAAGAGCGCCATTTCTTAATGGGACAATTATGATTGTGTGTGACTGCTGTCTTGAGGGACGTGAAGAGATTTTATTCAAATTTATCCCAAAGTGATTCATCTCCCCAATTTGAAAAGACTCCAAGTATGGCCCATTTATTGCTCTGGACGTATCATATTTAATGAGTTTATCCCTTGAAATTTTATGCTTTACACGTGGTGGCTTTGGGCTAGAACATTTTCCTCTCTCAAGAGTATCGACGCGTCACTTCTTAAAACATCATCATTACGGCCTTTCAATTCCTGCCCCTACTCATGCATGCAAGCCACGCGAGAAAACTTGATCATCATTACGTTTCCGAAAACGCAACCATTTTCTGCCTTTTGGGGTTTGTGTTTCCCCTATAAAAGGGTATACTTGCAGTCCCAAACCTTCACCCCTATGTTTATTTGCAATCGTGCTTTTTTTAAAGATAAGATATAGATTTTATCCTCTGCTTTCTCTTCAACCCTAATCACGTGCTTTCTTCTCTGAACCCATGGCACCCATCATAAAAAGAACTCAATCTGCTATAGACGCCTCTCTCCGTACTCAGGTGCGTCAAAACCTGTGGTCTACTATATTGAACCATACTTTGGTTAGTCCGGTCACTTCTGGTCGGTGGCTGAGCATTTCCCCTGTGATCTTGTGCCGGTAGACCCTGTGAATTTGTTGATGGAGGAGAGTGATAATGCCGAGGATTTTTCCTACATCCCAAATACCACCATCACGGGGTTCCGTATTGAACGAGTTGATTACCCCTTTTTTAAGGTGGAGCTTGAATCCACTTTAGGTACTTGCGAGGGACTACGTCCTTGGACCGACTACATTCACTACAAGTATTCTGTTCAATTATCTTTGATTGGTTTGTTGTCTACTAGATGGATGGGTGATCTAACCCTCTTAAAAAGCAACAATACTCTCCAATTACTTGTATCTCACTGGAGCCATAGGTCTCACACATTCGTTTCCTCTTGGGGTGAGTTCACTATTACCCCGAGGATGTTAATGAGTGGCTAAGTTTGGAAGCATCATGTTTTGACACTTTCTTTGAGTAGGCTATCTCTAGTGCTGAGAAGGCTATTCGATCAAAGTTGGAGGCGGTTGTGAAAGTTTGTATGGTGACATACAATAGGTGTACTTACTCAGAGGTGATAAGTTATTTCTACTTCATTGAAGGCAAGTTCGTGATTAAGGCGTGCGAGGTGGCCAAGGAGAACAAAAAAGGGAAGCAAGTATACGAGTACCCACCAGCTAGGAAGGGGTTTAATTCAAAGGTTGATCTTATGGGTTACATTTGGGTTGTGTTGTCAAAGAGTATTTCTCTCAGGCAAGCCCCATGACTTACCTAGAAAGGATCTGATCAATATGTCCGTTCACATGGTCAACGGCATCAAGCTTTCCTTAGTTTCCATTACTCTTAACTCATTATACACTTGGTTAAATCATGTTCAATCTAACTCAGCTCGGAGAATCAATAGGTTTGATGTCTCCAATTATGCGAACCATTTATTGATGACAACCTTACTATATGCCCACTTTTCTGAGTATGCCTTAGCAGGAAGTTATCCCAGGTCTCATCCCATCAGACTTCCTCGCATTTGTTATTGGAGTTATAAGAGTTCCAAAAAACCGTCTGTGTCTTTAATTGACAAGGTTGAAAAGTTTGTACCTCACCCTTAAGTTTGGGTTAGTTAGTTTTTTTTCAAATAACTTCTTTGCAAATGAGGAGCATGCCATCACCCCCTTCAAGTAAGAACTGGCTAGAAACTTTCCGGTGAATAATATCTCTATACTGTTTATTCCCTCTTACTTGCCTTCCTATACATAATTCTCATCTTTTTACTCCATTTACAACCCAAACTGTGTAGCTATGTTCCCTCTTTTTACTCCATTTACTGCCCAAACCATGTAGCTACGATCAGGGAAATCCCATATTAAGCCACTTCACCCGAGATAAACCTACCAACTTCTCTTTTACATGCAGTAACTTTATCACTTCCACCATTATGAATATTTATTCCAATTACCCCTCCAAACCTATCATCCCAAGAAGGGAAGCTCAAAGGGGTAGATTTATGATGTACCTAATGTGTTATAGCCGAATTAACTGTGGCATTTCTAAAGTAATATTCTTAAGGAGACATGGTATCGTGATGTTGAAAGGTACCCTCTGGTGGAGTTAGTTTTAAGGAATTGCCTTACTTAGAGATCTCTCTTCCCCCTCAGCACTACCAATAATCTTGTTCCCTTTGAGTTACCTCATTTAGATCCTGTGGATCAGGCTGTGATGAATAAGAAGAAATCGACCCAATCTTCCCTTCTAGTCGAAGAAACTTATATTGCCCCTATGGAGATATATGAATGCAGGTAAGAAAATAATAGAAGGGGATGAGGCAAAGAAAATAACACAATGGTATAAGTGGTTTAGCCATATCATACTCCATTGTGCAATGTGTTTGGTGGTGTTTTTACTATAAAATGAGGCATTTATGGCCTTAGAATACAACTCTCAACCTTTCTCTTTCTAATGTATATCTGGATTGAGTTTAGATTAGGGTTTCAATATTCGATCCCCTCAAGGAAGAAGATGAATGTCATTTATAGCCTTGGGGTGCATATTCCACCCCCAAGCATGTAATAAGCATGCAAAGGATGAAGTAACCAACTAGATCTAGCCACATGCCCCTAATGCACATATGTTATAATGATGAAATATTCCATCACTTGCCTATGAAGATCTGTTGTAACTTCATGCCCACGTGTAGTGACTTTGTTGGGACCTTACGTCACACGTGGGGTAGATGTCCTCCCTGGTAGTCTCGTCTTGGTCGAGTCTGACAAATTGGACTTTCCTTGTAGAAAATTATGAGGATGAGTTGAGGTATGGTCTCGGCTTGCCAGGGTGGTATGAGACCGAGCCGAGGATGTTGAAAGAGAACTTGGTGTGGTTGATGGGTCTCTAACCCTTTATTTTGGTACATCAACGAGATGATAGGATTATCAAGGATGAGACTGCTGAAGATGTACAACACAAGATGACCCACAACTGTCTAACTCGATGAGTGAGTGAGGCCAGCTCAGTCGGGTTGGTACCTATCTTGGATGAGGTCACACTTATACATATCAGTTGGCACAAGAGGTTGATGGATAAGAGAGACTTATCTACTATCTGAGTAGAATTTTCCATGGTCCCAAGGCAAGGTATACCATCACCGAGAGGCACTGTTTTGATTTATTCTTCCTTCATAAAAACTTAGACATTTTATGTTATCTTTCACTATCCACATAGTGTCAAGATATGATTCAATTAAGTTTCTTCTAGCACACACAATTTTAATTAGAAGAAGAGCATGGTGGTTCCTCATACTCTCTGAATATGATTTGAAATGTGTGGTATCTCGCGCAGTCAAGATCCAAGCCTATGCAAATATCTTGGCCATTTTTCCTCGAGCCATATTTTTGCCACCTCACGAATATGTTACAGGTGATAACTTACAAGCCAATTTTTATGAGGCGGATTTAGAAGAGTGGACTATGGATTTGATGGTTCATCTACTAAGGGAAAAAGCAGAACAAGTGTTTTCTTATCCATAGGCAAGTAAGAGATTACTCTATCTGTCAAGTTGGACTGTTATTGTTCAAATAATGAGGTATAGTATGAAGCATTGCTCTTGGGGTTACTTGAAGCGCTATGAAGAGGCATCAGTTCACTTTGCATCAAAGGAAATTATAACTTGGTGGTTAATCAAGTGAATAATGAATATTCCTTAAAGCATCTTAGTTTGGTACCTTATTGAAGGATTATCCAGAGGTTTATAGGGAAATTACAAGACGTCAAGGTGGAGATACACCCAATGATAATGAACCATAATGCTAATGCCAATGCTATGATTATGCATAAAGTTATCATGGATGGAGAGTATGGAGATGTGGTGATTCATCAAAGAATATCTCCATCGTCGGTGATCCAATAATTCCCAAGTGATGTTGACTCAAATTGAAGTGGAGATATTAGAAAGAAGTTGGAAAAAAGTGATGCTAAGATGAAACTTACTGAGTTTTAGCTACTAAAATTTTGGGGCTATGTTATCTAGATGTACAAGCCTAGAGGATGCAAAACAATGGTTGAAAAAAACTCATTATGAGTATTGTGAAACCACTGATATTCCCCTCTATCTAAGAATTCAAAGGGAGGGGTATTTTTGGCGAATGGTAAAGCAAGATGCATCAATAATACAAAGATAAGTTGTTAAGCGTAAAGCTTCATTCTGACTAGTTGAGTGTAACTTCCTGAAAGATCAAATGGATTAGAGGCATCCTTACATTGATTTTCATAATATATGGAGTTGTCTCAAGCAAAAAAGCAAATGTTATAGCCATAATAAAGAGGGCTCCAATGTTTTACCAGTTATAGGAGAAGATCCATCGCAGAGGATACTTCAATAGACCATTGCAATGCATCATGACAACGAAAGCATATGAAGTACTGAAGTAAGCTCACAGTACATCTCACATTGGAGAATCCAAGATCAATAATCAACTCGTGACACTTGGCCATTATTGGCCAATGACATAAAAAAAATCATCTTTGTTCGTGCAAAAAATTCAAGGTTGCTAATTTCATATTAACATTATTCATATTACATCTATCTAACTCCATCCACTAGAAATACCCTATTTTTTTCTATACTTGGGCATTTGACCTTGCCGGGGAAATCAAACCACCCTTTTACCAGCAAAATATGGATTCTACTGGAAAATGAGTGCTTTACAAAGTGGGTTGATGCAATACCTTTGAAAAAGGCAACAACATATGTGGTGGCACATTTTATTCTGGACCACATCATTTGTTTGTTTGGCATTCCCAAAGTTATTCCAACAAATGATGAAACTTTATTTATCAACAAGGATGTAGCAATGCTAATTAACAAATATTCAATCATCCACCACAATTCAACAATGGCTTACCCCAAAGGAATCGTCTTGTTTAGGCCACAAACAAGACCCTGGTTAACATTTTATCCATGATGATAGAGGATTTTACTAGTGCATGGGATGACAAACTTCCAATGGTTTTTTGTGCCTATAAAAAAACCCAAGAGAAATCCAGTCAACCAAACACAATTTTCCTTAGTTGATAGAGTTAAATAGGTAATAATGCATAACAATGTTCACGATGTAAAGACGATCTTTCATTGGAGATTTTAGGGTTCCCTACCCTAATATCTTTCCTTTTGTTAACAAATAACATTTCTTTACTTCAATCTATAATGAATTCGAATTCTAAAATTAATCTTAATCATGGTGATCAATAGGAATTCTTTTATCCTAATATTGCAATGATTCGCAATCAACATATTCCAAATGTTCATCATAAAAGGAAACACCTGTCATGACAAACAAGAACATCGATATTCAACCACAAAAATCTTTTGCTAGTACTCGAAACACAAATGCTAGCATCCTAAAGAAAGATTTACATGAAGAATCCAAACCAAAGATATACACCACAGTTGTGTGAAACCTTATGTCAGTTGAAATTTTGGATGATGAATACCAAGATTCTATTAAAGAAAGTGAATCTTTCTTAATTGGAAGATACATGTTTAACAATGGTGAAAATTCTTTAAATTTGGGATTAATCAAAGACTCTTGGAATTTTTTTTTGGAGATTTCAAAATAATTCCAATGGGAAAAACATATTTTACTCTACAATTCACTACCGTGGAGATTAAAAATGTGATTTGGGTAAGAGGTACAACCTCAATTAACCCGGGTATTTTCAAAAAAATTCAGTGCCCCCCAAATTCAATCCAGCAGAACAAAGAATCACAACTGTACCTGTTCGGATTAGATTCATAGCACTCGGTATTGAATATTGGAGGACTAGAATTCTTCTTGAAATAGCTCGTTGTCCAGGCAATCCAATAAAGATTGATCGACCTACCCTATATAAATCATATGGTCATTTTTCTAGGGTATTAATTGACATGGAGATCAATGATACTATGCTTAATCGAGTTTTAATAAAAACATAAATATCAGCTTTCAACAAGATGTCGAATATAAGCGACTTCCATCGAGATGCTCACACTGCAGAATTCTTGGTCACTTAATCATTGATTGCAGAGTGGTTAGAAGAATACAACTTAATGGTGTTGACATGAGGTAACACAAATCTTCAAATAACAAAGAAACATAAAAAAAAATCTCCAAAACAAATGCCACAAACAAACAGCCAAAGAGCCTCCCATCAGTCATGATAAGAAAATAGACTCTAATGGTCTAACCCAAGAAACTCCTATCAGTCAAGATAAGAATCCAGTTTCTACTAATAATACACAAGAGGAAACAATCAATGGCATCATACAGGACTCTGATGATGACAAAATTCCACACCTTGAACCTATTAATGAATATCAACTAGAATTTGATTATGAGATGGTCTTGATAGAAATCACAAAGGGAGATAATTTAATTTGAAATGATGATAATCCACTTAATTATTAGGGGTATGAGGAATTCTTATTCTAAAACAATGTTATCTTCTTGGTCTATGTAACATAAACCATATCTTCTTTGCATTGCAGAACCTAAGATGGATTTTGACTCATCTTTTCAACAGTTCTTTCAAACTTTTGGAATGACTTTTTTCTCCTCTACTAATAGTAATGGTCTTTAACCAATCCTATGGTTTTTTCATTCAAATTCTTTATACACTCTAATAATTATTTCAAATACAAATGAACAAATAACTTTTATCTCTTTGATTGAAGGTATCTAAGCAACTTATACCACTGTCTATGCATCAACTGACTATATTACTAGAAGACACCATATTTTGATCACCTTAACAACAACATCAAAGGAGCTTAGATGATAATGGGGAACTTTAATAGTTTTCTTGGAGCTAATGAATTCAAAGTCACTAACTTACCATATGCTGTAGCCTACATTGACTTCAAAGAAGGTCAATGTTGTAGTTGATAAATTATCCAACATGGGGTTGAATCATGATGAAATCAAATGGTGGTGGAATTCTGCTAATGATATTATCCCTCTCATTGGGAAAGAGATATCTTTAAATCCCCATTTTAGATTTTGATAGGTATGCATATTTTCATTTATTTGATTGGTTTAGAGATATGTTCCACAATCATGGCTTTTATTCCCTTGATCTATGATAAAGATATGCATGGGACATTATTTTATGCATTCTTTACATGAAGGTAAGGTTTCTATGTACCCATTCCTTTTTATGAGCCATGCGAAAGGATTTTTTCCATTTCTTTTTTTTTTAATAAAACGGTCGGGGGTACCGTTCCTCTTCCTTAAAAAAATAAAGCTGAAGAAATGTTTCCACTAGAGTTGGAAGTACCTTTTGCCAATTATGCCTTGTGAAGCAGCATGCTTCCACAGAGTAGACACATTTAACTAAAAGAACTAGATTAACACAAAATAAAGCTAGATTGTACTTACAGATGTACACGAAACAACTCTCCAAAGCTTATGATAATTTGGTGAAACTAAGAAAATTTATGGAAGGTGACCTAGTTTTGAAAGTTGTCGTAAACCACATTAGATAACTCCTATTGCCAAAATTTTCATAAAATTGAAAGGGACAATATAATGTTAAGGATGCACATAATTTAGTTTACTGTTTAATCTCAAGGATTGAGGACGAGGGACATAATTTACTTTACTATTTAATCTCAACGATTGAGGACGAGGGGACATTCAAAGTTAATGAAAAAGTGGTTAAAAGTTTATCATATACAAAGAGCACTTGTAAATTTGTGTTCTTAATTTTGTATTTAAAGTTTGTGATGAAGCACATGTAAATTTTAATCTACAATTATAACATAAAAACAAGTGTTAAGGCAAGAAAAAATTAATACCTCACGCTTTTATAAATGTACGTGTAGGTGGTAGGTTCCTTCAATGTTTGTATTTAATGGGCACAAGCTAAATAAGAAAGAAAACACTCAAGAGGGAAGATCAAAAATCACACAACACAGGAATATACGCAATTTGGAAACATGCTTATGTCCATGGGTTTGGGGTTTCTCTTTTATAAACTTAGAGAACAGGTCAACAATATCACATTCCCCTCCTTAAGAGGGGAGGGTTTACATTTAAAGAGGATCTTAAGAGAGTCTTAGCCCAAATAACAGTTGTCCCTAGAAGTTCAGACTTATTTCTCTTCAGCATAAGCCCTCCTAAGGGATATAAATGCAGGAATTCTATATGGATTGCCAATTGATTTGATAATCAAGGACCTTGTGGGTCCGAGATAATCACGTACGGGTCATTTCCCTTTGAAACTCTTGTCCCCATAATTACCCCAAAGCTCAATGTCTCTTTGAGGTCGTTTTTCTTTGTTGTGCCCAGATCGATTGTCGACTTTGATAAGTTTTTTTGCCGAAGAATTTTCAATTTTAATTGAAGGGTAGTCTTGTAAATATCCCTAAAATTGAAAGGTCTTTTGACCATTGAGTGCTCCAAGGGTAGGCTGGTAAATACTACCCTTTTTTCTGGCAGTGAACTATCGCTTCATCAATCGTCATCTGTTCATGTAATCATTATTTTTCATGGGGAATCGTTAGGGCACTTACAACTACAAGATAATGGTTCCCACCCTTTTTCCCATTTTTCAGTTCATTTGAAAACTTGTAATCGTCAATCTTTATAAGGAGAGCTTGTCAATTTCTTCATTTCACTGTACAAATTTCTTCAAAACTCTCTCTTCATTTCATTCTTCTCTGCTTTTCTTTTTTTAGTTATTTCATTGTTCTTGTGATCTTAAAACATAATGTACGTTATTGATGAGAACACATTGAAATAATTTAGACAAAATTTGAATACGCCCAAAGGTATCACTAGAATTATTTGTCGGTCCTTGTGACCTATGCGCCATTCCTTAAGGCCACTAGTTGCCCTTAATTATCATTGCTAAGTGAGGGGTTTCTTCTCCCCAAATTATTGTAATTTTATCAATACTTCGGTGTGGTCCCAACTCAAGTAGCCAAAAACACATGGAGGATTGTTAATGGGGCCAATTGTAATAATGATCCATATGGGATCCATCTCAACATAACTGAGATTATATATTGTTACCAATGGGTGACAACTACTGAAAATATCAATTATTTGAAGACAAGGACGGCTAATCGAACCTTGGTTGTGGACCTTCCTTATTACAATAAGGATTAGTGGGATCTTGTCTTGATTGTAAAAAAATGGAAATATTCTCCCCTTTTTGAGGGCGTGGTGTATGAAGGGCCAAGATGCCCTCGGGAAGGGAAATGAGTAGGTTAGAAATCCTTTTTATTGGATTTGTTATTTTTCTTTGATTGATGATAATCCTTTTTTTTAATCTTTTTTGTAGTGAAGAATAAGAAAAAAAATTCTCACAATAATGACTTTAATTTTGTTAATATTTAGGCGACTCGATCCATTTAACAAAGAGTTGGAGTTGTTGAGCATTTAAGGTCGGCAACATTCCTTATCGATTATAAGAGAACCATAACTTCATTTATTGCATGGACCGTAGAGGGAAGGTCAATCATCCGTATCACCTTGGATGACCAAGTGGCCTCTATTTTCCCTGATTCAAAGAGGACCCAACTATCAGAGGAGATCACATACCCCCAAGACTTAGAGAGGGATATTCTGATAAAGGAAGGCACACCATCATCTTTTGAACCACTTTCTATTTCTTCAGTCCTTTACACTATTTCTTCGAGCGCTATATCAAAGAGTAAAGTCACTAATTTGATTGCTTCTAATGTTGGTGCAGAATATACTAGTTCCAGATATCCTCCTCTTAATCGTCTATCGGACAAAAAGAAGGAACTTGCTCGACCAACGAGTAAGAAAAGATATTTTTAGGGTTTTACTTACCTTTTGAACCTTGATGACTCTCCTATTAAGAATCATGAGCCTATTTCTAAGAAGGAAAAAGAAGAATCATCTTCCCCTACTGGAAGTTGGGGGGAAGAAAGTTGATGATAAGGGAAAGGGTGTTGCCCAATCTATAGTTTCTCATCTCAATTTGTCTAGGGACTTATTAGATTTAGGGTTTTCTCACAGATATGGAAGGTTCCTCCACTTTTACCCATTCAATATTTCTAGAGCATTCCAGCCATAACCTTTCCCTTGTAAGTTGATCGTCTCCATATTATTCGTATATGTCTGTATTGTATACATTTTTCATGTTTTCCTTTCGTTTTATAGTTCATGATCGATTATGATAAATTATTGGAGACAAATGATTGGATGAAGGACTTATCTATTGATATAAAGGTTGCATTTGAAGAGGTACACAAATCCATTGAGGCTGCTCAATGGGTCAACAAAAGTCAGGAGCTAAAAAGAAGAGGCTTAGTAATAAGGTTTAGATCTTAGAGACTAAGAAGGACACTCTCCAAAAGAATATTGATGACTCTGCACCTACCGTGGCCACAACTAAGTAGGCCAAAAAATATAACACAGATGAGAAGGTTATCGTTGACCTGTCTAAAACCCAGTCAACTGAGGCCAAGGCTAAAGATGAGTAAACTTTGGCTTATGTGGAGAAGGACATGGAAGACACCTTCACTCGTGGCTGGAATAAAGCCTTTGATAAAACTATAATACAAATCAACTATCTTAAAAAATTATTTTTTAAGAATCGTTGGGACAAAGGTCTGGCTAAGGCCGGAATAGTTGAGGGGTCATACCTTTTCAAAGAAGATGTTCTAAGTCCCTTCCTAAATTTTAGGAAAAATTTTAGGATGTCGACGATAAGGTTGTTACATAGGATAAGGCTAATGATCAAACTCATGTAACTAATGAGCCATCTACTTATCTGACCCACACTAATGCTAGGCAGGTAGCCGAGAAGGAAAAGGTCAATAAAAAATCTTCGTAGAATTTTACGTTTGGAAGTGTAGTATTTTCTTCTTTATTTCCCAGCCCCAACTGTAATCTTTTTTTATCAAAACTAATTTTTTAATTCGATCATTCCTATGTCATTTGAATTTTCAAGTGTTTTTTTTAAACAAACTCATATATCCAATCAATTGTTTATGAATTTTAACATAAGAATTTTAGCATTGGTCGTTGTTCAGAGCGACTTTCAACAAAGACGTAGGAGACTATTTGTTGCTTGTCATGATGATGATGATGAGGCCAGCACTTGGGCCTTGATATGCCAGCACAAGTAACATAGACATATTTGATCCTTTCTTCCCTTTTTCAGTAGGCAGTTGCGGACAACGCTACCTTTCATGAAATATATTTCACTGCCCACTGCAGCCATAAAGAGTTGTTGTCTAACCTTAAAGCCAACTTCGAAAGAAAGCTTCTCGATCTGATAGGAATGAGAGACTTTGATGAAAGGGTGACTGTTATAGAATATGATTATTCAAGAAAAGAATTTATTATGTATGCTAATCTAGTGGGCTCTAGAAAGGTCTCTACTATCCTTTAGAAAGAGAACAATGAATAGAGGGTCGAGCTTAAGAGCCTCAAAAAATACAGGTCGAGTGAACAAGTTAGGGAGGGTGATTCCTTCTTAGAATAAGATAATGCCTATCTAAGGAAGGAGCTAGTGAAGGCTCCAAAGGACAAGGGTTAGTATTCTTCTCAAGGGAAAAAATAAAATTTATTAGAAGAAGAGCAAGAGAGGACCAAGAAGATTTTTCTTGACTAAGTATTAAGTACTAAGATTCTGGCCAAGAAATTTATTTGTATCACATTTTAATTCCATAAGCAACCTTTCTAGATCAGGATGGACAGCTATGATATAGCGCTTCTCAATATAGATTCTGCTCTAAGTGATTCTCAAAATGTTTGTTACAAGCATGGTTGGCTTAATTCCCTTATCGTAGTCAAGATCTCACAATATTATGAATTGCGGTATTGGTATTATCTAGGATGATTGGACCATCAAAATCCTCCTTACAACCTCGATGTGTCATGGATCCCAACGGATTCCATTGCGACCATCCTTATCAGGAAATACTTTGGAGACTTCGAACATGATCTAGATGATGAACTACACTAATCTCAATACATGGTTAACAGGGTGAGTCTAGTTGGGCCATTAAGGATCAAATATATGACTACGATTGTTACTCCTTATGAATTGAATGTTCCACCTACCAGAGTTGGGAGTTCTACGAATGACCCATCCCGATCGCGTAATTGATCTGACCATTTTCACCATTTATTTTGTAAATAGTTTAATTTTTTCAATTTCCCTGTGATAACTTAGAACTATAATTGGAAATTTTTATGTCTTTCCTTTCTTATATGATGTGTGGTCCTATGGTCTTACCTTTTAGGTGATGTCATCACATCTAACCTTAGGCCTAGAGCCTGAAATGCAAAAATGCACCTGTTTATGGGGTCATTCCCATGAGTATTTTTTAACCTAGCTAGTTGTGGATGCCTATGGCAAACCAGTAGGACTTTCATTAGCTGTAATCCATTTTTTATGTTTTTTTATTTGCCAAAACTTTTTATGTTGGATGACCTATATCCAAAGTTTATTTTTGCAGTGGCTCACCTAGTTGGTCTTAAAAGAAGACATTTTCTAAGGACAAGTGTATCACATGGATAGGTAATATATCAAATTGAATTCATTTAACCAAATGGTCTTATTTATTAAGTAATCAATTAACTGTACTTGGAACAAATCATATGTGAAAGAAGTTTAAAAGAACTTCTTAAAGAAACTTGAAAATTGAAATAAATGAAATAATGGTCATAAACTTTAAAATATAAAAGTAAAATTTCTTTAAATTATTCGCATTCCAAGATCGGGGAACTTTTTTGCCCTCGATTGTTTATAAGTGGTAGGCTCCCATCAAGTCGTCATGGATGACTTTGAAGGTACCATCCCAGTTGGGGCACAATGTCCTATCGAAGGAAATTTTGACACTACCCATAGTTTTGCTCAGTACATAGTCTCTGACCTTGAATCCTCTTGTGTTAACCCCCTACTGTTCTAATTGGCCATGCTACTAGTGAGAGGCAAGACTTATAAGAGCGAATTTTTTTTTCATCAGCCAAGTCAAGCTCTTCTCTAATTTCCTCATTATTGAGATCTTGATAGACCAAGGTGGACTTCATGGTCGGCGACCCTCCTTTTAGTGGGATCACTGCCTCCATTTCATTAAAAAAGGCAGAGGGTGTTTCCCCCATTGATCGTTTGGATATTATTCAAAATGCCCAGAGAATATAGGGGAGTTGGTCTACCTAAGCTCATTTTTCTTTGCCCAGCCGCTTTTTAATTTTATTGAGGACTATCTTGTTAGAAGTTTTTGCATGACCGTATCCTTGGGGTAGGCCATTGAACTATAGTAATATTAGATACTATGCTCATCGCAAAAGTTTTGGAAGAGTTTGCTCTTGAACTAAGTCCCGTTATCTATGATGATAATTCGAGGGATGTCAAACCAAGTTATGATGTTCCTCCATATAAACATTATCATATGAACTATCAAATGTTCACCAAGGGTTCCCCTTAAGCCCATTTAGATAAGTATTCATTGTAGAACAATAGGTATTTTCTATTTCCATAGGCGATGGGAAATGGGCCGACAATGTTAAGTACCCAATGGGAAAATAGCCAAGGACTTATGAGGGTCTTGAGGTTGCTGGTCGGCTGGTGTACCAATAGTGAGGAGAGTTGACATTTCTTACATTTTCAAACATACGAAACTGCATCCTTTTCCATATATGGCCACTAGTATCCTTCTTTTATTTCCTTAAATACCAATGACCTACCCCTTACATTCACATATCCCTTCGTGAAGCTCGTAGAGGGTTATTTGTGTCATTCGGGTGCGCGCATTGGAGGTAAGACCCTAAGAAAGAGTGCCAATAAATTCTCTTGTCTATCCCAAGTGAAAATGAGCATATTTCACTTGTATCTTATGAAATTGTTTCCTATCAACTATCAAGGCATCTTCCATTAGATAATGCATGATCAGATCCATCCAATTCGGGGTCCTATCAGTGACCATAACTTTCCTTTTACTACTAATGGGCTAGTTGAGGTAATCCAGTTCAATCGTCCCTTTCATGTCCCCCTATATAGCTGAAGAAAGTGTGTCAAGTGCATTAGCGTGACTATTTATCTCTCTTACGAATTGTTTCACTTATACATGCACAAACTAAGTGACCAACTATTGGGATTCCTCAAGGTATGATTCTATACACTAGTCCATGGTACTTTAGCCTCCTTATATTTGATTTGTACTAACCTTGAGTCGCAAAAAACATCAAGGTGATAGGCTCAAAAGGAGAGTGATTTTTACAATCCGTTGAGGAGGGCTTCGTACTCGGCTTCATTGTTGGAGGCTTCATATCCCAAAAGAATTACATATTCGAGAATTATTTTCTCCATGGATACAAGCACTATACTCATTCCCTCCCCCTTAGAATTTTAGGCTTCATCAAGATACAATATCCATTTAACTCCTTCTTTGATTGGTTATGGGATAGAGTCTATACTTTCATTTCCAGTCTCTTCTAGTTCTTAATAATTAAAAAATTCACCAATGAAGTCTACTATGACTTACCCTTTGATTGAGATTCTAGCCTAAAACTAAATATCAGACCTCCCGTGTTCTATCGACCACTTAAACATCCATCTAGTTAGGTCAAACTTCCTGAGCATTTCTTTTAGAGGGAAGGAGGTTAGAATGATAATGGTGTGTGTCTCAAAGTAGTGATTCAACTTCCTGGAGGATATCACCAGTGCGTATGAGTGCTTCTCCAATGGATGGTATCTCTTTTCAGAATCGAGTAAGATTTTTCTCGTATAACAAATCATAGCCCGATCCCTATTCTTCTTGGAAACCATGGCTGAGCTAATAGTGCTAATTGACATCAATAAATACAAGTAGAAATGGCCTTTATCATCTATAATGGTCAGCAATTGTGGTTTTCTTAGATAATTATTTGTTTCTTCAAGTTACCTGGTGCATTCATCATTCCAAACTTCATTTCTTTCTTTCTTAAGTGCTTGAAAAAAATTTGGCGCTTCTCATCCATAATCTTAACGGGATGCACCATCCTAATGGATTCAATTTGGTTGGGATTTTCCTTGATACCTTTTTCACTAACTAGGTATCCAAGTAACTATCTTGATTGTACCCTAAAGGAGAAATTTGTCGTGTTCATCTTCATTCTATAGTAACAAAGCCCTACAAAAATGTTTTCCAAGTCTGCAAGGTGATACCCCTTCAGATTTCTCTTTACAAGCATGTCATATATGTATAACTCCAATGTATCTCCCAATCACCCCCTGAACATATTTATTACGAGTCTCTTATAGGTATCCTCGACTTTCTTCCACTTAAACGGCAACACCCTATAGCAATATAGCCCCAGAACAAAGGTTTGTTCTTGATCGGGAGAAAACAAAGGGATTTGGTGATACCCAGAGTAGGCATAGAGGAAGATTATATTATCATGGTTAGCGGTGGCATCGACCAACTGGTCTATCTTTTGGCAAAGGAAAACTTTCGAGCATGTGCGGTTTAGATCAGCGAATTCTATGCAAACTTTCCACTTTTCATTGCTCTTTCTTAAGACTAGAATATTTGACTGCCACTTAAGGAATTGAACTTATTTTATGTACCATGCCTCCATAAGTTTCCCCACTACCTCTTAAATAATTTCATCCTTTTCGGGCACAATTTACTGCATCTTTTGATCTATTGATGGATGCAGCTGATCCACATGGAGATTGTAACACATCACTTTTGGGTCTATTCCCGACATGTCATATGACCTTTATGAAAATACATTTTGGTTTCCTTTGAAGAAAGACCAACTCTTTCTTCTCCTCTTTTATGAGAAAATTGATGATTGGGAACTTCTTTTCAGGATGATTATCGTAATACTCTACCTCTTGCAGGGGTTCCATAACGTGATCGACAGGGGCAAACCTGGTTTTCATGGGCAAGATCATTCTTCCTGAAAATCTTAGCAATGGGGCAATGGGTTCCTGTAGGTTTTCCATATGAATTTTTAACTAATTAAAAATTATAAGGTATATAACTCCAGAGGAACTCCCTTAATCTACCAATAGCTTGTCCACATCGCAGTTGGCAAAACTGAGAGTATTGACAAGATCATCGTGGCGGGGGTTCTCACTTGAACAAAATTATCATTTGTAAAAATTATGTGCTTTGTGTAATTAATATCCTCCCGTCATCGACATTTTCCTATAATGGTCTTAGTTCGATCCATCTAAAATGCTTCCACAACTATCGTGAGATTCTTCACTTCATCTTAAGGGCACTTCCCATAATTTGGCTTGGGTTTGACGCTCTATGAATCACTATAAACTCATGACCCAAACACTTGTCTAAGACGTTGTCTGTTCAAGGGCCCCAATAGATTACTACAAATTTACTTCCCATATCATCCTCCATGACACTGTCTGGTTAATGGTCCTGCACAAGATGCGTTGTGCCTTCCTTCTTATCCACGAAGTCATTTAGGTGACACCCCTGAACTAGCTCCTCGAGATTGGACTTTAGTGCCTTGCAATTTTTAGTGTTGTTTCCAGAATCTTTGTGTTATGCACATTTTAAGGAACGGTTCCTCTTCTTCGGATCATTGAACATCTTCTCAGGCCATTTGAAATAATGCCACCCTTTGATCTTGTAAAAGATCTTATAAATTAAATCTGAGAACACCATGTTAACTACCTTAAATGACTTTTCATAATCCTTTTTCCTAAGCCCTTTTTTTTATATTTCCATTATGCTTCCTTCCTGCTTTTTTGTTCGCCCTTTCCTTATCCCCTTTTTGGGCTTCTTTTATCGTTCCCCATCTTGGCCAAATCTGGTAATTGTATCTTCAACCTAGGTATACTTTTTTATCCTACACATCAGGTTGTTGATCGTGATGGAATATCACTTGGTAAGTAATTGGTAAAGCATGAAATATCTTGATAGGGCTATTTTGAAGGATGCCAACTTGACTTACTCATTGAAATCTTCCACCTTATTGTATAACTCCTAGTACCTTCTATCATACTCGTGGAGTGTTTCCAGTAGATTTTTGTTCATCGTCATAAGTGAGTCCATCTGCTTGGGATGGGTTCTGCTATTAATAAATCTGATTGTAAAGGAGTCAACTAGTTTCTTGAAGGAAGTTATCGATCGATGAGTCATCTTATCAAACCACTTTTTGAGTAGTGTCTCTAAGACTGTAAGGGAAAATTCGACACATTAATCCTTCGATAGTGTTCCACATAATCATTGCTTGGTAATATTACCCAACATGAAATACAGGATCAGTTTTCCCATTATAAACTTTAAATATTGGGGGAGTTAAATTTTTGGAAGGCTTAAACTCCTCTATGGACCGACTAAATAGTGACTTCATCTGGCAGACAAGTGATTTTCTGGAGAGCTCCTTACTAGTACAAGCCCCTTGATGGTCTAGATGCCTCTTTACCTCCTTTCTGATAAAGTCACAGAAATCCCTATCTCCTCACCAATCATCGAGGCATGGTCTTGGTGAAGAGAATATTTCTTTTATCGCTAGGTACTGCTTCCTCGGTTGTGAGCTCTGCTCACTTGAGGGATAGGAGTTCTTGAGAGACAACCATGCTAATATTTTTTTTTATGGGCTTGATTCTTCATGTTCTCTAGATTTTTTTGGAGTGTATCTTTCTACACCTATTGGACACTATTGGTAGCCCTTTCCTCCCGGAGGCTCTTATCCTAGTTGTCAATGAGACTTTAGGTCTTCTTAGAATGCTCATGCTCGGCATTGTTCACTACGATATCCTCCTGAGGATAATAATGAGAATATGAGGACTGGTAATACTCACCAATCTCATATCTAACCCTCTTAGAGGGATGTGTCAATTGGCGGCCCTCCTAGTCATCGTAGTATTCGTGGTTAAGGTGAAAAACCTTTGGTTCTCCATAGTTGTGGTGTTAATGACTTTCATGATCATTGATGTTCATAGGTTCTGGGTTGGGTGAGTGATACATCTCAGAGATTTAGCTAGTGGAAAAGAAATCATATCCTTTTCCATAAACGGCGCCAATTATAGGTGATAATTTCCTACAATGATTATGCTCAATGTACACAATCTAAATAAAAAAAAACACTCAAGAGGGAGGATCAAAAAGCACAAAACATAGGAATACATGTGTTTTGATAACATTCCTACGTTCATGGGGTTTAGGGTTTCTCTTTTATTAACATAGATAACAGGTCGATAAAGTTGTAGTATTGCTCGACGTTACAATCTCACACGCCCCTCCCCAAGAGGGACACATTTACATTTATAAAGGATCTTAAGAGAGTCCTATCTCAAATAACAGTTGTCCCTAGAAGTCCAGACCCCTTCCATCAGCTTAAGCCATCCCATTGAATATACATGCGGGAGTTCTATGTGATATGGATTCTCAATTGACTTGATAAGCAACGATCTTGTGGGCCCGTGTTGACCACGTGTAGGTCGCATTCCTTCGAAACTCTAGTCTCCACACTAATAATTAATTAAATTTCTTAATTAATTAGAAAGATGGATTGTTTAATTAAAAAGATTGATTTAGTATGAATTTCATCAAATTGAAAGGTATTGAACTAATTTGAATTTGATGATTTTTTTATGAATTAAATGAATTCTATTACAATTAATTAATAATTTGCTGAAGTGCAAATTTAGAATAAACCTAAAGGTTAATTATAATTTATGTAATTTTTCTGGACTTTCAATTTTTGGTGTAAAAAATGAAATTGGGGATTTTTTTTTTGGCTGTTTAATTGAATATTTGGGGGTTTTATATATTTATCGACTAAAATAAGATTCTTGTAAAAAAAATTAAAGGGGCATTTGAGTCTTTTATTTTAATTTAGACCCTAAGAAAATATTTTGATTTGAGGTTACATGGTTTAAGTTAAGAGATTTTAGAGTTGTGAAAAATAATTAAGATTTAGTTTCTTATTTAAAAAAATATAAAAGTAAAGAAAAAGTGTATAAATATATATATATATATATATATATATATATATATATATATATTATAATGTGAATCATGGCACATGCATATTTTTTTTTTTTGTTTTTGGAGTTAAAATGTCTATAGAGTCAGTTATTATGAATGGGTGCATGTGTTGTTTCTTATTTTTGTTGTTTGTTATGTGTGGTGTTATGGCTCCATACGACTTTAGTTTCTTTTCATGAAAAAGGAATTTTGAGCAGAAATTTTTTCACGCATTCATCTTGTACCTTACACCTACTTTTGCACATCACAATACAAAAAGTTACACATCCAATATCTCAACCCTAAACCTCCATTATATAAAACATTAACCTTATCGTGGGAGGTTTTAAACACATATTTTCAAGAAAGTTAAATAACGAAACTTGCTTATTTTTGCAAGACAAACCTAATGGTGCACTCAATTTTTTAGATATCTTCATTTGGGGGGAAGAATATCATTATTGATACATAACCTAATTATTTTAGTCATAAACCTCCATTATACAAAACTTCAGCCTTATTTTGGGAGAGAAAAACACATATTTTCAAGAAGGGATAAAAATGAGACTTTAGTATTTTCACGAGATGAACGAAACCAAAAATGTTTAGAATTTCAAGATACATTATTTTTAGGTAAAACTATCACAATTGTTCCCCCTTAAGTATTGTTTGATTTAAATGTTGCCTAAACCATAATTATACATGTTTTTGTAAAATAATTAGCAATATTAATTAGGAAACGTGAGAAGCTAATTATAGACCCATTTTTATTAAATCTAGAAATTATTTTAAGATTCAAAACATCGCATGCCTATATTAGTTGTACCTTGTCATAGTGGATTATCGTGAAGAATCACTTGCTAAAATTTAAAATATGTAATTCGAATAATGTTTTGACTCCTAAAAATTACGATATTGATGTGTATATTATAAAATGAATTTATTTGTTGTAAAACGTTGTTATTATGCATATTTTAATTAAATTATATGTTGAGTTGATAATATATCACTCATATTGGAATTATGAAATTTGACAACTTGTGCAGCTATTTCGTAGAACTTGATTATTACATGATTAAATAGATTTAATTAAAATGAAATTCGATTTGTATGAGAAATTGGAATATTGTAATAATAAATTACAAATTTGAGTTACATAGATATTGTTAGTGTTAATAATTTGATTCTGGGGGAACGTTGGGATTTGGGGAGTAGTAGTACTTTTACCCTCGTTTAATTGATTTTTTTAGTAGGTATGGGACTAGTGACTATGCGCTTATACAGTTGTGTATTTGTTGGGTGTGGTACTAGATAGTAGTCTATTATGTTATTCTGTTAGCCTAAGTACAAGAGTAGGTACTAATTTTGTTTATGTATTCTTCCTAGATAATAAACTAGGTGATACTTATAGTTTAGTGGTCTCTAGGTATGGTTCTAGGGATGTTTTTATTTGGACTGCTCAAATTATGGGTGGGGCTAGTTGAAAATAATGAAAAATGTGATAAAAAAGAAAATAATTAATCCCTAAGATAATAAACGGGTTGTAAAATGGATTGTTGTCACCAATGTGTAGGACCAACTAAAATTGGGTCGTCTAACTGTAGTGATGTGTCTTCTATTAGCATCATTAATATGTGCAAGACTAACTAAAATTCCTTCTTCTGTCTATAGTGGCGTGGCGTGCATGCAACATCACTAATATGTGCATAGCTAACTAAAATTGGGTTGTCTAGCTATAATGATGGGGTTAGGTATGATGTGATGAGATGTTAACCGCACTCGAATATGTGCACGATAAAAATGGTGTCGAGCTACAGTGATGTTGTGTCAATAATAATTGAACAATTGAATTAATATAAGTTAAAGGCTTGTGATCTAATTAAATATTAAGATAAATATAATTGGACCTGAATAGTGGGGTGGCCTAATTTATATGGGCAGTTAGTATTGTTTTACTTTAATCTCATCTTATTATATTGATTCTTAATTTAAAATACTCTATTGTGATATTTATATCTTATGACGCTTATGAATGGATTCACAGATCCTATGTGGGATGTGTAGCTTGTATTCTTGAAGTGAGATCTAACCCATTGTGTTGACTAACATTTTTTGTTAGGATGTTGTGTAGAATTTTGTATTGGATATGAATGGGATTTTCAACTGGAGATTTATTATATCGGTTAAGTTTAGTATTCCTTTCCAGTCATTTCGTATGTGACAATTGATTTGGTATTTGGTGGGTCACTTGACTCCATAGTTGTTTAGATTTTTTTAGTGGAAAAGATTTTATTGTGGATGACTCTTTTATTTTTATTGGATATTTATATATTAGAGTTTAGCATGATGATGGATTTTATTATGGTGGATGTTGTAATTTGTTAGATTATTTCAAATTATCTCTTATGGAAAAGGTTCTAAATGTCTCATATTTTCTGTCAGATGCTAAGAATCCTATTTAATTTTAATGACTTGTATATTTTTTTGGGAGCCTGATCACCTTAATAGCAAAATATGCGAGTTTTTACAAAAAATGAGCAAAGTACACATATTAAAGAACAAACACTCTTTGTAATTCACTCGTGCATAGTTACAATGCAACAAAATTGGGACTCTTTCCTAAAAGTAAAAGAAAGATAATCTAACCTTAAGCGAACCATAAATCATCATAAGTCAAGAAACCCTCTCCAATCAAAGAATCTACACCCTTCTCATTGGTAGTTAGACAAAAAGAAGATGTTCGATTTAGATTCTGCTTTAACCTCAAATTGTCTTGATGTTTTCTTTTTTCCTTTAGGAAAAGCTTCTTCGAACAACCTCAGCTCTTGAGCACTTTCTTCTATCTAGGGGCAAACTACCCCATCTTATCATCTTTAATTTTTAGATCTTTCACATTCTTGATGTATTGGGAACGATAAGTCATCATGTGGGGATCAAGGAGGTATTTTCAACTATTGATGAGACATGTGAAATCAGACCCATCCTTCCCATGGTCTTGAGGGTGCCCAAATTTCTATTAAGGGTTGACCTTTCTAGGGAAGAAGTTGATGTATTCACGATTTTAGATTCAAAAATCATTACACTTTATAGTGGATAACCAATTATCATATGGTAGGGGCCTTAGGACTTTAAGAGTGAAAGTATTTGGATGAGAAACAATCAGTCGATCAAACACAGTGCATAGGGAGCCTTAAATGAAGGCATTCCATTGAAGTACATGTCGACATTATTCAATCGGTGCAATGTTGGTCACAGGGCACCACAAGCCGACTAGCTTTCTTTCCTACTCCAACTAGTCATGGATATATGATCACTCTGATCGGATGAATCAACATCATTTAGTTCAACCATATCGTCATGAACCTCCATTTCTTGAATAGTCACATCAACCACATGATGTGCCACTTGAGGTGCTTCGGGAGGGGAAATTTCAAACAAAGGCTGTAAATTAGATAGATCAAAAGAGTTAGTAAAAAATATCTATTTTTTACCAAGCAGTTTAAAACCTTGTTAATTATGATCTAAGTCACCAAGAAGGTGTATTTTTCCAAATAAATCATACCCGAGTAGGGTACATCACCAAACAGGTCCATGTTTAGAGAAATCATACCCAAGTAAATCACCTGACAGGTGAGGTTTTTTCACTAAGTTATATCCAAGAAGGTTATAACAACAATAATAATCATTCATACACAAAAAACATTATGAGAATTGTGAGAACTACCTCCTAAACTATTGGAACATTAGCTAAGGATGGAGGAATGTTCATTATCCCATATCTAACTTGAAATTGAGCTATAGAGAATCCTCTAGAGCCAAAATAATAGTCTCCATTAAAGACGGACTGATGATTCTAAGATTCAGCACCACCTGATAAGTGATGATGAACTCAAACAGTAACAACAATGGCAACCACAAAGATGTATATGTGTGTAAGTGTATATAAGGGGATGAGTATAAGAGGAATAAGACAATTATGTATAGTGGTTCAACCAATTAGGCCTACATCCACTGTGAGTGTGTGATCCACTAAATATGGGTGCGAATGGCCTTGGAACAGGCAGAGTTTTAGTTAGGGTTACAATTATCGATCCCTTTGCAGGGTTGTAGGTGACAAGTATATATAGATCTTGGGGGGTGTAGTGTACCCCCGCAGCATGCATGGTGCATGTGAGTTATGATCTTGCCAATCCCCAGCTGACACCTGGAGGTGCCACCTGTGATTAATGATGACATAATATTCCCTCACATGAGGGGATGATATTGTTATAACGGTCTTCCATGTGCCATATGAGTCCCACGCGCACTGTTCCACGCGTCTCCCAAATCACACACTGTGATGATGCCATCCTCGACCTGCGATGTGAGGCCGAGGGCAAAGTTCCTGCTGGCAGCGAGCCTGGCCTAGTTTGGTTCACGTACTGCCCTAACCTCATAGGGTCATCTGGGCCTGATGAGGGGTCGGCCTCTTAAAGGGTCGTTTGGGCCTGATGAGGGGTCGTCCCCTTAAAAGGTCATCTGGGCCTGATGAGGGGTCGACCCCCTTAAAGGTTCATCTGAGATATGATGATGGGTCGGCCCCTTGAGGGGTCATTTGGGCCTGATGAGGGGTCGGCCCCTTTAAGGTTCGTCTGGCCATGATGAGGGGTCGACCCCTTGAAGGGTCGTCTGGGCCTGATGAGGGGTCGGACCCTTGAAGGGTTGTCTGATATTAGTTGAGAGATCTTGACCTCGTCCGGGTGGAGGACACCCTCGGCCTGGCCGAGGGTATATATGGGTATATCAATCACCCGCAAAACCTTAGCCATCGATGTTGTTTAGATGGCTGAGGGATAGTACTGCTTTGAGACAAGTGTATGATCAGTTTGATGAGTGACACCTGTCAACCTGATTTGACACATCAGCAGATATCAATCATCATTCCAGTTTCCCTGATGTGGCGGCTGCATACTTTGCTTGGGACTTTGTGCCCCAGTGATACCCTCCTTGTGGGCTATCTTGCCTTGGTTAATGGGCCCACTCATTAGCAAGGTATTTAAATGATTTTTTTAAATCATTTCCTTTCTTCTACTTCTTCGCGCCTTAACTCTCTATCTCTAGCTTCTCAACAACGCCATTACCATTCCTGCAACCTTTCTGTATCAAGCTTTATTCAGCCATTGTCTTCGTCTTCAAGTAACTTTCTTTTCCTTAGATTCCATTTTTAATCTCCAATTTCCATTTCATTTCTTGCATTTGGGTTTCTGCCCCAGCTTTTCTCAGCTTTGTATTTTTCCACCGCGAAACCGCCTTACTATGGAGTTTATAGGGTTGAGCCCTAGGTTTTAAGCTGCTTAAATTTCATCCCCCGTCTCTTAGTGGAGACTTATTGCCCCCTTATGGTGTTTTTAGGGTTTCCTTATGTTTTCCTGCGTCTTCTAAGGAGAGCTCAGTTCTTCCTGTTCTTGAGCGTTCTTGATTAAAAACCCTTTATTTCTTTAGTTTTAATCCAAAAGTCCAACTTAGTCAACTGTGAGCCTGTTTGCAGTTAACTTAGCCAAACTCGCCTAAGTGTAGGGTCTTCCCCTTAATAATTAGGAGGGTTTATGATCTAGCTAAGGAATTTCCATCCCTGAGAGAGAAGTTATTTGTAGAGATTAAGCGAATAGAGGAAGAGGACGAGAGAAGATGTGGGGCCGTCCCTAATTGGGTACGACCCATTTTTCCCATTCCATTAGCCATAATAATCCCCCCTGAGTCCTGCAGGTCATCTTGTCGTTCAGTCGAGAGTCAATCGTACGAGGGGAAATGGATCAGAGAGCATCATCGTCGATGGGTGCTGGTCCTTCCGGGAGGGGAGAGACATCCACTTTTAGCCCACACCGACAGGCCGAGGGCACAACACCTTCTGAGGCTATCCCTGTGATAGCCCTATCCCCTCTTGCATTTTAAGTGTCCTTTCCAGATGGTCCCCCAATAGGCGACCAGGCTGGGGACGAGAGAGCTGAGGACGATAACGAGGGTTCCTCTGATGATGATGGTGGTCAGGTTCATACTTCAAGCGCCTCAACTTATGTATCATCGGTTAAGGATCGTGATCTCTCAGTATGGAGGCATCTTTTTGGCATACAACCCAATATAAGTATGAGGGTCCCAACTGAATCTGAGACAGTCTTCGAGGGTGAAGAGGGAGAGATTGTTGTCTATGAGCAGATGCTAAGGGTAGGCGTTAGGTTCCCTCTACACCCTTCTATAGTTGACATCTTGTATGCCCTTGGGGTTTCCACTTCTCAATTTCCTCCCAACTCGTAAAGGACTATCCTTGGCTATATCTCGCTTTGGAAGAATTCATTTACCGATGATCCCTCAGTCGATGTATTCCTTACCTACTACAACATCACCTCATCGTACAGATAGCCTGGGTATTTCCATTTGGGGGCTAGGAAGTCTGACAAGAAACTTCTCCACGTGGCTCAGACTTCCAACTATGACTGGAAGAAAAGGTTTTTCTTTATCTCCGAGGATTTGGAATTCCTCGGGAATGGCGAGCCCATAGAAGATGGTCCAAGGATACCCAGGGTATGGTCCAATCCCTTAATGAAAGCGCGTTTAGACCTCAGTCTTATCTTGGAGGAGAGGGTCATTATTGACTACCTGAGGGAGCGAGGGAGAGAGGGTGAACTTGCCAAGTTTGAAGATTTGATGACCCCTCGCTTCCTCAAAGAGGTTGATTTGAGGGTCGGCCCCTTGACAGAACTATGTGAGTGGTTTTTTTTTGTCTCAATTTTTCATTTTATCTAAGTGCTTCCTCTTTGCCCCTATATCTTTTTGATGTATCGTCTCCCTTTTAGGTCATCCTGCAAACATATCTGATCAGCTCTTGGAGATGACTGCGCCAAGTTTGTTGTCTGGTCAGGGCAAGAAAAAAGGTAAAGAGCCTCAACAGGCTCCGAGGAAGACAAAGTCCGTGGGGCCGACACTTGTTGAACCAACCGCCGACAGCCATAAAAGAAAGGGGGAAGAAGTTCCTATCGACCCTCGACCAGATTCTAGGACGAGGGCGAGGGTGGAGGTGTCTGAGGGGACCGGATCCTTTTCCATTATGGGGGCCTTTTTGTCCCAAAACTTAACATTTTTGAAGGCTGAACCACCTTCCCTCATAGCCAACCTGAGGGAAGCCAAGGCCTCGATGTTTTTCGCTCCCTCGACCACTGACTATGACTTCTTATTAAAGATTCCCCCGACTAAGGTGTATGATTACGGTCTGCATACTCTGGCCTAGGTATTTTTTTTACTTCATTTCCTCAGCCAACTTTTCACTAATTGTTCCCTCGGCCCCTTAACATGTGCCTTCTCTTATGTAGACTGTTTATGCCTTCACATCGGCCACCAAATGGATGGATGAGAATTCACAAAAATTTCATGAAGCCGAGAGAGATATCCAGCACGAGGTTGAGCTACAGACCGAGCTCGAGACCACCAGGGCCACATTGGAGAGTGCCATGACTGAGCATGATAGGGTCTTGGATGAGCTTACGAGGCAGCATGATGCAGACCTGAAGGCGAAAGATGACCTCTTTAAGGTAAAGGAAGAAGCCCTAAACGCTCAGTTCAAGAGAGAGCTAGCTGAGGCAGTGAAGAGGGATAAGGTTGATGCAGTGGAAGCTTACAAGCTCTCAGATGAGTTTCAAGGCTTCAGTCTTGAATACTTGGAGAGGGGGATCAGGACAGCCTGTCGATGGGTCGCCCCTCTCTTGAGGCAGTTTAATTGGACGAACCACTGATTGCTGAGGCTCTGGCCTACGTGGAATCTGATGTGAACGTTGAAGGCACCGGAACTTCTGAAGATCAGCCTATCTTGGTTACTGAGGAGACTCCTCTTATCGACGTTGAAGCCTTACCCTCCAATGTTGTTCAATAGGGTGGATGTCTGTAGCCCATACCCTCTTCATGTAACAAATATTCTTGTATTCTATTTTTGTTGGACAAACATCTATAATACTTTAAAATATAATGCCTCTTCCTATCTTTCTATATGATTTGACTTGGCTATTGTGTTCACCCATCTTATAAGTCCCCCTCGTCTTTTTTGAGGGTGAATGAGGGGTGGTCCCCACCATTGATCCTCATTATAGCCGAGGGTGGTTTCCCATAAATTTAAGGGTTTAAAATTCAACCCCCCTCATCTTTCTTGAGGGTGAATGGGGGTCGTCCCCACCATTGACCCTTATCATAGTCGATGGTGGTTTCCCACCAATTAAATGGTTTTAAAATTCGAGTCCCCCTTGTCTTTATTGAGGGTGAATGGGGGGTCCCCAACCCTCATTATAGCCGAGGGAGGTTTCCCACCAATTTAATGGTTTTAAAATTCAAGTCCCCCCTCGTATTACTTAAGGGTGAATGGGGGGTCGTCCCCACCATTGACCCTCATTATAGCCGAGGGTGGTTTACCACCAATTTAATGGTTTAAAAATTTGAGTCCCCCCTCGTCATTCTTGAGGGTGAATGGGGGGTCATCCCCACCATTGACCCTCATCGTAGCCGAGGGTGGTTTCCCACTAATTTAATGATTTTAAAATTCGAGTCCCCCCTCGTCTTTCTTGAGGGTGAATGGGGGTCATCCCCACCATTGATCCTCATTATAGCCGAGGGTGGTTTCTCACCAATCAAATGGTTTTAAAATTCAAGTCCCCCCTCATCTTTTTTGAGGATGAATGGGGGGTCGTCCCCACCATTGACCCTCATTATAGCCGAGCGTGGTTTCCCACCAATTTACTGGTTTTAAAATTCGAGTCCCCACTCGTCTTTCTTGAGGGTGAATGGGGGATCGTCCCCACCATTGACCCTCATCATAGCTGAGGGTGGTTTCCAAACAATTTAATGGTTTTAAAAATAAAGTCCCCCTCGTCTTTCTTGAGGGTGGTTACCACCAAGGATGACCCCAATTATACTAGAATTAACAAACACAAGATGAGTGACCAATATAACATTCTCATTAACATTCCAAGTGTTTTATTGGAGCAACACATTCATTACAACTGTGGACTGATAAGACGTTACAAAATTATTGATAGTATTTCTTCAAATGATCGGTATTCCAGGGGTTGGAAAAGTGTTCCCCTTCAAGGTTTTCTAGTCTATAGGTTCCAGGGACAATTTCATCAATGACCCTATATGGGCCGTGACAATTTGGGTGGAGCTTGTTAGGCTTTTGCCAGGTCTTTTTGAGGACCAAGTCTCCCACTGCGATTGGCCTTTGCTTCACCCTCTGGTTATAAAACCTGACAGTCCTCTGCTGGTAGGCAGCTTGCCTTATCTCAGCGTCCTCCATCCTTTCCTCGATCAAGTCTAAGTCAAGTCTCCTTTCTTCGATATTTCTCTGAGGGTCATACATTTGGACCGTATGAGTTAGAAACCCAATCTCGATGGGGATGACGACTTCTGAGACATACGCCAGCATGAACAGGGTTTCTCCGATAGGAGTTTTCGCCATCGTCCTGTAGGCCCATAGTACAGCGTACAACTCCTCGACCCATCTTCCCTTGGCCTCCTTGAGCTTCCTCTTGATCCATCTAGGATTGTTCTGTTTGTGACTTCAGTTTGCCCATTAGCCTGAGGTCGGCCAGGGGTAGAGAAACATTATTTGATACTCACCCTTTCACAGTACTTCTCCAGAGGTGTATTCTTGAATTGAGTCCCGTTATCCGAGATGAGGGTGTTGGGGAGACCATATCTTCATATAATGTTTTTCCAGATAAACTGGAAGGTCTTCTTATTTGTGATCATTACCATTGGCTCCGCCTCCACCCATTTTGAAAAATAATCAATTGCCACGATCAAGTATCGATAGTTATTGACGGCCCTGGGCACAACCCCTACTAGATCGATTCCCCATACTGCGAATGGCCATGGGGATGTGATGGAGGTAAGAGGTTGATGGGGGTGGTTAGGGATGGTGGCAAACCTTTGACATTTATCGCACTTTTTTTTACATATGTCGTGGCGTCTTTCCCTAGGGTTGGCCACCAGTATCCTTGGGTCACTATCCTCTTTGCTAATGATCTGCCACCAATATGGCTTGAGCATGACCCCTCGTGCACATCTTGCGAAATGTGAGGGACCTCAGGCAGGTGCACACATCTGAGTAAGGGGAGTAAGAACCCCTTTTTGTACAAGGTGTCTCTGATGACAGTGAATTTTGCGGCTCTGTATCTCAACTTCTTCCTTTCTTATTTTGCCTCCGGCACCTCCCCCTCTTTAATGTACCTGATTAGAGGGTCCATCCACGAAGCTTCCTTGTCGATGTTTAAGCAAAAGCCAAGTGTTCCCTCTTCTTCTTCGATCGTTGGTCGAAGCAAAATTTCTATTGGGAATGTCCTCCTGACTTCTGTCCTAGTTGCTGAGGCCAGCCTAGCAAGTGCATCGGCTCGGCTATTGTCATGCCTAGGTATCCTATTCAACTTTACCTCTCCGAATATCTTTAATAGTTCCCTTACCCTTTCAAGATATTTGGCCATTCTCTCATCCTTAGCCTCGTAGGCTCCTATTATCTAATTCACCACTAGCCTTGAATCACTATGGACCACAATATGGTTGATACTAAGAGACTTAGCCAAGGAGAGGCCTTCTATCAGGGCCTCATATTCAGACTCGTTGTTGGAGGCTTTAAAGTTGAACCTCAGGGCGTACTCAATGTCTGTTCCATCGGGTGCCTTTACAATTAGTCTATCCCCACTTCCTCTTTCATAAGAGGACCGATCAACAAAGAGGTCCCACATGGTCTTTTCTTCTGAGAAATTTCCTTCAATGAGGGACCCCTGTCTAAAGACATATCTTCCCTCTTCGCTTTCTGCCACTTTTTCTTTAGCGGTGCTTGTCTCTGCCTTGTCTGTGGAGGGATCAACAATTATGTATTGCCGTATATCTCTCTCTTTCAGGCTCTCATCTTTATCCTCATCATCTTCCCAAGTAAATTCATTCACGAAATATGCTAATGCTTGCCCCTTAATGGCCACCCTAGGTTGATATACAATGTTAAACTCCCCTAACTCTATAGCCCAGGCGATTAGCCTCCCTAATTTTTCTGGCTTGTGTAAGACCTGTCTGAGGGGAGAGTCGGTGAGGATGACCATTGTATCGGACTGAAAGTACGGCTTTAATTTTCTGGATGCATAGATGAAGGCATATGCTAACTTCTCCATCCTTGGGTATCTTTTCTCTGCCCCCTCGAGTGCCTTACTATTGAAATACACAAGCTTTTGTACTCCATCCTCTTATCTCATAATGGCTGCACTGATGGCCGATTCTGATATGATTAGGTACACATGTAGACGTTCACCTTGCACTAGTCGTGATAAAAGCAAGGGAGACCCTAAGTGTGACTTTATCTCCTCGAAAGCCTGATTGCACTATTCGCTCTATTCAAAGGCCTTTCTGATAATCTTGAAGAATGGTAAACACCTGTCTGTGGCCCTAGACATGAACCTATTCAACACAGCAACTCTCCATGTGAGCCTCTGGACCTCTTTAATGGTCTTGGGGGTCTTCATTTATATGAGGGCCTTTATCTTTTCAAGATTTTCTTCGATGCCTCTTTGGTTGACAATGAACCCCAAGAACTTCCCTTCTCCGACTCCGAAGACACATTTGGCCGGGTTAAGCTTCATTTGGTACTTGTCCATCGTGTTAAAGGTCCTCTCGAGGTCTGTCATATGATCCTCTGCCTTCAAGCTTTTGGTCAGCATGTCATCTACATAGACCTCTATGGACTTCCCGATTTAGTCTTCAAACATTTTATTCACAAGGAGTTGGTACGTTGCCCCCATATTTTTTAGGCCAAATGGCATGACCTTATAACAGTATGTCCCCTTATCGGTAATAAAGTCCATTTTTTCTGAGTCTTTAGGGTTCATGAAGATCTAGTTGTACCCTGAATAGGCATCCATGAAGATATGAGCTCATGGCCAGCAGTAGCGTCTACCATCTGATCAATGTGGGGAAGAGGGAAGCTGTCTTTGGGGCAATGTTTGTTGAGGGTTATGAAGTCTATGCACATTCTCCACTTCCCATTGGCTTTTGGGACTATGACTACATTGGACAACCATTCGGGATAGATGACCTTCCGGATAAACTCTACATCTTCTAGGTTCTTGACCTCATCCCTAATAACCTCATATTTCTCTCGAGAATAAATTCTTCCCTTTTGCTTTACTGGCTTTCTACCCTCTACCACATTGAGCTTGTGGCTCATAATTTTTGGGTCGATCCCCGGTATATCCGTGTGACTCCATGCAAAGATACTCTGGCTTCTCCTTAGTAGCTTGATGAGGTCTTCTTTTATGTCTATCTTCAGAGCCTTACTAACTTGGAAGGTTTTTTCCAGATCATCCTCATTGAGGATGATGGATTTTACCTCTTCCATGGCTTCTCCTTTCTTCAATTTTTTCTCATCCTTGGGGTCAAGGGTATCAATATTGTAAGTAGTTGTTGCCTTCTTGTGTGCCTCTCTTTCTTCGGTGGAGTTGAAGTAACATTCTTGTGTCGTCGTCTGGTCT
Organism: Sambucus nigra; assembly: GCA_949130495.1. Classification (NCBI taxonomy): domain Eukaryota; kingdom Viridiplantae; phylum Streptophyta; class Magnoliopsida; order Dipsacales; family Adoxaceae; genus Sambucus; species Sambucus nigra. The sequence continues at coordinate 272,636,748 of OX422221.1, read as the reverse complement.
CCCTGAACTTCCCCTACCTTGTAAGGGGTCAGAAATTTGATCATCTGATGAATCGTAGACGGCACAGCCTCAAACCCCTTGAGGGCTACTCGCCCAAGTATAATGTTATAGGCAGAGAAGACATGTTCATCCATCACGAAGAAGCTGACCTTCTTGGTAAGCCATCTCGACCACTCGTCCCCCATCCTGACATCGACCTCATACACTCCTAGAGGATGAATTTTTTTGCCACTGAACCCAATCAATGGGTGATGGTATGGGACGATTCTAGCACGACTAAGGCCTAAGGCTTTGAAGCACGGATAAAACATCACATCTGGAGAGCTACCCCCATCTACCAAGATCCTTGGCACCTCACATCTGTGCACCCTAGTAGTGATGACTAGAGGGTCATCATGCAGGGCCAAGAGGCCTTTGAAGTCCATTCTTGAGAATCCCATTATCAGAGTATACATATCAACCTTCTTCCTCTTGTCTGACTTTGCTTCTATAGAGGTTTAATGCACAGCTTTTGTCACGGCCTTGGCCTCAGCCATATGGACTTTCCTATCCGCGACCTCTGACCCTCCTCCTGCCAGTCCCCCAAAAATCATCCCAACACCGAATGAGATCATATTAAGTCTCTTTATAGGGTCATGGTCGTCTCTCAGTGAGAGGTCAGGGTCGTCCTCATCATCTGAAGGGTCGTTCCTTCTGTTTGGAGGATCTTCTCAGCATGCATCACATCTCTTCTTTTTGGGGTCGTCCCCTCGACCCTTCTTGAAGGAACCTTTGTCAACGTACTTCCTAAGCTTCCATTCTTTTAGCATTTTCTTGACTTCATCTTTTAGATAAAAAAAATTTTCGGTCACATGGCCATGGTCTTGGTGAAACTCACACCACGGGTCTTTGTTCCTCTTGTGAGGGGCTCCCCTTAACTTCTCAGGCCACTCCAAGGATTGGTCACTCTTTATCTCATTCATAATGTGCTCGCAGCTGACCGTCAGAGGGGTATAGTCAGCAAATTTGTCATCTGCCAACCTCTTCTTCCCCTCTTTGTTCCTTTTCTGGTACTTTCCCCCACTGGTGCCGAATTTTTCGTCTTTATATTTTGTTTTCATCACCTCTTCGGCGTTCATAACCTTTCCTTCTATTGACAGCAATTCACCCATTGTCCTCACAGGGTTTTCAGCAAGCTTCCATAATAGTTTCCCTTTCTGGAGTCCTCCGATGAGGGTTGTCATAGCTATGCTTTTCTCATAGTCTTTGACCTCTAATTTTTCTTTGTTGAATATGGCTATGTAGTCTCTTAGTCTCTCGCTCTTACCCTGCTTAACATAAAGCAGGTGTGTGGTCTTCTTCTGTGGACTCACTCCAAAGAAAAAGTTATGAATGAACTGGTCTGCTAACTGTTTGAATCTTTCAATGGAATTCTTTGGAAGAGACATATACCAGACCTATGCAGCCCTAGTCAGAGTGCCAGAAAAGGCACAACACCTCATCTCATCTGAGATAGAGTATATGTCTTCCACTGATTGGTATATCTTAATATGGTGGACAGGGTTGGTGCTCCCGTCGTACAGAGGGGTGACCACTGGTGGCTTGCACTTGGATGGTGTGGAGAAGCTGACTATCTTCGCCACAAAGGGTGAGCCTATCGAGTATCCTCTCTGAAGAGGGTCCCGACTTTTCAGAATATCACCAATCTTATTTTCCAACCTTTGGATCGAGTCATTATAGGGCCTCGTACGGTCGGCTTGGCCGATGTTATCCCCTACTGCCTCTTTGAGGTGGATGGAGGGTTTTGCTGCGACAGGCCTGTATCGGATGTTTACTTCCCCTTGACCGTCGTCCTATCGGCCTATATGGGGTCGGCCATCTACTTCCTCCCTTCTAAACCTCGCAATACTTCTCAATTAGGACAATTTTTCCCGCAGGTCATTTATTAGGCCAAGCCTTTCAAAGGCCGACCCCCTGCTCAGACGATCAAAAGTAGAGCCCCTTGGGAGATCGTCAGGATTTTTCCTTCCACACGTCCCTTTGCTCTCCTGGAGAGGTCACACAGTATTGTTGGAGACCTCATACATCTCCCAGCACTTTATGGGGGCCTCATCCCCCTCCATATCATCATACTTATCTTCTGGGCAAGGGTTTCCTTACCTCCCCAGGCGTAGACGTCGGGGGTCGGCAACATCCCTTCGTCGTTGAGGAGGTGTCAAGTCTTTTCATAGTGCCTGGGGTGGTCTCCTAGCCTCATGCTGCCCTAGAGCTGCCGTTGTAGTAATCCACTCTGGTGAAACTCCTGGTGGTTTTAGTATGTTTTGACTAAGAGCTGTGAACTGATCCTGCATAATCCGCTGGCTTACTGCCAGAGACTTAAAGGAGGCCGCCACATCAGCTATCTCAGACTGAGGTGGTGGTTGACTGGAATTGGGTCCTACTCCACTATCTGGTATAGGAAGAGGTGGTGGTGGCATCTCCGGTGCCATAGGTTTGAGTTATGGAGAGCTAAACTGAAGAAAAGATTGGTGAGCTTGAGAACCTTAATGGGTCTCTTTCAATGGTGAAACAGATCCACATGAATGGGGAGGACTGGATCACCACTAGAGTGCCTGGTGAGGTTAAGCTGTATCAAGGAATAGATGTCTTCTCATTCCCACAGACGGCGCTAAACTGATGATGCTAAGATTCAGCACCACCAGATAAGTGATGATGAGCTCAAACAGTAACAACAATGGCAACCACAGAGATGTATATGTGTGTAAGTGTATAGAAGGGGATGAGTATAAGAGGAATGGGACAATTATTTATAGTGGTTCAGCCAATTAGGCCTACATCCATTGTGAGTGTGTGATCCACTAAATATGGGTGCGAATGGCCTTGGATACAATGCACATAACCTCCCTCTCTTTCTCTCTACTGTGTGTATAGGCAAAGTTTTAGTTAGGGTTACAATTATCGATCCCTTTGCAGGGTTGTAGGTGATAAGTATATATAGATCTTGGGGGGTGTAGTGTACCCCCCCCCCCCAGCATGCATGGTGCATGTGAGTTATGATCTAGCCAATCCCCAGCTGACACCTGAAGGTGTCACCTGTGATTAAAGATGACATAATATTCCCTCATGTGAGGGGATGATATTATTATAACGGTCTTCCATGTTCCATATGAGTCCCACGCGCACTGTTCCACGCGTCTCCCAAATCACACACTGTGATGATGTCATCCTCGACCTGCGAAGTGAGGTCGAGGGCAAAGTTCCTGCTAGCAGCGAGCCTGGCCTAGTTTGGGCCTCGTACTGTCGTAACCTCATAGGGTCGTTTGGGCCTGATGAGGGGTCGGCCCCTTAAAGGTTCATCTAGGCCTGATGAGGGGTCGGCCCCTTGAAGGGTCTTCTGGGCCTGATGAGGGGTCGGCCCCCTCAAAGGGTCGTCTGAGCTATGATGATGGGTCGACCACTTGAGGGGTCATCTGGGCCTAATGAGGGGTCAGATCCTTGAAGGTTTGTCTGGCCATGATGAGGGGTCGGCCCCTTGAAGGGTCGTCTGGGCCTGATGAGGGGTCAGCCCCTTGAAGGATCGTTTAGGCCTGGTGAGGGGTCGACCCCTTGAAGGGTCGTCTGATATTGGTTGAGATATCTTGGCCTCGTCCGGGTGGAGGACACCCTCAGCCTGGCCGAGGGTATATATGGGTTTATCACAGACCAACCTCCTCAAATAAAGGAGCAACATCCACTAGGGACAAATCAACCTCAAATGGAAGAGTTACCTTCTCCCTCTCCTCATAATGACAAGTTGAACCACCAAAAATAGTGTAATCTTGGAATGAAGTTACAAAAGATAGAAAATATTTTACAAGGCATGTACCTCAAGATGATCTAGATGAACGTGGATAAAATATCCACATACACAATGAATATTGGTATCACCACTAGAAAGTCCAAATTTATAATTGGCCTCACTAGGCTATGAGGAAGGATTTCCTCATTAAGAGACCTTATGATGGACATCACATCCACATAGAGACCAAAGTGTGTAATGTATTAAGTCTATTACAAATTAGAAAAGATAACAAAGTCTTGAAAATCATAAATATTGAGAGTAACAATATGATCAAGTCAAAGTTAAAATTCCAATTACCAGAGTTGAAGGAATAATGACCAGTGGTAACTCATGTATAATTGGTGCTTCCATTTCAAAAGTTCTATGTAAGTCACCCGCAACTTCCTTGTTCAATGGTGGTTTCCATGACACCGTTTAAGCTCTCTTAGAATAAGCATTTCTTGAATAAGCTCGTATAATTGTTTAAGACGAGGACAAAGAAGGAGTTAAAAGAATATTATCTTCAACTATTTCAATTAAAGAGCCTCTCGTGGAAGGACTGTCATCGGAAGTAGACATAACTTCCACGAGTGGAGGAGGGACATCCTAAAGAAATAATAGCATTAAAAGAAACAACCCCACACATGGAGAAATTTTGAAGCAAAATATAAATACACAATTACCTTTTGAGCCTCATGAAAAGGCACCAAAACATTGTAATTGTAATAATATTTTCCTGTTACAAAATTTGTAACAAGTTTAATCCGTTAGAAAATTGGACTTATTTATTGTTACTAATAGAATTTGCAGTGCATAAAATTCATTAGAAATTTAATATTTGTAATGAACAAAAACCATTATAATTTACTTTCTAACAGGTTCGGGATTGGTACACATGTCATATATAATTAACTGATTTATTAAATTGTAAAAAAATTTACCAATTACAAATTCTTTATTTATAACGGATAAAATCCGTTACAAAATATATTGTAATGGATTAGGAATGTCAAATATTTGTAACAGATGTTTTTATTTGTAAGGGTTAAAGGCCATTAGCAATATTAATATATTTTTAAAAAAATATTGATTTCCCGTAAAAAAATAGGTATAAATACACTCTAGTAAAAACCTTTGCTAAAAAAAGGGCAGTGCACCACACTCGGCTAATGTCCACAAATTTCACTCAAAACATAATTCCAAACAAATGACAAAATGAATGACACTACATTTCAGTGACGTTAAAATAATTTTCAACTATACTTTATTTGTAACCATTCAAATTCCCAAAGAAAAATATAGTACAAGATAAACCCTCTAGCTTTTAACCACATTAATACTCGAAATGAAGTCCAACAACTTTAAAGTTCTAAATATATTCTCCCAAAATTAGTCTTCTTGATATTCCTTGCAAAAGTAGACTTCATATTTCCAAAAGTAATCTTTATATTTTCTAATAAGAACCTATCGACAAACTCAATCTTAGTAAATGTGTAATCATATATAGGGAAATAACATAAAAGACTAATACATTCCCATGTCATTGGCACACATGTAATTTTATTAGAGAATAATCGATACATAACAAAAACGTGTATTTTTAGGGTGCTAAGTTGTTAATTTGAGTTTTCTCCCCCAACACCCATTTGTAGCCCCACAAAGAAGCGTGAACTAGTAAATTTAGCAAATCAAGAGTCTGATGAGGATAACGTTAGTTTAGACTAATTACTTTGATATCACTTGATGTGTTTGTACATATTTTTGGATCACTAGGTTATTTTTTCTGTTTTCACCCCCAACGCTTATATTAAAGTTCATAATGTGCGTATACTAATCAATTTTGACAATCGAGGGTCCAATGTGGATGTGGTTATATTAGGCAAGTTACTTTGGTATCTATTGACGTGTTTGTACCTAGTTTAGGCCATCAGGTTGTGTTTTCAGTTTAGTCCCCCCTCAAAGCTAATTTTTAACCCCAAAATAGAGAGTATACAAGTCAATTTGGCTAGACGAGAGTTCGACGAGGATGCAGTAGTTTAGATGAGTTAGTTTGATATCTTTTTATGTGTTTGTACCTAGTTTTAAGACGATAGGTGGTTATTCTCATTTTTTCCCCGCAACCCCCATTTTAAATTTCATAACGTGCATACACTAATCAATTTGTCCATTCAAAAATACGATGAGGACGCGGCTAGTTTCGGCAAGTTACTTTAATCAATATAGTTTACATCATCCAATGGACTATGAACTACGAGTGCCTAGTGCAATGAGGGCTAGGACATATGTGATGGCTTGGATAGACGCAAGGTGTTAGGGTTTGTATATTTTGGACTAACTAATGAGCCTAAATTTGGACTCCTTTTTACACTTGGCCTACATTATAACCTAGACCAACTAAACCCATAACCCCATGATATATTCAAATTCTAGATCGATGTCTATTTATCCTTTATGTAGAGGGTTTTTCTCATTTGAGAGAACATCAGTACCATTTTTAAAGACTAGAATATATGAAAAGGATTTGAGAGTTATCTTCTTCTTTCTAAATGCGTGTGTATAATTTCCACAATGTATACATCACTAACCATTAACCTAAAAGATATTAACTATCACACCCTTCCTGCACCCGAGGAAAGCTTGGGCGGAGCGCGACTCCGATACAACTAAACAAATCCACAAATCACTAGGTATAGAAAATCTAAAAGAAATATCTCACAATAATATAAGAGAATCCATTAATGTCAATCTCTTCAAATTAAATACAACCAAAAGCCTCTCGAAATAAAACAACTATCTATCTCGAAATAAAATTCTCTATACAAGAAAAAAAAATACAAATCTTCCAAATATATTCTCGAATATTCTTCCCAAAATAATCCACGCTAGAATCAATCTCCAATTAGTCCAAAGCACCCAAAATTCGCGCTAACCTGCCACTAAAAGAAAATATGGGGAAGTACATAATACGACAGGAAGGATGCTCAACAAATATATTAGCGATGAATAAAGCGTAACAGTATAAGTACGAATATTCAATTCAAATGAGAATCTCAATAGCATTTTTATCAATATAATTTCTCAACAACACATTAATCCGAGTCACGAGGCCTCACCATACCGTGCCATACTTTATCAAGTAGCCGGAACAGGAATCTTGGCCCAACATCAGTACCATATTAAAATCTCATGACAACATGTCAACACCATAATAATACCACATGAATCAAATTTAGATTCCAACAATAATTTCCAGATTCCAATTGAATTTAGCAATTCAAATATGAGTCAATAATCACAAGAAAACAAAGGGAATAACTCTCGTGAGATTAAGGAGCATATTTTGTAAAACCCCATACCTTAAAATCATCACATGCATCATCACATAATTTCACCCTCAAAATCTAAACACACCATCACGTTCCTCTCGCAAAAATAATCAAATCTCGTTCTAGCCCAAACTCGAGAAAACACCAAATAAGCCATCTAATATAAGGTTGAAATCTTAAATAAGTTTGGGTCTATGGTTTGTAGATGAAAGGGCGTAATTTTGGAGAGGTCTTCTCGTTGAAAAGTTTGAGAAAAAGTGATTTTAAAAGCCAAGCCATGAATTAGTTTATATATAAAGGATTAAGAGTTTGATTAAGAAAAGAGTTCTAATCAGATACAAACAATAAAAAATTGATTCCAGACGATCGGACCGTTGGAATTGATTGAATTTGGCGGAGAATTAGCTGAAGACGAGAGGAAGCTATCCAAAAAATTTGAGCTCGATCGGACCGTTCAATATTTTTAAATGTTTTTTTTACTGGAGAGTTTTATGTTTTGAGGACTCTTATAGAGTTTTGTGTTTTGAGGACTCTTCTATACAATAAAAATTCAATTAAAACTACATTTTAATTCCAATTCCAATTTCGTTTGAAAATTTATTTTTCAAATATAAAAACCAACATTTTAAATTATAAAATTCAAAATTTTCATTTTTTTTCGATTTCCAAAATTAATTTAAAATTCCAATTTAAAAAATTGGATTGTTTCATACTTCCCCACTAACAAGGAATTTCACCCTCGAAAGTCAACATAGCCTAACACTAAAAAATCAAGCCACACGAACAATCTGCAAAAATCAACTTTAAATGCCTCACATTTAACCTCGATGCCTAACACGACTTATCACCGAAAATTTCTATCTCCAAAGAAAACAAGTCTAACCCGCATGCTAGACCCAATGCCCAAGACCCGAGGGTTGTCATATACCTAAGCTCTGATACCATTCTGTTACACCGCGCCCGCGCCCGGGGAGAGCTTGGGCGGAGCGCGACTCCGATAAAACTAATCAAATTCACAAATCACAAGGTATAGAGCATCTAAAATAAATATCTCAAAATAATATAAGAGAATCCACTAATCTCAGTCTCTTCAAATTAAATACAACCAAAAGTCTCTCGAAATAAAACAACTATCTATATTGAAATAAAATGCTCTATACAAGAAAAATAAATACAAATCTTCCAAATGTATTCTCAAATATTCTTCCCAAAATAATACACGCTAAAATCAATCTCCAATTAGTCCAAAGTGCCCAAAATCCACGCTAAGTTACCACTAAAAGAAAATATGGGAAAGTACACAATACGACAGGAAGGATGCTCAACAAATATATTAGCAGTGAATAAAGCGTAACAGTATGAGTACGAATATTCAAATCAAATACGAATCTCAATAGCCTTTTTATCAATATAATTTCTCTACAACACATAAATCCGAGTCACCAGGCCTCACCATACTGTGCCATACTTTATCAAGTAGTCAAAATAGGAATCTTGGCTGGTGTCCAACATCAGTGCCATATTAAAATCTCATGACACTATGCTCAAATCACAATATAATATATCACAATGAATGAAATTTAGATTCCAACAATTATTTCCAGATTCCAATTGAATTTAGCAATTCAAATATGAGTCAATAATCACAAGAAAACAAAGGGAATAACTCTCGCGAGATTAAGGAGCATATTGTGTAAAACCCCATATCTTAAAATCATCACATGAATAATCACATAATTTCAGCCTCAAAAACTAAACACAATATAATGTTCCTCTCGCAAAAATAATCAAATCTCTCTCTAGCCCAAACTCGAGAAACACCATATAAGCCATCAAATCTAAGGTTGAAATCTTGAATAAGTTTGGGTCTATGGTTTGTAGATGAAAGGGGGTAATTTTGGAGAGGTCTTCTCGTTGAAAAGTTTTAGAAAAAGTTATTTAAAAAGCCAAGCCACGAATTAGTTGATATATAAAGGATTAAGAGTTTAATTAAGAAAAGGTTCTAATCAGATACAAACACTAAAAAATTTATTCTGGAAGATCGGACCGTTGGAACTGGATGGAATTTGGGGAGAATTAGCTGAAGACGAGAGGAAGTTGTTCAAAAAATTTATGCTCGATCGGACAGTTCAATATTTTTAAATTTTTTTTTTTTGTTAGAGAGCTTTATGTTTTGAGGACTCTTAGAGAGTTTTGTGTTTTGCGAACTCTTCTATATAATAAAAATTCAATTAAAACTACATTTTAATTCCGATTCCAATTCCGTTTGAAACAATATTTTTCAAATATAAAAACCAACATTTTAAATTATAAAATACAAAATTTTCATTTTTCTCTGATTTCCAAAATTAATTTAAAATTTTCCATTTAAAAAATCCGGGTTGTTACATTAACTCTACTTCCCAAATAATCAACTAAAACCAACATTATGCTAATTTCTTCAGTGTGTGACACCTCGCCAAATTAAATATTGGGTGATTAGTAATTTATTAAATTAAATCAGAATATCCAGTTGATTCATTCTCAGTGATGATGATGTAAATAGCACCACGACATAAGGTAATGATGTTGTGAATAACACCACTAGATAAGGTGTTGACAAGCTCAAGCAAGTGATAACAATGCGAGCACAAGAGAGTGTATATATGTAGAAGGAGGTGAGGAGAAGAGGATGAACACCTATATGTAAGTGGTTCAGTCAATTAGACCTACGTCCACTGTGAGTGTGTGAGTAATATCACTAAATGAAGGCACTAACGAACATAAATACAATCTCTTAAGATTTATCTCTCTACTATGTAAAACGCCAGAGTTTCAGCTAAGGTTGAATCTTTGGATTCCTTTACAAGGTAGAGGATGACCTCTATATATAGTGCTTGGGGGGTGTAATGTACCCCCCAAGCATGCAATGTGCATGTACAAGAATTTCGAACTAGTATGGGAGAGACACCTGGGTGAACTTTGGTAGATAATGATGACATCAACATTCCCTCATGTGGAGGGAATGATTCAGTTATAATAGATTTGTCCATGTGTTCCAAACCATGCATGTTCTTGTAAATGCTTGGCCTTGCCTTTGATTGGTAGCAACCTCGGCCTAGACGAGTACGTGGTTGGTGAAGTCCAACTATTTCTTTGTCTGAGGTCAATATCCATGATGACCTTAGCCAGGAGGCCTGGCCGAGGTTAGGTATGAGGTAGATATAGCGTCGGCTAGGGACGATGATGATGTTGGAAGATGATTGAGCCCATAAGACATTGCCGATGTCATCTAATGAATGCAATGTTGGCTAAGGCCGATGATGACATTGGTAGATGACTGGACCCATGAGATCTTTCTGACCTCGGCTGATGACTAGCCGAGGTTGATGTATGCGGGGCCGACCTTATGAAAGGTGACCTTGCTGATGGTTGTAATAGGCTTCTGGTCACCTCGATTGTGAGACTGGCCAAGGTTAGTTGCACTAAGTAAGAGGGTGTACTTTGGGCACATCAGTCACCCCTTAGACCTTAGTCTTCTATGTAATTTAAATGACTGAGGGGTATGTAGTTTAGGCCAAGGTCGGATTCCTCTGTGTGCCAATACTTTCTTGACAAATGTCACTTGCTGAAGTGAAGCGTGTGTCCCAAGATGATGTGATCATAGATTTCATTTTGGGTTCCCTAGGGCAATGATGGGCCCTCAAAACTCGTGCCTAATCATTTAGTGGGTTTAAAACCCTTTTTTTTTCTTCCTTCTCTTTCATTTTCCCACCTGAGCTCTCTCTCTCTGCAACTGTAATTTCTTTCAATCTCCATTGCTGGCTATATTTGAAGGTTTATTTTGATTCAAAGCCTCTTGTTTTCTCTTTCACCACTTGCCAGGTATACTTTTTTACCCTTATTTTCCATTTGCAATCATTTTTTTCCCTGCCTGAATTTCTAATGAAGTTTTCTATTTTTCGGTGAGGGTTTCCACTTGTATTGGAGGCTATGAGGCTACATCAATAGTGATTTGAGTGATTTAAGGACATTTATAGGTAGCTCAGAGGTTACTTCAGCCAAAAAATCCTTTTTGAGGTCTCTGGTGAACCTCTGAGCACCTTCTCCGACGACCTAGTTCTTGAGTGTTCTTACTATTATTCATTTGGAAACCTTTCACATTCCTAATTTGATATTTAGTTTAGATTGAATTAAGTTGTTTTCTTATTTGTGGTTGTGGTTTTGAGTCGAAATGTTGTATCATCTCCATTATGCTCATACCCTTGTACCAACTCATAGAAGAGTTCCCATCTCTTCGTGAGAAGACCTTCGAGAAAATTAGGCAAATAGAACTAGCCTAAGAGGAAGCTCGCGGGGCTGAGGCCTTTCCTCTCAGACCCATCTTTCCTCCACATCTGAAGTTTATATACCTTGAGCCAGCCGAGACTGCTAAGCCTGCAGAGGTTCCTGTTGAACCAACACCAATGTCTGAGTCTGAGTCATCCTCCTCAGACCCCATGTCTGTAGACTCTTTTCAAAAGGCTATGGACTAATCTCATAGGCAGGGTGAGGTCCCTGACAAAGTTGAGGTATCGAGTCGTGCCTCATCTCACCACAGTGCTAGTACCTCTCGCCAATCTTTAGATGTTGAAATCATTGGGCCAAGTGTTGCCATTCCACTACCCATTGATGCAATTCCTCTATCGACCGCCACTAAGGCTGAATTTTCTTGGAGGTTTCCTGGCGATGCCCCTTCACCTGCTCTGGCCGATGCTGTTGGGGCTGCTGATGATGGTCAGGAGAGTGATATAGATATGTCTTAGGTGGCCGATATTGAGAGATCCGTCAGTGAGTATGACCTTATAGCTTTTAGGCACCTCTATTCGATAAACTCTTCCATCGCCCTTAGGAAACCTCTGAGGGATGAGAGGGCATTTGACGGCCGAGATAAAGAGATCTGCCTCTATGAGAAGATGTTCAAGTTGGGTTTTCATCTTCCTATACACCCTTCTATAAGAGCCATATTATCCCATATAAATCTATCCCCTTCATAATTATCCCCTAATCCCTAGAGGGTTATGATTAGGGCCATCGTACTTTGGAGGGCTATCCACCACTCAGACCTTCCAGTTAGGGTTTTCATAGGTTTTTACATCCCTTACTCTGCCAAAACAACCTTATCTATTACCACTTCTTAGGTAGGAAGTCAGAGAAGAAAATTCTATTGTTTTCCCGAACCTCAAACCATAACTGGAAACCTCGATATTTCTTTACCTCTGGGGCATGAGAATTTGGTCCCAATGAGGCTGCTAGAACGTCAGTTCCAAGAACTCCTCTGAGATAGGGGAAGGTCTCACTGGCTGCTAAAGATGACCCTAGGCTTAGCCAGGATAATCTTCAAAAGCTTGAGGATCTTCGCGATCAGGGGGAGAAGGGTCTTCTAGTAAAATATGAACATCTGATGAACCCCTACTACCTCTCTCAGACAGGCCTGGGGGGTGGTTCTTTGACAGAGCTTTGTAACTATCATTTTTTACAAGTTATAGCTTGTACTTTTTATATCTCTGACTTACTAACTCAGATATTTGTCTCTTATAGAGTGCCCTAAAGGCATATATAACGAGCTTTGGGAAATGTCTGTTCCAAGTCTAGCAAAGCTAATGTAGAAGAGGGCTGACAAAAATGCTCCCATGCTACCACCAAGAAGAACGTAGGCACATCCCAGGTAGGGCTAGTAATTTTTAACACGATAACCCATTTACGGTACTAACCCGAAATGACCCGAACATGACACGATTAGCTTACATATATTTAAGAGTACCCAAAGCTTATACTCAAATCAAAATTAACGTGACCCGAAAATGACATAACTAACTAGAATTGCCACCCCTAATCCCAGGACAATGTTACCAAAAAGAGGAAGACCACGAGCATATGAGGCTAAGAAAAACTCAGAGAAGGGATAATGCCATTCCCATCTCTATAAACGATGCCCTAGCATCTCGTCTTCCTCAATTGAAGATCAGCGATAATCTCATTGGACACAGTCTAAAGGCCGTATCAGTGCAGTAATGACTGAAGAGGATAATCATTTCTTATGCTCCTTGGATGTCCCGTTGCTAGACGAGTTTACCCTCTATAGACCAATTCGGGTATTAGTTCCCCGAAGTGTAACCTAAACATTTTCATATTATAACTCATGTGCTTATACATCTGACCTTCTGCTGCATGGTATCTTATCCATGCACCGTTTTGTTGATTAGACCCTGAAGAAGTTGCCCCTCATAAAAAAGGGTGAAGAGGCTCGAAAGGTTCAAGCCTCTTTGAATGCAAAGGTTGAACGTCTGTAGGAAGTGCTGAAGGAGGTTGACAAGATGAAGGAAGTTGTTAAGAAAAGAAAGAATGATATATCCAAGCTTCAAAAGGATCATAAGGTAGCCCTGAAGGCTAAAGATGATGCCCTTCAATCTAAGGTGGGTGTTGCAATTAAGGCAGCTTTAGAAGATGTTGTGGAGAATATCATCGAAGACTATAAGGTCTCTGATGAATTTGTGAGTTTTGTCTTTGAATACCTTAAAAGAGGTATCAAAGCAACTAACAAATGGGCAGCATCTAAGGAGAAAGAGTCAGGGAGTCTGATTACCTCATACTTTGAAGGTTTAGGCTTTGGTGACCCCCGGCTTGCTCAGGCCTTGCAAGAGGTTGAGGAGGTCGATGTTGCACCTGCTGTGACTTCTCCCCTAGAAGTCAGTAAGACTAAAGATGTTAATCCTCAGGATGATTTGGCCGAGGTGACCAACGTCGGCTATAAAAATGCAGAGTCTTAGTCTTTATGAATATTTTAAGTTGTAATTTTTGTTTCTAATTATCTGTACCTCTTAAGTTTTGTGAACTCAGATTACATCTTGGTTCATCTGATTTGTAACTGATTTGTAACTGATTTCTAACTAACTTGAATGTTGTTCAATGGTGATCATTAATCCCATCTTATTCAGATTATATTGCTTCTTTCAATGCTATGTTTGAATGTCTTACCTATTCTTGTTTAACGTCTGAGGTCACCATATAATGATGTTTATCTCATTAATTTCACTAAACTAATAATGTTTTACCTCATAATTTTCACCAAATTAATGATGTTTAACGTTTCAGGCCACCATATAATGATGTTCAACCTAATAATTTCCACCAAATTAATGATGTTTAAGGTCTGAGGTCACTATATAATCATGTTCACCCTCATAATTTTCACCAAATTAATGATGTTTAAGGTATGAGGCCACAATATAATGATTTTCACCCTCATAATTTTTGCCAAATTAATAATGTTTAAGGTCTGAGGTCACCATATAATGATGTTCACCCTCATAATTTTCACCAAATTAATGATGTTTAAGCATATCATAGAAGTATCAGGACAATATTGCTCTTTTCATTAATATCCTCTTTATGAAATGATACATATATTACAAAGAAAACAACTGTAACATCATATGTAATATTTTTTCAAGTGGTCCGCATTCCAAGGATTAGAGAAAGGTTCTCCTTCGAGATTTTCTAGTGGGTTGGTACCAGGAACAACCTCGTCAACTAATATGTAAGGACCATGCCAATTTGGGTGGAGCTTATTTGCCTTCTGCAACGTCTTCTTTAGGACTAGGTCTCCCACAGTTATAGGCCTTGATTTCACCCTTTGGTTGTAGAACTTAATAGCTCTCGACTGGTAGGCTGCCTGTCTAATCTCCGCATCTTGTCTTCTTTATTCAATCAAATACATATAAAGTATTCTCTCTTCTCCATTCCTCTGAGGGTCATAGGTCTGAAATATATGAGTGGGAAGTCCTACCTCCAAAGGGACGACACCTTCTGAGCCATGGGCTAACATAAATGGGGTCTCTCCCATAGGTGTCCTTATTATCGTCCTATTGGCCCATAATACGGCGTATACCTCCTCTGTCCATCTCCCTTTGGCCTCTTCCAACCTCTTCTTCATCCCATCAAGGATTGTTCAGTTTGTAACCTCGGTCTGACCATTTGCTGGGGTTGGCCAGGAGACGAGAAGAACTACTTGACCCCCACTCTTTCACAGTATTTTTCTAAGGAAGCATTCTTGAATTGGGTTTTATTGTCTGAGATGAGGGTGTTTGGAAGACCATACCTGCATATGATGCTCTTCCAAATGATCTGGAAGGTCTTCTCTTCTATAATTATGATCATTGTCTCATCCTCTACCCATTTGGAGAAGTAATCAATTACCACTACTAAGAATCGATAGTTGTTCGCAGCTCTTGGCAAGGGTCCTACTAAGTCAAGACCCCATACTGCAAAGGGCCAAGGTGAGCTGATTGAAGTCATAGGTCGATGAGGGATGGTGGAGAATCTCTGGCACTTATCGCATTTCTTCACATAAGCATCATCATCTTTGCCCAAGGTCGGCCACCAGTACCCCTGAGTAATTATCTTTTTAGCCAGTGGCCTCCCTCCTATGTGACTTAAATATGAGACCTCATGTACATCTTATAAGATGTGAGGAACCACTGAAGAGTGGACACATCTGAGAAGAGGGAGTAGGATCCCCTTCCTATAATTGAGAACTTGGCAGCCCTGAAGCTCAGCTTTCTCCTTTCTAACTTTAATTCGGGCAGCTCCCCCAATCTGATGTATCTGATAAGAGGGTCCATCCATGAGTCTCCCATATTCAAATTGAGTCAAGTTTTGGCAACCTCTTCTTCTTCAATGGTTGGCTTGAGCAAAATCTTAAATGGTATTGTTCTTCTTATGTTTGCCTTTATTGCTGAGGCCAACCTCGCGAGTGCATCGGCTTGACTGTTGTCTTATCGAGGTATCCTCTTCATCTTCACTTCCTTGAAGCTTTCTAGCACCATTCTCACCCTCTTCAGATATTTGGCCATCCTTTAATCTTTTCCCTCATACACCCCCAGGATTTGGTTAATAACTAATCTTGAGTCACTATGGACTAGGAGTCGGCCAACGCTAAGGAATTTTGCCAAGGAGAGACCTACTATCAATGCCTCATACTCTGACTCATTGTTCAAAGCTTTGAAATTGAACCTCAATGCATATTCAATGTCGGTACCATCTGGTGCTAACACTATCAGGCCTGCTCTGCTTCAACTTTCACAAGATTCCCCATCAATGAAGAGGTTCCAGATATCTTTAATTAAAGAGAAGCTCCCCTCTAACAATATTTCGTTCTTGAAGAGGTACCTATCTTCCTCATTCTCAACTACTCTTTTTTCTGTCCTTCTTGACCCAACCTCATCCGGATCTTGGAAGATATTTATGTTTGGTTTGTGAGCAGCCCTCTAACTAATTTTAACCTTAACCTCTTCCAAGGTAAACTCTGCTACAAAGTCTACAAGTGCTTGCGCCTTGCTGGAAACCTTCGGTTGATAAATAATGTCATACTACCCCAACTCAATGGCCCATGTCATCAACCTGCCTGACTTCTCAGGCTTATGGAGGACCTGTCTAAGTGGGGAATCAATGAGGACAACCATAGAGTGGGCCTGGAAGTATGGGTTCATCTTCCTAGAAGCATGTATCATAAGATAAGCTAATTTTTCCATTCGAGGTTACTTTTGTTCAGACCCTTGAAGAGTTTTACTATTGAAGTATACTTCCCTCTGCACTCCATCATATTCTCTTATATAGGTTTAACTAATGGATGATTCTGAAACTACTAGATATACATACAACCTCTCCCCCATAATGGGCCGAGATAGGAGTAAGGGAGATCCAAGGTAAGACTTGAGCTCCTTGAAAGCTTTGTCGCATTCCTCATCCCATTCGAAGGCCTTTTTAGGAACTTTAAAAAAGGAAGACACTTATTTATAGCCCTTGAGACGAACCTATTAAGGGCAGCAACTCTTTCGGTTAACCTCTGAACGTCTTTAATAGATCTGGGTGTCTTCATTTCTAGCAAGGCTTTGATCTTTTTAGGGTTGGCTTCTATTCCTCTCTGATTGATGATGAATCCCAGAAACTTTCCTCCTCCTACCTCGAAGACACACTTGGTTAGGTTGAGATGAATCCTGTATTTGTCCATGGTGTTGAATATTTTTTCAAGGTCGACCACGTGAGTGTCGGCCTTTAGGCTCTTTGTCAGAATGTCATCCACATACAGTTCCATGGACTTACCTATCTTATCCTCAAACATATTATTTACAAGACATTGGTAAGTAGACCCAGAATTCTTAATCTTAAAGGGCATGACTTTGTAGCAATATGTCCCCTTTTCTGTGATGAATGTTGTCTTCTCATAGTCTTACGGGTTCATAAAGATCTGATTATACCCGGAGTAAGCATCCATGAAGCTCATGAGCTCATGTCTAGATATGGCATCCACGATTTGATCAATACGAGGAAGGGGGAACTATCTTTTGGACAAGACTTATTTAAATCAGTGAACTCTACACACATCCTCTATTTCCCATTTTCCTTTGGCACTATGACTGCATTGGACAACCACTCAGGGTATATGACGTCCCTGATGAACTTGGATTCTTCAATCATTTTGACCTCTTCGCTGATGATGTCATACTTCTCTCTTGAGTATACGCTTATTCTTTGATTGATGGGCTTAGTGTCTTCCATAACATTGAGTTTGTGGCACATGACCTCAGGGCCAATACCTAGCATGTCTGCATGGCTCCAGGCAAAAAAAATTTGTCTCTTCCTCAAAAGCTTCACCAGCTCTTCCCTGATCTTAGGTCTTAGGGCTTTACCGATTTGGATAGTTTTTTATGGCTCTTCCTCATTGAGGACGATGGATTCTACCTCTTCCGCGACCTCTCCCTTCTTGAGCTTTATCTTATCTCTAGGATCAAGTGTGTCGATATTGTAAGTGGTTGCTGCCTTCTAATGAGCCTCTCTCTCTTCTACAGAGTTGAAATAGCATTCACGTGACGATGTTTAGTCACCTTTTAATTCTCCTACTCCATAGGGAGTCGGGAATTTTAGCATTTGGTGGATCGTTGAAGGCACGACCTCAAATTACTTGAGGGATACTCTTCTTATGATGAGGTTGTAAGATAAGAAGACGTTCTCAGCTATCACAAAGAAATTGATTTTTTTGGTCAACCTCTTAGGCCACTCATCTCCCATTCTTATATCCATCTCATACATGCCCAATAGATGAACCTTTTCTCCGCTGAAGCTAATCAAAGGATGATGATAAGGGATAAGACTAGCCCTGCTGAGGCCCAGGATCTTGAAATATGGCGAGAACATTGCATTTGCTGAACTTCCCTCAACAACGAAGATTCTCTTCACCTCACATCCATTCACCCTTGTAGTGATTACAAGAGGGTCATCGTGTGGAGCTAAGATACCTCTGAAGCCAAGTCGTGAGAAGCCAACTATAAGAGTATCCATATCTACCTTCTTTCACTTCTCGTGTTTAACATCTGTAGTGGCCAAGTTAACAACCTCGGCCTTAGTGACTGCCTTGGCCTCTTCCATATGGGCCTTTCGATCAGTGACCTCTGAACCTCCTCCTCCTAGTCCTCTGCAGATGGTGTTCACCCCAAAAGAGATCATACTAACTCTCTTCATCGGGATATTATCATCTTTTGATAGGAGATCAGGGTCATCATCGTCATCATCTGAGTCCTCAGCTCTCTGGTAGGGGCATCTTTTTGACATCTGTCATTTCTCTTGTTTTTAGGGTCATCTCTTCCTCCCTTATAAGCTCTACCATCCACATACTTCCTGAGCTTTACAGACTTCAACATCTTCTCAATCTCATCCTTCAGGGCTAAGCACTTGTCAGTCAAATGACCATGGTCTTGGTGGAACTCGCACCACAGATTCTTGTTCCTCTTATGCGTAGGAGACTTCACCTTCTCCCGCCATCTCAGGGACCTGTCATTCTTTATTTTATTAAGGATGTGTTCGCAGCTCACATTTATAGGAGTGTAGTGTGCAAACTTTTCATCTGCAGCTCTCTTCTTTCCATCCTTCTTCCTTTGTAATTTCTCGCTGCTCCTTCAATTCTCATCCTTATAGTTTGCAACCATTGCTTCTTTAACGTTCATGATTCTACCAGCTACTGCTAACAGCTTGGCCATAAACTCAGGAGGGTCTTCAGTAAGCTTCCAAAGTAACTTCCCCTTCTGAAGTCCTCCTATACGGACAGTCATAGCTATAGTCTCTTCGTAATCTTCAACCTCCAACTTTTCCTTATTGAATCTTGCAATGTGGTCTCTAAGGCATTCATTCTTTCCTTATTTTACGTAGAGTAGATGGGTTGTCTTCTTCGGAGGTCGTACTCCAAAATAAAAGTTTTGTATGAACCGCTCATCCAAACCCTTAAAGTTCTCCACATAATTTTTAGGAAGAGAAATGAACCAAATATGCGCAGCTCCCGTCAAAGTGCTTGAAAAAGCGCACCTCATCTCAAGAGGGATTGAATAAATGTCCGCTGCAGACTGATACATCTTAATATGATGTATTGGGTTAGTACTTCCATCATACTTGGGAGACACCGTTGGTGGTTTAAATTTAGCAGGGGTTGGAAAGCTTACAATTGTTGCCACAAATGGGGAACCCTCTGAGAATCCCCTTTATAGTGGGTCTCAGATTTTTATGAGGTTCCCTATCTTCTCTTCCAACCGTTGAATGGAGTCATTTCATGGTTTAGCAACGTCGGCCTGACCGAGGTTACCCCCATCCACCTTCAAGGGTTGAACTGAGGGTTCTCTAGCTGTTGCACAACGTTGGTTATTGACCTCTTGGCCATAGTCTCAACCATGTACGGGTCGTCCAGGGCAAGGCCGATGTTCACCATATTCCCTCTGTGAGCCCACTGCACTTCTTGACCTGGATAACCTCTGCCTCTTATCATTAACTAGGCTAAGCCTTTCAAAAGCCGACCCTCTACTCAAGCGATCAAAAGCTGATCCTCTTTGTTGAGCATCACCAACCTCGGCTCTTCTTACTCCGCAGCCTCGGCTCTGCTGTATAGGGCGTACTGTGTTGTCTGAAACCTCATATGTCTCCTAATAGTCTACTGGGGCATTTTTTGCTTCAATGTCATCGTACCTATCCTCAGGGCAAGGGTTTCCTAGCCTCCCCAGACGTAATCACCTAGGGTCAACAACGTCCCTCTTCCACTATGGTATAGGTTGGTCCTTTCGCGGTGCCTGGGGTAGTCCCCTGGCCTCAGGATGTGATTGAGCATCTACTGGAGTAATCATTTCCGGTGAGACCCTAGGTGGTCTCATCATATTTTGTCTTAGCTGGGAAAACTTTTTTCCCCCTAACACAAATTGAACTCCATAATTTCAGAATAAAATTCATAATCTTCAGTATAGGCGTAAGGTCGCCTCAAATATTTAATCAGTTCACAACATCTTCTCCCTAAATCCCCATCAAGTCCAATAATAAAACACTGGCGAAGATAAAGTTATTCAAGGTGATGACAACCATCAAGAATGGCTTGCAGGCCATCACTTGTCATTGTATTTCCAAATAGTTGAAGGTGGCGTAATTCAGGCATGTTCTCTGCAATAGTCAGAGGCTCTTCGTTGCATTCAATATTTAGGCGTTGAAATTTTTACTTGTTCCATTTGAATGACTTCAGAAGAGGGCAATAACGTCCAAAAGCTACGATATATCATACTATATGGCATGTCTGAAGTTACTCCAATAATAGTAGTTTCTTGACCACTTCACTCAAACCTTCACTTGAACATTATGGCAGTGAACAAGTTCAAGACATGTCATCTCACTTGATCTCTGATAAATGTAGTGGAGTAACTTATCGGTGCTAAAATGGTCAACTTGGATGGTGGGTAAACTGATCCTTCATTGCTTGTTGGGTTGCAGACAAGGACCTTAAGGTTGCTTCCACCTCATCCATTTCGGACTGGGGTGGTGCTTGCCTGGAACTGGGTCCCCCAACACCAAATGGTGGAGGAGTTGGAGGTAACTCCGGTGCCATATGTTAGGACTAAACTTTCAATGAAAATATTAGAGATATTAAATACCTTAAAGGACCCTTTTCAATGGCGAAACGACCTCTCAAGAAAGGTGAGTCCTAGTCCACCACCAGAGTCTCCAGTGAGGTTAAACTGGAAAAAGGAAGAGATGAATCTTCTCTTTCCCACAGACGGTGCCAAAATGATGACACTGTGAATATCACCACCAGATAAGGTGTTGACAAGCTCAAGCAAGTGATAACAATGCCAGCACAAGAGAGTGTATACATGTAGAAGTAGGTGAGGAGAAGAGGATGAACACCTATATGTAAATGGTTCAACCAATCTAGACTACGTCCATTGTGAATGTGTGAGTAATATCACTAAATGAAGGCACTAACGTCCATAGATACAATCTCTCAAGATTTATCTCTCTACTATGTAAAATACTAGAGTTTCAGCTAGGGTTGAATCTTTGGATCCCTTTACAAGGTAGAGGATGACCTCTATATATAGTGCTTGGGGGGTGTAATTTACCCCCAAGCATGCAATGTGAATGTACAAGAATATTGAACCAGTATGGGAGTGACACCTGGCTGAACTTTGGTAGATAATGATGACCTCAATATTCCCTCACGTGGAGGGAATGATTTGGTTATAATAGATTTGTCCATGTGTTCCAAACCAAGAATGTGCTTGTAAATGCTCGTCCTTGCCTTTGATTTGTAGCAACCTCATCCTTGATGAGTACAAGGTTGGTGAAGTCTGACTATTTCTTTGTTTGAGGTCAATATCCATGATGAACTCGGCTAGGAGGGCTGGCCGAGGTTAGTTATGAGGTAGGTGTAGCGTCATCTAGGGCCGATGATGATGTTGGCAGATGATTGAGCCCATGAGACATTTCTGATGTCGGCAGATGAATGCAATGTCAACTGAGGCCGATGATGACATTGGTAGATGACTGGACCCATGAGACCTTGTTGACCTCGGCTGATGACTAGCCGAGGTTGATGTATGTAGGGCCGACCTTATGAGAGACGACCTTGCTGATGGTTGTCAGAGGCTTCTGGTCACCTCGGCTGTTAGACTGACCGAGGTTAGTTGCTCTGAGTAAGAGGGTGTACTTTGGGCATATCACTCAGCATCACTGTCGAAAACACAATTTCCTCATTAATTCACCTATAATTAATTAAGCTAGTGTCAAAAACTTTTCCATTTTTAAATTAATTAAAACCATTCCACAAAGCGTAGGAATAATAGATAACATCACATCAAAACTGAACAAGACCAAATATGACTGGAATAACTCTCCAGTTAAAAATATTTCATTACCATCAAATAAAACTGATATCAATAGTACTGACATCAATGATTATAATCTCTTGAATAAAAATGAAATAACTAGAATCCTCGACGTCAAGCCCAAAATTAAAGTAGACACTACAGACGTATGAATCAACGAAATCAAAGATTCTAAAAAAATCTTCCTCTCTAGCAGCTATAACTCGTCAAGATATCCATATTCTATGCCGGCATCCCTGATACTAGATAACTGATATACAAGATACAATAGAGAAGAGACTGTGCAAGGAAAAGGGTCAGTGCCCGACTATAAAATATTTTAAAAATAGCAAGTTCTTAACAAGTACAATTAAGCAGGTATTATGTACATATTAGATTCTCGGTCTCCCTCTTGAGAATTCTCACCTCTCATCTAGTGTGCACGCCTAACATACATTATTATCTCCCAAATTAAGGTTTTCAATTAGGATTTTATTCCATATCATTTCCCCGTATTTCGCACATAATACGTATGATAATTGAACATATTCATTTCTCTTTAATATGAACTAGGCTTCCACAACTTCAGATTAAGTATTCACTTACATAATAAAATCAAATCTCATTATTCATTTTTTATCTACTTTTCACACAGTAGATTACTTCATAATATATATGTTAATCTACAAATTTCACACAGTAGATTACATCACCGTATATATAGTTTAATCTACAATTCTCCTCTATTGGATTACGGTACAATATATATATATATATATATATATATATTCATCACACTATTATATATACTAATTGTAACACCCCGTGTTTTTATTAATTAATTTAATTAATTAATTGAAATATTTGAGAAAAATAAAATTTTCAATTTAATGATATTTTTTACTAAATTATGTTGGTTTTAATTTTAGAAGAATAAAACATCAAGATGAATTGAAATCGGATTTAAAATGGATTTTTAATTGAGTTTTTAATTATTTTTCCCTTATAGGCATTTTATGGGGGAACTACCACCAGACCTCTAGGGTCCATCGATCGACCCTAGGAGTCGATCGATTAACTATGCCCAGATTTTGAGTCGGTGAATTATATTTTAGAGTTTGAGTTGGGTTAGGATTACTAATTAGTATTTAACGATTCTAATTCGTCA
Organism: Sambucus nigra; assembly: GCA_949130495.1. NCBI lineage: Eukaryota > Viridiplantae > Streptophyta > Magnoliopsida > Dipsacales > Adoxaceae > Sambucus > Sambucus nigra. Next base: position 272,613,270 of record OX422221.1, on the reverse strand, counting down.
GGGGACTTCTCATTATCATTTTTTCCCAAGTTTTTCACCAGAGAAATCTTCCAAAAGTTTTTCCTCTCCACCATATTCCTCAACCTCCAACATAATCAAGTTTTTTGTCACAAGTTTTTAAGGCTTAATTGGGGGTTTTTATGAAGTTTGTCCAAGAACAACTCTTTGCTAATTTTTCGAGATGAATCTAGATTTCTAATCATATTTTCAAATCGATCTTCACTCAGGCATGAATACTCTATTCATTTCCTTTAGTACTATATGTTTTAAGTGTCGCCTAAACCCTTAATCATATGTTTTTTTATTAAAATCAATTAGTAACTTAATTAGAGAAAGTGGACACTTGAATTTTGGGACTGTTTTTATGAAAGTTTTTAATATGTTTTAATCTTTGAAACCCTTGGGTGCGTAGGTTAGGTTTTAGTGTTTTAGCGGTGTAGTTTATCATGTAGAGTTTTTATGGGATTATTTATATGGTTAATGGGACGCGCTCACAATTATAAAAATATGGCGTATAAAAGAGTACGTTTTTTTTCATATTGAATAATATCGCATGTTGATTAATTTGACATTATTGAATAGGATGAATTATGTTGAAAATAATGACGGTGCTATTAATTGAATCAAATTAAATTGGAACTTTATGATTATATTGTCATGCTGTCTTTATGATTTATGATATTGTGTGGATTATTATTATTCACTTTTGCCACCACGGGGACAAGGGGGGCTTTTGGGTAGTCTATTGGTCACCTCTATTGGTATGAAACTAGTGGGTAGGCCTAGGTTAAAATTTATACTTTCTAGGTATGAGACTAACTTGTGTAAATTCGTGGGAATTTTATATTTCGGGGTGGGGCAGATTTTTTATGATATACTGCCTTTTCGTTAGCCTAGGCATGTGACTAGGACGTGTTTTATATTGGTCATGCATCAAATATGTAGGATAGGACGCATGTGTACTTGGGGACACCTAGGTATGGGACTAAGGGGTATTTTGAGGATCTCACATCGATTAAAAGAGTGGGGTATTTTATAAATTGAGAAATTGAGAAAATGAGAATTAATGCCTAAGATAAAAATAGGTATTAAAATTTGTGACGACATAATATGTCAGAGACCGACAGTTTAAACGGGTCAGCGGACAATTTATGTCGTGTTGTGTGTGAAACCTTGTCATGGGGTGGGGTCTACAGTTTAAACGGATCAGAGGCCATTTAATAAGGGGAAGTGTGACACTTTGGTGGATTACCACCCAGGACGGGAGGTTTACCATAATAAAAAGTGAGAACAATAATAAATTTAGGTTAATTTAATTAAATTAACATTGTGGGACTTGGAAATTTAAAATCATATTGGTATGTTTTTTAAATGGGAATTTCTGACGATAATTAGTTTTATACTTATCGCGTTTAATTAAAATATTCAATTGTGATATTTATTGCGTATAATGCTACTATCTAGAATCATGGATCCTATTTGGAGGGAGTAGTGTGTATTCATGCTCGGGGCTCTGACCTCTGACCTCGTGCGTTGACTAACTTTTCAGGATAAGTATTGGAGAAGCTGCAAAGGATTATCGGAGTTTATCGTTTGGAGGTGCAGTTGGAGTTCATTCATTTTGTTTCTTTATTTAGTTAGAATTTCTTTTCAACCGTGTTTCACTATGAGACTTAATTTGGGGTATTATTGGTCCATTCGGTTCCAAAGTTGTTAGAGGATTTTAGTTGGATTATTTACAATTGGTTAATTACTTAGTTTTAATTAGCATTATTGGAGATTGGATTTACTTGGAGTTTTGGAATGTGATGGACCTTTTACCGCTCAGTTGGTTATTATCGTTTTGGGAATAATTTAATTACTTATCTTGTGGATTGATGTATTTATGTCTCATATTTGTCTCGTGCTAAGAATGGTATTTTTTTTACTCACGTCCGACATGGTTAGATGGCGGTGGTTGGCCTCCCCGTCTGTCGGATTTTACGGGGTGTGACACTTATATAGCACCTCCTAGGCACACATGTAGTGCATACATACTCTACAATCATGTCCTGATATGTCTCTCGCTGTATAAAGGACTACTGGTTTGGCGTCTCCCACGAAGTATAAATAACATAACACACATTTTGGAGGTGAGCATACTACCTAGCCAAATGGGTCACGCACATACCTATGTTCCCATTCAACCGTAAAAACTATAATTTACACCGATAGATCGTGTCCAAGGTCATATGGTCAAGGTATGAATCTAAATCCCCCCAAGTAGGCTCATCAGGATAAGATCATCCAAAATGCGAAATCTCCGACCCGATAGCAATCAGCGTAGGTATGGCATACACACAATAAATAATAGTATAGGTATTCACCCTACATATATATAATAACAATAGGGAACACACACAACCCATATAAATATTTCCATATGTAGCAGATTTATCTCCAATATCCTACGTATTTACAGATTATGACTTTACTTCTCAAATTATATTCTCGAGCTTCTCTAATCACTCGAAGGGTAATCATTTATTCCTCATATAAATTCATTAGGTAATCACTCACATCCTACAAGTCCATGTTATCACTAAACCTAAATTTCTATGAATTAAAATCATCTTCAATTAGGTTTATTTCTCGATAATCCCTAATTCAATCTTAACCCTTTTATTTCATCTATTAGGGTTAATCCTACATAATCTTAAGGTTATGCCTGTAATAATAACAATATTACTACTGGTCTTAACCTTAAATCATCATATATTCCATTTTAATCCCAATATATATATATATATATATATATATATATATATATATATATATATATATATATATATATATATTTCAATGTAATGAATTTAATTCACATTCATTAATTTCTCTCATACATCTCATACCAAATAATATTTTTCGGGTTTTAAGCATACCCTACTGCCCTCCTCTAAGCCCCAATTTGTTCAATTAGTCATCACAAAATATTTCTCAAAGTTGGGAATTAAACAAATATTTAAATAGGAATTAAATCACATTTCCAAGGGGAGTCGATCGATCAACTGTTCCTGGTCGATCGATCGATATTCTTTATTCGATCAATCGATCAATCAGATATTTGCCCAGATTCTGCATATGCTTACCTATGGGGTTTTACATTTTTCAATCATCAAAACCATTATCGATTAATCCTCAAATCCACATACTTCATCCCAAATGATATATCAAGGTGTATAAATGATTTCTAACATTTAACAACATAAATTCATCAAGAAGTTTCAATTAAACCATGTTATTTCCCTTAAAATTCATAAACTTCTTATTTTATCATTTCTCCAAGAACAACATTTAATGCCAAATTTTCTTCACCAAATGATTCCCAAATTTCATCGATGAAACTATATATTCAAAAAGTGATTAATCCTACAGATTTCTCATTTCAAGGAATCAATTTAAAATCACCATACTTTATATTTGAATCATGAAACTTTTCAGAATTTTCAAAACAACCCAACATGGACAATATACATGCTAGAATTTGCAATAGTTAATCGCTTGCCTTTAGATTATAGGTCTGTACCGTTGAAGAAGAATTACATCCTCAACGAATTTTCTTCCTCAATATTCACTCCAAATTATTTCTTGCACAAATTCTTCAAATCCTCCCCTTAGGCTCTTGAAATTCTTTCTCCATTCTCTCCATTTTCTCTATAACTCTCTGTATAATTTTCTCAACCTTTGGGTTTGTGAAAGTGACTATTCCCTAAGCCCAACCTTTGATTTTAAAGGTGAAATCCCGTTTTTGGCTTTTCACCTACCATTAAGAAAGCCGAAAGTCACCTAAATAAGTCTTGATTAATCTAAAAAACTACCAAGACCCGAACATAACCCCCAGGTACTCAATTGTGACTATTTAAACCCTTCCGAACACTTTGGTGTAGTCAAAATGGCCATTCGGATGACATAAACATAATTTACTTTTCATTCTATTTAATTATAGTCTCGACACGACTCACACGCGCATCCCAACTTAATTAGCAAAATTGTCGTATTCATCACTCGTAATAATTTTATAAAAATCACAATCATGTGTAAAGTCATAATCGTATATATTACTTTTAATCACAAGTAATATTCAACACAATTCATATATTATTTTATTCTCAAGTAATATTTAAATCCGAATTAATTTTTAATTATCCCACAATTAATTCTAATTAAACCCGTTTTAAAGTCATTAAAAACACGCGGTGTTATATACTTCCCCCCTTACAATGGAATTTCATCCCGAAATTCGGAAAAAGTATAGCAGATAAGAATAACTCTGGCTATATGTTGCGCATTGCATCCTCGCGCTCACAAGTAAACTACTCTGTACCGCCCATACAGTACGCTATCAAATACCCTTAGTTATGAACACCTCACATATGTTAATTTTTAAATTCCAAGTTACCTTGTCACGTAGGTTCTTGTCCAAGCCTTACCGTTTAAGTTTCACTACTTAAACTTATTATAGATATTCACTATCTAGCCTTCTACTATTCACACTTTAGTAGATTATTCGTTCCTTGGATGAATACGATCTCGTCTCGTGATGATCGCACATAAGTAGATTCTTACGCAGTATATATTTTACACACACTATATACTATAAGTGTCAACTCATCTCTGATCTTCGGAATGGTACCTGATCCCCCTCCTTTAACAAACGAGAAGGAGAACAACGAGGCTTACCGGACCATACCTCAACTGGAACCATGCCCAAAGTGAACTTATATGAGTTATTGTACGCAAACGACACTAGTGGAAGGGATTACTCTCGTCCTCCCCTAAGATCCAAGGGTACACATATAATTTATTCTCCAACATCTGATTAGTCCGCTTGTTCTACCCATTCGTCTGCGGATGATAGGCCGTACTCAATCACATCTCCGTACCTACGACCTCATGAAAAACTCTCTGAAAATCGAAAGATAAGAATATTGTCCCAATCGGACACGATATCAAACAGTACCCAATGTAACCTAACTATATAAGTTATAAAGATGAGTGCATATTGTCCCGTATTATGATCAGTCCTAACTGCCATAACATAAGCAACTTCGGTCAACCGATCCACTATCACCCATATAGGATCGTAACCCCTTTCGCAATAAAATCCTTGGAAATACTCTCTCATTACTAATTAGTAATACCTAACGATTGAAGAAACCCCAGTTGGTTTCGGATGGTCCACCCTTTACTAATAGACAGGTGACCCATTATAAAATAATTTAGTAATATTTCCCTTCATTACACCCCATCTGCACTGTCATTTATAACATGATACCTCTTATATTTTCTCAAGTGTACCTCTAACCGTGATCCATGTGACTTTGCCTCACCGTGTGTGACAAGTCCTTCCCCTTGCTTAGTTTCTCGTCAAACGTAAGCCTTTGACAAATCTTACAGAATAAGCTTCGACTTTCTCGACTAGATGTTATCGAATTTCCAGGTCAATTATAATCTATTGTCGGATACAATACTTTAAATTACCTAGGGCACCCATACAACCTATATCTCTCACATTATTGCACAATCAATTCTTGCGCATTCGGCATGCTTTTATATACATGATGTAACCATTATGTACTAGTTTTCTTGTTAGAACTAGGCGACTCTTCTCGCCTTAAGTCATAGTGGAATATCAACCTTCAATTATATTTTTGTAAATGTATAATGATCAAAGTATGAAACACAATGTACTATCGACCAAACTTATCTCCAACTCCCAAAGTTTGCTAGTTTCATGCGTGGGATGTCTCGCAAAGTGAAATCCAAACAAGGAACCCCCCGATACACTACTACCTAACATAGTGGGTTATTGAGATCCGTAAGGACCTCAGTCCATATTATATACCTTCCCACCATCTCCGCATGTCCCTCAGAATTAACATGAAACATGGCGCTCTCACCATCTCAAGTTCGCGCCGCTATATATATAACGAGTTATATATCGCTGCCCGATAAAGAACACATTGTATCCTGAGTCACATCAGTAAATAAATCCCTAAGCACCGGGATCACATATAACTAGACAACATACTCGATGAGGTCTATGATACCATGAAACTTTCATTTATGTACATATATATAGACCCAACCCTATTTCAGGTGGCGCCTCACAAAAGTAATATTACTCACCCGGAGTATCCAACACGATAGTCTTATCACTCAATCTACTATCATTCAAAACATTCAATAATTATGACTACACATTACCATAATAGGCTCTTCATGATAACTCAAAGCGGTAGTAAATTATAACGATAAAATATGCTCGTAGTGCTCACCCGGCTCGCTCACGCGCGATATTAAAAATCCCGAGACTCATGCTAAATACATTTATAACCAGACTGTCAAAACTAACGTACCCACTAAACTCGACTCTCATGCGAATGAATTCTTTACTCATAAGGATGAAACATAACTTCACTAATCTTTACCTAATCGTAGGGCCCTAACACATAGCTTCCAACACGACCCATGAGTATCTACAATCGTTATACATCTAGGATTCCATCCAATAGTTACCCCTTTCTCGTAGTGGGTAAATCATTATGATATGTGGATTACACACCCATCATTAAAACGTTGGCCAAAATCTCGAGGCCTCAATTATGGCCTTACTGGAATCCATTTTTCTTCCTAGGCTCGTGAACCTCGTAATATGATGTGTTATTGTTACCAAGGACTCTTCTAGTCCTGCCTAAACCTTCTACTCTCGGATTGTAAGTTTCTGGGTATAATTTTCTTGATGCAATTCCGCCGAAAATCTCACTCCTCTAGTTCTTATGCCAGACTGGTATGGTTTACCATGCCCAAACCTATCGGTCACATTTCTCAACGTGGACACATTCAACACTGGTAGTCCAACTTTGTACACGTAGGGAAATTTTCTGAGCCATTTTCCCATAACAAGTCCCCCTGACCATTTTGGAATGTCCTTCCCTCGAACTTGGCAGTCCTAGCTCCTAATTTCTATTTTCATCGTTACATCGACTCCATGGAACACATTATCGACCCCGCTAGTCTTGGTTGAATTCATTGCGGCTTAGTAAGGACTTAGATAGGTTCCCCTACTGGGTATACCTTCCGAAAATGTTTCACTATCACCATTGAATTTAATTTTGTCCTTCAGCTAGGTTTTTCCAATCCTTCGAGCTTCCCTTCTTTTGAAAGCGGTTACAAATTCCTTAACAGCATTGTCCCTAGTCTACTTCATCATATTTATCACCCATACTTTAGTATTTATCTCATGAGACCTTTCACAATAATGAACTCTTCTTATCTTCTATACACCCCTTAGTCGTTGGGTAAGGAGTTCGTTAAGCAAGTTGACTGCTCTCTCGAGTTGGGCTTTCTTTCTTGCCTATAAAATAAGTTTCAAAATTCTTTCACATCCCAATAAAAGCCGCAGATGGATGATTTCACTCTTGACCCATACACAAATTTCTCATTTTAGCTTCACACATTCTTCTTTATAAGTGATGTATAACTCTCATCACTTTAAATTGCTCCTATGAGAAACAAATTCGCTCAAAATTTTCAAATCCTGGGTGTTACTACACTTCACCCTAGATAATTTCCTTGGGATTTCTTCCTTCACAGAAGTTATTCCGATTCCCACACCCTTTACTGACAGTCCTGGGTGGGTTTGGAATGGCACAAACATTATCCATGACGGTCCTTGGGAAACTATAGCTCTCGAATAACTACTTTATTGTCCTCATCCTGAACAATAATTTTGGTGGGTTCTATCTCAAGCACCATTTTCTTAAACACTCTATATCTTTGGTTGAGTTCTCCTCCTACTGTCCTTCTAATGACCATCACTAGTCATCGATACCCGACCAAGCTCATATAAGAATTACATTGCTTATATATATTTCCTAGCAGGAGCACATACGTCGTATTATGTAGAGGAATACAACATCCTATGAATCGATCTGTACATCAAAGAATGCTACGCTGAAGCATAGAAATCCGTACAGATCCTAAGGACACTAGAACCTGATGCTCTGATACCACCTGTGACACCCCGTTTAATTAAATATCGGGTGATTAGTCCTTTAATAAATTAAATCATAATATCCAACTGGTTCATTCTCAGCATCACTGTCGAAAATATAATTTTCACATTAATTCACACAATAATTAATTAAGCTAGTGTCAAAAACTTTTCCATTTTTAAATTAATTAAAACCATTCCACAGAGCGTAGGAATAATAGATAACATCACATCATAACTGAACAAGACTAAATATGACTAGAATAACTCTCCAGTTAAAAATGTTTCATTACAATCAAATAAAACTCATATTAATAGTACTGACATCATTGATTACAATCTCTAGAATATAAATGAAATAACTAGAATCCTGGGTGACAAGCCCTAAATGAAAGTAGACACTATAGATGTATGAATCAATAGAATGGAAGCGTCTAAACAAATCTGCCTCTCCAGCAGCTATAACTCGTCGAGATATACATATTCTATGCGGGCATCCCTAATACTTGATACCTCATGTACACGATACAATAGAGAAGAGAATATGAAAGGAAATGGGTCACATCCCGATTGTAAAAGATTTTAAAAATAGCAAGTGCTTAACAAGTACAATTAAGTAGGTATTATGTATATGATAGATTCTCGGGCTCTCGCTTGACAATTCTCACCTCTCATCTAGTGTTCACACCTAATGTACCTTATCGTCTCCCAAATAAAGGTTTTCAATATCATTTCCTCGTATTTCACACATAATACGTTGATAATTAAACATGTTCATTTCTCTTTAATATGAACTAGGCTTACACAACTTTAAATTAAATTTTCACTTACTTAATTAAATCAAATTTCATTATTCATTTTTTATCTACATTTTCACACAATAGATTACTTCATAGTATATATGTTAATCTACAAATTTCACACAGTAGATTAAATCACAGTATATATAGTTTAATCTATAATTATCATCCAGTAGATTACATCACAATATATATATATATATATTCATCACACTATTATATATACGAATATAGCACCTTCCAGACACAGCTGTGGCGCATGCATACTCTACCATAATGTCCTGACACGTCTCTCGCAGTATAAAGGACTATTAGTTTGGCATCTCTCACGAACCATAAATAACATAATGCACATATTAGAGGTGAGCATACTCCCCATCCAAATGGGTCACGCACATGCCGACGTTCCCATTCAACCGTTAAAACTATCATTCATAGCGATAGAACGTGTCCAAGGTCCTATACTCAAGGTACAAATCGAAAATCCCCCAAATGGGCTCATCAGGATAAGATCGTCCACAATGCGAAACCTCCACCCCGATAGCAAGCAGCGTAGGTATGTCATGCACACAAGAAGTAATAATATAGGTATTCACCTTACCTATATATAATAACAATAGGGAGCACACACAACCCATATAAATATTTCCATACGTAGCATATTTATCTCTAATATCTTACGTGTTTACATATTATGACTTTACTTCTCAAATTATATTCCTGAGCTTATATCATCACTCGAAGGGTAATCATTTATTCCTCATATAAATTCAGTAGGTAATCACTGACATCCTACAAGTCCATATCATCACAACACCCGAATTTCTATGAATTAAAATCATCTTCAATTAGGTTTATTTCTCGATAATCCCTAATTCAATCTTAATCCTTTTATTTCATCTATTAGGGTTAATCCTACGTAACCCTAAGGTTATTCTGGTAATAATAACTCCCTTACCACTAGTCTTAACCTTAAATCATCCTCTATTAGATTTAAATCCCAATATATATATTTTTCCACCGTAAAGAATTTAATTCACATTCGTTAATTTCCCCATTACATCCCATACAAAATAATATTTTTTGAGTCTTAAGTATACCCTACTGGCCTCCTCTAAGTTCCAATTTGTTCAATTAATCATCACCAAATATTTCTCAAATTTGGGATTTAAACAAATATTTAAATAGGAATTAAATCACATTTCCAGGGGGAGTCAATCAATTGATTGTTCCTGGTCAATTGATCGATCGACATTCTTGAGTCGATCAATCGATTGATCAGATATTTGCCTAAATTCGGCATATGCTTACCTACAAGTTTTAACATTTTTTCATCATCAAAACCATTATCAATTAATCCCCAAATCCTCATATTTCATCCCAAATTATATATGAGGGTGTATAAATAATTTCTAAAATTTAACAACATAAATTCATCAAGAAGTTTCAATTAAACCATGTTATTTCCCTTAAAATTCAGAAACTTCTTATTTTATCATTTCTCCAAGAACAACCTTAAATCCAAAATTTTCTTCACCAAATGAGTCCAAAATTTGGTGGACTAAACTATATATTCAAAAAAAAGATTAATCCTGCAGATTTCTCATTTCAAGGAATCAATTTAAAATCACCATACTTTATATTTGAATCATGAAACTTTTCAGAATTTTCTAAACAGCCTAACGTGGACAATAATCAATCTAGAATTTGCAGTAGTTAATCACTTGCCTTTAGATTGTAGGTGTTAACCATTGAAGAAGAATGATAGCCCCCGTGAATTTTCTTCCTAAATCTTCACTCTAAATTTGTCTTGCACAAATTCTTCAAATCCTCCCCTTAGTCTCTTGAAATTATTTCTTCATTCTCTCCATTTTCTCTCTAACTCTCTGTATAATTTTCTTAACCATTGGGTTTGTTAAAGTGACTATTCCCTAAGCCCAACCTTTGATTTTAAAGGTGAAATCCCATTTTTGGCTTTTCACCTACCATTAAGAAAGCTAAATTCACCTAAATAAGTCCTGATTAATCTCAAAAAAACCCAAGACCTGAACACAACCCCCATGTATCAATTTTGACTATTTAAACCCTTTAAAACACTTTGGCCCAGTCAAAATGGCCATTCGGGTGACATAGAAATAATTAACTTTTCATTCCATTTAATTATAGTCTCGATACGACTCACATGTGCGTCCCAACTTAATTACCAAAATTATCGTATTCATCACTCGTAACAATTTTATAATCGCCATCATGTGTAAAGTCATAATCATATATATTACTTTTGATCATAAGTAATATTCAACACAATTCACATATTACTTTATTCTCAAGCAATATTTAAATTCGTATTAATTTTCAATCATCCCACAATTAATTCTAATTAATCCCATTTTTAAAAGTCATTAAAAATATGGGGTGTTACATAGTGTTGCCTTCCATTTATTTGGTGTCAAAGTAATTTTTACATTTTCCAAACAAAATGGGTTTCTGAAATGCAATTAGGTTATGATAATTTTTTAGTAAAAAAAATGAATAAACAATAGATATCGTAAATAACTCGTGGACTTAGAATACTAACAAGTAATCTAATGATTCTAATCTCACGCCAATCAATAAAAAACACATGTGCATAAGTAGAACACATCATTAAAACAAGATGTCTTGATGACAATATGTAACATGCAATCATATGTGGGTGCCGAAACCTAGTTGAATCTGTTGAGTCAACTCGATATGATTGAGTCTTCAATCTCGGTAACCGTGTATCTGAATGGCTCTTCGACATTTTATTCAAATTTCAACTGTAGGGGAGTTGAGAACCATGTTGACTTGTTTAAGTAAATGTTTTGGTGTTTACTTAAGTTTGTCAATAGATATTAGTTTGTACATTTATACGCCTTCTTTTATTATTGGTTGAGGAATAGGATGTGAATTAGAATATCATATTTTCATGAAAAAAAGTTTAAACCCCATAATAAGTTCATTATTTATCAATAACAGACAATTTACTTCTCTATTCCTCTCTTACAAGTAGAAATGCATGCTTTAAATATCCCCTCATATCAAATGCCAAGTAGAAATCCAACAAGGCTCCTCTTGTAAAAGTAGAAAAGAGATTTTCAAGTATAGAAAGGAGTGAAACTTGTTGGCTTTCTCTTCAAAGTTCTATAATCCCATAACACCATTGGTAACTTTTCGTCCCAAGCCTTTGGCATATCTTCAATCATAGTCTTCAAGATATTGATCAATGTCTTCTTTATATCTTTTGCCCGACCATTCCCATTAGGATATGAGATAGTTGAACTGTTATGCACAATCTTGTATTTGTCTATCAGGAGCACTATTTTTTTCACAAGAACTGTTTCCCATTATCTATGAGGATAACCTTGGGAATTCTAAATCTACATATTATGTATTCTATAATAAATTGATTCACTAATTGAGAAGTGGTTCTCCTCAACGGTATCACTTCTGCACATTTAGTATACAGTTCAGTGGAAACAATAATGAAGGATTTTTCATAAGGGATTGGGGTGATCTTACCTAGAATATCAAATGCCCATGTATGGGGATGCTACACTTTGCAAGCTTACTAATGGGGCATGGACCATGTTTCCATAGACTTGGCATGCCGTAATTATTTTTTCAAAGTTAATAGAATCATCCTCCATCGTTGGCCACTATTACCCTAACGTCATGAATTGGTCTTACAACTTATCACCCCCTAAGTGGGAAGGCTCGTGGGCCTCTTTCAACACCTTCTCCACATATCCCTTATCCACATATAGAAATGCTTTCTCACTGTACCCTTTCCTGTAGAGCTCCCCTTCTACCAAGTAGAAATGGGCGACCCTTTACTTCAAATAAATTTCATCTACCCTTTCAACTGGAAGCTCCCCATCCTTGAGGTAGGCTATATATGGTTGTCTCTAATCTTTGAAATTTTCCATGAAGTTAGCTTTAGCTGGTTGATCGAACAGGGTTTGGCATTTCAAGTTGCCCTGCAGCAGACGTGAAACCCCTATGTACATAGTGGGCTAATAATAGCTCCCTCGATGCATCCTCTGATAAAGGGGAATGTTAGTATCCCCAAAATGCCTCTCATGCATTTTTACCGGCCTTGCTCTATCTTTTTGTGTCCCACACACCTTGATAGGAATCCTCATATGTTTTAAATTAAATTTTCCCTTAGAGAAAGTGATAGTTTACTAGCTCGAACATCTTCATATCACCTTCTTTTGTCTTTAACTGTCTCACTATCAGACACCTCCAATCCTCTAGCTCCTCACTTGAGAACAATAATTTCACTATTGTTTGCACTGTCCTTCATCAGACTATGATGGTGGCCTCTTGATCCTCTATTTATAATTTTTGGGTTGTTGTGGACAATGCATTTGGGTGCCTGTTCATTCTTTGCGCATGTCTATCTATTGTCACTTTCAGAAACTCGTTAAGGAACCTTTGGATGATTGATATGTATGGGGCTAGGTTGGCATGCTTGAGGGAAAACTCTCCATTAACTTGTTTCACCACCAAGTTATATTCCCACATATGAACAACACTGTAATTCCTCTTCTCAGTGCCTCCACTAGGCCTAGTATGAAATCCCCAAACTCTACCACATTATTTGAGCATTTGAAATCTAGCTTGAAAGACAGAGTGACCTTCTCTTTCCCATTCGAGAGGATGATGCGAACCCCGCCTATCACTTATGCACGAGAAGCATCGAATTTTTTCTTCCACTCGTCTATCTCCTCCTCTAAGAAAGCTTAAAAATTCTCACCTGGGCAATTCCTCGCTAGGAGTCCCAAAGTTCCGACTGATGAAGTGGGAAACATGTCTGCTATTTCTTGGCTCTTGACGGCATTTGGGACCGCATATTTCAGATCATACTCATATAATATCAGAAACCACCTTGCTGCTCTTCCCATCAGGACGGTTTGTTCTAAGAGATACTTTATGGGATCACACTTCGCAACAATATGAACGGTAAAAGCCAGCAAATAATGTCCCAGCTTCTGGGCAACAAAAACTAAGGCAAGACAATGCCTCTCTACAATGGTATATCTGGAGTCAATATTTGAGACTACTCGTGACAGGTAGTACACCGACTACCTTATTCTTGATTTCTCTTGAGCAAACAAAGCTGGTGCACCTGCCTCTGGTGGTATCGTTGTTGAGGGGGAGTTTGATATATCTTTTTTCTTCTCGAAGCCTTTCTTCTGGTCTTCCCCCACCACCCCAGGTGCACTTGGCTTTCTCTTTCATTAGAGTGGAAAAATGGTGGGTGACCGCAGCTAAGGATGGTATGAACATTTTTAAGTAAGAAACATTCCCTAGGAAGCTCCTTAGTTTCCCCTGACTTTTGCGTGCGGGCATAATTAAGATGTCTTTTTGTTTCTCTTCAATGATCTGCACTCCTTACTTGTTCACCACGAACCCCAAAAACTTTCATGTTGTTACCCTAAAGGCTCATTTAGAGGGGTTCATCCTCATCTTGTATTTGCAACATCTCTCGAACACCCACCTAAAATATTGCACATGCCTACTTTCCTTATTCGATTTCACTACCAATTCGTCCACATAAAATTCCAATATATCATGAAATAAGTCATAAAATATGGCAATCATCGTGCCTGATAAGTGGCGCCTGCATTCTTTAGTCCGAATGGCATGACTATATAGTGAAAATTTCACAAGGGTGTTCGAAAAGTTACCTTTTCAGTGTTTGGCGGATTCATTCTAATTTGATTGTAGACTGTGTATCCATCTATAAAACTATACATTTCATGACCTACCGTGGCATACACCATACTGTCAATGCCAGGCAACGATCATTCGATCTTTGGGCAAGCACGATTTAAGTCTCTAAAATCCAGATAGATTCTTATTTCCTTATTATCTTTCTTGGCTACGAGAACGATGATCGATATCCATAAGGGGTGATGGATAAGTTTAATGAACCCTACTTCCAGAATCTTCTCCACCTCCATCTTAATTTTCAAATCCATCCTGCTTTGTAGGTTCGGGTGGCCTATCTCACTAGTAAGGCATTGGGAAGAACATTCAGCATGTAGAGCTCACTTATGGGTATATCCTAGGAATCTCTATATATTTCTACATGAATACATCTATGAACTCCTTAATAAATCTGACAATCTCCTCCCTCTGTTTGGGATTCAAACCTTTGGAAATGAAGATGGCTAGCTCATCTCCCCCTTTATTCCCATATTTATCTCTTCTAATTGTTGAAGGTACCTTCTTCTGGTTCCTTAATGTGCTATACTATATGGGACTCATCATCCATAAAATATTCAGGTGCCTTGTCCATTCTTTCGTCCCCAAACACCACCCTCACAAACCGTTATAAACAGTAGATAACCTTCCCATTGGGCAAAAAAAATTTCTTACAAGTCTGTGGTGGCCTTGCCTCATCTTCAAGATTCCTCTTTCCTTTATATTTTCCTTCAGAATGGACCACTCGCTAGCCTAATATCTCATGCACTGGTTTCCTGAGCTGGGAACCTTCATTAGCTACGTGGGGATCCTCTACCCCTTAATCAAGTTCCTTCTTTCTTCGCCCAACTTCGTATAAAACGCTACATCAACTAGGTAGGCCTCTTTTATTGAGAACATCCTTTCAGTGGCTTTGATCACAATCGATATTCCACAAATATTTTCTTTTACACATTAGTAGAATGTTGATGGCACTATCCCATGTGTGTGCATCCACACTCGCCCTATCAGAAGTTAGTAACTGGTGTTGACATTAATGACATGAAACTTATGTGGGATATTAAGTTTCAAATTTGATCCCTACATTCACGTATCCAAATGAATGCATCTCGACAATATTAAAGTCAAAAATCACTAGTGGCATCGACACAATCTTTTCTTAGGAAATACTAGCCTCATATAAAGTACTATGAAAATACGTTACTAAAGCCGTTTATTGAAAATAAACAATTTAAGTAACTCCGAGTTGTTTTTTGAAGAAACTCTTTTCTTAAATCAAAAAGAATTAATCACAAGAAGTGTTTAATAAAAGTATGTACGAGATCTATTCAAGATTTTAATAACAAGTTTAAAAGATTGTTTAAACAAGTTTTAAACACATCACAACCAAGAATGAGATGAGGAGATGTAGAAAGATTATGTTCACGATTTTTTACGTGGTAAAACCTCACCAATTGAGGAAACATCCACGACTCCCTCTACGGAGTAAAATGAAAAATCCACTAAAACAAATTTATGAGTTACAAACTATATAACTAACATGCATACAACTCAGACCTATATAAGTTTAGGAATGTACCCTCTGGTGTCCTTATAACTTCTCTACAGTTATGATTGTAGATGTAGTTCTCTCAGTTTAACAACTTCTGATTTGTTCCAGCACTTTATGTCGACTTTTGTTCACAAGATCTTATTACCAACACTTTTCGTTTTGTAGGGTGAAAGTGTTTGTGTAAGTGCTCTCTAACACATGCATGCACACACACACACTTTTTAAGTACAAACAGTCCTAACAAATTACAGTAAGACTATATGCTGTGATCTTTTCTTTTCTTTCTTCTTACAAAACTTTGAACCTTATTTGACCTTTCAATCAATCCCAGAATCCACGGATATCTTGCTTAGAAATCAGTCAAGATCTTAATCAATCTCAATTTAGAAAAGATTTTCGAGATTGAAAACCTCCAAGTGTAATTCCAAACTAGGTCAAAGGTTTAGTTTTACAAGAACTAGAAACAGACAACATTTATTGTTCATTTCAAGGTAAACAAACGTTTTATAGAAAATAATAAGCAATATATTTCTCAAGATGAGAAATAAAGAATGAAACTAAGTGTAATGTAACATAAATAACTCAGATCTGAATTTTCTATGAAATCAGAAAGTAGATCTAAGTAAAAGTTTAAGTTGGAAACAAGATCTAATGAACAAAAGGTTACAGCAACAGTAATAAACTCAACTCAAACTCTCAAACACTCAAGAACACTCAGGGTAGTGTTTTTGGATATGGAGTTTTGAAGAAGTGTTTGGGTTTGGTTTGAAGAGGATTTGGACGAACGAAGTTAGGGTTTCTAACTTTCTTTCTCTCTTTGGTTTCTCTCTTCTCTCTTCTCTCTCTTCTCTCCGTTCTCTCTTCTCTCTTCTCTCAGAAAAAATGAAATGGCAAAAGTCTTCGAAGTCTGAGAAAAGGGTTCTTTTTATAGTGTGAGGAGAAGGTTCGAGAGGCTGGATCAAAACCAAGGTCTAGGATTGAGTCAATTTGAATTGACTTGAATCCAAGGGCTCACACAAGGCGGTGGTTAAACGAAACGTGATTGGTTTAAAATGTTACACTGGGATTCGTCAAGGCAACATGCAGAACGTTGATAAGCAATGATCCAAGGTTTCAAAACATACGCGTTTTTAACTCAGTAAAGAAACACAATCCCAACCAATCAGATGAAGACAAGTGTAGGGCAAATACAGGATATGAAACGCGAGTCTAAAGTAATTAAAACCACACCCTCATGTTTACTCCGCTTTCGGATTCTACCCAAGGTAACATTAGGCCAATATACCCAACAAAGTATATTTAGAGATTGACCCCAAAAACTTATAAATCAAGTTTTAATTAATAAAACCATGTTTAAAAAGTGTTTAAAAAATCCCAAAAAATTATTAAAAATCAAACTTAGGGATTTAAACACACTCAACATATGTACACACATTATTATGCAGTATGACATGTATGAATTGAATTCTATTGTGTGTGAGTGTTGGCAATAATTTCTTGATCACTACAAGATAGAGAGATGAAGAAGCAAACTAATTTCTGAGGTTCTTTGGTTTCTAGGATGGACATAATTTTGTCACAATTTCCAAACTAGATGAACACTTATACAATATAGACTCAAGTGAGTCAAAAGTATAAGGGCTTCAATCTCCCCCTTTGGAAATATGAGACAAAATCTCCTTTGAGTCAACTAGGACTCGTAAGGAAACAAAAAATTAAGAAAAACTTAGTCCTATCAAAATTTTATCTACCCAAATCCTAGAAATAAAAAAGTACATAACTCAACTAAGTACATTTGAATACCCTATTACAACAGTTGAGAATGACTGTACAAAGAAATACCTGCAATAAATCACTAAGATCAAGTTGTTTAGTATATAAGAGATTAATAGACTCAAATTTCTCCCCCATTTTGTCTCAAATGGACAAAGGGAAAAACTTGGACAAACAGCAAAGTTATTACTCAGCACAAACCATACCAATAGATTTTCGTAATGAAATGAATCTATTAGAATCTAGAGGTTTGGTAAACATATCTGCGAGTTGTAGATCAGTAGGAAGGTAATTGATTTATAATTCTTTAGATTCAACCAATTCGCGTATAAAATGATGTCTTATTTTTATATGCTTTGTTCACGAGTGTTGAACAGGGTTTTTAGAAATATTAATCCATTTTGATTATCACAATAGAGATGCAATTGGTTTTCTTGAATACCATAATCACTTAGCATTTGTTTAAGCCACAATAATTGAGCACAACAGCTACCAGCGGCTATGTATTCAGATTCAGGTGTCGAGAGTGATGTGCAGTTTTGGTTTTTACTACTCCATCCTACCAAGTTATTACCAATATAATAACATGCTCCTGAAGTGCTTTTATTATCATCAGTACACCCAGCCCAGTCAGCATCAGTGTACCCAATAATAGTGCTTAGTGTGCCATTTGTGTACCAAAGTCCTAGATTTAGAGTGCCTTTTACATATTTAATTATACTTTTAACAGAATTCAAATGGCTGTCTTTAGGGTTATTTTGATAACGAGCACATACGCACACAGCATACATGATATCAGGACGCGAGGCAGTAAGATATAGTAATGTGCCAATCATACTACGATATAGAGTAGGACCTACATATTTTCCATTTTCACCTTTTGACAATTTTATCGTAGTACACATAGGTGTTTTAGCATCTTTAGCACTCTCGAGGCCAAATTTCTTAACGATCTCTAAAGCGTACTTAGATTGCGAAACAAACAATCCTTCTGGATTTTGTTTTACTTGCAGACCTAAGAAGAACTGCAACTCCCCCATAAGGGACATCTGAAATTCCTTGCTCATAATTTCAGAAAAGGATTTTACTTCTCAGGGAGAAGTTGATCCAAATATAATATCGTCAACATAAATTTGAGCAATAGTGACGTGTTTGTCAAAATGTTTGACAAAGAGAGTTTGGTCATTTCCACCTCTTTTGAAACCTTTGTCTAAAAGAAAACTGGAAAGACGCTCATACCAAGCTCTAGGAGCTTGTTTAAGGCCATATAAAGCCTTTTTCAGACGAAATACATGATTTGGATATTTAGGTAGGTTGTTCTACATAGGTTTCCTTAGCCAGTATTCCATTAAGGAACGCAGATTTTACATCCATTTGGTAAAATGTAAATTGCATGTGGCAAGCTATAGCAAAAAGCAGACGAACAGATTCTAAACGAGTAACAGGGGCAAAGGTCTCGTTAAAATCTATTCCTTCTATTTGAGAGTATCCTTGAGCAACTAATCTAGCTTTATTTCTAATTATTATCTCATTTTCATCAGTCTTATTTTTGAAAATCCAACGTGTACTAACAACCTTTTTGTGATCAGGATGTGGAACAAGATACCATACATCATGAATTACAAATTGTAAAAGTTCTTCCTGCATAGCAGAAATCCAGTGAGAGTCATTCAATGCCTCATTTACATTCTTTGGTTCCACAAGGGAAACAAAACATGCATAATGTGCATAATTTCTTAGTTGGGATCTTGTACGCACTGGCTCACTAGGGTTACCAACAACGTTGTTTATGGGATGATATTTAGAAACCCAGTTAGGTACTTCAGGTGTCTCAATAGGTAATGAATTATCTATTTCAGAGGAGTCATTTTCTAAAATATTTGTAGACTCTTCCTCAATAGTTGATTCACCAGGATTGCTTTCTACAGTAGTGTCACTAACAATTACATTTATGGATTCCATTAAGGTTTTAGTACGAAGATTATATATTCGATAAGCTCTACTGTTAGGCGAGTATCCTAGAAATATGGCTTTATCTCCCCGACTCTCAAATTTGGATAAGTGTTCCCTATCTTTGCATACATAACAGGTACTGCCAAAGGTTCTAAGATATTTGAGATTAGGCTTTTTATTGTACCAAAGTTCATAAGGGATTTGTTTGGAATTCTTTCTAAGATAGACCCTATTAATAATATGATAAGCATTACGAATAGATTCTACCCAAAAATATTTAGGCAACTTCTTGGCATGTAACATAACACGTGCCATCTCTTGAAGGGTACGATTCTTTCTCTCAACGATTCCATTTTGTTGAGGAGTCTTAGGAGCACTGAACTCGTGTTTGTAACCATTATAGTCACATTATTCTATAATGCCAGTGTCTTTGAATTCACCACCTCTATCACTACGAATTCTATTCACTTGAGTATCCTTCTCATTTTCAATCCGAAGTAAAATTTTTAGAAAAGTTTGAAATGTTTCAGACTTTTGTTTTAAGAAGGCTACCCAAGTAAATCTGGTGAAGTCATCAACCATAACTAAGATGTAACTGTGTCCACAAAGGCTAACAGTTTGGGAGGGACCCATTAGGTCCATATAGATGAGTTCTAAGGGATTACAGGTAAGAATATCCTTAACTTTCTTATGAGGTGCCTTAATAATTTTACCTTCCTGACAGGAACCATAGATAATATTATGAATAGGTTTAATTTTTGGAATTCCTCTAACTATGTCATGAGTAGATAATTTACTAAGATTATCGTAATTTATGTGACCCATTTTGTTATGCCATATCTCGTTGTCATCCACTCTGGAAACATTACATATTTCAGAATTGTTCATGACAGTGTAGCAATTGTCAGGAGTTTTGAATCCAGTAATTATGCATTCACCTTTTTCATTTAAAATTTTGCAATTGTTCTTTGAAAAGGTAACAGTATGGTCTGAGTCACAAAATTGCGAAATACTAAGTAAATTGGCCTTTAGACCTTTACCTAACAGGACATTTTCAAGAACTGGAAGTCCTTCTTCTTTGAGAGTTCCTTTGCCTATGATCTGTGATGATACTCCATCACCAAAAATAACTTTTCCTCCATCAAAAATGGTTTTATTTAAAAGTTTTGTATCATCACCAGTCATGTGCTTAGAATACCCAGAATCTAAGTACCAACCAGAAGATGTAAGTTCAGCTTTCAAGGCAGAAATAACAATATTACATTTCATCTGGAGTAATAGATCATCTTTTCTAATCCAAATTGCTCTAGTTTTCAGTTTGCTCTTATTAGCTCTCAATTGATAAAATTTGCGAGCATTAGATTTTTACTGAAAAATGTTTTGCGCATGATTTTGAATTTTGTGAAAGACTTGAGCATTTTGTTTAGGAAAGTGCTTAGGATTCCTTCTAGGAAATGTTCTTTTAGGTTTGGTCTTTCTCTTTCTATAGTTAGAGTTTTTATCTGGCTGTTTAGGAAGTAAATAATTGTTTCGACTCCTCCTAGAATAGTTAAAGTTCTGGTAGGTATGAGGATTATAGATAGGTTTAACTAGTCTCCTAGCATAGCAACCATCGAAAGAGTGACCATATATGTCACAGTAGGAGCAATAGAGATTTCTCAAAATTGGGGTCTCCTTAGGAAAGTCTCTAAACAAAGGTTTTGAAAAGTTTTGAGGTTGAACTTTATTCCTAGGTCGTGCAGGTTTGAATGTAGGTTCACTCTTTCTGATAAAGGGGCAGACGTATTTAGCCTTAGGTGAACTTTCATGTTTAGAGCAACTTGATTCCCCAATGTTGAAGTTTTGATGTTACAAATCAAACTCAGTTTTTAGGGAATGAAAATCTGGGCATGTTTCAATAGGTCTTTTGCCTCCTGACACAAACTTAATAGGTTCAAAAGGTTTTGTTTATGTTTTCAAATTGAGGCAAAACCCTATACCAGTTCGATCATCAGAATTGGTTTTAGATTCAGCAACAAATTCATCAAAACAATTAGAATTGTTTTCAAATTTTGTAAATTTTTTGAAAACAGTTGATGTCTTTTCTTTGGTTTGTTCCAATTATAATAATGTTCCTTTGTACTTTTTCTCTAGAATTTCATTTGTTTCAGTCAAATTTTTTAGTTTTTCATCAAAAACCTTAATTTCACTTTCATGAGTTAAACATTGGGTAGTATACTCATCAGCATTCAGTTTGACCATCAGGCTTAGATCTTTTAACTTTTTGGTAAGATCTTTCACAATTTTTTCTAGTCTAGCGCTTTTCTTGACAGTTTTAGCGTAAAGTGTATGAATGTCTGGGAGATCTTCATTGTCCGAGTCACTAAGTGTAGTGTGTGAAGTAACCCCTAAGGCTTCATTCTTATAACTCACACACCCATTGACATCGTCATTATCGCGTTCCCTTTGACTCACACACCCTGAAGTAGAACATGCAACATTCTCAGTAATCAAAGCATCTAAACCAGTAACAACAATATTCGAAGTATCAGTTATAGAATTATTTGGTTCATCCTCACTAACAAGCATAGGCATGTCATCATTATAAATAATCTTGGCAAAGAAAGACGTGCAAGGGTCAAAAGCATCATATGACTCAGGTTCCTCATTTTCAGAGTCACTTGAATCATCCCATGTTTTGCAGATGTTAGCTCCAGTATGTTTGTTTTGAGTGTTCAAGTTAACTCTACAGTCTTGACCAATGTGTCCCAGTTTACCACATCTATAGCATTCAGTCTTCTTAAGGTCTCTATTAGGTCTAATATGAGAGTCCTTGTGATTTTTGTCATGATTTTTCTCATGAGGTCTGTGACTAGAGGAAGTTGGATAATTTGACTTGCCTTGTTTATTTGCCACTATGATTCTAAACTTGATGATTTTCTTTAACTGTTTTGTCATTAAGGCAATCTGATTGTCCAAACTCTCTATATCGCATTCCTCATCAGATTCATCATTGGAAGTATTAAACTCAAGCTTAATTAATTTAGAAGAGAAGCTTAGATTGGAACTAGTCTGTTTCCTATGGGATTGGGTCAATTGTTTCTTAAATTCCAGTTCCATTTCCACAGTTCTTAATTTACTACTGAGTAGTTCAGGAGTGAGATTTATATCACACATTTCCTCAATAGCATATCTTTTGTTATCAAACTTCTGTGGTAATGATCTCAGAATCTTAGATACAATTTCTTGTCTATCATAAGTTATCCCATTAGCATGCAGTTTGGTCACAATATCAGTCAGGTTCATATAGAAGTCATCAAATGACTCAGTCTCAGACATAATTAAGGAGTTATATTGCTGGATACGCATTTGAGTTTTAGAAGCCTTAACTCTAGTGTCTCCTTCATGAGCAGTAACCAAGGTGTCCCAAGCTTCCTTAGAAGTGGTACAAGATGAGATTCTTTTGAACTCATGTTCATTTATGGACATAAATATGGCATTCTTTCCTTTGTTATTATTTCGAGAAACTTGTTTCTCTTATTTAGTGAACTCACTTAAAGATTTCTTAACCCTCTCATTACTTCCTTCGTTGGCTGGTTTTGTAGGAAAAGTATAACCATTTTCAGCAATGTCCCAGACATCATCTCCCAGATTTCCTTGAATGAAAGAAATCATCCTTACTTTCCAGTAAGCAAAATTGGTTCCATCAAAGATTGGAGGTCTGGTCAAGTTACCAAATCTTTCATTTTTCTCCTCCATATTTGATTTTCAGAAAACAATTTCAGAAACACAGGATCTCTTTAAAAGCAGTTTTACCAAGCTCTGATACCAATTGAAAATACGTTACTAAAGTCGTTTATTGAAAATAAACTATTTAAGTAACTCCGAGTTATTTTTTGAAGAAACTCTTTTCTTAAATCAAAAAGAATTAATCACAAGAAGTGTTTAATAAAAGTATGTACGAGATCTATTCAAGATTTTAATAACAAGTTTAAAAGATAGTTTAAAAAGGTTTTAAACATAGCACAACCAAGAATGAGATGAGGAGATGTAGAAAGATTATGTTCATGATTTTTTACGTGGTAAAACCTCACCAATTGAGGAAACATCCAAGACTCCCTCTACGAAGTAAAATGAAAAATCCACTAAAACAAATTTTTGAGTTACAAACTATATAACTAACATGCATACAACTCAGACCTATATAAGTTTAGGAATGTACCCTCTGGTGTCCTTATAACTTATCTACAGTTCTGATTGTAGATGTAGTTCTCTCAATTTGTCAAATTCTGATTTGTTCCAGCACTTTACGTCGACTTTTGTTCACAAGATCTTATTACCAACACTTTTCATGTTGTAGGGTGAAAGTGTTTGTGGAAGTGCTCTCTAACACACGCATGCACACACACAAACTTTTTAAGTACAAACAGTCCTAACAAATTACAGTAAGACTATATGCTGTGATTTTTTCTTTTCTTTCTTCTTACAAAACTTTGAACCTTATTTGACCTTTCAATCAATCCCAGAATCCACGGATATCTTGCTTAGAAATCAGTCAAGATATTAATCAATCTCAATTTAGAAAAGATTTTCAAGATTGAAAACCTCCAAGTGTGATTCCAAACTAGGTCAAAGGTTTAGTTTTACAAGAACTAGAAACATACAGCATTTATTGTTGATTTCAAGGTAAACAAACATTTTATAGAAAATAATCAACAATATATTTCTCAAGATGAGAAATAAAGAATGAAACTAAGTGTAATGTAACATGAATAACTCAGATCTGAATTTTCTATGAAATCAGAAAGTAGATCTAAGTAAAAGTTTAAGTTGGAAACAAGATCTAATGAACAAAAGGTTACAGCAACAGTAATAAACTCAACTCAAACTCTCAAACACTCAAGAACACTCAGGGTAGTGTTTTTGGATATGGAGTTTTGAAGAAGTGTTTGGGTTTGGTTTGAAGAGGATTTGGACGAACGAAGTTAGGGTTTCTAACTTTCTTTCTCTCTTTGGTTTCTCTCTTCTCTCTTCTCTCTCTTCTCTCCGTTCTCTCTTCTCTCTTCTCTCAGAAAAAATGAAATGGCAAAAGTCTTCGAAGTCTGAGAAAAGGGTTCTTTTTATAGTGTGAGGAGAAGGTTCGAGAGGCTGGATCAAAACAAAGATCTAGGATTGAGTCAATTTGAATTGACTTGAATCCAAGGGCTCACACAAGGCGGTGGTTAAACGAAACGTGATTGGTTTAAAATGTTACACTGGGATTCATCAAGGCAACATGCAGAACGTTGATAAGCAATGATCCAAGGTTTCAAAACATACGCGTTTTTAACTCAGTAAAGAAGCTCAATCCCAACCAATCAGATGAAGACAAGTGTAGGGCAAATACAGGATATGAAACGCGCATCTAAAGTAATTAAATCCACACCCTCATATTTACTCCGCTTTCTGATTCTACCCAAGGTAACATTAGGCCAATGTACCCAACAAAGTATATTTAGAGATTGACCCCAAAAACTTATAAATCAAGTTTTAATTAATAAAACCATGTTTAAAAAGTGTTTAAAAAATCCCAAAAAATTATTAAAAATCAAACTTAGGGATTTAAACACACTCAACATATGTACACACATTATTATGCAGTATGACATGTATGAATTGAATTATATTGTGTGTGAGTGTTGGCAATAATTTCTTGATCACTACAAGATAGAGAGATGAAGAAGCAAACTAATTTCTGAGGTTCTTTGGTTTCTAGGATGGATATAATTTTGTCACAATTTCCAAACTAGATGAGCACTTATACAATATAGACTCAAGTGAGTCAAAAGTATAAGGGCTTCACACTATTGGGCATGATATTGATCGATTTACCCCCCCCCCCAACCCTACCCACCCACCCCACCCCCACCCCATCCATCAGTTCCCATGGAAAACTATTTCCATTCACTAGAGGAGTTACGTACAAAGGACGATTGTAGAAATAAGGTGCTTGCATATCTGCTTCTAAGAACACCACTTCATATGTATACCTCTTGACCAACCTTCATATAGGACCATGCTCGTTTATTGAGAGATCCCCTCGTTGTCAAATTGCTTCTTAGATCTTCGTATTGATTACTAATCCGGTATAATGCTTAACTCCAATCTGGTCGAAGAACCACTTGAATTTTGGGCTCCTTGCAAAAATCTACACATTCTGAATCAAGTTCAACCTCATATGATTGTGAGTTGCACACATATTCTACCTATGATGTCCCCCTTTATCTAGATCAAGGACCATATCCACTCTTCCTCTTGGGAGACTCGTCACTCTCCCCATTCCTTTTCTTGATCTTCTTTGTCCAAGTCAGCTAGCCATTCCTCATAGGGTCTTTCATTACTCCACCATCCCTCAGGCTCCTAGAATTAATACTCATCATACGCTACCACAGTTTGTTATGCCATAGTGGTGAGCTGGAAGAGGGTTTTCATTAACGTCTACTAATGATATTCGCAAAGTGCCATTGTCCACCTGCTAGCCAATTATCCTTTTATAAGTATAAATAGTCTTTAGTAACATGATGAACTCTTCGATAAAACTCATAAAACTTGAAATTTTCTTTTTTCCCGCTATTGGTCTCTGCCCATTAGAGGGGGGGACCACCCCTTCGCATACTAATGTGTTGTAATAATATATGTCCCCTGCTACACTAGTGGTGGGATGTAATACCCAAATTTCCTTTTTCTTACTAGACTATTTCATTTGAACCCTTGGCCTCCCTTCTTACCTTTAGGGTTCTAATCGACATAGTTCACTGTTTGGCGTGTACAGACTTGAAATATTCCCACCATCAGAGGCACTTGGATTATCCACCCTTGGGCCATGGGTTTGATGATCATCGCAATATTGCTTGATGCTTGCATGAACTCTCTAAAC
The DNA here is from genome assembly GCA_949130495.1 of Sambucus nigra. Lineage (NCBI taxonomy): Eukaryota > Viridiplantae > Streptophyta > Magnoliopsida > Dipsacales > Adoxaceae > Sambucus > Sambucus nigra. Next base: position 272,586,526 of record OX422221.1, on the reverse strand, counting down.
ATGGCATATCTGGTCTCATTGACCAAGTGGATTTTATTTTCCCCCAACATCCCTACAACACAGATTTATAATAATCAGGCTTCTTATACATTTTCATGGATGTTCAATAGTGCATTAGCTCGTCACGAGGCTTTTGCACCTCCTGTGCAAGGTGTCTTAGCATGAACTCATCCTCCTCTAAAAAGAACTTTTGAAAAAATTACCTATACATCTCTTCCCAAGTAGGAATGCTATTTGGTGCCAAGTGGGAGCACCACGTGTGTTCTGTTCTAGTGAGAGTGTTTGATAACTCTTGTAATTTTAACCCCTTATCATTTCCATCCATACCTAGGTATTCCGCAAACCTTTTCACATTCTCCCTAAGGTTTTCACACTTTCCATTAAATTTAATGAACTTAGGAGGATCATACTCTTCTGGATACGGATTCTCGTCGATGTTATCTGGGTATGGATTTTGCATCTCCTCATAGATGTGAGATGACTCCCTCTGAGAGAAAATAAATTTCTTTAACTCTTCCATAGTAATAACTTTGGAGGGTGACTCCTCTGAACTAACTTTCTTCACCGGTAGCGAGCTTTAGGGCGTCACTACCTACTCTGTTATAGTTTTTTGTGGAAGAGCCACCTCCACTGTTGCTAATGTGGCTATTGTTCCTAATATAGGTGCAACTACAGGCATCGTGTAAGTCTGGCTTAGGCCTTCCATGTCAACATTATTCTTCTTCAAAAACTCAAAAAGCATACTCATCAGATTTGTCCCCACTAAAGGTGTGGATGTTATTTCATCGGCCTGCCCTCCTTAAGGAATTGGTGCTCTAATTCCGATCACCACCCCCTCTTCTTAGGTTGTCTTGTCCCTTTGAACTCCATTACCGACTGGAATATCTTCAAATACTAGCTACTTATACACATTTTATCCTTCTTTATACATGGCGATGAAAATACCTCCTCGACGAGTCACCAAATGAAGGATGGTGGTTCTAATGGTGTCTATGAAGAACTGGATCTGGTGAGGCGTTACTCATTCCCACAAATGTTGTCTTCAAGGTCATCAAGCTCTTAAGAGTAGCTGAAGAAGAAAAACTATGTATTTCTGGTAACAATGGAGATTCTATAAATGCGTACCAAGAAGACAAATGATTAGCTACAGCTTTTCAGCAACAATAATAAGAGAGAAAATGGATCACTATGGAAATTATTGTTGTAGGGAGCGAATATATAGGCACTTTAGCTTCCAAGGAGAGAGAAGGCGAGAGAATAATTTCTGGTGAGATTTTAGCAGTATAACAATTCTAATTTGAGTTTTCTAATGTGTTTGACCTTATATCAGGGTCCTTGATATACCCAAATTATACCTTCCAACTCAGAGGCACCAACCTCGGCAACCATGACGATTGAGGTAACAAGGGCTCAAGACAAACGATTAGCAATCTCGTCCTTCATAAGGTCAGCCATGGCCGACGTTACTAATGTCCCTTCAATTAGGCAATAACTGAGGTCTGCATGACTCATGGGGCCAGCTATCCGTCAGGTAGGCCACAGCCGACGTTACATGTATCACCTCGAGGAGGGAATCATTCGAGGTAAGTGTGGACATGGGTTATCCATCACTATCACCATCAACATCGGCCATAGACGGCGTTACAAGTTTCACCTAGAATAGGAAAAGCCTTGCAGGCTCGGCATCAAGTGTCAAGACAACATCGGCCCTAGTCGACGTTCCAGATATCTAACCTCGATTGGCATCCCAACCAAGGTCATCATATAATCCCCAGACAAGACAGGGTCGTACCTCACCAACCTCGTACTCATCTAGGCCGAGGTTGGTACCAAACAAAGACAGCCGAGCATCTACGCGCACATGAATGGCTTGGAACACATGGACAAGTCTGTTATAACTAAATCCTTCTCTCCATGTGAGGGAATACTGAGGTCATCATTATTTAGTTGAGATTAGCCACGTGTCATCCTAACATTGGTTGGATCTTCATGAAAATGCACATTTCATGCTTGGGGGGTACACTACACCCCCCAAGCACTATATATAGAGGTCATCCTCAACATTGAAAAGGATCGATAATGATAAACCCTAACCAAACTCTAGTGCATTTAGAGTAGAGAGAGAAAGTGGAGTGATTGTATTACTGAGGTCATTAGAGACCTCTTCTGATAGTGATACTTACACTCACTTGCACAATGGATGTAGGCAATTGCCTAACCACTTATATTGGTGTGTTTCTCCTCTTATGCTCATCTCCTTCTACTTATCAGTGTCCTAATTTACTTCCATTGTTATGCTTGTTTAAGCTCTACTACCTCTTTATCTTGTGGTTTTGTTTACAGCGTCATCATTTTGGCACCGTCTGTGGGAACGAGAAGCTATCTCTTCCATTTTTGCTACATGATTTCACCGGAGAGTCTGGTGGTGAACCAGGCCTCACCCCTTGTGTGGAGCTATGTCACCATTGAAATAGGTCCTTTAGGGTATTAAGCTCACCTTCTTTACAATCTCTTTAGTCTTAACATATGGAAACAAAATTACCACCACCTCCTCCACCATTCGGTGTTGGAGTACCTAGTTCCATCCAGGCACCACCCCAGTCCGAAATGGGATGGCTGTAGCCTTGAAATCTTTAGCTGCAACACAGCAAGCAGTGAAGGAGAAATTTTCATAGCTCAGTCAAAATATGATGAGGCCACCTAGGGTCTCACCGGAGATGATTACTCTAGCAGCTGTTCAATCCCAACCTGAAGTCAGGGGACCACCCCAGTCACCATGAAAAGACCAACCTACCCCTCAACGTAGGAGGGACATTGTTGATCGTAGGTGTTTACGTCTGGGGAGGCAAGGAAACCCTTTCCCTGAGGATAAGTATGATGATATGGAGGCAGAGGATGCTCCAGAAGATTATTGGGAACTGTATGAGGTTTTGAATAACATGGTACGTCCTATTCAGCAAAGCAGAGGTTGTGGGGGAAGAAGAGATGGGAATATCCAACAAAGAGGATCAACTTTTGATCGCTTGAGAAGAGGGTCATCCTTTCAAAGGCTCAACCCAGTTAATGACCTAAGACATAGGTTATCCAGGTCTAGAAGTGTGGTAGGTTCATAGAGGGAAGATGGGGAACATCGACCTCATCAGGCCGGATGCCATCATGGCCGACCCCAACATGGCCGAGATAGGGATCAAGAGGAGGTAAATAGCTGACGTTGTGCAACAATTGGGGAACCCTTAATTCACCCCTTAGAGGTGGTTGGGGAAAACCTCGGCCAGGCCAACATTACAAAGCCATGGAACGATTCCATTTTACATCTTGAAGAGAATATAGGGTACCTCATTAAAAGTCGAGACCCACTGCAAAGAGGTTTCTCAGAGGGTTCACCATTCGTGGTAAGGATAGTGAATTTCCCAACCCCTGCCAAGTTCAAAACACCTACGGTGTCTCCCAAGTATGATGGTAATACCAACCCCGTGCATCATATTTAGATGTACCAGTATGCAACGAACATTTACTCAATCCCATATGAGATGAAGTGTCGAGCCTTCTCTGGGACTTTGACGAGAGATACACACATCTGGTTCACCTCTCTTTCGAAGAACTCTATCGAGAACTTTAAGGGCTTAGCTAAACGGTTCATTCACAAATTTTTTTTTTGGGGGGGTGGGGGGTAAGACCTCAAAAAAGGCCACTCATCTGATGTACACCAAACAAGGCAAGAACGAGAGCCTAAGAGACTACATTGCTAGATTGAACAAAGAAAATTTGGAGGTTGAAGATTATGAAGAGAATATAGCTATGACTACCCTCATTGGAGGACTCCAGAAAGGAAAGTTATTGTGGAAGATTGCAGAAGACCCTCCCAAGTCCATGGAAGAGCTATTGGCAACTTCAAGAAAGGTCATGAACACTGAAGAGGTTATGGCCGCAAAGTATGAGGATGAGAACGGTAGTGGAACTGCGAAGTTCCACAGGAAGAAAGACCGAAAAAAGAGGTCTATAAATGACAAGTTTGCAAGATATACTCCTCTAACTACGAGCTGCGAACACATCCTCAACAAAATAAAAAATGATCGTTCCCTGAGATGGATAGAGAAGCTTAAGGCTCCTCCTCATAAGAGGAACAAGAACCTCTGGTGCGAGTTCCACCAAGACCACGACCATATGACAGATAAGTGCTTCGCCTTAAAGGATGAAATTAAGAAGATATTGAAGTTCGAAAATCTCAAGAAGTATGTCAATGGTAAAGATCCTAAGAGGGGAAGAGATGACCTTAAAAATAAGAGGCAAATGTCTTCACTTGGAGCCACGCAGATATGCTTAGAATCGACCCGGAGGTTATGTGCCACAAACTTAATGCGTCAGAAGATGCTAAGCCAATCAAATAAAGATGAAGAATTTAGTGCAGGAAAATGTATGATGTAATCAGGGAAGAGGTCAAAAATGTAGAAGAGGCATAATTCATCAGGGATGTCATATACGTAGAGTGGTTATCTAACGTCGTCATTATGCCCAAAGCTAACAGAAAATGTAGGATATGCGTAGACTTCACTGACCTGAACAAGACTTGCCCAAAAGACAACTATCCCTTACCTCGAATTGATCAGATGGTAGATGCCATTGTAGGGCATGAACTTATGAGCTTTATGGATGCGTAATCAGGCAATAATCAGACCTTCATGGATGCCGAAGACTCAGAGAAGACAACATGCATCACAGACAAGGGGACCTATTGCTATAAGGTCATGCCCTTTGGCTTGAAGAATGTAGGAGCCACTTATCAACGTCTTGTATATAAGATGTTTCAAGATCAGATTGGCAAGACCATGGAGTTATATATACATGACATGCTGACGAAAAGCTTGAAGGCCTACACTCACGTAGTCGATCTGGAGAGGACTTTTGACACCATAGACTTATACATGATGAAGCTCAATCCTTACGGGTGTGTCTTTGGAGTAGGAGTAGGGAAATTTCATGGATTCATCATTAATAAAAGGAGACTAGAGGCCAATCCCAAAAAAATCAAGGCGCTGCTTGAAATGAAGACACCCATGACCATAAAAAATGTTCAAAGGTTAATCGAAAGAGTTGCTGCGCTGAACAAGCTTGTCTCCAGGGCTATGGACAAGTGTCTTCCTTTTTTCAAAATCTTTAGGAAGTCCTTTGAATGGGATAAGGAATGCGACAATGACTTTAAGGAGATCAAGTCCTCCCTTGGATCCCCCCTACTCTTATCCCGGCCCATTCTGGGGGAGAAGTTGTATGTTTACCTAGAAGTCCGAGAGTCGACTATAAGTGAAGCCATAATACAGGAAGACGATGGGGTATAGAGGCATGTATACTTGAATAGTAAGTCCCTTTAATTGTCTGAAGAGAACTATCCTCAGATGGAGATGTTCACCTACGCCTTGATACACGCTTCCAGGAAAATAAATCCCTATTTCGAAGCCCACTCTATGGTAATCCTCACTGACTCCCCACTAAGGCAAGTCCTCCACAACGCCGAGAAGTCAGGTAGATTGATGACCTGGGCCATCGAGTTGGGAGAGTATGACATTATTTATCAACCCAGGGTGTCCATCAAAGGGTAGGAACTTACAGATTGAGATTGAGAATAACCCATAGATTGCAGAGGGATCAAACAGTAACATCTTCCAAAACCTGAAAGAGGTTGTGTCGAGCAAAGCCAGAAAAGGAGTGGCTGAGAATGAGGAAGATAGGTACCTCTTCAAGAAAGGGACCTTGCCATAAGGAAACTTCTCTTCAAATGAAGATGTTTGAAACCTCTTCATGGATGGGTCTTCCTGTGAGAGTGGAAGCGGCGCAGGGTTGATACTGTCCGCTTCGGATGGTACCGACATTGAATATGCACTAAGGTTCAACTTCAAGACTTCAAATAGCGATTCCGAGTATGAGGAGCTAATAGTGGGGCTCTCCTTGGAAAAAGCCCTTAGAGTTGGCCAGCTCTTACTGTACAGTGACTCGAGGTTAGTTGTCAACCAAGTACTTGGAGTATATGAGGCCAAGGATAAAAGGATAGATAAATACCCGAAGAGGGTAAGAACGTCGCTAGAAGGCTTCAAAGAGGTGAAGATGAAGAGGGTACCTCAACAAGACAATAGTCGTGCAGATGCACTAGCAAGGTTGGCTTCAGCAATAAGGGCATTCATCAGAAGGACAATACTAGTTGAGATCTTGCTCAAACCGACCATTGAGGAAGAAGAGGTTGCCTACCTATTCCTCAACATGAACCTAGGGGACTCATGGATGGAACCCCTCATCAGATATATCAGGCAAGGAGAGGTGCCAAAATCCAAGTTAGAAAGGAGGAAATTGAGGTACAGAGCTGCCAAGTTCTCGATAATAAGAGATGTCCTGTATAAAAAAGGATTCCTACTGCCTCTTCTTAGATGTGTCCATCCCAATGAGGTCCCCCACATTCTACAGGATGTACACGAGGGTTCTTTCTCCAATCACATAGGAGGAAGACCTTTAGCCAAGGGGATAATTATGCAAGGATATTGGTGGTCGACTTTGGCCAAAGATGTTGCTACATACGTGAAGAGGTGTGACAAGTGCCAGAGATTCTCTAATACTCCTCATCAACCTCATCAACCTATGAAGTTAATCAGTTCTCCTTAGCCATTTGCAGTATGAGGGATTGACTTGGTAGGACCATTGCCAAGAGCTGCTAATAATTATCAATTTCTGATAGTAGCAATTGATAGTGGGTAGAGGATTAGCCGATGATCACGATTATAGAGAAGAAGACCTTCCAGTTCATCTGGAAGAGCATCATATGCAAACATGGTCTTCCAAACACCCTCATCTCAGACAACGGAACCCAGTTCAAGAATTCTTCCTTAGAAAAATATTGTGAAAGAGTGGGGACTAAGAAGTACTTCTCCTCTCCTGGCCGACCACGGGAAAATGGGCAAACTGAAGTCACGAACTGAACAATCCTTAATGGGATTAAGAATAGGTTAGAAGAAGCGAAGGGGAGATGGACAGAAGAGATTTATGCAGTGCTATGGGCCTACAAGACAACGACAAGGACACCAATGGGAGAAACCCCATTTATGTTGGCCCGTGGTTCAAAAGTCGTCATACCTACAGAAGTAGGACTCCCCACCCACAGATTTTAGACCTATGACCCTCAGAGGAATGGGAAATAAATAAGACTCGACTTGGATCTAATTGAGGAGAGAAGGGAAGATGCTGAGATCAGACAGGTGGCCTACCAGCAGAGAACAACAAGGTTCTATAATCAAAGGGTGAAATAAAGACCTATAGCTATAGGAGACCTAAAGCTGAAGAAGACATTGCAGAAGACAAATAAGCTCCGCCCAAACTGGCATGGTCCTTACAAAGTAGTCTATGAGGTTGTACCCGATACCTACTGACTAAAAAATATCGAAGGGGAACGTTTCTCCAATCCATGGAACATCGATTACCTGAAGAAGTATTACATATGATATTGTAGTTATTTTCTTGTAATACATGTATCATCTTATGAAGAGAATGTTAATAAAAAGAGTTGTTCTTGTGTCAATAATTTGTTTCATCATGCTTTAGTGATAATTTATGAGCTGAAACATCATAGTTTGATGACCTCAGACCTTAAACATCATTAATTTGGTGAAATTTACGAGGTGAAACGTCATAATTTGATGACCTCAGACCTTAAACATCATAATTTGGTAACAAGATCTGAGGTGAGATATCATATTTGATGATCTCACACCTTAAACATCATTGATTTGGTGAAGTTTATGAGGGTAACATCTTAGTGTGATGACCTCAGACCTTAAACATCATTAATTTGGTAAAATTTATGAGGTGAAACATCATAATTTGATGACCTCGGACCTTAGACATCATAATTTGGTGTCAAGGTCTGAGGTGAGATATCAAATTTGATGACCTCAGACCTTAAACATCATCAGTTTGGTGAAATTTATGAAGGTACCATCTTAGTTTGATGACCTCAAACCTTAAACATCATTGATTTGGTGAAATTTATGAGGTTAAACATCATAGTCTTATGACCTCAGACCTTTAGGATAACATACAAGAAAGGGCATTCATTGAAAAAAGCAAAATCCACTGAAGAAGATGACATTACATGAAACATTCAGAGCTGCAAATATAATATACCAAAGCATGCTGTCAGAGTTTACAAAAACTACAGATGAAAAACAAAAAAATTACAAGTTAAACTTCACAAATTAAGGTCTAAGGGTCTGCAACCACAATGGTGTCCTTTTGGCTGACGTTGGTAACCTCGGCTCCATCATCTCGAGGGTTAACATCCCCAGTCAGATGTATGAATGAAAACCTTAATCCAATAAAATTCGAGGTTATACATGGAATTAAAAAGAAAAAGTTTTTATGTGGATAGACCTGTGAAGGATAAACTCGGCCAACAAGGGGTATCGAGGGAGCATAAGAAGCGCTTGTCATCATCGGTCATTGCAGAGCCGATGGCATCCATTGCCTTTAGACCATGACCTATCAGGATGTCAATGATCTTCAGTTGCTCCAGACGAGTAGCCAATGCGTCATCAGAGGAGATTGGGATGGCACGATCTCCTTTTTGGGTTTTGCTCGGCCTCTGATCCTCCGAGCCAACAGTTGTGGATTTCCTCTTCTTTGAACAGTCTTCCTTGGATGTACCGACATTCTTATTGGGTAGAGGAGGGGATACATTATGCCCTTATTTCTTCATTATCTTAACAAGGTTTGGGGCTGACATCTCCCAGAGCTCGTCAGAGATACCTTCCGGGCGTTCTGCAAAGAGAAACATTTGAGTTAATAAATCAGAGGTATGAAAACTCAGAGGTACAACTTGTAAAAATATTACACTTACGAAGCTCGGTGACGCGACTAAGAATTTGTCTCAAAAGTGGGTTTTCTCTAGGCTCAAGTGCAAGCCTGTCGCGTTAGTAATAATCCGACAAGTCGGGATCGTATCCACAGGGATAAAAAATTGGCACTTTTGTAAGAATAGTGATTTAATCTTGAAATGATTCTTCCAAAGAGATGAAAGATGATTGATGGTTGTAAATTTCCAATTGGTGATGAAATACCAAAAACACTAAGAATTGTAAAGAACTTAGATTGAAAGAAATTAGGGAGGAGTACAATCCCTCAAACCTTAACAAATTACCGTATAGAATATTAGAATTGTAAATTGAAATTTTTGACTAAATCAATCTTTATAGATCCTAAGCATTACATATAAGAAGGATCTAGCCCTCATCATATGAAATCAAAGGTAAATACAAAGCGGTGAATGGACAATTATACTTGCAAATCGTTCTTAAACATCCCAAGTACCTAGGGCAAGAGAGATTAAAAGATCGGCTATGTTCATATAATTTCCGTACACGATTTGATCAATATTTAATTTACCCTCTATTTTCTACACTGTAATTCATATTGGAATGAGTTCATGTACCCCAACCCTTGAGAATTTATCTCGACATGATTTGATTAGAAAACAAATTGATACATGGAATTATGGATCTAACAAACATTGGGAATAATTTGCAAAACAGTTGAGATTAGAATTCTAAATAAAGTAGAGAACAAATAAGAGAATGGAAATTTTATACTTGTATACAGCAACAGGAAAAACAAAAGAACTTGAATCCAGAAAACTTCTTATTGATTAACCTTACAAACTAGGGTTTATGAAAACTTCTACCAAAGAAAAGATTTCCTAACTTCTGAATTTCTCTCTCTAATTCGACTCCCTAGGAATGAGGTAGGGCTTGGTCTTTTATAGCACCAATTAGCATGAATTTGACAGCTAAAATCGCTTGCTGTGCAAGATTCTACCAGCTATGCACATCTTGATCTTCATAATTAATGCCAGGATTTTGCAAACCCGGACCGGTCCGGATCCCCTCAAATCGGCTCGTTTTTCAGCCACCAGATCGGTTCTTTTTTTATTCTACCGGATCGGTCCGGATTCCACCGGATCGGTTCTGCTATCATCGGTTCGGCATCAATTCGGGGTCTACTGGAATTGTGACATTTCGGATATGTCCAAAATCTACCGGATTGATCCGATTATCCTCCGCGTTGACTTTTTCCTTTCGTCTTTGACTGGCCATAACTTTTGATCTCGAGCTCCGATTTGAGTGTCGTTTCTTTCGATGCTCTTGTGAAATCAAGATCTTCAACTTCCATTTAGGCGTCAAATCCGAACTCTGGGTATAAATTTACGCTTTTTCCCTTTGACTTTTCTTCCTTTGTTCTTTTCCTTTCTTCCGATTTCTTTTTCTCTTTTCTTGCACTAAATTCCTGTAAAATCCATCAGAAATAAACGAAACTCGGGGTAATTGTTAGAAATAGTCAATGGCAATGATATGGAATAAAAATGATTCAATTACCTTGTTCGAGATATCAAAATCACTAACATAAGGGGCTAAATTCATTTTAATTTATTCTTGGTCAAATCCCCCTAACTTAGGACTTTGCACGTCCCGAGCAATGTAAATGATGCTACCCAAAGTTCTATTTTTTTGAGAATTCCTTTAAAATTCCACTTTCGCAGGCATGCAATTGCATTGAGAATATTCAACAAGCCTTTAAACCCCTAGATTACCATAGTAGGACGAGTTTTGTCTCGTGAGGGTTTGCAGTGAATATACCCACAAAATTCTTTATTGACTCAAATAAATATCAAAATACCCAAAAATTGTACAATTTAAACTTTTCGAAAAATAATCACTATAAATTCATATTCAAATGTCTCAAACCATAGTGTGTGTGTTTATGTGTGTGCAAAGCCAGAAATTAAACCTCAAATTTTCACCGATTGAGCATTACGTTACTTTCTGAAAATTCGTTTTGATTTCAAATTCTTACGGAGTGCTCTCTCAAACGAATCACTCGGATTGTGGCTATTTTTTCTTGGTATGCATGATATAAAGAGTAAATAAAATTTACATAAATTCATGCATACAAAATTGAAATGAAGGAAATATATGGTGAAAATATCTCATCATCGGAGTACGCTTATAATGAAACGGGAACATCGCCTCTTAATCACACCATTTAATCTCTCATATTATCTTTTCATGTCTTAGCTCTCCATGCGGTAATTAATTTCGCCATTCGGACTCAGTTAGTACTTTATCGGGTTATAAGGTGTAAAGGGAAAAAATGAGAATGATCGGAATGTTCGGAATTGGAAAATTTCCTATGACGTCCATTAGTGCTTTTTCGGGCATTTGCTCATTTTTCTCTTTCTTTTTCTATTTTCATTTTTTTCTTGCTATTTTTCTTTTGAGCATTTTTTCTATTTTTCTCTTGCCCCTTTTTATTGCACCATTTGAACTTACTTGATGAATTTTCTCAATTTTCACAATTCCGGGCTATTTGGATTTTTCGGGATATCAAACGAAAAGGAAAAAAATTATTAGGCTCAAATTGGGTTACAAAGGGATAATTTTTTTCACACTTTTATCATGGCTAATATTTTGGGTTAAACAGAAGAAGGCCTACTTCATTGTCCAAATTGCTAATCACATTACCATATGCATCTCGAGATTAATTAAGTTTAGAGATATATTTAGCACGAATTTCGAGACAATATTTCACACATTTCCCATAACCGATCAAAACGAAGGATTGAGATCATCAACGACTTATTAAAACGCTGAAAATAACTTTGAGTTAATCATAAACTCGGATTGATTTAAAAACTCATAAAACATTGAAAGGCTTGAAATCTCACCGGTTTTATTAATCTGCACACTTATTCGTTAAGTCGTCAATTTTCTTTCAATTTCCATCTTCGGTCAATTTTGGCTTAGTGCAAGTGAGATTTAACAATTTGAGATTTTAAATAGAATAAAGGTGATATTTTTGAAAATTTTAAATTCCAATTTTTATTTATTTTGAAAATATATATATATATATATATATATATATATATATATATATATATATATATATATGCGAAGTTTTATGAATACGCACTTATCATCCCCCCTAACTTAGTGATTTGCATTGTCCTCAATCAAATGGACGAGAGAGTGAAATATGACGAAATAATGAGTGCGATAAATAAAAAAAGCAACTACCATACTAAAACTGTATATTACAACACAACTACGGAATCAAAGGATAACAAACATAAGTAATATAACATAACCGCAGGATCGGGGCTGCCTAAGGAGCGAGTGGGGGGAGGGAAGATCCGGGAGCAGCAGGGTCATATGGATTATAGTAATATGGAGGAAGGGGGGCCTCGGGACCCGACTGGAGACGGTACAAATCAGCCTGCATACGCAGGACCAAACTCATGTCCCTCTCGTAGGATGTCATAAACCCGTCCAAACGCGTCTCAAGAGAAACAATGCGCTCAGTCAAACATGTACCAACTGGAACATAATCCGGATCGGAGGTTTCATCATATTCTTCCTCCTCGCCTTCTTCCATCTCAACATCTTCGTCAGCAACGTCCTCCTGTTCATCACCCTCCTCCTCACTTGAGGTATCTCGATCCTCTCGCCGCGCACGGATCAGCTGGATTTTCTTTTCACTTCGAGTGCGGGATTCTTGTCCAAGAGGCTTGGGCAATTTGATAAGATCTTTCGGGGGAACGATACCGACATCCTTAAGAAATGAGGTAATGAGGCGACCATAAGGAAGAGGAGCCCTACCCTTTTTGTCCAGCGCCACAAAGATGATATCATTATACAACGTGCGTGCCAAATTGATAATAGTTGCATGGTCAAACAAATGATACATCATAGTAGCTTGACGCGGGCGCATCGACGAATCATTTGAGGTTTGCAAAAATGTTGGCACAAATGATGTGAAAAGTGATGCGTGCCTTGTCAGGTAACCAACCGACAGGAAAGGTTTTGGTAGTCCAAACCGCTCCCGGCACGATTCGAGAGATGCAAACAGCTTTGGACAGAACTGGATCAGGACTTGGATAAGTAAACTGGGCTGGAGTGACCACACCTTTAGACTCGAGTTTCTGGGCCAGAATTTCAAGCGAGAACGGAATCGGTGTGGAATCCACAAAAGCTTGAGATTCGAAATCGTCAGTACGGACGAGCGAATCGTAAAACTGACGAACTTCATTCTCCCATACAGCTTCGTATGGCTCATTGAAAAATCTGCACCAGCCTCGGGACATGAACATGCCTATGACAGAATTGGGCATCTGATCCGAAAGGACTTGACGTTCAATGTGGATTTTGCGCGTTGGAATGAAAAAATGACGGCACTAATTTACCTCACGACAGGAACGATATTCGCCATTGCCGTCGGGCTGGACTTCGATGGAATTATATTTCTGGGGAGCAGCCATGGGTATGGAAGTATTAGACAGAAAGTGAGAGAGAAGAGAGGAGATGGAGATGTGAAGAAAATGGGGTGGGGTATATGGGTATTTATAATTGGGGTGATGGAAAAGGGGGGAATGGATGGGGGAAAATAGAGTGGACGAAATTTTTGGGAAGAGAAAGGGATTGGGGGAATGAATGAGGTTTGGATTGAAGAGGTTTTGACCTCGGGAAGGGGCGCACTGCAGATTACCGGACCGATCCGGTTTCAGATCGGACCGATCCAATTGAATCGGATCGGTTCTTTTTATTCAGGGCCGGACCGATCCGGTCTGCTGAATTCCCAGGAATTCCCCTGGTTTTCTTTCCTTCTCACTGTTAGGCTGCTTTCTCCATTCCAATGCTTCCTTTACTTTAATTGAACCTCAAAACTCCTGAAATGCTCACCGAAACCTGAAACACCCCCCAAAACATGTATTGGATTCCCTACTCCGGTCATAACACAAATTTACGACTTCTAACATCCTAAGATTATTATACACAACATTCACCCCATACATGTTGGGGGTGCGACGATCGCACCTTTCTTTTTCAGTCAATCCCCATAAATGGGGTCCGACAACCAAATTGTGTCGGCTTCCATGACTTCCACTTCCAAATATGGCTTCAGACGATGCCCATTGACCTTGAATGTGTTTCCCCCTTTTTGATCTTCTAGTTCAACAGCTCCATGGGGAAATACTTCCTTCACAATGAATGGACCTGACCATCGTGACCGCAATTTTTTGGGAAACAAGTGCAACCTCGAGTTGTAGAGAAGTACTTTCTGTCGCGAATGAAATTCCTTCCGTCGAATAATTCTGTCGTGAGCTCGTTTCATTCGTTCTTTGGAGATTTTAGCACTTTCATACGCATCATTGCGTATTTCTTCCAACTCGTTCAACTGAAGTTTACGTGTTTCACCGGCTTTTTCCATGTTAAAGTTCACCCTTTTGATAGCCCAATACGCTTTGTGTTCAATTTCAACCGGAAGATGACAAGGCTTGCCATATACAAAACGAAATGGGGATATCCCAAGGGGATTCCTGTATGCAGTTCTATACGCCCAGAGCGCATCATTCAACCTGAGAGACCAGTCTTTCCTATTAGGTTCGACTGTCTTTTCCAAGATATTTTTGATTTCCCGGTTTACGAGCTCAGCCTGGCCATTCGATTGAGGGTGATAAGTTGTTCCAACTTTATGGACAATTCCATACTTTCGCATTAGCTTCTCCATCGGCCTATTGCAAAAATGGGTACCATTATCACTGATTATAGCCTTAGGCACTCTGAATCGAGAAAGTGTGTTTTCTTGAATGAATTTTATGACCACCTTATTGTCATTCGTCCTTGTAGCTATGGCCTCTACCCATTTTGAGACGTAGTCTACAGCGACGAGGATGTATAGAAAACCAAAAGAAGGGGGAAAGGGCCCCATGAAGTCAATACCCCAGCAATCAAACAACTCCAAGACTAGTATTGGGGTCAATGGAATCATGTCACGATGAGTAATAGCTCCCATTCTTTGGCATCTATCGCATGATTTGCAAAAAGTATTCACATCCTGGAAGACTGTGGGCCAGTAGAGTCCGCTTTGAAGGATTTTTGCAGAAGTTTTATTTTTGGAAAAATGACCTCCACATGCTTCCGTATGACAAAATCAAATTACCCCTTGGATTTCTTCATCAGGTAAACATTTTCGGATGATTTGATCAGAACAATACTTAAACAAATATGGATCATCGTAAAAGAACATGCGTGACCAAGTGATGAACTTTCTTCTCTCTTGCGGACTCCAATTGGAGGGAATAACTCCAGTGACTAGGTAATTGACTATATTCGCAAACCAGGGGAGAGAAGAAGTAGCAAATAGATTTTCATCCGAAAAATACTTGTCTATGGGAATGGGATCAATAGGTACGTCGGACGAGAGGCGTGGCAAATGGTCAGCAACGACGTTTTCTACTCCTTTCTTATCTTGAATCAAGAGATTAAACTCCTGTAAGAGTAGGATCCACCTTATTAGACGTGGTTTGGCATCTTTCTTGGTCAAAAGATATTTGAGGGCTGAGTGATCAGTGAAGCAAATGATGGGTGACCTAACAATATAAGAGCGGAATTTATCGAAAGCAGAAACGACTACTAGTAATTCTTTCTCTGTGGTAGAGTAATTAAACTGAGGGCCAGATAATGTTCTGCCAGCATAGTAAATAACATGAGCTTTCTTGTCTTTTCTTTATCCAAGAACAGCCCCAATCGCGTAATCACTTGCATCACACATAAGCTCAAATGGGAGTGACCATTCAGGAGCTTGCATGATAGGAGCGGAAATTAACATGCTTTTAAGTTTATCAAAAGCTTCTTGACATGCTTTATTCCATTCAAATGGAGTGTCCTTCATGAGAAGATTACTCAAAGGTCTAGCGATGGCGCTAAAGTCTTTGATAAATCTTCTATAAAATCCAGCATGGCCTAGAAAGGACCTCACATCTTTAAGCAATTTTGGCGGGGTAACTCAGCTATTACTTCTATTTTTGCTCGATCAACCTCAATTCCCCTAGATGAGACTATGTGGCCTAAAACTACGCCCTCGGTGACCATAAAATGGCATTTTTCCCAATAGAGGACTAAGTCTTTTTCCACACACCGGAATAGAACTTTTTCAAGATTAGCTAAACATTGGTCGAAAGATGGACCGAAAACACTGAAATCGTCCATGAACACTTCAAGAACTTTTTCTATCATGTCGCTAAAGAGACTTAGCATGCACCTTTGAAAATTTGCTGGCACATTACATAGCCCAAATGGCACGTTTGTAGGCAAACGTACCAAACAGACATGTAAAAGTCATCTTTTCTTGATCAAGTACATCCAATTCAATCTAATTATAGCCAAAGTACCCATCTAGGAAACAGTAGTAAGGATGGCCCGCCACTCGTTCAATCACTTGATCGATGAACGGTAAGGGAAAATGGTCTTTTCTGGTTTCGGCATTGAGCTTTCGATAGTCAATGCAAACACTCCACCCGGTGGTGGTGCGTTGAGGTATTAATTCTCCCTTAGCGTTTTTAACCACGGACATACCCGACTTTTTTGGAATGACCTGAATTGGGATCACCCATTAACTATCAGAAATGGGATAAATAATCCCAGCATCTAGCAATTTGATGATTTCCGCTCGAACTAGATCTTTCATGGTTGGGTTTAATCGCCTTTGCATCTCACGCGAGGTCTTCACCTCCTCCTCAAGATGGATTTTATGGGTACAAATAAATGGACTTATACCTTTCAAATCTGCTATAGTCCAACCAAACGCACTTCTATGCTTCCGTAACACATCCAATTACATGCCCTCTTGCTCTTTTTTTAAATTGGAAGAAACAACAACAGGGAATGTATCATTATCTCCCAGAAAAGCATATTTGACATGAGAGGGTAGTTTCTTTAACTCAAGACTATGAAATCTATTTTCAAAGGGAATCATGGTTGACTCCCTCGAAGGTAACACTTCAAATCTAGAAATCCAGTCAACATCTTTTAAATTCTCAAAACCCGCTTCTTCTTGTAACCATGTTTCCAACTCTTCCACCTCATGCTCAAACTCAGTATAAGGATGCTTATTCTCACCACTTTGCACTAAACAGACTTCTAGTGCATCTCCTCCTATGATCTTCTCAATGTGCTCATCCACCACTTCTTCAATAATATCAACCTCAAGAATTTCATCCTTATCACCCATTTGGTTAGCGACATTGAAAATATTGGTCTCGAGAGTCATGTTTCCAAAAGTGAGTTGCATTTGGCCATTCCGTGTATTGATCAAAGCATTAGCAGTAGCTAAAAATGGACGGCCTAATATTATTGGAACATGATTTCTCGTATGGGGAGAAGGCTCACTGTCCCAAATGACGAAATCAACAGCGAAATAAAACGTGTCAACTTGAACTATCACGTCCTCCACAACCCCACGAGGCACTTTCATTGTTCGATCAGCTAACTATAGAGTGATTCAGGTAGGTTTTAAATCACCTAAATCAAGCTGCTTATAGATAGAGTATGGAAGGATGTTCACACTTGCACCTAAGTCAAGCAATGCTTTTTCCACTCTATTCTTTCCTATAACACACGAAATTGTAGGTGCACCGGGATCCTTGAATTTTGGTGGCAGATCATTAATAAGGTCCGAGCTCACATTTTTTGCCAAGAAAACATTCTTCTTCACCTTGAGCCGTCGTTTGACAGTCAAAAGATCTTTGATGACCTTAGCATATGCTGGAATTTGTTGAATATCATCGAGAAATGGCAAGTTCAACTTTACTTGCTTCAAAACATCTAATACTTCTGTACGCGAAGCCCCTTCTTTGGGTGGTGCTAAGCGTTGAGGAAATGGAGCAGCAATGGGCAGTTTAACTTCAATGTCAGGTTCAACTCCCTTATCTTTATCTTCTGTATGCAATGGAGTCTCTTCATACTCTAAAGCTTCAGTAGCTTTAGATTCCTTGGGAAGTGATGGCGCTAGATCAATTATGCGACCACTACAGAGAGTAGTGACAACTTGACATTGTTCTAGCAAATTCGATGATGTGGAGCTAACCGTGGGTTGTCCTTGAAGAGGAGGTCTATGGCCTTGAGCTGGGAATGTACCCTTCTCTTGAGTATTCACTGCAGATTGCAACCTATAGATGCTAGTATGAATCTCAGTGAACATTCGATCATATTTAGCATTGCTCTCCTTTTGAGATTGGATGAATTGATTCAGATTATCTTCAAGAGATCGCCTAGGTGGAGTGACATACAGACCAGGAGGTGGTACCGGCATAGGAGCATGCATCGGCGGAGCCACTTGCTAAAATTGAGGGGGTGGAGGTGGTATAGTCACATGTGGGTTAGGGGCCATCCCCTCTTGTGGTTATCCATAGTGGAAGCCAGGATGATTCCTCCAAGATTGATTGAATACATTCCCTTGCTGTGCATAAAAATTTTCGTGGAACCCCCTATTGCCTCAACTTGTTCAGTGTACATTGCCTTATATGCAGGGATGGTAGGACATCCTTTAGTAGAATGACCAGCAGCACAAATGGCACACACTTTCTCCTTTCCGACTTGCCTGGGTCCAGCTACTTCTCTTAAGCGCACTTCCAGCATGTCTCTGAAATTATTTTCCAATTGGTCAAATTTTCGATCTAACAAAGTGTCCTTGTCCAAGTGATAAATACCGGACGCATCAATGAAGTTGGACACTTGTCGATTTTTATTTTGACTATTGGGATCAGAAACATCCCATGCTTGGGTAGTCTCTACTACATATTTCAGATGAGCCTTAGCATCGCTCGAGTCTAATTCCCAAAAAGGTCTTTCGTACATTGTTTGAACAAGTTGTTTAGATGATAAAGTAAGACCTTGATGGAAAAATGAAATCAGATGATGTTTTTCGAATCCATGATATGGGCAAGCATTAACTAACTCCTGGAATCTCTCCCAACACTTGTCGAAAGCCACATTCTCATTTTGTCTAAAATCTTGTATTTGGGCTTTGACAGAATTGGTTTTGTGTTGTGGAAAGAACTTGGAGAGAAACTTGGTTTGCATATCTCTCCAGGATAACACAGAATTTGGGGTAGCGACCATAACCAAGTTTTGGCTTTATCCTTTAAGGAAAAAGGGAAAACCTTTAACCGGATAACATCTTGTGGGCAAGCTTAGTCACCAAACATCTCACATGCTTCCTCGAACTCTCTAATATGGAGATATGGTTTTTCCGAATCCATCCCATGAAATGTGGGAAGAATTTGGATCATACCATTTCGAAAATGGAACTGATCGGTATTATACGGGAGTAAAATACAACCAGGGGTAACAGTTCGCTCCGGAAATAAAAGATCTTTCATGGGAAGATAAGGTATTTCCTCTTCTCCTGCAACAACACCAACACTACCGTGTACCGACATATTTCTCCCAAAAGATTCAGAATTCACACTTGGTGTTTGACTCAATGAGCGACTTGTGATTGAATTATTAGGCGAAGGAGGTGGAACCCAAAAATGAGGAGAATCAGTGGTGTGAGAATTTTCAGAATTTGCTTCGGCGATAGGATTTTCGTGAACTTGGGTGGAAGATGAATTCTGCATGTAAGCGCATAAGAGATGAGATGTCAAAAAAAAATTAATAGAATGGACCTTAGGATGAAACTCACTTTCCTAAATTATACCAATGGATAATCCCCGACAATGGCGGCAAAAACTTGACGCGACTAAGAATTTGTCTCAAAAGTGCGTTTGCTCTAGGCTCAAGTGCAAGCCTGTCGCGTTAGTAATAATCCGACAAGTCGGGATCGTATCCACAGGGATAAAAAATTGGCACTTTTGTAGGAATAGTGATTTAATCTTGAAATGATTCTTCCAAAGAGATGAAAAGACGATTGATGGTTGTAAATTTCCAATTGGTGATGAAATACCAAAAACACTAAGAATTGTAAACAACTTAGATTGGAAGAAATTTGGGAGGAGTACAATCCCTCAAACCTTAACAAATTACCGTATAGAATATTAGAATTGTAAATTGAAATTTTTGACTAAATCAATCTTTATAGATCCTAAGCATTACATATAAGAAGGATCTAGCCCTCATCATATGAAATCAAAGGTAAATACAAAGCGGTGAATGGACAATTATACTTGCAAAGCATTCTTAAACATCCCAAGTACCTAGGGCAAGAGAGATTAAAAGATCGGTTATGTTCATATAATTTTCGTACACGATTTGATCAATATTTAATTTACCCTCTATTTTCTACACTATAATTCATATTGGAATGAGTTCATGTACCCCAACCCTTGAGAATTTATCTCGACATGATTTGATTAGAAAACAAATTGATACATGGAATTATGGATCTAACAAACATTGGGAATAATTTGCAAAACAATTGAGATTAGAATTGTAAATAAAGTAGAGAACAAATAAGAGAATGGAAATTTTATACTTGTATTCAGCAACAGGAAAAGTAAAAGAACTTGAATCCAGAAAACTTCTTCTTGATTAACCTTACAAACTAGGGTTTATGAAAACTGCTACCAAAGAAAAGATTTCCTAACTTCTGAATTTCTCTCTCTAATTTGACTCCCCAGGAATGAGGTAGGGCTTGGTCTTTTATAGCACCAACTAGCACGAATTTGACAGCTAAAATTTCTTGTTGCGCAAGATTCTACCAGATATGCACATCTTGATCTTCATAATTAATGCCAGGATTTCGCAAACCCGGACCGGTCCGGATCCCCTCAGATCGGTTCGTTTTTCAGCCACCGGATCGGTTCTTTTTTTATTCTGCCGGATCGGTCCGGACTCAATCGGATCGGTTCTGCTATCATCGGTCCGGCATCAATTCGGGGTCTACTGGAATTGTGATATTTCAAATTGGTCTGAAATCTACCGGATCGATCCGATTATCCTCCATGTTGACTTTTTCCTTTCATCTTTGACTGGCCATAACTTTTTATCTCGATCTCCGATTTGAGTGTCGTTTCTTCCGATGCTCTTGTGAAATCAAAATCTTCAACTTCCCTTTAGGCGTCAAATCCTAACTCTGGGTATAAATTTATGTTTTTTCCCTTTGACTTTTCTTCCTTTATTCTTTTCCTTTCTTCCGGTTTCTTTTTCTCTTTTCTTGCACTAAATTCCTGTAAAATCCATCAGAAATACACGAAACTCAGGGTACTTGTGAGAAATAGTCAATGGCAATGATATGGAATAAAAATGATTAAATTACCTTATTCGAGATATCAAAATCACTAACTTAAGGGGCTAAATTCAGAAGAATTTATGCTTGGTCACTCGGTCAGATAACTTCCCCCCAAGCCTGTCTCAGAGAGATAATAGGGGGTCATCAGATGTTCGTACTTGACTAGCTAACCATGCTCCCCCTGATCTTGAAGATCCTTAACCTTCTGTAAGTTATCCTAGTTAAGCCAAGGGTTAGCCTTGGCAGTAAGTGACACTTTTCCCCACCACAGGGGTACCCTCGGCTCCAACGATGAAGAGGTGGCACAAGGACCAAATTCCTATGCCCCAGAGGCAAAGAAATACTATGGTTCCCAGTTGTTATTGGACGTCTGGGTAACCAGCAGCATCTTTTTTGTCCGACTTCCTAGCTAGGAAGTGATAGTAGCTGGGGTGGTTTCTGGAGGAGGATGGGATATAACATCCGGTGAAGACCCGAATAAGAAGGTCTGAGTGGTGGACTGCCTTCCAGAGGATAGTAGCACCAATTATCACCCTTCAGGCGTTGGGGGATAATTATGAAGGGGAAAGGTTGATATGTGAAAATATGGCTCTGATCGAAGGATGGATGGGGAAACGGAATCCCAGCTTAAACATCTGCTCATACACACAGATTTCTCAATTTCGGCCACCAAAGGCTCTCTCACCTCTCAGAGGTCTCCTAAGTGTGATGGAGGGACCTATGGAATAAAGATGCCTAAATGCTAAGAGGTCATACTCAATAACAATACTCTCTATCTCAGCAGCCTCCGAGGTATCAATGTCACTCTCATGACCATCATCCTCATCCCTGGAAACATCGACTTGGACAGGCATAGGAACACCCCCATAGAACCTCTGAGTGAACTCAGCCCCTGTGGCGGCCGACAGGGGGATAGCATCGATGGGTGGGGGAATATCCATGATCGGCCCCATAATCTCGACATCAGAAGAACGTCGTGAGGTGCTAGCACCATTATGGGATGAGGCACGACTTTGGACCTTATCCTGGTTAGGTACCTGATCTTGCCTAATGGAGAAATCCATAGCCTCTTGGAATGAGTCTACAGACATAGGGTCTGAGGTAGATGACTGAGACTCAGACATTGGAGAAGGGTCAATTGAATCCTTGGGTAGCTTAGCATGCTCGACTGGCTCAGGGTATTTGACCCTCAGAGGTGGAGGAAATATAGGTCTGAGGGGGAAGGCCTCAGCCCTATGAGCTTGCCCTTGGGCTAGTTTTATCTGCCTAATATTTAAAAGGTCTTATCTATAAGAGAGCTAAAATCTTCTATGATCTTATAAAGGGGTCTGAGCATAAGGAAGATGGCCCTACACTTAAGATTCTAAACCATAAACAAACAACTGGACACAACTTAAGCTAAGGATCAAACTTGGTTTTCGAAAAATTTCAAGCCAAGAACAGTCGAGAATGAGTCACCGGAAAACTCAAAGATTCATCAAAAAATTCAAACTATTGCCGAAAAATGTAAGAAATGGAAAAACAAGGGTGAAAAATGGCAAAAGAAGGGCAATAAGTGATACTTGATAAAATATGAGATAGAGAATGAGAGGATTGATAAGAGAAATCCACAAGACACAGCCTCGATCAAGCTCTGGAAGAGAGGGAAAACACAGAAGGATCGGGCGAAAAAAATGAGAGAAGTGAAGAAGAAAGAGAAAGGAAGGGGCTCTTAACCCTCAAATCTGATTGCACATGTCCCAAGGCCTATCATTACCTTGGGAGCCCAAAATACAATCAACATCATTGCACTTTCCAGGCACGTAACCTACTTCAAGAGTTAACACTTGTCAAGGAAATATTGGCGCATAAAGAAATACAGCCTCTAACATGCATACCCCTTAGTCACCTATTCAAATGGGTAACTAAGGACTAGGGGTGATTGATATCCCCAAATTATACCTACCAACTCGGAGGCACCAACCTCATCCAGCATGACGACCGAGGTAATAAGGGCTCAAGATAAATGATCAGTAATCTCGTCCTTCATAAGATCGGCCACGTGTGTGCTTTTCTAGTGAGAGTGTTTGATAACTCTTGTAATTTTAACCCCTTATCATTTCCATCCATACCTAGGTATTCCGCAAACCTTTTCACATTCTCCCTAAGGTTTTCACACTTTCCATTAAATTTTATGAACCTAGGAGGATCATACTCTTTTGGATACGGATTCTCATCGATGCTATCTGGGTATGGATTTTGTATCTCCTCATAGGTGTGAGAGGACTCCCTCTGAGAGAAAATATATTTCTTTAACTCTTCTATAGTAACAACTTTGGAGGGTGACTCATCTACACTAACTTTCTTCACTGCTAGCGAGCTTTAGGGCATAACTACCTGCTCTGTTACAGTTTTTTGGGGCAGAGCCACCTCTATTGTTGTTGATGTGGATGTTGCTCCTAATATAGGTGCAACTACAGGCATCATGTAAGTCTGGCTTAGACCTTCCATGTCAACATTATTCTTCTTCAAAAACTCAAAAAACATACTCATTATATTTGTCCCCACTAAAGGCGTGGATGTTACTTCACCGGCCTGCCCTCCTTAAGGAATTGGTGGTCTAATTTCGATCACCATCGCCTCTTCTTAGGTTGTCTTGTCCCTTTCAACTCCATTACCGATTGGAATACTATCTACTTCGACACATTTTATCCTTCTTTATACATGGCAATGAAAATACCTCCTCGACGAGCCACCAAATGAAGGATGGTGGTTATAATGGTGTCTATGAAGAACTGGATCTGGTGAGGTGTGACTATTTCCCATAAATGTTGTCTTCAATGTCTTCAAGATCACAAGAGCAGCTGAAGAAGAAAAACTATGTATTTCTGGTAACAATGGAGTTTCTATAAATGCGTTCCAAGAAGATAAATGATTAGCTACAACTTTTCAGCAATAATAATAAGAGAGAAAATGGATCACTATGGAAATTATTGTTGTAGGGAGAGAATATATAGGCACTTTAGCTTCCAAGGAGAGAGAAGGCGAGAGAATAATTTCTGGTGAGATTTTAGCAGTATAACAATTCTAATTTGAGTTTTATAATGTGTTTGACCTTATATAAGGGCCCTTAATATGCCCAAATTGTACCTGCCAACTCAGAGGCACCAACCTCGGCCACCATGACGATTGAGGTAACAAGATCTCGAGACAAACGATTAGCAATCTCATCCTTCATAAGGTCGGTCATGGCTGACGTTACTAATGCCCCTTCAATTAGGCAACAACTGAGGTCTGCATGACTCATGGGGTCAGTTATCCGTCAGGTAGGCCACAGCCGGCGTTACAAGTATCACCTCGAGGAGGGCATCATCCGAGGTAAGTTTGGACATGGGTTATCCATTACTATCACCATCAACATCGGCCATAGCTGACGTTATAAGTTTCACCTAGAATAGGCAAAGCCTTACAGGTTCGGCATCAAGTGTCAAGACAACATCGGCCCTAGTCGACGTTCCAGATATCTAACCTCGGTTGGCATCCCAGCCAAGGTAATCATATAATCCCCAGACAAGACAGGGTCATACCTCACCAACCTCGTACTCATCCACGCCGAGGTTGGTACCAAGAAAGACAGCTGAGCATCTACATGCACATGAATGGCTTGGAACACATGGACAAGTCTGTTATAACTAAATCATTCTCTCCATGTGAGGGAATATTGAGGTCATCATTATTTAGTTGAGATTAGCCAGGTGTCATCCTTACATTGGTTGGATCTTTATGCACATGCACATTGCATGCTTGGGGGGTACAATACACCCCCCAAGAACTATATATAGAGGTCATCCTCAACATTTTAAAGGATCGATAATGACCAACCTTAACCAAACTCTGGTTCATTTATAGTATAGAGAGAAAGTGGAGTGATTGTATTACTAAGGCCATTAGAGCCCTCTTCGGATAGTGATACTTACACTCACTTGCACAGTGGATGTAGGCAATTACCGAACCACTTATATTGGTATGTTTCTCCTCTTATCCTCATCTCCTTCAACCTATATGTGTCCTTATTTGCTGCCATTGTTATGCCCGTTTGAGCTCTACTACCTCTTTATATAGTGATGTTGTTTACAGCATCATCAGTCCTATTTATAGGTAAAACTAGGGCTGGTGTGGAATTTGGGTGACAAAAATGAGATACCCTTTAAGACAGCATCTAAAATGTACCTTTTGTGTATGTTAATTACCTATCGCGTGTCCCCTCTGACAAGTGAATCCTGGCGCATACTAAAGTCAAAAGTAAATATGTTGGGCATAGTGATAAAAAGTTTGATTTGTTAAATATATTTTTAAACGATAACTTGGTGAACAAACTTTGAAGACTTGCGAGTGGCCCTAGGAGCCACTCGCCAAAATGGTTAATTTAAAAATACTTTGTGAGTGTCACCTTGGCTACTCACTTATTACACTAAGTGTGGACTGTGTGAGTGCTTGAGTGACCTCTTGGGTCTATGCCACTAGTATTCTCTCTTTCCTTAGGTACTGAAGTGGTTCGGTATTAGATTTTCCAATGAACCTTATCTCTCATCCACCAAACCAAAACTCCCTAGAGATCCCAACTGGACTGCTCAAGCTCTGCTTGCTCGATCTAGGCTACCTGTATGACCAAAACAACAGTGTTCGTAACTATTTATCATATGAGATATTTTGCAGTTATTTGATTGTGATCATCCCCTCGATCCTTTGGATTCGCTCGTTCATTTTCTTTCTTGTATTGGGACTTGTCGTTGAGTACCCCCTCATTATCTTATATCTTGTCTTTTTATGTCTTTTAGGGCCGTTCGCTCTGGGACCTCTCGCCAATTCCTCTATTTTGGTTCATTTCTGGAATTAGGCCACTCATTGTGGACCCTCTCACTGAATCCTCTATTTTGGCTGGCATTTCGAATTGGGCCACTCATTTTAGATCCTCTCACCAAATGCTCTATTTTGGCTCATTTATGGAATTGGGACACTCATTGTGGATCCACTCGCCAAATCCTCCATTTTCATTCAGTTTTCCAATTGGGCCACTCGTTGTGAACCTTCTCGTCAAATCCTTCATTCTGGCTCAGTTTTGGAATTGGGCAACTCATTATGGACCCTCGTGCCAAATCTTTCACCCACTCATCTATGGGACACCTCGCCCCATTAAGTTTTCTTGTGGGCAGTTGAGTGGGGATCCCTCTACATATAATAAACACTTGGCCTCACTTAAATGATTAACGATACAATATACAAGTATATATAAATTAGACGGTTCATGCTATGCATTTCTAAGTATTATAATCTTAATAGAGAAGTTTTATTAAGATAACATGCCTGACCATATTACAATATCCATTTCAATGCCTCTTTCAAATGTTGCTCATTTCCATACCGATATCTTATAACATCATTTCTAACCTACCAAAAGTAAACACGATTAAATTTAAATTGTTGTCTTTCTTTGTAAGGTTACTTGCAACACCCTGTATTTTTTAACATTAGTTTTTTAGCATTTTAAATGACACATGCACACACAATAAAACTAAAATGAGAAATAAAGTGTGTAAGAGGGTAGTTTATATTAGATGAGGCATAACCCCTTTTGAGTATAGTAATGATAAGTTAACCGGAGACACTCTTGATTAATTACATGACACACTATCACGGCCTAGTGAAAATAAACTCAGTTTAAACTCACAAATCTCTTGTATAACTCAAAAGGTAATAATAAACTCAGAAGAAACTCATTTAGAGGGAGAGAGAATTAAGCACCCTAGATATACCTTGGCAGGCAGCCAAACACACCAACTCTCAAAGTTCTCCACTAAGATATTAAACTCTTCGTATTAAATGACAATGGTGGATGAGTAAAATCTCTAGTTTTTGCAATAACTTCTCTCTCCCTGATGATAATCTATCTCTAGCCAATAAATAACCCCCCCCCCCCACACTCACACACACACCATTCTCGAGACGGCTCAGTCATTAATAACTGTGAAAGACATCCCTCATACTTTATGTCACAAACATTAAATGTCTGATGGACTAGTTAACTCCATGTCATAAACATTAAATGCCAAGACATGCCTTTTGCCTAACCACTGTGCGTCAGGGGGTTGTCATCATAGAGGTGACTCACCAGCTGTCTGACAGCCCCAAATACCACGGTGGTTTTCTCAAGTGCAAATTTGACATTGCCTAGCTGACTAGTGACATCACATAAAGTAGATGTGATATTAAGTAGAGGGTTGTTTGGTTCACAACTCAATGCCCGATGGAACTCATGGTTTCTCCGCCGAAGGTTCCACGGTCAAGGTCTTTTGGTGTTTTACCAGGTGTATCTAAGATGGTAAGGATAAGCCCCACCGGTGCCTCACTTCTCAATCCTCCAAATCAGGTCCCTCTGACATTCCCACGGTGAGGTCATTCGATAGAGCATGAAAGCTCTCCCAGGCCCTGCCAGACCTGGTCTCTTGCGCGTACCGTTCGTCCTCACACTAAATATCATTATAACCGTTACAATTCATAGTCAATATAAATAAAAAGATACAACAAGACGAAGTAAAATAATAGGACTAAGGGATTAGCTCTCTCGGCTATCCTCTTCGCTTGTAGATCCCCCTGGGCTGCCATGCTGAACTACCTCGATTGCGCTGCCTTATTGAGCTCCATCCCTGCCTTACTAAGCTGCATCGCTACCTTACTAAGCTTCATGGCTTCCTTAATCCCTTGAGTCTATTGTATTAGCTAGGGGGATTAACTCTAATCTCTAGATCTTCAAACGCCCCTAACATTTGCCCCTTCGTGGAGAGATTTGTTGTTGGAACAAGAAATGTCTTCATGAAAACTTCTCAATCCGATGAACATTGGCGTCTCTGTCTTCATTATGGCCTCTGATGTTATCACTTCCAGGAAAAAGTAAAATTCTCCCCGATGTACTTGAACCAAAGCACTGCTAATTATCGGCGATTGGCAAAGGGACATCACCATTTTTTCCTGTCACTAAGATTTAATCATTCTGTCTTTGCTTCCTTAGCTAACGAAATTCTCCCGAGACACCTGCTGATTTTCTCAAATACCATTTTTGACTCCTGGGAAGTGAAATTCTCCTGTCTATGATGTTGTGGAGTATAATTATAAGAAATGAGTTTTTACGTTAGGACCGCCCCTATCGTTCAGACTTGTGGAATTCTCCCTAGGAAATTCTCCCTATTTTAAGGTTCTACTTTGTTTGGGCTCTGCTATGTCATCGTTTCTTCATGTTCAAAAAAGCAGAAAAATTCTTCCCGATGTATCTGAGTAATAATTAAACAACATTTGGACTTGTGGCAAGGGGACATAGTAGCTTTTTGAAACGTTGGGACATCTTCTGTGTTGGGAGCTGTTGGATATGTTTGACAAAAATTATGGCGCCAAAACTCAAATTTGCCTAGGAAGAAAACCCTTTCTATTCTCCATGCGTCACTTCATTGATAATGTGGTGCTGCTTTTTCAACTTTCAAGACACTCCCCGAAGTGCCACGTGTCCACTTGAACTGATTATTGGAGGCTTTGCACATGTGTTAGTGGGAAACTCAAAAGACGAGTTTAAAGGACTTCAAACGCCTAATTTTTAAAAACACTTAGCCATTTTTTCCTTTGTCTTCTTCAAACACCCATCGCTTTTTTAGAGAGAGAAAGATTCAAACCGCCATTGTTAACAAGGTTTTATATGGTTCTCTCCCTTTCATCATCTCTTTCTCCACCACTTGTGGTCGTATTCCTCCATTTTGTCCCCCTCTCGGCTTCTTTAAACTTTTCTTCTTCCATCATCCACTTCCATGGCCTCTTCCAACGTTCCCAGCACGCTTACCACCCGTTCTCCTCCTGCAACCACCCCGGACGCCACCTCCTTAGTAGTAGCACGCCAAGAACAACTGCATTTTATCGTCGATCTCCCATCTTTGGGAAAGATTATGAGTTCTCTGATGCGTGCAGGACTTATCATTTTTTAGCTAAGTATGACCATTTGCTACTGGGTGATGAAGACCAAGATTCCACTTCTTGGGGTTATCTTCCTCTAGAGCGGACTATGAGGTTCCGTCTTGACAAATGTGACTTCCCTTTATCCCATATTAACTTTGAAGGACCTGGTAGTTCCCCATCCCACTTTGTTGCTTGGAACTCGTTTATGCAGGCCACTTACTCTGACACTTTTTCCAAGGATGGTCTCCATCAAGCTCCCTGGTTTGGGGAGTTTATTCTATCCAAACACAATGTTTCTCTTTACATCTTGGTCTCCCATTGGAACATTACAACTCACATATTTTTTGCTTCATGGAGAGAGTTCACCGTTACACTTGAGGACGTTTGTGAGCTGCTTGGGCTTGAGGCCATAAGGATTTTGGCTTATCACGACGAGGCTTTGGAAGTTGAAGAGACAAAGGCCTGACCAGACTTGGATTAGATTTGCAGGAGGTGTATCGGTACTTCCAATAAGGCTACCTTCACTACCCTCATAAACTACTTCTATCGTACCAACCCCACTACTGGATTTGGCCCAGGCAAAGGTACATCTCTTGAGATATCGGCCTACATACTTGTGATTCTGTCTCGTTTTGTCTTTCCTGACAAACCCAATGATCAACCACGTAGGGACTTAATTAATTTTTCCTTTCGTTTGTCCAGGGTATATAAGCTTCCTATGGCATCCATGGCCTTAGGGTCATTTTATACATGGTTGTATAGGACCCATCTGTATATGGAGCGGTCCTTAGGCAGATGTAACTTGGCCAATTTTGCCAATATCATCATTTTTACTAGTTTTCTTCACTTCCGTTTTCGCGAGATATCTGCCAACTGTGTTCCCCTTCGTGATGGGAAAATTATCAACTCCCATCACCTTTTTTTATTTCATAAGAAACATAGTAGAAAGGAGCTTCCACTACAAGAAAAATGACAATTAAGGACACCAATATTAGGGACAGCTTTAAAATTGTCCTTTAAAAAAATATATAAGGGACAATAAATTATAGCTGTCCTTTTTGATCTATTATAAAGGACAACTAATTTTTTTAGCATCCTTTATAATAGTTTTAAAGACATCAAATATTTACTGTCCTTTATAAGTCCTCTAATAGGACAACAAATAGTTATCCTTTAAAATTTTTGTTTCCCTTTTTTTTTTCCTCCATTCCCCAAATCATTTTTTCATTCCCTCTACTATCAGATAATGGACTCACCCACTTCTCTCTCTCTCATCTCCTCACCCGATCAAAGCCAACACTCACGATATCATGAAACAGATTTCGTGAGAAGACAGATACCTCTCTCTCTCTCAATTGCGCTCTCTCTCTCTCATGAAAACTTCGAAGGTTTTGTGAAAACTCGTTCTCTCTATCGCACGATTCCATGACCACTAAGATTATGGTATTATGATTAACGTTTTGTGAAACCTTCGAAGGTTTTGTGAAAGCTTCTATGTTCTCTCTCTCTCTCTCTCTCATAAAACTTGTCGGGTTATCTCCTGAGGAATAAACTCTTGATGAATATCTCTTGAAGAATAAAGTTATGCGGGCTTACTCATATAGAGTTGATTTTTTATTTCATTTTGTGCTTGATTATAGAACTAATTTTGTTTTTTATTATAGAGCTCATTTTGTGTTTGATTATAGACTGATTTTATGTGCAAAGATTTTGTGTTTGATTATAGACTGATTTTGTGTGCAAAGATCGGATTCCGTACATAAGACTAAGGCAATTTGTGAATTTTTTTGAAAAGGGAAACATTTTCATGGTTGGTGGGTGGGTTTTATACTGCTAATTTTGGCTGAGTAGTGCTTTTAAAATCGGGGTGTTCTTAATGAAAGAGAATGCAATAACTTGTTCAGAAATGTAGAGTATATTCTATTTAAGGGGTTACTGATAACAATTTATTTGAAATGTGTAATATACCAACTATGCCGTGTTTGATTTTTGGGAGTTTCTTATCCAAGACAAGAATTTGGCAAGTCCCTTACATTTTTGAAGTCCAAATTTGATAGTGAAAGTGAAGCTAGAATTAGTACTTTAGGTTGTTATTTGACATAGCTAAGGTATTAAAAATGCATCAATTGATGTGTGGTGTCCAAATGAGCATACGGGCCCAAAAGTTATTAATCACTGCAATATTGACAACTAAGTAAGTCAAATAAAAGGATTAGTTTTTGGGTACTAAATGTTGTCTCTGGTTAAAGCTCTCGATCAAAATTAACATTTATGTTTACTTTCGGGATTGTCTTGAAATTAACAGTTGTTTTAAAAAATAATAGATAAAATAACGTGAAATTCTAATATTATCCGACGCATAGAAATTAAACATGCATTAATAAAATTTGAATGTCAGGCATCCACAATGGGATACTTTAAATTTATGGGTTTAAGGTGCGAAAGCTGGGGTGAACTCACAATGGGATTTCCGTTAATTTTTTGGCGAACAAAGTATAACTTATGAACTACATTACAAATCAGTTGTGAATCATATATTGCAAATTTTTTCTGCCAAGCCCTTTCGCTTTCAAGCTATTTCGAAAATCGATATTTATAAGTCTGAGCCTTGGGAGTTTGCAGGTTTCTTTTTTACGATGTAGTTTTAGATTGATATTTATGTATGTTTGAAAATGTGATGATGAAGATAATTTTTTTAGATAACATTTTTTAGAATGAGAAAATATAGTCTTGTGGAATGATTTAGATTTAGAAGTAATCGCATGTATGTTTGTGTGTGTGTGTGTGGAATTATAGTTGGAAGGGTAGAAATGAAATAAAGGAGTTTGCAGGTTTCTTTTTTACGATGTAGTTTTAGATTTAGATTTATATTTATGTATGCCTGAAAATGTGATGATGAAGATAAGATTTTTTAGATAAGATTTTTTAGAATGAGAAAATATAGGTTTGTGGAATGATTTAGATTTAGATGTAATCGCATGTATGTTTGTGTGTGTGTGTGTGGAATTGCTCAAACGATGTTTCCTTCAATATTATGTCACACTAACTCTCTATATCTTGTTATGTTTAAATTGTATATCTTGTATATGTATGCTAATATATTTTTGTTGTTTATCAAATTACGTCTTAGGAGTTGATATGGATAAAAGTTGGATCGAATCACATGATTGGAATTCAAAATAATACATAGATAGGGTTGGAAGGTTTATTAGCTTTGCATATAGGAATAAAAATATGCAATCGTCATGTATCAAATGCCCATGTTGTAAATGTTTAAATCGAGTGTACCATAACCTACACACTGTGAAGGGTCACATAGAGATGCATGGTTTTGACAGGAGTTTTAAGGATTGGATTTATCATGGGGAGTTGGTCGATGCATTGGAGGACAATACATGTAATTTTGGTAATGATGTGTCACTTGATGATATATCATATGAATCGAGCTTGGGGGGAAATATGATTGCAATGGTTCAAGAGGGAAGGGGAGTTCCACAGATGCATGCAAATTCATGTAGTGATGGACATGGAGTAGAAGATGTGGTGCCTGATGGTGACATGCCAAAATATTTCAAACTCCTAAAAGATGCAAAAAGAAAGTTATATGAAAATTATCCGGAGGGTATTACTGAACTCTCATTTGTAGTTGAACTCTTGAACTTAAAGCAACTTAATGGATGGACGAATGGTGCTTTCACAATGTTGCTAAAACTATTGGAGAAGACATTACCTAATGCCAAAATTCCAAAATCCTTTTATCAGTCTGATAAGCTCACTTCTTATTTGGGATTCAAGTATGAAACGTGGGATGCGTGCCCTAACAATTGCATGTTATTTCCAGATGAAAATACGACTTTAAAGAAGTGTGTCATTTATGGGGCTTCCAGATATAAATCAAATGTTGGTAGTGATGTTGATCAAGTGCAACAAAGTAATCAAAGTACAAAATTAGCTTCTAAAAAGGTAAGGTATTTTCCTTTAAAACCAAGATTTCAAAGATTGTTTTGGTTATCATATATTTCTTAGTTAATGAAATGTCACACCGAGGATCGTATTGATGATGGTGTGCAAAGGAATCCAGATGATTCTCGTTCTTGGAAATCATTTGATGAGTGTAATCCATCTTTTGCGAGTGATAGTCATAATGTCAGTCCTGGGCTAGCAAGTGACGGATTCAATCCTTTTGGTAATATGAGCATTGCTCACAGTACTTGGCCAGTTGTACTCATGCCCTTAAATGTGAGCCCATAGTTGTGTATGAAGCAACAAAATCTAATTTTATAGATTCTTATTGATGGCCAAAAAGGGCCTGGTGATAAAATTAATGTATTTTTACAACCATTGATTGATGAGCAAAAAGAGTTATGGAGTGATGGAGTGACCACTTATGATGTATCGAGTAAACAATTTTTCCAGTTGCGTGCAACGTTATTGTGGATAATTAATGATTTTTCGGCATATGCCATCCTATTGGGATGGAGCACGAAAGGTGAATTTGTTTGTCCTTGTTGTAACAAAGATCATCAAGCGACTCGATTAACTTATGGTAAAAAGTATTGTTATTGGGGTCATCATCGATTCTTACCTCTGCGCCATAGGTTTCGAGAAGAGAAAACAACTTTTAATGGCAATGTTGATTTCAGACCACCTCCGTTGAAATTATCAGGATCACAAGTCTTGCAACAGTTAAATGAGCTCGACATTGAAACTGAATACAAGAAGGAAGATGTTTTTAGAAAGAGGAAAAGAGAACAATTAGAAAAAGAGCTTGCAAAAATAATATAAGATGTGGTGCCGAAGACGAGATAAAATTGGAAAAAGAAAAGTATCTTTTTTGAATTGCCATACTGTGAGCATAATTTGATCCGCCGCAATCTTGATGTTATGCATATTGAAAAAAATCTTATTTACATTATTGGACATTAAAGATAAAACCAAAGACAATTTGAAGGCCAGAAAAGACCTGCAAGATATGCGCATCAGACGACCACTACATCCCCCAACACGCGGGAAAAATTTAGAGTACATAGCTCCAACAGAGTTTGCAATGAGCAACAAAGAGAACGATATTTTTCTAAAAGTGTTGCAGGATGTTGAAGTACCAGATGGCTATTCATCAAATATTTCGAGATGTGTTCACCCTCAAGAGCGAAGTATATGGGGACTAAAGATCCATGACAATCACATTTTAATGCTACAATTACTTCCAATAGCACTACAACGGGTACTGACGAAACATGTTGTCAAAGCAATAATTGAACTAAGAAACTGTTTTTCAGTGTTGTGCTCAAGTACAAATACTTTGGTTGATGTAAAAAAATTGGAAGATCGTATGGCTCTTACACTTTGCACTCTTGAGAAAATATTCCCCCCCCCCCCCCGGCATTCTTTGATGTGATGGAGCACTTTACAATACATTTGGTTGATGAGTTAGTAATTGTCGGTGCAGTAATCTACTATTGGATGTATCCAATTGAAAGGTATTTGCATACTCTAAAACTCTTTGTGTGCAATCGTGCTCATCCTGAGGCCTCAATTGCTAAATCTGTTATTATGGAAGAATGCATCACTTTTTGCTCGAGATATATGGTTGAAGATGTGGAAACTAAGTCTAATCATCCTTACAGAAATGATGATGGAGGTAATGACCTTGGGCATGGTGGAGGTAAGGTTAGAAATTCCGTCTTAGTTCAACTTGTATACAAGCGATTCAATATGTTCTTGCTAGCAGTGATGTAGTTGCGCCTTTATTGAGTAAGTTATATATTAGCCATAAGTAATTTTTTTATAAAATGCATTATTGAATTACCTTTCTAACTTGACACACGTATGATATTTTCAGTGAACATATTGTTGAACTTACAAAACAATATCCTCACGTTTCACAAAAACATTTTGTGCAACGCCTTCACAATGAACATTTCCACACGTGGTTAAAGGATTATATAAGTATGTTTATTCATTTTTAGTATTATAATTATATTTCCACATCGTAGTTTTCTTATTTATTGAAATATTAGGTGGATGGATTGCCAAAAGATATCGAATTATCTAGCGAAATATTGAGTTTGGCATTGGGTCCTCTGGAAGATGCGTTAAGATTCAAGTCATATATTATTCATGGGTTTAGATTTCGAACAAAGAAAGTTGATAGTCATCGAAAAACTCATAATAGTGTAGTTATTTTAAAAGCAGAACAAAAGAGCTATGCTAGTCGAAAAGACTCTAATCCTTTGTTTGGAAATGTTACTTTCTATGGACAACTGTCTGACATTATTGAAATTCAACATTTTAATGGCCAAAAGTTTGTACTATTCAAATGCAATTGGATAGAAAATCGTTTGGGGAAACGAGTATATGAGTTCAACTTTACATTACTAAATTTCAACCACTTGTTGTATAAAAATAATCGATCGAGCGATGATCCTTTTATCTTCGCATCTGAAGCAGAACAAGTGTGGTACGTGCAAGACCCTTTGGAACCAGATTGGCATATAGTTGTTCAAATGACGCCTAGAGATAGGTTTGATAGTTATTCAACAACAAAAGAAGAATTAGAAGTGCATCCATTCGAGCCGTTTAGTGTGAAAGAGTTGGAACATGATCGAAACCTATGTTGTGTGAGATAAGATGTAGATGGATCCGTAATTGATACATTTATGCCTGATGATGATGATTGTGAGGACGATATGGACGAAGAATGAGAGTTGATAAGTTATAAATTTATATGTAAGCATTATGACATATGTTTCTCTTATTTTTATCATACGATTTGTTATGTTTTATTATATTTTTTATTAATACGATAACTAATCATATATATTGTTTTGTTGTAACAGATTCAGTATGATTAGATCCTCGTCTACTAGCGGAGACGCACATGCATCACCCCCATCTCAGATTCAAGTATATAAATTTTTACTTCTCGAGAAGTTCAAATATTGCACTTGACTACTCTCACCCACTTAACCAAGGACCAATAAATGAACAAAACCTACTTTAAAGTTTGATTCCTTCTAACAATGGATATGTGAAGTTGTAACTTGATCACCATTCTCCTTAATAAGCTAAAAATTTTCAATTAGTGACCGAGGAGGATTCTTAAGATTTCCTTGAATCACATAAACAACAAATTTAGAGTCTGATTCCATAACCACGATTGAGAGGTTTAGAGAGGAACAAAGTCTCAAACTCCTTATGATTTCCATACACTCAACCTTATTATTAGAATACAACCCTTCAAAAGCATAAAAGGATTTAATAAAATAACCTCTATAATATGTAATGATTCTAACAGACCTAGCTAATAGCAGTTGAATAGTCCTTGTATCTGTTCCAAAAGAAATTAGCATATAGGCTATCTTGAGTCTTGAAATTTGACTAAATCTCCGTGATAGCTAATTTACAAATATCTGATAGAGATTCAAATCTAAGACCTCCCTCTTCGATCGATATCATAGTTTTCCATTCAACTAGTAATAATTCTTCCCAAATACAAGAGAAGATTCCTAAAGGAAATTATTGAAAACTCTTTAAATATGAAGAATGGTTCTACATAGGGGATTAAATGTGGCAAGTACACAGATTCGTATAGAAGATAAGACAATTTGAATAAGAGTTCTCCTACTAAAAAAATGAAAGAAATTTGGATTTCCAACCTGCCACTTTATGTTTTATTTTAATGATCAGCTCTTCAAAGTAGACATATTTGCTTGTACCATAGAAGATTAGGTAGACTAGATATTTCAAATAAATATGTTTTTGTTTGAGGTTTAAAGCAACTGAAATAGGCTTCTACCCAAGGATTCACACATGGTAAAGCTACTTTTCTTATAGTTGATGACTTGACTTGAAGCTTTTTCAAACTTATTCAAAAAATTAAGAAGGTTTCTTAAGCGTATGGTTTCTCCATTATAAAATTTATAGAATTATTTGCAAAGATTAAGTTGCTTATTAGAGAACTGCCTTGAGGTTGGGAGAAAGGTTTAACAGTGCCTTGAAACATGAGATCATGAATGCTTCTATTTAATACTTTAATAGCTAAGACAAATAGGCTAGGGGAGAGGTGATCACCTTGTTTTAGACTTTAAAAGACTTGATGAAACCAGGATTTAGACCATTAATAATGATGGAAAACTAGTTATTAGAGGTACACCTCCAAATTCTTTCAATCCCTACATCAAAGATTTAAAATTTCCTTAGTTTTAATTCGAAATATCCATGCCACTCTATCATAAGACTTAGACGTATCTAATTTGATTACAACATTTAAACCATGAGATTTCCTCCCAAGTAGTCCCATCATATCTTGACATAACAAGATGTTGTCAGTGATCATTCTACCTTTGATGAAGCTAGATTGAGACTTATTAATTATGTGGGGAAAAATACTGGAAAGCCTCGATGCTAGGATTTTAGTGATGATTTTGAAGAAAAAATTAGATAAGTTGAATGGGTTAAAGTCAGAGCAATTGGCAGCATTCTTGGACTTTGCGATCAAAATGATATTAGTGTTAGTCCAACTTTTGGACAGTTCACCTCCAGAGAAGAAATAAGCAATTACTTTTAAGGTATCTCCCTTAATAAAAGTACTTTTGATTTAGAAATCTTTATAAGTTTTGTTTTTTACAAGTGGTAGACTACCTGCCAGCCAGCTAATCAATTCTGGTGTCTTTTCTATTAGTAATGAATGGCTCACCTTAAACTGAGGAGTCCTAACTTTTGGAATATTTTTCTATTTTAGCCTAGTCTATGAGCTGCTACCTTTTTTGGCATCTCCTTTCTGTATAAATAGGTTCTTTCACCATTGTAATCAAATCATCTCTTGAGCTCATAGTAAAACATTATCAAGGTTTCCGTCCTTTTTAATCTTGGCATTAGAGCTAACTGAGTAGCGCCCATGGCGTATTCTCCGCCCACTGCATCTCAAGAGAAGTCCACAATCATCACATCGCCTCATATTCTTGCTTCAGTACAAACTCCTTCGTTAGCTCCTGTTCCTCCTCCAATACTGTCTAATATGTGTATCTTTCAAAGTCTGCACCCTCACACTCAAACTGGATCGTGCCAATTACTCCTTTTGGTTGTCCCAAATTCTTTCTGCTCTCCGAGCTCATGACCTAGTAGGATTCATTCTAGGAAGGAAACTTTGTACTCATCACTACCAGTGGTTCTATTCATGGTCAATCCAGACAAGTAAATCTGGGGTTCAGTCGTATAGACCAAGCCAACCATTATGAGCTGGTCAATGATTTCCATTTCTGAGACCATGTTTGGTCATATTGTTCGTTGCACCACTTCACATGAGATTTGATACACTATTGAGCTTCTCTTTACCACACATTCTAAAGCCCTAACTCTCCAACTTCAATCACTCAAAAAGGTCAATCTCTCCATTCATGACTATATGCTTAAGAAGAAATCTCTTGCTAAAAGTTTATCTTCCACAGGTCAACTCATCTCTGATGATGAACTTATTCTCGAGGGTCTTAGTCATAACTATGATCCTGTTGTCGTCAATCTTACTTCTCGTCATGATCAAGTCAGTTCATTACATGCTTCAAAGCCAAGAGATGCGCCTTGAACAGCTCAACACACCACCAGTTGTCGACTTATCTAATCCCAGTGCCAATTTTACCACTCAAGATGCGTCGTTCTCTCAATCTCACTACCTATAATAATACCTCCAATAATTCTCCTAAACGTGATTACAATACTCATGGTCATGCCGAGGTAGAGGGGGAAGGAGCAATAGACCTGTTTGTCAACTCTGTAAACTGACCTGGGCATATTGGCATTTCCTCAAAATGTTCTCATCGTTTTGACATTTCTTTCCAAGGTCATTATAACTCCAACAACAATAATAACACTCAGTCTCATCAATTTTCCTCCTCTGGCCAAAAGCCATCAAGCAATGGTTAGTAAATAAATCCCAAAGCATTTTCTACACTATCATCTTTGAGTTTAGGACCTTCCAACAACTAAGGTGATACTCCTTACTCAAGTTATTCTCTTCCTAACCATGATCCTGCTTAATTTTAAGGTCCCTCTCGAGTCTTTAAATTAAAAGCACTTTTGCTGATTTAAATGAGAAGCATACTTTTTTTTAATAGGAAGTATCGATGGTACACCCTCCTGCGGAATGACAAATGACTTGTAGAGAATCTCACGTGATGGTATATATTAAAAGATATCTACACATAAGAATTTTGTAAATTTTTATATATGCTTATTCATTACTTTTGAACAGGTGATAGTAATAGCCCGTCCTCTCAAAAGAGGAAAGTTAGAGGGAGTGCCAAACAATGGAATGAATGGGGTAATGGTGACAAAATATACTTGGTTGGGACGAAGATTGCCAACCAATTGGACCACATGTGACGAAGTTGGCGAGTTAACTTGGATATTATGCACGTTAAGGGAATTTGTTTCCTT
Source organism: Sambucus nigra (assembly GCA_949130495.1). NCBI lineage: Eukaryota > Viridiplantae > Streptophyta > Magnoliopsida > Dipsacales > Adoxaceae > Sambucus > Sambucus nigra. The sequence continues at coordinate 272,547,025 of OX422221.1, read as the reverse complement.
TGACTTTGCCTTCTTGGACAAAAGTGAATCAACGAAAGCTCGACTTTGTTTGGGAACAAGTGAAGGTAATATTAAATTAATCTCGTAATAGTAAAATCAAATGTTTAAAATTATTAGTATTTCTAACTAATGTATTTTTTTTGTTCTTAGATTAACACAAATGCGCCAGACAATTACCAAAATATATGTTGTCATAAGCTTGGAATTCAATGGAGATGCTTTAATTATGAGACCAAGAAGAAGTATTATACGGAATTGAACACAGATACAGAGCGTTTAGCAACGACACCCCCCCCCCCCCCCAAGTCAGCCCAAATCAATGGAAAGTCTTAGTGAAACAGTGGGGTCAAGAAACAACAAAGGTATTACATTGAATTGGTAGACGACATTTTTCATGTTATTTTTTTAATTATTGATGTTATGTTGATGATTAAACAGGTCGGATTACATGTAAAAACAAAGAAGACTCTGTCGAAATTTTCTAAAAATAATACATTGAATTGGTGAGGAAAGTATACAATACCAAGTAACTTGAAATGTCATTAACATTATTTATTTTTACTTGCAGTGAGTGGAAAATAGGAATATCATTAACCATGCTTATCTTTGTTTCCACCCTAGAATTAGGAGAACTTCAATTGCCATAATAAAGCAACAAGTTAGTATATGTTCTTACTTTAGTATAATTATATATATGTTCTACTAAACTATGATTATATTTATGTTCTTTCAGGATTTTGTTAACATGATTTCTATTTATATATAAATTAGATGAAATCAAAACAAGAGCCCATCGACAAATTGAGTGTTTGGAGATGGACACGTAAGAAAAAGAATCTCACATATGATGTTGATGATTGAGCGGCTAGTAGAGAGGTATAAATATGTTGATAATTGCAATCCAAATGACTTAGTTACATTACGAATTTTATTTTGGTGGATATTTGCAAGTTTCATTTATGAAATGAGGTTGATTGTGCTATATGTTTTTTCTCAATTTATAGGAAATGATTAAAAGACAATTGGATGTGCTACCATTTGATCAACAAAATAGAATTGATGTGAGGGATGCTATATTTGAAGACGTGATAGGACCTAACGAGCATGGACGAGCATTGTGTATGGGAGTATGCATTAAACCAACTTCTTGACGTTCAACCACATCATCTAATTATTATCATAGTGAGATTGCTCGACTAGAGAAGGAGGCCAATGAGCGAGATACTCGTTATCGGGAAGAGGTGGAGGCACGAGAGAATCGTCATCAAGAAGAAATTGATATTGTGCGTGAGGACTTAGAAAATGAAATACAAGAAAGAGTCGCGAGGGCCAAGAGAGAAACTCTAGCAGAAGCTAGGCTTGAAATCGCTCGTATGATATGAGAGGCGGGCATCCCACAACCACCAGCAGCAGCAGCCACATTTGATACTGTCGATAACCACGCTTGACTATGTATTAATGTAACTAACTTAGAAGTGGAAATGACAATTGGAAAGTATGTGGTGGTGTTTATTTTTTTAAGTGTGATAAGACACTATTTGGTTTTGTTATTATATTTAAGGTTAAATTTTGGCAGTGTCTTTGTGTTTTTGTTTTTTAATTTAATGTTATTATATTAGAGATTGAATTTAGGTTGATTATAATATAAGTTTATAATATATATATATCTTTTAGGACAGTTATAACTGTCTTTTAAAATATTCATTTGGCGCCAAAGTATATTTGGGACAGCTACTTCTGTCCCTAATACTTCGTTTCAAAGGACAGCAACATCTGTCCTTATAAATATGTAATAATATAAAAATTTAAAAGGACGGAACAAAAAGGACGGTAATTACTGTCCTAAATACTAAAAAAGGACAGCAATTGTTGTCCTTTTAGTCTTTTATGACGCCCATCTATTAGGGAAGTTGTTGCTGTCCTTATGACTGTTCTAAATGATATTAGGGACAGCAAATGAGCTTATGGGACAACAAATTAGTTGTTCTTAATTGTTATTTTTCTAGTAGTGTTCTAGACATTTTTTACAAAGAAAGTTGTTACGTGATGAGGCCCTATAGTGAAGATTCTTTTTCCCATACTAGGAACTTCTTCGGTCCCGTACCTAGGTTGGTGGGGGCCACTTCAGAGGATCTTATAACGGAGGATCCCTCTCTTGCCATCATTTTGGCCTTGACTCCTAGCTATCTTCCCTCTTGCACTAAATGGGGATATACATCTGAACATTACAACCCCAATAGTTGCAGCCGTCAGTTTGGGTACGACCAAGGGGTTCCTCGGCCGGTGTTTCAAGATTCTCACCCCAGGGCATCTTTCTCTAAGACACTGTGGAAGCTGCTTCCACGATCTTCTTGTGACACCCCGACCAATTAAATACCGGGTAGCTACTCCTTTATTAAATTAATTCAAAATGCCAAGTTGGTCCAGTTAATAGCATCACTGTCGAAAACATTTTATTATTACTAACCACCTAGTATTTAAAAAGTAAGTTTCCAAATTTTAATTAAAGTCTGATTAACATGCAACAAGTGTAATGAAGAATAATAACACCATTCACCATACTGAAGTAAATAGAATAACCATCACATAATGTAAATAAAGTCTGGAGGAAAACTCCTCACTACAAATCCCACAACTGAAATAAGTAACGAAATACTGAATACTGAATCAATACATGCCAAAGTCTGAAAAACTGAAATGGAAAGATGTCTCTAATAGAAATGGGCAACATGCCCTACAACTGATAAATAATGAATCAGGAATCCAAATGAAAGAAGCGTCTATAAGAAAATCCATGTAGCTTCCACAAACAGCTACAGCTCGCCACCTGAATGAGTATCCTATGCATGGTGTCCTTGTGGCTGGGCACCTAAAATGGTTTTACAGGAAAATAGATTTGAAAGCAAACGGGTCAAAGCCCGAATGTGGAGATATTTTAAAAACCTGCAACTACTTTAAAAACATTTAAAACATTAAACGCAAAGTACATGTTAGGACGTGCACTCACATGAAATTCTCACCTCTCGTCTAACTGTGCACTCCTAACGTAAGTACCCATCTAAAATGACACAACCACTAGCTAAGTGACATCATATCTAGCTAGACTGCCATAGGTTCTACCCTTATTACTCGGTTCTCATTAACATTATAAAGATCTCAATTAAATAGGGCTTAACGTAACTTCAGGTTCTCATACAAAAGTAATACAACTCGTTATAGATTATCCCTCTATGTTATTCCATAGTTACACACAATACCATATGAAAGTTCCAGTTTATTAAGCGTATATTTTCCACAACATAAATATACAATATAAGCACCCCGAGACTAGGCTGCGGTGCACACATACTCTGCTATCCATACCGGTACATCACGTACATAAGGATCACATATTCCGAATCTCTCAGGAATAGTTCATAGATAACAACATCACAAATAATGGAGGCGAACACAGTCACATCACATGGGTCACGCACATACCTACGCTCCCACGATCAGCGGACTTATTAACATCCGAATAAGTCTTTCTCTGACCTATGTTCATCAAGTTAACCAGTCTAAATCCGGGCAACACAAGGATTAGAGGGCCCTAAGCGAACGTAAACCTCCCGTGATAGCAAGTATGGTAGGTATGTCATACACACAGTTCATATATCAATACTAAGTAAGCACACATCTTAGTAATCCCGTAGTTTAATTGTAGTACTTATCGCATTCTCGTACCAATCTAATATATATACAACTTATATAATCCCGGTCCATACTTATACGCGCCATAATTTATTCTCACGTCGTAGTAGGCACTCACGTCTCGACTCAAATGTCTATTTGATTTGATCCACATTTATATAATTTACTCCTCATTATAACCCAAATGTCCCAAGTATACTAATACACCATCAAAGGAATGTTATCTCTATCCTCGAACAAGTTTACGGGACTCCCAAAATCAAAACAGGCCAAAAAGGCCTAAACTGCCAGCTCGTTAGAAGTCTCGTTCGAACGAGGCTGTTCGAACGAGATTCAGTTCGTTCAAACGAACTGTACCTTCTAACGACATCTCGTTCGAACGAAGGTATCGAACGAAATATCCCCTCGTTAGAAGCGACTGGTCAACTCGTTAGAAGCTCGTTCGAACGAGATCGTTCGAACGACCTGGGAAGGTCTTCTAACGAACGACCAGTTTCGAGCCCAGATTTCCTACATTCGTTTTTCATCAATTTTTACTCCTCAAATCTCCTCTAAAATTCGTCCCAACAATGTTTTAAGGTCTCTAATCAATCCTAAACATATCAAGGTTATAAACTAACGTATTTTACGGAGTTAATTCATCCCAATCATCATTAAGTCATCAAGTCTCATCACTTTCCCCCAATTTTACAAGAACACAAACCCTAAAATTTTAAATCACGAATTAACCCAATTTAAATCCGTTTTAACTTCATCCAATAACTAATATCATCAGTATAATCATCTACCTACCATTCTACATGCAATTCTCCTCAAGATTTCAAGTTCTAAGTTCTAAAATACATGGGTTTTCATATTTCACCAAGAACAAATCAATTTTATTGAATTCCTATGCATGGAAAGAGCATTCTCTGAAATTAAAGGATATTAAACCACTTGCCTCGAGTGTCTCTGAATTTGGTGTTGGTTTGATGGAGCTTTTCTGCAGAATTCCTTCTCTCTCTCTCTCTACAAGCCTTCTTCTCCAAAGGTGGCTATGGTGGCTAGGGTTTTCTTTGGGAAAGTTGGAAACCTAATTTGATAACCTCCGTAGCTTATTGGGTCATTAAGGGTTGGTTAGTGGGTTTAGTGGGTCTATTCCCAATTAGATAAAGACTCCTAATTTTCGTCATTTTTAATTCCTCAAAATACAAAATTACCAAAATACCCTTTATGTTGCCGGTATGACCTAAAAATACCCCGGGACCCAAATTAAACCCCCGGCTAGTGTTTTCTGACTATCTCGACCGTTCCGGATGCGTTGGTGCACTCAAAACGACCCTACGGTTAATAAAATTTAAATTCACTTTTATAATTAAAATAATTATATCCTGACGCGACTGTCACACGCGTCCCAATAAAATGACCAAATTGCCGTATATCAATCTCACGACAAATTTCATAATTCAATATTCATATAACATCATATATGCTCAATATAGTCAAATACCAACTCACATCTCTCTAGTATTTTACCCAGATTAATTTCAATTAATTCTCATTTAAATAATTAATCCCAAAAATAAATATAGCCAAAAATACGGGGTATTACATACTTCCCCCCTAATAACTGAATTTCGTCCCGAAATTCGGAACTAGAAAGTACCTGGTATGAACAACTCTGGATAACGTTCGCGCATCTCATCCTCGCGCTCCCATGTGGACTCCTCGACATTGTGATGTCGCCACTGAATACGCACTAACGGAACTATCTTTGACCGCAGCTTCCTCTCACTTCGGTCCAAAATAGCAATCGGCCCCTCCTCGTAGGAGCAATCAGGCTGTAAATAAATCTCCTCCAAAGCGATGTGAGAATAAGCCAAATCATCTCTGAGATATTTCCTTAGCGAGGAAATATGAAACACATCGTGAATCCGGTGTAAATGTTCCGGTAACCCGAGTCTATACGCAACTGGTCCGATCCGCTCAATAATAGGAAACGGCCCCACATACCTTGGTGCCAACTTCCCCTCCTTCCCGAAACGCATAATCCCCTTCATAGGAGATACCCTGAGCAAAACTTGGTCCCCCACTTGGAACTCTCTGAAAAATCTCTTCGCATCAGCATAACTCTTCTGCCTGTCTTGAGCTACCCGAATGCGACTCCGAATCAACTCAATCCTTGCCGAAGTATCCTAAATCACTTCCGGCCTAAGTAGTTTGTTGTCCCCCACCTCTAACCAACATGCTGGGGAACGACAAGGTCTACCGTACAATGCTTCAAACGGAGCCATGCCAATAGTGAACTGGTAGGAGTTATTATAAGCAAACTCTACCAGTGGAAGGTATTGCTCCCATCCACCTCCAAAGTCAATAATGCACATGCGTAGCATGTCCTCCAACATCTGATTTGTGCGCTCTGTCTGCCCATCGGTCTGCGGATGATAAGCCGTACTCAACCGCAATTCCGTGCCCATGGCCTCCTGGAAACTCTCCCAAAACCGCGAAAAAAATATCTTGTCTCTGTCAGACACGATATTTAGGGGCACACCGTGAAGTCTCACAATCTCTTAAATGAAGAGCTGGGCATACTGTCCCGTAGCGTAGTCAGTCCTTACGGGTAAAAAGTGAGCGACTTTGGACAACCTGTCCACAATTATTCAAACGGAGTCGTGACCCCTCTGCGACGTAGGCAACCCCATGATAAAGTCCATGGATATGCTCTCCCACATCCACACCGGGACCTCCAATGGCTGTAGTAGTCCTGTCGGTCTCTGATGATCCACTTTTACAAGCTGACAAGTGGCGCATTTTGAAACAAACTCAGCAATATCTCTCTTCATACCGCTCCACCAATACTGCCGTCTCATGTCTTGGTACATTTTGTCTCCTCCGGGATGTACCGCGAACCGTGAGCCGTGCGACTCTGCCATCACTCGTGTCGCAATTTCTCCCCTTCCGGGACTACCAATCTCCCATTGAAGCGTAATCCCCCGTCTGAGCTGACGGTATAGGACTCAGCTCCTTCTGCTAGTAATCGAACTATCTACTCCTGACAGAACGAGTTATTAGCCTGTGCCCGTACTACCTTCGTGACAATCTGCGGTGTAACGGTCATCACAGACATGAAAGATCGGGCCACTGCATCCTGGTGTCCCAATTCCTTCCACTTTGCCTTCCACACCTCTGCCACCTCATCTGCTGGCCTACGGCTCAACGCGTCTACTACCACGTTAGCCTTACCAGGGTGATACTGGATATCGAACTAGTAGTCTTTCACAAACTCAAGCCACCTACGCTACCGCATATTCAACTCTTTCTGCGTGAACACGTATTGTAGGGACTTGTGGTCCGTGAACAGTTGGAACTTCTCCCCCAAGAGATAGTGCCTCCAAATCCGTAGGGCAAATACCACTGCCGCCAACTCCAAATCATGCGTGGGGTAATTCTTCTCGTGAGGCTTAAGCTTACGGGAAGCATAAGCTATGTCCTGTCTCTCCTGCTGTAATACACCTCCAAGCCCTTGCAAAGACGCATCGGTGTAAACCAAATACTCAACTCCCGGTCTCGGCAATGCTAACACAGGTGCTGAGGTTAACTTTTCCTTTAACTCATCAAATGCCAACTGACAGGCATCACTCCAAATAAACGGCACACCTTTCCGAGTAAGATGTGTCAAAGGACCCGCTATCTTTGAAAATCCCCGAATGAACCTCCTGTAGTATCCTGCTAGGCCCAAGAAACTACGAATCTCAGTCGGTGTCGTGGGCTGTCCCCACTCCCTCACCGCGGATACCTTCCCCGGATCAACAGATATTCCCCGGTCGGAAATAATATGTCCCAAAAACTGGACCTCCTTTAGCCAAAACCCGCATTTCTCATATTTTGCATACAGCTCGTTCTGACGCAGCGTCTACAAAACCTGTCTCAAATGCTCGGCGTGCTCCTCCTCTGTCTGGGAGTAAACCAAAATATCATCAATGAAGACAATGACAAACTGATCTAGGAAATCCCTGAACACTCTGTTCATCAAGTCCATAAACACTGCTGGAGCGTTGGTCAAACCAAAAGGCATAACTCGAAACTCGTAAGAACCATATCTCGACAAGAACGCAGTCTTCGAGACATCCTCCTCCCTGATACGCAACTGATGGTATCCCGATCTCAAATCAATCTTTGAGAAGAAAAAAGCTCCTCTCATCTGGTCGAATAAGTCATCGATTCGAGGCAACGGATACTTATTCTGTATCGTGACCTTATTCAACTCTCGGTAGTCCACACACAATCTCAGTGAATCGTCCCTCTTCTTCACAAACAAAACTGGAGCGCCCCAAGGTGAGGTACTCCTGCGAATAAAGCCCTGACCTAACAGCTGCTCTATCATCAAACAATACCCGACCCATAGTGCCATGGATAGGAAACGTACCCTCAATCGCGGGCGGTGTCTGTGGAACTGCTGCCTGGTGGACGTTATAAACACGTCCATACTGTAGCTGCCCCTGCTGAGCTGGGACTGCTGGAATGGGTGGCAATGCTGCCATCTGTGGCGGTGCGGGGAGAGCGGCGGGAAACATAGGCCTCTGCGGCTCCTGGCGAGCACCCTGCTGCTGCTGCTGTGGGGCCCTGCCCCTATCAGGACAATCCTGTCGTTTATGGACAGTCTTGCCACAAACAAAACACTTCCCTGGCAAGTTCCCTCCTCTCTGCCCCTGCGGTCCCCGGCCCTGGTGGCCGTTACCGTTCCTCCCTTGGCCCTGCTGGCCCTGCTGAAACTGCTGCCCATTTTGCCCCTGTTGGCCCTGATGGCCGTTTGGACCCTGATGGCCCTGACAGAAACCTCCCTGTCCCTGTCTGTAGTTCCCTGATCGGAACCTCTTCTAATCCCCTTGCTGAGAACCCTGCTCACACTGTCTCTGTCCCTGAACAGATTGTGCCCCACCGGCACCATGTCCACCTGTCCTGCCCTGATGGCTAGACTCTCCCGACCTCTTGCCCTCTGCCATATGAAAGCGGTGGTCCTAGCAGTGTAACAAAGAAGCGTTAACCACATCAGAATACGTGGCCAACGAAAGGTTCCCTAACAGATGCTGACGGATCCTCCATGTCAACCCGTCGGTGAATTTCTCAATCTTCTTCTTCTCTGTTGGTATCTCATCCGGAACGATATTCAACAGATTTGTGAACTCGGCCTCATACTCGGCCACAGTCTTACCCTCCTGCCTCAGACTCATCAATTTCCTCCTCATTTCCATGTGAACAGCCGACGGATAGTACTTGCGGTCGAACCGCACCCAAAAGTCCTGAATAGTGAGAGTATCCCTCTCCTCCACGGTGGTAATAGACTCCCACCACTGCAGTGCAGATCCAACTAGCTTGAAAGTAGCTAGCACCTGCTTCTGAACATCCGTGCACTCATGCATCCTCAAGTGCCTCTGCATATCCTTCCTCCACTGGCTCGAGACTACCACATCTGAGCTACCTACAAACTCTGGCGGATGCGCTTTCTGAAAAGCGTCACGTACACGTTCCCAAGAAGACGGGAATGCATTTGCCTGTGTTGGCGCGGAAACCGGCGCCTGAGGTGGTGCCTGCTGAACTACGGCAATTGCGGCATTAACCGTTTGGGCTACAATGGCTGCAACCTCAGCGGCGTTCATCATGCCCTGAACTGGAACGGGCTGGGGTTCGGGCCTTGCATCCCTGGGAACTCGTCGTGCACGTCGTGGAGGCATCTGAAATAAGAATAAAGTTTATAAGTTCACTATTTATAAACTTAAAATAGCTGAAGAACGAAGCATACACAAAAAGAGTACAACAGTCCTAAAATATAGGGCTCTATATCAAAGAAACTTAGCAGAAACATAATAGCCGTACAGATCCTAAAGGACACTAGAACCTGGCTCTGATACCACCTGTGACACCCCGACCAATTAAATACCGTGTAGCTACTCCTTTATTAAATTAATTCAAAATGCCAAGTTGGTCCAGTTAATAGCATCACTGTCGAAAACATTTTATTATTACTAACCACCTAGTATTTAAAAAGTAAGTTGCCAAATTTTAATTAAAGTCTGATTAACATGCAACAAGTGTAATGAAGAATAATAACACCATTCACCATACTGAAGTAAATAGAATAACCATCACATAATGTAAATAAAGTCTGGAGGAAAACTCCTCACTACAAATCCCACAACTGAAATAAGTAACAAAATACTGAATACTGAATCAATACATTCCAAAGTCTGAAAAACTGAAATGGAAAGATGTCTCTAATAGAAATGGGCAACATGCCCTACAACTGATAAATACTGAATCAGGAATCCAAATGAAAGAAGCGTCTATAAGCAAATCCCTGTAACTTCCACAAACAGCTACAGCTCGCCACCTGAATGAGTATTCTATGCATGGTGTCCTTGTGGCTGGGCACCTAAAATGGTTTTACAAGAAAATAGATTTGAAAGGAAACGGGTCAGAGCCCGAATGTGGAGATATTTTAAAAACCTGCAAGTGCTTTAAAAACATTTAAAACATTAAATGCAAAGTACATGTTAGGACGTGCACTCACATGAAATTCTCACCTCTCGTCTAACTGTGCACTCCTAACGTAAGTACGCATCTAAAATGACACAACCACTAGCTAAGTGACATCATATCTAGCTAGACTGACATAGGTTCTACCCTTATTACTCGGTTCTCATTAACATTATAACGATCTCAATTAAATAGGGCTTAACGTAACTTCAGGTTCTCATACAAAAGTAATACAACTCGTTATAGATTATCCCTCTATGTTATTCCATAGTCACACACAATACCATATGAAAGTTCCAGTTTATTAAGCGTATATTTTACACAACATAAATATACAATATAAGCACCCCGAGACTAGGCTGCGGTGCACACATACTCTGCTATCCATCCCGGTACATCACGTACATAAGGATCACATATTCCGAATCTCTCAGGAATAGTTCACAGATAACAACATCACAAATAATGGAGGCGAACACAGTCACATCACATGGGTCACGCACATACCTACGCTTCCACGATCAGCGGACTTATTAACATCCGAATAAGTCTTTCTCTGACCTATGTTCATCAAGGTAACCAGTCTAAATCCGGGCAACACAAGGATTAGAGGGCCCTAAGCGAACGCAAACCTCCCGTGATAGCAAGTATGGTAGGTATGTCATACACACAGTTCATATACCAATACTAAGTAAGCACACATCTTAGTAATCCCGTAGTTTAATTGTAGTACTTATCGCATTCTCATACCAATCTAATATATATACAACTTATATAATCCCGATCCATACTTATACGCGCCATAATTTATTCTCACGTCGTAGTAGGCACTCACGTCTCGACTCAAATGTCTATTTGATTTGATCCACATTTATATAATTTACTCCTCATTATAACCCAAATGTCTCAAGTATACTAATAAACCATCAAAGGAAGGTTATCTCTATCCTCGAACAAGTTTACGGGACTCCCAAAATCAAAACAGGCCAAAAAGGCCTAAACTGCCAGCTCGTTAGAAGTCTCGTTCGAACGAGGCTGTTCGAACGAGATTCAGTTCGTTCAAACGAACTGTACCTTCTAACGACATCTCATTCGAACGAAGGTATCGAACGAACTCGTTCGAACGAAGGTATCGAACGAAATATCCCCTCGTTAGAAGCGACTGGTCAACTCGTTAGAAGCTCGTTCGAACGAGCTCGTTCGAACGACCTGGGAAGGTCTTCTAACGAATGACCAGTTTCGAGCCCAGATTTCCTACATTCGTTTTTCATCAATTTTTACTCCTCAAATCTCCTCTAAAATTCGTCCCAACAATGTTTTAAGGTCTCTAATCAATCCTAAACATATCAAGGTTATAAACTAACGTATTTTACGGAGTTAATTCATCCCAATCATCATTAAGTCATCAAGTCTCATCACTTTCCCCCAATTTTTCAAGAACACAAACCCTAAAATTTTAAATCATGAATTAACCCAATTTAAATCCGTTTTAACTTCATCCAATAACTAATATCATCAGTATAATCATCTACCTACCATTCTACATGAAATTCTCCTCAAGATTTCAAGTTCTAAGTTCTAAAATACATGGGTTTTCATATTTCACCAAGAACAAATTAATTTTATTGAATTCCTATGCATGGAAAGAGCATTCTCTGAAATTAAACGATATTAAACCACTTGCCTCGAGTGTCTCTGAATTTGGTGTTGGTTTGATGGAGCTTTTCTGCAGAATTCCTTCTCTCTCTCTCTCTACAAGCCTTCTTCTCCAAAGGTGGCTATGGTGGCTAGGGTTTTCTTTGGGAAAGTTGGAAACCTAATTTGATAACCTCCGTAGCTTATTGGGTCATTAAGGGTTGGTTAGTGGGTTTAGTGGGTCTATTCCCAATTAGATAAAGACTCCTAATTTTCGTCATTTTTAATTCCTCAAAATACAAAATTACCAAAATACCCTTTATGTTGCCGGTATGGCCTAAAAATACCCCGGGACCCAAATTAAACCCCCGGCTAGTGTTTTCTGACTATCTCGACCCTTCCGGATGCGTTGGCGCACTCAAAACGACCATACGGTTAATAAAATTTAAATTCACTTTTATAATTAAAATAATTATATCCTGACGCGACTGTCACACGCGTCCCAATAAAATGACCAAATTGTCGTATATCAATCTCACGACAAATTTCATAATTCAATATTCATATAACATCATATATGCTCAATATAGTCAAATACCAACTCACATCTCGCTAGTATTTTACCCGGATTAATTTCCAATTAATTCTCATTTAAATAATTAATCCCAAAAATAAATATAGCCAAAAATACGGGGTATTACACTTCTCAACCATAAGTGGTCTTGTTACCATTCCATCACTTTCTAGGAAGGGTTATGTAACCAGTGATTTTGCGCTGAAGTATTGGCCAAGACAGATAGTCAAATTTAACGAATTCATCCAAAGTTCCCATGTTTACCCCGTTGTTCAAAATTTTCCTTTAATGGAGCTGGGGATGAAGGGAAATTCCATTATGATAATTGAGTTCCCACTCAGCCAAACACCGAAGGATCCTCCTAGCAAGATGCCACCATACTTCCCAACAACCCTCGTTGTTGTAGCCAAGGCCAAGAAAGCTTCAACGCCTAATGTAAGAGGGTAGTTTAAATTAGATGGATGCGTAACCCCTTTTTAGTATAGTAATGATAAGTTAACCAGGGACACTCTTGATTAATTACAAGCCACACTATCACGGCCTAGTGAAAATAAACTCAGTTTGAACTCATAAATCTCTCGTGTATAACTCAAAAGGTAATAATGAACTCAGAAGTAACTCATTTAGAGGGAGAGATAAGTAAGTAACCTAGATAAACCTTGCCAGGCAGCCAAACACACCAACTCTCAAAGGTCTCCAATCAGATATTAAAAGCTACTTAATAAATGACAATGGTGGATGAGTAAAAGCTCTAATTTTTGCAATAATTTCTCTCTCCCTGATGATAATCTCTCTCTAGCCAAAAATATCTAGAGAACAACTCTCTCCTCTCAGGAGTGGTTGAGGCCAATAAATAACCCCCCCCCCCCCACCCACACACACACAAACACACCACTCCCGAGACGGCTCAATAATTAATAACTGTGAAAGACAACCCTCAGACTTTATGTCACAAATATTAAATTCCTGATGGACTAGTTAGCTTCACATCATAAACTTTAAATGCCAAGACATGCCTTTTGCCTATCCACTATGCGTCAGGGGGCTGTCGTCACAGAGGTGGCTCACCAACTATTTGACAGCCCTAAATACCACGGTGGTTTACTCAAGTACAGATTTGACATTGCCCTATTGAGATGCATCGCTACCTTACTGAGCTGCATCGCTGCCTTAATCCCTTGAGTCTGTTATATTAGCTGGGGGGATTAACTCTAATCTCGATATCTTCAAGCCCACTACAAGGTTAATTAAATAAATATCAATTAGACAGTAAAAACATTAATATTTATATGAAATTACATTTATGGGTGTGGCAAGTAATACAAATAGGTCAAATGACATTACGGCGTAAGTGAGTAAAATTGACGGGTTTATGGCATCTCATTAAGGAGACACTATTAGGGTCCTATTAGGGTATGATATGGAAATATTATAATTGAAAACTTGAATGATGATTTCGAGTGTGCCGATGATCCGGAATGGGTTGAGATCGTCAGAATTAGGTACTCGGGGGTTGTATTTGGGTTTATGGGACTTTTTAGGCTACACGGGACCCGTATAAGGGCGTTTAGGCCATTTTACACATGGGGACTAACCTAATTTCTAGTTTGAGAAAGTTTAATGCATATCTAGAGATGGTGGATGGAGTAGACAACCATTCCACCATGAAAAAGGCTTAATATTTGAGATATGAGAAAAAAAAGAGAAGGAAAAACCCAAGAGAAACTGAGGAGGAACAATCCGGGAAGAGAATTAAAGCATTTCAGGCCTAGAACCATTACGTAAAGAAGATCTAAAGAGAAGAAATCAGAATTCCTGCGATAAAAAGGCAAGTGTTTATCTTACTTTATTTGTTCATGTAGTTTTAATGATTCATATCAAAATTTAGTATAGGAACACAAATTTTTGGGCAATATTAGCACGTAAAAAGGGACGTTTGGGGAATAAATTCATCAAGAAACAATTTAAATAAAATCCCATGTTAAATTTGATATGATCTGTGTTATAAAGATACTATTTTTAATGACTAATATGAGAATTGGTGAAATCTTGAATTAGGATTGAGAAAGTGAATTATTCTTCATGAACAATTATTAATCCCATGAATTGATACGTTTTCAGGTGAATTTGCATGTAAAAACGTGTACCGTTATGTTTAGGATTGATAGAAAGTTCACGTGTTTGGTTTGAATGAGGTTGGGAACTCATATGATTTAAGGGGAGTTGATGAATTCCGTTAAAAATGAATAGGCCACTACCCATAATCGAACCGATTCACTTATGGGAGGTGAATCAATTCGCCTACTGAACCGGTTCAGCCAGGTAGGTGAATTAGTTCGGTCTGGCTATTGGGCCTCCTTTGGTTGTTTGGGTTTTTTTGTGGACCATTTAGGGCCCCTCTTGATTTGCGGAGTTCGATTGGAGATTTAGGACTTCTATAAATATATAGGAGTGATTATAATCTACCTTGGGTTATATGGCAATCAAATTCGGGTATGAGTTATGGGTGTAATAAGGAGAATACCACTCTTGTTATAAATTTTGAAAGCGGGTTGGGATTTCGAAAAGAGTTAGGTTGCAGTCTTGAGGATAATATCATAGTGGCAAAAATTATGATATTTAAGAATATATAATAAGTAAGTGAATATTTGAAAATTCAATATTCGGGGTAGACTCGGGGATTGTAGGCTAGTGCTAGGAGTGATATATGCATGCTTATCCAATTTCATATATATATATATATATAGTGGGATGTTGAGAACCCTCCAAACTCCAAATCTAATCTTCTCATACTTTTGAGTTTCTTTAAAATTAAATTATTACGTGTCACCTTCTTAAGTCATTTTTATCATCAAAATTTGAAAAATTATAACCACCCACACACCCCACTAACAACTTAATACAATATGTCTACCTTTAAAAAATCTCCAACAATTAACCAAACTCGACTCATATCACTAGCACTTGCTAATAATGAAATCATCACCACATGCACCTTCTAAAACCCCCTACCATCAGATCCTCGATCTTCATAATCAAAAACTAAAAACCCACATATTTGATAATAAAATCCAGAACCACCCCCCACCACCTTTTTGTCGCCAACACTGTCACCAATTGAATACCTAAATTTCAAAATTGTACACACAACTGGTTGGTGCTTCCCTTTCAATCAAAACAAACACCCTCGATTGGTGTCTAAAGAAAAAATTTGGATGAATATCCTCACAAGGGAGGTAGTACAAAATTAGTATACACGAGAAACACCACGTAGAAATCTAGCTGCAAAAGGATAAGAACATGTAAACCCCTTCTCACCTCACCTCCCTTTTATCTCATCATCGTCTCCAAAAAAAATCCCTTAAAAACTGACTTCAACGAACACACTAAAAAAAATCTCAAACCTTAGCAACACCCGTTGCTCCCTCCTTCTCTCTCATCTGCAGCACCTCACTTTCAAAACCCCGCCCCAACTCCCTCTTTTTACCTAACCCAAACCCTCCCAAGGTAACACCAAATTCCATTTATTTCATTTTCTTTACTTTTATTTTGGTTATTATATTTTTGTTGATTGTAGTTTGGGGGATTGAGTATAAATGTGTGTGTGTGGGAGGTGTG
This sequence comes from Sambucus nigra, assembly GCA_949130495.1. Lineage (NCBI taxonomy): Eukaryota > Viridiplantae > Streptophyta > Magnoliopsida > Dipsacales > Adoxaceae > Sambucus > Sambucus nigra. The sequence continues at coordinate 272,530,995 of OX422221.1, read as the reverse complement.
GAGATTCCAAATGGGAAGTGAGTGCAGTATTCTCTGCAGTACATTCATGTGATTGGGCGTACCCTCAATCTAGATGGGTCAACCCCTAAAAATAGTGGGTTCATCTTCTTTTTCTAACAGTTCAAGACCTCTCATCATGCATAATATGTTCTTCATGCGCATTATGTAAAAGGGGTCTTCTAGATGTGATTCAGACTAAATCCATGTGTGCAGACTCTATTGAAACCTCTTTTCAACGATTATATAAAGTAGGTCTTTCTTTTTATTCTTCCATTTTACAGGTTCTTCCATGGTTGGTTAAAAAATATTTAAATTTTTTAACGTTTTTTTTTAATTTTTGTCTTTTCGTAGTTCTTTGATTTTTTTTTTGTAATTCGAGTACCAAATCATTGTTCACAACCACGGTGTATGTGTGGATCTGTTTATTAGATCCAATAATTTTGGGAACGTCTCTTTATAATTCAAGTTGCTCATAAACATGATTTGGGTTTAGTTTCACCTTAATGCAATTGATAATATTTTTATTTGAATCATTTTAGAAGTCATCTTCGGTAGGTCTTTGAATCATTGTCATTTTTTATTCAAAATGTTATAGATTGTATGGTTGTTTTCTATAATAATGCCTCTCTTTCTCATTTATTTTTCCTTTCAGGTTACTTTTTATTTTCAAATTTATTTGACATATTTGGGTAGTTTTTCTTTATCTTTTTCTGTCATTAAATGTCATTTTATTACTGATTTAGTATGTAGCTCCATTTGTTCTCTCTAAAATATTAGTTTTGTGTTGGCAATTATTGAAATGTGTATAGTTTTGCTACTAATTCTTTTGATGCTATAGGCATGGGAAGGAAGTTGACATCTAATTCATTCTTCCATGATTTGTTTACAAACTCCGTCCCTAAACAAGTAGTTCTTTCTATTTTATTAGTTTAATTTTTATTTTAAACAGTGTATTTATCTCTGTGTATGTGTGTGTGTGTGGGGGGGGGGGGGGGGGGGGTCACATCCGAATATGAAATCACATTTTTCATGCTTTCTAAAAGTTTTCCTTTTTTCTATTCTTTGTTCCAAAGTTATGTTGTCTTATATCTTTATGTTATAAGTATTTCCATATGTTACATTTTTGGTAATATTAAAGGCTATCACCTAAGGCTGTGGTATATTACAACTGTTATGGTGTTAATATTAACTACTCTTCTTTATTGGGTTCTACTATTAGTTGAATATAAATGTGGAGCCTTTACTCTTTTGGCATTAATATTAACCGAGATAACTTTTTTGGGTACAAAATATTCAGTATGTACTATTTTTACTTCTCTTGAATGGATGGTGTACGACGAATTTTTTTAATCCACGTGCTATGAATTTGTTTTTTGTCTTGTGTAGTTTACAATAAGGGTTGCGTGTGCATTGAAAATTTTAATTGGTCTATTTTTTCTCTTTTTTTTCCTTATTAGAGATGAACATTTATGCCTTAGAATGCATGAACATTTATTAGATCTTCTATTTTACTCTGTATAGTTCAGATTTCATTATTTAATTTGTTGGAGTCCAATGTCATATGTGAATTGTAGAAGTCTTTGTTTTGTTAGAGTTTTATGGAATGCTTATATGAACAACAACCATGGTACAGACCTTTTGGTCACAGCTACTTTAAATTTTCTTTATTTTTGAGTATATAATTTAAGCAATATCTTTGCTTTGATGATAGAAAACAAAAGTTGTGGGAGTTGTTTTGTTGATTTCGCATGTAGAAATAAAATGAAGAATGTGAAGATGATTCATCTCAGTTAGTTTAATTTAGTTTTTTTTCCTGTTTTCTCTACCAGGAAAAATTTAACTTATGTGGCCATCCCCGATCCTCGTCGCGCAGACGGGTGGCGTGGAGGAAAGGATCCTTCGGGTCCCGAGCATCCCTCTCGGGAGTGCTTTGGCCGGCGTCGTTTGAGATGTGGTGTAAAAATGTAGAGAGATTCAGAGTCGCCAGTCTATTTTACTCAAAATAGACAACAGAAAAAAGGGGAAGCCACCCCGAAGGATGGAATCCAAAGACATACTGGTGCGTGCGAAACCAAGACGATTAGAGAAGGGTTCGGAGGCTTAGTTACGAAATGGGAAGGTGTTAGGCACCCATTCCTCCCTTTCGGTCTCTCATGAATATTTTCTATTTTCGTTTTGTTTCCCCCCGTGATATGTGTGCATGTGTATATATAGAATGGAGGTAGGAATTCTCGATTTGTATCATGGAAAAGATAAAGCGAGTCATCCGTAGGAAGATATAAAAGTAATATTAGAAAAATAAGATTTACGCGATTACCCCTACGTTGACCGTTATAATGGAACGATAACGTATATGGAGCAATATGTTATTAAGGGCAAGTATATAGAATATAAGGAAAATGGATTTAGATAAGATAGAAAATGAGAGAAAAAGTGAGAAAAAGGACTCGAGTCTCGGGTTTTACCCCGAGACCCCTACGTACCCTATAAAGGCATCAAAATCCACGTCGTTCGCATACAAAATGAGGGGTGGGGCTTATCCCATAAATCCAAATGGGTAATTTCTTATTTTTAAGTGTGTGTGTGTGTGTGTAGAAAAAAATGTTTTAGTTGTGAGGAAAGTGTGAGAAAAGTATGAGAACCCCTATTTGGAATTTATGAGCAAACCCTCTTTTTCTTATTTTTTGGGTTTTTTATTTATATGAAAATAAGAAATGTGCAATAATACTAAATAAAAAGTATATTAGGATGTGTGAGATGAGATAATAAAAAGTGCTAAGTAATAAAACAAGTTATTGCGAATTTAAGAGAATTTAAGAGAAAGTTGAGAAAGTTGGACCTTCTTGAAGATCTTGAACTTGATCTTGAATGTGGGAGAGCATCCCTTGCACTTGGATGATGATGGAGAGTGTATAATTCACCAAGTTTGATGAAAAGGATGATGAAAAGTGGAAGTAAAAAGGGGATTTGTATGTTGAAATCATGCTGCCTTCGAGAGAGGTTTTGGGGATTCGTTCAGAGAGATTTTTATCAGATCTAGGATCCTTTTGAAAATGAGGTGAAGGCCTCCTTTTATAGACCCAGGTGAGTGTCGATCGGCATAGACCTGTTCCTACCTTTCGGTAGGTTCCGATAGGCAGGGTCCGGAACGTGCCATTTGGTAGTGCGCTTCAGGCTTTTTCGGAAAATCGGCCGCTGAGGGCAAACTGTTGGTCAGAATCGCGCACGGGGCATACCGTTGGAAAGGTTAGGAGATGTACTTAGACAATAACAAGAGTTTGACCCAATTTGGGGAGTTGACTTTGGTCAACCGGGCCCGGGAAGCATTCGGTGACCTCCCGGAGTCAAACGGATCATTCGTCCACATGGTAAGTCAAAATCGAACACGGGACAGACCGTTGGAAAGGGTATTTAGTTCTCTTTGAAGATTCATTCAGCCTCGGTCAATCTGAAGAGTTGACACAGGTCAAACAGAGCCCGGGAGCACCTGGTGGCCTCTAGGTCAAGTTTCTGACGCAAACGGATCGTTCGTCCGCATGGTAAGTTAGAATCGTGCACGGGGTGAACCATTGGAAAGGGTATTCAGTGCTCTTCTAAGATTCATTCAGTCTCGGTCGAGATGAAGAGTTTGACTTTTGGGGCAAACTGAGCTGGGGAGTGCCCGATGGCCTCCAGGTCAGTACTCGGGACATGACCTGGGTTTATGGTGATGAAGGGAGGTACTAGGGACCTAAGGAAAGTTAGAGGGTAACAGAATGGGGTGTCTACAACTCCAATTGGAAATCAAAAATTTAAGAAGTGTCTCCTTAAGGACAAGAATGAGAAAGATTAGGACGAGTACAAGTATCGAGCATTCGAGGGACATGAACACACGTACAACACACCTTTATGGAAAAATTTAACTGAAAAAAGAATAATGGTAGTGCTAAAATCACCCAATCTTATTACCATTTCTCCCGAGTCTTATTACTATGTGCAGATCTGTGGAATTTTATGAAAAATGACTTAGAAACCCCCTATTTGTGTGTAAATTTTGACATAAGTAATTGTGAGTATAAAATATTATGTGATGGTGCCATTTGAGAACTACTTATATTTTTTAATCTTTTTATTTGTCAATTACGACACTTTCTAATGGTGAAGTCATTAATGATAATTATGTGGTAATTCATGTCATTTTTTAATAAACTAAAGAGATTGCATAAACGAAAACAAAAAAACAGTGGATGAGTGAGCCCACCAAGGCTTATAAAAAAGAATTACACAAGACACAAAGACAAAATATGAAAGTCATATAATCCTATCAATGCCGCAAGGATGGGACTATATGCCAAACTACCATCTCATGTCATGCTTTTAATTCAAGATAAATAGTGAATATTAGTTATTAATCGAAAAAATCTTATTCATTGTATATGAAACTTAAATATTTTTTTTGTCTACTTTAATGTGGTATTTGCATATTTTTATTAGTTCTACAGTTTGTGGGGAGTGTTGTTTGAAAGACATATCTGATTCAATATATCTATTGTTTAAATTTTACGTCAATTAAGAGATTTATTGTGTTGATTTCGTTGTCACTTATTGAAGTAACAATCTTTTCCATAGTAAATTGTTGAGTGAATATACATGTGATCAATTTTGTTTTGGGGTTGTGTTTCACACTACATGACATAATTATATTTATACCTATTTATAATACAAACACAAAATGGCATTACTATGTACTTTTTTATATGCATAAAAATGATCTAAACACAACACGACACATAATATTTATTGCGTCAATTTAAGGATACTTGATTGGTTATGTCATATTATCATATTATGTCATTTGCAACTTTATTTCTATGTTTATGCCAAGTATAATTTTACATGCGCACTCTCTATGTTATTTTTTTTTTATTTAGGAATGTTATCCCATAAGTCAATAGAAGTGTTTACATATGGACATTTAAATTCTGAATTATTAATTTCTATATATATAGATTTGCATCCTACAGTTACAATGAAATTTATTTATTTGTCATGGGTCAACAACAATTCGTACCATGCTTAAAAAATTGTTTCTTTGTGGTTTCAACCATTACTCGATAGGACTTACTACTTTGCCATGTAATTTTTTTATTTCTCAATTTTTGTTCGAGTAATGTGGCTTCATTGTATTATTTAATTTTTCATGTGTAGGGTTATGATAAACATCACATACATTTAACTATTTGTCAAAGTTTCACAATTGGATATTAAATCATTATTAATGTGTTACATCCGCCCGTGCATCGCACGAGTTACCCCTAGTATGTAAATATCTATGTGTGACGGGTATTAATGTGAACATACCTACTCTAGATATGCTATCGTTGGGGGTTGTGCATAGTGGGAGGTCCGTTATGGCGTGACCAACAGGTGTTGGGTCACTTTTTCAGGTCATAAGACTATTGCATGACCACTATATGTGAGTTTAGAGTACGGTGGGGTAATGTGGTACTATTAGGATCCACGAACGTATGTATATGACCACCTCCAGTTATGTGTTTACAATTTGGGATCGGTGGTGAGATTCTGACCCGGTGGTCCAGGAGTGCTACATGATGTACCTGAAGCCTGATAGCATAATAGATATTGCATCTAGGAGGATAGCTCGGGGATGCTACATATATATGCGTATATAAGATTGTTATATGTGTATGTGTAATAAAATGAATGTGTAAATATTGAAGTTATAACTAGTGTACAGTTATGGAAATTGTGCAATAATAAAATTAAAATTGACAATTATAATGACATAGCTTACGTGATAGCTAAATAAGAAACAAAGCAAAGTATAATATGTGTAGCAAGGTTGGGCTACATGATTAGTGTGTGTGGGGATAAGTTAAGTGATTATACTAGTTAGGCAGCGTGACATAACTAGAAAATTAAAATGAATGCATTAGCTGCGAACTATAGATAAGGGGTGAGGATATTCTCATGTGAGTGCGACACTAGATAAATATGAAAAATTTTGTTGCATCTGCATTATTTCATTTTAAATACTTGCAAAATATTTTCTGAAAGAACACAAATTTCCAATTGAGTCCATATATAGTTTTGGCTCAATTCCGGACAAAAACATTTATTCATAGGATTGTATTTAATTGTAATATTCTCAAGTCTATGAAAAGTTTGTTGAAGACGTAGCGACAAAAAGTATAAAGCTTCATCATCATGCCGATTTCGTGCCTCGTTTATACGTCATCAAACAAAAGTTCCATGCTCCCAAGGTATGAATGCAATAATATATATATAGGAGCTTGGAACTTGTTTATTGGGTGTTAGGTTTATCAAAAAACTGCGTTTTTATTTTCAGAAAGATTTCTAATTAAAATTTTATATAAGTTTATAAAGTTTTCTGGGCTAAAATTGAATTTTCCTACTTTCTGGTTTTTCGTTCGATAGCGTTGTTCGATAGAGTTTGTCGTTCAAACGAACTTTCCAACGACTTCCCATTATGGCATACTGGAACTTCGTTCGAAATGTCGTTCGAACGAGATTGTCGTTCTAACGAGATTTCTAACGATCTTCTAACGAGTTCATACTGGAACTTCGTTAGAAGACTCGTTCGAACGAGTTTCCAGCGGGAACAGTTTTCTGACAGTTTTGAGCAGTTTTCACCCACTTCCCCACTTGATTCTTAACCAACTATTTTCAGACTTTAATATGTGCAGGAATCACTTTTGTTAAAACATCTTTTTGATATCCTACTAACTCCAAGAGAGTGTTTTGTGAGTAAAATCAAAGAGGCAACAAGATTATGTTTTGAGTGTATTTTTATCAAAGAGAAAAATATACACCACTCTAGTTTACACCCAAATTAGTTTCTTCCATGTTCCCATATTCATATATCTTGCTTGGAGTTTGGCACCGGGTTCATCTCTTTCGTTCAAAGAGAAGTTTTGGGTTTTCTTCTACATCCCATACAGAAAGAAGAAGAGGTTGTTGCGACATTACCCACTTGGAGAAAGGCTCCTTGCTCGGGTGACGGTGACCATATAAAGTCCGATCGGTGGATTCCGAGACCGCGGTGGAGCTCCAAGGTTATCTGCTAGGAAGAGGTATCTACAAGAATAAGCGTCGGGTCTTGAGAGGGATCGAGTCATGTGTTGTAAGCCTTTTTGTCTTGTATTTGTAAATTCCGTACTTAGTGGATTTATGGCTAGGGCCGTCCGAGGTTGTTTCCCATCTTGGGTGTTTCCTCATACATCGCGGCGTAGTGTGATTGATTTATATTAATCTTGCATAATAACTTAGAACTCATGCTTAGGATAATTCAAGATAAACTTGGTTTTAATTATCACACTGCATAATTAAATATTGGTTAAAGTTTATTTAATTCAAGTCTATTGATTAAAACTGCTTTTGGCCTAATTTGGAAACATTGATAAATATGACTTAGGCAAATTCTAGGACTTGGATTAAAAATTGGTTTAAGTGAAATAGAAAATAAAATTTGATATTAAAATTTTATTTTAACTGAACCATCACCTTTTACGCTTTCGCATAGTAAATAAGAAAAAGAAATATATATAAAAGGAAATAATATTTTAATTGAGAAAATTAAAATCGGGGTTCCACAATTTATCAAATTGGTATCAGAGCCAAAACGATAAATTATTTCGTTAAAGATCCTCTAAATAATTTTTGGCTAAAATGGAATTTTCCCCATTTTCTAAATTTCCTATTTTCGATGGTTCTAACTACGTGTATTGGAAAGCGCGAATAAAATCGGCACTAAAATCTATCGACGAGAGAGTTTGGTTGTCTGTTGTTAACGGGTGGTCCCCACCAACTCACTTAGTTGAAAATGAATGTGTTCCCAAACCGGCCGATAAATGGACTGAAAATGAGTTTAAACTTTCTAATTTTAATTCTCGTGGTTTGAATGCCTTGTTTAGCGCTGTCACATTGGATGAATTCCGACGTATTATGACGTGTGAAATCGCTAAAGAAGCTTGGGATATTTTACAACTAACTCATGAAGGAACTAGTGTCGTTAAAGCTTCGAAACTCCAAAACCTCACCACTCAATTTGAAACTATCAAAATGAACGATAATGAAACTTTTGATGAATTTTATGCTAGACTTTCAGATATTGTCAATTCATCGTTTAATTTGGGAGAGAAAATACCTGACAACCGAGTTGTAAAGAAAATTTTAAGGTCCCTACCCGATAGATTTATTCCAAAACTGACTATTTTAAATTATTTACCAACTTTAGCCTCTACGAAATTAGAAGAGCTTGTAGGTGATTTACAAACCAATGAACTAGATATGTTTCCCTCTAAAACTGAAAAGAAAATTGAAAAGGGCGTTGCTTTAAAAGCCCGAAAAGAGGTCAAACAAGTAGTAGAGAGCGAGAGTAATAGTGACTCGAAAGATATGGCTTTGTTTGCTCGTAAATTTAGAAAATTTCTTAAATTTAACAAAGATAAATTTAAAAATGATTTTAAGTAATTTGAAACTTCTAAGCATGACAAAGCCGAGAAGATCCCTAAAGCCGAGAAGATCCCTAAACCTATTAATGAAAATTTAAATAAGGACGAGTATAATATGTGTTTTGGTTGTGAGGGTTATGGCCATAGGGCTTCTGAGTGCCCCACTAAACTAAGGAAAGAGGGTAAACGACCCACTGCATATAATGCGACCCTTAGTGATAGTGATAAGGAAGAGGGACCCGATTCCCCCACTAAGCCTAATTTTGTGGCTTTTATGGCTAGTCATGTGAGTGATAGTGAGAACTCATCGATTGATGAAACTTTAACACATGAAACTTCCAAGGTCATAGTTTATGATTCTCTTGTTTTTTATGATAGTGAGAGTGGAGAAGAAAGAGAGAGTGAAAATGAAGAAGAGGTTAATGTGAGTGAACTTCAAAATGCTTTTCAAGAACTTTATAAAGAATCTATTAAATTGAAAAGAGCTAATTTGAAGTTAGAAGTTAGTTTGAAAGAACGTGTCAAGGTCGTTGATAATAGTATGTTGGTTGAAGACCTTAGGACACGAGAGAAAGCTCTTCTAGAGAAGCTTGAATATATAGAAGGCGAGAGAGATAGCCTTAGGGGTTTAATGGAATCCTTGAAAAAGGAGCTTCTTGCTTTTGAAGAGCGAAATGTTTTATTAGAGTCTAACATTTTTGAATTGCAAAATAAATTAAAAGACTCTAGTAATGTCAAATTTGATTTGGAATGTCGTTCGGAAAAATTAGATAAAATCTTAGGAACGGTCCAAATTAAAAATGACATGTGTGGTTTAGGCTTCAATACTTGTAATGAATCTACTCATAAAGCCAAGACCAACGTTTTAGGAGAATCTACTAGGAAAGCATTTAGAGATCACTCCTTAGGTAAATCTTTTCGACATGTTTTTACTTGTACGCATTGTGGTCGAAAAGGTCATCTTAAGAAATTTTGTTTTGATCTTAAACGAATTCCTAGAAAATCCCAACGTAATGCAATCAATGTATTTAGAACTCCTACACCCCAAGACAATCTTTCTTCATTAATTTAGGTTAGGAAATCCGACTTGGTTGCCTTGCAAAATAGGGTTTTTGATTCTCATTTACTATCACATGCTTCCTCCCTTGCTAAATCTAAAGGATGAATGTGTTAGTGTTTGCATACTTCAGCTTTGGTACTTCATGCTATATTCACATGCTAAATGTATGCTTGGTTAATCATTTTCTAGTCTATGCTCCATGCTTATCACATGCTAGAATTATGATTTTTGTTTATCTTTTGTATTATATTTCCTTCATTTTGTTTGCATTAAATGAAAAATACAAAATGATTTTTGTTTATCATTTGGATTTTATCTCTTGGTAATTTAAGCTTAATGAAAAATTCAAATGATTTTTGTTTGTCTTTTGAGTATATATTTTTTATTTTCGGCTAAAAATTTCAAAAACTCAAAAAGATTTTATTTTTGTGTGCATTTTGGTTTGACACGCTTTAAGTGGCATATACTTGTGTTAGAATTCCATATTTTACGCTCCCATGTGGCTAGAACTCTTGGTTTAGATTATCAATCCTTATTATGTTCTTTACCATATTTTATGGAGTAGTTGGGTTTTGTGTTGTTTAAATGGATTCTATTTTTATATGCCTCTATTCACACAAGCACGAGCTCCTTTGAATTTTTTAACTTCATATGTATATTTGAGCTATGTGAGGTGTTCTCCTTCCAATCTTGTCATCTACATATTTGTGACTTAGGAGGACTAGTGCATGTCAAAATCCGTTGCATGTGAGATTTGTGTGAAAAATGAAAACATGATAAATAAAAATGTGCACGGGGAAGGGCTCTGAAAAGACTTAGTGATCCTTTGTGATTGTAAGCCACCGTTTTGAATGGACCTAAAAGAAATACGTGGTCCAAAGGCCTAAAAACAGAAAATATGGCTTTAAAAGAAAAATAATTGTTAAGGCCTATGTTTGATTGATATAGTCATTCAAATTTAATATAAATGCTTATTGCGGGAGATTGGATGGTATATCAACGGTTTGCATAATGTCCATTTATCCTAGTTGCGTATTTCATGTCATGACTCTATTGGTTTGTAGAATCATCAATATGCTAGGCTTGTATGCATTGTGTATGTTTGTTCATTGAGTTCAATTTATATTGTCACATGAGGTTATATTCAAATGTGATGAAGTTTGCAATCAATTGAGAACTCCGTGAACATGTTTTTAAGTGATTGGGTCTAAATTTAATCGTTACTAGTTCACACCCCAACACTTCCGTTTCCATACGACACATTTTTGCCATACGAGTGTGCAAACTTATTGTATTTTGTGTCATGTGTGTGTTTATATCTATATATATATCTATAGTACATATATATATATATATATGATATTTTATTTTTGCCTTTGCCTTGCTCATGTCTTATCACTTTTATATTTGTTCTTTATCCTTTGCCTATTCCTGAACAAAAAGGGGGAGAATTAATTTTGGGGGAGAAATGGTATCTTATAATTTTATCTAAGTTTAGGAGATTTAACTTAGGGGGAGTAGCTAACTTCTTGGGTTGATCATTTTGATAAAGGGGAGAATTAATTTTGGGGGAGTATTTATTTTAATTGCTTTAAATACTTTGATATTCCCTATGCATTTGATGAATTTACTTAAGAGTGCAGGAATTCTTCTAAAGCGGCATATTTCAATGGCAAAGCGTTTGATCCTTGGGTTGAGTCAAGTTTGGATGGGTTATGTTTTGAGTCTAGTGAGCTTGACGAACCTTTAGGATTTTTGTTTGGTTTTTGTCCCGAATAGCCAAAGGGGGAGATTTGTAAGGACACAAATTTCCAATTGAGTCCATATATAGTTTTGGCTCAATTCCCGACAAAAACATTTATTCATAGGATTGTATTTAATTGTAATATTCTAAAGCCTATGAAAAGTTTGTTGAAGACGTAGTGGCAAAGAGTATAAAGCTTCATCATCATGCCGGTTTCGTGCCTCGTTTATACGTCATCAAACCAAAGTTCCATGCTCCCAAGGTATGAATGCAATAATATATATATAGGAGCTTGGAACTTGTTTATTGGGTGTTAGGTTTATCAAAAAACTGCATTTTTATTTTCGGAAAGATTTCTAATTAAAATTTTAAATAAGTTTATAAAGTTTTCTGGGCTAAAATTGAATTTTCCTACTTTCTAGTTTTTCGTTCGATAGAGTCGGTCGAACGAGTTTGTCGTTCGAACGAAAATGTCGTTCGAACGAACTTACCAACGACTTCCCATTATGGCATACTGGAACTTCGTTCGAAATGTCGTTCGAACGAGATTGTCGTTCTAACGAGATTTCTAACGATCTTCTAACGAGTTCACACTGGAACTTCGTTAGAAGACTCGTTCGAACGAGTTTCCAGCGGGAACAGTTTTCTGACAGTTTTGAGCAGTTTTCACCCACTTCCCCACTTGATTCTTAACCAACTATTTTCAGACTTTAATATGTGCGGGAATCACTTTTGTTAAAACATCTTTTTGATATCCTACTAACTCCTAGAGAGTGTTTTGTGAGTAAAATCAAAGAGGCAAAAAGATTATGTTTTGAGTGTGTTCTTATCAAAGAGAAAAATATACACCACTCTTACACCCACACCCAAATTAGTTTCTTCCAAGTTCCCATATTCATATATCTTGCTTGGAGTTTAGAACCGGGTTCATCTCTTCCGTTCAAAGAGAAGTTTTGGGTTTTCTTCTACATCCCATACAGAAAGAAGAAGAGGTTGTTGCGACATTATCCACTTGGAGAAAGGCTCCTTGCTCGGGTGACGGTGACCATATAAAGTCCGATCAGTGGATTCCGAGACCGCGGTGGAGCTCCAAGGTTATCCGCTAGGAAGAGGTATCTACAAGAAGAAGCGTCGGGGCTTGAGAGGGATCGAGTCGTGTGTTGTAAGCCTTTCTGTCTTGTATTTCTAAATTTCGTACTTAGTGGATTTGTGGCTTGGACCGTCTGAGGTTGTTTCCCGTCTTGGGTTTTTCCTCGTACATCGTGGCGTAGTGTGATTGATTTATATTTATCTTGCATAATAACTTAGAACTCATGCTTAGGATAATTCAAGATAAAATTGGTTTTAATTATCACACTGCATAATTAAATATTGGGTAAAGTTTATTTAATTCAAGTCTATTGATTAAAACTGCTTTTGGCCTAATTTGGAAACATTGATAAATATGACTTAGGCAAATTCTAGGACTCGGATTAAAAATTGGTTTAAGTGAAATAGAAAATAAAATTTGATATTAAAATTTTATTTTAACTGAACCATCACCTTTTACGCTTCTGCATAGTAAACAAGAAAAGGAAATATATATAAAAGGAAATAATATTTTAATTGAGAAAATTAAAATCGGGGTTCCACAATTTATCATTTTCCAATGATTTTGGACTATAACTCGTATCAAAAATCATTTTTCAAATCCTTTTAGGTACCCAACCACAGGGATGCCAAGCGTAGCTATCCTTCCGGTCAGACGATGTTGCATCAGCTGTGGTTAACTATTGGCCTCGACTCGGCGCATCTATCATTGCTATCTAGATAAGATTTCATTTCAGTTATTTATTCGGGCATGTCGCCTATTATTGGGCAGTCTTTACATTTTTCAAATTTTATTTTATTTCCTTATTAGTTGGATTATTATATTTGGATTTACCGAGAGTTATTTGATTAATTTATTTATTTTATCTCATGAGTATTCATTATATTTTTGTGGTGAATGTGTATTAAATTTTTGGAATGGTTTGTAGTCTAGTTGAAAATTTTATTAGGGCAAGTTAATAAGTTTTTAAAATTTGACATCAGGCTTTATAGATTATTGGTAATTAATTTGGTTTTCGAAAGTGATGCTAAGAATGAGCCAGGGAAGATTCTCATTTTATTTTAGTAGAGCGCTGACCACCCTTTATTTAAATAGGAGGGGTGTCACATTACCTAGAGGTGAGTGCATCTTTATGCACCAAATAACAAGTCAATAAAGGGCATGGTTTATTTGATAAAGGTACTCAACACGTGATCAAATATAATTATACTAGTGGTAACCCGTGCAATACATGGAATAATATCATGCATTTTCAATTGTTGAACACACATTCATGAAACTATAATAAGTTTTAGCAGTAGTAATCATTTTATCAACTTGTAATTATAAAAATAGTTATATGTTAATTTATAAATTATCTAACTGAGGTAATAATCAAGCATAATGTTTAATTATCTTGGTTCATATAATAACAAAACCATGAAAGAAAACACATTTTTAAAATGCATCGAATATGAATCGTATATAATCTATATTTAATTTTTTTTCGTGAGATAAACTTATCAAAATAATAAATATTATTATCAGCAATATTTTTCAAAGAAACACGATTTGAATTTATAACTATGGTATTCTCACCTTTCTTTGACATGCGCTTGGGATAGTCTTAGTGGCATAAATAACAAAAAGAACACGAGACACCATTCATCCAGCCACAACATAAGGGGAGGTGATCACATCTACATGTGATAACGTTTTTCTATAAATAATAGCTATCATAATATACCAACGCCATAAATAAAAGCCACACACACACACACAAACACACACACACACACACACAGAGATAAAGTTTCAAAGGGGACTTGAGCAAAATGAAGAAGATAATTGTCTTACCAATTGGTAACGAAGCACGTTCACCTCAATTTTCTCCTTGTAGTTTAGTAGTTGTGTTGCTTGTTTTATTCTCCTTAATTATTCATCTCGATTTTCTTCTTTTCTGTTTAACCCCATCACCATAAAATAACTTATCTCCTGTAGACAACTGAAACACACAAAAATATACGACGTAAAAATTTCACGAAGATTTGTGATCAATGCTTTTACAATTAACTCTTTAACAATCATTTAATATTTAAAGTCAAACAAAGTAGCCAAGCTCATTTGTGTTGTAAACCTATTGGGTTGTACCATTTTGTTCTTTGGTTTTTAAGCCAACTTATAATACCTTCTTTTGCAGCTCACATAGTTATTTGGTAATCAAGCCTCTTGGTCCAGTGATATAAGATTATCACTGAGACAGTGTTGAGAATGGATTGAATTTGATCCTCAATTCGATTCCTGATACCGTCAAAATAACTCATGATATGCTACTAAAAAAATGTAATTATTTAGTTTTTAAGCTAACTTACAATACCTTCTTTCGTAGCTCATATACTAGCTCGGTTAGTAAAACAAAATCAAATCTGTTACTAGCCTCATGCACAGAAGCAGATCATCAGAAAAATGATTAATATGTAAAACAAACATAAAAGTGATTTTAATCTAGGCAAGAGCATAGAATCTCAAGTGATTATGCCAGGTATAATATAAAACTATTAGTCAATAGGGTAGAATAAAATGGATCAGAATTACAAAATTAGTACCATAAAATGGAAGGACAATAAAAATAGATGATTATGCCATGTATAATATAAAAACGCATCGTCGCACAATAGATATAAGGTCATGTACATTTTCAATCTAAGCAAATCGGAATCAGTTAGTCCTGAAAACTTGTACAAAGTTAAAAGTGTCATTTCGGATGAGGTATGACACACGACATGTTATGCGCCCATATGTCCGCACTCTTTTTTTCATGTACTAACTTCAAGTATAAAATTATTTGTTCCAGACACACGTCTAACACCTCTTAATTGTCAAACATGATGTGTCTATACCTCTTGGATGCCAATCATGATCAACAAATTTTATATAAAGTTTTTTTCTTATGCATATAACTCTTTCCAAAATAGAAAAGAAGTGTATCAGCTATTATATAAAGCGAACACCTGTGAGGATTCGTCACGTTTTAAGATTTCAAAATTTTCCTAATCCTTAAAACCTGTTTTTCTTAAACAAAGGGATAATATGGTAAAAATATGTAAAGCATAACCACTTCTCTTAAACTATCATCTGTAGCTTCAATAAATACTATTCTAGATAGGTTCTGGCCAAGCGACTGTATCTAAGGAGATATTTCGAAAAGAAAAAAAAATTCAAGAACTCGAAGAATTGTTTATCACTAGGTAAACCAATCAAGTGTCGTGGGGTTGGGGGATGGGTATAAAATACTAAAATATCTAATGGGGATAAGAACTCACTTGATCATAGTTTATTCTTCAGAAGAATGGTCCAGTGCCGCAATTGTCCCAACCGGTTGCCCACGAAAATAACTAAAAGATGTATTAATGCCTCCCCATCCTTCTTCAACTATGGTATGTGCTAAGTGGCGGAGCCAGGAATAAAGGACGGGTGGAGCAAAGGGCATAGACCGGGGTTGGGCGGCGATAGCCTAGAAATTTTTTTTTAGGCTTATTTTTACTTTTTTACAACTATTTAATTGATAATTTATATTTTTAGAAAATTACAACTCAAATAAATAAAAATTGAACACAATAACTATTCATTACTAAGAAATAGATAAACATATCTTAAAATTCTCATATAAAAGTAGAAAGTTGTCAAAATACATCATACTAGATTTAAAAATTCTACAATCTCCCTTTACGGCTTTTCATTTTCTGGAAACGATCCACAATTGGGTCATTAGAAATGCAATCAAAGACATCATTTTCAATATATGTTACACAACTATCACTTAACCAACTATCACCCATATGGTTTCAGATATCACTTTTCACGATATTCATAGCGGAAAATGCCCTTTCAACCGTTGCAGTGGAAACGGGAAGAATTAGAGACAATTTTAGAAGCTTATAGACTAAACCTATAGGAGGGGCTTAATGATAAGCCTCTCATTAAATTATTAAATGAGATTAGAAATGATTAATATTGACAAAAGTCCACGTATTTATGCGACTGAGGTATTATTATACGCGTCGGACATATCACGCATATTTGTGCATTATTTACATATTAACTAGACAGTATTCTAGTATTGAGAGTTTTGACATATGTTATGGGACACATGCCACTTAAAATAGGACATGTGTCACCACGGGTTATTTGACATGTGGCGACCCACTTATGTTGGTTTTAGCTATAAATATGCCTCACCCCTATACATTTGAAGGAGAGAGCTTCTTGGGAGAAAATAGTTTTGCTTGTCTTATGAGTTATTAGAGAGTTTTAGAAAGGAGGTTTGGAAAAGAGTTTTAAGAGTTGTTTTGAGATGAGTTTCAACACCTCCCACCTCTCCGAAAAATCACCACAATGAGTTTTTCGACGAATAATACGAACCCACGAACTATGCTGACTTTGATTCCGAGCATAACGGATACGTAAGCGCAACCGAAATTGCTCAAGTCAAACACGTATTAAAACCCGATATTTTCCAAAATTAGAATACTCTCTTATATTTGGCGACTCTGCTGGGGAGGTATTCATGATTTTTATTATGTAACGCCTCATTCGCACTCGGACTAGTGGACGAAGATGGAGAAAAGAGGTTGACAACACAACTTCTCAAAGATAAATGAAAAAAAAATATGCAACTTCATCTCAGATAAGTATATGATTTTTGTACTTTTAATATCTCATGCCTTGCATCAGAATTCCATGATATTTTATATATGAGCATCGGTTATGATATCTGTTGTAAAACAAATGGATGTCCTGTATAATGAAAAATTGTTTGACAGTCATATCTTTACCTGAGATTTTTTATTTTGTGTTTTACATAAAATATATAAAAAAAACATGATCGAATATAGTTTTAAATGTATTTGTGCTCGAAAAATACCTACTGATGGAAGTAGTAGTAGCGTGTTAATGGCCACCAAAGGAAAAGGCTAGTAAAATTGTCTCAAATTACGGATTGGGAACAAATGTACTATGTCAACATTAATTGGTTGGACTGTTGCATGACAGAACTTTTATTAAAATATTAGCAGAATAGTATAACCATCAAATAAATATCTTGGTATCTGACAAAATACAGTAAATAGTGTCAAAGACTGTTGCGTGCACATTTAATGGATAAAACCTAGTGGATTGTGGGTAACTGTCACTGATTGGTCAGAAAATAAGGCATCCCTTTTAGACTTTAGTACAACAGCCGAAAGCCTCTATCATAATAGACTTTTACATATTTTAAAATCTCTGAGATGTCCCATTACACGTGCGTCATCACTAGTACAATTTGAGATGAACTAATTATTTAAAACCTTTATACACTTGGAGTCCCATACACGCTCAACCAACATGACTTTATTTCCCCAAAATATTGCTCCGAAGAACCTCACAACTCGACAGAAGCCAATGGAGCTTTACTCCGATGAATCTCCCCCCGATAAAGCTCGGGCTGAATAGTAATAAAAATTCGAATAAACTCGTTCGAAGAGACTCAAAATCCAGTGACCATCTTCATGTGTATGTGTAGATCTGGCATTCAACGGGTTCACCTGAGATTTTTCAAAATCGTTAGAACTTTCTGCGAGGGACCCCTACCCAATTAAATTCGAACTGATAGGAGACCATTACTGCTTCCGTGGGAACTTGAAATCCCACGAACCTTGACAAACCACTGTGGGAGCTTGAAAAATCTGGTAGACCTCAGTAGAAATCAACGGAGGTCGTGCCGAAGAACCTCTACCCGATGTAGCTTGACTAGCAAGAGACCATCACTGCTTCTTCGATTCACCATATACAAAAACCCAACTTGAGTATTAACTGGGTGCAAAACTGATCCATCTTAACAAGACTGGACATATTTAGAATGGAAATCCGAAGCATCTTATACCGATAGACCATCGGAGCTTCAATCCAACCTGAGCTTCCATGGATCTCTACAGGCGCTATCCCAAGAGCAAACTCCAACAGAGCTCCCTCGCATTTCGCGTTGGGTTCCTTCACGCTTTTCGTTTGGATAAATGCTCCCTCGTGCTTTTGTTGGGGTATCTGATTAAATGGTCCCTCGCGTTTTGATATATGCCAGTTGGTAGTATGAACAAACGGGGGTTTTGAAATTGGATGAATCTCTAAAGAACGTTTGTACAAATAGGAGCCAACTTTCATCCCTCATCTTTTGGTTTTATTTTTGAAGACTGTTTGCCAACTTGAGGGAAAGGATTTAAAAAAAAGACCCACTAAAGTGTTTGCCAGCTTGCACAGGAAGGATTTTAAAAAGAGACCCACGAAAGAAAGTTTGATATTACGCGTTCCCTCTAACGTATCATTTGGAATTACGTGTTCCCTCTAACATAACACCTGTTGGAACGAGTTGGGTGTGTGCATGTAATTAAGAAATGAATGCTAGTATCCACTTAATGAGATTACCCAAATGGTTATAATATAATCATGATATTATTTAATAAATGAGCTTATGGTATATGTATTGAGAGGTATATTTATTCAAAGTTTTAAATCAACAGTATTATGCCAAATGTCGATTGAGTTATAAACAAATTATTATTGAGTTATATTCTTCGAAAAAAATTCAAATTAACGAGGCACGTTATTTTTTGAGAATTCACGAGGGTGTTATTTATTAACAGTTGTGAATATTGTCGTGGCAAGTCCTTCGAATAAAATACTAGAATAATATCAAAATGACATGTGTGGACTCCACAATTAAAAATGAATGTCTTTATCACGTTTAGTGGCGAATCGTATATATTGTTTTTTTTTTGCATCCTGGAAACATCTGTGCACATGTTTGTTGAGAAACATAAATTACGTCACGCGATTTCTATATTCATGGGACGTTTCATTTTCACATAACATGTTGAAAACATTTACAAGTGTTATTCAATATTTTTAGGCAAATATAGATATGGTTTATCCTTTGGGAATTACTTCGATACACCTGTAACTTGAATTTGCGATGAACCACGCCATTTGGGATACAACTATTGTGGTTTACTAGTATGATCTTTCGCAATAAAGCTCAGAGTGAGTTAGAAGGAGCGTAATGAATCTTCATCTAAATACTGAGTTTTTTTACAAAACATTTGGTAAATGCTATTTTATAGTCGGATACCATGTTGAACATGACTAATATATTACGAAACATCTCGAGTATGTTTCAATTCAGAATTCACCTTGGCATGTTACACACTCGTGAGTTTGAAAGGATGAGTGCTTAAACAACATTAAAATTGTGCCCGATCAATCTACGAGTATGGGTGGTTATGATTCATTACACAAATGTCCCCGAACCTTATTTAACTTTTATTTTATTACATCAAATAAAATAAAATAGTGGGGGCACGATGAGAATTGAACTTGGATATTTCCTGAGTTTTACTAACCATTTGCAATATTATATAATTGGGTCAGAAAGATATTATTTTGCAGAGGATTCTGAATGAGCAGATATTGAGCGATGCGAATATCAAGTCATTGTTCAACGATATGATAGTTTAAGTTACACCCCATGAAATGTAATAATTAGGTTGCTTTCATTTTTCTTGGGTGGGAATTGTAAATGATATATGTAATTTATTTTATTTTATTTTACCTTGAGATAAAATAAAATAAAGGGGGAAGATGGATATTATGATGTAACATAGCTTGTAGTCTAAAGTTTCTTCGACATCATCCACGACAAGGTTAGATTGATGAACCTTCAGAGTATAGTAACATCCAAGCAGGCCATTACAAAAGTTTCTTCAACTTCTTTCACAAAGAGTTTAGACGGATTAAATAGTTGTCACTCAGAGATAAATAAAATCGTAGTCATCCTTCAGATATGACATCATATTATAAGAACTTTGCGAGTATTGTGGTAAGTCTTCTTCAGAAGTGTATTATATTCCAAAAAACCCGATGAAATTGGTAAGTAGTTAAACCACGGTCATTGTGACTTCATTCGTCCGAAAAAGTTGGTCATTGAAGCAAACAGACGAAGGACCAATCTCAGTTTGTCATTCGACAGGTATGGGCTCACGTCCTGAAAAGTGATATAGAAGAATGAGTTTACAAAAAATCTTAACAAGTGTTTCCATTGCTAAGTCACCATTATAGGTGGAATTTATAAAAAATCTTAACAAGTGTTTTCATTGTTAAGTCACCATTATAGGTGGAGTGTACGAAAAATCTTAACAAGTGTTTTCATTAAAGTCATCGTTATAGGTGCAATTAACAAAAAATCTTAACAAGTGTTTTCATTGTTAAGTCACCATTGTTGGTGGAGTTTTACAAAAATCTTAACAAGTATTTTCATTGTTAAGTCATCGTTACTGGTGGAGTTTAACAAAAAATCTTAACAAGTGTTTTCATTGTTAAGTCACCGTTATGGATGTCACCGTTATTGGTGGAATTTTACAAAAATCTTAACAAGTGTTTTCATTGTTAAGTCACCGTTATGGGTGTCACCGTTATTGGCGGAGTTTTACAAAAATCTTAACAAGTATTTTCACTGTTAAGTCACCGTTACTGGTGGAGTTTGACGAAAAATCTTAACAAGTGTTTTCATTGTTAAGTCACAGTTATGGGTGTCACCGTTATAGGTGGAGTTTTACGAAAAATCTTAACAAGTGTTTTCATTGTTAAGTCACCGTTATAGGTGGAGTTTTACGAAAAATCTTAACAAGTGTTTTTCATTGTTAAGTCACCGTTAAAGGTGGAGTTTACAAAAAATCTTAACAAGTGTTTTCATTGTTAAGTCACCTCTAACGGTGGAGTTTGCGAAAAAACTTAACAAGTTCATTTTCATTGTTAAGTCACCTCTAACGGCGGAAGAAAAAACTTAATAAGTGCATTTTCATTGTTAAGTCACCTCTAACGGTGGAAGAAAAAAAAACTTAATAAATGTGTTTTCATTATTAAGTCATCTCTCTAACGGTGGAGTTTGTGAAAAACCTTAACAAGTGTATTTTCATCATTATGTCACCTCGTAGGTGTGAGTTTACGAAAAACATTGAAAAGTGGTAATTTGAGCGAGTCAATAATACATACATGCACAAGAAACCTCATCGTGATTTAAACAAGTCAAAAAAACATGTGCATGCTCTAAAAGATTAATCGAGGACAATGAAGTAGTTATTATGTAAACCATAATAACACTTCCACCAAACATGAGAACGACGAAGTAGTTTTTATGTAAACCATAATAATACTTCCACCAAGCTTGGTTGAGAATGATAAAAGAGAATGTTGAAGTAGTTATTATGTGTCCACGATAATACTTTTTACCAAAGCATAGTTATGAACAATCACAATAAAATTGTGGATGCATGTTCATTTAAAGGAATGGGGGTAAAACTCAAAGTATATCGTTCGTATCAAAAGAATGATAACGAGGTCCTTCGGAATAACCTATAAGATCAAAGCCTTAAAATGAGATTTAAGATATCAGATATGAAATTGATGTATATCATGTAACTGAGATATGAAGTATGAGATTGCATTATATCATAAAATGTGAAATATGAGGACATCATCAAGATGAAATGAGATATGAGATTAGTAGCCACGATCCACATGCCGATCGAACATATGAAAACTGACTAAAGTTGTTTCATACATACAGTCGATATATTTCAGACATGTATCAATATATCAACTATATGTACGAGGGGGAAAATGTAGGAGGGGCTTAATGACAAGGCTCTCATTAAATTATTAAATGAGATTAGAGATGATTAATATTGACAAAAGTCCACGTGCTTATGCGACTAAGGTATTATTATGCGTGTCGGACATGTCACGCGTATTTGTGTATTATTTACATATTAACTAGACAATATTCTAGTATTGAGAGTTTTGACATATGTTATGAGACACATGCCACTTAAAATAGGACATGTGTCACCACGGGTTATTTGACCTGTGGCGACCCACTTATGTTGGTTTTAGCTATAAATATGCCTCACCCCCATACATTTGAAGGAGAGAGCTTCTTGGGAGAAAAGAGTTTTGCTTGTCTTATGAGTTATTAAAGAGTTTTAGAAAGGAGGTTTGGAAAAGAGTTTTAAGAGTTGTTTTGAGATGAGTTTCAACACCTCCCAGCTCTCCGAAAAATCACCACAATGAGTTTTCTGACGAATAGTACGAACCCACGAACTATGCTGACTTTGATTCCGAGCATAACGGATACGTAGGTGCAACCGAAGTTGCTCAAGTCAAACACGTATTAAAACTCGATATTTACCCAAATTAGATTACTCTCTTATATTTGGCGACTCTGCTGGGGAGGTATTCGTGATTTTTATTATATAACGCCTCATTCGCACTCGGACTAGTGGACGAAGATGGAGAAAAGTGGTTGACAACACAACTTCTCAAAGATTTATGAAAAAAAAAATAGGCAACTTCATCTCAGATAAGTATATGATTTTTTTACTTTTAATATCTCATGCCTTGCATCAGAATTCCATGATATTTTATATATGAGCATCGGTTATGATATCTGTTGTAAAACAAATGCATGTCCTGTATAACGAAAAATTGTTTGACAGTGATATCTTTACCTGAGATTTTTTATTTTCTGTTTTACATAAAATATATAAAAAAAAAACATGATCGAATATAGTTTTAAATGTATTTGTGCTCGATAAATACCTCTGATGGAAGTAGTAGCAGCGTGTTAATGACTACCAAAGGAAAAGGCTAGTAAAACTGTCTTGAATTACGGATTGGGTACAAATGTATTATGTCCACATTAATTGGTCGGACTGTTGCATGACAGAACTTTTATTAAAATATTAGCAGAATAGTATATCCATCAAATAAATATCTTGGTATCTGATAAAATACAGTAAATAGTGTCAAAGACTGTTGCGTGCAATTTTAATGGATAAAACCTAGTGGATTGTGGGTAACGGTCACTGATTGGTCAAAAAATAAGGCATTCCTTTATGACTTTAGTACAACAGCCGAAAGCCTCTGTCATAATAGACTTTTACATATTTTAAAATCTCTGAGATGTCCCATTACACGTGGGTCAGCACTAATACAATTTGAGATGAGCTAATTTTTTAAAACCTTTATACACTTGGAGTCCCATACACGCTCAACCAACATGACTTTATTTCCCCAAAATATTTCTCCGAAGAACCTCACAACTCGACAGAAGCCAACGGAGCTTTACTCCGATGAATCTCCCCCCGATGAAGCTCGGGCTGAATAGTAATAAAAATTTGAATAAACTCGTTCGAAGAGACTCAAAATATAGTGACCATCTTCGTGTGTATGTGTAGATCTGGCATTCAACGGGTTCAGCTGAGATTTTTCAAAATCGTTAGAACTTTCTGCGAGGGACCCCTACCCAATTAAATTCGAACTGATAGGAGACCATTACTGCTTCCGTGGGAACTTGAAATCCCATGAACCTTGACAAACCACTGTGGGAGCTTGAAAAATCTGGTAAACCTCGTTAGAAATCGATGGAGGTCATTTCGAAGAACCTCTACCCGATGTATCTTGACTGGCAATAGACCATCACTGCTTCTCCGATTCACCATATACAAAAACCCAACTTGAGTATTAACTGGGTACAAAAACGATCAATCTTAACAAGAATGGACATATTTAGAATGGAAATTTGAAGCATATTATACCGATAGACCATCTGAGATCCAAGCCAACCTGAGCTTCCCTGGATCTCTACATGCGCTATCCCAAGAGAAAACTCCAACAGGGCTCCCTCGCATTTCGCGTTGGGCTCCTTCGCGCTTTCCATTTGGATACATGCTCCCTCGTGTTTTTGTTGGGGTATCTAATTAGATGGTCCCTCGCATTTTGTTATATGCCAGTTGGTAGTATGATTGAACGGGGTTTTTGAAATTGGATGAATCTCTAAAGAACGTTTGTACAAATAGGGAGCCAACTTTTATCCCTCATCTTTTGGCTTTATTTTTGAAGAGTGTTTACCAGCTTGCAGGGAAAGGATTTTAAAAAGAGACCCACGAAAGTGTTTGCCAGCTTTCACGGGAAGGATTGTAAAATGAGACCCACGAAAGAACGTTTGATATTACGCGTTTCCTCTAACGCATCATTTGGAATTACGTGTTCCCTCTAACATAACACCTGTGGAACGAGTTGGGTGTGTGCGTGTAATTAAGAAATGAATGCTACTATCCACTTAATGAGATTACCCAAATGGTTATAATATAATCATGATATTATTGAATAAATGAGCTTATGTTATATGTATTGAGAGGTATATTTATTCATAGTTTTAAATCAACGGTATTATGAAAAATGTCGATTGAGTTATAAACAAATTATTATTGAGTTATATTCTTCGAAAAAAATTCAAATTAACGAGGCACGTTATTTTTTGAGAATTCACGAGGGTGTGATTTATTAACAGTTGTGAATATTGTCGTGGCAAGTCCTTCGAATAATATACTAGAATAATATCAAAATGACATGTGTGGACTCCACAATAAAAAATGAATGTCTTTATCACGTTTAGTGGCGAATCGTATATATTATTTTTTTTGTGCATCCTTGAAACATCTGTGCACATGTTTGTTGAGAAACATAAATTGCGTCACGCGGTTATTATATTCATGGGACTTTTCATTTTCACATAACATGTTGAAAACATTTACAAATGTTATTCAATGTTTTTAGACAAATATAGATATGGTTTATCCTTTGGGAATTACTTCGATACACCTGCAACTTGAATATACGATGAACCACGCCATTCGGGATACAACTATTGTGGTTTGCTATTATGATCTTTCGCATGATATATCTATAGGTTAAGTTATAAAATATAGCTCAAAGTGAGTTAGAAGGAGCGTAATGAATCTTCATCTAAATACTGAGTTTTTTTACAAAACATTTGGTAAATGCTATTTTATAGTCGGAGACCATGTTGAATATGACTAATATATTACAAAACATCTCAAGTATGTTTCAATTCATAATTCACCTTGGCATGTTATACACTCGTGAGTTTGAAAGAACGAGTTCTTAAACGACATTAAAATTGTGCACGATCCACCTACGAGTATGGGTGGTTATGATTCATTACACAAATGTCCCCGAACCTTATTTAACTTTTATTTTATTACATCAAATAAAATAAAATAGTGGGGGCACGATGAGAATTGAACTTGGATATTTCCTGAGTTTTACTAACCATTTGCAATATTACATAATTGGGTCAGAAAGATGTTATTTTGCAGAGCCTTCTGATTGAGGAGATATTGAGCGATGCAAATATCAAGTCATTGTTCAAAGATATGATAGTTTGAGTTACACCCCATGAAATGTAATAATTAGGTTGCTTTCATTTTTCTTGGGTGGGAATTGTAAATGATATATGTAATTTAATTTATTTTATTTTATCTTGAGATAAAATAAAATAAACGAGGAAGATGGATATTATGATGTAACGTAGCTTGTAGTCTAAACCTTCTTCAACATCATCCGCGACAAGGTTAGATTGATGAACCTTCAGAGTATACTATCATCCAAGCAGGCCATTACAGAAGTTTCTTCAACTTCTTTCACAAAGAGTTTAGACGGATTAAATAGTTGTCACTCAGAGATAAATAAAATCGTAGTCATCCTTCAGATATGACATCATATTACAAGAACTTTGCGAGTATTGTGGTAAGTCTTCTTCAGAAGCGTATTATATTCCAAAAACCCCGATGAAATCGGTAAGCAGTTGAACCACGGTCATTGTGACTTGATTCATTCGAAAAAATTGGTCATTATAGCAAACAGACGAAGGACCAAGTTCAGTTTTTCATTCGACAGGTATGGGCTCACGTCCTGAAAAGTGATACAGAAGAATGATTTTATGAAAAATCTTAACAAGTGTTTTCATTGTAAAGTCACCGTTATAGGTGGAGTTTACAAGAAATCTTAACAAGTGTTTTCATTGTTAAAGTCACCGTTATATGTGGAATTTACGATAAATCTTAACAAGTGTTTTCATTGTTAAGTCACCATTATTGGTGGAGTTTTACAAAAATCTTAACAAGTATTTTCATTGTTAAGCCATCGTTTTTTTTTTTCAGAAACAACTTATATTATTCAGAAGGAGAAAAAAAGCCTTTCTCTAGTGGCAGAACAAGATTAACAGCATCTAATTTTAAACTCCCTAACAAGCTTAAGGTCCATGCTAGATTTACAATCAGTGAAAGGGAAAGCTAAAAAGGAATCTCTAATGTCATTTCGAATATTAGAAATTAAATTTTCAGTCTTCATTGCCTGATCCTCAAAAACCTCTCTATTACGACCTTTCCAGATTTCCCAAGAAATGAGAATAGGAATAATGATGAGGAGAATAGAGAGAATAGAATTTCCTTTGACTTTTATCCACCATGACATAAGTTCTCCTCTGATAGAATTAGAAATAGTTCTGATACCTATGATGACTTTGAAATGAGCCCAAATTGATGAAACAATATCACCAGTGATGAAAAGATGGCTAATTGATTCTTGGTCAGGTCTAGTGCAGCAGTGACATTTGGAAACGGTGGGAATTTTTATATTGGAAATTATATCATCAGTAGGAACAATTTGATGGAGTAATTTCCACATAAAAATAGAAACCTTACTAGGAAGTCTCTTATTCCATATAGTTTTGAAGGAGAATTGAGGGCAGCTTTTATGTCTGACAACATTCCAAGCTGATTTGAGAGAGAAAGAGACATTGGTGTTGGCCATCCATTTGAGTTCCCCATCATCATTGATCCACTCTTTAACCACTGGAAGAACCTTATGCATCCTCTTTTATACATGGGAAGAATTTATTTTGTAATAAGAGTCAAGAGGAGCACATCTTTTACATTATTTATTATTCAGAAATCTGCTCCAGGTAGAATCTACTGTTAGAAGTCTCCACCAAAGTTTGCACGATGAAGCCTCAATATAATCAGGAATGAGCTTAATGCCTAGCCCCCCTTCATCAATAGGGAGACAAAGAGAATTCCAACTTTTCCAATGTCTTTTCATGGTGACTTCTGAAGAACCCCAAAAAAAATTTGAGAAGAGCTTTTCCAGAGTCTTGATAATGGAAATTGGAGGCTCCAAGGCTGCAAATATATGATAAAACATTGATTGAGTGACATGTTTTAAAAGAATGAGTTTCCCTCCTTGACTTAGTAATTTACATGTCCAGCCTTCGAGTCGCATCCTGATTTTATCAATAATCCCATTGAAAAAAGAGCTTTTCTTTCTCCCTGCATAAAGAGGCACCGCCAAATAAAGAAGAGGAGGAGATTTGAATGTGAATTTTGTTGTTCTTTCAATAATCCTTCTCCTAGATAAAGAGCATGACTGGGGAATCATGAAAGAGCACTTTGATGTATTCAGAACTTGACCCGAGAGAATTTCATATTCCTTGAGAAAAGACATGAGGTGCTTGAGAGATTTTTGATTGCCAGAGGTGAAAATTAGATTATCATCTGCAAAAGAGAGATTAGAAATAATGGGACTACCAGGGGGCATAGAAAAGGAATCAATTTTACCATTCTCAACCAACTTTTCCAGCCCTCTATTTAGAACTTCTGCTGATAAGATAAATAGAGCAGGTGAAAGAGGATCTCCTTGTCTAATTCCACAAGAGGACTTAAAAAATTCATGAGAAGTTCCATTGATAAGAATGGAGAACCAACATTCTGATATTAGCCTCCACACCATATCAATAAAAGATTCATTGAAGCCAAATTTTCTGAGCACTTGAGTGAGATATAGCCATGAAACTCGGTCATAAGCCTTGGACATATCAAGTTTGCAAACTAAATTTGTTCCTCTCAATTTTTTATTGAAGTTAGCCATTATTTCCTGGGCCAGAAGGATTTGTTCAGAAATAGATCTGCCTTTAATGAAGCCATCTTGGTTGGGACTAATAATACCATTAAGCAACAATCCCAATCTATTGGCAAGAATTTTGGAAATTATTTTATTGGAAGTATTGCAAAGACTGATAGGTCTATAATCATTACAAGAGGAAGGATTTTCTGATTTGGGAATGAGAGTAATTAGGGTGGAAGTCCAGCTTTTGGGTAAACTATTCCCCATGAAGAAGGAAGTGATGGCTTTAAACATGTCTGCTTTAATAATATCCCAACATATTTTATAGAAACAAGAATTGAATCCATCAGGCCCTGCAGTGCTAGATGAATCCATTTGAAGAATAACATCTCTAATTTCTTTCAGATATGGAGGAGAGGACAGAAGGAGATTATCACTCTCAGTGATAAGAATTGGGATGTAGTTGAGTAAGGATAAGTCAACAGGAATGGAAGAAGAGGAAGATAGAATACCTTTGAAGTGATCCGAGAACAAACTTTTGATAGAGATTGGGTCTGAGTTCCAAATACCATTAGAGTCTTTGATTCGAGAGACATTTAGTTTGTTCCTTTTCTGATTTACCATAGCATGAAAAAATTTAGAATTTTCATCCCCTTCTTGCAGCCATTTAACCCTTGCCTTTTGCTTCCAGAAATCATCTTCTATGGCTAACTGATGCTGCAGATTAGCTCTAGCAAGCTTGTACTCAATATTGGCAGCTTCTGTGAAATTGGACTCTAACTCTATTTCTTTTCTAAGCACATCATCTTCTGCTTCGATAATGGCTTGGAAAATATTTTTGAAAGTTTCTTTATTCCAGATGGCTAATGCCTGTTTCGTAGCCTTTAGTTTCTGAGAAAAAACTCTAATAGGGTCCCCAATAAAATCAGTACTCCAGGCCTGCTCCACCACTGATAGGAATTTTTTATGTTTAGTCCAAAAGATTTGGAATCTAAAGTTCTTCTTAGATCGCTCATCATTTAGACTAAGACTAAGTAGCAGGGGGCTGTGATCAGAATTAGTTCTATTAAGATGAGCTACTGAAGAAGATAAAAAAATTTGGCTCCATTGGAAGTTACAAACCACCCTGTCAAGCCTGGACCAAATTCGATTACCTCCCTCCCTGTGGTTACACCAAGTGAATTTGGAACCAGTGTGCGAAATGTCAGACAAACCAGCTAATCCCATGGCATTATTAAATTGAATGCAGGCCTCAAAGTTAATCTCATTTCCCCCTATTTTCTCCAAAGGGGAAGAAACCACATTAAAGTCACCACCTACAATTGTAGGGATGGGATTATTGCACTGATTCAAAATATCCTCCCAAAGATCTTATCTTTCCAGTTTGTTACACTTGCCATAAACAGAAATTAATTTAATGGGACCAGGTAGAGAGTTATCCTGAAGCTCCAAAGATAATGTCTGGACTGAATTTAGAGTAACATTGACATTCCACTCATATTTCCACATCACCCAAATGGTGTTGTTGAGGTTAGCCATGCCATCTACAAAATTCAATCTGAGAACCAAATTTTGAAGTAGAATTTCATCAATTTTTGGTTCCATGATTGCCACTAGGGAAATGTTATGGACTTTAATAAGTTTTTTGAGTCTTCTAATTGTAGGATTGTTTCCAATACCTCTCACATTCCAAAAAAGGACCCTCATCATTGAAAACCAGCACAGCTTGAAGTTTGCAAAGAGTTTTTTTTCCTCTGGATCTGGTGATGATTGAAGGAGCCTCTGCAGCATGATTTTTTTGGTTCTTCTTTTTGGTGCCATTTTCCTCATCTATCTTTCGCAGACAGGAAAATTTATTGGATAAGGTAATTGAATAGCTTTTGAACTCTTCAGAAAGGTTGGGTAACAAAGGTGAATCACATTCTATCTCACTGTCAGATAGACTGTTAGAACTCCAGTCAAAGGGCTTTTTATGAGGGAGGCAAGGTCTGGGGGAAAGATTGTTGGATTGCAGCCAGAATTTTGTGGGGATCATTAGTTTTTTATGGTGAAGTTTGGGAAGAGAAAGTTTAGTGTTGGCTGTGAAGCATGGAGGGATTTCTCCCTCTTCAATTGAAGGAAGGGAAATGTGTTTTGAAGGTGATTTAGTCTGTATGGTATAAGAAGTTTCAGAGATATGGTGATTTGGATCAGTTCTTAAGCAGACAGGCTCAGGGTTGGAACATTTTGTGGAAGAAGGAACAGTTTGGGAATGAGTGGTTTGATTAAAAGCAACATGTTTACTTGATTCCCCAGGCAAAAGGTCCTTTTTGGCAGTCCACACTTTAGCAGGGATTGGAATTTTAGATAATACACCTGTAGAGATGGGGAGACAAGAACTGGTAGGCTTCCCAATATCTGAATCAATGAGAGAAGAGGCCTCAAACTTTTTGCAATCCCTATCAAGATGGCCCTGACGTCTACAGTTCTTGCAATAAGGAGGTATTTTTTCATATTCAATGGGCTGCCAGAACCCAATGTCACCATTACCAATCCAGACTCGATGTACAATAGGTTTAAGCAGATCCAATTCAACACATACCCGGGCACATCTAGGTCTAGAAAGGCCTGCAGTAGAGTCATCAATTTTAAGGGGAGAGCCAACTAATTGTGCAATAGAAAAAAGAGCTGACGTAGAGAACAAATGTATGGGTAGGAAAGGGAGTGAGATCCAAACAGGATTTAAGGAACAATCAGTGTTGGCTTGGAATGAAGGAGTCCATTTAGAAATATGGAAAGGATATTTAAGAATATACCATTGGTTACGAAGCCATAATCTTAGAAAGTCTTCTTCACTATTGAGCTTAATAAGAATATGTTTTTCATCGAGTAAACCAATAGAGAAAGAAGCTTTCAGAGAGAAAGAATGAATTTTTTTCCTGATAACCTCCAAAGATGGACGACCAAGAGTGAATTTCCCAACAAGAGAGAATTTGAAAGGATCAGAAAGAGTTCTAATATCATCATTTGAAAAAAACACAGCTGGCTCACCTTTATGCATGCATGGAGTTTTTAACGATAGGGAATCAGAAGTTTTGTCACCCAGGAGAGAAGCAAATGATTTGGTAGCAAAAGGAAGTATAGTTTTATGATGGTTGCCTGAAAAAGAAGTAGGATCTGGTGGAAGAATGGAGGTGGAAGGGGCTTCCTCATCCTCCATTCCTAGATGGGAATAGGGTAAGCAACGACCAGGAGAGAGAAGCTCCAAGAAAATAGGAAGTGATCACCTGGGATTTCGATGGAAATTACTGGTGGAGTTTGACGAAAAATCTTAACAAGTGTTTTCATTGTTAAGTCACCGTTATGGATGTTACCTCTATTGGTGGAGTTTTACAAAAATCTTAACAAGTGTTTTCATTGTTAAGTCACCATTATTGGCGGAGTTTTACAAAAATCTTAACAAGTATTTTCATTATTAAGTCACCGTTACTGGTGGAGTTTGACGAAAAATCTTAACAAGTGTTTTCATTGTTAAGTCACACTACACCAAATCTGCCCATTTGTCAAGGTCATTGACCTTGACAAATTCACCTTGTCAAGGTCAATGACTGTGACATTTCGAGGCGAGACAACTTTTTTTGTCACGGTCGTGTCACGGTCATTGACCTTGACAAAAAACTCGCGTTTTGTGTCACGGTCGTGTCAAGGTCAATGACCGTGACATGTTTGTCACGGTTATAAACCGTGACAAAGCCGTGACCCTTTTTAAAAAAAAATTGTCACGGTCATTGACCGTGACAAGGCCATGACAACATTTGTCACGGACTTGTCACGGTTAATGACCGTGACAATTCTGGGCAGAATTTAAAAAAAATCTGCTGGGCAGTATGGCCACTGCCACTGCCCAGCAGTATATTTGTACCTGTTATAGCAACGTTGTACCTGTTCCAAACATCATATATCCAACACAAACTAAAGATAATGCAAATATATATTCATGACAGTATAATCCAAATCTTCAAAGTAAAAATAATATACATGACGATATAATCCAAATATAATTAAAATGGACAAACTAGAAAATAATGTTACTACATGTCTTGGATAAAACTGAGGAGGTGAGTAGGCCACACGACATACGAATTGACGCACCCACTAATATACGTCGTGTCGCATTGTTCGCGCAACCACAATAGGGAGTTCTCCTTCCCGGGTATGACATGCGTGACGAGCACCCTGGACTCCATCTGTTGAAGCACACGTCCATGGACTATTCCACCCTCGACGATATTCGGGTCCCTCAACCCCCGCCCTATCCGCTGGCCATCAAATATGTCCAATATGAACACGCTCGGCCAACCAATTGTCGATAATGGTCTATTAGAGGGCGTCAAATAGGGAAGTGGATCGTCGAAGTACGAACGTGTCGGTGATGAAGCAGCGAGGTCCACATCCTCGTCATCCTGCGCCTCGTCCTCCCGCACCTCCTCGTCCTCCCGCACCTCCTCCTCCACTGCCTTCTCCTTCCCTTTCCCTTTACCTTTCTCTTTACGGTCTCCACCCAACGTACGCTTCATGAATGCGTACATATCTTGGACCGTCGCCTCCAAACGGGACAGCTTCGCGTCGTGTGAATCCACCATTCGAGCCAACCCGGTGTCGCTCGTCTCCAATCCGATGATCCTAGATTTGGCCACCCGCGAGCTCACTCCCCTTGTCCTCCCCTTGCGATCAGAGCCAAGCACTTGGCTGAGTGCGTCTGTGGACAAAGATGCCTTGTCAGCATCAGACTGCGACTCATGCACTTCCTTAAGCTTTGCCTGAAACGACAAAAAGCACATGATTAGTAAAATAAGTAAACTAAAAAATTATAACGTAATTAACAATAATTAAACTGTCGGATTACTTACAATAGTGGCCGCGACGCTCGGGGACACCTCCTTGTCCTTCCCCTTCTTCGTCCGAAGAGCCACATAAGTATCGAGCCTATGTGGCTTACCCCCTGGCCCACTCCCTACCCCCTGAAATAAAATAAAGTAAAGTAAAATTAGTATCGGCCCCGCAAAGTAAAATAATATCCAATAATATATTTCTGTAGTTATAGATAAATTAAATATTACCTTCATCCTATGCTCCACCTAAGCTCATACGGCACCTCCTTCCAACTCATAAACCCCAGGCCGATGACCGTCTTTAGCAGCTCGAGGGATCTCGCTAAAAGCTCCGACTTGTTTTCGACGGTAATCCCAAATTTTCCATATTTGGGGAGCCTAGGGGCGGAGGAGCCCTCGTCGCCTCCGCTACCACCGAACCCAGACGACGACATCATCATAAACAGCATCATCATCTTCGCCCTAACATCTGAAGGAGACATTTTTGCTGTAAAAAAAATGTTATTAGTACAAATAAAAAAAATGTTATTAGTACAGATAAAAAAATGTTTCGTCTATATTATAACGTATGTGTAAGTTCCGTCAATACCTACGCACACACACACACACACACACCACCCCTACCCACCCCACCCCCACCCCCTCCCCCCACCACGACCGAGACAACTACATATATTGTTTATCAATAAAATTATGACATGAGATAATTATAATTGTAGCATAAATTTCATTATCATGGGTTTTACCGAATTGAATTAAATGAACAATACTTTTAGCCCTTGTTATTCATCAAATTTGAGGCAAGTTAATTAGAATATTTGTAGGACTGAAATTGATTTAGATTATGCCTATCTATGTAACTCTAAAACCTAATTGTGATTAAAATCTGATTTATATGGATTAATTCTATTACATTTATAATTTAACTAATAGAGTTGAATTTTAATATTAATCCTTTGGTTTATTCAACTAACTTTGGTTTGGTTTATTTCTAGTTGAATCTGAGTTATAATTTTTAGATTATGTATAGGAATTGAATTTTAATATTAATCCTTCATAAATCCCTTGAATACATGCATAAATTTGTAGAGATTGAAATTAAATTGCTTGAGATTGAATTTCTATGTTTCGGGGTCATTATTTGAAAATACTTAATTACCCTTTGAAAACCTTTCATAACACACCTATGTATTAAATATGGGTTAGACCTCTTAGCTTGCTCAACCACCCATTTACACACTTACTTTACCTTTTATTTACATTATGGATATTAATCAATTCACACGTTTTTTGTCCACTTCAACCTTTACTGAAACATTTATTAATTCATTCAAGTTAGGTAAAACCACGCAAGTATCTAATACAAATATTATCATTCAACAAATTAGGTCCCATCGATAATAAACCCCCTCCCCCACCCTGCCCCACCCCGCCCCACCCCAATATTTTTCAACACTGTATCCCCCAATAGTAATAATGAATTAACATATAATTTTCAATTCCAACAACATATGCTTCAACTTAACCCAATCTTCCCAATAATACCAACTAATCAACACCCAACATCCAAATCCAACAACATAGGTCTAGAACCAAAGTTTGTACATAATAATTTATAGTCTCCAAGAAAGTACCATTTTTATTCATAATATTTACGATTATCAGTTTCTCGTGTATTAGCCAAATTTCCACCCCACCCTGCCCCCCTCCACCACACCCTGCCCCACCCCCTGCCCCCCCGCCCCACCCCGCCCCACCCCCTCCCCCACCCTGCCCCACCCCCACCCCCACCCTGCCCCACCCCCCACCCCGTGCCCCACCCTGCCCCACCCCGCCCACCCCCTCCCCCACCCTGCCCCACCCCGCCCCACCCCCCCACCCCCTGCCCCCACCCTGCCCCACCCCCCACACACGCACACACATACGCACATATATATATACACATACCCCCCACCCCCTCCCCCACCCCGCCCCACCCCCTGCCCCCCTCCACCACCCCCTACCCCCATCCCGCCCCACCCCCCACACACGCACACACATACACACATATATATATACACATACACACATAAATATACAGACAAATATATATATATAAATGGAAGAGAGAGAGAGAGAGAAATTGGACCTGAGAGAGAGAGAGAGAGAGCAGCGTCGAGAGAGAGAGAGAGAGAGAGAGAGAGAGAGAGAGAGAGAGGGAGGGAAGGGCGCGGGAGGGAAAAAAGAAGGGGGGTAGGGTTTTTGCTGGAAAAGTTGTCACGGTCGTGTCAAGGTCTTTGACCGTGACACGAATTGTCACGGTCATTGACCGTGACACGACCGTGACAAATTGAATTGTCACGGTCGTGTCACGGTCATTGACCGTGACAATTCGTTGTCACAGTCGTGTCAAGGTCAATGACCGTGACATAAAACGCGTGTTTTTTTGTCACGGTCAATGACCTTGACAAGGCTGGCCGGCTGAAAGGTGACAATTTGCCCATTTTGGTGTAGTGTCACCATTATGGGTGTCACCGTTATAGGTAGAGTTTTACGAAAAATCTTAACAAGTGTTTTCATTGTTAAGTCACCATTATAGGTGGAGTTTTACGAAAAATCTTAACAAATGTTTTCATTGTTAAGTCACCGTTACATGTGGAGTTTACGAAAAATCTTAACTTAAGTCACCTCTAATGGTGGAGTTTGCGAAAAAAATTAACAAGTGCATTTTCATTGTTAAGTCACCTCTAACGGCGGAAGAAAAAACTTAATAAGTACATTTTCATTGTTAAGTCACCTCTAACGGTGGAAGAAAAAAAACTTAATAAATGTGTTTTCATTATTAAGTCATCTCTCTAACGGTGGAGTTTGCGAAAAACCATAACAAGTGTATTTTCATCATTATGTCACCTCGTAGGTGTGAGTTTGCGAAAACATTGAAAAGTGGTAATTTGAGCGAGTCAATAATACATACATGCACAAGAAACCTCATCGTGATTTAAACAAGTCAAAAAAACATGTGTATGCACTAAAAGATTAATCGAGGATAATGAAGTAGTTATTATGTAAACCATAATAATACTTCCACCAAACTTAAGAACGACGTAGTAGTTATTATGTAAACCATAATAATACTTCCACCAAGCGTGGTTGAGAATGATAAAAGAGAATGTTGAAGTAGTTATTATGTGTCCACGATAATACCTTTTACCAAAGCAGAGTTATGAACAATCACAATAAAATTGTGGATGCATGTTCATTTAAAGGAATGGGGGTAACACTCAAAGTATATCGTTCATATCAAAAGAATGATAACGAGGTCCTTCGGAATAACCTATGATATCAAAGCCTTAAAATGAGATTTAAGATATCAGATATGAAATTGATGTATATCATGTAACTGAGATATGAAGTATGAGATTGCATTAT
This sequence comes from Sambucus nigra, assembly GCA_949130495.1. Lineage (NCBI taxonomy): Eukaryota > Viridiplantae > Streptophyta > Magnoliopsida > Dipsacales > Adoxaceae > Sambucus > Sambucus nigra. The sequence continues at coordinate 272,494,517 of OX422221.1, read as the reverse complement.
ATCATAAAATGTGAAGTATGAGGACATCATCAAGATGAAATGAGATATGAGATTATTAGCCACGATCCACATGTCGATCGAACATATGAAAATTGACTAAAGTTGTTTCGTTCATACAGTCGATATATTTCAGACATGTATCAATATATCAACTATATGTGCGAGGGGGCAAATGTAGGAGGGGCTTAATGACAAGGCTCTCATTAAATTATTAAATGAGATTATAGGTGATTAATATTGACAAAAGTACACGTGTTTATGCGACTGAGGTATTATTATGCGCATCGGACATATCACGTGTACTTGTGAATTATTTACATGTTAACTAGACAATATTCTAGTATTGAGAGTTTTGACATATGGTATGGGACACATGCCACTTAAAATAGGACATGTGTCACCACGGGTTATTTGACATGTGGCGACCCACTTATATTGGTTTTAGCTATAAATAGGCCTCACCCCCATACATTTGAATGAGAGAGCTTCTTAGGAGAAAAGAGTTTTTCTTGTCTTATGAGTTATTAGAGAGTTTTAGAAAGGAAGTTTGGAAAAGAGTTTTAAGAGTTTTTTTGAGATGAGTTTCAACACCTCCCACCTCTCCGAAAAATCACCACAATGAGTTTTTCGACGAATAGTAAGAACCCACGAACTATGCTGACTTTGATTCCGAGCATAACGGATACGTAGCGCAACCGAAGTTGCTCAAGTCAAACACGTGTTAAAACTCGATATTTCCTCAAATTAGATTACTCTCTTACAAAACCATACCCAATGTGTTTTCCTTTTGCAACCATCTTCTTAACGAAACCATTAATCCCTTCCAATTCTAGAAAGCACCCATCTGATTTCATATCAAACTCATATAACTCAAGCTCATCCCGAAGTACAAAACATTCTTGTTCCGAGAAATCATCGGTATGAAATTAAGAGAGACGAACCAATTTATCTATATCAAAAGCAGCAAATGAGTTACTTGGATCAAAGCATGGGATACATATAAGCAATTCTGAATTCACCTCATCAAAATGGTTGTTAAGTTCAACAAGTTGCTTATCTACGTAAGGGTAGAACAAGTCAACTTTATAATGATATAAATTTGTTATCTCCGGTCCTCGCCTTGATCTTCCCAAATGACTAAAATTATCCTCCATATTAGGAACCGAGATATCATATTTCATACAAAAAAAAGAAATCTCCGCCAATAGTTTGTCCCATCCACAATATTTAAGTGATCAAGTGACGCTTTAAGGGAGTTAGATGTTGTGTCAGGAATGTGTACCATACCCATAAATCTTTCCATCATAAAACCCCTTTTGTTAACATAACGCAGAACAAAAGTCATTTGCTCTTTAACCGATACATCACGAGCTTCGTCAATTAACATTGCAAATGGTCCCCCCATTAGGTTTTTTAAAATTTCATTGGTAATCTCACTAGCAATGACATTCACAACATCATTATGAATATCCAGTGATGTTAATTTATGATTTTCGGGAGCATTTTTAAGAATAACATTATTAACTGTTGCATCCCTATTGGCTAACCATTGTAAAAGTTTAAGAAAGTTACCTTTATTCATCGAGCCTTCTGATTCGTCACACGAATGAAAAGATAACCCTTGTTGTGGAAGAAATCGAATCACGTCAATGGTTGCAACTAGTCACAATCGATACTTATCCCGACACTCCTTCGATTGGTTATCAGATAGAGCCTCAATATGTTTATTTTGATTGAACAAATCCCGAGACTTCATATATTCCAAATTGTGAGCATCGCTATGTTGATGCTCTTGGAGTCTTCAATTTTGTTTCCAATTATTAAATCCACCTCTGACGAAAGCATCACTTTGATTTCTGTCCACGGACTCTAGACGAAATAAATAACAAGGTAAACAGAAAGCAACATCCTCCTTAACACTATATTCCAACCAACTCCCAAATTGAGTGAACCATGCTACATTGAAACGACGAGCCATGTTTCCAAACATTGTTTGAAGAAATAAATGCGTATAGGGCTGACAAGGACCCATTTGAAAATATGCTCTTCTAATCTTGTCTTGGTCATTTGCATCATATTCTAAAATTTGTGGTCTTAAACTCGGATCAGAAGGAAGATTTGACAAATCAACTAGAATGCGACTTCGACTTATCTTTTTTGGAGTAGGTTCCCTTTGGACATTGATTTTTTTCGTTGGAGGCACCACATTTTCACGAGTTCTTTTATAAAACTTTTCCATAGCTGAAATTGGAAGTTTAAATATTAAACAAATTTATCTCACCAAACATTATATTAAAAAAAAAATTAGCTCATAAATAATATTGCAAAACTGAAATTTAGCTAAAAAATTCCTAAAAAAATACAAATTGCATATTAAATAAATACAATTGGGGCAAATCCCTAAAAAGAAAATCGAGGCAAATCCCTTAATAAATAGTAAATATTAAATAAATGCAAGATGTTTAAGGGATATAGTTGGTCTTACATTACAAAATATGGAAGGAGGAAGAGAATTTCAGAGCAGGGGAGGAGTAAGGGAGTCTGGGTGGAGCCAGGAGGTCCGAGTGGAGGAGCAGGGGAGGTCCGGGGGGAGGAGCAGAGCACAGTAGCAGGAGCCGGACGAAGACGAGCAGAGAAATAACCGAGCCTCTTTTTCTTTGTTATTTTGTTACTCCGAAGAATAGAAAATGTTGGTTAAGTTTTTGGGATGTATATTGTTTGAGGTTTTAACTTTTGCCCCTATTTTCTGGTATATTTCACATATGACCCAAAATAAATTCCCCCCCCCCCCCCCCCCAAAAAAAAAAGATGGCCCGAGCAAGTGCCCAGGCAACCTAAAACATGGCTTCCTCACTATATGTGGCACAAAATAACTGCTTGATCTAGGTGTATTAAATCCTGACCTTCTTCCTTGAGAATTTAGACCCTTGGGATGGTAAAAAAATTGTGATGAGATATTGGAATTTCTGTAGGAAATGCATAGTGATAAAGGAATGTACATTTCACCAAAGAACATCTCATCAAAGGATGTTTTTCTCTCTATGTTAATAGTCCGGGGGTTTTATGATAATCTCAACAAATTAGTGTTCTCAATTTCACACAAAAGGGTCCTATCTTGTGGTGTTTTGCAGTTCCATTGAGATATATCATAACAATGGGATACATTCTTATGTAATTTGTCAATATTTCTTTCTTAAAATAAGTCTTAGTCAGTTGATCTTTAAAGATCTGCATTTCGTCAATGTGAATAAACACCATTAAAATTGCAGTGTTAGACCAAATTTTTATATTCTAAAAATCAACTCACAAACTGCAGAAAACATGTTGAAAATTAGAATGGAAAACAACAACAATAAATGTGAAACAATTGAACAAAATAAGAACCTTCATTAACGAGTCAGAGAATTAACTAATAAATAATTATCCATCATGCGATATGGATGAAAAATTTATCTTGCAACAAATTTTAGCATTGTGCATTAGCAATTGAGCAAAGAATAGAAGTTTAAAAAAAGTCAAAGATTATACATTTTTTCATCTGATGCATATGGAAGGCTACGATGAACAACCACTACTTGCGAGGTATAAACGTTGACGATATAATTCAAAAGATATTGAGTAGTCGCTAAATCACAAAAAAATCCATAATAAGAAGAACGCATGCAAGAGAATATATATTTTCTGAGTGAAGGAACAGGTTGATATGAAATGTTAATGCCCCTAGTAACTCACCCCAAAAGACTTTCCCATTGTTTGCAATTGATACCTCTGTAACGATGAACAATAAAGAATTAAAAAAAATGTCAGAGTTAAAGGTTTTTAAACTTCTTGCACCTATGTTTGCACACATATGTGTGGTAGGTAACTAAAATATATATATACTAATCTTAACTATTACAGATGACCAAAAAAGAATAATCACTTAAAAATGACCTCTCCCCTCCTCCTTTATCCGGGTGGGACCGAAAATGAAAAGATAAAACATTGCATTGGTGGAGTGAAAAAGGTTTTGCCTAAACAATCAAGCGAGATTAATGAGAAACATAATCCACGAGGATTATTTGGCACCATGATAACATGACAACAACTATAACTGGTAGAGTGAATGCCTCGAGGATTAAACTCATCGGTTGATATTGAGAGCCCAACATTGCATCGTCCCTTAGAATATTTAGGACAATTTTATTTTTTCAAAGTCCTCTATTGCTACGTATGACATGGATGTCAGTGGTAATCCCATGAAGTAGTTACCCTATGCTGCCATCTCATTTCTCCCGCTATCCATGGTATAGTATAAAATCTCACCAACCTTTGAATTAGGGGGAATGTCTTAACATCTTTTTAAGTTTTCTGAAAATCCTTACCCCTTTCTCATAGTAATCGTATACCTTGATTCTCCACATTGGGTACATTCATCCATATATTCATTCTCCTTCCAATATAAGATACAATTATTGATGCACGCATAAATGTAGTTTTCCTTCATCCCTAAGTTTTTCATCATACTTTTCATCTTTGGATATTTTTATGGTAGTGAATCACCTTTTGGTATCCACCTTTTTAATATAGACAAGAGCATCGTTGTAATACCCCGCCCTTGAAATATATGTTTTGATAATAAATTAGGTAATTTATTTGAAGAAGTATTTGGAGAAAATTGATGCACAAGTGAATAGGTTACTATTGCAAATAAAATGACGCATTTGATGTGATGTCTTAGGTATGCACAACGCCCATTTTAGGTTAATCTAATTAAATTGGTAATGCATCGATATCAAGTTACATAGGTAAGAATGTAAATTGCAAATCTAGTCGTCACGTGACACGTTAAATTGTAACTTTGCGTAATTTTTAGATAATTCATTCTAAGGGGTAAAAAATGGTCCAACCTGATATTTGGGGTTCTAAAATAAGGTTCTTGAGGGTCATGTGGTCAGAAATGGAATTTAAGAAAGTTTTGGCAAAAGTGTCGATCGATTGACAAAAATTAACCCTTGGGACTCGATCGATCGATCGATGGATTTTGCTCGATCGATCGAACGAACAGATATGTAGAAAGTCATCCCTTATTTAAATGTGATGTTTCAATTGTAGCCTTTGATCATTTGAGTTGTCGATTTGAGGACAATCTAGGACCTGATATAGAAGAGTTTTAAGATAAGAATCTTCCCATTTATGCCCAAGAGGGTAATAATGTGGTTATAAAAGAGATAGAGAACCGTAAGGGGGACTATACACACAAACCCATCAGATTCATAAGTCTTTCTCTCACTATCTTGGGATCCCATGGGGGACAACCTTCTGCCCCAGATTGTTTCCACCGATTCCTACCTCTTCCATGCCCATTTTCCACCATTAAAGTTCATACCTAAGCTCCCAAACACTTGTAGAAACCCTAGGACAAGTTGTTAGGTGAAAAAGATGATGTTGTTGGTATATTTGATGGCTGTTTGAACGGGTATTATTAATGATGAAGAGGGTTTTCATAAAGATGAGTTGTAGATTCTTTGGAGCATCATTGGATATGGCTAGAGGAAGCTTTTGGTAACCCTTTGAGGGCACCTTTGGAGGTGGAATTTGCTGCTCCTACACCACCATTTCCACCACCAGTTTGGAGACTTTGGATGTGGGAATACTAACCTTGGTTTAGTTTTAAAGATGTGTAAATTTTCAGCTAGTTTATTTACATATACTAGACTCAATATATGTAGGATATATATTAGTTTGCATCCATAGGTTAACTAGTTACATTATATGATTTTATGTGTAAATGAGTTTCAAAGAGATTATTTAAAACTGTTGGAGGGTAGTGTGACTGGGGTCTAGTAAGAAACTTGAAGGGGTGAGGCGTGACCCACCTCAATGGACTCTGCCTCTAAGGTCTTCAAGAAGTTTCAGAAGGAGCGCCTAGTAAAACCTTCCCTTTGTGGTAAAAATGGAGTCAAAACTAGAACCACTCTCTGCAAGAAGATGAACTTCACAAACAATAATAGTAAATTTGATAAAGGAATCTCTTGAGAATGATGGATTTCAAGGTGGGAGTGAAGAAACAAGCACTCATCACTTAGAGAGAGAGAAAGGAGAGAATATTAGGTGGTCTAGTGTGATTTTGACAGAGTAATGGTATGGCTTGAGTTTATGATGTTTGATTTAACCTCACTAATGGTCCTATTTATATGTGAATACTAGGGCTAGTTTGGGACTTTGGGGCACCAAAAATAAGAGGAAAATATTAAAGGGACGAGGTCTGCAATGTACCTTTTGTCCCTACTAGGTTTGCAATCGTCTGTCTCCTGTGAAACCATGCCACATTATTCAATGAATAAAAAAATTATTATTTGAAAATAAATCTGAAAAATCAACAAATTTCAAATTTGGTAGGAAAAATATTTATTGTTTACAAAAAATCAAGAATATTTCGAAATTACGAATATTGCATGTTCTTGATAAACTAATGTACATATAAACCTCAAAATATTACAAGTACTAATAGTTGACAAACCAAAAAAAAGGGGAAAAATTTCCTCTATTTTCTAGACATTCTAAAACCTACTAATATGAAACCTGCTTAATGTAAAATCCGCATGAACATAAAATATAACAATAAACTTTCAAAATCCCTCGTGGCTATAAAAGTTAATAAAACTACAAAAGTTGACACGAACATAACACATAAAAATTAGAATCCTAAATATTAACTACATTAAATAAATAATCCACTTATTGTAAACCATTGACTTCTTCGCGTGTTCCACGTGGATAAAAGCTAACAATAAAATATTATCCTGCAAAAAAATAGGATACAAAAAAAGATGATATTAGTAACCAAGTATTATTAAAACAAAATCTTATTTAAGCTAAAAAATTGCATATACGAGTTACAATTATTATTATATTATCAAACCGAAAGTCTCGTGAGTATGTGGTTAGTTCCTATGAGTTACATTAGTCCCATGTGAGGTGTTAGTGCCTCTTACAGGGCCGTTTGAGGACTGTTTTGAGTTTTCACCTTCAAACGACATCTTTTTAAGCATAATCTATATATTTTAAAATTATCTTCATATTCTCAAATCGGGAGACCCGTGACTATGAGGTCAATTCTTACGAGTTACATTAGTTATGAGCGAGGTGTTAGTACCTCTTACGGGACCATTTGAGGGATGGTTTAGGTTTTTGCCCTCTAACGACATATTTTTAGCCTAATCTAGATGATTTCAAATTATCATCATATTCACAAACCGATAAACCTGTGACAATGCGATTAGTTCCTACAATTTACATTGGTCACGTGTGAGGTGTCCATGCCCTTTACGAGGCCGTTCGGGACAGGTTTGGGTTTCACCATTTTAACGGCTTGTTTTTAAGCCTAATCAAAATATTTTTAAATTATTATCATATTATCAAATTGGGAGACCCGTGACTACACGATCAGTTCCTACAAGTTACATTAGGCTCGTGCGAGGTGTTAGTGCCTCTCACGAGGCCATTTGTGTGCTAGTTTGGGTTTTCACCCTCTAACAGCATATTTTTAAGCCTAATCAATATATTTTTAAATTACCATCATATTCTGAAATTGGGAGACCTGTGACTACGCGATCAATTCCTACAAGTTATATTGGTCTTGTGCGAGGTGTTCATACCTCTTACGAGGTTGTTTGGGGGTTAGTTTGGGTTTTCACCCTTTTAACGACTTATTTTTAAGCTTAACGTAGATGTTTTCAATTATCATTATATTCTGAAAGTGGGAGACACATGACTACGCGATTAGTTCCTACAAGTTACAGTGGTCCTATGCGCTCCTACGAGGCTGTTTGGGGGGGGGTTCTTTTAATGGCTTATTTTTAAGCCAAAGTACATACATTTTTAAATTATCATCATATTCTCAAACTTGGAGTCTCGTGACTATTCGATTAGTTCCTACAAGTTACATTGGTCCCATGTGAGGTATCCATGCCTCTTACGAGGCTGTTTGGGGGTTGGTTTGGATTTTCATCCTTTAACGGCTTGTTTTTAAACGTAATCTACATATATTCAAATTATCATCATTTTCTCAAACTGGGAGTCCCATGACTACGCGCTTAGTTCCAACCAGTGAATTTGGTTATGTGCGAGGTGTTAATGCCTCTTACGGGGATGTTTGGATGTTGGTTTGAGTTTTCACCCTCTAATGACATATTTTTTTAGACTAATCTAGATATTTTCAATTTATTGTCATATTATCAAATTAGGAGACCAGTGACTATGCGATCAGTTCTTACAAGTTATATTAGTTCAGTGCGAGGTGTTCATGCCTCTTACAGGGCCGTTTAGGGATTGGTTTGAGTTTCACCCATTTAACGGCTTATTTTTAAGCCTAACCTAGATATTTTCAAATTATTGTTATATTCTCAAAATGACAGTCACGTGACTATGCGATCAGTACTTGCGAGTTACATTGGTCCCGTGAAAGATGTCCATGCCTCTTACGAGGCCATTTGGGAGTTGGTTTGGGTTTTCACCATCTAATAGCATGTTTTTAAGTCAAAGTCTAGATATTTTCAAATTTTCATCATATTATCAAACCAAGAGCCCTGTGACTATGCGATCAGTTCCTACGTGTTACATTGGTCCCGTGCGAGGTGTTCGTACTTCTTATAGAGCCATTTAGAAGTTGGTATGGGTTTTCAACCTCTAACGGGCATGTTTTTAAGCCCAATATTGATATTTGCTCACGTGGAATCCATCTATAAATATTCATTATATCTAACCAATACCCAATGATTTCGAAACAAATATGAATATCCCAACCATAGTTATCAGAATCTTACGATTTGTGATTCGATTCGTACAATTTGCGATTTGAGTCTCATACTAATCGATAGGAATCGGGAATAGAATCAGATTCTTACGATTCTATCGGATATTTATATGTTATTTCCTCTATATTTTACGTTTGAACGTATTCTTATGATTCAATTCACGGTTCATAATTCATATGGTTTTTCGATTCATGATTTGACAACTATGATCAGGATGGTTAATGCATACTATGTTGATATGTATAGAGGAGTTATACATTGGTAAGTTATTTCCTATATTTTGGGGAGGGGTTGATATCCCTCCAGGGGTTGATTCACACTTGGAATACTTCCTTCTCAAGTAAAGGAGTTTGATAATAATTTTATTGCTATGATGATAATGTCTTTTCATTTTTCCATACCTGGGATGAGCTTCTTAAGTGGGGGTGTTCATGACCCTAACAAATTTTCAAAAATAGGAAGAGATTATATTTCTTACCATTTCCATCGTTACTGTTCTTACTATTTATTTAGTTGTTGATTTTAAGTTATTATGCTTAGGATTAGATAGGATTAGTCATGTTGTTATATAGTTTATCTATGTTTCTCCTTTCAGTTAATTACTAAAATTAGGAATCTAAGTAATTAGGTATGGTATCAATTTAAATAAAGCCATTGTAATCAGTGGATCATTACAAAGGACTTTTGCACAAAAAGGGGCTCATTCGGAAGTTTTTGAACATAAAGGACATGCAAACTAATATTAGTCATAAATTTGTAGTGTCCAAAATGCCTTTACAAATACAGACAAATACACTCCTATAATACCTATTTCGCATCACTCTTGTCATTGCACCTCTCCTCTATGCTGGTGGCAACAAGGATTTTGCCAAAAAAATCCACCTAGAGCATAATGTTTTGGGTATTATAATTTGTAAGTCCTTTTGCATAATGTCCAATGTAAGCATTAGCCATTATAAAAAAATTCAGTTCGGTTCCAAGAAGATGAAGAAGTATGATATACATTTGCATTTGTATTTGTTGATAAATTCCAAATGTGATAATGAGTAGGTCTCAAGTTTCTCTAAACTATTTGATTTAAAAATTATGGAACAAGTAGCTCAAGGGCTTCATGCTTTTTGTTATATGCACCCTTTATTTTTTAGTTTCTTCATTATTTTTTCCCAGGTGTCTTTTGATATCTCAGTTGTAATTGAGTGACATAATCATTCACCTTATGAAATATTAATTACTATTTCCTTTGATACTTCCACACTGCTTTTACATTAAACATCTATAGCTCTATTTTCTCTCTTGACAGCATTTCCTGGAGACATTCAACTTGAAGGTAAAAACAATTAGACAATTTTGATTAGACATACATCCAAATTGATTCCTTATCTTTAATGATAATTCAATGGCACAAGTTATGCTCCACTTCATTAATTTATGTTTATGACTTAAGATTTTGAGTAGTATTTTGTTATTAGGAATTGTATGAGTTAATTATCAAGCTAACTAGTTGGTTGTAGTACTAAAGCTACAAGGGATGCAGTTTTAGTTTTATTTTTTTAGCAAATAAGTTTGTTAAACATTCTACGTTATAAAACATTTTTTAGGTGTTTGATAATATTTTTTGGTGGAACCAATTTTTTTTAATTATATTTAATATTGTAGAGTTCGTTTTTTATTTGATAATGTTAAAAGTACAAATGGAACTTTAATCATAAGGAAAGAAAGTGCATTTTTATACAATTTCTGTTTATTTTCCTTGAATGTTAGTTGGTCTTGTTTGAGTTTGATCTAGATGAAAGTTCAATAGGGAATACAAGTTCTTTAGTTTTATGGAGTTGTGGTATTTTTTTAAAAATAAAGTTACATCTTTTATACATCTAACTATCAAGACACAATTTATAGATCGCTATGACTTAAGACTATAACTTTTAAGAAATTTGTGAAGTTTGTTGAAGTGAGCTCAATGTTTATAGTTGCATGGGTATATGGTTTTTGTTTAAAAGAACGTTCATTATGGATTCTTATATGCACTTCCTAATATAAAATCCCAAATTAAACATATAAACCTATTAATGAATAAAAAGATTTTATGTTTTTAATACATATTTATCCCTCCCGTCCTCTTTTCTAATCACTATTATATAAATATGCATGCCACTTTCAAGATGTGCGAATTTTAAATACGCAATCCATTTTCACGAGTGTATTATTTTCAAGTAATCAAATAGTATTATCCTAATAGATACTACTATGCAAAATAGTAGAATAAAACCTTAATGGTGTTAAACTCCACTATGTCAAACTTCGCCTTTTTAAGAATAACTCTTCTCATGAATTGAATTGAAAATATCACTTGGATAGGAAAACACATGAGAAACTAAATGTTAAGAGTTCAAGGAGTCCGTCCCTAACACCAAATCTATCTGGGAGAAAATATTAATGAAATAAGAAAATACAGTTGTTGGTTTTTGGTGTAGTGAATGATATATGGGAGGAGTGCTCTCTTAAAAATTCAATTTCCATATGAATGCCCCATTCATGACAATACGATGCATTATTTACATGGAGTGAATTGGTTATTTTTAATGTTTTTTCATAAAACTTGAACAGTTAAAAAATGCCCAAATTTGAATATGTGGATTTGGTAGTGGTTTCTTTTCTTGAACATCCTGATCAATTACCCATGTTTATCAAAAGAATGTGAATAATTGAACAGTCCCAAAGAGTTTCTAACATTTAAGCAAATGTAAAACTATATAGACCCTTAGGCTTATAACCAATACAAAGCATTTCAGTTTTTACATTTTGCAAAAATTTTACAAACACAAAATATTTTAAACTGAAAATCCATAGTGAGTTATAAGTGTTCCTTTATTTCGGAGGACGTTAATAGTTTCTATTTTAACTCATATATAAGAAATCTCCATAAAGCTTACCTTGTACACCTTTGAAGCTATTGCAATCAGTACGATAACCATGAGTTTTTTGCCTGTAAGATACCAGGAGTTAGTGCGTTACCAAATGAATTAACAGTGAAACTAATACTATCAATTCCTACAAAGGTTGATAAATCTATTTTTGAAGGGAGGTATAATTGGCAACATGTTAAAAAACTTTAAATTCTTACGTGTTCTGATTTTTGTCAACAATTATATCATAAATCTTCCAGGTTTGATCGGGGAGCTGAAACATTTAAGTTATCTTGACATCTCAAAGACTGATATCCGTACACTTCCAAATAATGTAATGAAGCTCTACATTTTCTAATTGTGTAATACTTATAATAATATACTGCTTCGAACTGTGTATACCCAAATTTTTCATACGTTTTCTAAACAACCAATACTTATAACAATATTTGCATACATGTTCTAAACAACCAATACTTATAACAATCTTTTCATACATTTTTTAAATAGCTAAGCAGAATCTCACATAAAGATTTCCCACTAAGAGTACAATAATCCAAACATAAGTTGTCTATCAAAATATTCCAAGTTTGAACATAAGAAAGAAAATTATAAAAGAAGATGTAATAATTTAGAAGAATTAATTTTAGGACAAATTCAACTTATTCAAACTAAACTCAAGAAAATAACAGATACCCAAAACACCCTCTAAGCAAAACAAGTATATGCATTCATATTCAGATATCACCTCAAACTGATGATGAGAATATTACCTGGTAACGTGAGATTGCTTACAAGAAGTATAATTGGTGATTCAACTAGTATTAATGTGAGGTTTCTTACTTGAGCTGGAAATTTGAATGTCCATAGTGAGTGGAATTACTAAACCACCTCCAATCTAATGTATACAAAGTTTGTTTGGGTCTATCAGAAAATCTTATCTTTACCAAATAATAACAAGGTTAGCATTGTGTATGAAGAGAAATTATAAGATAAAGTTATAATCTTTCCAACTCAAAATAAGTAAATAAAAATTTCAAATAATTTCCACATAACCCTAATACAACAAGCTCAAAATAGAAGATACGTACCCTCATTTTTTGTCTTTTCTTATTCTCTATCTCTTTCTTAATAAAAGGGTTGCATAAACAGGTAATAGAAAAAGGGTTGTAAAATGGTAATTTAACACGAAGCAATAGAATATAAGTGTCATGGATGCCCCTTTAATTACCTCATGTCGTGGATGATGAAGGCACCATGGTTGATGGAAAAGGCATGGATGATGGTGGCACTATGGTTTTATGGATGATGGAGGCACTGAGGATGGTGAATAGGGGAGAGAGGGGGATAGACTTAGGTTAGATTGAGGTTGAGGAGAGAGAGAGAAACTTAGGTTAGTATGAGATTGGGTCCCGATTGAAAATTGGGGTTTTTAAGTTTTTTCATGAAACATACTCGTATTTGGCACAGTTTAAAATCGTGCCAGATTTTGGCACCATTTTAAACCATGCTAGATTATGAATAAACCGGGCCAGCCCCTGCTAGATTCTCCTTTCCTGAGTGTTCTATATTAGCATTTTTGGTGTAGTGCTTTTTGTACCAACTTTGTAAACTTGAGAGTGGTCTCGAGGACCACCCTCTCTAAAATCATTTTATAAAAAAGTTCATTTCTTCTAAGTAGCCCCTTGGCTACTCACCTCAGTTGTGGCTAAGTGTGTGCTCTATAAGGACTTGAGTGACTCCTAAGGTATCTATACTATTATTCTATCTATCTTAAAGTGATAAGTGGTTGATCTTGATCAACAAGCCTTGTTCCTTAGCCACCAGGTGAAAACTCCCTAGAAATCCCAATTGACCTTTTTTATCCCTCCTTTCTCAACTAGGTTACCTGTATATGAAAGAAAAATATTAGTACTTTGTTATTTTTCTGGGTAATAAATCTTTGGGAGGAGGCCACTATTGGTGGACCTCCTCGCCCTGTGTCTTTTCTGTGTCGGGTCATTTGGGGTAAAGAGGCCACTCTAGGTTGGCCTTCTCACCCTTCCTCTATTTCTATAATATGTGAATCAAGGAAAAAGGGGATACTCTTAATGAGTCCCCTTACCTTGGATTTTTACTATGGCTATGGTATTAGGACGAGGGACTGCTCGTGATGGGTCCTCCTCATCCAAGTCATTTATCTGTGGCTTTAGTCTTGGGAGGAGGGGTTGCTCGTTATGGTCCAATCTCTCCCAAGCCATTTATTTGTGGCCTTATTCTTAGATCAGGGGTTACTCATGATAGGACCTCCTCATCCTTGTTTTACTCAATGTGACTCGGGCATTGGGAGTATGGGATTATCGGGGTGAGCCCTCCCTGTCCTTGCTCTATTTATGTGGCTAAGGTTTTATAACGAGGGTCCCCTTATGGTGTGACCTCCTCATCTAACTAACCTTTGATTTTGATTTCAATATATTTTGGAGAGGATTGCTCGTGATGAGCCCCGATGAGGGGTTGCTCGTGATGAGCCCCGACGACGGGTTGCTCGTGACAGGACTTCCTTATCCTTATTTTACTCAATATGACTTGGGATTTAGGATGAGATAATGCTCAAGGTGAGCCCTCCTCATCCTTGTTCTATTTTTATGGCTAAGGTTTTATAATGAGGGTCCCCTTGTGGTGGGCCCCTCCTAATCCAAGTGACCTTTGATTTATATTTCAACATCTTTTGGAGAGGATTGCTCATGATGAGCCCCCTCGCTATTGCCTTCTTTATGTAGCTTCCCAACTTGGCACTAGGACCTCCTGCTTTAAAATGTTTATTGATAATTTTGGCTAGAGATACCCCCTTCATATGGGCCTGCTCACCATTGTGAAGTTTAAATGGATGAACACCCCTCTACATTAGTCCCATCGTACAAAAGACTTTGTGTTGGGTAGACCAAAGAGTTTTGTACGCAATGATTCACTCTATCATGGAATACGAAAAGTTTATTTCAATATTATCATGGTACTCTAGGCATTAAATATGTACGTCACATTAACCCATATTGAGGGTCTCGAGGTGATACATGTTAAAAAAATAAAAGACATCTTATTATTTGGGGAATTATTTTCTCCTATTTTGATTGGCAGAAGCATGTGGACTTAATAATTGATTGTAAAAACACTCATTCTTATGATGATGACAGTTCTTATTAAAATGGCATGAGTTTCATTAACCTTTATGTTGATCATCATCTTGATGCTTCTTCTTTGTTGCTAGTTTTGAGGGAGTCCTGTAGCGAGGAAGTCATGATAGATTCTCCTTCCTCCAGTAGCCCTACTAGTGGATATCTCCTGTATGCGCAGACTGCTCACACGGCCGTTGTAAGTCCTTTCTCTTTACTTCTTATGAATCACATATTATCAAATTAAACTTTCATAGTTAATATTTAAATCATCTTTATGTCTATGGCAGTTTTAGGGTATTTCTATTGTGGCAAGTGATCCTTTGCCTCCTTTTCCTACCCGAGGGCCCTTTCCTAGAGCGAGGAATTCTATGCTAGTCTCTTCTTTGATTATGGCTATAGGGGTTTGTCACTTCCTCCCTATTCAAATATTGTTCTCTTTCTTTCCTCTTTTATCGGTATAGTTCATTCTCCTTTTGCTTTTGTAGTTATCTTCTGTGTTTCCTATGACCATGAGGGCCTCCTTTGTGTCTTCCTTTTCTGTCCAGGTAATTGCCGGCTCTTCTAGGTTCATTTGCTTTAAACTGTCATAGTTTTTAAATATATTTTGATGCCTTTCTCTTTGTGAGTTCACATGTGACCATTCTTCCTAGACACACTTCCCCACCTCTCGCCTCAACTGCGGTGCGGTGAGTTATTATTCTGCTAGGCTTCTTGAGGTATTTTAAATAAACTTGTCACTTGTTTGATCTTTCTATGTTCATTACCATTTTATATGTAAAATTGTATTGTATTTGTCTTTTTTCTTTGTAGGGATTATCCTCACGTATCCCTTATTCTACCGGGGGAATTACACGCCTTACAGGCGCCAGTGTCCTGGGCCTATCACCTTTTGGGAGGATTCCTATCTCTCGAGTCTTTGTGTCGATGGATAATAGGCCTCACATCCAGCCCATATTTTCTTAACCCGTTTCACTATCGCCTCCAGTAAGCTCGTTACATAGGCTATCACTTCCTCTCATATATTTTTTATTCCTGTTAGGCTCAGCTTATTTCTTTATTCGTGTTTGGTTCTTAACAACTTTGTGATGATTAGGCCACTACTTCTACTATGGATGCACCGCCAGTCACTTATCTTCATTCTTGCTTAGAGGGAATTCAAGTACACCTATTTTTTTGAATTTTCATCTCTTGATTCATTTTATTTTATCACATAGATTTCCCTAACGTGTCTTAATTCTTCCCATTCGTGTTTCAGTTAGCCAGTATTATTATCCCATCATCCACATCTATAGTTTCTCCTTTGGCAGCCCCGGTGTGACACCCCGCCTAATTAAATACTGGGCGATCACTCCTTTATTAAATTAAAATCAAGGTGAACAGTTGGTTCATTCTTAGCATCACTGTCGAAAAATAACTTTTCCAATTTAACACCCTAATTAATTAAGCTAATTGTCAAAACCATTTTTAACATTACTTTCCAAATTTTATTTTTGAAAACAAGATTTAATTATATACAACAATTTAATATATAATGAATCACACCACAATAATCCAGGAATATATAATCCAAATAATTTAAACATTCGACAATTGAATCCCAACATTTAAAACTAAAAGTGAAACATTCAGACAATAATAATCCCAAAATATCAATACTACAATAACTGAATCGCAGTGTCCAAATAAAACAACTAAATAATGGAAAGGGCGACACATGGCCCACTAAATGAAGATACTAGGAGAGGAATCAAGCAAATGAAGTCTTCTAAGCAAGTGGCCTGCAACTCCCACCTAAGCTGCAGCACGTTCCTTCCAAAGGATCTTATGCAAGACGCCCATGTGGCTGGGCACCTGTAATATATACAGATATATATACAAGAGAGAGAGAAATGGAAACGGGTCAGAGCCCGATAGTGTATATGATTTAAAATTCGTTTAGCAAGTATTTAAATTGTTTACAGGCCAATACAACAACATATTAGTGCGGCACTCTCTTGAGAAATTATCACCTCTCTTCTAATGTGCACGCCTATCGTACTAACCTTCCCAACGTATTTTTTTATCGTATACTGCCCTGAACGTCCTAATGGTTAAACTTATCTTAGGTTACTCGTAAGATTTTAAAACCTAACAATATAGTTGTTTAAAAGGAGACTTTCATTTAATAGGGGAGCTTTCATTATAACCTTATTTATTAATAAAGTTCCTCAGTGTCATATTATACTTTTCAAAAACAAATATTTCCAATTTGAGATATCATAACAGTCTTACTTACCATAACACAGTAGGTAGTTTCAAAATTTCAGAATTTCTTATATATATATTAAATACTCCAGTAATATATATATATTCTAACAGCACCCCACATAAAAACTATGGTGCGGGCATACTCTGCTATCCAATCCCCGTATCGCTCACACTAAGGGAAATACAAGTTCGGAATCACTCTCGAACTGTATAAACACATACACAAACAATATTGAGGCGAAGCCTAGATTCCAAGTCTCTAAGAGGTCAGTAAATACCTTCACGTCTCTTAGGACCGTCTGAACTATCGATTCGATAGCCTGTACCAAGGATATCTATCTTCTAGGGTACGAGTCAATATCTTCCGTAAGGCACATAGAGATAAGATCGTCCCAGCGCGGTAACCTCAGGGATAGCAAGTAGCGCGGGCATGATTTTCACATGTATATAATATATGTATACACAATCATATAAATATACCACTTTTATCATATCAATGTAGGTTCATCCCATAACCCATAATCACAGCATTTATCCTTATCTTTCCATTATTTATTAACCCGTATAACGGTTCGTCCCTAACTTTAATTCGAAGGACCTTCCAATTTACTACGCTACCCTCATGGACTATATCGTTCCAAATGTACAATTCAGTAAGTATTCATTTATGTTCCAACGTAACTCTCATACGCGTCACTCCCCTTTAATATATACTTACATAGACCCTTATGTAAAATATCCCAAAAATATAGATTTCGCCTTACATTAAAGGTCTCTTATTCATTAATGAATCCTACTGGTCATCATTATCTCCCAAATTATTTTAACAAGGATGTCTAAGGGGTTTTCTTCATTTCGAATCACTTCAACAATTTCAAAAGGGAAACTTAAGTCTGCCAGGAGGGTTCGATCGATCGATGTTAGGGGCTCAATCGATCGAACCTTCGATCGATCGATCAAGCAGGTATAGAGAATTCTGTAGTTGCCAGTTACGGGTTTTCTCACAAAACTTCATCCAAATCCTAACTTTCCATACCCAAACGTCCAGAAATTTATAATACCAATTATATAATTCCATTCCATACATCTTTTACGTAAAGCATGCAAATTTCCCTTACTAATCATGGATTAACAAGCCCAAAATTCATATAAAACCTCAAGAACCCTATAATTTCATTAATATGGCTCTAATCAATCTTTTCCAGAATTTTATTTGTCTTCAACCTCATAAATTCGTGGTTTAATCCTCTACATGTAAACGGTTTTCTAGATTTTCATTCAAATCAATTCTACATGCGGTTTTTCCTATCTCAAACATGGATTTTCTTCTATCAAATTAATCCTAATCACCCTAGACTAATATAAACGATGCATTAACGAAGATAATCAAGATAAATACTTTCCTGGGATTTTCAGAAGTCTAATTTGTGAATGAGTTTGGTGTTGTTGTGTTCCCCGTCACGCAATCTACGCGTTGGTGGTGGTGGCGGTGCAATCGGGTGACTTTTTGGCCTTGGATTGCCTTGAGAGCTCTCTCCTCTCTTCTCCACTGGCCGTTCTAGAGTTTTGAGTTTGCTAACCCTAGATGACTAACCTAAATGGCTGATATAGGTTACTAATTTTCGTGGGTTTAATTACCCAAAAATACAAAATGACTAAAATGCCCTCCCGGGGTACTAATTTAGCCTAAAAATGCCCCGAGACCCAAACTAAACCCCCGGGTACACTTTTATGACTATCTCGACCCTTCCGAACGTATTGGCGCACTCAAAATGACCATACGAGCAACTTATAAAATACACTTTTATTTATCAATATGTAGTCCTAACGCGACACGGGCGCGTCCCGACTCAAATTTTCAAAATTGTCATTTTATTCACTCGTGACATTTGATATAACCAAGTATTTATTACTATGCTCATTAGTAATATTCAACAAGTTTCCCATAATTACTAACTCTCATCGCGTTAATAATTATAACATAATTAATTTTCGGATTTATATTAAATAATTAACTCACATTAAATTTAATAAATCCCCAAATTAATATAGCATAAAAATACGGGGTATTACATTGGGCAACTGTGGAAACTCCTACTGCCACTGCCACTGCCTCTGTTGGTGGCATCATCATAAAACCTCTCCCGGTACTTATTTTAAATTGATTCTGATTCTTCTCTATATGTTCTCTTCTTTATTATGTACAACTTGTCAATACTTGTACTCTTATTTTATCCACAGGTTGGTGCCAGTGAGACTTCTTCGTCTATGGCACCTGTGATGATGGCCACAGAGGCAGCTCTCCCTCCACCACCTTTATGTCCTCATTTGATTTCCATAGAGGTGACCATACAAATATTTGGCCTTTATTATATAAGATTAACTATTTATGTCCACTTTTTTTACTTATACATTATCCACTATATCTTGCTCACAGGACAGTGTAACTGAAGTCCCCTAGTCCGAGGGGCCTATTTTTAGTTCTGTAGGAATGACTTTAGTGGTATGCTAATTATTATTTCCTTTTCTTATATGTTTGAGAGATTTGAATATTTTGTAACATACCTATAACTTTTGTCCCTTTACATGCGGAACCTATATTTGAGTTCTCAGGTTAGCACTGTTCTAGTTTCTATGTCTGAGAAGACTCTGGCTAGCATCCCGGAGGAGACTGCTCCGGTATGCACAACACTGTGTATTTTTCTTTTCATTGTCTTGTATTTTCTGTGAAAGAGTTGACTCACAATTTACTGCATTATCATCTCGCAGGTCAGTGTTGCACCTGTTCCTGCCGTTGCAAGATATCTTGCTGGTGTATCCGAGGAGAGCTCTAGGGTAAACACTTGGTTTTCCTAGACCTTTTGATATTTCATTTATTGTGCAAGTGTTTGCTGACACTAACTTGTTTCTTTATTTTCAGGTGAGCGCTGTAGCTATTCTTATAACTGTGGAACATCCATGGGAGGTTGCTGCGAGAGAGGTATTATATTATTATACCTTACTCTCCTTTCAATATTTCATTTCTTCTTTCTTTTACTGTGCAAGGGCTCACCCTCACACCCATGTTTCCCTATTTTCAGGTTAGTGAGGTTGTTGTCCTAGTCCTGCGAACATACTGTCAGTATTGTACTGTGCACTCCCAAGGTATCAGACTGTCATACCTAGTTTACTTCTGTTTGTTAAAGTTATTATTTTTTCATTTCTCTTTTTCTCAAAATAAGTATTAACTGTAGTCTATCTTTTGTTAGGCTGGTGTTCAGAGTCATATGGTGCCTTATTAGTTTGGCGGCAGCATACTGACCCCTCTGGGCTATGGGGTAAGTCTTTGTAACCTTTGTTTCGATTTGAGTAAGGATCTTCCATTACCTACTCCTTCTTTCTTTCTTTCTTTCTTTATTTGCCACTTATCTATTTTTATTTCTCCTTTTGTAGAATCCAGTTGGTGAGCCTACTGAGGCAGCTGGTGAGGTAGAGCAGAGCTCTGAGGCTACTGGTGATGTTAGCTCCAGTGAGGATTCCTCCTCTTTTGGATATTAAGTCTTAAAACACAATCTATGATGATATAGAAGTAGAGGCTCCGGGGGCTTTCATGAGTGCATTATGGCGCTCACAACTGCCTTCAAAATTCCAACTTGCTAAGCGAGAGGTGCTGAAGATGGTCTTACAGCACCATCCTGAGACCTTTATATCTCAGAGTGTGCTCAATATCAATAACCTCACGATCTTCAACCTGAGGGCCCTAACTAGCCAATTTCATGACCAGTATGAGATTTATGCTGACATGACGAGTATGAGAGTTATAATGTTCCTCCAAGATATCATGATCTCTAGCTCTATCATCATTTCCAAATGGACTGGCTTGACACCGTCGTTCATCATTTCCTCATTGCTCATTTCAGGAAGATGATGAAGCTCCACACATCTAGGTAATCCTAAGTTATGCAGTGTCGGGCTAAGGCTACTCAAATTTGGGGTCAGATTAAGTCACTTCAGGTTAAGATGGCCAAGCTGAATGCTAGTGATACGAAGGATGAGGCTAGGATAGACAAGCTAGATAAGAAGCTGGTTGAGGAGGAAGGTCCTCTTATTCTGACATATGTTCACAGAACGAATTAATTTTTATTTTGTCTAGCGGGTAGTTAGCCTTACTGTGTAGGCCTCATTTTGTATTATTACTTTTTTCAAATGTAAAAAATTGTTGATTTATTATTGAAAAACCTCTGTTGGCCTCCATTATGATGTTTATTCTTTGCTTCTATATGTTCTTTTATGTCTTCTGGCTATGACCTGCTCTAATTTTCTTTGACCACTTAATCTATTTGAACTTCCCCATATACTGCGGGGTGCTTGCATAAATTTAGGCAAGTCATACTTTTAAGCGCAGTGTGATTTGTTTTTTGCTATGCACATTTATTTTTCAGGGAATAGCTGGGAGAGGGGGTTAGCCCTTATTCTTCCCTCAAACTTTGAATATAATTCATAAACATAAATAGAGAAAAATGACTATTTTCTTATCACATATTTCCCTCAGTCTACAGGGTCCTTATTTCAAAATTTTCTTAAGAATCTTTTAGTCTAAAAAAAAATGATTTTAGAGGGGGAGGTAGACCCCCTTTACACATTTTCTGAGAACTGGTTAAGTAAAGGGACAATCATAAAAGAAAATTTTCTTAAGAATGGAGGCTAGAACTTGTTCTCTAGTCTATAAATCTGTTGTGATACAATAATAAAAAAATGTCATCATTTTTTTTATTATTACTAGGAGTACAAGCTCCTGCTGGTCTAGTGGCATGAAATTTAATATGTTATCTCTGTAGGAACTTTGGTCAATATACTTATCTCTTGCGATGGAATTACCCCCTAGTATAATGAGGAAAGTTTATTTTTGTCATGGACCCTCTTCTACTCTAGTAGAGAGTATTTTTATTTTTCTATTTTACTTTTTTTAGCAACAAAATATTCTAGTGCATCTACCTCACAAAATAAGAATCACCATGAAATGAGAAAAAAGATTTATTATTGATTTATTTTATATTGGGTATTGTTTAAAAGACTACATTGCTCTATGAGCTTTACAAAAAAAAACTTTTAGTTTTAGAGCGGGTCATTCAAACTTTTCAGAAGAAATTAATTTTAATAAAAGTTTAGGCAAAATACCTCTTCAGCCATTTGCAATTGATGAATTTAAAACAGTCACTTTCCGGCTCCAAGAGCTGGTAGTATCCTGACTTTCCTACCCCTACCACAAATGGTCCCTCCCAATTGGGTTTGAACTTTGACGGCGACATGATACGAAGATGATGAATGGATGCACGAAGGACCAAGTCTCCCACTTGAAACTCCCTGGGCTTGACTAGGTTCTGATAAGCTCTGGATAGCGTCTGGGTGTAGACTTTAAAGTTCTCTTTTACCGTATCTCTATGATCATCCAGTGCCTCTAGAAAGATGAATCATTTGCTTAGAGAGACCCTAGCTGAGGGTATCGCCAACTCCACTGGTAGGATAACTTCAGTCCCATACACAAGTGAGAATGGGGTAAACGCGTTCGACTTTGTCTTTGAAGTGAGGTAAGCCCATAGTACCATGGGTAACTCTCATCCCATTCCCCCTATATGTCCTCAAGCATCTTCTTTAGTGTATTAATCAAAGTTTTGTTTGTTGCCTCTACTTAGCCATTTTCCTCTAGGTAGGAGATAGTTGAGATGTTGTGCACAATCTTATACTTGTTAGTCAGGAGTGTCATCTCCTTGCATACAAATAATTTACCATTGTTTGTTAGGATCGCCTTGGGTATACCAAACCTGCATATGACATACTCTTTGATAAACTAGGTCACCACTTGGACAGTTTCTCTTCTTAGAGGAGTGGCCTCTACCCATTTGTTATACAATCATGTTACCATGATAATGAAAGCTTTGACACGAGAGGCTGGGTTGATATTTCCTATCAAATCAAATGCCCGTATGTGAAAGGGGTAAGGATCTACCAAGGTTTTCAAACTAACTAAAGGTGGATGCACCATGTTGCCATGCACTTAGAAAGCTTTGCACGTCTTCATAAAACCAATGGAGTCAGCTTCCATGGTTGGACAATAGTACCCCCAACGTCATTAATTAATCATAAAGTTTGGCACTTTCTATGTGGGAGGCCTCGTGAGCTTCTTTTATCACTCTCTCTGTATCACTTTTATCTATACATTTCAATGCCTTATCATTGTATCCCTTTCAATAAAGCTCCCCTTCTACTTTATAGAAGTGAGCCACTCTCTTTCAGAGATAAATCTTATATGCTCTCTCTACTAGAAACTCACCATCTTTTAGATAAGCTATGTAAGGTTTCGTCTAATCCTCAAACGTCTCTACAAAGTTATGTTCCACTAGATGGTCAAATTGGGTTTGGCACTTTAAGCAATCCTACAGTAGAAGAGAAACCTCTGTGCTCATGGTGGGACAGTAGTATCCCCCCCGTTACAACCATTGATAAAGAGGGATATCAGTATCCCTGTAATTCTTCTCATGCATTGTTTCCAACCTCTCTCTAGCTTCATTTTCTCCTACATACCTTAATAAGAACCCCCTGGGGCTTTTATAATAAAGTGTTCCCTGCAGGAGATGGTAGTTGGCCTGTTCTAACATCTTTATTATTCCTTTTCTTATATTTAGCTTCTTCACAACTAGGTACCTCCAGTCTTCTAGCTCATTACTTAGAAACAGAGACCATATTGTGGTAGGCACAGTTCTCTACGATACCGTTGTGGTTGCTTCCAGCTCGTCCGTGTCTAATTTCTAGTCTATCATACTAAGCGTGTCAGGGTGCCTGCTCATTTTTATGCATGTCTCTTAACGATTACTTTTAGAAACTATCCCAGTAGCTTCTGGATGATGGATCTATATGGTGCTAGGATGGCATGATTGAGGATGAACTCCCCATTAACTTGTTTTACCACCAAGCTAGAGTCCCCACAACACTATGATCCCTCTTCATAGCGCCTCCAACAATCCTAGAATGATAGCCTCATACTTAGCCTCATTGTTTGAGCACTTGAAATCTAGATTGAAGGTGAGAGTGACCTTCTCCTTACGATTTGAGTGGCTAATTCCTTCACCTCATATTCCTTATGCACAAGATCCATCAAATTCCATCTTCCACTCTTCCATCTCTTCTGCCAAACATGATTAGAAATTTTCTCCAGGAAGTTCTTCACTGGGAGGCTCAAAATTTTAGCTTGGGAAGTGGGCTAACAGGTCTTCCACTGCTTGACTTTTGATGACTTTTAGCACCAAGTACTTCAAATCACATTCTGATAGAATTAAGAACCACCTTATTGTTCGCCCTATCAAGACTGTCCGTTCTAAGAAGTACTTGATAGGGTCACATTTAGTGATAATGTGAACTGTAAAGGCCAACAAGTAGTGTCTTAACTTTCAGACCACGAAGACCAAGGTAAGGTAGTGCCTCTCAGTATTGGTATATCTAGATTATGTGGCTGAAATCACCCTTAACAAGTAGTACAATGGCCTATCTACCCCCAAATTTTCCTGGTGAGCAGTGCTCCTATAGATCTTTGTGTTGAAGGGAGGTAGATCAGCAGAGGTGCTCCGGCCTCCGACGGTATCATCATAGACGAAAAGGGTAAAATTTCCTTGATTTTCTCAAAGGCCTTCTTCTATTCTTCTCCCCAAATCCACTTAGCCTTTTCCTTTAGTAAGGGGAAAATGGGTGGGTCACCTCTTCCAGTGCGGGTATAAATCTTCTTAGGTAAGACACCTTTCCGAAGAAGCTCTTAAGTTGCCGCTGACTCATTGGTGGTGGCATCATCACAATGGCCTTCTTATTTTCCTTATCGACCTACACCCCCTGCCAATTTATTACAAATCCCCAAAATTTTCCAACAGTGACCCCAAAGGCACACTTCAATGAGTTCATTCTCATCTTGTACCTCGACACCATTTAAACACCCTCCTAAGGTCCTGGATATGCTTTCTTTCTTTCTTTGACTTCACCACCAGTTCATCCACATAGAACTCCAATATATCATGAAATAAATCATGGAAGATGGACATAACTATCCATTGGTAGGTGGCCCCCGTGTTCTTTAACCCAAATGGCATGACTGTGTAATGAAAATTTCCCAATGGTGTGCGGAAGTCAGTCTTCTCTACATCCATTGGATCCATGTTGATCTAATTATAGTTGTCGTACCCGTCCATGAAACTATACATTTCAAGGCCCGTAAGCGCATCTAATAAGTTGTCTATATTTGGCAAGGGAACCTCATCTTTGGGACACACCCGGTTTAAGTCGTGGAAGTCCACACAAATCTAGATTTGGATCTTATCCTTCTTCGCCACGGGCACAATGCTAGAGAGCCACACACGGTGCTGAATGGGTTTAATGAACCCTGCCGCCAAGAATTTCTCCACTTTTACTTTTATCTTAAGGTCTAGCTCAGCCTTATAGGTACGAGTTTCTTATCTAACTGGGAAACATTAGGAAGAACATTTAACTTATGAGAACTCACCTTTGGGTGTATCCCCGACATCTCTGTGTATTTCTAAGCGAATACATCAGTAAATTCCTTGAGTAGGCTAATGATCTCCTCCTTCTGCTTTGAGTTCAAACTTTTGGAGATTCGAATGGGTTTACTCTCACCCCCTTCTATTCCCAGATTAATTTCCTCCAGCTCTTTTAACTTTTCCTTTGGTCCATCTTGCATACACTCAAGAGATCCTTCTGGATCCTCAATATGTTAAAAAATATGGGATTTGTCCACCATAAAACACTCTGGTGCCGGGATGACACTCTCATACCGAAACGCTACTTGTGTAGACCATTATAAATGGTATATGACTTTCCCGTCCATCATGACCACCTTCTTTCATTTTCAAGGGGGCTTGGATACCTCCCCTACCTTTCTTTTTCCTTTTGCCATCTGGGGGATGAATGTCTCCCCCAAACGATCATGCATAGATATTATTGGTTGGGAACCTCCTACCACCACCTTTATTCCCTTTAAATTTCTTACTGAGATCTTTCTTTCTTCATCAAGCTCGGTATAAAATTTTGCATCTACAAGGTGGGCCTCCTCCATAGAAAATGGTTTTTTGCATTTCTTTTATTATAATTTTAGTACCTTGAATATTGGCTTTGGCACATGGATGATATGTGAAAGGCACTATTCCATAAGTGTGCATCCACACTCGCCCTATGAGCAACTGGTGGTTTGTGTTGGCATTAATGACATGAAACTTAATGTGGGAAGTGAAGTTCCCAGTTTGATAGCCACATTCACGTATCCAAACGACTGCATGCCTATGCTATCAAATCTTGAAATCACCAACGACTCGGGCATTATATTTTCATGAGAAATCCATGTCTTATATAATGTGATGATTGGCATAATGTTTATGGACACTCCTCCATCCATCAATTCTTTAAGTTTGTACTAGTTTAATGAGGGGTCCCCGTGCTGCTGCACTACTTATAAAAATTTCCTTGTGATGACTACCACGATCTCATGCTTTACTCCTATCTGGTCGAAGAACCATTTGAACTTGTGGCTTCTTGTTATATCTTCGCACTCAGAGTCCAAGTCTACCTTAAAAGTTTAAGCATTGTAAACACATTCTGCATCAGATGTTCCTCTTTCATCCAAAGCAAGGATGACATCTACTTTGCCTTATGGGGGATTCACATGCTCAACTCCCTCATATTCATCCTCTTCTTGATCAAGATTGAATAACCACTCTACGCGCTTCCTCTCCTTCTCTATTCTCTATTCTATATTAAGGGTCAATCCTTCCAGCTCTTCACTTATCTTCTCACTGCCTTCACATTCCATAAGGTTTCGAGCTGCTGCTTCATCATATGCTACCATCATATTAGTATTACCATAAGGATGAGCTAGAAGTGGGTTCTCATTGAAATATATTAGAGGTATTTATAAAGTACCATTGGCCAGCTACTCGCCAATGATCCTCCATAGGTAATAACAGTCTTTGATGGTGCACTGCACCCTCTGATGCAACTCACAATACTTGGCATTAGCTTTGTCCATTGTTGTTGGGATTTCGCCATTTGGATGAGGGGGATCTATTATCCCCTTTCGTACTAATGTATGATAGCATTCAATTGATTTCTCCACACTGAAAGGCAACGACAGTGGGACATCTTCTCCAAACTTCCTTTTGTTAGCTAGGTTGTTTCCTTTGAATTTGGGACCTCCCTTCTTGACTTTTGAACCTTAATCCACATAATTAACTACTTCGCTCCTCGAAACTTATAATCTTCCAAAACTTAGAGCCACCCGCGTCTTATAATTTGAGGATCTAGGCTTGATTATCACAGCTATATTACTAGCAGCTTTGGTGAACTCTCTAAAAGTCCCTTCTCTGGTCTCATTGACCAAATAGATCTTATATTCTTTCAAGAGCCCCTCAACACATATTTGCAACAACCTTGCCTCCTCCACATTCTCATCGATATCTAGTGACCTCTCACGAAAATGCTTAATATATTGCATCGTCTCTTTACTAGGATTCTGCACCTCCTGAGCCAGGTGTCTCAACGTGAATTCATCCTCTGCTGCGAAAAACTTTTAAATGAACTGCTTGTACATTGCCTCCCACGTGGGGATGTTGTTGGGCACCAAGTAGGAATACCACGTGTAGGACTTCCCAGTGAGAGTTTTTGAGAACTCCCTCAACTTTATATTTTTTTCATTCCCATACACCCTCAGGTACTCAATAATCTTTTCATATGCTTCCTCGAATTTTCTCCTTTGTTGTTAAACTTGATGAATTTTGGTGGAACAGACCCCTCTGAGTATGGATTCTCATTCACACTTTCTGGGTAAGGGTTTTACTACTCCTCATATAGATGAGAAATTTCCCTTTGAGAGAAGGAGAGTGGATTCTTTACTTCCTCTATGGTAACAACCTTGTAGGAAGACTCCTCCAAACTCACATTATTTGCTACTGGTGAACTCAACGGTGTTATTGTTTGCTCCGGAACCACCTTTGGCTATGGATTCACTCCAACTGTTGCTTATGTTGCCACAGTTGCCCCTCCAGAGGGGGCTGCTACTAGTGTTACACAACTTTGGCTCAAACTTGCCAAATCCACATTATTTTGTTTCAGAAACTCAAAAAACATGCTCATTAGATTCATACCCTCTAATGGAGTTGTTGATTCTATACTACTTTTCCCTCCTTGAGGAGTAGGTACTCTAGCTTCAGTCACCACCACCTCTTCTTGGGTTGTCTGATCACTTTGAGCTCCATTCCCAGGTGGAGTGTCTTCAAAAATTAGTTGGTTAGAAACGTTCAAACCTTCTTTGTCCATGGAAGTGAGGATACTTCCCCGACAGAATCGCCAAATTTAGGAGGTTAGTGTGACTGGGGTCTGGTAAGAAATTGGAACAAATGAGGCATGACCCACCTCAATGGACTTTGCCTCCTAGCTCTTAAAGAAGTTTTAGAAGAAACACCTGGTAAAACCTTTCCTTTTTATTAAAAATAGAGTCAAAACTAGAACAACTTCTTGCAAAAATATGAACTTCATAAATAATAATAGTATTTTTGATAAAGGAAGCTCTTGAGAATGATGGATGTCAAGGTGGGAGTGAAGAAACAAACACTCAACACTTAGAGAGAGAGAGAGCGGGGAAAGAATAATAGGTGGTGTGGTGTGATTTTGATAGAGTAACGATATGACTTGAGTTTCTGATGTATGATTTGACCTCACTAATGGTCCTGTTTATAGGTGAATACTAGGGATAGTATGAGCCTTTTGGGTGCCAAAAATAAGAAGAAAAGATTATAGGGACAAGGTCTGCAATGTACCTTTTGTCCCTACTAGGTCTACAGCCACTCGTCCTCTCTGACATACGTCACCTTGGGTGAACCAAAGTCAAAAAGAAAATATGTCTCTTAATGGAAACAAAATGTCTGATTTGATAAATATCTTTTTATACGATAACTTGTTGTACAAACTTTGTAAACTTGAGAGTGGTCTTGAGGACCACCCTCTGTAAAGTCATTTTATACAAAAGTTCATTTCTTATGAGCAGTCTCTTGGATACTCACCTCAATTATGACTAAGTCAGAGCTGTGTAAGGACTTGAGTGACTCCTAATGTCTCTATACTAGTATTTTCTCTATATTAAAGTTTTAAATGGTTGAGCTATCTCAACAAATCTTTTTCCTAAGCCACCAAGACAAAACTCCTAGGAGATCCCAACTGGCCTTTTTGAGCCCCGCTTGCTCAACTAGGATCCATGTACAAGAAAGTAAAATATTAGTACTTCGTTATTTTTCTTCGTAGAAAATCTTAGGACCTCCTCGAATTGTGTCTTTTTTGTGGGGGGTCATTTGGGGGCAGGGAGGCCACTCTAGGTGGGCCTTCTCGACCTTCCTCTATTTTTCTAATATGTGAATCAGGGCATAAGGGGCTTCTCATAATGAGTTTCCTTGCCTTGGCCTTTTTCTCTGGATTTAGTCTTGGGAAGAGGTGCTGCTCATGATGGGCCCTCCTCATCCAACCCATTCATCTATGGCTTTAGTCTTTGTAGGAGGGGTTTCTCGTGATCAACCCTCCTCACCCAAGACATTTATCTGTGGCCTTGTTCTTGGGACAAAGGGATGCTCGTGATAGACCTTCATCATCCTTGTTTTATTCAATGTGACTTGGGCTTTGGGATGAGGGGCTACTTGTGGTGTGCCCTCCTCGTCCTTGCTCTATTTATGTAGCTAAGGTTTTGTAATGAGAGGCCCCTTGTGGTGAGCCCCTCCTTGTCCAACTGACCTTTTATTTTGATTTCAACATCTTTTGGAGGGGTTGCTCATGATGAATACCCCTTGCTATTTCCTTCTTTCTGTAGCTTCCCAACTTGGGACTAGGCCCCCTTGCTCTAAAACTTTTATTGATAATGTTGGGCAAAGACATCGCCTTCATATGGGCCTCCTCTCTAATGTGAATTTGAAATGGGCTAACATCCCTCTAGAAAAATGGGTTTTGAAAATGAATAAATTTCAAAATGTATATCTTCAACATTTTATGAAATAAAATCTGTTAGAATGATGTTTTAAAGATAAATAATGTGATTTTATGCAAAGAAATTCATCAAGTTTTTTTAAGCCATTCTATGAGATTAAAATGTAATTTTCTACTTCAATAATGAAGATAAATGTAAAAAAGAAATTTTTATTTTAATGGGTTATTTAAAGTGGGTAAAACTCATGTAGAAACTAAAATGGGTTTAATGTGTAAATATGTGAAAAGTAAATATTTTTCATAAGTTGTAGGTTTAAAGTTAATAATGGAAGTTAAAGGTTACAAATGTATAAATAGCAAAGTGAGAGTTAAGATGTAAAATCTTATAAATTGTGACACCCCGCCTAATTAAATACCGGGCGATCACCCCTTTATTAAATTAATTCAAGGTGAACAGTTGGTTCATTCTCAGCATCACTGTCGAAAAATAACTTTTCCAATTTAAACACCCTAATTAATTAAGCTAAGTGTCAAAACCCTTTTTATAACATTACTTTCCAAATTTATTTATTTTTTGAAAATAAGATTTAATTATTTACAATAATTTAATATAAAACGAATCACACCACAAGTATATCGGAACCAATCAATCCAATAATTTAACATCCAACAACTGTCTACTCACAATAAAACTTAAAGTAAACCATCCAGATAATAATAAATCCCAAAGTGACAATACTAGAAATAAACGAAGTACAATATCCAAATAACAACTGAATAATGGAAAGGACGACACATGCCCCAATAATGAACATGCTAGGAGTAGAATCAAATGGATGAAGTCGTCTAAACAATAGGCCTGCAACTCCCACCTAAGCTGCAGCGCGTTCCTGCCAAAGGACCCTATGCAAGACGCCCCTGTGGCTGGGCACCTGTAATATATACATATATATATACAAGAGAGAAAGAGAAATGGAAACGGGTCAGAGCCCGATAGTCTATATGATTTAAAAATTCGTTTAGCAAGTATTTAAATTGATTACAGGCTAATGAAACAACATATTAGTGCGACACTCTCTTGAGAAATCCTCACCTCTCTTCTAATGTGCACACCTATCACACTAACCTTCCCAATGGTTTATCTCGTCATATAACGCACTAACTTCCCCCAATGATTTAACTTATCTTAGGTTATTCGCAAGATTTAAAACTGAACAATACAATTGTTTAAAAGGAAGATTTCAATTAGTATCCAAAGTTCTCATTTTAACTTTATTAATTAATAAAGTTTTCCCGTGTCATATTATACTTTCTCAAAATCAGTATTTACAATTTGAGTCATCAACCATGTCCTACTTATCAAATCACAGTAGGCAGTTCCAAATTTCAGAATTTCATATATATATATATATATTAACTACTCGTATAATATATATATTATAACAGCACCCCAAATAAAAACTATGGTGCTGGCATACTCTACTATCCATTCCCCGTATCACTCGTACTAAGGGGAATACAAATTCGGAATCACTCACGAATTGTATTAACACATACACAAACAACATTGAGGCGAAGCATAGATTCCAAGTCTCTAAGAGGAAAGCACATATCTGCGTCTCTTATGACCGTCTGAACTATCATTCCGATCGCCTGTACCAAGGATATCTATCTACTAGGGTACGAGTCAATATCCCCCATAAGGCACACAGGATAAGATTCGTCCCAGCGCGGTAACCTCAGGGATAGCAAGTAGCGTGGGCATATTTTTCACACATAGATAGTATATGCATACACAATCATATAACTATACTAATATTACCATATCAATATTAGGTATATCTCAAATCCCATAGTTATGACATTATTTCTCATATCTCATTATTAGTTAACACATATAACGGTTCATTTCTAACCTTGATTCGGTATTATTCCAACTTACCACATAACTCTCATGGCTTTATCCTCCCACTTATAAAAATTCAGTAGGTATTCATCTATTCTCTTTCGTAACTATTTTACGTAATCTCTCACTTTAAATACGTAGTTTCATCTTTTCTTATATGCAATCTCCCGAAAAACAACTCTCGTCTTACCTTAAAGGTCCCAAAATTTATTCACATACCCTACTGGTCCTCTTTATCTCCCAAAACATATTTATAACGGTGTCCATATATATTACTCATTAAAGTGAATTTCAACTAACTTAAGAAGGGGAACTTAAGTCTGCCAGGAGAGGTCGATCGATCAAGGTCTGGGGCTCGATCGATCGAACCTTCGATCGATCGAAGCTCTTGGCTCGATCGATCGATCAAGCAGGTATGCGAAATCTGCAGTTTTGCAGTTACGGGTTTCATCTTCTAACCTCAACAAATTCCATATTTTTCACACCCAAACGACCCAGAAATTATACTACTAACATCATATCATCATATTATGTAATCCCTACGTAAAGCATGTGGATTTCTATCACTAATCATGGATTAACAGCCCAAAAATTCATATAAATATCAAGAACCCTAGAAATCTCTTAAACATGGTTCTAACAAATATTTTCCAGAAATTCCTTCTTATAAACATCATAATTTCGGGGTTTAATCCTCTACATGACAAAGGGTTTCCAAAATTTTCATTTACATCATTACTACATGAAATTTCCTATCTCAAATTGGGTTTTTCTTCCATGTAACTCATTCTAATCATTCCTAAACTAATATGAAAGATGCATCAACAAAATAAGCAAGATAAACACTTGCCTGGGATTTTCGATGTTCTGGTTTGGTGCCAAATTTGGTGTGGTTGCGTTCCCTGTCTCGCGATCTACGCGTTGACGGTGACGGCGGTGCAAACGGATGGGTTTTGAGCCTTGAATTGCCTTGAGAGCTCTCTCCTCTCTTCTCCAATGGCTGTTCTAGAGTTTTGAGTTTTCTAACCCTAGATGATAACCTAGACATCTGATATAACCCCTTTAATTTTCGTGGGTTTAATTACCCAAAAATGTGAAATGTCCAAAATGCCCTCCCGGGGTACTAATTAGGCCTAAAAATGCCCCGAGACCCAAACTAAACTCCCGGGTACACTTTTCTGACTATCTCGACCCTTCCGGACGCGTTGGCATACTCAAAATGACCATGCGAATAAATTATAAAATATTCACTTTTATTTATCACTATTTAGTCCCGACGCGACACGGGCGCGTCCTGACTCAAATTTCCAAAATCGTCATTTTATTCACTCGTGACATTCAATATAACAAATATTATGTATTACTTTGCTCATTAGTAATATTCAACAAAATTTCCATAATTACTAACTCTCGTCACGTTAATAATTATAACATAATTAATGTTCCGATTTTTATTAAATAATTAATTCACATTAAATTTAATAAATCCCCAAATTAATATAGCATAAATAATACAGGGTATTACATACTTCCCCCCTAATAATGGAATTTCGTCCCGAAATTCGGAAAATAAGGCATACCTGGTAAGAACAAATCTGGATATCTCTCGGTCATATCGGCCTCCCGCTCCCAAGTGGATTCCTCCACATTATGGTGCTCGCACTGGACCCGTACAAGTGGAACTATCTTCGACCACAATCTCCTCTCACTATAGTCTAGGATAGTCACCGATCTCTCCTCGTATGAGCTGTCAGGCTGTAAGTCTATCTCATCTATCGCGATGCGAATATGGGCCATATCATCCCGAAGATACCGTCTTAACGACGAGATGTGGAATACATCGTGAATGCGATGAAAATGCGCTGGCAGTTCCAATCTGTATGCTACCGGACCAGTCCTGTCGATAATGGGAAATGGTCCCACATACCTCGGGGAAAATTTCCCTTTCTTCCCGAACCTCATCACTCCTTTCATAGGAGATACATTCACTAACACTTGGTCCCCCACATTAAACTCCTGGAAGAACCGTTTCGCATCGGCGTAGCTCTTCTGCCTGTCCTGGGCTACACGAATGCGGCTTCTAATCATCTCAATCCTCACGGAGGTTTCCAAAAACACCTCTGGTCCAAGCAACTTGTTATCCCCCACCTCGAGCCAACAAGTTGGGGAACGACAAGGCCTACCGTACAAAGCTTCAAATGGAGCCATACCAATCGTGAACTGATAAGAGTTATTATAAGCAAACCCTACCAGTGGAAGATGTGGCTCCCAACCTCCTCCAAAATCAAGAACACACATGCGTAGCATATCCTCCAACATCTAATTAGTATGCTCTGTCTGTCCATCTGTTTGTGGATGATAAGCTAAACTCAACCTCAACTCAGTACCCATAGCCTCCTGAAAGCATTCCCAAAAATGCAACACGAAAATCTTGTCTCTATCAGACACAATATTCAGGGGCACCCCATGTAATCTGTCAATCTCAGCAATGAACAACTCAGCATACTGACCCGTGGTATAATCTGTCCGCACCGACAGAAAATGAGCCACCTTGGTCAAACGGTCTATAATCACCCAGATAGAGTCGTGGCCCCGCTGTGATGTAGGCAACCCTATAATAAAATCCATGGAAATACTCTCCCACTTCCACGCGGGTTCTTCCAATGGCTGAAGCAATCCTGACGATTTCTGATGGTCCACCTTTACCAGCTGGCAGGTAGAACACTTGGACACGAACTCAGCAATGTCCTTCTTCATCCCACTCCACCAGTATTATCGCCTCATATCCTGCTACATCTTATCTCCTCCAGGATGTACTGAAAATCGGGACCCGTGAGATTGGGTCATCACTGCATGATGCAATTCTGCCCCTTCTGGAACCACCAATCTCCCATTAAACCTCAAACCCCCATCAGAACTAACAGAATAGGACTCAGCACATTCAACTAAAATTCGTACAATCTGCTCCTGGCAAAACGGGTCTGTGCTCTGTGCCTGTATCACCATCGTAACAATCTCGGTTGTCACTGTCATAACAGATATGAAGGAACGGGCTACTGTGTCCTGGTGGCCTAAATCCTTCCACTTAGCTTTCCAGACGTCCGCTACTTCGTCTATCGGTCTACAGATCAACGCATCAGCAACTACGTTGGCCTTCCCCGGATGATACTGTATGTCGAACTGATAGTATTTCACAAACTCTAACCATCTGCGCTGACGTATATTCAGCTCTCGCTGAGTGAACAGGTACTGCAGTGACTTATGGTCTGTGAACAAACGGAACTTCTCCCCCAATAAATAGTGCCTCCATATCCTTAATGCAAAAATGACCGTTGCTAACTCTAGGTCGTGGGTGGGGTAATTCTTCTCATGCGGCTTAAGCTTGCGGGAGGCAAAAGCTATAGCCTTCTCCTCCTGCTGAAGCACTCCCCCAAGTCCTCGTAAGGATGCATCGGTGTAAACCAGGTACTCCACACCCGGTTTCGGTAAAGCAAGGGCTGGCGCTGAAGTAATCTTGTCTTTCAGCTCGTCGAAAGCCAACTGACAAGCATCATCCCAAACATATGGTACCCCTTTGCGAGTCAGATTCGTCAACGGACCCGCTATCTTGGAGAATCCCCGAATGAATCTCCTGTAGTATCTGACTAACCCCAAGAAACTACTCACTTCCGTCGGTGTCGTGGGCTGTCCCCACTCCCTCACCGCTGACACTTTACTCGGGTCAACTACTATCCCCTACTCATAAACAACATGCCCCAAGAACTGTACTTCTCACAACTAGAATCCGCACTTCTCGTACTTAGCATACAACTGATGCTCTCTTAGAGTCTGAAGAACCTGCTTCAAGTGCTCGGCATGCTCCTCCTCGGAGTGTGAATATATCAAAATGTCATCTATGAAGACGATGACAAACTGATCTAAGAACTCTCTGAACACTCGGTTCATTCAGTCTATGAACACGGTTGGGGCATTTGTGAGGCCAAATGGCATCACCCTGAACTCATAGGACCCATATCTCATCAAGAAAGCAGTCTTTGAAACATCCTGCTACCTAATACGTAGTTGATGGTACCCCGATCTCAGATCTATCTTCGAAAATAAAGTTGCTCCTCTCAGCTAGTCGAACAGATCATCGATTCGAGGCAACGGATACTTATTCTGTATCGTGACCTTGTTCAACTCCCGGTAGTCCACACATAACCTCAGTGAACCATCTCTCTTCTTCACAAACAAGACTGGAGCACCCCAAGGTGAGGTACTCCTATGAATGAAACCCTGTCCTAACAGTTGCTCTATCTGATCTCGTAACTCTCGCATCTCTTCCAGAGCCATACGGTATGGAGTGGGTGCTATTGGTCTAGTATCCGGTAATAAGTCTATGACAAAGTCTATCTCTCGACTGGGGGGTAGGCCTGGTATCTCCTGAAACACATCGGAATACTCACGAACAACTGGAATCGAGTCTAACGGAATCACAACCTCCTTAGAGGTATCCTCCTCTATATAACACAAATGAGCGGTCGAACCTCCCTCTGGGCGAGGCATCGCCACTACAAACATCTCTTGCCCCGGAATGGAAAAAACAATGCTCCCACCGAAGCAATCAATCATAGCTCTATAAGCTGCGAGCCAATCCATACCGATAATAACATCGTGCTCATGCATATGTAAGACTAACATGTCTGCAGGTAATACCAAACTACCAATCTCTACCCCCACTCCCCGGCATATAAAGAAAATAAGCGACAAACTCCCCAGTGGTGAGTCTACACACGTCAATGTGCTCTCTGTTGTGGCTAACAACCCTAAGGCCTTCGCAAAATGTGTAGCTATAAAATAATACGTCGCCCCAGTATCAAACAAAACCCGACCCATAGTACCATGGATAGGAAACATACCCTCAATCGCGGGTGGTGCCTGTGGAGCTTCTGCCTGGTGGACGTTATATACATGTCCATACTGTAATTGCCCCTGCTGCATTGGAGCTGTTGGAACGCCTGGTAGGGCTGGCACCTGGGCTGGAGCTGGGAGGATAGCTGGAAAAAGTGGTCTCTGTGGCTCATTACGAGCACCCTGCTGCTGTGGGGCCCGCTCTCCCTTCGAACAATCCTGGTTCCTATGGTCGTGTTTACCACACCCAAAACATCGGCCCTTGAAGTTTCCTCCCCTCTGACCCTGCTGACCACGGCCCTACTAGCCGTTACCACCACGCCACTGGCCCTGTTGGCCCTGATGAACACGTTGTTGGCCATGTTGGCCCTTCTGCTAACCCTGCTGTCGGTGTTGGCCTTGCTGGCCCTGTTGATTAGGCTGGCCCTGCTGGCCCTACCTATAACCCCCAAATCCCTGCCTGGAATCACCTAAATGGAATCGCTTAGCACGGTCCCCCTGATGGGAACTCTGCTCATGCTGATGAGTCTGTCCTTGAGATGGTTCTCCACTAGCACTAATATCCCCGGTTCTTCCCTACTAGCTGGACTCTCCTGTTCTCTTGCTTCCCTGCAGATGGAAGCGGTGATCCTGGCAATGTAGTAACGCAGCATTGAGTACATCAGTGAAAGTACTTAGAGACAAATTTCCTATTAGGTGCTGACGGATCCTCCAAGCTAACCCGTCCATAAACAACATTATCTTCTTGCCCTCAGTAAGTGCCTCATCTGGCACTATGGTGAGAATTCTCGTGAACTCCTCCTCATACTCAGCAACGGTAGAGTTCTCCTGCTTCAAATTCAGTAATTTCTGCCTCATTTCAGTCTGCACGGCGGGTGGAAAGTACTTGCAATCAAACCGCTCCCAGAACGACTGAATAGGGATCGTGTCCCTCTCCTCAAAGGTGGTAGTGGACTCCCACCACTGCAAAGTGGCCTCCCCCAGCTTAAAGGAAGCCAACAACTGTTTCTGCACGTCGGTGCACTCATACATACGAACATGCCGCTGGATGTCTTTCTTCCATTGGCTAACTGTGACGATATCTGAGCTACCAAAGAACTTAGGGGGATGCGCCTTCTGAAAAGCATCCCTAACCCTCTTCCATGCAGATGGAAACTGTGCTGGTACTGGCGCCACTGCCTGAATCTAGGGTGGAGCCTGATGAACCACCGCTAGTGCGGCATTCACCGCCTGAGCAATAATGGCGTCTACTTCATTAGCATT
Source organism: Sambucus nigra (assembly GCA_949130495.1). Taxonomy (NCBI): domain Eukaryota; kingdom Viridiplantae; phylum Streptophyta; class Magnoliopsida; order Dipsacales; family Adoxaceae; genus Sambucus; species Sambucus nigra. The sequence goes on along the minus strand of OX422221.1, from coordinate 272,456,365 downwards.
CATAGTGCCTTGTGCCGGAGCTGCTGGCTGCTCGGCCTGGGCACGCCTATCCTTCGGTGCACGTCTCAGAGGCATCTGAAACGTGAAGAAGTTCATTAGTCTACAGTCATTATCAAATCTCAAATAGCTGAAGACGTAAACGTAAAAGCAGGAATACAATAATCCTAAAAAAAGGGCTCTATAACAAAAATGTTAACCTGAAAACGAAAATAAGCCGTACAGATCCTAAGGACACTAGAACCTGGCTCTGATACCACCTGTGACACCCCGCCTAATTAAATACCGGGCGATCACTTCTTTATTAAATTAATTCAAGGTGAACATTGGTTCATTCTCAGCATCACTGTCGAAAAAAAACTTTTCCAATTTAAACACCCTAATTAATTAAGCTAAGTGTCAAAACCCTTTTTATAACATTACTTTCCAAATTTTATTTTGTTTTGAAAATAAGATTTAATTATTTACAACAATTTAATATATAACGAATCACACCACAAGTATATCGGAACCAATCAATCCAATAATTTAACATCCAACAACTGGCTACTGACAATAAAACTTAAAGTAAACCATCCAGATAATAATAAATCCCAAAGTGACAATACTATAAATAAACGAAGTACAATATCCAAATAACAACTGAATAATGGAAAGGACGACACATGCCCCAATAACGAACATGATAGGAGTAGAATCAAATGGATGAAGTCGTCTAAACAATAGGCCTACAACTCCCACCTAAGCTGCAACGCGTTCCTGCCAAAGGACCCTATGCAAGACGCCCCTGTGGTTGGGCACCTGTAATATATACATATATATATATACAACAGAGGAAGAGAAATGGAAACGGGTCAGAGCCCGATAGTGTATATGATTTAAAAATTCGTTTAGCAAGTATTTAAATTGATTACAGGCTAATGCAACAACATATTAGTGCGACACTCTCTTGAGAAATCCTCACCTCTCTTCTAATGTGCACACCTATCGCACTAACCTTCCCAATGGTTTATCTCGTCATATAACGCACTAACTTCCCCCAATGATTTAACTTATCTTAGGTTATTCGCAAGATTTAAAACTGAACAATACAATTGTTTAAAAGGAAGATTTCAATTAGTATTAAAAGTTCTCATTTTAACTTTATTAATTAATAAAGTTTTCCCGTGTCATATTATATTTTCTCAAAAGAAGTATTTACAATTTGAGTCATCAACCATGTCCTACTTATCAAATCACAGTAGGCAGTTCCAAATTTTAGAATTTCATATATATATATATATATATATATATATATATATATTAACTACTCGTATAATATATATATTATAACAGCACCCCAAATAAAAACTATGGTGCGGGCATACTCTACTATCCGATCCCCGTATTACTCGTACTAAGGGGAATACAAATTCGGAATCACTCACGAATTGTATTAACACATACACAAACAACATTGAGGCGAAACATAGATTCTAAGTCTCTAAGAGGAAAGCACATACCCGCGTCTCTTATGACCGTCTGAACTATCATTCCGATAGCCTGTACCAAGGATATCTATCTCCTAGGGTACGAGTCAATATCCCCCATAAGGCACACAGGATAAGATTCGTCCCAGCGCGGTAACCTCAGGGATAACAAGTAGCGTGGGCATGTTTTTCACACATAGATAGTATATGCATACACAATCATATAACTATACTAATATTACCATATCAATATTAGGTATATCTCAAATCCCATAGTTACGACATTATTTCTCATATCTCATTATTAGTTAACACATATAACGGTTCATTTCTAACCTTGATTCGGTATTATTCCAACTTACCACATAACTCTCATGGCTTTATCCTCCTACTTATAAAAATTCAGTAGGTATTCATCTATTCTCTTTCGTAACTATTTTACGTAATCTCTCACTTTAAATACGTAGTTTCATCATTTCTTATATGCAATCTCCCGAAAAACAACTTTCGTCTTACCTTAAAGGTCCTAAAATTTATTCACATACCCTACTGGTCCTCTTTATCTCCCAAAACATATTTATAAGGGTGTCCATATATATTCCTCATTAAAGTGAATTTCAACTAATTTAAGAAGGGGAACTTAATTCTGCCAGGAGGGGTCAATCGATCGAGGTCTGGGGCTCTATCGATCGAACCTTCGATCGATCGAAGCTCTTGGCACGATCGATTGATCAAGCAGGTATGCGAAATCTGCAGTTTTGCAGTTACGGGTTTCATCTTCTAACCTCAACAAATTCCATATTTTTCATACCCAAACGACCCAAAATTTATACTACTAACATCATATCATCATATTATGTAATCTCTACGTAAAGCATGTGGATTTCTATCACTAATCATGGATTAACAGCCCAAAAATTCATATAAATATCAAGAACCCTAGAAATCTCTTAAACATGGTTCTAACAAATATTTTCCAGAAATTCCTTCTTATAAACATCATAATTTCGTGGTTTAATCCTCTACATGACAAAGGGTTTCCAAAATTTTCATTTACATCATTACTACATGAAATTTCCTATCTCAATCTGGGTTTTTCTTCCATGTAACTCATTCTAATCATTCCTAAACTAATATGAAAGATGCATCAACGAAATAATAAAGATAAACACTTGCCTGGGATTTTTGGTGTTCTGGTTTGGTGCCGAATTTGGTGTGGTTCCGTTTCCGGTCTCGCGATCTACGCGTTGGCGGTGACGGCGGTGCAAACGGATAGGTTTTGAGCCTTGAATTGCCTTGAGAGCTATCTACTCTCTTCTCCAATGGTTGTTCTAGAGTTTTGAGTTTTCTAACCCTAGATGATAACCTAGACATCTGATATAACCCCTTTAATTTTCGTGGGTTTAATTACCCAAAAATGTGAAATGTCCAAAATGCCCTCCCGGGGTACTAATTAGGCCTAAAAATGCCCCGAGACCCAAACTAAACCCCCGGGTACACTTTTCTGACTATCTCGACCCTTCCGGACGCATTGGCGCACTCAAAACGACCATACGAACAACTTATAAAATATTCACTTTTATTTATCACTATTTAGTTCCGACGCGACACGGGCGCGTCCTGACTCAAATTTCTAAAATTGTCATTTTATTCACTCGTGACATTCAATATAACCAATATTATATATTACTTTGCTCATTAGTAATATTCAACAAATTTTCCATAATTACTAACTCTCGTCACGTTAATAATTATAACATAATTAATTTCTGAATTTTTATTAAATAATTAATTCACATTAAATTGAATAAATCCCCAAATTAATATAGCATAAAAAATACGGGGTATTACATAAATAAAGTGTGTATTTCAAATGTCTAGAAAATAGGACTTTGATATGTAAAAAGGTGTTATATTATATATTATAGGTGTTAAAGTAGCAAGTAAGAATGTTGGGTTAATTGTGATAATTAACAAGTGTTAAAAGTTTCTTATAGTGTTTAAGTGTTAAGTTGGAAACGTAATAACCATTTTTGAAAAATAACACTTGTTAAAGGACAAAATTTCATGTTTGCCAATAAAAGGGTAAATTGGTAAATTTACTTAAAGTGGAACATTTTTATGAAATAAAAAAGTGTTAAGGAATGGTGTTACATTAAGATGAATAAACTGGTATCAGTCCTTGAACGTAAATGGTTTTGATGTAAAATCAACAATTAAGTGTGAAAGAAAAGGATTTAAAGGAAAGAAATAATATTCAAAGTGTGGCATGACTAAACGGGGCGGTAAAGTCCCTAGTTTTGTCTTCGACTAGTAAAAAGGTAAAAAAAATGGTAAAGTAATGTGGACATTTGTAAAATGTTAAAAACATTAAAGGAACTCGGATGATACGGGGATAATTAAGGAGGGCCTGGAACCCCAGGGTGAAAGATCCAAAACCACTGGCCAGATCATATGGTGGTGTCACCGGAGATGCGGAGCCCATTAAAGTATGCGGTTATTGAAAGATTATGAGAAAAAGATAATGGAATAAGGAACATGTCAAGAAATGGGTTGTGTGGTGAAAATGTATTAAGACAACCTAACTTGAATGAATTAATAAATATTTCGGTAAAGGTAAAATGGACAAATGTGAAATTTGATTAATGTCCTTAAAGTGAAGAAAAGATAAAGTAAGTGAGTAAATGGGTGGTTAAGAAACTTAAGAAGTTTAACCCATTTTTAGATCAAGGGTGTGTTGTGAAAGCCTTTCAAAGGCTAAATAAGTATTATATGACACGGTGTTCGCGTGTTTTCAAAGGGTGATTTTCAATGAAAATACTAATGTGGATTAGTTAAAATAAAAGGCTATTTCAGTAAAGAAATGAATTTCAGTCAAATCAAGTATAGTTGTTTCAAGTATTTAACCGCGTGTGTTAAATAAAGGGGTAAATGTTAATTGAGAAAAACGAAGTTTATAAATTTAAGGTGAATTAATCGGGATGAATTGTAATACCCCGTAATTTTGAGGGATTTATTTATGAATATGGTATATAATTTTAATAATATTATTATTTTATTAATTGAGATATTGATATTATATTTATTTTTATTTGAAATAAATTGAATATTTAAATTCAAATTTAATTGGCTTTTGGACATTTTGTAATGGTTTAAATATGTAAAGTTGACAATTTTGAACTAAAAGGCAATATAGTAATATGTTTTAGCTTAGTCTCCAAGTTAGGGTTTGAGAGAGGGACTATATAAGGAATATTATGGTTGATTACACGGAAAGGGAGATGAATACGAGAGGCAAAGAAATCCAAAGAGGCAAAACCGAGTAGAATGAGAAGAGCCAATTTGAAATGTTTAGATCTTCTTTTTGAGTGCATTCGAATGAGATTTGAGAAAAATCCAAAGCACAAACCTGACTCAATTTTTCGTGTAGAATCCAAATTTTAAGTTGAATTGGCAATTCGAATAATTTTTAAAGCTGATTTTTTTGAGTTTTTAAAATAAGACTATTTGGGGTTATCTCGTGTTGGGGCTAGAACGTAATTTGATTATTTTCGAGAGAGGAACGTGATGGTACGATCATATTTTGAGGTTGAATTTATGTGGAAATTCATGCGATGATTTTTTAAGGTATGGAATTTTACACAATATGCTCCTTTAAATCTCGCGAGAGTTATTCCGTTGATTTCATATTTAATTGAACTCATATTTGAATTGTTAAATTCTTTGAAATCTGGAGAAATAATTGTTGAATTATTTTGATTCATGTGGCATCATTATATTATTATTGAGCACGTTGTCATGGGATTTTAATATGGCACGGAGGTTGGGCAGTCGTCAAAATTCCTGCTTGCTGGGGCTATGACTTGATAAAGAATATGCGAATGGGATGAGGCCTGGTGACCCGGTTAATGTGTTGTTGAGAAATTTATTGATAAATTCTTTTAGATTTGCATTTTATTTGAATATTAATACTCGTGTTGTTAATCTTTATTCATTGTTAATATATTTGTTGAGCATCTTTCTTGTCGTATTATGTACTTCCCCATATTTTTTTTTAGTTGCCAGGTTAGCGTGGATTTGAGCGGTATGGACCAATTGGGATGATTTTATCGTGGATTATTTGGGAAGAATTTTTAATACAAGATGAGAAGACTTGTTTTATTTATTTTGATGTATAGATAATTGGAGATTTACTTTAGTTTTATTTATTCAAGAGAATTTTGTTGTATTAATTTGAAGATTGAGATTAGTGGATTATATTTTATATTGTGGGATCTATTTAGATGCTCTATACATTATTATTTGTGGATTTAGTTAGTTTTATCGTAATAGCATGCCACGTGTCTCTCCGGGCACGTGGGGTGTTACAGATATGTAATACCCCATAATTTTGAGGACTTTATTTATGAGTATGGTATATAATTTTACTAATAGTATAATTTTATTAATCGGGATATTGATATTATATTTATTTTTATTTGAAATGAATCGAATATTTAAATTCAAATTTAATTGGCTTTTGGACATTTTGTAATGGTTTACATATGTAAAGTTCACAATTTTGAACTAAAAAGCAATATAGTAATATGCGTTAGCTTAGTCTCCAAGCTAGGGTTTGAGATAGGGACTATATAAGGAATATTATGGGTGATTATAAGGAAAGGTAGATGAAAAAGAGAGGCCAAAAACGAAATCCAAAGAGGAAAAAACGAGTGGAATGAGAAGAGCCAATTTGGAATGTTTAGATCTTATTTTTGGGTGCATTCGAATGAGATTTGAGAAAAATGCAAGGGACATACTTGACTCAATTTTTTGTGTAAAATCCAAATCTGAAGTTGAATTGGCGATTCAAATAATTTTTGGAGCTAATGTTTCTATGTTTTTAAAATAGGACTATTTGGGGTTATCTCATGTTGGGGGTAGAACGTGATTTGATTATTTTCACGAGAGGAATGTTATGGTACGATCATATTTTGAGGCTGAATTTATTTGGCAATTCATGAAATGATTTTTTAAGGTATGGGGTTTTACACAATATTCTCTTTTAAATCTCGCGAGAGTTATTCCATTGATTTCATGTTTAATTGAACTCATATTTGAATTGTTAAATTCTTTGAAATCTGGAGAAATAATTGTTGAATTATTTTGATTCATGCGGCATCATTATATTGTTGTTCAGCACGTTGTCATGAGATTTTAATATGGCACGGAGGTTGGGCAGCCGCCAAAATTCCTGCTTCCCAGGGCTATGACTTGATAAAGCATATGCAGATGGAGTGAGGCCTGGTGAACCGGTTAATGTGTTATTGAGAAATTTACTGATAAATTCTTTGAGATTTGCATATGATTTGAATATTCGTACTCGTGTGGTTACTCTTTATTCATCATTAATATATTTGTTGAGCATCATTCTTGTCGTATTGTGTACTTCTCCATATATTCTTTTAGTTGGCGGGTTAGCGTGGATTTGAGCGCTGTGGACCAATTGGGATGATTTTTGCGTGGATTATATTGGGAAGAATATTTTTGGAAGATTTGTCTTATTTTATTGTGTTTTATAGAGCATTGGTGATTTATATTATTCCGCGAGACTTGGTTGTATTGAATTTGAAGAATTGATATTAGTGGTTTCGTTTATATTGTGGGATTTTTTAGATGCTCTATACACATTGTTATTATGGAATTAGTTTATTTTTATCGTAGTAGCACGCTGCGTGTCTTTTTTTGGGTGTGCGGGGTGTTACATGAATAAGTTTTTTGAAAGTAAAACAGATTCATTCATTAAGTATATGTATATGTGTGTGTGTGTGTGTGTTTATGTGTGTGTGTATGTCTATATATACACAAGGTAGTTGCATATGCACACAGGTATAACGTGTTAGAGTCTTCTTTATGTCGTCGATTCTATATTGCATTGTTGTATATTTCTCATTGAGCATTCGTCTCACTCTCTCATTTATTACAGCAGGTTTGTTGAGGTTTCTTATTTGGGAGCGTTATACAGGCAATCAATCTCTTTTATTTTACCTTAGTAACTATGTATGCTTGTACTCTGAGGTGCTCCCCATGGATCCCACACGTAGCTTTATTTGAAATTGGAATTGCATGATAAGAAAGTGAAACATTAATTAAAATAAAACTGGAGTAGCAACATTATATAGGTTGTTTCATTGCACTTCACACGTAATGCTCGGGTCAGATCGGGTTGACTACGAGTAATCCATTAATTTGGGCCAGGGCGTTACAATCGTGTCACTATTTCTTGGCCAACCATATTTTTTCTTTGAGTTGTGAAATTCTACGAACGAAGAAAGATTTGTTTCAAGGGAGGAATTTTTCAACTAATAATCTCTTATATTCATTGTACTTAACATTTTCGACAGGAGCTTCTTTGAAATCTCCCAACTGACCGCATTCAGCATCTACATGAGGTTCTTTCAGCAATTCATAACAAACCTGAATAATATTTTCATCCCAAACACCTTGTGCCTCGATGTTTTTTTTTTATTTTTTCCTTAACTTCTTCTACCATTGGGGGATCAATAGTATTCACGAATATAGTTTCACCGTGAAAATACTATATAATATACAATTGATGTATACCATTCCTCCACAAATGTCTTTCTATGTCTTTCAATTTCAGATGAAAGTTATTACTACACTTTGAACATGGATAAGGTTTCATTGTCAACCCTCCCTCATTGTTTTCTTCTGCAAATTTAATAAAATCTTCAATGGTCGTTAATTACATCAAATTGCATTTGTTCTCTTTGGTCACCCAACCTTTGTTAATCAGTCCAGATATTCTAAAATACAAGATAAATAAAAAGCTTAAATGCACATTAACACAAGTTGCATATGTAATCTTCGTTAATGGATGGTGTCTATACATGGCAACTGATTATACCATGAATTATGCTAAATTCATGATTTCAAAATTTTAAACACATTTTTTATGAATAAAATGACAAATTGAGCATATTCATCATATCAAGTAACTAAAAGACATATTCCATCGTGATTTCTATTTGTAACTAATGTGATCCTTCATGGGGTTTATTTTAATTTACCATAAAACATAATATGTGTATCGCAATAAGTGCATTAGGAAAAACTAAATATTAATCAAATTAAGATAAAATGATAAGAAAATGACTCTCCTTTGTAAGATACGAACTTATAATTGTTCGTTTTATTTTTATTTGACTTATCCCATTACACCCCACTGCATGATCAAAGATCGTTCGTCCCAAAAATATCCGAGAAGAGTTAAGAGATGGTATGGTAACGGTTTAAAGTTTTAGGGTTGTTTTTAACATAGTTTACATTAAAAAGTTTTCAAAATATTTTAAAATGATTTTTATATGTTTTTTGAAATTTTTGTGAGTTCGTTAGAACGAAGTGAAATTCCATTTAAATGAGTTTCTAAAGGACGTTATAATGAGGTTTCCACATTCGAACGAGATCTGAAGCGTCATCTTTTTTGTCAGCTCTAGAATGTCATTCAAAGTATCTTTAGAAGCCCTTCAACTAGATCATGTACTTTTTTGAACGAGGTGATAGTTCTCTCAAACGACCATGCTTTTTTTAAATATTTTCTAATCTTTAATCCATATCACTTTGCAACAACATTCCCTATAAATATAGACGTGGGATTAGATTTCTATTCAAGACTTTTTAGAGTTTGGTTTGTTATTAAATTCTATAATTTTTTTATCTAAAACCTTTGGATCTTTTAGAATCACTTTGCCAAACCAAGAACAACAAAATCTAAGGTTCTAATCCCTTGTAAAGAACTTCTGTACTGCTAATTTGTGCATTCGAGGATCTACGACTGAAGAAAATTAGAATTGCATATTCCAAAGGCTAATTGGTGGATACCGAGGCAAGAGATTCTTGTTGTGGATGATGTGGGATTATATCACTATCTGTTGAAGATTCGAAGACTGTTGTGTATTATACTCAGTGGATGTCTATGTAGTCTGTAAATCATTACATGCTATATTATCTTTAATAATGTTGAATATAAGTTTTGCTCGAAAGGTATTTTACCTCTATTTCTTCTTCTTCCTATTTGGTTTGGTGATTGAGTTTGATTTTGGCTTTACACGATATTGCAATTTCACTTTAAATTAAATCAAGATAAGATGAGTAAAAAGTGAATCTTTGTGTGTAACCTAATATACAAGTGAATCCGTATAGCCCTAAAATTTTCAAATTGGTATAGGAGCCGATTACACTAATTTATTGTGTGATGAATATATGGATAATTTATATAATAGGCTCCTTATTTTTTATGTGTCAAATTATGCATATTGAAAATCTCGAATGAGGTCGACATTGAATTTGATTAATGAAAGAGTCTGGATTGTTTGTGAAAAAGGGAGGCCACCACCCACTATGACTAACAACGATGTTGTAAGTCTTAAAATGTCACTTCTTGGGCGGGTGATGATTTCAAATGGAGAAATTATAATTCACAAGGCTTAATTGCCCTTTTTTGTCCAGTCACATTTGACTAATTTTATCACGTTATGACGTGTACCACTCTAAGGAAGCGTGGAATATCCTCCATCTCATTCACGAGGGTACCAATGTTGTGAAAGATTTTAAGCTACAAAATCTCACCACATAGTTTGAGAACCTTATTATGGTATCATCTGAGACTTTTAATGAGTTTAATGCACGTTTGTCTTATATAGTGAATTCTAATTTCCATTTAGGCGAGAGAAATCTTGAGACGAGAGTCATGAAAAAGATTTCAAGATCCTTTAGATCCTAGTGTATCCCTAAATTCACGATCCTAAATTCTCTGGGAATTTTAGATGTGATTAGGTTAAAAGAACTCGTATGAGCCCTTCAAACTTATGAAACCGATATGTTCCCCATAATTGTAAAGAAAAATAAAATAGGGATATCTTTGAAAGCCCAGCCTAAGAAGAAAAAGGAAAAGGTTTTTTATTGTGAGTTTGAGTTTGATTTTGAGTTTAAATATCTTGCCTTGTTTGTGAAAATTTTAAAAAAGTTTTCTCAAATTTAAAAAATAAAATTCTTTCAAAGAAAATGAAAGTTTTGAGAAAAATAAAAATGGTAATGAGGACAAGAACATTTCTAATAATGGCCAAGTGAGATGTTTTGAATGCGAGGTAAAAGGATAAAAAGACCACAAGTTTCCCACCAGGCTAAAATGATAGGGCAACAAAAAAGCTATATATTAATCCACTCTTAGAGATAATGACGTCGGGTCGATGGATTACGGGGATAAGTCACCACATGAACCTTTCTTTACATTCATAGCGAGTCATGTTTGTAGTTCTAGTTCAGCCCATGACATTGAGGACATTTCTAAACGTGATATCCTTAAAAAAATTTCGAACAGTGAGAGAGAGAGAGAGAGAGAGAGAGAGAGAGAGAGAGAGAGAGAGAGAGAGAGGGGAGTGATGATGAGAATTTGAGTGAGGGATAAGGTGGACTTCAATGCACCTACCGTGAACTTTACAAATAATATTTGAGAACTAAAAATAAAACAAAAATTGACTCGTATGTTGCTTGATTTAGAGAAGGAGGTGAAAGTTTTACAAGAGAGTGAGGCTTTGTCAAGTTAACTCAAGAAGTTAAAAGTTTCTTTATGTGAGCAATTGATTGTGGTTTTTAGGGGAAAGACTGAATTAACCAACATTGTGGCTAGTCTTATGAGATATCTTTAAGCTTCATGGAAGACTCGTGAGAATCATAAAGTGCGTGTATCCTAACTCGAGAAAGATCTCAAACATGCTCGGGAGGTAAAGGTCACTTTAGAGGAAACGTCTAAGAAGAATGGAGAGATATTCCTCACTCATGCTTTAGGTCTCAACGAGAGGCAATGTATAGATTACGACGGTACATCCACTTCCAATGTTGCACCCGAACTGGTTCTCGAGTTTGTGATGGATCTTTATATCCCTCATCCTAACCTACCAATCAGACCTAACCCACCAAGGAGAGCGTGTACTAGGAATTTTGACCAAGGTATACCCAAGACTATTTATGTTTGTTCCCACTGCAAACAAGGAGGTAACTTAGGGTGTTTAATTTTCAGATAGGGAGAGTTCCACACTCGCATGTTCCTCGATATGCTTCCACACAAGTTCACACATGTGCTCTTGCACATGTTCCCACACATGATTCCACACATTCTCCTCCAAGAGACCATAGAGATTTTGAGATTTTTTTAGAGAAAGTGGAATTTTCAATCAAAACTTCTCAAAGTTTGGTCGAGGAATCTCAAAGAATGTCTACTCCTTTGAAGAACTCCTCTCGAACTAATGATTGATGTTATGACTTTTATCTAGTATAAGGTGATTATCATGTTGATATCTTTTGTCCCTATTACTAGTTTGTATTTCTATATATTCTTATGTTTATACATGTTTATGCCTTTCTATATATTTTGAAAAATCAAAATAGACTTTTAGTTTTTAGAAAACATTTGAAAAATTGCAAAAGGATTTTATTTTGGTAAACTTTTTGAAAAAAAAAATAAAAAGTTTTTTGTATTTTGTTTTTTCACTATATATGGATGTTCATGTAAGTTATTCGGATTACAACTCCATTTTATCCATTCATGTGACCTTTTCATGGCTTTTTGATACATAACTTCGTCTCTTTAGTTATTCCTTGATGTTGAATTTATTCATATTAGACTCTTTATCACCATTATTACACACTTGCACATACTTTTTGAACTTTATACCAGCGTCTCATATGTTGAATACTGTGTTTTAATCCAAATAGTGTTTAATAATGAACCAAATGTACTAGAGATAAGTTGTGCTTAAAAGAACCATTGCCTAGATTTCGTTTCTTGAATTTGTTTATGTTATGTAGTGGATAGGGGCTACGAAAGAGAAAATCCTCTTTGCATTAAAAGACACCATTTACAAAAGAGTCTAAAAGATTAACGACATATAAAAACAAAAGTTCCAAAGACATTTTTATTTCAGTTATGCTTCGCTAGGCATGAGCATTATAATATCTTCAAAACTTTGGGAGTGAATTCGTAAATATGTGATATTTTGATGGTGTTATAAAATACAAGATCAATGAGTTTGTACAATCAAATCTATTAAAAAATAATAAATAGTTTGGAATTGTTGTTTTGAGAAACATATAAATTCATGATATTTTGCATAAGTCAAGTCAGTTTCATCTTGTTCAACATTCTTACACCAAGGTGTGAATTGAGTTATTTGTTTAGAAGTATATCATTGACTTTGTACGCCTTTGTTATGAATGCCTAAGTTGATTTTCCTTTGGAATCTGTTCACACAATTACATTCCACTTTCATAATTTGATTATTTTTGTGTTATTTCATGGTGTTATGTATTTTGAAACTAAATGTATTTTTTATACATATACTGTTTATACTTAACATATTGAAAATTTTCAAAAATAGTTGCTTGCTTCTTTGAAATTTCATTGCATGCTTAGTTTCTTAACCCTTTTCTATTAAGGATAAAAAGGGGGAGAACAAACTGAGGGGGAGTTTATTTATTTTGTAAACTCGTATGCATCACAGTATTCCTTTTATATCATGTTTGTAGGTCATTTCTCATTGATGATAATTTCATAGACCACGCGAGATGAAGACTTTTCAGTTGAAGACTTATACTTTTATGCGTTTTCATTTCTTTGTTAGGGAGGGAATTAGTTGTATTAGTCTTAGGGGTCAATTTGGCTTCGATTTATATTTTATACTGGAACAGTCAAAGGGGAAGATTTGTAAGAGAAAAAAATTATAATTTCTCATTTTATTATTATTTGGCTTATTTCGTTACACCCCATTACACCTTCATGACCATTATCAAGTTTTTGAAAAGAAGACTAGTTGGTGACAATTTCAAGATTGAATATCATTCGTCACAACTTTATCCGAGAAGAGTTATGAAGTGGTTTGGTAAAGCTTTAAAGTTTCAAGACTATTTTTTGAAAGAGTTTGCATTTAAAAATTTTGAAAATATTTTATAATGACTTTTAAAAGTTTTTAAAAATTTTTGTAAGTTCTTTAAAACCACTTGAAATGTAGTTTGAATGAGTTCCTGAAGGTCGTTAGAATGAGATTCCCATGTTGGAATGACATCTAAAGCGTCGCCTTTTTCATCAGCTCTCAAATGTCATTTGAATTATCATTGCAAGCTGATCGAAGGAGATTAGTTATTTCGCACAGTTCTTTCGAACGAGTACATTTTTTTAAATAAACATTTTCTAATCTTTAATCCCTATCACTTTGCAACCACTTTCCTTGTAAATAGAGATATGAGATTAGACTTTTCTCCACGCTTTTTAGAGTTCTTTTTGTGAACAATCTCTACAATTATTTATCCAAACCTCTTGGATATTTTAGGATAACTTTGATAATCCAAGAATAACAAAATCTGAAGTTCTAATCCCTTGTAGATAATTTTTTACTATTTTTTATTTGTGAAGTTGAGTCCCTAAGACTGAAGAAGACTAAAATTGTTTATTTCAAAGGTTGATTAGTGGATACCGAGGCAAGAGCTATTTGTTATGGGTGGTGTTGGACTGCATCATTGTCTGTTTAAGATTCGAAGACTCTTGTGCATTATACTTAGTGGATCACTAAGTAGTTTCTAAGTCATTCTGTGTCTGTCTTATCTTTAACATTGTTGAACATAGGTTTTGCCTGAAAGGGAATTTTCCTCTATTTCTTCTTCATCCTTTTTTATTTGGTGATTGAGTTTGATTTTGGCTTTACATGATATAACATGTTCAGTTTAAATTAAATCAAGATAAAAAGTGAATCTTTGTGTGTGACCTAATATATATGTGATTCCATATATACCCAATGTTTTCATTCTCCTAACGTCTCAACCTAAAATAAGAACTTATACTAAAGTCCATATTTTTAGAACCAAATATATATCGACAATTGTGGTTAATAAATACAAACACAATATAACTATTTTCATTCATAAAGTATCAATCTTAAATTTTCACTTTGTCACTAACATTATCTACCATAAGTTACAACATATAATTCCTAAGCAATAAATTTTGGACTACGCATAATACATTATTATTAGCTAGAGACTTTTTTGCTAAACAATATGAATTAAACTAATCTATATTATTAGTGGTCATAATATTAACATAATAAACAATGGTTGTATGCTTTCAAATTAAAAAGTAAAACTCCTAATCTAGAAAAAGTAATTTGAACAATTAAACATATTTATATAGATATATAGACATTGATTTATAGGAATACGGTAATGAAGTAGAATGAAAGATCGAAAAATAAAATCCCTAATTTAACACTAAAATAAACCAACAAAACAAGGTCCCGACATTAAACAATTAATCCCCACCGAAAAGCACAATTCCTATCACATTCACTATCCAAACTAAAAAAAAATGTAATAATAATGAGAATCTTACAAGAGATAAAATAAAAATTGTTATAGTTCTATAAGACTATCCTTAAAAACATTTTTACAATAATATAATCATAGGACCCGTACTGAAGGGTAACCCATACTTATAGATTTAAGATTAGCTGTTAAATTAACCCAATATTTTATTTCTCATGTATCTTTGAGGCATCGAAATTTTCAATTTACATACATCATGATATATGGAAGTAGCTCAAACTAATGAAACCAAATACTTTATCAGACTACAAAGGTAAACAAACTAAAAATATAATATAAGAAAAAAAACAAGACTTGGATCTTTGTCTATTAAAAACGAAGGTTTCAATGAGGGTTTCATTTTTTATTTCAACAGTTGATCGTGAATTATTTTTTATGTGCATGAGAGGGAGAGAGGAGAGAGAGATTAAAGGTATAGAGAGATACATGAGAGAGTTAAAGGGGGGGACCTGCCCGACTCTCCAACTTTTTTTTCCTTTAATGACTTTTGTATAGAATTCAAATATGTTTGCGATGGTTTTTGCATATTTATAATGAATTTTGTCCATTACAAATGTGTAATGGGAAAAATCCATTACAAATGAAAAACATATGTTACAATTTCCCTGATTTGGTGTAGTGGATGGACCAAATGGTGTGGAAACATCCATCACTTCATCAATTGGCTTGTCATCCTTAGTTCTCTCTGAAGAAGTTATTGATATGGTCTGAAACCACGCGTTAGATGGTATGCCTTGCAAACAACTTCTTTTTACGCTAATGAGTTACATTAGTAGGAAGAACCTTCTCTAATTTCTCCACTTGAGCAACTTTTCTATTGACAATTTAAGGAAACACAAAATATTCATTTAGGTGGTGTCTCTCCAAACGAGCTAAAGCATCATATGTATTAATGGGAATTGATTCCATCCTTGTTAGAACATCAAATACCAAGTTAGTTATATCCTTCAGAGTTGGATTATGTGGAAGAACACCAAGCTTAAAGGAACCTTTGGTGGCCTTGGACTTTTTGGTAGGTTTAGGGAATCTTCACCCTTAGATTAACATGCACCTGAAGCAACTTTTATTTTCCTTCCACCAATAGTAAAGGAGTCTTTATTCTTCTCTTTGGACAACACATGAGAAACCTCAACAGTTGTTGTAAGGGGAGGAAACTCCTTGCGATAAAGTCTCTCTGTAAGACTTAAAGGAATTTTCATTTCTTTGATAGCTATCTTCTTCATCCTAATTTTAAGAGGAACAAACATCTCTATAGGAGGGTAAGTAGTCTCATTTTTACAAAGTCCTCAAAGACTTTGAGTTGCGTCGGACAATGATGGCAATACAATCCCAATAAAGTGCCTTTTATGTTGTGCTCATCATTACGGACCAAGTTTTGATGTTCTGCATAAAGAATGACCATGTTTCTCTTTGTGAAGTCAAATTTGGAAGATAATAATAATTCATCTACCCTATTTGATCCATATATAGGTTTGGGTATTCCTAGGTTGTAGATAAATTATCGAGCACACCTATGAGGCTCCTAACCTCCCACTTAGTGTGACTTGGAAGATGATTAGGGGAACATAAGAACCATAATTAGCGATGGATCTTCTTCGATAGCTTTCTCGCCTTTAAGAAGAAGTCTCGCCTATGAAGCTTCCTTTTTGAAGAATGACCAAGTTTAAGCATTGGCTTCTCCAATATATGGACAAAACTCAAAGCATATAATATCATAAATTAAAGGCAAGAATGGTTTTTTTTCTTTGCTTCTTATGCCACTGCATTATAAGTGGACGTTTTAGAGGAAGGATACTTATGGGTTGAGCTTTCGGAGCAAGAGTGAGGAACCATATGGAGAAGAATCCCATCAAAATAATGGTGTTTGAAAAATTAGACACACTAAAATGGCTGACTGAGTGCATCATATAAAGATAGCACCTGTCCAACCACGTAAATAATGACGCAAGAGTAATAACTTCCCGAGGAATGTTAAAAAAGAGATCCAATCTGATAATTGTTTTTGACAAAATCCCTACCATATTGGTCGTTGGGTTTTCTATAGATGAAACAAAATGAGAGCACGAAAATGATATATGCACCTACTTCGGAGGTATTACCATAACCTTTATTAAAAGGAAAATTTATTTTAAATCCCTAGTCTTTCGGCTCCCAAGTGAGCTTCACATTTGGAATTTAGAAATACTTAATGTATTGTCCAAAAGTGGCCTTTGTAGAATCACATATGGACTCGCAATTAAGCTAGCCTAGCTGAACATGTTCCTTGTCTTTAGTTTCATCCATTGGTGGGGAATCATAAATAAAATAAAGACATGTCTCCAAGGTCGAAACTCACACACATCTTTATGCGTGATGGTGAATTCTCCCCAAGCTGCTAGAATGTGTGGGATACGATACTCCAACATGAGATCAAAAGATGAAGGTCAAGATTGTTCCTCAACAAAGTGAAATCTCCAAAGAAGCGGGTTGTACATCTAAGGACAGCCTTGAGTAGAAAATCCTTACATGTGTTATATATATGGTTCAACTAGGTAGAATATCCATCATGAGAGCCAGTTACTCCCTCAAATTCAATATGGGAATAAGGGAAATCTCCTGCCTAAACCTCATAATGGAAAAAGAAGACAAATATCCCCCTTGGGTGTGGCCAAGCGGCTTATCCGCCACTATGGTTGGTTCATACACACCCTCAATAGTGTATTTGAAATTCTTAACCCTCTCAACAAATTTATCATTTTTCCTAAAAGGGGAAGGATGATGATAGAGACTGTACATAGCTTGGCACTCAACTAACTCAGCATCAACATCCTTCTAGGATTTCTTGTCGAAAACCATGTTGGTTTTTCTTGAAGAGGCAATAACAATGGTAAGGGTTTTTAGCGATAAAAAGGGAATGAAAATAATATAGAAACGATGTTCACAAAAAGTGATAAGTGAAAATGCGTTTAAATAGGGGGTTTAGGCAAGTTTTAGGTAACAAAGAATAATTTTTGTCTCTAAATCTTTGATATCTCAGAGTTATTTAACAGTAGAATTTATAAGAAATTTGAAATGATGAACTGAAAGATTATTTAAAAGGTTGGGAAAATAAGTCGCTGTGGATGCTTGACAGTTCATTGTCGGACACAAAATTTGAAAACTGGGGGAAAAAAGATAGTTGCGTGAACCAACGAAGCTCAGAGTTCAGCCCAGGTTAGCACGTGTCAAAAAGTGAAGTTGGCAGGTGATGGGACATTGAGTATTAATCTATATGTGCTAAAAAATTACATATCAACTAACCTAGAGGTGAATGTGTATGAATAGGTTAGTTAGAAAACTTAATCAATTTTTCATGAGTTTAAAATTATTTCTACAAACTCAAATTCCTAACACTTGATTTGATTTTAAATCTTCTGAAAAATTATTTGAACACATACGAAAGCTTGAATTAAGTCAATCTACATAAACAAACCTATATCTATAACACCTACGAGATAATCAAGCAAATCTCAAGATATATCAAGAAAAGCTCTCTATATATACTAAACTACGTGAGGTGTGTGAAATTAATTAAGTAAATATAAAATCAAAATACACATGAGACAAATTTTATGAGGAAAACCCCCCACCTATGGGTACATAACCTCGATGCACTCCAATTTCGATTTCTACTTGAAAATAATTTTATACAAAGAAATGTGGTACCTCTCACTCATGCACTCACGAGTAATTACCCATGAGCTTGGAACTTTACCCCATAAATGAATATAAATCCCATTCCAGCTCCACTAAATAAATGATGAACTCCAATCATTTGCTTGGAATCACGCCATGCTATAAAACCTCTAATGAATCAAATCACCTCCAATTTTAAATCGCGAAGTACTTGATTGTAGATATTCACCAATGAAATGATTTGAATTACAAAGGCTAGTGTGTGACCAAATCCATGTTATAAAAAGTCCACTCAGAAAGTCATTAGATCATAGGTAGTGATCTAACTCTCACCAAAAAGGAGGGAACAAGTGAAAATGGTTTGGAGAAAAAATATAATGCTCTCTACCTCAAAATATTTCTCAAATAAGTGTTATAGAAATGAGGTATTCAGATCTCTCTTAAATGATAATGGAACTTAGCTATTTATAGATATTTTAAAAATCTGGCCATTCCATGCGAATGGTTAGATTCAACCATTCGGACAATACTGTCCATAATGGATTTCGACCATTGGCCATGCACACAACCTCAAAAAGAAGTCGTTAGAACGGAGCCGTGCGCATGCCCACAAAAATTGGTTGTGCAAACGGTCCTATTCAAAAGACCATTCAAATAGTTTCAATAAAAAATAAAACTTTATCCAAATTCCAAAATGTTTAAAAACATTTAAAAAAACTATGAGATTTTTAGAAAAGTCATTTGAATCCCTTTTTTTCAAACATTGGCACATTTTGAAAACAAGAGCAATTTAAAGATCATTTTAAAAAAAACATGTAGGTGTGTGATTAGCCTTGTAATAACAATATCATGTAAAATAATACATCTTCAATATTTAATTGAAAATGTGTCTATGGAATTTGTCAATTTGAGTGGCGGTGCTTGATCTTCAATCTTTATCTTCTGGGTTCATATAATCTAGTCTAGATCGTGCCTCACTTAATATGAATCAAGCCGATTTGAATTGATTGGCTCGACGAGCCAATGTTTTATCACAAGAATATAGCCAATTATATATTTATAGGTCATTTTACATTTACAATATCCCTCTTTAGCTATTCCATGAAAAAACCCCAAAACGAAAAATATCTTATTAACTCCTAAAAGATAAACATCCACTAGCCAAATAGTGAATGTAGTGGGAAGTAATGTACATAATACATAAGACCTAACAACAATCTAAAAATCCTATCGAAACATAGGCTGGAGTCAGAATCAACAATACTATGCTTGAAATCACACAAAATAATAAAAGATCACGCAGACAAGCATGCACAAAAAGACAATCGCCTTGCTTGGTAATACTCCGATAAGTATCAAAAGACATAGATATGATAAAGAACATGTGAAAATGTGAATCTAAATCAAATCCATATACTAAATGATATCAAAGTTAACTCATCCAAATGATAACATGTAAAAGGGAAGCTCAAAAAATAAACTCCCCTTATCATGGATAACATTTTCTCCAATTTACTAATTGAGAGTAAAATTTATAAAGAAATTTAACTCCTCCTTAATCCAAAGTGAATAAGGTTTTTCTCCCCCTTTTTGATACAAAAAAGTCACAGATAAGGTGAAATCATAAATAAGGGGTGTTGATACCAAAATTAATATGCTGACGTGGATGAATCACTAAAAGACACGTGTCGATCTATATGGCACATACAAATATTTCTACAACGAGGAACTCTACTTCCCCGAGCAAGTCAGATACTCCGAGGAACTTCACTGCTCTGAGGAACTCCATTGCTCCGAGGAACTTCTGAATGACGAGC
The DNA here is from genome assembly GCA_949130495.1 of Sambucus nigra. Lineage (NCBI taxonomy): Eukaryota > Viridiplantae > Streptophyta > Magnoliopsida > Dipsacales > Adoxaceae > Sambucus > Sambucus nigra. The sequence continues at coordinate 272,435,997 of OX422221.1, read as the reverse complement.
AACTAAGGTGGTCCGAGCTGCATCTCGACCACAGCATTAATTTCCAGATAATCAACAGTTCGACTATTCATTGAATGCTTATCATACAGATGTATACGCTTACAGGGAATTAATTGTTTACCCTTTCACATGTACAACCTAAGGGCTATAAATACATTCTATCATCCTCATTCAAGGGGACCGAAATTTCTTGATAGAACCACATATCGAGAATTCCTAACATTCGGCAATAACAGAAACAGTGGACGTAGGCCATTCTTATAAGGCTGAACCACTTTAAAAATTATTTGTTTCATTTAAATTTATCTGTGATTAAATAATTAGAAGCAATCTAATTTTTTACATCAACAGATTGGCGCCGTCTGTGGGAATCGACTGTTGTTATCGTTTTTCACCAAAATTCATTCATAATCAATGGCTGATAATCCTGAATCCAGCAATCGAAATGCTGGAAATCCTCCAAATCCCTCTGCACCTTCAACCGTTCCAGATCTGGCTGGAATAATGACAAATCTGGTCCAGGGTCAGACCTCCATGCAAGAAACCATGCGGCAACTCATACAAACCCTTCATGGCGGTGCTCCTGCTCATTCAGGATAAAGAAGTGGTCAAAGGCAAACCCATTTACGCTCTTCACGATCCAGGCGTACTGATTCATATCATAATGAGGAATCTGATGATTTTTCTTATCAACATGGGCGAACTTCGTCAATAAGGGACACATATACTGAACAACGTATCACTCCCTCTCCAGAGAGGACCAGTGCCCTGGAAATATTGAGCAGGGTGTCTCCTTTCAGTCGATTAGGCCCGAGGAAGAATAGGAGTCCACCTAAGGCCATGTCAAGGAGTTTTCGACAACCATCAGATCTAAGAGAAGGATCAGCGCAATCACGACCAGGTGCTCGTCAAGATAGATCTCAGGATGCCACATCAGCTCGATCAATTGCTCGAACCAATAGGCCCGAGGAAGGAAACGACGCGTGGAAAGGATCTATTCAAAGATTGGAGGATAGATTGGGAGAAATGGCTAAGGCGAGGAACCCACTACAACGGACCTTTATTCAAGGGACACCTTTTGTCCAGGCCATTGTGGATTTTCCTACATTGTCAAAGTTTAAAGCACCTGTGGTGACCCCCAAATATGATAAAAGACAGATCATGTTCTTCATATAGAGCAATATCAAGCTGTCGTCGACATATATGTTGTTCCCGACGAGATGAGATGCAGAGCCTTCTCGGGAACTCTTACTGGATCTGCCCAGATATGGTACAACAATCTTCCTCGGGGTAAGATTTCAACTTTCTTTCAACTGGCCGAGTTGTTCATTGGGAATTTCTATTTTGGAGCAAAGCCAGTAAAACGAGTAGCACATTTGTTAAGCGTTAGACAAAAAGCTGGTGAGAGTACTAGAGACTACATAACTCGTTTCAATAACGAGAAGCTAGAAGTCATAGATTATGAAGATAAGACAGCAATCACCGCCTTGATGAGTGGATTGTTGCCAAATAAGTTATATTACACTTTGGCTAAAGATCCACCTACAACTATGTCAGAGTTGATGGCAAAAGCGGCCAAAATCATGAATGTCGAGGAGGTTATGACTGCGAAGAAGAATATGGATAAAGAAACCAAGGTGGAAGTCGACAAAGCTAAGAAGAAAGAGCATAAGGGCAATGGTGGTGACAAACAATCCAAAAATAAGTCGTCATGGGAAGTCTTGAAGAAGTTTGATAATTATACTCCTCTGAAAATGGGTATTAACCATGTCTTGGAAGAAATTAAGAATAACGAGGAGTTAAAACGGCCAAAGAGAATGAAGGCAGACCCTGATAGAAGGAATAGGGAAAAATATTGCGAGTTTCACAAAGATCATGGCCATATGACTAAAAACTGCATAGCCCTCCAGAATGAGATTGAAACACTCATTAGACGAGGAAAATTGTCAAAGTATGTTGATCGTAGAAATGAAATAGGAAATGAACACCGAGCAAGATAAAGGTCTAGATCTCCTCGTCGGGCAGAGGAGAACAGGAAAAGAGATCATGAAGATGATACAGAGGATGACCCCGATCTTCCCAAAAGGCCAAGGTAACCAGAACGCGAGGTATTTTCAATACATTTTGGGTCATTTGATTGTAATGTTATTACAGGTGGAGATGCAGGAGGAGGAGATCTTACTGCAGAAAGAAAAGCTTACCTCTGTGAGGCTCAAGCTTGTTCATATATTCAACGGATAAATTTGGCTGAGGAGGATCGCCCAAGAAAGGTAAACAAAGAGAAGCTGGTCATTGGTTTTTCGAAAAATGACCTCGCAGGTGTTCTATACCCTCACGATGACCCTTTGGTGATCAAAATGAGGATGAAAGAAGTGATGATTTCAAGAGTTCTGGTAGATAATGGTAGTTCGGCAGATATCATGTTCTACTCATGTTTTGACAGTTTAAATTTAAAGTTATCTCAACTGGAGCCTTATCATAGACCTCTAATCGGTTTTGCTGGTGAAAAAGTTTTTCCACTTGAGACGATCAAGTTGGATATATTCATTGGAACATGGCCTGCTTGTCGAACAGAAAGAATACGCTTTTTTGTGATGGACAAGAATGTGCAGTCAGCCTATAACATCATCATGGGAAGAGTAGGTTTGAAGAAATTCGAAGCAGTTCCATCTACAGTACATCAGTTTTTAAAATTCCCCACAAACTTTGGAGTAGGAGTTGTGAAAGGTGATCAAAAAGTAGCTCGGGAATGCTATTATTCATCTGCCGAGCAAGAGGAGCTTGAGGAATCAAGGAAAAAGACTACTACTTATCAAGTGGATGAAGGTACATAAATTGAAACACTGGATCCTAGAGATGATCTCAACTTGTAAAAGGACAGGTGGTGGAAGCTATAGAGAATGTCATTCTGGACGATGAGCACCCTGAATAAACAACTCAAATAGGTTCGTCGTTGGATGCCTCAATAAAACAGGAATTGATAACTTTCCTGAGAAGTAGAAAGAAAACTTTTGCATGGAGTCATGAAGACATGCCAGGGATAGATCCAAACTTCTTATGTCACGAGCTTAATGCGAATAAGGAGATCAAGCCTGTAAAGCAGAGAAGAAGAGTATTTAGTCCCGAGAAGAATCAAGCTATACAAGAGGAGGTCGAGAAACTCCAAAAAGCGCGATTCATTGAAGATGTTAAATATCCAGACTGGTTAGCAAATGTGGTGATGGTAAAGAAGAAAAACAATAAATGGAGAATGCGTGTTGATTTCACCGATCTCAACAAGGCATGCCCAAAGGATCATTTCCCATTGCCCCGAATTGATCAACTAGTGGATGCTACCTCGGGACATGAGCTACTCAGCTTCATGGATGCTTACTCTAGTTATAACCAGATCAAGATGAAACCTGAAGACAGGGAAAGTACTTCTTTCATTACCCCTAGGGGAACTTATTGTTATAATGTTATGCCTTTTGGTTTGAAAAATTACAGGTGCGACATACCAGCGGCTGATGAACAAGGTCTTTGCCGAATAAATCAGTTGCAACATGGAAGTCTATGTCGATGATATGATGACAAAAAGCAAGAGAGTTGCCGATCATCTAGTTGACTTAGGTCATACCTTTGATCAACTGGATAAATATCAAATGAAGCTGAACCCAACGAAGTGCATATTTGGAGTACGAGAAGGAATGTTCCTCGGGTACATCGTCAATCAGCGAGGCATTGAAGCAAATCCAGAAAAGATCAAAGCTCTTTTAGGGCTGCGATCTCCAACGACGAAGAAAGAAGTACAAAGCCTTACAGGACGAGTTGCAGCGCTCAATAAATTTGTATCCCGAGCAACTGATAGATGCCTCCCATTCTTCAAAACACTCCGAAAAACTTTCGAGTGGAATGATGAATGTGAGAAGGCCTTTCAAGACTTGAAGAAGTATTTGGGAGCACCTCCACTGTTGTCCAGGCCAGTAATGGGAGAAAAATTGTACTTTACCTGGCAGTATCAGAGAATGCAGTTAGCTCGGCATTGATCAGAATGGAGAATGGAATCTAGAAGCCAATTTATTACACAAGTAAGGCTTTTCGAGGTGCAAAGATCATGTATCCAAAGCTGAAAAAATTGGCACTGGCACTAATTGAGGCAAGCAGGAGAATGAGGCCATATTTCTAGGCCCATACCATAGTCATATATACCCACATGCCATTGAGACAAGCCCTTCATAAGCCAAAAAAATCAGGGAGATTGATGTACTGGGCAATAGAGCTCGGCGAATATGATATAATTTATGAACCTAGGTCATCGCTTAAAGGGCAAGCAATAGAAGATTTCATAGCAGAATTTACCTATCCTGATACCCCCGAGGAGCAAAAGCAGCTCGCCGATCAACCTGTGGATGTTACAGGATTAACAAACACTGGCTCAGACCAACTTAGTTTGGTAAAAGGGAAAGTGGATGTGACAGACACTGGCTCAGACCAACTTAGTTTGGTAAAAGGGCAAGTGGATGTAACAGGATCATCAAATTCGAGCTCAGACCAACCTAGGTTGGTAAAAGGGCAAGAAGAGATGGTCGATGAAGAACAAGAAAAATCAAGGGATGGTGAAAAGAAACAACAAATATTTCACCGAGGAACTCTGTCAGATCAGAAATTAAAAGACGAGTTGCCTATATGGAAGTTGTATGTAGATGGCTCATCTTGTACCACAAGATGTGGAGCAGGAATAGTTTTGAACAGCCCAGACGAAGTCGATATGGAATATGAACTGAGATTTAAATTCAAAGCTTCCAATAATGAGGCTGAGTATGAGGCCATGATAGCAGGTCTTAATTTGGCAAAAACTATGGAAGCACAACAAGTGATGGTCTTCAGTGATTCTCAATTAATTGTGAATCAGATGTTAGGAACATATGCAGCCAAAGGAGAATTAATGATCAAGTATCATACAAAGGTGATGGAGTTGGTATCAGAATTTGTTACCATTCAATTGATCAGAATACCGAGAATGGAGAATGCAAGAGCAGATGCTTTGGCTCGACTAGCATCAGCTACTCGTACCGAGCTACGAAGAACGATACCAATTGAAGTGTTAGAAAGTCGGAGCATAGATGAAGACCTGACGATGAATTTTATCACCCTTGACTTAGGACCATCTTGGATGGATCCCATCAGGGCATATATTGAGGAGGGAGAATTACCAATGGATAAGCTTGCTGCCAAGAAATTGAAGTTTAAAGCTGTTCGGTATGTATTAACTAATGGTGTTTTGTACAGATGAGGAATCATGGCAGGATTGCAAAGATGTGTACATCCCTCCGAGGTGAAAGAATTGATTGAAGAGATCCATGAAGGGTCCTGTAGAGCTCATGTAGTAGGTCGTACTCTTTTACAAAGGGTGATGACACAGGGATACTACTGGCCAACGATGAGGGCAGATTGTATAGCCTATGCTAAGAAATGTGACAAGTGCCAGCGTTTTTCCACCATCCAAAGAACTCCACAAGCATTGTTGACGCCTATCACTTCCCCTTGGTCATTTTCCATGTGGGGGATAGATTTGGTAGGACCATTGCCAACGACCAGGTGAAGGTTTAAATACCTCGTCGTCGCAGTGGATTATTTTACTAAGTGGGTAGAAGCTGAACCTCTCGTCGACATGACTTACGAGAAGGTATATCAATTTGTCTGGAAAAACATCATTTGCAGGTATGGTCTTCCTCATGCATTCATCACCGACCATGGAACGCAATTTGATAATGAGGAATTTGCTGCCTACTGCCATCAGTCCAACATTTTGAAGCTCCATTCAGCACCGGGTCATCCCCAAAGTAATGGACAGACTGAAGTGATGAATAGGACATTGCTAAATGGTTTGAAGAAAAGGCTAAGTGAGGCTAAAGCAAATTGGATTAACGAGCTACAATCAGTACTGTGGGCTTATCGTACTACTCCCCGAGCAGCAACTGGAGAATCACCATATATGCTAGCATTTGGAAGTGAGGTTGTAATACCTGCTGAGTTGGGTCTCCCAACACACAAAGTGCTGAATTTCAATTCCCCAGTCAGCGTCTTAATGAGAAGGTTGAATTTGGACATGCTCGAGGAGGTTAGAGAAGAGGCAGCCATTAGGAATGTCGCTTACCAACAACGAACAGCTCTGTTCTACAATAAAAGGGTGAAGAAATGCGATCTAAAAGAAGGAGATTACGTGCTAAAGAAGGTCATTCAGAAGCACAATAAGTTGGAGGCAAAGTGGCATGGACCATACCGAGTTACAGAAGTTGTTCGACCAGGAACTTACCGAATAGTAACTTTAGAAGGAGAAGAGTTTAAGAATGCATGGAATACTGAACACCTACGCAAGTACTATCAATGATGTAAAATGTAAAGCAGTTCCATCAGTATGAATAAAATGATGATATTTTGCCAGCCTCTCTCCTTTTATTGAAAGTTTTTCGGGGAATACTAGTGCTACACACTACACTGCTCAGCAGTAAAAACGACATTCCTAAAAATGCCAACCTCGGTTGGTTAGGAAACCATACTCCTAAAAATGCCAACTCGTTTTGGTTAGGAGGCAAAAATATCCCTAAAAATGCTAACTCGTTTTGGTTAGGGAACGACATTCCTAAAAATGCCAGCTCCAGTTGGTTAGGAAACCATACTCCTTTGGTTAGGAGGCAAAAACATTCCTAAAAATGCCAGCTCCGGTTGGTTAGGAAATCATACTCCTTTGGTTAGGAGGCAAAAACATTCCTTAAAATGCCAACTCCTGTTGGTTAGGAAGAAAAATATATTTTCCAATAAGTACCAACACTGGAAAAGAAAAATTCACCAAGATATATTGGTAGAGAAGCAAAATATGCCAACCCTTGTTGGTCGGAAACATTTTACAAATATTACCAAGTTAAAAATTTTATTACTTTTGACTTTTAATTAGTCGAGAAGCAAAACATTATTATTTTTGGGTCAACCAAATGATTATTACAAATTTAAGTTAGTCGACAACAAGTTTGAATCAACTACATTTGGTTGGAAAATTACAAAATGTTGTTATCTTTTTAACAGATATACATTCAAGCTAGTCGGCAATCAATTGGTCGACAAAATTACAAAATGTTGTTATCTTTTTAACAGATATACATTCAAGCTAGTCGGCAATCAATTGGTCGACAAAATTATAAAATGTTGTTATCTTTCTAACAGATATACAGTCAAGCTAGTCGACAATCAGTTGGTCGACAAAATACAAAATGTTGTTATCTTTTATACATTCAAGCTAGTCGACAATCAGTTGGTCGACAAAATACAAATGTTGTTATCTTTTTAACAGAGATACATACACAAATGAAAAATATTTTACGACTGCAAGATAATGGCAATCCACATTTGCAAACAAAATTATATGTATTTCATTAAATCCAAAAATGAAGTACAAAAATGAATACATTGATTATGAAATGTATAAACAACTATTACATTAAGAACCCTATTCTATTGGTCTCTTTCCTTGTGCTTTTGAAATAGGCTCCTCGCCAGCAGGAGGATCTTCCAAGCAAAGGGGAGAATTAATGAAGTTAGGGTCTTGAAGCATTCTGATGTTCATGACAGAAGGTGTATCTAGTAGATGCTCGGGACGAGATAATTCTGCCTGTGAATGAAGGTTATAGTCACCAAGGTACCTTGAGATCAAGCACCGAGGAATGGCCCGAGCATGGATCCAACTCATGTCAAGTTTGAAAGGCGGAACTGGTAGATCGAGCAGCCCAGGGGCATGGTAATTCCATAAATAATGACCTTGCTCTAGTTTCAGTACACCCAGAGCATTCAACCATCCCTGTTTATAGCCTTCATTGTTAGCATTCTCAATACGAGCATCCAAGTGACAGAGGGCTTCGTTGTAGCCTGCCATCCAGAATTCACGAGGTTGTTTATGGAATTGGAAAGTTAGTCTCTCTAATTGCTCCTGAAGGTTTCTGGCAAAAATATCCTTATGCTCCAAAGCAGACTTCTGTGTAGCAAGTTGCTCCTCCAGACTTTGGACTTTCTTGGACATTTCAGACAAGGCTTGATTTTTTGCCACCAACTGGAATGCTTGGTTTTCCAATGCTGCTTGAGTACGAGCTTCTTCAATGGTAGGACGAAGAACTCTTGGTCGTCCTAGAGCAGGTGGAGTACCTTGTTCCTCGATAGTACTCAGAGTAACTCTTGCTCTACCCCGAGAACCTCTTCCTCATCCCTGAACAGTAGTAGAAGGGCCAGCTCTTCTCAAAGCCTCTAATTCTTCTAGCAACTTGGCGTTCTCAACTTCTAAAAAGGAGAATCCTTCGTCGGTCGCAGGTACCAAAGCATTTGAAGAGGAAGCAACAGACCTCAACTGTGTTAATTCCTTTTGTAGATTGTTATTCTCTTGCTCCAGCAGCTCAGCGATTTGCCTGTGCTTTTCAACCTCTGTCTTCAACGTTCTCTCTCTCACTTCATAACCAACAAGTACCTTGTCATAGCCTTTCTCAGCACTGAGTTGTTGGTATTTCTTTTCATACCCTTCGTGCAAAAGAGCTGAAGATTCTTTGTACTGCTGCTGAAGTTCATCAAGACTACCTTGTAAGTCTTCAATCATTTCATAATAAGCCACATTATTGGCTACAGCACGATCAAGAAGACATTTCAAGTATTGATAGGCCTCAACTGCCTGTTCTGAAACATCTCGGCCAAGGATATCTATAATTTGTGACTTGTCCAAATCGGTATGGCCAGCTTTAAAATATTCATTGCATTATCTCAGCAGAGTTGTGTCATGAGCAGACAGCAAGTCCATTATGTCCATAAACTAATAAAGAGGAGAGGGCAAGAGTTAATAAGAGTGCAGACAAAGTGTCAACAACATAGATGAACAAAAAAGGAAAATTTTATTACATCATAAGAAGAAGATTACAAAGTTCAGAGTACAGTATGACAAAAGAAAATAAAACAAATACCGAACAACTTCACACCTTTTACTTGTCTCCCAAGACTTTCTCGGGAGGCTGGGACGAGGAGCTCGGTTGCTCGGCGGGAACAAAAAGATGGTCGGCAGGAGCTGGAATTTGTTCAGATGGAACAGGCAAAGATGGAAGCTCCTCGTTGGCTGACTGGATAGGTTGTGGGGAAAGGATTTGATCACCCACAACCATAGAGGACTCCTCGGAGGTAGCTTCGTCCTCCTCTTCATCTTTAATAGTTGGAGGGGGACCAGGAAGGTGTTGTTGAAAAAGTTTAGAGCCCTCATCAACCTTTAATTCTTGCAAGGCAGCGACCCAACCATCTCTAAAGTACTTGAGGCTGCCATACTCCACCTGGGTCATCATTGCCGCAACCCCCTTATTCCATCCTTTGTCCCAGCCAGTGCTGAAGGACTTCTTCACATCCATTTTTCGTTTCATTTTCTCCAAGGAGAGCTTCTCGGATAAAAGATCCTCGGTGGCCTTCAACTTAACTTCCACCTCCGCCTTCTGGCGATTTACCTCTCGCAGAAGGGTTAATTCTTCCTCGGCCGTTTTAAGCTTGTTCTCAAGCTCACCAAAGTTCTTGAGCTTCTCGTCAAGCTTTTTGTTCTCTCCCTCTAAATCCTTCACTTTACTCTCCAACCCCTTGGAGACCTCAGCAAGCTGCACCTTCTCTGCCTCAACCAAAGTCAATTTCTTCTCCCAATCAGCCTTGTCCTCATCATACTTTTGACGGGAATTCTTCAAGGATTGAGTCAAACCTATTAATGCATCCTCTACACTGGACGAGGAGCTAGAAGCCTTGATTGCTTCATCCTTCTTTACAATTGTGTTAAAGCAACTCACCAACTGAGAAAAGGAAATAACGACAAGTCAGTACAGAGATACATGTATTAAGGGAAAGAAAGAAAGTTCAGAATAAGAGAAACTTACTGAAGCAATATGGCGAGTAGCTAGAGATGTAAGCATATCCCGAGGAAGATTCTCTTCAATTCCTTGGACCTCGGGAATGATCTAAGTCTTCACCGAGCTCATAGCAGAGTTCGGGGGAATAATAGTAGGAACACCAACACCACTAACTGGGAGCTGGGAGACGGTTTCAGTCAAATTGACCGAGGAGATTTTCTTCAGCCTCCTCGGTGGTACATTACCAGCTTCAACCAAGGAAGAACTCTTGGTCGAAGATATGGTGATTACTTCCTTGGGAGCATCACTTTTGCTTGAAGCCACTAGGGGCTTCTCGGCAGCCTTCTTGGATGCACCAGAAGGAGCAACATCTACTTTCTTTGTCCTGTCTGGGACATCAGGCTTATTTCTTTTTACCTCTCCAGCAGAGGCATGTTTCTCAGAGATAGCAGGAACTTTTCTTTTGCCCATTTTCTGGCTCAGGGGAATGTGAGATTCTGGAGAAGAGTCCTCAGGAGCTGGTGCTGGTTCAGTAATGCTGATCACAGGGCGAGCAGTAAAAGAGGATGTGTAGCTCTTATACTGCAACAAATATGAAGCAGACCTAATGTGCTCGACTGCAACTTTCTGATGCAAGCCCCAGATAAGTTTCAAGTGCTTTATATTCACTTCTGTTTCTTTTGGAGCTTTCCTCTTGCTGTCAATTGCAAATAAATACATATTGAAATATCAGTCACACATTTTATCAAACATAATGAAAACACAATTTCAGATATGAATTAAAATAAAAATAACCTATCCCATTGCCATAGGGAGGGCATCTGGGACCCTGGTATACTTCGTCTCCAACCAAAGGGTCATGTTGCAAATTTTTAATAACAACCCCATGTTCAAAATAATCCCTATTGGCATCAGGGAGGTTGACTACTAAAGCTTTATTCAAAAATCTGGTTTTTAAATAAAAAGTGTTATCCAGAACTGCCCATCGATAACAAAACATAATCTCAGGAATTCCTATGCGAGTTCCATGAGTTTGATTTAACCTATACACCCCATTAACTATTCTCCATGTGTTGGGGGCTATTTTTGCAGGAACAACATCAAAATATTGACAGCATTCTAAGCACAAAGGGTTTGGTGGAAAAGAAAATCCACACTCAGCAATAAAGAGGCTGGGGAACCAATGTCCCTCAGCCAAACGAAAGTAATCTGAAGGCTCAGAAAGCTCCTCTAGAGTTACCCAAGCGGGGATAGAAAAGTCTGAACGAAATTTCTCAAGAGATTCAATAAGATAACCATGGTGAATAAAAGAAATGAAGAAGAAGGAAGAAGATCTTACAGAAAAAACGGAGATCTGTTGACAACGAACGGAGGAAAAGATGAACGCACAAGAGAGAGAGATAATGGAAAACTCGGAAACAAAAATTTGAAAAGGTAGAAGACGATGGGATTGTCTGTAACGCTTAAATACTTTGCCTTGGAAAATGGTGAAAGAAATGATTACAAAAAGAAAATATTACACTACCGGCGGCTAAAAGGACAAAAAATGCGCGAAATTCGAAGCGTTTATAAAAATTCAAAAAGGCGGATTCTGTGAATTTGGAAGGAAAAATAAATACGAAGGAAATGCTCCTAAAAATCAGGAGGATCATTTAAAATTGCCATATTCCGAGAAAGAATGTTCCATACTCCTCAAATTTCGAACTATGAAACATTGGGGGCTTCTGTTGATACCAAAATTAATATGCTGACGTGGATGAATCACTGAAAGACACGTGTCGATCTATATGGCACATACAAATATTTCTACAACGAGGAACTCTACTTCCCCGAGCAAGTCAGATACTCCGAGGAACTTCACTGCTCCGAGGAACTCCATTGCTCCGAGGAACTTCTGAATGACGAGCAACTAAGGCGGTCCGAGATGCATCTCGACCACAGCATTAATTGCCAGATAATCAACAGTTCGACTATTCATTGAATGCTTATCATACAGATGTATACGCTTAAAGGGCATTAATTGTTTACCCTTTCACATGTACAACCTAAGGGCTATAAATACATTGTATCATCCTGATTCAAGGGGACCGGAATTTCTTGATAGATCCACATATCGAGAATTCCTGAACATTTGGCAATAACAGAAATAATGGACGTAGGTCATTCTTATAAGGCTGAACCACTTAAAAACTTTTTGTCTTATTTAAATTTATCTGTGATTAAATAATTAGAAGAAATCTAATTTTTACATCAACAACGGGTATAACAGGGCATACAAAGTCAAATAAGCATAAGAAACTAGTGAACAAAAAGCTACAGAACATGTGAACTACCAAGCTATAATGATCACATACACATGTAAAGCACAACATCATAATATAAGAGTATCACAAACATATACTAGACAATGAATGATATAAAGTAGGAAAGCATAAGAGTAGGAAATATGATAATCAAAGCATCATATTAGTAATGTGTACAGGGATAGATAACATGAGATAAAAAGATGAAATAATAGAGCATAATATCATGGATAAAGATAGAAATACCCTAAAAATCCATATATCCATAAACCTATCCAAACAACAAAAGTACCAAGGTAAATGTACAAATATCCAATAGAGGAATGGGACAATCAAAGTATACCAAAACTATAGAGATAAGAAATGTATCAAGTGCCACATCTTGTACATAAAAAATGAATAACATGAATAAAAAGATGAGAACCTAGAAAATCTAATCATCCAACATCTCATCCTCATATGGAACATCATCTCCATAAGCATCTCCATCATCATCATCATCATCATCATCATCATCATCAATAATGGGGTCATCCTCATCATCATCTATGGGTGGAGAAGGAGAAGGGTCCACTTAAAACTAAATGGGACCCTAGGCAAATAATAGAAATAAGGGCATTATACAATAAAATAGTAAATTATAATATTATTTTTAATTAAATTGCACTTTTCTTGCCTTTTGAGACGCAAAATCATTGTTAATTTTCTTGTATTCAATATTTTCTAATATTTCCTTTTCAATTGATAATTTGGTTAACCCATAAGTCTCTTAATTTAAGGTCAATATTATCCCATCTACCCGGATCATAAATATTTGATATATTTTCATTTGTTTGTTCATTTTCGTTATTATTATTTGGAATATATTGAATACGAATTTCTTCAACCAAATTGCGATTATTATTATTATTATTATTATTATTATTATTATTATTATTATTACTACTACTACTACTACTACTACTACTACTACTACTACTACTACTACTACTATTACTATTATTATTATTATTATTATTTTCTATTTTATTTTCTTCATATTGGGAAGCTTGTCATTTAATAATTGAATATCATTACTTAATGCATCCAAATTTTCATTCATCACAATTATAGTGTTTGATATTTTTTTATTAGTTCCAAATATAAATTTATCCAAAACTCCTTTTTGAGATTGATTAAATTTTTTTGTTTTCTTTTCTTTTTTAATATATTTTTTAACACCACTTTCATATTTTTTTACAAGACATTTTATATTAAATCAATGTCCAAAAACAATATTAGAATATAAACAAATATAAGCATTGAAAAATTAAGGAAGGATGGAACCTAATAAATCTCCACTTGTAATTTTGTTGAGTATAAATAAAATCACACGTGAGACAATTATAACCTGAAAATTTGAAAACATAAATCAGTTAAACAGAAATAGATATGTAGAGAAAAGTAAAAAAAAAGGAATACTATAATAATTTAAATAACAAATGAGTTGCCTTGAGAGTGGAAGAGAGTTTCAACAATCAACATCTAACGCTTTTTTTTCCATAAATGTATTTTGATAGTGGGAGGTTAAAAGATGAAGAATGTGGGTGGGTGGCTTGCATTGAAAAGTGAGTCCAAATAATATGCATAATTCTCTTGCTTTGGAAAGGCCTGATCTACTGCCAACTTAAAAAAAAGATTGAATTTTTTTGCAACTTATATCAAATATATAATACATAAGAATATATTTTGGGGCTCCACCTGACTTAGGGGCCCTAGGTGGTTGCCTAGGGTGTCCCTAAGTAGAGTCGGTACTGAGGAGGAGAACGAGCAACAGCAGGAATCTCTGGATCAACATCAGGTACAAACTGTGATCATCTAAGATAGTAGAAATGAAGGCAATGTCTGTGAGAAGACTAGAAATGCCATCATTTACAAGCCAAAGTTGATCCCTAATGAAAGAATACCGGGATGTCATGAATTTTTTATGATTGGGACGATCAGGAGGTATCCAAAACTCTACAGGTATAGGTGCATCCTAAGGGGCTTGTCGACATCTTATCGGCACTACAGAACATTTCACACTCATAGAACAAAGTGCAGTCATGATATGTGCATCAATGTTAGGCCTTAGATGAGGAACTCCTAACGAGTACTAAGAACTTTTGATCAATCACCCGTAAGGTAAAGCGGTGTTAGTAGACTCGGTTCACACTCTCCCAATAGTAACAATGATGATATGGGGGTAGTCAATGGACTGACGACGAGAAAGGTCGTAGATCAACCTACTTATATGATATGAGAAATATTGGGTCCTACGTCATGACATGAGGTTGTAAACAATAAAAGGGGTACAAGAGAATAACGTGGTTCAATTGTTATTAGTGATGTTATAAATTCTAAGTTAAAACAAAATAATTAAAGAAATAAATTTTAAACTCAGAAACTTACTGGTAACAGACGAAAAATTGCATAATATATTAATGAACATAAAATATTATTTCGAGCCCAATAGAATAGTCTCCTTAAGGAAAATTTATTCCCTCCAATGTGCTTCAAAGTTGTTGAATAATTGTCTCCGAAGGTAGAATGAATTTTTCGAATTGATTATGTAGCATAACAATAATTAATTCCAACGAACGCAAGTCTGTGATTTTGTACTCAACCGGAACAGTAATACGCAATGCTGAAATGAGGAAAACAATTTTCTGGATGACGGAAATAATTCGAAAGCATTTACGAAATTTTCTAGGGGGGAAATTTTTTCAGCAATTAAAAATGTAGGCGAAAGGCTGTATATATAGCAAAGGTTTTGATTGTTGGGAACAGTCAAAACAGTTAAATTCGATTAACTTAATTAATTAATTTCGAAATTAATTAATTTTTGGCCTAGAAAGTTAATTAAAAGTCAGCCCAAAAAAGAAAGGTATTTATATAAGCCCAATCCCAAGCCCGAACCGAACCGAAACCGAACGGCGGCGCGCGCGCATGTGGGCAAGCCCAACACTTGTATAGTGTATGCCATATCCACTTCAAAGAGTTGGGATACCCCAAAGGCATCCAAGACTTAGTCTATATTTGGGGTTTTATTAACTCTTCAAATTCACACTACTCTTTCAATATGATACAAGAGTTAAAACACACCCAATTTATTAGCTTTCATTGCTTTATGAGTCACTTTGTAGACATATCTATCATTCATAACTTAATGTAATTGGACATGTGAATATACTACGTTAATCTCCGTACGAAGGAGAACGCACTCGTATATGGTTCCATAATAATCGTGGTGTGAGTCCCACTTAAATTTGAGCTCAAAGTTGCTCAAATTTATGTGTCCAATACCCATTTTATAATAATCCCCCACATGAATGATATATCAATATATATAAAGATACGAAAGATCCAAATGCTGATACAGGTTGAGTAAAATTGAAAATTTATTGCATCGAGAGAAATAGCCTAGTGGCCTTAAACTTTCCTTAGTGATATACTATCGAATTTACTTGGTTAATCAGACTTCATGTTTTTCAAATGTCAATCATTTTTATAAACCTAGACAATAGTATTCATATAATAATTATTCAACACAGTTGGTTCTCACATTTGCGTTCGTTTTGGCCATGAACACCACTTAGTTTCGTGAATATTTTAAAGAATTTGCCTTTTATTATTCTCATAGAAGTGGCCCCCTTCTTACACACATATGTGACTTTCATAAAGAGTATCCTACAATACCCCACCTAGACATACTAAGATATAAATGTCATTAAAAGCATAACTTATCCTAATTTCGCGGCAGATGTGCACTGTCTCATCTGTGGAATGGATAAGATTAAAATATCTTCCAGTGCTTACTGAATACAATGTAGTTCGATCTTCTCATTGAACCTAGATCTTGGGATCTCCAGTCAGCTAGGTTGGCTTGCCACTATATTGCTTTTTATTTATTTATAGGATTTAGACCCATTCCTCTCGATGATTTTTCAATTAAACCTTTCGTTAGTGGATTCGCTATATTATCTATTAACTTTACATAGTCAATCGAGATAATTCCATTTGAATGAAGTTGTCTAACGATATTATGTTTATGACTAATATGTCGAGACTTTCCATTATACATGTGATTTTGTGCGCTTTCAATTACTGATTGACTATCACAATGTATACATAGTGCAGGCACATGCTTTGACCAATTTGGAGCATCCTCTAAGAAGTTCCGATTCCATTCAGTTTCATCTTCAGCTATGTCTAGTAAAATGAATTCAGATTTCATTGTCGATCTAGAAATGCACGTTTATTTTGAGGATTTCCAAGATACGACTTCCCCTCTAATAGTAAACACATACCCACTCGTAGACTTAGAATCCTTTATATCGGATATCCAATTTTCATCGCAGTTCCTTCATGTACAGCCGAATATCTTGAGTAGAGCAGTGCATAGTTTTGAGTATATTTTAAATAAACCAAAACTCTTAATATAGCCTTCCAGTGATCTCTCCCGGTATAACTTGTAAATCGACTTAGCTTACTTATCAAGTATGTTATGTCCAGTCGAGTATAGTTCATGATATACATTAAACTGTCGATAATACGGGAGTATTCAAGTTGAGATATGCTTTCACCATTATTTCTTGCTAGATGTAAATTTACCTCTACTGATGTCTTAGTGGGACTAATATCATACTTCTTGAATTTTTCACGTCCTTTCTCTATGTAATGAGATTGAGATAATATAAGTCTATTTGATGTTTTAGAAATTTTAATTCCTAATATAAATCGATGGCACCTAAATCTTTCATGTTAAATCGATTACTCAACATATGTTTTGTAGTTTTGACAATTTCTAGGTTACTACCCATGATTAGCATATCATCAACATAGAGGCATATAATGACATATCCATTTTGAATACTCTTAAAGTAAACACATTTATCGCATTCATTAATTTTGAAACCATTTCATAACATTACATTATCAAAATTTCGATACCATTGTTTAGGTGCTTGTCTTAATCCATAAAGTGATTTCACAGGCTTACACATTTTTCCTTCTTGTCCCAGAGCCTTGAACCCTTTAGGTTTCTCTATATAAATTTACTCATCTAATTCACCGTTTAAGACGTAGTTTTTACATCCATTTGATGTATTTCAAGTCCATTAATGGCAATTATTGCTATTAAAATTCGAACGGATGTAATTCTTATTAATGGTGAGTATATATCAAAGTAATCCAACGCTTCCTTTTGCCTATAACCTTTATCGACAATTCTAGCTTTATATTTATCAATTGATCCATCGACCTTCAATTTCTTTTTGAAGATCTATTTGTAACTTAATGGTTTTGAACCTGGTGGAAGATCCACTAGATCAATTTTGCAAAATGGATTTAATTTTGCTATTAACTACTTCTTTCCAATTAGATGCATCGGGTGAGGATATTACTTCTTTCCACTAGATCAGTTTTACTACGTCTTGGTTCATCCTTTATTGATTCAATAGGTTGATGAGTACCATTTGTAGTAGCTTGATTTGTCCTTTTAGAAGGACTAGATTCTTGGGTCATGTTATATGGAAATTTATTTTCAAAAAAAGAAGCATCCCTCATTTCAATAACCATATTTACATGAATGTTTGGAATCTAAGATTTATAAACTAAGAAACGATATGCACTGCTAATTATAACATAATCGATGAACACATAATCAACGGTCCTTGGTCCTATTTTTATCTTTTTAGGTTTATGAACCATCACTTTGGCAAAGCACCCCCACACTCATAAATATTTGTAGCAAGGTCGTTTACCTTTCCATAACTCATAAGGCCTCTTATGAGTTTTTTTGTATGGGACTTTGTTAATAATATAATTAACGGAGATCCTGAACTTTTCAACATAAAGTTCATCATTTCCTTCAATGTACGATTTTTGCGTTCAACAATACCATTTGATTGAGGAGAATAAGGACCGGTGGTTTGATGGATAATTCTATTTTTGGAACAAAATTCCTCAAAAGGAGATTCATATTCACCTCCTCTATCACTCCTTATAGCCTTTATCTTTTTACTTAATTGATTATCAACTTCATTTTTATATTGTTTAAATACATTAATAGCCTTATCTTTACTATATAACAAATATACATAACAATATTTTGTGCAATCATCAATAAAACTAATAAAATACTTTTTTCCACAGTTTGTACAAATTTAAAATCACAAATATCCGTGTGAATTGAATATAGTGATTCGGTGATCCTTTTAATAAAATGAAAAGGTAATCTAGCTAATTTTGATTCCACACAAATATCACATTTATGTTTTTTACCAATGTTACATTTTGGCAAAAATTTCAAGTTAATTAATCTAAGAAAGTTATCAAAATTAACATGTCCCATTCTAGCATGCCAAATATTAGAAGACTCAATCAAGTAAATAGAACTAGTAATTTCATTCATTGGGGATGCCTTTGGCACTAATGTCATTACATTCATTTTAAAAAGCCCATCAGACAGGTAGCCATTTCCCACATACACATCATTTTTTAACAACACGAACTTATCAGAAACAAACACTAGTTTAAACCCATTCTTGCTTAAAAGCAATGCAAAAATCAA
Organism: Sambucus nigra; assembly: GCA_949130495.1. Lineage (NCBI taxonomy): Eukaryota > Viridiplantae > Streptophyta > Magnoliopsida > Dipsacales > Adoxaceae > Sambucus > Sambucus nigra. The sequence goes on along the minus strand of OX422221.1, from coordinate 272,417,218 downwards.
TTTTTTACGGACGTCAGGCACGTGCAACACATCATTGAGAGTAAGTTCCTTTCCCGAAGTCATTTTCAGAACGATCTTTCTTTGTCCCATGACTTTATAACTCGAAGAGTTCCCCATAAACAGGGTCTTATCATTTTTCAAAGCGTTATAAGTAGTGAACATCCATTTGTTTTCACAAATGTGACGTGTAGCCCCAGTGTCCACCCGTCATTCCTTGGTATTTCCTTCCAAATTGCATTCAAAGATAACAATACAAAGATTTATGTCTGCAATACCATCGAAAATGATCTCACCCTCTGTCACATTTGATTGTGAGAGTGCAGCAGTAGCGAAAATATTGCGACTTCTCAAATAAAAACCAATTTTAATTAATCCCAAATTTTAGTTAAACCCTAAGACATGCATCTAAATCAACCCATCAAATATAAAGCATGCGACACAAAGTTAAGGAAAAATCTCCGAAGGGCAAAACCTTTTATTTCTAGAACTTTAAAGAATTTACAAGACCATTGACTTACATACAACCTGATAATCGCCCACAAGTGTAACGCACGGTGTCTTCGGTAAACCTTCAAAGCAACGGCTAGAAACAGTGTGACACAGAAATACCCGCAGGTGTCGGTTCCTATGTCGGCGGCTGGAATTTTCCCTTTCTAGGAGGGCAGCAATGAAGAAGAGAACGGCTTCTCCACAAGGGTTGAACAAACCAAAGTTGTGTTCTTGGGTTACAAAAAAGGATTCACAAAGATATGGAAATGATATGTAAATCAAAACATGAGTTTGGGAACTCAAAAATATGAAGACTTGAGTAATTTGGACTCTCAAAAACGTCTTCTAAAGTCTTCATATTTTTGAGTTCCCAAACTCATGTTTTGATTCACATATCATTGCCATATCTTTGTGAATCCTTCTTTGTAACCCAAGAACACAACTTTGGTTTGTTCAACCCTTGAGGAGAAGCCGTTCTCTTCTTCATTGCTGCCCTCCTAGAAAGGGAAAATTCCAGCCGCCGACATAGGAACCGACACCTGCGGGTATTTCTGTGTCACACTGTTTCTAGCCGTTGCTTTGAAGGTTTACCGAAGACACCGTGCGTTACACTTGTGGGCGATTATCAGGTTGTATGTAAGTCAATGGTCTTGTAAATTCTTTAAAGTTCTAGAAATAAAAGGTTTTGCCCTTCGGGGATTTTTCCTTAACTTTGTGTCGCATGCTTTATATTTGATGGGTTGATTTAGATGCATGTCTTAGGGTTTAACTAAAATTTGGGATTAATTAAAATTGGTTTTTATTTGAGAAGTCGCAATATTTCCGCTGCTGCTGCACTCTCAAATTGGTATCAGAGCGGGTTACGCTAATCTATTGCGTATTCCTATTTTCCGCAAAATCGTGTGATATTGATTTTTTTAAAATCAGTTTTGTGAAAAATCGCAATTTTTCCAATGGAACGCCCATTTAATGAGGAGCCTATTTTTGAAAAAATTCACGACCATGCTGAAAATTTAAAAAGTTTGAATTTGAAACTTTGCAAAAGAATTAAAGTTTTGGAAAAAGAAAATTCTCTCTTTAAAATTAAGATTGAATATTTGCAAGAGTTCCAAACTCAAAGTAATATTTGTCGTGAGCACTTTGGTAATTTGTGTATTGATTTTGATTCTTTGAAAATTGCCAAAGATGAAAGAAATATTTTAATCAATGAGTTTGTGGCACGTGAAGAGACTCTTAGGGAAAAGTTTGCTTTAATTGAGGGGGAGAGGGATACCCTTTTAGAAATTGTTGAAAATTTGAAAAAGCAATCCCTGTCTTGGGAAGAGTCTAATTTGTTGCTTGAATCAAATATTTGGGTCCTATTTTTAGAAAAGGAATTGGAGGACCTTAAAAATTCGATGGTTTGTGTTTGTGCCAAAGATGAAAGAAATATTTTAATCAATGAGTTTGTGGCACGTGAAGAGACTCTTAGGGAAAAGTTTGCTTTAATTGAGGGGGAGAGGGATACCCTTTTAGAAATTGTTGAAAATTTGAAAAAGCAATCCCTGTCTTGGGAAGAGTCTAATTTGTTGCTTGAATCAAATATTTTGAAGATGAAAAATGATTTAAACGATTCAAGTAGGTTTGATTGTGATGGTAATGGCTCATCTTGTTCTCATGCTTCTAGTGCTAAAGCCAAAACCATTATTTGTTTTAGAGGGTCAATCAATCCCAAGGACATTAGAAAAGATCACACTTTAGGTAACATTCCTTCCGTTTACACATGTTCACATTGTGGTAGGAAAGGTCACCTTAGGAGATTTTGTTTTGATCTTGGAAGATGTCCTAGGATGTCGAAGTCTAGTGTTACCTTGGTTCCTAAATCCCCCACACGTTGTTTCACATCTATTTGGGTTAGGAAATTACTTTTGGATACACTAGATTTTAGACAAGTTGATTCTCGTTTGCTTGCACATGATTCTTCTCTTGCCATATCATATAGATGATTGTGTTCGCATGTGTGTCATACGCTAGTTATGCTTTTTGATATATGTTTGCTAGCGTTGTGACATGTACTTTTTGTATATATTTTTTTGAAAATTTTTGAAAAATACAAAAAGATTTTTTTTTATTGCACCGTTTATGGATGAACACTTTGGATGACCGAGTCACAACATCATTCCATTTTTTCATGTGACTATTTGATAGTGTTTTGAGACAATAGGTCAATTCATCCATGTGCTTTATAATGTTTGGAGTCATTAAGATGTAATTAAGTGTTACTTCCTATATGTTTGACTCATGTTTTCTTTATTGCACACATGCACGAATTTGTTTGATTATTGTGCTTGTCTTATCACATGTTGGTTGGGTGTTTTCACTTCAATCCTGTCCTTAAAACGAACCAAGCGCGATAATTTTTTATAAGGAAATTGTGCATATAAAAACCGTTTTGTGAGATTGTGTGCTTTGTTTAAGAACGGGGAGGGGCTGCGAAAGGTAATTTTCTATCCTTTGCGCAAAAGCCACCGTTAAAAAGGATCTAAAAAATGGAGGAATTTTAATATCCGAGGTCCAAAGAGGTTAAAAGAGCCCGAAAAAATTTAAAGGCAATAAAAAGATATTCATGCCAAAATATGGGTCATTTAGGTTTTTGCACCAATTCTCCAAAGTTTGAGAATTTAGATTACCTCTAAAAGATAATATATTCGAGGGAGTTTGGTTGGAGAATTTAAAACGGGTTTGCACGTCCTTGAAATGCTTAAAAATGCGCTATATAGTTTTGGACGTTATTGGTGTGGAAATCATTTGACTTTGATTTGTTGATTTGCATAAGACGATGTCATCTAAATTCAACAAACTTTTACACCTAAGGATACCTTTGATGTTCATTCGTTAGGAGTATACGTATGCATCGTGCACATATGATTGATTGAGTTGATTTACCTATCGAATGTGTACACACCCATTCATTCCGTTTCCATGACTTGGTTGTTTGAGTCTAAATCCATGGTGTGTTTTTTGTATCATATTTGTTCATATTGGTATCCTATCTTTGTATGAAAAATTTGAAAAATCAAAAATAGTTTTTTTTTTGTATACCGTGACACCCCGATTTTGCTTATTTGATTCATTCTTCTCATTTGTCTATTTGGGGACATCATAAAAAGGGGGAGAAAGAATTATCTTATTTTGGGGGAGTTTGAATTTTGGGGCAGTTTTTGAGATTTGACTTATGCTTATCATATATTGGTATCTATGTTTATCTCATTTCAAACTCGATACATCACTTGGTATTTTTTCTTTATCTCATGTGTGTAGGTACTACATTGATGATCTCTGAGTTGCACACCCTGATGAGAAAAGATTTGAGATTCCTGAAGATTTGAAGAACAAACGATGAAGACTATTCATTTGTACCTTTTCCAGTTTTGGGTTCATGGGAGGGTAGATTTGCATAGGCAATTTCATATTTGATAATTCGGATTTTTTATGTATGTACCGGCATAGACATAGGGGGAGATTTGTAAGGACATTTTTCTCATGTCCAACATGTTACATTTGTGTATGTCGTACGCCGCTACATTTGGCACGTCGCCTCACGATCTCACATGACGGCCTCTATCCAAATTCCGGGAATCAAGCATTCAACATCTCCATTAATGTGTCCTACATATTCCTCAACGACTTCACGTTCCTTGATTTTAGGCACAGAATGCAAGTGGAACGCAAAGGAAGTCAAAACAGTGAAACAAGGCTTGATAGGGAAGTTCAAGGGCATTTTCGTAATTTCACATCCATAGTTCGGAGGTCTGTTCAACTGGAAAGTTGAAGAGCTCGTCGCAACGAAGATACTGGAAGAAACGGCACCTCAATCCGAGCTACGGTGAAGAAGTTATGACCTTTTGAAGTTGGAGAAAATTCTTTGAAGAATGCTGTTTTTTAACCCCATACCAGAATGGTACCACCAAACCGGTTCGGTGTACCCCAGATGGGGTTCGGTGTACCTGTACGCTGATAAGATTTTTAGAGTTTTAAAAAAGCGGAACTCTTCATATTTTTTCCTATAAATACCAACTTCGGGGGAGTTGTTTTGCAAGACTTTAGAAGACGTTTTTGAGAGTCCAAATACATCTAGTCTTCATATTTTTGAGTCCCAAGACTCGTGTTTTGATTCACACAATTTCCAAACCTTTGTGAATCTTTTTGGTAACCCAAGAACACATCTTGTGTATTTGTTTAGCCTCTGTGGAAAAGGTATCTCCATACTTTGATCGGTGGATACCGAGCGTAGTCATTCTACGTGTGGACGAGCCGAAGACGACGAACCGACACCTGGAGGGTACTTTCGCTGTCTCTCGTATCTTTGAAGGTTTTCTGAAGGCACCGTGCAGTATAGTCTTGTGGGCGATTATCAGGATTGTATGTAAGTCAAAGGACTTGTTAACTTTTCAAAGTGTTATAAAAGGTTTTTACCCGGAAGGGGTTTTTTCCTCAATTGCTCGTCTTTATTTTACCATGCATGGCTTGAATGATTTATCTTGGTTAGATGCATGTGTAGGGGCTGTTTTAATAGACTCTAATTAAATAAGTGTGCCATCTTATTAATTTGCGAATCGAATCGATATCACACGACGTTTTCAGATTGAGCATTGTTCTTTTTAGCATTCTTTGGTTTGCGACACTCGCATGAGCGGTGTCCTGGCTTGACGCAATTGTAGCATTTTCCTTTGAATATTTTTCTTTAATTATATATGCCTTCCCCATCATGCTTACATTTGAATTTAGGACCTTCAACCACTCCATGATGTTTTCCCCACTTTTCTTTTGAGATTCACGATTGTCTTCTTCAATCAGTAGAAGTACTACCAATTCTTCGACATTCATCTCCCTACGTTTGTGCTTGAGATAATTTTTGAACAAGTTCCAAGATGGAGACGATTTTTCAATCATCACTGCCACTTGGAAAGAGTCACTAATCGGCATTCCTTTAGCATTAATGTCATGAAGAATAACCTGAAGTTCCTGAATTTGTGCAATAATCGGCTTGGAGTCGACCATTTTGAAGTCTAGAAAACGACCCACGATGAATTTTTTCATACCCGCATCTTTAGTTTTGTACTTCTTCTCCAAAGAATTCCACAATTCCTTTGTGGTTTTCATTGTGTTGTACACGTGGCACAACTTCTTGTCCAAGTACGTCAGGATTTAATTACGACACAAAAAATCAGAATGGTTCCATGCGTCAACGGCAACAACGTTTTCAATCTCATCTCCCTCTTTCAAAGGTGGACAATCCTCATTCACGAACCTTGTCAATTGAAAAGTTATGAGATAAAAGTACATCTGTCTTTGCTAACGTTTGAAATCAACCCCGATAATTTTTTTTGATTTTTTCCCATATGGCATGGTCACGAGGGCAACAACAGTTGCATGTGTCACATTCACGGTAGGTGAGATGTTCACGTTAAGTGGTGGAACTGTGTTTGTGCTTTGTGATTCCATTTCTATTACAAAACAAAACTTTTATCAATGATAGTATTCATTTGTAATGAATTTATCAAAACAGAATACACAATTATGTACACCAGTTTCCCTAAATTATAATTAATACTATAAGAATTCTAACAAGAATTCTAAATTATATTCAGAATTATATAACACGGAATTAAAGTAAAATATTTTGCACAATATTCTGAATTCTATAACACAAAATTAAACCAAAATATTTAAATACTTGTTTTTACTAGCCTTAATGAAGAAAAAATCTGCGTCAAACTAATTTTTAAAAATGAGTTAAAAATTATATACAAAATAGAATTAAAATTTTAAGATTTAAAAAAAAATTATACAAACGTATTTTCGAGAAAAAAATTATAAATAAAACTTTATTTTTCGAAACAGAATAAAATTTATGAAAAGTGTAGAAAATTAATTTTCTACAACACTAAATAATATTTCTATATGAATTCATAAAATAGTAAAATGATAAATTTTCCTTAAGATTGTTGTTATTGATATTATAAATTCGAAGTTAAAATAGAATAATTAAATTCAATAATTACAGAAATAAAATTTAAATCCAGAAACATACTTGTAATAAATGAAAATTACAGAATATATTAATGAACAGAAAAGATTAATCCGAGCCCTATAGAACATTCTTCTTAAGGCAAATTTATTCCCTCCAATGTGCTTCAAGGTTGTGGAATAATTGTCTCCCAAAATAGAACGGATTTTTCACATTTATTATGTATCACAACAATAATTAATTCCAACGAACGTAAGTCTTTGTTTTTGTACTCAACAGAAACAGTAATATGCAAATTCAGAATTGAGGAGAATAATTTTCTGGATGAAGGAAATAATGCAGAAGCATTTTCAGAATCTGGAGGGAAATTTTTTTTCGTAATTAAAACTGTAGGGGAAAGGCTGTATATATAGCAAAGGTTTTGACTGTTGGGAATAGCCAAAATAGTTAAACTATTTTTAACTGTCAAACAGTTAAATTCGATTAACTTAACTAACTAATTTTAGAACTATTAATTTTTTGCCTAGAAAGTTAATTAAAAATCGGTCTAAAAAGGAAAAGGATTTATATAAGCCCACGCCCGTGTGGGCTTTTGGTCCAAGTCCAACACTTTCTAGTGTAGGCCATCTCCCCTTCAAAGAGTTGGGATACCCCAAAAGCAGCCATGCCTAGTCCATATTTGGGGTTTTATTAACTCTTCAAATTACCATTACTCTTCCAATGTGGGGCAGAGCTAAAACATACCTAATTTATTAACTTTCATTACTTTATGAGTCACTTTTGAGACATATTTATCATTCATAACTTAATGAAATTGGACATGTGAATGTACTACATTAATCTCCTAATGAAGGAGAACGCGTTCGTATATGATCTCACAATTATCATAGTGTAGATTCCATATAAATTTGAGATCAAAATTGTTCAAAATTTATCGTGGAATACCCATTTTCTAACATCAATATCATCTAGACAAAATAAGAGACGTACTCACTAAGACTCATGACCAGAAATAAATATCCCAAGAGAATAATAACTCACATCACGAGACACGAGATATATGAGAAAAAATTGGGTTATAGACATAACTCTCTAAGCCTACGAATGTACCTAAAATCTTCTTAGATAAAACAATCTCAGCCGCTCTCATAAACATCGACACATAACATGTATCCAAAAAAAAAAACATGTTCCCATAAAACTCATGATCTAGGAAAGCATTGGCCGAACTGAAAGGTTGAAATGATGGAGACTCTTGAATAACCTTAATCAAAGATAACAAAAATTGAACATCAGAATTTTGCTCTAAACTCGCTAATAAAAGTTATTTCTTGATGACAGTCGCACGCGTCATAAAAGAGACGAACAGTGCAAAACCATCTCAAGTAAATAGGATCCTAGAGACTCATACCCAAGAGGTAGAAACAAAATAAGAGGCATTCAGGGTCTGTCGTCTATGTCTCGTGATTTACTAATTTCGACAATAAATTTACTAATTTCGGGCTCTAGATACCTCACCGATTTACTAACTAAGACTCATAGCTAGTCTAATCAATGACGTACTCACTAAGACTCATAGCTAGTCTAGGAGGTTACATGGAGTCTCGGGCTCTAGATACCTTACCGAGTCCACTCAGTGGACGAGTATTGTTCCTTGCATTCCTCTTCTCTGTTGACATGTTGAATGATCATAATAAGAGCAAAACAAACAAGAGTATACAACCAACCATTGTTGAAACTATGAACTTGGGACTGGAGAACAACAACAATACACATAGAAGCCTAAAATAGTGTCTCAAAGCCACAAAAACCTCAAACCAATCACTATAAATCCTCTAAGATCTAAGGAATTAACCTAAAATGGATAATGATAGAGTAAATCACTGAAACTTAAAAGAAATCAAGTACTTACCTTATTGATTGTAGCAGAAAATCCACTCAGTCAAAACTAGGGCACACTATCAACGATCAATAAAATAACTTATAATGATGACTAATGGAGCAAGCAAGATTGAAAATGAGTTTAGGATTGAAAATCTCCTAGGATTTTTGTCTCTCTATGATTTTTAATATGAAACGACCAAATGAGCAAGAGCAATTGATCTTTCAAAAAAACCTAATACTGTTTGAACGAATGAACTTAACCGTTCGCACGGGGCCTTGCAAATGCCCTTAAATGTATGAGTAATGATACTCTTACCGAGTCCAAGTACCGGTTTAGTACCAAATGCGCTTTATTTGATTGTACATTGGTAGGACCTATAGCATTTCCTGGCGGGACCCACATCATAGTACAAACAAATAAAGCAGTACCGATACTAAATCGGTACTACCACCCGGTGTGTATAACATTTTCCTAAATGTATACCATGCGAACGGTATACAAAGAAGAACCAATTTTTCTACAAACTTAGCATTAACCCTCTATAAAAATACAAAATCCTAACTCTCGAAGTCTCAGAAGTATAAATGAATGTAAATGCATGGAAATCATTCAATTTTGACATTAAAAGCTTCAATTTTTAATAAAATTGTCAAAATAACAAAGATTAAGCAACTCACACACACATATATACATATGCAAACTCAAAAAATGCAAAGTGTGACAGTGATTAGGCAATTACTAATTTACTAATTTCGAACATAGGCATTTCCATTAAATCTTGATTAGAAAATATGAACTAAAAACTCAATCAAGTTTCAATAAAATTAACTTTAATAGCATGGAATTCTTATCAAAACAATATTTTACAAGTATGTAATGTACATCAAGGCATGATTCTTGTGATAATTAATTTCTCATAATCAACATGAATACACATAATCAAATCATATAGGACTTACTAAACATGATTAAAATACAATCACTACGTCAATATCCAAATTATAAAAGCCTATAACACCTTGTATTCTTGAATATTTAATTTTAGCATATTAATTGCAGACGTGCTCGTAATAATATTGCTTATTTAATCAATATTAATAAGTGAGAATGAAATTAATACTTATGTATAAATAAAATTTACTGTGTGATTCAGTAAATTAAAATTCGATCAATTGCTAGTACGTCGTAGTGAAGAGAAATGATCGGGATTTATGGTATATCAATCGGGGCATTCGAGTAGACTATTTTTAGGTTGAGATAGAATATTTATGTTTGGTAATTCAGATGGTGATTTTGAGTTCACGGTTGATCCTGAATGGGTCGAAACAGCCAAAATCAAGTCCCCGTAGGTCGTGTTTGGTTACCAAGGGTTCTTTAGACTAGTCGAGGCCCATTCGGGGGCATTTAAGTTATTATAAATTAAAGGTTAATCTAAACTAGGGATTAAGAGGTTTAAAAAATATATTAGGGCCAGGAGGCAACCATTTTACACATTAAAAACCCTGAGAGTTCTTTTGGTGAGAAAAGTGGGAGAAAAACACAAGGGAGATTGAAGGAGGCATGATTGGAGGCCAATAATTGGTGTTCTTGACTTGATCCACCCTAAAAAGAATAAGATCCACGTCTATTCTATATACAAAGGCAAGTTCTTGCTTTACATTTTGTTGAGTATTATGATCCATATCAAAAGAGGTAGACAAATAAAGCAATTTATGGTGTGGGATTTGTATGGAAAAAACAAAGGGGATTTAAGAACGAAAAATATGATTATGTTCTTATAATATCTCTACATGAAAATTTGTTAATGATTAGAGAAATTCGTGAATAAATTTTGGATACATTGATCTTGAATGGAAATACACTATCTTTCCTTGAAAATGAAATTTGGATTTTCATTAGAAATTGTGACATAATTGATGTTGGACTAAGAATGATGTAAATTCCATGAATTAATCTAGTTTTCATGAATACAAGACAATTAATACATATATTCATGTTATTAGTTGATGCGGTTAGGATATTTTATTTTGGGATGAAGATTAGAAACACTTTGGAATGGAAAAGTGGGGAAAAACTCGTATTAATTGTAGCAGGTCCGTAGTGCAGTTTTTCAAGGGTGAAACAGTTCGCCCCTTGACTGAATTGGTTTGGTTCCCCTGCCAATTCTAGTTCCTTTGTTTAATTACTATATAAATTAATTTGGAGTCCGGGAAATTTTATGAGGTTATTTATGAAAATAGGACTTCTGGAAATTTATTTTAGACAAAGATCAATTACGAGGATGTGTAGAGTGAGGTAGGGGGTGTTTCGGATGAACAAAGTAGAGAATATTTAATCTATAAATTGGGGGAAAATTTAGATAATGAAGAATACGGTCTAATTGAGAACGAATTAGTGTCCCGAATTAATAAATTATGTGTGTAATCAAAATAATGAGGGATTATGTATTTTGGAGTCCAGATAGACTTGGGATAATTAGGCTACTGCTTTGGGAGTTGGGCACGTATTATCCAGACTATGGGTGTGTGAATATATATATATATATATATATATATATATATATATATATATATATATATATATATATATATATATATGGCGTTGCCTCAAGAGAGCAGCATTACAAACAAATCGATGCTTACGAAACCAATAGTTCAGAAGTTCGGGGGTTATGTTATGGAATGGGAAGGTGTTAGGCACCCATCCAGCCCTTTCGGTCTCTCATGAGCCTGTGTTACTCTTTTCCTTAATTTTTCCGTGAAGTGTGTGTGCATGTATATATAAAAATGGAGATCATAATTGCATAACTCATATCATGGAAATGATAAAGCGAGGTCAACCATAGGAATATTCCCAAAATAATATCTAGAAAATACGATGTATGCGTTTATCAAGATATTGATCATTATGATGAAACAATAATATATTTTAGATAAAACGCCAATATGGATCACAAATATAATATATATTAAAATCATGTATAGATGAAAAGGATACAAATGAGAAAAATGTAGAATTGGAAAAACTTAAAAAATTGGACCCGAGTCTTAGGTTTTAACGCATAGATTTGAACGAAAATTTATTATATGTGTGTGTGTAGAAAATATATTTTATTTTTGAGAAATTGTGGTGGATAATCCTGTTGGAAATTATATGTGTAAATTTCTTTTTCTTTGTTTTGGCTTTTTATAAAAAATAAAGTATGTGCAATATAACTAATAAAGGATGAAGTGTTGATTTATATGAGCTAAAGTAAAACCTAGATTAAGAATTTATGTAACTAATGCAAAAATAAAGAATTTAAAGAGAGAGAGAGAGAGAGAGAAATGGATTTTTGGACCTTCTTTGGAGAATTGAGACTTGATCTTGATCCTTAATGAGCTCCCTCGAATGTTAAGATGAATCTTGAATGAGAGAGAATGAGATTTCGCTTAATTGGGTATGAAAAGGATGGGAATGAAAGATGGAAGGGAATTTCACTCAAGGAAACTTCACTATTGAAAAATAATGTTGGTGAGATCACTGATACTGATGGATATGAGGTGTGTTGAGGGTGAGATCATGACCTCTATTTATAGGGTATGGGGTCCCGATCATTATAACCCTATCATTGCCAATCAGTCGGTAACCCTGGACACACTTTCAATAGGTAGGTAAATGGGCTTGCCAATCGGTAGTCTCGTGTAGATTTTTTTGGGAAAATGGTCAAAGAACGCAATCCATAAATCCAAATCGCGCATGGGTCATATTATTAGAAAGGTAATTCATAGACCTTCAAGAGTCCTTTAGTCCTCTCCCGGGTCTGGGAGTTAACTTTAGGTCGACCGGGGCTCGGAAGCACTCATCGATCCTTTGGACGGGAAATCGTCAAATGGTAATGGATCGTTCGTCCAGAACGTAAGTTAGAATTGTGGACAATGCAAACCGTTGGAAAGGTTATGCAAGGTACTTAAACATTTTAAAGAGATTCTCTCAGTTTAGAAATTTGGCTTTGGTTAACCAGTGCTCGAAAGTCCCCGATGACCTTTTAGAGTAAAATGGGTTGTTAGTTCGTACTGTAAGGGTGATTTGTGCACGGGATAGACTGGTGGAAAGGGTATTTAGTGCCCTTTAAAGATCCATTCAGTCTAATTCGGGCTGAAGAGTTGACCTTGGTCAAATGGAGCTCGGGAGCGCCCGGTGGCCTCCGAATCAGTTTTCGAGGAAAATGGATCGTTTGTCTGAATGGTTATGTCATTTCATGCTCGGGGTGGACCGAAAGTACGCCCGGTGGCCTCTAGATCAATTTTTGATAGTAAAATGGTTCGCTTCTCTGAACTGCCATGTCGATTCGCATACAAGGAAAACCGTTGGAAACTGGATTTAAAGCCTTTCGAATATTTATGGATTTTTTCTTTGACGATAGAGTTGATTGTAGTCAAACGGGTCCCAAGAGCTCCTGATGGCCTTTAGATCAGTACTCGAGGTATGACCTAGGATTTGTAGTGAAATAGGAAGGTGCTAGGGACATAAGGAGAGACTTAGGGGGTCTTAGAATGTGGTGTCTACAGATTCCCTCGATGGGTGAGCGTGGAACAAGTGAAAGCGATTGAATAGACACCACATGATGTTTAGGAAATAGGTTAATTTTATGGACAAAGTGATTGAATAGACACCACATGATGTTTAGGAAATAGGTTAATTTTACGGACCTAAGGGATGAGGATGACCGATTCAGAGGGTCGAGGCTGATTCTAGGGACATATGGTAATGATGGGGATGGCCGATCTTGAGGGTTTTGGTCGATTCTGAGGACCTATGGTAGGGAGTAACCAATTCTAAGGGTCGAAGCCAATTATAAGGCCTTTTAAGATGGGAGCAACAAATTCTGAGCGTCAAAGCCAATTCTCAGGGATTAAGTGGAGAGTGACCAATTCTAAGGGTTGAAGCTAATTATTTGGGCTTTAAGTTGAGGGCGACCAATTCTGAGGGTCGAAGCCAATTCCGAGGGGTTAAGTAGGGAGTGACCAATTCTGAGGGGCGAGGTCAAATCTGAGGACCTAAGTGGGAGTGACCAATTCTGAGGGTCGAAGACAATTCCGAGGGCTTAGGTAGGAGTGTGTAAAGACATGTTTTCAATAAGTTATTCAAAATTAATTATGTCATATACCGCTATAAATCATCGAAGAATTGAGAAGATGGTATCTACAAAAGACAGATCCGAATTACAAGTTGTCTTCAACATTCAAGCCCAATAATATGATCTTTGGTAAGATACTGTTTAAAGTTTCATTTACATTTCATATTAAGAGTTTTGGGATATTTTTAAAAAGGAGTTTTAAAAAGCTTTTATATATAAAAATGTTTTTATAAATGTTTTTTTATAAAAAGGTTTCTTTACTGTTTTAGAAAACATTGATTTTTGAAAAGATTTGAAATTTTCTAAGGCAACAAGCGTTTCGACTCCAAGGTCGGTTAAGCACGATCACCATCTCGTTCAAACGACATTGAGATGTCGCGCATAGTCGTTCAAGTGACATGTGGTTCTCGTTCAAGCGAGATGGGCTTCTCGTTCGAGCGAGGTTACTTTTCGGCTGACACTCTGACCTCATGCTTATCCTTTGACCGACCCAAAATTTGTATAAAAAGGGGTTCTGCCAGCCTTGGAAAACGTGGAGAACAATTTTCAACCTTAAAGAGTTTTATCCTTTCAAAACTTTTGTTTTGTTTATCTGCCCAAAATCAATTAGAAAAATATTTTTTGGCAGAAAGTTTTTCTCCAACAATTTAAGGGTTCTAATATTTGCTTTGTTTACAATTCACAAAAATCCCAATTACTTTTGTGTGAGTTATTTTGTGGAACCCAAGAACATATGTTTCTTTGGTTCATTCTTTGTGGGGAAAACTCTACCACCGACAGCTGCGTGCTTTTGTGGAGGGAGTCCTTATAAAGTTTACAACTTGTGGAGAAGCCATTTTCTTCTTCATTGCTGAACACCTGTAGTTCTTGCGGGAGATTCCAACCGACGATATTTCTAGTCATTGCTTTGGAGGTTTGACGAAGACACCGTGCGTTACACTTGTGGGCGATTATCAAGTTGTATGTAAGTCAATGGTCTTGTGAATTCTTCAAAGTTCTAGAAATAAAACGTTTTGCCCTTCGGGGATTTTTCCTTAATATTTGTGTCACATGCTTTATCTATTTATGGGTTGACACACGGACACACGTTTTGCCCTTCAGGGATTTTTCCCTTCGTGTGATCTTGATTTTTCAAAGATTTATTTATTTTTTGATACAATTTGACTTCTCACGTCGTCAAATTGGAATCAGAGCGGGTTACGCTAATTTATCGCGTATTTCTATTTTTCTCAAAATTTGTGTGATATTGATTTTTTTTAAAATCGATTTTGTGAAAAATCGCATTTTTTTCGAAGGAGTAATTATGTAATCGGATGCCTCCTTTTGATGACACGAGTCAAAGTTTTGATGATATAAATCACTTGAATTTGACGTTTGCTAAAAGAATTGATTTTTTGAAAAAACAAAATCCTCGTTTTAAATCCGCAATGGATCTTTTGCAATCAGTTAAAAATCAATTAGATTTTTATCGTGAAAAATTTATTTCCTTGGTCCATGACTTTGTTGCTTTAAAATTGTCCAAGAAGGAGTGTGATGATAGGGTCCTATTTTTAGAAAACGAATTGGAGGACCTTAAAAATTCGATGGTTTGTGTTTGTGCCAAAGAGGATAAAAATATTTTAGTCAATGAGTTTGTGGCACGCGAAGAGACTCCTATGGAAAAGTTTGCCATAATTGAGGGAGAGAGAGATACCCTTTTAGGAATTGTTAAAAATTTGAAAAAGGCATCCCTTAAATTGGAGGAGTCTAATTCTTGGCTTGAGTAAAAAATTTTGAAGTAAAAAAATGTTTTGACAGACTCAAGTAGGTTTCATAGTGATGGTAATGGCTCATCTTGTTCTCATGCTTCTATGGCTAAAGATAAAACCATTATTTGTTTTAGAGGGTCAAATAATTTCAAGTATGTTAGAAAAGGTCAACCCATAGGTGTCGTTCAACCCGTTTACACATGTTCATATTGTGATAGGAAAGGTCACCATAAGTGTTTTTATTTTGATCTTGGAAAATGTCCTAGGAAGTTTATGCCTAGTGTTCCCGTTGTTCCCAAAGCCCTCACACGTTGTTTCACATCTGTTTGGGTTAGGAAATCACTTTTAGAGGCACTAGATTTTAGACAAATTGATTCGCGTTTGCTTGCACGTGATTTTTCTCTTATCATATCAAATAGATGATTGTGTTTGCATGTTTGTCAAACGCTAGTTATGCTTTTTAATATATTTTTTGTAGCGTTGTGGCATGTACTTTTTGTATAGATTTTTTGTTTTTGAAAAATACAAAAAGATTTTATTTTGATAAAATGTTTGAAAAATCCAAAAAGATTTTTGTATTTGGTTTGCACCATTTATGGATGGACACTTAGGATGATCGAGTCGCAATATCATTCCATTTTTCATGTGACTATTTGATAGTGTTTTGAGACAATAGGTCAATTCATCCATGTGCTTTATAATGATTGGAGTCATTAAGATGTAATTAAGTGTTACTTCCTACATGTGTGACTCATAATTTCCTTTATTGTATATATTCACGGATTTGTTTGATTATTGTGCTTGTCTTATCACATGTTGATTGGGTGTTTTCACTTCAATCATGTCCTTAAAACGAACCAAGCACGATAAAACTTATTCAAAAGGTGTGGACCTTTGAACTCCATTTGTGTGCTTTATTTGAAAACGGTGAAGGGTTACGAAAGATTATTTTTTTATCCTTTGCGATTAAGTCGTTGTTTAAATTGGACCTAAAAAATTGAGGAATTTTATTATCCGGGGTCCAAAGAGGTTTAAAAGAGCCCAAAAAAATTTAAAGGCAATAAAAAGAAATTCATGCCAATTATGGGCCATTTAGGTTTTTGTACCAATTCTCCAAAATTTGAGAATTTAGTTTAACACCTGTAAAAGAAAATATATATAAGGGAGTTTTATTGGAGATTTTATAACGGGTTTGCACGTCCTTAAAAATATTGAAAAGCGCTAAATAGTTTTGGACGTTATTGGTGTGGAAATCACTTTGACTTTGATTTGTATAAGACGATGTTATCTAAATTCAACAAATTTGTATACATAAGGATACTTTTGATGTTCATTTGTTACAGGTACTTGTATTCATCGTGCACATATGATTGATTGAGTTTATTGACCTATCGAATGTGTTCACACCCATTCATTCCATTTCCATGACTTGGTTGCTTGACTTTAAATCCCTGGTGTGATTTTTAGTATCTTATTTTTGAATGAAAAAATTGAAAAATCCAAAAATAGTTTGTGGATGTTTGTGGGATACTTCTTTGCATGCGCATTGATTAATTCATATTTGCTATGCATTTTTATCGTGACACTCCATGTTTTGATTGTTTCTTCTTATCGGTCTATTTGGGGACATCATAAAAAGGGGGAGAAAGAATTATCATATTATGGGGGAGTTTTTGCATTATGGGGGAGATTTGATTTATTAATGCTTTATTCTTATAACATTTCAACTCGATGTGTCACGAATGTTTTTTGCTTTATCTCATGTGTGTAGGTACAAAGATTGATGATCATGATGTTGTACACCCTGATGAGAAAAGCTTTGAGAGTTTTGATGTTGAAGAAAAATTTGAGAACTTGCAAATTTTACCTTTTCAGTTTTGGGATTCATGGGAGGGTGTAATACCCCGTATTTTTTATTTTTTTATTTTTTATGCATTTAATATTTAATTAATTCAGAAATTGAAAATTACTTGTGTGTCGTTATTTTAATTGAATTAAGTATGAAAAAAATATATTTAAATATTAATCGAGGAGTGAATGGTTAATATTTAGGAAAACTTATTTACTAACTGAATAGTAATAATTTAATTACGTCATTTCGGGTATTAATGACGGGGTATGTACTTATCTCAGCCGGGGTCGGTATAGACTAATTTGAGTGTGAGATAAGGATTTTTATAAATTAATTTGGATGCCAATTCTGAGTATACAATTGAGTCTGGATGGACCGAGATAGTCAAAAAACTGTACCTGGGGGTAGTTAACGGGTCACGGGATGTTTTTAGGAATAGCCGGCCCCACACGGGGGCATTTGGGTCACTTGGGCTTGGTCCATTAGGCAAAAAATGAGATTTAGCCTAATTAAACAATTATAAGAAAAGGAGAATGACTAAATTGAGTTTAGAAAATTTTTAGTGGGTTAGGAAACCCTAAGAGCAGTTAAAGGAAAATTTGAGGGACAAAGGGGACTCAAATCAAAGGAGTTCATCTTCAACCTTGGGAATTCACAACTCCAAATCAGACACTACGAATCATAAGGCAACTGGTTAACTTGTTGTAGCATCTAAATTGTATTTCAATTCATATTCATGTGATGTGTGAAATCAAAGAAATTCGTTTTGGGATTTAAAGGGTATAAACATGGGATTTTGTGAACCATTATTCTGATTTCTAAATTGTGTAGAAATTCATGTAAATTATGAAATTTAGCATATATATCTGGTATGACGTGTAAACCGGAGGAATTAGAAATGAATTTGAGATAAATATTTGATGTTCAAATGGGTTAAAGATTAAATCGAATTTTTCCCCAATTTGTGAAAATAGTAGAGAACGTAAATTAAATGGTGTTTGTGGACTTTATGGGGGTCCCTTATAAGGTTTTTAGTGTACTTTGTTGATGAGAAGGCTTGTGATTGCTGGTATAAGAAGTTAGGGTTTTTAGAATTTTGTCCATGGCTGAAACAGACAACTCGGAGAAATTGATGATCTGCTCGATCGATCGATCGAGGGTTGGGGGACGATAGATCGAGGGTCAGCAAATTCTGGTAGTTCGGCCAGTTTGTATATATAAAGAAAAATAACTTTTAATTATTTTCCTATGTCTTATGTGATGAGAAACCAACATGGGGGTATAATCAAATTAATTATGAGGAAAAATTAGTTGGGATTTGGAGGAAAGCTATGTGTGACACACTATGGTTAAATTTTGGGAATAATATTTCAAAACAATTAAATACGGATTGAGTGGGGAAGTCCGAGGATATTGATTGAGCGATACCAAGACGTTAATTTTATTTAGAGTAAAGGCTAAATAATTTGGAATCGGGGATTTAGACTCTGGTATAGTTTTATTTCGGGCCACGAGAGTAAGTCTGAATATATTGGTTGGAATGACACCAAAAGTAATTTAATTAATTAATGTGAAAATTATTTAATAGTTAGAGTTGGACCATAAACTCATAATAATCTGAATAGGCTTGTGTTACGGACTTAGTACACGGTATAGCCGGGATAATTAATATTATTTATATATATATATATATATGGTGTGCGATAGTATATATATATGGTGTGTACATTAATATGAGTGGCTAGATATTATTATATACTCTATTGCTATAGGGGAGGTGGTGCGTAGTCGATGAATCCCCTAGCTTGAGGAGTATGGCGAGTATATTCCCAGGTCATAGCATCCGTTATATGGGTGAGGGGCATCTCACTTTCAGGGAAGGAATATGACCGCCTTCAATTATATGTTTTCACTAAGTTAGTGAGCGATTCTGACTTGGGTAACTAGGTTATGTGAATATACCTAGTGGGATAGCACTTTAGCGAATTCACATCCGGTGAGTTATTACTCGGGAGGATGTTATTATTAATAATCATTTCAGCATGTTTGCAAATGTTGTAATATGGATATATGTATATAATATGGTAAATAATTATATACGGGTAAAATTAATACAGGCTGTGAATTGTATTACATATAATGGGTGTGAAAATTATATGAATTTAAAAAGGGAAATGATTAATTAAGTTAATGTTGAAAATAACTTAGAAATCATAATTGTAGCATACTCGGTTAGTGTAGGGTGGTTGCAAGGGGTTATATAAATTATCTAGTCATGAGATATATAACTAGGGGAAATTTATTAAGACGTTAGTAGTGCACATTAGAGGAGGGGTGGGGATGTCCTCAAGGGAGTGCGACACTAATTAAAATATGGAGAGCATGCATATTTACTTATTACTGTAAGTTAATCATTTGCTAAATCTTTTCCAAATATTTTGGGTACTAACCCTTTCTATAAAAACTTTTAAAAACCTTTTAGGTGTCCAGCCACAGGGACGCCAGGCTTGACTCATTCCAGTGACCTGTTGCTACATCATATGTGGATGTTGCGGGAGTTTGATAGGCGCCTCATTCCTTTCGTTTCTAGTGTAAAAGTTTCCTATAAGTTATTCGAGCATGTTGCTCACTATTTTATTCAGTACTTATGTTAGACTTGTTGAGATTTATTTGATTGTCTTTATTTTGGTTGGATTTTGAACCGATGGTTTATTGAGTCAGTTAATTAATTGTGAATGGTTGAATTCAGTTAATTGTGATTGTCATATTATTTTGTTTCCGCATGAGTATTTCATTTAAGTTAATGAAAGATAAAATTTGGCACCAGTCTAATTTTCTCACTTAGGTGATTAGTAGATTAAAAAGGCGAAAGTGATGCTAAGAATGAACCAACTGAGAAACCTGTTCTAATCTAATTTAGGACTGATCACCCGGCGTTAATTAAGGGGGTGTCACAGAGGGTAGATTTGTATAGGTATTTTGGTATTTGATAATTCAGATGTTTTTATGTATGTACCGGCATAGACATAGGGGGAGATTTGTAAGGACATATTTTTAATAAGTCCATCACAATTAATTATGTCGTATACCGCTACAAGTCGTTGAAGAATTGAGAAGATTGAATCTACAAAAGACGGATCTGAATTACAAGTTGTCTTCAACATTCAAGCTCAATAATATGATCTTTGGTAAGATACTACACCAAAACTGGGGATTTTTCACGGCCAAAATCCCTGACCAAAGCTGTGGGTCGCGGACCTGGGCCGTGACCATTTCGGGCGTGACCATTTTCGTCAATTTTCGTGGGTCGCAGCCCAAGTCCGTGACCAAAAAATGGTTACGGTCGAGAGGGGTCACGGCATATGGTCGAGGACTTGGGTCGTGACCCATACCGTGACGGGTCGCGGCCCTCATCCGTGACAAATTGGTCGCGGCCAAAGTTCGCGACCCACGTCCGTGACAAAAAAATATAAAAAAATTGGTCGCGGCCAAAGTCCGCGATCCACGACCGTGACAAATTGGTCGCGACCAAATTCCGCGACCCACAACCGTGACAAAAAAAACTAAAAATAAAATGGTCATGGATTTTGGCCGCGACCATTTTTATGCGCGACGAAAAAATAAAAATGGTCATGGACAAAGTCCATGACCATATTTAACTATAATTTAAAAAAATATTTTTTTTTTGGTCCAATCCTAAAATTGGAGGTCCTGTGAGTGCACCGTCGGTTGCTACGTGTAACGTTGGACGCGTTCGAGGTATTACAAATATTTATTATTGGCAAAACAATAAAAAAAATCACAAATTGCGAATCGAGAACGTTGTTAATAAACAAATATATATACAAACTTATAAATATTACACGTCTTAATAATTCACAGACCAAAAAAAATTTGGGCAGAGTTTCCTCTATTTTCTTGACATTCCAAAACCTGTAAATGTAAAACGTGCTTATTATAAAGCCCGCACGGCCATAAAATTCAACAATCAAATTATAAAAGCCCGCACGGCTGTAACACAAAAAACAAAATCCTGAATGTCCACAATATATAAACAATCTTCATGCTGTAGACCATTGCCTCCTTCGTTTGTTCCGCGTGCAAAAATCCTACAAATGATAGGATACATAAAAAAAAATATCAGTAACCAAGTAGTTTTACAAAAAAAATAATCAAGCTGAAAAATTGCATATATGAGTTAAAATTATCAGTAACCAAGTAGAAATATGCAAATTATCGTCGTATTCTCAAATCGGGAGTCCCCCAACTGCGGGGTCAGTTCCTACGAGTTACATTGGTCCCGTGGGAGGTGTTGGTGCCACCCACGGGTCCGTTAGAGGGTCTTTTCGAGTTTTCACCCTCTAACGCCATGTTTATAAGCCTAAGTAAAGAAATATGCAAATTATTGTCGTATTCTCAAACCGGGAGTCCCGCGGTTGTGGGGTCAGTTCCTACGAGTTACATTGGTCCCGTGGGAGGTGTTGGTGCCACCCACGGGGACGTTCGGGGGATGTTTCGAGTTTTCACCCTCTAACGCCATGTTTTTCTTAAGTCTAGAAATATACAAATTACCATCGTACTCTCAAACCGGGAGACCCGTGGCTACGGGGTCAGTTCCTACGAGTTACATTGGTCCCGTGGGAGGTGTTCGTGCCACCCACAGGGCCGTTGGGGGCTGTTTCGAGTTTTCACCCTCTAACGTCATGTTTTTAAGCCTAAGTCTAGAAATATGCAAATTACCGTCGTATTCTCAAACCGGGAGACCCGCAGAAGTGGGGTCAGTTCCTACGAGTTACATTGGTCCCGTGGGAGGTGTTGGTTCCACCCACGGGGCTGTTCGGGGCCTGTTTCGAGTTTTCACCCTCTAACGTTATGTTTTTAAGCCTAAGTCTAGAAATATGCAAATTACCGTCGTATTCTCAAACCGGGAAACCCACGGTTGTGGGGTCAGTTCCTACGAGTTACATTGGTCCCGTGGGAGGTGTTGGTGCCACCCACGGTGCCGTTAGAGGGCTGTTTCGAGTTCTCACCCTCTAACGCCATGTTTTTAAGCCTAAGTCTAAGAATATGAAATTATCATCGTATTATCAAACCGGGAGTCCCGCGGCTGCGGGGTCAGTTCCTACGGGTTACATTGGTCCAGTGGGAGGTGTTGGTGCCACCCACGGAGCCGTTCGGGGGCTATTTTGAGTTTTCACCCTCAAACGCCATGTTTTTAAGCCTAAGTCAAGAAATATGCAAATTACCGTCGTATTCTCAAATCGGGAGTCCCGCGACTGCATGGTCAGTTCCTATGAGTTACATTGGTCCCGTGGGAGGAGTTTGTGCCACCCACGGGGATGTTTGGGGGTTGTTTCGAGTTTTCACCCTCTAACGTTATGTTTTTAAGCCTAAGTCTAGAAATATGCAAATTATCATCGTACTCTCAAACCGGGAGACCCGCGGCTGTGGGGTCAGTTCCTACGAGTTACATTGGTCCCGTGAGAGGTGTTTGTGCCACCCACGGGGAGGTTTGGGGGCTGTTTCGAGTTTTCACCCTCTAACGCCATGTTTTTAAGCCTAAGTCAAGAAATATGCAAATTATCGTCGTATTCTCAAACCAGGAGTCGTGCGGCTGCGGGTCAGTTCCTACGAGTTACATTGGTCCCGTGCGAGGTGTTGGTGCCACCCATGGGGACGTTCGGGGGCTGTTTCGAGTTTTCACCCTCTAGCGCCATGTTTTTAAGCATAAAGTCTAGAAATATGCAAATTACCATCGTATTCTCAAATCGGGAGTCCCGCGGCTGCGTGGTCAGTTCCTACGAGTTACATTGGTCCCGTGGGAAGTGTTTGTGCCACCCACGGGGACGTTCGGGGCTGTTCGGAGTTTTCACCCTCTAACGCCATGTTTTTAAGCCTAAGTATATAAATATACAAATTATCATCTTATTCTCAAACCGGGAGTCTCGTGGCTACGCGGTCAGCTCCTACGAGTTATATTGGTCCCGTGAGATGTGTTGGTGCCACCCACGGGGCCGTTCGGGGGTTGTTTCGAGTTTTCACCCTCTAACGTCATGTTTTTATGCCTAAGTCTAGAATTATACAAATTACCATCGTATTCTCAAACCGGGAGACCCGCGACTGCGTGGTCAGTTTCTACGAGTTACATTGGTCTCGTAGGAGGTGCTGGTGCCACCCACGGGGCCGTTCGGGGGTTGTTTCAAGTTTTCACTCTCTAACGCCATGTTTTGCTTAAGTCTAGAAATATGCAAATTACCGTCGTATTCTCAAATCGGGAGTGTCGCGGATGTGCGGTCTATTTCTACGAGTTACATTGGTCCCGTGGGAGGAGTTGGTGCCACCCACGGGGCTGTTCGGGTTTTTTTTCGAGTTTTCACCCTCTAACGCCATGTTTTTAAGCCTAAGTCTAGAAATATACAAATTATCGTCGTATTCTCAAACCGGGAGTGCCGCGGCTGCGCGGTCAGTTACTATGAGTTACATTGGTCCCGTGGGAGGTGTCGGTGCCACCCACGGGGCCGTTCGGGGGATGTTCGGGGTTTTCAACCTCTAACGCCATGTTTTTAAGCCTAAGTCTATAAATATACAAATTATGATCGTATTCTCAAACCGAGAGTCTCTCGGCTGCGCGGTCAGTTCCTACGAGTTACATTGCTCCCGTGGGAGGTGTTGGTGCCACCCACGGGGCTGTTTGGGGCCTGTTTCGAGTTTTCACCCTCTAACGTTATGTTTTTAAGCCTAAGTCTAGAAATATGCAAATTACCGTCGTATTCTCAAACCGGGAAACCCACGGTTGTGGGGTCAGTTCCTACGAGTTACATTGGTCCCGTGGGAGGTGTTGGTGCCACCCACGGTGCCGTTAGAGGGCTGTTTCGAGTTCTCACCCTCTAACGCCATGTTTTTAAGCCTAAGTCTAAGAATATGAAATTATCATCGTATTATCAAACCGGGAGTCCCGCGGCTGCGGGGTCAGTTCCTACGGGTTACATTGGTCCAGTGGGAGGTGTTGGTGCCACCCACGGGGCCGTTCGGGGGCTATTTTGAGTTTTCACCCTCAAACGCCATGTTTTTAAGCCTAAGTCAAGAAATATGCAAATTACCGTCGTATTCTCAAATCGGGAGTCCCGCGACTGCATGGTCAGTTCCTATGAGTTACATTGGTCCCGTGGGAGGAGTTTGTGCCACCCACGAGGATGTTTGGGGGTTGTTTCGAGTTTTCACCCTCTAACGTTATGTTTTTAAGCCTAAGTCTAGAAATATGCAAATTATCATCGTACTCTCAAACCGGGAGACCCGCGGCTGTGGGGTCAGTTCTTACGAGTTACATTGGTCCCGTGAGAGGTGTTTGTGCCACCCACGGGGACGCTTGGGGGCTGTTTCGAGTTTTCACCCTCTAACGCCATGTTTTTAAGCCTAAGTCAAGAAATATGCAAATTATCGTCGTATTCTCAAACCAGGAGTCGTGCGGCTGCGGGTCAGTTCCTACGAGTTACATTGGTCCCGTGCGAGGTGTTGGTGCCACCCATGGGGACGTTCGGGGGCTGTTTCGAGTTTTCACCCTCTAGCGCCATGTTTTTAAGCATAAAGTCTAGAAATATGCAAATTACCATCGTATTCTCAAATCGGGAGTCCCGCGGCTGCGTGGTCAGTTCCTACGAGTTACATTGGTCCCGTGGGAAGTGTTTGTGCCACCCACGGGGACGTTCGGGGCTGTTCGGAGTTTTCACCCTCTAACGCCATGTTTTTAAGCCTAAGTATATAAATATACAAATTATCATCTTATTCTCAAACCGGGAGTCTCGTGGCTACGCGGTCAGCTCCTACGAGTTATATTGGTCCCGTGAGATGTGTTGGTGCCACCCACGGGGCCGTTCGGGGGTTGTTTCGAGTTTTCACCCTCTAACGTCATGTTTTTATGCCTAAGTCTAGAATTATACAAATTACCATCGTATTCTCAAACCGGGAGACCCGCGACTGCGTGGTCAGTTTCTACGAGTTACATTGGTCTCGTAGGAGGTGCTGGTGCCACCCACGGGGCCGTTCGGGGGTTGTTTCAAGTTTTCACTCTCTAACGCCATGTTTTGCTTAAGTCTAGAAATATGCAAATTACCGTCGTATTCTCAAATCGGGAGTGTCGCGGATGTGCGGTCTATTTCTACGAGTTACATTGGTCCCGTGGGAGGAGTTGGTGCCACCCACGGGGCTGTTCGGGTTTTTTTTCGAGTTTTCACCCTCTAACGCCATGTTTTTAAGCCTAAGTCTAGAAATATACAAATTATCGTCGTATTCTCAAACCGGGAGTGCCGCGGCTGCGCGGTCAGTTACTATGAGTTACATTGGTCCCGTGGGAGGTGTCGGTGCCACCCACGGGGCCGTTCGGGGGATGTTCGGGGTTTTCAACCTCTAACGCCATGTTTTTAAGCCTAAGTCTATAAATATACAAATTATGATCGTATTCTCAAACCGAGAGTCTCTCGGCTGCGCGGTCAGTTCCTATGAGTTATATTGGTCCCGTGAGAGGTGTTGGTGCCACCCACAGGGCCGTTCGGGGGTTGTTTCGAGTTTTCACCCTCTAACGCCATGTTTTACTTAAGTCTCGAAATATGCAAATTATCATCGTATTCTCAAACCGGGAGGGTCGCGGCTACGCGGTCAGTTTCTACGAGTTACATTGGTCCCGTGGGAGGTGTTGGTGCCACCCACGGGGCCGCTCGGGGGTTGTTACGAGTTTTCACCCTCTAGCGCCATGTTTTTATGCCTACGTCTAGAAATATGCAAATTAGCGTCGTATTCTCAAACCGGGAGGGTCGTGGCTGCGTGGTCAGTTTCTACGAGTTATATTGGTGCCGTGGGAGGTGTTGGTGCCACCCACGGGGCCGTTCGGGGGTTGTTTCGAGTTTTCACCCTCTAACGCCATGTTTTTATGCCTGAGTCTAGAAATATGCAAATTACCGTCGTATTCTCAAACCGGGAGTGCCGCGGCTGCGCGGTCAGTTCCTACTAGTTACATTGGTCCCGTGGGAGGTGTTGGTTCCACCCACGGGGCCGTTCGGGGGCTGTTTTGGGTTATAACAGTTGATTTGGGGATTCCATATACTATTATATCATAGTATAATAGTATATATATAATACTATTATATATAATAGTAAATCTTGTATATATTTATCTATTATCATTTTATTCTCATAAAGGCTAAATAAAATCCCTAAAATCAAGGAATATTCTCATATAATTAGGGGCACACTTGATTTGGGGATTCCATATACTATTTTTTTTAATGGTGGAGTTCTAGTTATTTCTTCATATTCGAATGAATTTATGAGTGAACCAACCTTGTTCAAGTACTTTTTTGAACTCAAATTGTATACGTCTTCAGAACTAACTCTGTTTCAATTGTAAAATAGCCCTATGGTTAAAGAAAGACTAGATCACTCACATTGAGCCTCTTTATGAGGTGAAATCCATCTTGATTCATTCACGAACTACGTGAACTTTGAATTGCTCCGCGCGAGTACGTAAGCTCACCCAGATTATCATCCGAATGAATAAGTCCAAGTTTTTACATATCCATCCCTTGTCTATATTATCTACAAACATATCCCACACTAGATATGTACTTAATGTTTTCATTTTATTATTTCTTTTTATACCATCATATGCTAAAATAAAAGTTTCATATATACATTTGAGATCGAAAGGGTGAGCAGGTGCCTAACACCTTCCCAATTTGTAATCCAATAGCCGAACCTTTAAATATCTAGTTAAACATTCCAATTATTTTCCATCACTAGGTCTTCACAAAGAGCTACCTCTTCTATACATCACAGTTATATCTATACTATTATATATAACAGTATATATATAACTGTTATATATATGCTTTTATATATAACAGTACATATATAACAGTTATATATAACATTTATATATATACTATTATATATAACTGTTATATATGTACTGATATATATAACTGTTATATATAACAGCATATATATATAACTTATATATATATATATATTTGTCTTTCCATCTTTACATTATGTTGAATCACTTTATGTCGAACTCTAGAGTAACTTGAAATTCTTGGTATCACTTTCTCAAGCATCATATATGTAAGAGGAGCAGGTGTTTAAATCTTAGAAGAAGGTGTTTAGGTA
Organism: Sambucus nigra; assembly: GCA_949130495.1. Classification (NCBI taxonomy): domain Eukaryota; kingdom Viridiplantae; phylum Streptophyta; class Magnoliopsida; order Dipsacales; family Adoxaceae; genus Sambucus; species Sambucus nigra. The sequence goes on along the minus strand of OX422221.1, from coordinate 272,389,954 downwards.
GTAGAAGCAGCATAAGCAAGAGGAGCAGAGGGCTTGGGGCAGGGGCAGTAGCACTAGTAGGGGGGATTGGGGTAGTAGCAGGTGCTGCTGTCGTGGCAGCGAGGCAGTAGCCGGTGCTGTCCTCCATTTTTGTTACTCTAATGACCTCACAGTCCATTTTTGTAGTGGAGATGCCGCTTTTATCTTTGTATCCTATCTAGTTCCCACAATATCATATCCCAGCAACACTATGAACTCATTAACTATTATAATATGAATGGTTAACTGTTTTTAGTTACGGCAGTTTTTAAGGTGTTGGTCTCAAGGAAGCTGATCTTGTATGTTGAATTCAATAATGGATATGCTCTCAAGTGGAATTGACTAACCTGTGACAAAGTCTTTAAATATCTATTTGAAATTCATAAGATCAGGATAACATTATAAGGTAGGGATTTCATAATCTTATTTTTGCAAATTTACGTCGTACACTCAAATCGGGAGCCCTGTAACAATGCGGTTGGCTCCCACGAGTCACATGGTCCCGTGCGAGATGTTCGTGACCTTTACGGGACCATTTTGTGTCTATTTTATGTTTTCACCCTTCGATGGCATGTTTTTATGCTTAAGTCTATTTTTTGCAAATTTACGTCGTACACTCAAACCGGGAGCTCCGTGACTACGCGGTTGGTTTTTACAAGTCACATTGGTCCCGTTCGACGTGTTCGTGACCCTTACCGGATCGTTTTGTCGCTGTTTTACGTTTTCACTCATCGATGGCATGTTTTTATGCTTGTCTAATTTTTTTCAAATTTAAGTCGTACACTCAAATCGGTATCTTCGTGACTATGCGATCGGTTCCTACGAGTCACATTGGTCCCGTGCGAGGCGTTCGTGACTCTTACGGGACCGTTTTGTGGTTGTTTTACGTTTTCACCATTCGATGGCATGTTTTTATGCTTAAGTCTTATTTTTTGCAAATTTACGTCGTACACTCAAATCGGGAGAGCCGTGACTATGCGACCGGTTCCTACGAGTTACATCGATTTCGTGCGAGGTGTTCGTGACTCTTACGAGACCGTTTTGTCACTGTTTTACGTTTTCACCCTTCAATGGCAAATTTTTATGCTTAAGTCTATTTTTTTGCAAATTTACGTCGTACACTCTAATCAGGAGCTCCGTGACTACGCGGTCGATTCCTATGAGTCACATTGGTCCCGTGAGAGGTGTTTGTGACTCTTTACGAGACCGTTTTGTGGATGTATTACATTTTCGCACTTCGATGGCATGTTTTATTCTTAAGTCTATAGACACTCAAATCGGTAGCCCCGTGACTACGCGATCGGTTCCTACGAGTCACATTGGTCTCGTGCGAGGTGTTCGTGACTCTTACGGGACCGTTTTGTCGTTGTTTTACGTTTTCACCCTTCGATGGCATATTTTTATTCTTAAGTGTAATTTTTCGCAAATGTACGTCGTACACTCAAACCGGGAGCGCCGTGACTACGCGGTCGGTTCCTACGAGTTACATCGATCCCGTACGAGGTGTTCGTGACTCTTACGGGGCCGTTTTATGGTTGTTTTAACATTTTTCACCCTATAAAAGTATGTTTGTATGCCTAATTCTAACGTTTGATAAATTTACGTCGTATGCTCAAAGTGGGAGTGCCTTGACTACGCGGTCGGTTCCTACGAGTCACATTGGTCCCGTGCGAGGTGTTCGTGACTCTTACGGGACCGTTTGTGTTTGTTTTACGTTTTCACCCCTCGATGGCATGTTTTTATGCTTAAGTCTAAATTTTTTGCAAATTTACGTCGTACACTCAAATCGGGATTCCCGTGACTACGCGGTCGGTTCCTACGAGTCACATTGGTCCCGCGCGACAAGTGAATAAAATGTGCGGTCACAAATTGAAAACCCAAGAATAACTTTCGAACCATGACTAATTTTTATTCCCATTTTCACATCTCTCCTATTCATCTCGGACTAATCAATAATATCTTTAAGCTAATAAACAAATGGTTACCAATTAGTTTAATGTGAACTATTGGAGAGAAATTGACACGCCTTAAACCTAGAAAGTGGCAATCCATTGGATAATGCCTTCTTTTTCTAGTGTTCACCCTAACTATTCTTTGTTCAAAAGTTATGTTCTCCCCCCCCCCCCCCACTGGAAGTGACAAGAAACAAATGCGGCAACAATACCCAAGCTATAGTGGGAACAGAAGAATTAAACTTACGGGGTTTAGACATAAATAGGATCCAAACCCAAAATAATTAAAAAAAATTGAATCAATGCATATTTAACCTTAAAATAAAATTCATCATAGGTCTATCCATTACCTGGATATTTTGTTACACCCAACGCCAATCAGAACCTTCTCTATGCCAGCAGCGATGCAATTTCAGATTATGTTTGATAGTAGTTCGACCCCAACATCAATGTATCCTATGACAGTGAAAAAATAATGATTTTTTTGCAAACAGTTATGTTCAATTAAAAAAATGGTAGAACCAAAAAAACAAATTCAAAACCAAAGGAAGAAAACCAAAACTTGTTCTTGCGTCACTCACTGCCCCAACTTGACTCGTGGTAAACTTGTGTGAACTGAAATTCGTTAATCCTCATTGATATTTTCTTTCACGTATATAAGGATTACTACTGAGAAAAAAATAAGATGCACACATATTGAGAAGATTACAATTGATTTTGATTACATTTCAAAATCCAATACTTATTCAATTTCAACAATCATATAAAATGGCATAACAGGTATATCATAATATAACCAACAGCAATCTAATTAAACCATGTATATATCTATTCCTTTTTTTCACAAGGACAAATCTAAAACCAAATTGAAAATACCAAGGCCAAGAACAAAATTAACACTTATTGAATTCCTAAGGGACTATTTGTTGCTTCTAACCCCCAACCCGGTCTCCACCCATCTCCACCGCATAATAATAAAGGGTTTACTAAACCCTAATATTATTTTTGACATAAATCTATACATACACACACACACACACACACATACACTCTATACATACACACACGTACAATATAGGGTTTATTGACAAAAAATAATTTATTTGTTCATAGTTACACACATAAACATACATATACACATAAATCTATACACACACACACACACATATAACATAAATCTATACATACGCACACATACACACATACAAATGTAAATCTACACATACATACACCGAAATTAGGGTTTTAGATAGAAATCACAAATCCAAATGAAATCAAAATGAATCAATACATACCAGGGTTAATCCAAATGCAAACCAACTGAAATCTCTTAACCCTTGCAAATTCAACTTAAATCCAACTCAAAATCGCACTGAGAAGCAGCGGCCTTACTCCAAATGAAATAAATGAAATAATAAGTAGCGGGGAGTGTCACACCCCAAACCCAATATCCATACTAATCATTTGTTATTAGAATAATTGGATCATAATCTCAAGCCCATTGAAAATTTAATTCATTTATCAATATTTTTCTGCATAATGAACATAATATTGTTCTTGTGCCATAACGAAGTCAACATCAGACTCATAATTAGAGATTATACAATACTATGATTAACTATGATCAACTCAATCCATACTAAATAAATATATACAATGTGTGAGTATATTAAAATCTTCAGTGTGACAACGATAAAATCTCCATACTTAAACCCCCAGCTCTTCTAACGGTGCAACTCTCAAAGTTACCGGTCATATGTTATCCTATCTGGCAGCGTACAAACCTGAAATAGTTAAAATATAAACCGTAAGCATTAAGCTTAGTGAGGTACTCCTTCCCTGCAACAGAATAACAATTCTATATCGAATATGTGGATATAAAATCCAAACAATCCTGCCCATTAGCAATAATAAATCATGGATCATAAGATCCAAATAATTCTGCCCATTGGCAATAACAAATCCTGGATCATAAGACCCAATTAATTCTGCCCATTGGCAATAACAAATCCTGGATCCTAAGACCCAAATAATTCGGCCCATTGGCAATAACAAATCTTGGATATTTAGATATCCAAACAAATCCTGAATACCGAAGTATTCAAACCAATCCTGTATCATAAGACCCAAATAATTCTGCCCATTGGCAATAACAAATCCTGGATATTTAGATATCCAAACAAATCCTGAATACCGAAGTATTCAAACCAATCCTGGATCATGAGACCCAAACAAATCCTGTATATTTTAATATCCAAAAAAATCCTGAATACCGAAGTATTCAAACAAATCCGCTCTTAGATCTATATTCATATTTATATATGAAACAAATCATAAGTACACTCACATTGATAGTTTAACTGGCTTTTCCCTTGCCTTTATCCGGTACTTGTACAATCAACTCTTCTTCCCTTCCTATCATTCTTACCATATTAGTATCATCATAAGAATATCAATAATCCAAAGAATTATTTAAACATAATTCAATCCATAAGCATCACATGATTCCATTCAAATCATTTATCACAAGTGAAGTCCCATCCAAATACATGTTAATATATTTAACATATCCAAATCATAGACCAAATATAAATTCATTTATTCTTGGAAATTCAATACTTGTTGTTGATGTAAAAAACTAGATTGCTCTAATTATTTAATCACAGATAAATAAATAAGACAAAGAGTTTTAAAGTGGTTCGGCTAGGAATAAAGCCTACGTCCACTGTTATGTTATTGCTGAATTTTTTTAGAATTCTTGATTACAAGTTCTCTCAAGAAATTCCGGTCCCTTTGAATGGGGTTGATACAAGGTATTTATAGCCTTGAGGCTGTACATGAAAGGTTCGATACATTAAATGATATACATGTGAAAGGGTAATACATTTAATGCAGCGTGCGTGTCAAGAATATAAACATTCAATGAATAGTTGAACAGTTGTCCGTCTGGCAATTAATGATACGACCGAGGTGCAGCTCGGACCACCATAGTTGCTCGTTGATCAGGAGTTCCTCGGTGCACTAGAGTACCTCGGAGCGCTAGAGTTCCTCGGTGCGCTAGAGTTCCTCGGTGTATCCTCGTTGCTCGGAAAGAATCATGGTTGGTCGGGAAATGAACTTCCTCGTTGCTATTGTGCCACGTAGATTGACACGTGTCTTCGTATTATTCGTCCACATCAGCATATTAATTTTGGTATCAACAGAAGCCCCCAATGTTTCATATTTCGAACTTTGAGGAGTATGGAACATTCTTTCTCGGTATATGGCAATATTAAATGACTTTCCTGGGTTTCAGGAACATTGTGTTCAAATTTCCTTCTCATTTCGCAGCTTCCGCCTTTTTTTGAATTATTTATAAGCGTTTCGATCTCCGTGCAGTTTTTGTCCTTTTAGCCGCCGGAAGTTCAGTAGTTTCTTTTTGGTAATCATTTCTTTCGCCGCTTCCCAATGCAAAGTATTTAAACTTCTTAGGTAACCATACCGTCTTCTACGTTTTCCAATTTTCTGCATTCAAGCTTTCTATTCTCTCCTTCTCTCTTGTGCGTTCATCCTTGTTTTCGTTCGTTGTCAACATACCCCATTTCTTCCTGTAAGATCTTTTTCCTTTCTTTTCTTTTATTCAGTATGGTTTATATTGTAGAATCTGTTGAGAAATTTCGTTCTGATTTTTCCGTTCCTTCGTGGGTAACTCTAGAGGTTCTTTCTGAGCCTTTAGATTACTTTCGATTGGCTGAGGGACATTGGTTCCCCAGTCTTTTTGTTGCTGAATGTGGATTTTCTTTTCCACCAAACCCATTGTGTCTTGAGTTTTGTCAGTATTTCGATCTTGTTCCTGCAAAAATAGCCCCCAATTCATGGAGAATAATTAATGGGCTGTACAAATTAAATTTAACTCATGGGACTCGTATAGGGATCCCTGAAATTATGTACTGCTATAAGTGGGCCACTCTAGATAATATTTATTACTTAAAAACTAGGTTTCTGAATAGAGCCCTTGTAGTTAACCTCCCTGATTCAAACCGAGATTATTTTGAACATGGGTTGGTTATAAAAAATTGGCAATATGCCCCTTTAGTTGGAGGTGGAGTATACAACGGTCCCAGATGCCTCCCATATGGCAATGTGATAGGTTTATTTTTTATTTTATTTTTCTTATGAAATTATGCTCTTATCATGTTTGACAAAATGCACGACTGGTATCTCATTATGTATTTATTTGCAGTTGATAGCAAAAGAAAAACTCCAAAGGAATCAGAAGTTAATATCAAGCATCTGAAACTTATCTGGGGTTTGCATAAGAACGTTGCAGACGAGCACATTAGGTCTGCATCATATCTGCTACAGTATAAGAGTTATACAACCTCTTATACTGCTCGTCCTGTTGAGCCAGCTTCCACTCCAGAGGACTCTTCTTCAGATTCTCATCTTCCTTTAAGTCAAAGGATGGGTAAGAAAAGAGCTCCTCCCGCTCTCTTCGATGATGTTACTTCTGTTGCTGGGGTCAAGAAAAGCAAAGCTGATGTCCCAGAGGGGACTAAAAAAGTGGATGCTGGGTCTTCTAAAGCTACCGAGAAGCCCCCAGTGGTTACGAGCAAGAAAAATGCTCCTGTAGATGTAATTACAATCTCTCCGACCAAGACTTCTTTGGTTGAAGGTTCTGAACTCCCGTTGAGTAGATTGAGGAAATCATCCTCAGTTATTCCGGCTGAAACTGCCTCCTCTCTACCTGCTGGTGGTACTGATGTTCCAAACATCATTCTTCCAAGTTCTGCAATGAGCTCGATCGTACCCGAGGTCCGTGGTATTGATGAAAAAATTCCTAGGGATATGCTGACATCCTTAGCTGCTCGTCACCTTGCTTCAGTAAATTTCTCATACTTCTGGTTTTTCTTTCTTTCTCTGAATGCTTGCATTTTGTATTGACTCTACTATTTCTCTCATCTTTCAGCTGGTGAACTGTTTCACTAATATTGTGAAGAAGGATGAGGCGATTAAAGCTTCAAGCTCCTCGTCGGGTGTAGAGGATGCTCTGTTGGGTTTGACCCAATCTTTAAAGGAATCTCGTCAACAGTATGTTGAAGAAAAAGCTGTTTGGGAGAAAAAGTTGGCTGTGGCTGAAGCTGAGAAGGTGAAGATGGCTGAAACCTCCAAGAATTTGGAGGATAAAATGACAGGCTTAGAAGTCGAACATAAAAAATGTGACGACAAGCTGAAAAAGGCAGAGGAAGAGTTATCTACCCTGCGAGATATCAAGGTCCAAAAAGAAAAATTGGATGTAAAACTCTCCTCGGATAAATTAAGAAGAAAAGCCGCAGTCAAAAAAATCCTTCAGCGCTGGCTGGGAGAAAGGATGGGATAAGGGGATTACTGCTATGACATCCCAAGTCTAATATGGGAAGTTGAAATACTTCCACGATGGTTGGGTAGCTTCACTGCAAGAGTTGAAGGTCAAAGACGATTCTGAGTTATTCCAACAACACCTCCCTGGTCCTCCTCCACCAATTGTGGAAGAAGAAGAAGATGAGCCTGTCTCTTATGAGTCTTCTATGGCCATATGTGATCAGGTCTCTGCCTCTCAACCCTATGCCACCGAGGACATTTCTTCCATGCCTCCTCCTCCCGAGAAGACTCCTGCCGATCAAGCTGTTGTTACCACCGAGCAACCAAGCTCCTCATCCCAGCCTCCCGAGAAAGTCTTGGGGGACAAGGAAAAGGTGTGGAAGTTGTTCGGTATCATTTCTTTCTTTTATTACTTGTAATCGAACAACGTAATCTTTTTGTGATCTAATAAAATACATCTTCGCTCCTCTTCATTGTTGATCCTCTGTCTGCTTTTATTTAACTACTGCTTTCTCTTCGTTATTAGTTTTTGGCCAGAATGGAATTGATATCTGCTCCTGATACTGAGTTGATGCGACAATGCAATGGATATTATAAAGCTGGTCATACAGACCTAAGTGTATCATAGATTGTTGACATTCTTGGTCACGATGCCTCAGAACAAGCAGTTGAGGCTTACCGGTACCTGAAGGATTTACTTGATAGATCTGTGGCCAACAATGTGGCATACTATGAATTGATCGAGGAACTTCATGGTTCCATAGAAGATCTCCAAGGTCAGCACAATGAATCAATGGCTTTGTTGCACAAAGATTATGAAAATAGATACCAACAACTTTCTTCTGAAACAGGCCATAAAAAGATCATTGCTGGATATGATGTTAGGGAAAAGACCCTAAAAGGTGAAGTTGAAGCTTGCAGGCAGATTGCCGAGATCCTGGAACAAGAAAATAATAATTTACAGAAAAAGTTGGCTCAATATGAATCTGCAGCGTCATCTTCCGCTGCTCTAGTGCCCGTTACTGATGAAGGTTTCTCGTTCTTAGAGGTTGAAAATGCCAAACTAAGGCAAGAACTGGATGACTTAAGAAGATCTTCTATTTCTGGGACTGCTCGGGGACGAGGAAGAGGTTCTCGGGGACGAGGAAGGATTGTCGAGGAGCAAAGTTCTCCAGTTGCTTCTCGGAGCCGATCAAGAGTTCTTAGTCGCAATGTTGAAGAGGCTCGTACTCAGTCCACCTTGGAAACTCAAGCGTTTCAATTGAATGCTAAGGATCGTGCTCTGTCAGAAATGTCCAAGAAAAATCTATCCTTGGAGGATCAACTTACTGCAACGAAGTCTGCTCTACATACTAAGGATCTCTTTGCCAAAAACCTTCTCGAACAGTTGGATAGATTAACCTTTCAATTTCATAAGCAACCCAGGGAATTCTGGATGGCAGGATATAATGAAGCTCTTGTTCACTTGGATGCTCGCATTGAACATGCCAACAATGAAGGTTATAAGCAAGGGTGGTTGAACGCACTGGGCGTGTTAAAATTAGAGCGAGGGCATTTTTTATGGGATTATCATGCTCCAGGATTACTAGACTTGCCTGTGCCACCTTTCAAATTGGATATGGCTTGGATCCCAGCTCATTCCATTCCTCGTACCCTAATTTCAAAATACCTCGGTGATTATAGCCTTCATTCCAAAATCGAAGTATCTCGTCCAGAGCATCTAATGGATACACCTTCAATAATGAATGTCAGAATGTTGAAGGACTTGAACTTTATTAATTCTCCCCTTTGCCTGGAAGATCCTCCTGTCGGCGAAAAACCTATTTCTAAAGCAAAGGGCAAGAAACCAATAGAATAGGACTATTAATGTAGTAGTTGGTACATTCATGTAATCTGTAATTTATTTTGAATTTTAATGAAAAGACTTTCATTTTCTGTAAATTTTGTTGTTGTCTTGTGTTTATCAAACACCTTTATATTTGTGCATATGTATCTGTTAAAAAGATAACAATATTGTGCAGTCCATCAACCAACTTAGTAATAAAAAGTTACAAGTATCAAAGTAATGAGTATAAAATGTTCGAACTGTTTTCAACCAACCATGATGGATGAATAATGTTTGTCGACCAACTACAGTTGATGGGTCTTTATCCCCGACCAGCCATACTTGGTTCAATTTTAAATATTTTCATAAAATGTGTCCGACCAACCAAGGTCGATAATTTTACTCCTCGTCGACCAATTACAGTTAGTGGGTTTTTATCCCCGACCAACCATACTTGGTTCATTTTGGAATATTTTGTTCTTCAAAGAACTTTTTGTAATAATCTTACCTCCCGACCAACATAAGTTGTAATTTGAGAGTATATTTGTATCTTACTAACACCGTAATTGATCATGCTGGTGTACACCTCCTAACCAAAGGAGTAGTAGTGGTTCTTTCGAACTTTTTGGCTCGTTGAGCTGTCCACTAGATATCTTACCAACCGTAGTTGGTCACACTAGTGTCGCCTCCTAACCAAAGGAGTATTTTTTGGCTCATACGAGCTGTCCACTAGATATCTTACCAACCGTAGTTGGTCACACTAGTGTCGCCTCCTAACCAAAGAAGTATTTTTTTGGCTCATACGAGCTGTCCACTAGATATCTTACCAACCGTAGTTGGTCACACTAGTGTTGCCTCCTAACCAAAGGAGTATTTTTTGGCTCATACGAGCTGTCCACTAGATATCTTACCAACCGTAGTTGGTCACACTAGTGTCGCCTCCTAACCAAAGGAGTATTTTTTGGCTCATACGAGCTGTCCACTAGATATCTTACCAACCATAGTTGGTCATACTAGTGCCGCCTCCTAACCAAAGGAGTATTTAAATTGTTCTCGCCCTTTTATCAACCGGAATTGATCGTGGGTCTGAACTATAGTCTTCTTCTTATTATCAAGCAGCGTAGTGTACAACACTAGTATTCCTCGAAAAACTTTCAACAGAAAGAAAATGATGAAACCTCCTCGTTTTATTCATAATGAAGGAAATGCTTTACATTTTACATTACTGATAATACTTGCGCAGGTGTTCAGCATTCCATGCATTCTTAAATTCTTCTCCCTCTAGAGTTGCTATTCTGTAAGTTCCTGGTCGAACAACCTCTGTAACTCGGTAAGGTCCATGCCAGTTTGCTTCCAACTTATTTTGCTTCTGAATGACTCTCTTTAGCACATAATCCCCTTATTTTAAATCACATTTCTTCACCCTTTTGTTGTAGAACAGAGCTGTACGTTGTTGGTAAGCAGCATTCCTAATGGCTGCCTCTTCTCTAACCTCCTCGAGCATATCCAAATCCAGTCTTCTCATCAAATCGCTGATTGGGGAATTAAAATTCAGTACTCTATGCGTTGGGAGACCCAACTCGTCAGGTATCACAGCCTCACTTCCAAATGCTAGCATATATGGCGATTCTCCAGTTGCTGCTCGGGGAGTTGTTCGATAAGCCCATAGTACTGATTGGAGCTCATTGATCCAATTTGCTTTAGCTTCACTTAACATCTTCTTCAAACCATTTAGTAATGTTCTGTTTGTCACCTCAGTCTGTCCATTGCTTTGGGGATGGCCTGGTGCTGAATGATACTTCAAAATGTTTGACTGATGACAATAGACAGCAAATTCTTCATTATCGAATTGTGTTCCATGGTCTGTGATGAAAGCATGGGGGAGACCATATCGACAAATGATGTTCTTCCAAATGAACTGATATACCTTCTCGTACGTCATATCAATTAGTGGTTTAGCTTCCACCCACTTAGTAAAATAATCCACTGCCACGACGAGATACTTGAACCTTCCTCGGGTCGTCGGCAATGGTCCAACCAGGTCAACCCCCCACATGGCAAATGGCCAAGGTGAAGTTATGGGTGTCAACAATGCTTGTGGAGTTCTTCGGATGGAGGAAAAACGTTGGCACTTGTCACACTTCTTGGCATAGGCTATACAATCAGCCCTCATCGTCGGCCAGTAATATCCCTGTGTCATTACCCTTTGCAAAAGTTTCCGACCTGCTACATGAGCTCCACAAGATCCTTCATGGATTTCTTCAACCAATTCTTTGACTTCTGATGGATGCACACATCTCTGCAAACCTGCCATAATTCCTCGTCTGTACAAAACACCATTAGTTAACACATACCGAGCAACTTTATACTTCAATTTCTTGGCAGCTAGCTTGTCTTCCGGTAGTTCTCCTTCTTCAATGTATGCCCTGATAGGATCCATCCAAGATGGTCCCAAATCAAGGGTAATTATATTTATCATCAGATCTTCTTCTATACTCCGACTTTTTAATACTTCAATTGGTATTGTCCTTCGCAGCTCGGTGCGCGTAGCTGATGCTAATCGGGCCAATGCGTCTGCTCTTGCATTCTCCATCCTCGGTATTCTCACTAATTGAATAGCATCAAATTCTGTCAGTAACTCCATCGCCTTTGCATGGTATTTCACCATTAATTCTCCCTTAACTGCATATATTCCCATCATCTGATTCACAATTAATTGAGAATCACTGAAAACAATTACTTGTCGTGCTCCCATAACTTTCGCCAAATGAAAACCTGCTATCATGGCCTCATACTCAGCTTCATTATTGGAAGCTTTGAATTGGAATCGCAAGGCATATTCCATGTCAATATCATCTGGAGTGTTTAAAACAATCCCTGCTCCACAACCAGCTGTGCAAGATGATCCATCTACATATAATCTCCATGTAGGTAACTCGTCTTCAAATTTCTTATCTGTTAGAGTTCCTCGGTAAAATATCATCTGTTTTCTTTCATCATCCACGGGTATCCTTCGTTCCTCGTGGGTCATCTGTTCGCGCCCTTTTACCAACCGGAGTTGGTCTGGGTTTGAATATGATGATTTTTCTACATCCACAAGTCCTTTTACCAACCTTGGTTGGTCTGGATCTGTGTCTGTTGATCCTGTATCGTCCATAGGTAGGTCAGCAAGTACCTTTGGTTCCTCGGGGGTATCAGGGTATGTGAATTCTGCTATAAAATCTGCTATAGCTTGCCCCTTTAATGATGATCTGGGTTCGTACGCAATATCATATTCACCGAGTTCTATTGCCCAATACATCAATCTTCCTGATTTTTCTGGCTTGTGAAGGGCTTGTCTTAATGGCATGTCAGTATATACAATGATTGTATGGGCCTGGAAGTATGGCCTCATTCTTCTACTTGCTTCAATTAATGCCAGTGCCAATTTTTCTAGCTTTGGGTACCTGATTTCTGCACCTCGGAAAGCTTTACTTGTGTAATAAATTGGCTTCTGGACTCCATTCTCCAATCTGATCAACGCCGAGCTGACTGCATTCTCTGATACTTCCAGATACAAGTACAACTTTTCTCCTGTTATTGGCCTAGACAGCAATGGTGGGGCTCCCAAATACTTCTTCAAATCTTGAAAGGCCTTCTCACATTCATCAGTCCACTCAAAACTTTTTCGCAGTGTTTTGAAGAATGGGAGGCATTTATCAGTTTCTCGGGATACAAATCCGTTGAGCGCTACAACTCGTCCGGTAAGACTCTGTACTTCTTTCCTCGTCGTTGGGGATCGCAGCCCTAAAAGAGCTTTGATCTTTTCTGGATTTGCCTCAATACCTCGTTGATTGACGATGTATCCGAGGAACATTCCTTCTCGTACTCCAAAGGTACACTTCGTCGGGTTGAGCTTCATTTGGTATTTATCCAGTTGATCAAAGGTCTGGCCTAAGTCAACTAGATGATCAGTAGCTCTCTTGCTTTTGGTGAGCATGTCATCGACATAGACTTCCATATTGCAACTGATTTTTCGGCAAAAACCTTGTTCATCAGCCGCTGATATGTTGCACCTGCATTTTTTAAACTAAAAGGCATAACATTATAACAATAAGTTCCCCTTGGGGTAATAAAAGAAGTACTTTCCCTGTCTTTAGGCTTCATTTTGATCTGATTGTAGCCAGAATATGCATCCATAAAGCTGAGTAGCTCATGTCCCGAGGTAGCATCCACTAGTTGATCAATTCTGGGCAATGGAAAATGATCTTTTGGGCATGCCTTGTTAAGATCAGTGAAATCAACGCACATTCTCCATTTGTTGTTCTTCTTCTTTACCATCACCACATTTCCCAACCAATCTGGATATTTCACATCTTCAATGAATTGGGCTTTCTGGAGTTTCTCGACCTCCTCTTGTATGGCCTGGTTCTTCTCGGGACTAAACACTCTTCTTCTCTGCTTCACAGGCTTGATCTCCTTATTCACATTGAGTTCATGACATAAGAAGTTTGGATCTATTCCTGGAATGTCTTCATGACTCCAAGCAAAAGTATTCTTCCTGTTTCTCAAGAAAACTATCAACTCTTGTTTTATTGAAACATCCAACGACGATCCTATCTGGGTTACTCGTTCAGGATGCTCGTCGTCCAGAATAACATTTTCTGTAGATTCCACCACCTGCCCTTTTACGAGTTGAGATTCATCCCTAGGGTCAAGAGTTTCAATTTCTGTACCTTCCTCCACTTGGTAAGTAGTAGTCTTTTTCCTTGACTCTTCAAGTTCCTCTTGCTCGGCAGACGAATAATAGCATTCCCGAGCTACTTTTTGATCACCTTTCATAATTCCGACTCCAAAATTCGTTGGGAATTTCAAACACTGATGTACTGTAGATGGAACTGCCTCGAACTTCTTCAATCCAACTCTTCCCATGATGATGTTGTAGGCTGACTGCACATTCTTATCCATCACAAAGAAGCGTATTCTTTCTGTTCGACAAGCAGGCCAAGTTCCAATGAGTATATCCAACTTGATCATCCCAAGTGGAAAAACTTTCTCGCCAGCAAAACCCAGAAGGGGTCTATGATAAGGTTCCAATTGAGATAATTTCAAATTTAAGCTATCAAAGCATGAGTAATACATGATGTCTGCCGAACTACCGTTGTCTACTAACACCCTTGAAATGACCACGTCCTTCATCCTCATTTTGATCACCAAAGGATCATCATGAGGGTAAAGAACACCTGCCAGGTCGTTTTTTGAAAAACCAATCACTAACTTCTCTTTGTTTACCTTCCTCGGACAATCATCCTCAGCCAGATTTATTCGCTGAATATATGAACAAGCTTGAGCCTCTCCGAGGTAAGCTTTTCTTTCTGCAGTAAGGTCTCCTCCTCCTGCATCTCCTTCTGTAATAACATTACAATCAAATGACCCAAAACGTATGGAAAATACCTCTCGTTTAGGATGCCTTGGCTTCTTAGGAAGATCGGGGTCATCATCTGGATCATCTTCATGGTCCCTCTTCTTTTTCTCCTCGGCACGACGAGGAGATCTAGATCTTTCTCTAGTTCTATCATTATTCTTCCTCTCACCCCTGCGGTCTACATATTTTGACAATTTTCCTCTTCGGATGAGCGTTTCAATCTCGTTCTGAAGAGCTATGCAATTTTTGGTCATATGGCCATGATCTTTGTGAAACTCGCAATATTTGGCCTTATTCCTCAGATCGGGATTTGTCCTCAATTTCTCCGGCCACTTGATTTCGTCGCTATTCTTGATTTCTTCCAAAACATGATTAATACCCATTTTCAATGGAGTATAATTATCGTACTTCTTTAGGACTTCCCACGTCGTCCTATTATTTCTGGAATGCTTGTCACCACCATTACCTTTCTGGTCTTTCTTCTTAGACTTGTCGACCTCCACCTTGTTTTCTTTATCCATATTCTTCTTTGCAGCCATAGCCTCCTCGGCATTCATGATTTTGGCCGCTTTTGCCATCAACTCCGACATAGTTTTAGGTGGGTCTTTGGCCAAAGTGTAGTATAACTTGTTAGGCAACAAACCACTCATTAAAGACATGATTGCTGTCTTTTCCTCGTAATCTATGACTTCCAACTTCTCGTTATTAAAACGAGTTATGTAATCTCTAGTACTTTCACCTGATTTTTGTCTAACACTTAGCAAGTGTGCTACTCGCTTTACTGGCTTCGCCCCAAAACAGAAATTGCCAATGAACAACTCGGCTAATTGAATAAAAGTTGAAATCTTACCCCGAGGAAGATTATTATACCATATCTGTGCAGATCCGGTAAGAGTTCCCGAGAATGCTCTACACCTCATCTCGTTGGGGACGGAATAGATGTCGGCAGCAGCTTGGTATTGTTATATATGAAGAACAGGATCTGTCTTTCCATCATACTTGGGGGTCACTACAGGTGCTTTGAATTTCGATGGTGTAGGAAAATCCACAATGGCTTGTACAAAAGGTGTCCCTTGAACAAAAGTTCTCTGTAAGGGGTTTCTTGCCTTAGCCATTTCTCCCAGTCTATCCTCCAACCGCTGAATGGAACCTTTCCATGCTTCATTTCCTTCCTCAGGACGCTTAGTCCGAGCAATTGATTGCTCTGACGTAGCTTCCTGAGATTTATCTCGACGAGTAGCTGGTCGTGATTGTGCTGATCCTTCCCTCAAACCTGATGGTGGGCGAAAACTTCTCGATGGAGCTCTAGGTGGGCTCATATTCCTCCTTGGTCCTAATCGGCTGAAAGGAGACACCCGGCTTAATCTTTCTAAAGCGCTAGTTCTCTCCGGCGAGAGAGTGATACGTTGATCTGTATCCGTAGCCCGTATCGATGAGGTTCGCCCAGGTTGATACGTAGAATCGGTAGACTCTCCATTACGATATGAACCAGTACGTCTGGATCGTGATTGCCCACGATCACTCCTTTGTCCTAAATAGGTAGGTGCATCGCCTTGAAGAGTTTGAATGAGTTGCCTCACAGATTCTTGCATGGCGGTTTGTCCTTGAGCCAGATTTGTCATAATTCCAGCCAGATCTGGAGGTGCAGATGGATTTGGAAGATTTCCAGTATTTCCAGCATTTCGATTACTGGATTCCGGATTATCTGCCATTGATAATAAATGATTTTTGCGAAAAACGATAGTAACAGTCGTTTCCCACAGACGGCGCCAATCTGTTGATGTAAAAAACTAGACTGCTCTAATTATTTAATCACAGATAAATAAATAAGACAAAGATTTTTAAAGTGGTTCGGCTAGGAATAAAGCCTACGTCCACTGTTATGTTATTGCTGAATGTTTTTAGAATTCTTGATTACAAGTTCTCTCAAGAAATTCCGGTCCCTGTATTTATAGCCTTGAGGCTGTACATGAAAGGTTCGATACATTAAATGATATACATGTGAAAGGGTGATACATTTAATGCAGCGTGCGTGTGAAGAATATAAACATTCAATGAATAGTTGAACAGTTGTCCGTCTGGCAATTAATGATACGACCGAGGTGCAGCACGGACCGCCATAGTTGCTCGTTGATCAGGAGTTCCTCGGTGCACTAGAGTACCTCGGAGCGCTAGAGTTCCTTAGTGCGCTAGAGTTCCTCGGTGTATCCTCGTTGCTCGGAAAGAATCATGGTTGGTCGGGAAATGAACTTCCTCGCTGCTATTGTGCCACGTAGATTGACACGTGTCTTCGTATTATTCGTCCACATCAGCATATTAATTTTGGTATCAACACTTGTCATATTAGTATTCCAATACAAAAGACGGTACATTATTTTGAGTCTCCTAGAGCAAGATATGCTCATTTCTTTACCACATAGCATATCTGCCCTATAGGCTCTTTTATCATTCATTCCACTTCCAAGAATTTACATAATTTTTCTACATAATAAATTTATATGATATTTCACCCAACATTAGTAAACATATTTAACAATACAAGATTAAAATTTCATAATTTTCAGAGTTCATTTGCTATGTCAAGTAAAACATCGAACACATGGCGGGCATACTTTCATGCTTAGGGCAGATTTCATACCCGAACTTCTAACTCTCACCAAAGACTCATTTATTGGTATTTTCACATAATTTTCGGGTATGTATTACATATATGAGTCTAGGTTAATCTCAAATTGTAATCAATCAATTCCAGTAAGTATAGAGAAATATATGGAAGTTTGAATAAATAAGGTTCCTAAACAAAACAATCTCAAGGGTTTACACATTCAAGTTTACTTAAACTTGCATCTATCCATAAGTACATATCAAGTCATGGAATTTCAGTAAAAAAATTATTATTTCAATCATTTAAATAAGTAATACAAAAAAATAAACAAGATTCATGGATGAAAATACCTTAGGGGCTTTTACGTAATTTTTCTTTGAATTTTTCTTCAATTTCTCCTCACACTTGCTTCCTAAACTTCAAAACTCTCTTTCCTTAGGTTAAAACTCTTCCATGGCTGAAATGTGCTGAAGGAAGAGCTTAACTAAAGGGTTTTAAGTCGGCATAAGGCCACCCCCTCTTGGTCCAATCAAAATATAACATGTGGCATTACATAAAATAAAATATCATTTAAGGCTAAAAGACTACTTTACCCCCTCTTCGTAAAAAGACAATATCTTCCCACTCGGATGTTCGTTTGATGAACCGTTTGTTTTGTTATAAACCTAACTAATATATATACAAATATATAGTTTACACCTCAAGTTCATTGTTATGTCATAAAGGTCAAAACTAGCCTCCAACAGGAACATTCCTACCGAAAACTTTAAAATTTCACATTTGTAACTAATTCTATATTTCAAGCTTTATGAAGGTAGGATTAAATTAAACATAATGACTTAACATCATATATATTAATAACACACCACTCATATCACATGCTTTAAGCATGCTTTAAGAATATTTAATCATCATTATATTCGGGTTGTCACAACTCTCCCCAAGTTAGGAAATTTCGTCCCCGAAATTGACATACCTTGGTTGTCTGAATCAAACAGATACGGATAATGCATCTTCATGCTATCCTCACTCTCCCATGTAGTTTCTTCCATGGAATGACTTCTCCACATAACTTTCACAAGTGGGATCACTTTTGATCTCAATATTTGTTCCTTCCTATCCACGATAGCAAGTGGTTCTTCCACATAACTCAAGTCTTCCTTTAACTCAATAGGTTGTTCCACCAACACATGTGAAGGATCCGCTACATACTTCCTTAACATAGAAACATGGAAAACATCATGTAACCGAGCTAACTCTGGTGGTAACGCTAACTTGTAGGCAACCATCCCGACTTTCTCAAGGATTTCATAAGGTACAACGTAGCGTGGACTTAATTTTCCTTTCTTTCCAAACCTCATAACTCCTTTCCATGGAGATATCCGAAGAAACACATAATCCCCTTTCTGTAATTCCAAATCTTTTTGTCGCTTATCCGCATAACTTTTCTGTCTGCTTTGAGATGTTCTCATTCTATCTTGAATAATCTTCACTTTTTCAGTGGTGACTTCAATCAATTCTGGACCCTCTATCTTCCTTTCACCAACTTCACCCCAACATATCGGTGTACGACATCGTCTACCGTACAATGCTTCATATGGAGCCATACCAATAGTAGACTGAAAACTATTGTTATATGCAAATTCTATCAAAGGCAAATATTCATCCCAATTACCATTGAAATCAAGCACACAGGCTCTAAGCATATCTTCTAAAATCTGTATTTTCCTTTCAGACTTCCCATATGTCTGGGGATAAAAAGTCGTACTAAACTTTAAGTTGGTACCCATAGCATACTGCAAACTATCCCAAAATCTGGATGTAAAAGTAGGGTCCCTATCTCAAATAATAGAAACAGGCGCTCCATGCAATCGAATAATTTCATTAACATACAATCTAGCATACCTATCAACTGTATACGTCGTCTTGACTGCTAGAAAATGAGCGGACTTGGTCAATCTGTCCACCACTACCCAAATCGAATCTGACCCCTTCTGAGATCGAGGAAGCCCAACTACAAAATCCATCGTTACATGATCCCATTTCCATTCCGGTATTGGCAATGGCTGAAGCAGACCAGTAGGTTGCTGATGCTCCACTTTCACTTGCTGATATACAAGGCACCTAGCAACAAAATCAGCTATTTCCTTTTTTATATTATTCCACCAATAATGCTCCTTTAAATCCCTATACATTTTAGTACTACCAGGATGCATAGTATAAATGGAATTATGAGCCTCATCTAAAATTTCCTCTTTCAATCCACCCACATTAGGCACACATAACCGCTGTTTATACAATAAAGTGCCCTCATTCACAATACAAAAATCTTCAGACTTACCATCTTGGACATCTTGTCGTTTCTTCTCAAGGAAAGGATCTTGACTTTGCAAATTATGAATACGGGTGGCTAACAAAGGCCTCACGCTTACATGAGCAAAGAATCTGTCCCCATCTGCTAGCTGAAATTCCACTCCCATCAATCTCAACTCCATAATATGAGCAACTCTGGCACATCGAATACAAGATAACCTGCCTGAAGCCTTTCTACTCAAAGCATCTGCAACTACATTTGCCTTTCCTGGGTGGTAGTGAATTGTATAATCATAATCTTTAATTAACTCCATCCACCGCCTCTGCCTCAAATTCAACTCCTTCTGAGTAAATAAATATTTAAGTCTTTGATGGTCAATAAAAATTTCACATACCTCACTATATATATAATGACGCCATAACTTCAAAGAAAACACAATATCAACAAGTTCCAAATCATGTGTAGGATAATTACGTTCATGTGTACGCAATTGCCTAGAAGCATAAGCAATAACTCTACCATGCTGCGTAAAAACACAACCCAACCCCTGATGTGAAGCATCGGTATAAATAACAAAACCATCTCCACCACGCGGAATAGTAAGAACAGGATCCTCTTTTTCAATTCATCAAAACTATTTTCACAATCAGAATTCCATTCAAACTTAATATCCTTTCGAGTTAGTTTAGTCATTGGCAAGGCAATCAAAGAAAATCCTTTAATAAACCTTCTATAGTACCCAGCTAAACCCAGAAAACTCCTCACCTCAGTCACATTATTGAGCCTCTCCCAATTTATAATAGCTTCTACCTTCGTGGGATCAACACATATACCATCTCCAGAAATAACATGGACTAAAAATTCAACTTTTGATAGGCAAAATTCACATTTGCTAAACTTAGCATACAATTGCTTATCTTTCAACACATTCAAAATTATTCTGAGCTGCTTTTCATGTTCAACCATATCACGTGAATAAATCAGAATATCATCAATAAAAACTATCACAAATGAATCAACAAAAGGATGCAGTACCCGATTCATAAGATCCATAAATACAGCTGGAGCACTAGTCACCTCAAAAGGCATCACCAAAAACTCAAAATAACCATATCGAGTGCGAAAAGCAGTTTTAGAAATATCACTCTCCTTCACCCTCAACTGATGATACCCTGATCTTAAGTCTGTCTTTTAAAACACTTTAGCACCCTGTAACTGATCACACAAATCATCTATACGAGGTAAAGGGTATTTGTTCTTAATTGTAGCTTTATTCAGTAGACTATAATCAATACACAAACGCATGGTACCATCTTTCTTCTTCACAAATAAAACTGGTGCACCCCATGGAGATACACTAGGCTGTATGAACCCCTTATCAAGTAAATCCTGTAACTGAATCTTGAGTTCTTTCAACTCAGCAGGTGCCATTCTATAAGGTGCCATAGAAATAGGTGTTGTCCCCGGTGCTAATTCAATACTAAATTCAACTTCTCTTTCTGGAGGTAACCCTGGTAACTCACTAGGAAACACTTCAGGAAAATTCCGTACAATAGGAACATCGACTAATTGTAAAGACCCCTTTCTAGTGTCAAGAACATATGCAATAAAACCCTCATAACCCTTACTCAATAATTTCCTCGTCTGAATAACAGAAATGATGCAACTGGGAAAAATTTTCCTTTCCCCCACAAATATAAATTCAGGCTCACCAGGCATATTAAAAACAACTTCCTTACAGAAACAATCCATAGATGCATGATATTTAGATAACCAATCCATTCGAAGAATTATATCAAAATCAGAAATATCCAATGGAAGTAGATCTATAACTATATCTCTAGACCCCACAGTCAAAACACAATCACGAAAAACATATTCAGCTACAACCATATCCCCCATAGGCATATAAATACCCAACCCCACATCTAAATGAGTACATGGTTTATTCAGGTATACAGCAAAAACATTGGACACAAAAGAATGTGTGGAACCAGGATCAATCAAAACATAAGCACTTCTATCAGTAACAGAAAGTGTACCTGTCACCACATCTGGAGTAATCTGAGCTTCTTTCATTGTAAAGACTCATCCACCTGGCCTGGAACCACTAGCTTGTCCTCTACCCACACTTTTCGCTCCACTGCCTGGAGGTAACACTCTGCTTGCTGCTTCACTAGGTGCTGCTGGAGTCTCTGCTAGCTGCGGACAATTCTTCTTAACATGCCCTACTTGATGACAATGGTAGCATTCCACTCCTTTAAGCTTAGGACACTCGGATTTATAATGCCCCTCCTCTTTAGAAAAGAAACATGTAATAACTCTTGTCGGTGCCTCACCCTTTCCTGACCTCCTAACCAGATTAGAAGATTCCCCACCCCTAGTATCTCTGCCAAATCTCCCCAGACCTCTACCACTATCTCCTCTACCTCTCTGAAATTTATGAGGTTCTATCTTAACACTTCCACCCTCACCTCTCTTAGACTGAAATGCGTCAAATCTACTCTTCTTAAAACTCTCTCTACTTGCCACCCCTTGGTTCATTTGCCTTTCTGCTATCGTGGCTTTGTTTACCAAAGAAGCATAATCTTCTAACTCATAAGTGGCCACCCTATTTTGAATAGGCCAAATCAGTCCATCTTGAAACTTACTACATTTATCTTCTGCATCCTGTACATACTTAATAGCTAATCTAGACAAAGCAGTAAATTTAGCATCAGACTCCCTCATAGACATTTTCCCTTGGGTTAAATTTATAAACTCCCTCAGTTTCTCCCTCCTATAAACCTTAGGGAAATACTTAACATACAAAGCTTTAATAAATTCAGCCCAAGTAATAACGTCAGTACCTTCCATCCTGGGCACCAAATGGTTGCTGGCTTCCCACCAATATTTTGCCTCTCCTTTGAGCTTAAAGACAGCTAGATTCACTTTTTGGTTATCTGGAACCTTCATAACTGCAAAGATCGTTTCTAGATCTCTGACCCACATCTCAGTTTCTATAGGTTCAACTGACCCTGAATACTCTGGAGGGTTCAACTTCAAAAACTTCTCATGCATGGAATCCTTCATTTCCTTCCTTGCCTCTTTCTCAATCCTGGCCACAATCTTTGATTCTAGATATCTAGTCTGTTGTTCTGCCATTTGCACCATATTTCTTTCTTGTTGCTCTGCCATCCTCATCATTGCTTATGCCATTAATTGCATCTCTGTAGGCTGTTCTTGCTCTCTAGCCCTTCCAGCAACACTTTGCTCTACTTCAGCATTATCTGTACGAGAAGCTACTCCCTCTTCTCTAGGTTGTCCATTCCCAGGTTCCATCTGGAATAATCTGTAATACAACAAAGTTCTAACAACCCATATAAACAGTTTATAATACTAAACTATCGGTTAGTACATAAACAATTCATAAATATCAAATCAACTCAATACTGCCATCTAACCGTCACACACATCCAGAATTTATAACCACGCTCTGATACCACTAATTGTCACACCCCAAACCCAATATCCATACTAATCATTTGTTATTAGAATAATTGGATCATAATCGCAAGCCCATTGAAAATTTAATTCATTTATCAATATTTTTCTGCATAATGAACATAATATTGTTCTTGTGCCATAACGAAGTCAACATCAGAGTCATAATTAGAGATTATACAATACTATGATTAACTATGATCAACTCAATCCATACTAAATCAATATATACAATGTGTGAGTATATTAAAATCTTCAGTGTGACAACGATAAAATCTCCATACTTAAACCCCCAGCTCTTCTAACGGTGCAACTCTCAAAGTTACCGGTCATTTGTTATCTTATCTGGCAGCGTACAAACCTGAAATTGTTAAAATATAAACCGTAAGAATTAAGCTTAGTGAGGTACTCCTTCCCTGCAACAGAATAACAATTCTATATCGAATATGTGGATATAAAATCCGAACAATCCTGCCCATTGGCAATAATAAATCATGGATCATAAGATCCAAATAATTCTGCCCATTGGCAATAACAAATCCTGGATCATAAGACCCAATTAATTCTGCCCATTGGCAATAACAAATCCTGGATCATAAGACCCAAATAATTTTGCCCATTGGTAAAAACAAATCCTGAATATTTAGATATCCAAACTGATCCTGAATACCGAAGTATTCAAACCAATCCTGGATCATAATAAGACCCAATTAATTCTGCCCATTGGCAATAACAAATCCTGGATATTTAGATATCCAAACAAATCCTGAATACAAAAGTATTCAAATCAATCCTGGATCATGAGACCCAAACAAATCATGTATATTTTAATATCCAAAGAAATCCTGAATACCGAAGTATTCAAACAAATCCGCTCTTAGAGCTATATTCATATTTATATATGAAACAAATCATAAGTACACTCACCTTGATAGTTTAACTGGATTTTCCCTTGCCTTTATCCGGTACTTGTTCAATCAACTCTTCTTCCCTTCCTATCATTCTTACCATATTAGTATCATCATAATAATATCAATAATCCAAAGAATTATTTAAACATAATTCAATCCATAAGCATCACATGATTCCATTCAAATCATTTATCACAAGTGAAGTCCCATCCAAATACATGTTAATATATTTAACATATCCAAATCATAGGCCAAATATAAATTCATTTATTCTTGGAAACTAAATACTTGTCATATTAGTATTCCAATACAAAAGACGGTACATTATTTTGAGTCTCCTAGAGCAAGATATGCTCATTTCTTTACCACATAGCATATATGCCCTATAGGCTCTTTTATCGTTCATTCAACTTCCAAGAATTTACATAATTTTTATACATCATAAATTTATATGATATTTTACACAACATCAGTAAACATATTTAACAATACAAGATTAAAATTTCATAAATTTCAGAGTTCATTTGCTATGTCAAGTAAAACATCGAACACATGGCGGGCATACTTTCATGCTTAGGGAAGATTTCATACCCGAACTTCTAACTCTCACCAAAGACTCATTTATTCGTATTTTAACATAAATTTTGGATATGTCATAAATATATGAGTCTAGGTTAATCTCCAATTGGAATAAACAATTCCAATAAGTATAGAGAAATATATGGAAGTTTGAATAAATAAGGTTCCTAAACAAAATAATCTCAAGGGTTTACACATTCAAGTTTACTTAAACTTCATCTATCCATAAGTACATATAAAGACATGGAATATCAGTAAACAAATGATTATTTCAATCATTTAAATAATTAATACAAAAAAATAAACAAGATTCATGGATGGAAATACCTTAGGGGCTTTTACGTAATTTTTCTATGAATTTTTCTTCAATTTCTCCTCACACTTTCTTCCTAAACTTCAAAATTCTCTTTCCTTAGGTTAAAACTCTTCCATGGCTGATATGTGCTGAAGGAAGAGCTTAACTAAAGGGTTTTAAGTCGGCATAAGGCCACCCCCTCTTGGTCCAATCAAAATATAACATGTGGCATTACATAAAACAAAATATCATTTAAGGCTAAAAGACTACTTTACCCCCTGTTCGTAAAAAGACAATATCTTCCCACTCGGAGGTTCGTTCGATGAACCATTTATTTTGTTATAAAACTAACTCATATATCTACAAATATATAGTTTACACCTCAAGTTCATTGTTATGTCATAAAGGTCAAAAACTTTAAAATTTCACATTTGTAACTAATTCTATATTTCAAGCTTTATGAAGGTAATATTAAATTAAACATGATGACTTAACATCATATATATTAATAACACACCACTCATATCACATAAGCTAAGCATGATTTAAGCATATTTAATCATAATTATATTCGGGTTGTCACAGGGAGGGTCTTTTTTTTTTTTAAGAGCTGGAACTGGTCACGGCCAACAGCCGTGATCCCATATGCGCGACCCTTAAAATGAAGGTAAGGCAGAGTTGGGATCTTCAGACTTGGTCACGGCCTAGAGCCGTGACCCACCATTCGCGACCTTTTTCCATGTTTGATTGAGGTATGGTCACGACCCATAGCCGTGACCCATACCAAGAAATGGTCACGGCCCTAAGCCGTGACCCTCAATGTGTGTACTATCTTCTTCGTCACGCCATGGGTCACAGATGTGGGCCGTGACCCCTCTGCGACCAAGCTTTGAGGTAATTTTGGCGCGAGTTTGGCACCAAGATGGTCACGACCTGGTCACGGCCCAAGTCCGCGACCACCGTGGTCACGGACCAAGTCCGTGACCACTTATAGAGCATCGATAATTTAGTGTGATAATAAATATGGTCACGCCAAATATTGAGTGGGTCGCGGCCTAAGTCCACGACCAGCTGGTCGCGGACTTGGGCCATGACCCACTGGGCATGACCATTCGCAGGAAATGGTGTAGTGATAATGTTTAAAATTTCATTTACATTTCATATTATGAGTGTTGGGATATTTTTAAAAAGGAGTTTTAAAAAGCTTTTATATATAAAAATGTTTTTATAAATGTTTTTTATAAAAAGGTTTCTTTACTGTTTTAGAAAACATTGATTTTTGAAAAGATTTGAAACATTTCTAAGGTAACAAGCGTACCTGGGTTTCGACACCAAGGTTGTTCAAGAGAGATCACCATCTCGTTCGAACGACATTGAGATGTCACGCGAAGTCGTTCAAGCGACACATGGATCTCGTTCGAGCGAGATGGGCTTCTCATTCGAGCGAGGTTACTTTTCGGCTGACACGCTGACCTCATGCTTATCCTTTGACCGACTGAAAATTTATATAAAAAGGGGTTCTGTGAGCCTTGGAAAACGTGGAGAACAGTTTTCAACCTTAAAGAGTTTTATCCTTTGAAAACTTTTATTTTTTTTTATCTGCCCAAAATCAATTAGAAAAATATTTTTTGGCAGAAACTTTTTCTTCCACAATTTAAGGGTTCAAATATTTGTTTTGTTTACAATTCACAAAAATCCCAATTACTTTTGTGTGAGTTGTTTTGTGGACCCAAGAACATATTTTGCTTTGGTTCATTCTTTGTGGGGAAAACTCTACAACCGACAGTTGCGTGCTTTTGTGAAGGGAGTCCTTATAAAGTTCGCAACTTGTGTTTAAGCCGTTTTCTTCTTCATTGCTGAACACCTGGAGTTCTTGCGGGAGATTCCAGTCGATGATATTTCTTGCCGTTGCTTTGGAGGTTTGACGAAGACACCGTGTGTTACAATTGTGGGAGATTATCAGGTTGTATGTAAGTCAATGGTGTTGTCAATTCTTCAAATTGGTATCCGAGCGGGTTTCGCTAATTTATCGCGTGATCGTGATTTTTCAAGGATTTTTTTATACAATTTGACTTCTCACGATGTAAAATTGGTATGAGATCGGGTTGTGATAATTTATCGCGTATTCGTATTTTTTGCAAAATTTGTGTGATATTGATTTTTTTAAATAAATTTTGTGAAAAATCTTAATTTTTTCGATGTAGCACTTATGTAATCGGATGCCTCCTTTTGATGACACGATTTAAAGTTTTGATGATATAAATCACTTGAATTTGACGTTTGCAAAAGGAATTGATGTTTTGAAAAAAGAAAATTCTCGTTTTAAATCCGCAATGGATCTTTTGCAAACGGTTGAAAATCAAATAGATTTTTATCGTGAAAAATTTGTTTCCTTGGACCATGACATTGTTTCTTTAAAATTGTCCAAGAAGGAGAGTGATGATAGGGTCCTATTTTTAGAAAAAGAATTGAAGGGCCTTAAAAATTCGATGGTTTGTGTTTGTGCCAAAATGGATAATAATATTTTAGTCAATGAGTTTGTGGCACGTGAAGAGACTCTAAGGGAAAAGTTTCCCAAAATTGAGGGAGAGAGAGATATCCTTTTAGAATTGTTGAAAATTTGAAAAAAGCGTCCCTTAAATTGGAAGAGTCTAATTTTTTGCTTGAGTAAAAAATTTTGAAGTTAAAAAATAATTTGACAGACTCAAGTAGGTTTGATAGTGATGGTAATGGCTCATCTTGTTCTGATGCTTCTAATGATAAAGCCAAAACTATTATTTATTTTAGAGGGTCAACTAATTCCAAGGATGTTAGAAAAGGTCAACCCATAGATATCGTTCCACCCATTTACACATGTTCATATTGTGGTAGGAAAGGTCACCTTATGTGTTTTTATTTTGATATGGGAAAAATGTCCTAGGAAATTTATGAATAGTGTTCCCGTGGTTCCCAAAGTCCCCACATGTTGTTTCACATTTATTTGGGTTAGGAAATCACTTTTAGAGGCACTAGATTTTAGACAAGTTGATTCGCATTTGCTTCCACGCGATTCTTCTCTTGCCATATCATATAGATGATTGTGTTTGCATGTTTTTCATACGCTAGTTATGCTTTTTGATATATTTTTGGTAGCGTTGTGGCATGTACTTTTTGTATAGATTTTTTGTTTTTGAAAATTTTTGAAAAAAAAAAAAAGATTTTATTTTGAAAAATTCAAAAAGATTTTTGTATTTGGTTTGAACCGTTTATGGATGGAAACTTAGGATTACCGAGTCACAACATCATTCCATTTTTAATGTGACTATTTGATAGTGTTTTGAGACAATAAGTCAATTCATCCATGTGCTTTATAATGATTGGAGTCATTAAGATGTAATTAAGTGTTACTTCCTACATGTTTGACTCATAATTTCCTTTATTGCACACATGCATGGATTTGTTTTATTATTGTGCTTATATTATCACATGTTGGTTGGGTGTTTTCACTTCAATCTTGTCCTTAAAACGAACCAAGCGCGATAAAACTTGATAAAAAGGTGTTCACCTTTGAACCCTGTTCATGAATTCATGTGCTTTATTTGACAATGGTGAAGGGCTACGAAAGATTATTTTTTTATCCTTTACGATTATGCCACCGTTTAAATTGGACCTAAAAAATTGAGGAATTTTATTATCCGGGGTCCAAAGAGGTTTAAAAGAGCCCGAAAAAATTTAAAGGCAATAAAAATAAATTCATTCCAATTATGGGCCATTTAGGTTTTTGCACCAATTCTCCAAAGTTTGAGAATTTAGTTTAACACCTCTAAAAGAAAATATATATGAGGGAGTTTTGTTGGAGATTTTATAACTGGTTTGCAAGTCCTTGAAAATCTTGAAAAGGGCTAAATAGTTTTGGACGTTATTTGTGCGGAAATCACTTTGACTTGTTGATTTGTATAAGGCGATGTCATCTAAATTCAACATTTTTTTACACATAAGGATACTTTTGATGTTCATTCGTTAGGGGTACACGTATTCATCGTGCACATATGATTGATTGAGTTTATTTACCTATCGAATGTGTTCACGCCCATTCATTCCGTTTCCATGACTTGGTTGCTTGTCTTGAAATCCATGGTGTGATTTTTAGTATCATATTTTTGTATGAAAAAATCGAAAAATCCAAAAATAGTTTGTGGATGTTTGTGGGATACTCCTTTGCATGCGCGTTGATTAATTCATATTTGCTACGCATTTTTATCGTGACACTCCATGTTTTGATTGTTTCTTCTTATCTGTCTATTTGGGGAAATCATAAAAAGGGGGAGAAAGAATTATCATGTTATGGTGGAGTTTTTGCATTATGGGGGAGATTTGATTTATCAATGCTTTATTCTTATATCATTTCCAACTCGATGCATCACGAAAGTTTTTGCTATATCTCATGTGTGTAGGTACAAAGATTGAAGATCATGATGTTCCACACCCTGATGATAAAAGCTTTGAGAGTTTTGATGTTGAAGAAAAATTTGAGAACTTGCAAATTTTACCTTTTCAGTTTTGGGATTAATGGGAGGGTAGATTTGTATAGGTATTTTGGTATTTGATAATTCAAATGTTTTTATGTATGTACCGGCATAGACATAGGGGGAGATTTGTAAGGACATATTTTTAATAAGTCCGTCACAATTAATTATGTCGTATACCGCTACAAGTCATCGAAGAATTGAGAAGATTGTGTCTACAAAAGACGGATCCGAATTACAAGTTGTCTACAACATTCAAGCCCAATAATATGATCTTTGGTAAGATAATTTTTAAAGTTTCATTTACATTTCATATTAAGAGTGTTGGGATATTTTTAAAAAGGAGTTTTAAAAAGATTATATATATATAAATGTTTTTATAAATGTTTTTTATAAAAAAGGTTTCTTTACTGTTTTAGAAAACATTGATTTTTGAAAAGATTTGAAACATTTCTAAGGTATCAAGCGTACATGGGTTTCGACGCCAAGGTCATTCAAGCGTGATCACCATCTCATTCAAACAACATTGAGATGTCGCGCATAGTCGTTCAATTGACACGTGGATCTCGTTCGAGCGAGATGGGCTTCTCGTTCGAGCGAGGTTACTTTTCGGCTGACACGCTGACCTCATACTTATCCTATGACCGGCTCAAAATTTAAATAAAAAGGGGTTTTGCCAGCCTTGGAAAACGTGGAGAACAGTTTTCAACCTTAAAGAGTTTTATCCTTTGAAAACTTTTGTGTTGTTTATCTGCCCAAAATCAATTAGAATAATATTTTTTGGCAGAAAGTTTTTCTCCAACAATTTAAGGGTCCAAATACTTATTTTCTTTACAATTCACAAAAATTCTAATTACTTTTGTGTGAGTTATTTTGTGGAACCCAAGAACATATTTTGCTTTGGTTCATTCTTTGTGGGGAAAACTCTACAACCGATAGTTGCGTGATTTTGTGAAGGGAGTCCTTATAAAGTTCACAACTTGTGTTTAAGCCATTTTCTTCTTCATTGCTGAACACCTGGAGTTCTTACGGGATATTCCAGTTGATGATATTTCTAGCCATTGCTTTGTTGGTTTGACGAAGATACCGTGTGTTACAATTGTGGGAGATTATCAGGTTGTATGGAAGTCAATGGTATTGTGAATTCTTAAAATTTCTAGAAATAAATGGTTTTGCCCTTCGGGGATTTTTCCTTAATATTTCTGTCATATGATTTATCTACTTATGGGTTGACACACGCACACACATAGATGCATGTTTAGGGGTGGAATTAATTTTGGTTTATATAGACTCCAATTAAATAATATTTTTTTGGAAACTTGAGAATTTATTTAATAAATTATCATACACTGCATTTATTCATTTTTTCAGAGTGACCAATTCATAGGGTCAAAGTCAATTCTGAGGGCCTAGGTAGGAGCGACCAATTCTAAGGGTCGAGGTCTATTCTGAGAGCTCAAGTAGGAGGGACTAATTCTGAGGGTCGAAGCTAATTCTGAGGGCTTAAGTGGGAGTGACCAATTCTAAGGGTCGAAGCTAATTCTGAGGGCTTAGGTAGGAGCGATCGATTCTGAGGCTCGAGGTCAATTCTGGGGACCTTGAGTATAAAGGACCAATTTAGCGGGTCGAAGCCAATTATGAGGGCTTAGGTAGGACCGATCAATTCTGAGGGTTGAAGCCAATTCTGAGGAGTTAAGTGGAGAGTGACCAATTCTGCTGTTTAAAGACAATTCTGAGGGCTTTGGTAATGTTGGGGTTTACTTTCTGGGGAATTTCGAGACCTCTCTAAGCAAAAGATACTAATCTGGGGATTGGATGTAGCCCTGTTGGGGATTTTTTTTATTTCTATTATGTACCTTGGAGATATCCAATTGGATTTAAGAATTTCGCTGGGGAAATAATTCTAGGATTCCATTTAGGAATTGTGAGGTTTAAGCTGGGGGAGAAAATGTGGTATTTTAATTCAGTTGGGGATGGTGCATTAGGTCTTGAATGGCCTGATGAGTGATCGAGTAAATTATTATTGACCATTTTTCTTCGATGGCCTTCTCCAGATATTGATTTTCCACTAGGGATCTTGCAGGTGACCTTTTACCCTTGAGGGATTTATCCTCAGGATTTTCTGATAGATGTCCTACTTACTATGGGAGATTTTGACCATATTGCATGCTTAATGTAGTGGCATTGAACCTGAAAAGAGACTCAAACAAGGCAAAAGGAGATGCATATTTTATTTGATTATCTGGATTTAGTAGCTTACTCTACATGCACTTTAATTTTCTATTGACTTTTTTCTTTAAGAAAGAGTTGGAAAAGTGTGTTATTTGAAATGTTTTGAATACGTTTGAGGCGGAGACTTGGTTGAAAAAGATCTTCCCTTTTGAAGGGATTTATTTTGAGAAAAATTGGTAAAAATGAGTTTTTCGAAAGTTTTGAGTAGTGGAAGGCCTTGGCGGCTTGGTTGGAATATGGATTTGGGGAAAAAAATTGGATTGTAAAGTGGTGCTTATTTCTTTCATTGGATTGCATTGAATCTGGTGTGTTGAGGAGATTGTATTGATGCTGGAGTTGTTGCCCTAGGCTTAACTTTGAAGTTAGTATTGGTGACCAGGGAACTGCTGATGGATATTCAACTTTATCCATCACTGCATGGAAGTCCTATAATCGTAATCTTGCGGCCATGATACTGGAAAGGACCCTTAATGGTCTAGATGCTTGGCGGGAAGTCCGTTCTGATTTTATGAGAGGTAGCTCAGTTATGTTGTTCATGTGGCTATCTGAAAGATTCCGTTTGATGGCCCCCTGAATATCCCTTAGCAGTTGTGCCGAACTTCTTCATTCACTACTTCATCAGTTTCGGCTCGAATGTCAAGAACTGGGAAAACTAGTTTATGGAGCACAGGGCTCGATATTTGCGTTGGTCGGTACCCTGGTGGGGGGAGTTGCAACCCATTCTAGAACTGAGGGAATACCAGTATGTTCGGTTGGTTGACCTTTGACATACCTCTTTCTACTTTCCCTGGAGGCTCCTGCGTCAATTTGGATGGGAACAGATTGTGCCTTTTCATGTTTCGCAGTTCTTTCTTGTGGAAGATTTGACAGAAGGCACACGCATGCGATTGGGTTGTCTGTCGTGGAATCATCGACTGTTGACCCATCCTTACCAATTTGTTGGTAGAGTTTGACATGTTTATGTGGACCGTATGAAATGTCTTTAGATAAGGGTAGTGGCTAAGATGTTGGATGAAGAAGCTGGGAAGAGGTGGCTTACCATGTTTTACACTATGGAGGGAGGTGTTGTCCTTTTTCCTAGGTTGGTTCGAACTTACCATTCCATGGAGCGCCTTCGGTATTCCATCCAAGCAGGGAACGTTTGGGGACCCCAAGATGTAGATGAAGATGGGGTTGGTTCTTCTGGCAGTTACGGGTAGGGCCTTTTGTGAAGCTGGTGTTTTTATGGAGCTTTTATGATGGTTATATGTTCAGATGTTGAGAATAAATTTGGGAAGTTCATAAATAGGTTGGTTTTCATTTGTAGGATAATAAGGTTAGGTTAGCGGGGGAAGATGTCTGACTCTCTATGCCAATATTTGTAATCGTACTGGAATTTCTCATTAATGGAATAATTTTTTAATTATATTGTTGTGCCTCTTGATAAGTTTTTCCATTTGAATCATCTATACCAATCGCTAAGGCATACATAATCCTTTTGTTCATGTAAATAAAAAAAGAAATGTCGTTCTCGAGGATAAGAAAAGAGTAGTATTTTGTGAAAAGGAAAGGGGTTGTGCTCATGTAAAGAGTATGAGCTGCCTATGTACCTCTGGGGATTTTGAAAATTTTTTGAGTTTCATTTTTGAAAGTGAAAAGACTTTTAGAGGATCAATCCCCACGTAGTTCTGAGTAGA
Organism: Sambucus nigra; assembly: GCA_949130495.1. NCBI lineage: Eukaryota > Viridiplantae > Streptophyta > Magnoliopsida > Dipsacales > Adoxaceae > Sambucus > Sambucus nigra. Next base: position 272,356,815 of record OX422221.1, on the reverse strand, counting down.
GGGAAATGAAGATTTTTTTAGAATAGAAGGGATATAAGAAGAGTCATAGCGCATCGAGATTTCAAGTTAAGGGTAGAATTTTTTAAGACGATCAAAGTTTACTGGATATGCCATCTCTTCCTCATAAAGGTTGGTGAGCATAGCAGTGCCACTGGATTGGATTTTCTTCACAGTGTAAGGGTCGCCCCAATTAGGCTTGAATTTCCCTCTAGGGTCAAAGATGGGCTCTATGATTTCTTTAAGGTATAAATCCCCTTCTCAGACACCACGGTCCTTGACTATCTTATTAAATGATCATGCTATTAGATGATGGTACCCTTGTATATGTTATAGAGCTTTTATCCTCCTTTAATCCAAGTGTGATAACTCGTCAAGACGACTTTGATGCCAGTCATCTTCGTTGACTTTGCTTTCAATCATGACGTGTAATGAAAGTATTTCTTGCTCAACGGGTAGGATTGCTTCCATACTGTATACTAGAGAGTAAGGGGTAACCTAAGTAGATGCTCGAACTGAAGCGGGGTAGCCCCAGAGGGCCTAAGGGATCCGATCAGCCCAATCTCAGTAATTCTTGATCATCTTTATGATAATTACTTTGAGGTTTTTATTAACATCTTTGACTGTACCGTTGGTTTGAGGTAGGTAGGGAAAAGATTTATGTTTCTGAATCCTATACTCGTCGACCAATTTTGGGACTTCTGCTTCGAAATGGAACCCGTTATCTGATATTAGCTCATACGGGACCCCATATTGACAGATGATATTTTTCAAAGGAATTTGGCCACCTTTTTAACATTCGACACTACATATGACTCGGCATTGACCCATATGGTGAAGTAATAAATAGAAACACAGATAAATTCATGTTTGTTAAAGGCTTTGGGTGTAACTTCCCCTATGATATCGATGCCCCATGTAAAGAATGACCAGGGAAAGGTCATGTTGTATAATTCTTGCGGAGGCAAGTGCTTGAGATTGGAAAATCTGTTGGCATTTAAGGCATCTCCGAACATAGTCAATGTAGTCCTGAACCATGGTAGTCCAATAGTAACCATGTAGTATAATCTTCTTAGCGAGCATATGGCTATTCATGTAGAGTCCACACTCCCCGTTGTGGATTTTCTCCATCATATCTTCAATATCAGCCCTTGCAATGCAATGTAAGTGGGGTTCCATCAAAGTTTTTCTTAAACAGTGATTTATCACAGATAATGTATTGGGTATCTAGTTTGAGAAGGATTTCTCGATCCTTTTTATTAGAATCTTAGGGTTACCTACCATGCTTGAGGAGGCACAAAGTATCATAATACCAGCAATTGCCTATATCATGATCTTCTGCTTTGATGAGCTCAATTTTGAAGAAGTGGGAAGGTTTAGCTTGCTTAGGGGATAGGACGGGGGTCGTCGTTATTCCTTCCGTCATGTCAATCATAGAGGCTAAGGTAGCAAGGGCATCGACTAAAATGTTCCTTGCTCAGGGAAGGTAGTGAAAGGTAATATCTTGGCATCGGGAGGCGAACTCTTCTAGGTAGGCATGGAAATGTAAGAGTTTCTCATATTTGACTTTTTATCTTCCAAGGACTTAGCTGATGATGAAAGATGAATCCTCGTAGACATATAGGCATCAAATTCCTTTCTTGAGAGCGATTTTGAGGCCTACAATTCATGCCTTGTATTAATTTATGTTGTTGGTGCAAGGAAAATCCATCTTGATGACAATGGGAGTGTGAGAGTCATCAGGAGAGATTTGGAGTATCCCAATACCATATCCTTTCTTGTTAGTAGCGCTGTCAAAGAACATTTCCCACCAGAGGCCTTCTTCGTAGGTACAAAGGATATTTTTATCCAAGAACTCGAAAATCAAAACATCGATTTCTTCCATAGGGTAGTCAGCGAGGTAGTCAGATATGGCTTTCCCTTTTATGAATTTCTACGTAACATACATAATAGCAAATTTGGCTAAAAATATTAACCATCGAGCTATTCATCCAGAAAAGGCATGTTTATCGATCAGGTATTTGATAATATCCATTCGGGATACCAATCTGATGGGAAAAGCGAGCATGTAATGTCGTAATTTTTGAGTGACCCATACAAGGGTGATATATGCTTTCTCTAAGGCAGTGTAGTTGACTTCGTACTTAGCCAATATGTGGCTAGTATAGTAGATGGCTCTCTTTTTATGGTATTCTCCAAGGTATTGGGATGACAAAGCCCCAGTTGTAGTGTTTATTATAGTCAGGTATAGGAGTAGAGGTAGAGCAGGTTGAGTTGGCATAAGTACTAGAGGTTGAGTTAGATACTACTTGATTCGATCAAAGGCTTCCTAAAAAGCTCTATTCCAAACCCTGGTGGGATACTTTCAGAGGAGTTTAAATATAGGTTCATAGATAAAAGCTAATTGGCTGATGAACCGGCTGGTATACTATAATTTTCCCAAGAATCCCCAGACTTCCTTCTCTATTCGGGGTAGTGGCATTTCGAGTATGGCTTTCAGTTTGGAAGGATATACTTCAATCCCCTTTTCTCTAACTATAAATCCCAAAAGTTTCCTTTGGTAATGCCTAAAACATATTTCTGTGGGTTAAGTCGCACATGGTATCGTGGCAGTCTCTCAAAGAAATTTCGAAGAGCGGGAACGTGACCTTCATGAGTTTTAGACTTAATGATCATATCGTACATGTAGACCTCAACTTCTTTGTGTATCATATCATGCAAGATAGTTTTGGCAGCCCTCTAATAGGTAGCCCCTACATGTTTTAGACTAAACGGCATAACAGTGAAACAGAATGTTCCCCAAGGGGTGATGAATGAGGTTTTCTCTTGATGATCTAGGTTCAACTTTATTTGATTGTATCTAGAAAAATCGTCAACGAAGGACTTAAGAGAGTGATTAGATGTATTGTCTATAATCATGTCGATATTAGGTAGCGGAGAATCATCCTTTGGAGAGACCTTGTTTAAATCTCGATAATCAATGAACATGCAAACCTTTCCTCCAGATTTTAGCACGGGTTAAATTTTAGCTAGCAATGTGATATATTTGATCACCCGGATGAATCCTACGTTTAACTATTTGACCATTTCTTCCTTAACCTTGAGTGACCATTCGGTACGGAGCTTATGCAATTTCTGTTTGATCAGTTTTCATTCTGGGAGCAGTGGAATATCATGCTAAACTATCTCGGGATCAATGTCGAACATTTTGTTATAGGACAATGAAAGACATCCACAAATTCCTTCAGTAATTCCTCGAGTTGCGCACGTTCTTGCTCATCAAGTGTGGTCCCTATCCTAGTCTCGCGTAATTGTCTATTAGAACCAAGATTAATAACTACAGTTTCATCTTCATTAACTTGAACTTAGTTATGTTGTTTGTTATTCACCTTATTAAGATCAGTTAATAATTGTTCATTTTAAAAATCATCATCATCATCATCAAGAGTTTAATTATAATCAAGACAACTAATGTAAGGCAAAGTAAGATACTAAAAATATTCATTTATTTTATTATTGGGAAAAATAACATTGAAAACCTCATGAAATGAGGTCTCGATTACATTATGATCATAATAGGGAGTGACAACAAAAGAATAGGAAATTGGATAAACATCAAAGTTGGGTCGTATTTCAGCGGGTGGAACTGGTATAGCATGCCAATTGATGAAGGGTGCATCAGTAGGTTTGATCAGGAGGGATGGATCCGGCGATGTATCTTGAGTGGACCATATAGAGTGTTATCCCCAGTGTCTGCAAGTTGAATGAATAATCGAAGTCACTTTCCTCAAAATCTCTGGTAGAAGCTATAGTCTTCTCGATGAATAGTTACGCATGATGCTGGGAACTTTCATCCCATGAGTAACTGTCTTGGAAGAAAATATCCATTCGTGGCTTTATAATCTTGTCCACATGATCATACCATGGTTCGGGAAAGCCACAAAAGGGAAAATCTTCACCCTTTTTGATGAATCTTTCATTAAAATAATCCCCTGAGATAGTCTTGGTACTTTCTAGACTTCTCTTCAATACAGTTTGGCAGAGCATTCTAAGTTGCTCTGATGATGGTTGATAACCCAAACCACAAGGAGGAAAGGCCTTCGTCAACACTATGGGTTCTAGTATTCCCTGTTGTCGTCATCCCAACCGTAGTCCGAGCACGAAGTGTATGTTTTTGAACATATGTATCACATTAACATTGCCGTGAGGGTTATGTTCTAGACAAACTCTATCTCTGAAATCATCCCCTGTTGGGAGTAAATGTGGTTCGATTAGAAAAACTAACAGAAGCATATCATTTTCCCCATGTTGTATCTCTAGTACCGTATTACTAGTGCTTGCATTCTCAGTATTATCATCATCACTCAAGATGGTGATGACCTATCATTTTGCGAAGAACTTCAATTTCTGATGGAAGGAAGAAGACACACCCTTGATACTATGGAGCCATGGTCATCCGAGCAATAAGTAGGGATGTCGATGACTTGTAATTTAGTAACGGGATTTATAGGGCTAGCCCTTATAGTAATATTTATGTATCCCATCACTTCCTGACGAGTATTATCACAAGTGTGCATCGCAATAGAGGTTAGATCAAGGTCTCTTACTTTCAATCCTAAGAAATTGTGGGTTCTCGACGGGAAAACATCAAAAGCTATTCTAATATCGATAAGAAAAAGTGGGACGGTATTTCCTCTAACTTCGATAGAGATATTGAGAGCATAGTTGTGATTTAGTACAAATATAAGGATTTCTTCTTCTTAGAAGGAGAGCATTCTAGTAGAGGTTAGAGTTTCAACCAGATTCACTGCTTCTTATGGCATGGTGGAAGGAGGGACTATGGGCCCGGTAAATAGTTTAATCATGGCATTTTGGTGCAGTTGGGAAGACATAAAGAGTCTTCACATAGTGATGTTAGCTTGGATTTTATTCAATTGATTGAGGATCTTTCTCTCCCGTAGGGTTATTTCTAGCATAGGAAGTTTCTCAACACCTTTTCCCTTATTGATTACTGATGATTGCGTGTTCATAACCTGGTAATGCCTCACCAATCTAGTTATATGGTTCACAGAAGAGGGGAAAACAGAAACCTTGTTTCCTCATCTATCTCGGGTTGTTCGACCACCTTGTTAATCTCTCCTAGCAGCTCCTCAAATGATATCATTCCATATATAGTGACTACTGGGCTAGTCTTGTTTGGTCTTTGCTCTTCATCTGAACTATTGAATTCTTCTCCCCATCCGGTGGCAATAACATTATCCTTCTATGTGAAGTCAATTCACTCCATAACCTTAATGGTATATTCGTATAGATCCTCCATTTCAACGGGGAGATGTAGAAGCGAAGGGACCAGCCTCCCTTGTAGTTTCAAAGCATCAAGTATCTCGAACGTACTACAAATTTCATCGGTATATTAGAATAAATTTGCCATGATTTGGACGACATCATATAATTGCACTTCATCGGTAGGTACCACCCAATTATCTAACTTTCGAGCCCATTTCTTAACTTCCAAGAAAGGCGTACTGAATATATGACAGTTAATGGTAACTTTTAGGGCAATTTTAACCCGAACTCTAGAAGCTTGTTCAATATTATTAATAATTCCATATCTTTCCCTCTGAAATGATTACGAACATAAATGCATGCTCTTATAAAGAATGACGGAGTTTGATTGGCAAAACAGGTAGGATGTAGGAGAAAATATGGGCAAACGTGGAGGGCTTTAAAGGAATATATGGGTATGATGGACAATTTACTAGGAATAATCTGGGTAGATGGATCAAATTATGTGTCTTCTTCTAGGAATATGGCATTTGTATGATTTGGGAGTGGATTGTGGGTAGTGTTTGGATTAGGATTGGCTGGTGGGGCGATGATACCCCGATCAATCAAACCTTGGATTACATTTCTAAGATGAAAACACTAATCAGTGGTATGGACGACATTTTGATGAAAATCACAATGGGCATCAGGTTTGAAATTTTTGGGAAGCGAGTTTGGTAATGGATGAGTGTCCAATGGCTTAGTAAGATTTCGTCTCAAAAGGGCTTGGTAAGCTTTAGAGAGGGGAGTATGAAGATCGATGTATTCCTTTTTTAATGGGTTAAGGCGGCTTTCTGGTGCCCATGAAGTGGTAGGCTGAGAAACGATATTGATGGTTGAAACTACGATATTGGTAGGCTTCTCTTACTTTTGGGAGTGAACTGTAATGATACTTTCTTTGGCTTAACTTCTGTCTTGGCAAGACTTTTTTCAATCTCCACTCCTGCTTCCCGAAGGGCTCTTAAATGGGGGTAGTATTTTCCTCCCATCGTCGCTCAAACATGGGGTAAGAAGTTCTTCTTCACAATATTGACTTGCTCCTCTTCAGAAGTCTTGTTGGTTTTGGTGGCCTCTTTCTCTCTCCATCTTGCTATAAAGTTACTAAAAGATTACCCGTGATTCTATTTGAGAAGTTCTATATCTCAACAGGTAACCTCCAACTCTTCTTTATACTTGTACTGTGATATGACTTCATGTGCAACATCTTACTTACTGTGAATCCTGGACTCCTCGAGAGATAATAAACATGCAAAGGCCGAAGCCCTTGGACATATGTTTCAACAGAATTTGAAGGATAAGAACATGCAAAGAGCGATAGTCATGGCTCGATGGTAACTTCATAGATGAACAATTGGGTGTCCACTACCCCCGAACTTCTCAATGTTAGACATCTTGAACTTTTTTAGCAGCCTTTCTTTAGAACAGGGAGACATATGGGTGTAATCCATGTAGTTCCTGGAGATTCAAACTTGTTCAAACTTCTTGGTCAACATCTTAAGGTCTTCCTTAACCTTGTTCAATTATTATTCCTTCGAATCAATAGTCACGGGTAGGTTAGCCTTTGGCTGGGCAAGATTCGGCATAGGGAGCTGAGATGGCTGTGGGATATTAACAGGAGGGGCACGTGAAGAGTGTTGATATTCCTCAAGGACCCAAATTGGCTCAGGTACGGGCGGACCCATAGTGCGAGGGAAGAGAATCTCGAGTTCTTCGGTAACAGGGACTCGGTTTCGCTGTATCTCCTGAACCTCGGTTTGAAGCTTGTCAATATTGGGAGTGAGTTAGGCTAGAATCTTCATCAAATCCAGCTGCACATTCGGTACTTGGTCTACGTTCTCCATGGAAAGCGCGTGATGGTGGATTCCGAACTCGGAGGAAGTAGGGAGGGAACTCACGAAGCCTCTGGACAGTTCAACGGAAGGCCGACGCCAATGGAGAGCTAGTCTAAGGGTCGGGTATGCGATCGACCTTTGAAAGAGAAGAAGGAAAGTCTTTTATTATAGGAGGAAAATATTTTTGACGTTTTTGGAAAAGAGGAGGACAAAGTGTTTTTGGGTATTTTGATAAAAGAGGGGGAAAATGTTTTTGACATTTATGATAAAAGGAAGGAAAATGCTTTTGGTAAAATATGTTTAGACACTTTTGGTAAAGAAAGCGGGAAAACGAGAGAAGAATCTCATTATTATTATTATTATTATTATTATTATTATTATTATTATTATTATTATTAATATTATTATTATTATTATTATTATGTTCTCACTTGTATTAGGTTTACCTAAATGCAGAAAGAATTGTTAGAGGGACCCAAGCCTGGGAAATTGGGTTTGAAAAATATGTAAACACGGTTTGACTAGTTACTAGGCTCATGGACAGGGTCCATTTTAATAAAAAGATAAAATTGCGCAAAAATTGGGCGGCATGCCGACCTATCATTTCGGTAGAGTTTCAGGCATAATCGACAAATAAAATATGAGTGCCCTAGGTTTGATGCCTATATGAGGGTATGTAGTTGTTGGGTTAATTGGACGGGTTGCCCCCTTTGGCGTGACTTCCACAATATACGTCTTACTTTTGAGGGCAATCGGTACGCGTGGACAAGCCATTTGATATAACTGAGTGCACGTGAATTGCCTCACTATATACCTCGTGGGGACCATGCATGTGAGGAAAAATTCAATATACTCGACATACGTGAACAAGTTCCCTACTATATACCTCCCATCATGAATTCGGTCAAGATGTATGATGCGGGTGGAACCGTTCGATATACCTCGAAGGTACTTGGCCAATGGAAGGTGAGAGGCATATTTTCTTAGGCTAACTGCGACCTGCCGAACCAGCGGCCATCACAAAGTGACCCCCAGTTACGGGACAAAATTTGGTCAATAGCCATGCTCTTTGGTAATGCAGTGTGCAAAATGCGTGATTCTTGATTAGTATATTATGGAGAGAGTATTTTATTTATCATGATGGACACTATACTAATAGGGAGGAATGTACAAGTATAAAAAGTAAATCTAGCATGAAGCATGAAGATTATACTAAGCATGAATATGTAAGAATATGTAAGAGTGAATGATGTCTTCATTTCTACAAGTGAGTGTGTGGTAGTGAACCTAAACATGGATATTCTAAGTGGTGTGTGATAAGTGTGAGTGAGCATGGATATATACAAGTGTGATGAGTGGAGTTATGTGTTAATAACATCTAAGCATGGATATTCAAAGTGGTGTGTGAAACATGAGGATATAAGTGATCCTATGTGTAAGTAGTGTGAAGTGTACATGGAGAGTATCTACAAGTGTGTGAGTGAGTAGTGATATAAGCGTGAGGTAGATATGTATAAGAAATAATAGAAAGAAAAAAGAGGGAACATATAGATAGGTGCATACGCACACAAGCAGAAAACAATAACACCCATGAAAATAGAGTCTAGCCCTCTTAAGAAGATCCCCAACAAAGTCTCCATTGTGGCCATCCCTACGTGTCTCTCCCTTTCTCGTGGTGTGTGGGGTGGGGGGGGGGAGAAAATTTCTCGCACCTCATTCCTATAGGAGAGCTTCGACCGTCGTCGACATGTGGTGATGTAGTCTCCATCCTATTTTTCACAAAATAAGCAAAAAAACATGTCTTCGCTTGAGAGAGTGACATCAAAGATAAATTGATGCTTACAAATTCAATAGTTTAGAGGTTCGAGGGATAAGTTATGGAATAGGAAGGCGTTAGGCACCCATCCCGCCCTTTCGGTCTCTCATGGGCTTGGGTTACTATTTTTATTAATTTCTCCGAGAAGTGTGTGTGCGTGTATATATAAATGGAGATAGGAATCGCCCAACTCATTCCTAAAAAAGGTAGAGTGAGGTCATTCATAGGAATGTTCCCAAAATAATATCTAGAAAATACGATGTATGCGTTTATCGAGATATTGATCGTTATGATGAAACGATAATATATATTAGATAAAATGCCAATATGGATCATAAATATAATATATATTAAAATAATGTATAGATGAAAAGGATGCAAATGCGAAAATGGAGAATTGGAAAATTGGACTCGAGTCTCGAGTTTAAACCCAAAACTCCTACATAGCCTATAAAGGCATCCAAGTCCATGTAGTTCGCATGCAGAATAAGGGTGGGTTTATCCCATAGATTCGAACGAAAATTTATTATATGTGTGTGTGTAGAAAATGTATTTTAGTTTTCAGAAATTATACTGTATAATCCCATTAGAAGTTATAGGTGTAACCCTCTTTTTCTTTGTTTTCTTTTTTTTATTAGAAAATAAAGTATGTGAAATATAACTAATAAAGGATGAATTATTAATGTGTATGAGATAAAGTAAAAGATAGATCAAGAAGTTAGGTAACTAATGCAAAAATAAAGAATTTAAAGAGAGAGAAGGATTTTTGAACCTTCTTTGGAGAATTGAGACTTAATCTTGATCCTTGATGAGCTCCCTTGAACTTTGAGATGAATGTTGGATGAGAGAGAATGAGATTTTGCTAAATTGGGTATGAAAGGGAATGGGAATGAAAGATGGAAGGGAATTTCACTCAAGGAACATTTGTTGATTGCAAGACAATGTTGCAGAGATCATTGATATTGATGGATCTGAGGTGTGTCGAGGGTGAGATAGTGACCTCTCTTAATAGGGTGGGGGTTACGATTAACATAGTCCTAGCCCTGCTAATCAGCAGGTAAACCGGGACACACTGCCGATAGGCAGGGAAATGGACTTGCCAATCGGTAGTCTTATGCAGATTTTTTTGAAAAATGGTCATAAAATGAAATCCATAAAACCAAATTGTTCCTGGGGAATACCATTATAAAGGTAATTCATAGACCTTCAAGAGTCCTTTGGATAACTCTCGGGTCCGGGAGGTGACTTTGTGTCAAACGGGGCTCAGAAGCACTCGTCGATCCTTTGGATAGGAGATCGTTGGACGATAATGGATCGTTCGTCCAAACTATAAGTCAGAATCATGCATGGGGCGGGCCATTGGAAAGGTTATACAAGGTACTTAGACATTCCAAAGAGCTTTTCTGGGTTTGGAAAGTTGACTTTGGTCAATCGGGGACCGAAAGCACCCGGTTATCTTTTAAAGTAAAATGGGTCGTTTGTCCTTACCGTAAGGATGATTTACACAGGGGGTAGACCATTGGAAAGGGTATTCAATGAAATTTTAAGATTCATTCATTCTCGTTCGAGCTGAAGAGTTGACCTTGGTCAAATGGCTCCCGAGAAGGCCCAGTGGCCTCCAGATCAGTTTTTAGGGGAAAACGAATCGTTCGGTTGAACAATTAGGCTGTTTTGGGCACGGGGTGGATAGTCGAAAGGGGTTTAAGTTTCTTTATAGGATTCATTGATATTTCTCTCTGATGTTGGATTTGATTGGGGTTAAATCGGGGCTCGAGAGCGCCGATCATCTCTAGATCGATTTTCGATAGTAAAATGGTCTGTTCATTTGAACCGTTATACCGATTCGTGCACGGGGTAGACCATTAGAAAGGATATTAATATCCCTTTGAAGTTTCATTAAGATTTCGCTCTGTCGATAGAGTTGATCATAGTCAAATGGTGCTTGGGAGCGCCCGATGGCCTTTAGATTAGTACTCAGAGTATGACCTAGGGTTTATAGTGAAATGGGGACGTGATAGGGACCTAAGGAGAGACCTAGAGGGTCCTATAATTTAGTGTCTATAATATACATAGGCAGTTAATAATAGTTGTGAGTGTGATATTTATGTGAAACATACCCATCATAGCAATATGCTATCAGTGGAGGTTGCATGCCATGAGAGGTCACTCTAGCGAATCACAATAGAGGTAGTACCGTTACCCAGGGTCATAGGTTTGTGCATGTCCATGCGGTGTAGGGTTGGACTCCCTTAGAATAATGTGTTATGTTTATGACCACGTAATTGAGGTGGCCATGACCGCCTTCGATTTTCGTTACATTTTGGGTTCAGTTGTGAGAATCTAACCCGGATGCCCAGGTTGTGGTGGACTCCGTGGAGCCTGATTACATGCTAGTGATTTTATATGAAGTGAGCAATATATATGTGTATGTTCATTTGATGTGTTTTAATTATACGTATATAAAAGGGAGATAATTATATACTGGCATAACACGTTAGCTTTAAATATTATTAATAATCGGTGTAAGGCTCCGAAAATGGATAATAATGGTGTGATGATTAAATAATTAATCACCGAAATAATTAAGTAATAAATTAATGATAAAAAATACTCGAGTTAGGGAAGTACGTTACATTGAGATTAGTAAGGAGACTAGTTAGACGGGGTAGCATAACTAGGAGGGTTAAGAGTATACGTTAAGTGCGCACATTAGATGAGGACGAGGATCATCTCATGCGAGTGCGTTGGCAATTTAAATATAGCAAGTTTATTTTCATTTTCATTATTTCAATTTATACACTTGCTAAATATTTTCAAATTTTTTGGTCTTTGACCCATATAAAAAAAAATTCAAAATTTTTTAGGTGTCCAATCATAGGGATATCAATGATGACTCTTCTTTCACGGATCACGTAGCTGCTGTTGATGTGGTGGGCTGTAGGAATTGGATTATATGCTTTCGTTTTTTATATCCTAGATTAGGATATGTCTTGAGTTATTAGTTAGACGTGTTGTCCTGTTATCAAACTTATTTATTTTCAGTTTTATTCATTTCAGTTCAGATGATTGTATTGGATTTTAGTAATTGATAGTTTATTCGGTTTTTGGATTTAGTTTTCTTTCGCATTTAGATTCTTTACTAGTTTGATTGAATATATAGTTTACTACATGGGTTTATGTTGAATGGTTATTTTTATCGGGTTTCTTAAAATTCAAGATTAAAATTTGGCACATCTTGTTAAACTAATAGAGGGTTAGTATTTAATTGAATTTCGATAGTGATGCTAAGAATGAGGCATATGAGACTATAGTTTTAATTTTGTAGGGGGATGGACACCCATTATTTTAATAGGCGGGGTGTCACAGATGGTATCAGAGACAGGTTCTAGAGTCTATCAGGATCTGTGCACCTTCCTACAATTTTAATGTAACGTAATATAGAGCCCTATTTTTAAGAATGTTGCATTCATACTTACACATTTTCGTACTTACATTCTTCTCCTAATGTATTATATTTGACTGTGAACTTATACTAATTTCAATCCGATTTCAGATGCCACCTAAGAGGGGACAACCAGCTAGGTCCACCAGGAGGGATAATGTGGGAGAGGCTCAACAGGAGCCATATGGGCCACAAGGGATTGGGACAGCTACAGAGGTGGCCACTATTATTGCCCAGCTAGTTAATTCCACCATGAACGCCATGGCACATCATTTTCTACAAACTCGACCACAATAGCCCATGGAACTTGTCTTCTAGGCCCACCTAGTAACGTCATCTTAGGAGCGAGTTAGCGAGGCCTTTCAAAATGGGCATCCACCAAAGTTTTAGGGCATCTCGGATGTAGTGGAAGCCGCCTAATGTAAGAAGTACATTACACTCCATCTTCATCTTATGGAGTGAAGTAAGACCTATAGATAGTTAAAACATACTTTCAAGCTAGTAGGTGCAGCACTACAGTGGTGGGAGTTTATTACCACGGCTGAGGAAAGGGATATGATGACTATAGAAAAGTTCTGGATGCGATTTGACAATAAGTATTTTTCGTCAACAATCTAGATAGAGTTGCGACAAATATTTCTAGAGTTACTCAAGGGGATAGATCGATGGATGAATATGATGAGGAGTTTACCCGTATGGCCATCTTTGTGCCCGACAAGGTGAACACAGAGGATAATAAGATACTAAAATTCGAATGAACTCACTTGGAGGATCAGGAAGCACTTGCTTGGTATCCTGGCGTGACCACCTACTTTGAGGTCATCAATGCCGCATTACTTCATTTTTATAACCATCGCTTTAATCTGAAGGGAAGCAAGAGAGTGGGGGATACTAATCAGGAAGGTAGAGCCAAAGGAAATGGTTAAAGTGGACCACTACATAAGTATGGGTGCAGACAAAAGGAGCGGGATTCCTGATAGGGGATCTGGTTAAGAGGTTTTCGTCCGGAGGTTTTTTACCAAAGGGTAGTGGTTGAAGATAGGGTGAGTAGGTCCCTTCGCATCAGAACTAACAAGAGTAATATGTTCCACATGGCTTACAGAGGAAAAGGAATAACGAGGAAGACCATCAAGGCTAAGTACATCAGAGCCAACAATCGGGCAAGCCATGACCGGGCCAAAGGCAAGAAGACTTCCTATTCGTTCCCATAGCCATAGGGGCAGTTACAATATGAACATGTCTATAATGTATGAGATGCAGTCATACCGCAAGCGCAGCTCACATCACCAGCAGTTGAGTGTACGTTTTCTATTCATGGGCATATGGGTAGGGTGTTGTTTGATATGGGAGCCTCTCAAACGTTCATAACTATCAGATTTGCATGCACGGCTGGCGTACTAGAGATAGCCAAAGGTATCACTATGTGTGTAAACTCATCGCTGGGCAGTGGATCTCATATACACTTTATTTGTAAAGGAGTAGATATAGACTTTGGGAGATTATGTTTAGCGGTCAATTTTCTTTTTTTGGATTTGGTGGGGTATAATGTCACTTTATGTATGGATTAATTGATAGGGTACCGGGCAATGGTTGATTACTTTGGTAGGACCATTGTGTTCTCTATCCCAGGACATGAGATGTTTTTCGTGGCGGTGCCTCTTCCCAATGTAGGGTCGATCACACATGTTTTACTATATTGAGGAGGAAACCTCACAGGAGTTGGTTATTTCCTTAGATTCGATTCCGATAGTGGGGGAATTCATAGATGTTTTCTAGAAGATACTCGAGTTTCCACCAAGTTAGGAGATAGACTTTTTTATTGACTGAGCACCTGGGACTAGTTCGATTTCGTGAGCATCATATCGCATGGCCCCTCTAGATATGCAAGAGTTAAGAGATCAGATTCAGTAGCTCTTGGGATAATGTTTTATAAGGGAGAGGACATAATCCTGGGGTGCACCATTATTATTTATAAAGAAAAGGGATCGGTTAATTCATCTGTGTGTAGACTATAGGGATCTGAATAAGGTCACGATATTGAATAAGTATCTGTTGCCTCGAATCGATGACCAATTCAACCAGTTGAGAGGAGCGGCGTACTTCTCGAAGATAAACCTGAGATTGAGATATCATCAGGTGTGCATCAGTGAGGAGAACATTCCTAAGACCGCATCCCTAAAGCGGAGTGGATTATATGATTTTAGGGTGATGCCATTTGGGCTGACTAATGCTCCATTAGTGTTCATGGATCTCATAAATAGGGTGTTAAGAAACTTTTTAGACCAATTTTTGATAGTGTTCATAGAGGATATTCGGGTGTATTCTCGGACGGAGGGCAAGCATGTTTAGCACCTGCGTATGGTTTTGCAGATATTATGGGACCATTATTTATACTCTATATTAGAGAAGTGCATATTATGGTTGAGGGAAATACAATTTTAGGGCCATATTATGTCTGATAGGTGTATTTCGGTGGATACGGTTAAGATATCGATAGTAAGGGAGTGGGGATAACCCATGACACTAATGGAGGTTTGGAGATTTTGGGGATCGGCCGGGTATTATCATCGCTTCATAAAGAGCTTCTGGAAGATTGTTGGTCCGTTGACTAATCTTACTCACAAAGGGGTACCGTTCGTTTGGAATGACTATTGTGAGTAAGATATTAACGAGCTAAAGGACAAATTGACCTCAGCACCTATACTTGCACTGCCTAGGGCAGGAGTGGAGTATAGTGTTTACATAGATGCATCCTTAAAAGGATTTTTAGGTGTATTACAGAAAGAGGATAGGTCTATATCTTATGCATATCCCAAGCTTAATCCCCATGAGAGGAATTATCCCACACACGACCTGGAGTTAGCAGTGGTTGTGTTTGCCTTAAGGTTTTGAAGACAGTACCTTTTGGGTGAGCGGTTCAGTTTATTCATGGACCATAAGTCTCTACAGTATCTCTTCATGTAAAAGGACCTTAATACGCAACAACGGATATGGTTAGAGTTTGTGAAGGATTATCGGTTTGATATTCAATATCATTCACGAAAGGGTAATGTGGTGGCAGATGGGTTGAGATGACGTCCTACAAAGGAGATAGAAGAGTTTTGGAAGGAGAAGTGGGAGGAAATTCGACATGATGACGAGGTCTCCAGAGCATGTATAGCAGTATTAGATATCACTTCTGAGATCATTGTACGGGTGGTGAAAGAACATGATAAAGATCAGTTCTATTAGAACAGGGTGTGCTAATTATTAGCAAATAGGGAGGAGTCCTACTCCATCAGATTTTAAGGAGGCATACGCTTCATTGTGAGACTCATTATTCTAGAATATGAGGGGTTAAGAGGTTTACGATACATCTCTAAGGGGATAAGATTTACCAAGATATGTGTAGAAAATACTGATGGTCGAGGATGAAGTGAGACATAGTAGAGTGTAACAGAGTTTGGCTCGTAGTGCACTACATGCCAGTTAGTGAAGATAGACCACCAAAGACCGATATGGATGTTGTAGCTATTAGAGGTTTTGGTCATCTTGATGGATTTCATCACTGGGTTACCGACGTCACAAAGGGGACACGATTCCATATGGGCTATCGTGGATCACTTGACGAAGGTGTCCCACTTCTTTTCCATTCATAAATATTTTGAGACAAGACGGTACGCAGAGTTGTTTATTATTGATATATCGAGGTTACATAGGGTACCAATTAATATTGTGTCTAACACGTAAAATATTTTTTATGTCCCACTCTTGGTAGATCTTTCATAAGGCAATGGGCACTGATTTATAATTGAGTATGGCGTATCATCAACATACAGATGGACAGATTGAGGGGATTAATAAGATGTTAGAGGACATGATTAGGATGTGTACACTCAATTTTCGGGGAGGTTGGGAGCAGTACCTTCCACTGGTGGAGTTCGCTTAAAATAACTCCTACCAGTTCACCGTAGGCATGGCACCATTTGAGGCACTTTATGAACGACCTTGTCATTCTCCCACTTATTGGTTAAAGGTGGGGTATAAAAAGATATTAGAAGCAGAGATGATTCATGACACCACTTCTAATATTGATCTCATTCAGAAATGCATACAGATAGCTCAGGATAGGTAGAAGATTTATGCTGATGCCAACAGGAGACACATAAGGAGATTGGGGACTAGGTCTTGGTATGCATGTCTTCCATGAGGGGAGTCTTAAGGTTCGAGAAGATGGGTAAGCTATCTTTGAGGTATATAGGGTTTTCCCCAATCATTGAAAGAATATGGCTAGATGCTTATAGGCTGGGGTTGTCGTAGCATCTATAGAGGATTCACGGCGTATTTCATGTGATGTCACTGAAGAGATATAAGAGGAGTGAGAGGGATTTTTGACACATCCCACTAGAGGATATTGATTTGTAAACGGACATCTCATACAAAGAGAGTCCAGTTTCTATTCTTGGTTGTAGTGAGCGTAAGTCACGGTCGAAGGTGGTGCCCCTAGTTCGAATTCAGTGGGGACATCATAATGTATATGAGTCAACATGGGAGCAGGAGGATGATATGAGAGATCAGTATCCAGAGATTTTTACCATAGGTACGTCCGAATTTTGGGGACATAATTCCTTTGCAAGGGGGAGTACGTAACACCTCGTATTGTTGAATATTTAATTTTATCATATGAATTACATGTGTGCTCGTAATAATATTTCTTATTTATTATATTAATTAGTGAGAATGAAATTAATATTCATGTGGAAATAAAATTTACTAAATGTGATTAAGTAAAATAGAATTCAGTCAATTGAAGTACGCCATAGTGAATAGAAACAATGGGGATTAGCGGTATCTCAATAGGGGCACTCAGGTAGGCTATTCCTACGTTAAGATAGAATATTGGTGTTTGGTAACTCAGATGGTAATTTCGAGTGCACGGTTGATCCGAAATGGATCGAAATAGTCATAATCAAGTACATTGGGGTACCGATTGGTTACTGGGAGCTTTTTAGACTAGTAAGGGCCCATTCGGGGGCATTTAAGTCTCTATACATTAAGGGGTTAACCTAAATTAGAGATTAGGAGGTTTAGATAAGATATTAGGGATAGGAGGTAGCTACTTTACACATAAAAATCTCTGAGTTTTCTTTTGGTAAGAAAAGAGGGAGAAAAATATAGGAGAGATTGAAGGAGGCCTACTTAGAGGCCAATCATTGGAGTTCTTGTCTTGATCCACCCTATAAAGAAGAAGATCCACATATATTCCATATAAAAAGGCAAATGTTTAAACTTGCCTTATGTTTTGTTGAGTATTATGATCCATATCAGAAGAGGTAGACAAATAAACCAATTTTAGGGGTGGGATTTATATGAAAAAACAATGGGGATGTTAGAACGATAAATATGATTGTTTTGTTATGATCTTGCTAAATGGAAATTTGTTAAAGATTATATAAAATCATGAATAAATGTTGGATATATTGATCTTGAATGAAATGTCATTGTTGATACCAAATTTAACCTGCTGACGTGGACTAATCATAAGAAGACGCGTGTCAATCTACGTGGCACGAATATGCATTTTTACAATCATATTGGCGATGAGGAACTCTGCCTCCCCGATCAACTCAGACGCTCCGACCAACAATAGCTCTACGAGGAACTTTATTGCACCGAGCAACTTATGAGTACCGAGCTACTTAGGCGGTCCGAGCTGCACCTCGAACAAAGCATTAATAGCAGGATAACCAACATATTGACTGCGTATTAAATGCTTATTATTATCATACAGATGTATACGCTTAAGGGGCATTTATGTATTACCCTTTCACATGTACAGCCTGAGGGCTATAAATACATTGTATCATCCTCATTGTAATGGGATCGGAATTTCTTGAGGATACTCTTACTCGAGAATTCCTAAACAATCAGCAATAACAAAACAGTGGACGTAGGCCATTATTTTAAGGCTGAACCACTTTAAAAATTCTTTTGTCTTCTTTATTTTTATCTGTGATTAAATAATTTGAGATAATCTAATTTTTTACATCAATAGATTGGCGTCGTCTGTGGGAAACGACTGTAATATTCATTTTTCACCAAAAACAGTTCATCACTCATGGCTGATAATCTTGAATCCAGCAATCGAAATGCTGGAAACCCCCCAAATCCATCTGCTCTCCAAACGTTCCTGATCTGGCTAGAATAATGACAAATCTAGGCCAGGGTCAGACGGCCATGCAAGAAACTATGTGACAACTCATACAAACCCTTCATGGCGGTGCACCAACCCATTCAGGACAGCGAAGTGTTCAAAGAAATATTCGTTTACTCTTTTCGCGTACTAGGCATACCGATTCATATCGTACTGAGGAATCTGATGATTTTTCTTATCAACCAGGAAGAACTTCGTCGGTACGAGCCACAGATACTGAACAAAAGGTCACTCTCTCTCCAGAAAGGACTAGTGCATTGGAGAGATTAAGTAGGGTTTCTCCTTTTGATCGATTGGTCCCTAGGAGGAACAAAAGTCCTCCTAAAGCCGCATCGAGGAGTTTTCGACGACCATCAGACTTAAGGGAAGGATCTGCCCAGTCGCAACCAACTGTTCGTCAAAATAGATCCCAGGAAACGACATCAACGCGATCAGTTGCTCGAACCAATAGGCCCGAGGAAGGAATCGATGCGTGGAAAGGCTCTATTTAGAGGCTGGAGGATAGATTAGGGGAAATGGCTAAGGCTAAGAACCCTCTACAATGAACTTTTATTCAAGGGACACCTTTTGACCAAGCCATTGTGGATTTTCCCACACCGTCAAAGTTCAAAGCACCAGTTGTGACCCCCAAATATGATGGAAAAACAGACCCTGTCCTTCATATAGAATAATACCAAGCTGCAGCCGACATCTATGCTGTTCTAGATGAGATGAGATGCAGAGAATTCTCGGGAACTCTTATCGGATCTGCTCAAATATGGTACAATAATCTTCCTCGGGGTAAGATCTCAACTTTCTTTCAACTGGCCGAGTTATTCATTGGGAATTTCTATTTTGGGGCAAAGCCAGTTATACCAGTAGCGCATTTGTTAAGTGTTAGACAAAAAGCTGGCGAGAGTACCAGAGATTATATAACTCGTTTTAATAATGAGAAACTCGAAGTCATTTATTATGAGGAAAAGACATCGATTACCGCCTTGATGAGTGGACTGCTGCCCAATAAGTTGTACTACACTTTGGCCAAAGATCCACCCAGAACCATGTCAGAACTGATGGGAAAATCGGCCAAGATTATGAATGCCAAGGAGGCTATGGATGCGAAGAAGAATATGGATGCCAAAGAAACCAAGGTGGAGGGTGATAAAGCTAAGAAGAAAGAGCATAAGAACAATGGTGGTTACAAACAATAAAAAACAAGGTCGTCATGGGAAGTATTGAAGAAATTTGATAATTATACTCCTTTGAAGAAAGACATCAACCACGTTCTAGAAGAAATCAAGAACAACGAGGAATTAAGCTGCCCAGAGAAAATGAAGACAGATCCTGATAGGAGGAATAAGGTAAAATATTGCGAGTTTCACAAAGATCATGGCCATATGACCAAAAATTGCATAGCTCTTCAGAATGAGATCGAAACACTCATCAGACGAGATAAACTGGCAAAGTATGTTGATCGTAGAAATGAAAGAAGAAACAATGACCGAACAAGAGAGAGGTCTATATCTCCTCATCGAGCAGAGGAGAACAAGAAAAGAGACCATGAAGATGATCCAGAAGACGACCCCGATCTTTCCAAAAGACCAAGGCAGCCAGAACGTGAAGTGTTTTCAATACGTTTTGGGTCATTTGATTGTAATGTTATTACAGGTGGAGATGCAGGAGGAGGAGACCTTACTGCAGAGAGAAAAGCTTACCTTTGTGAGGCTCAAGCTTGCTCATACATTCAACGAATAAATCTAGCTGAGGATGATCGCCCTAGAAAGGTAAAAAAAGAGAAATTGGTCATTGGTTTCTCAAAGACCGACCTCGCAGGTGTTTTATATCCTCATGATGACCCATTGGTGATCAAAATGAGGATGAAGGAAGTAATGATTTCAAGAGTACTTGTAGATAATGGTAGCTTGGTATACATCATGTTCTACTCGTGCTTCGACAGTTTAAATCTAAATCTATCTCAACTGGAACCTTATCACAGACCCCTCCTCGGTTTTGCTGGCGAGAAAGTTTTTTCACTTGGGACGATCAAATTGGATATATTTATTGGTACATGGGCTGCTTGTCGAACAGAAAGAATACGCTTCTTCGTGATGGATAAGAATGTTCAATCAGCCTACAATATCATCATGGGAAGAGTAGGATTGAAGAAGTTCGAGGCAGTACCATCTACGGTACATCAATGCCTAAAATTTCCAATAAATTTTGGAGTAGGAGTTGTGAAGGGTGATCAAAAGGTAGCTCGGGAATGCTACTATTCATCTGTCGAGCAAGAGGAACTGGAGGAGTCGAGGAAAAAGACTACTACCTTTCAAGTGGATGAAGGTGCAGAAATTGAAACATTGGATCCTAGAGATGAGTCGCAACTCGTGAAGGGTCAAGTGGTGGAAGCTACTGAAAATATCATTCTAGACGACGAACACCCTGAACGAATAACTCAAATAGGTTCGTCATTGGAGGCCTCACTAAAACAGGAATTGATAACTTTCCTAAGAAGCAAAAAGCAAACTTTTGCATGGAGTCATGAGGATATGCCTGGGATAGATCCAAATTTCTTATGTCACGAGCTCAACGTGAATAAGGAAATCAAGCCTGTAAAGCAGAGAAGAAGAGTATTTAGTCCCGAGAAGAATCAAGCCATACAAGAGGAAGTCGAGAAGCTCCAGAAAGCTTGCTTTATTGAAGATGCTAAATATCCAGACTGGTTAGCAAATGTGGTGATGGTGAAGAAAAAGAACAACAAATGGAGAATGTGTGTAGACCTCACCGACCTCAAAAAAGTAGGCCCAAAGGATCATTTTTCGTTGCCCCGAATTGATCAGTTAGTGGATGCTACCTCGGGACACGAGCTGCTGAGCTTCATGGACGCTTATTCTGGGTACAACCAGATTAAGATGAAACCTGAAGACAGGGAGAGTACTTCTTTCATTACCCCTTGGGAACTTATTGTTATAATGTTATGCCTTTTGGTTTGAAAAATGCCGGTGCAACATATCAGCGGCTGATGAATAAGGTGTTTGCAGAACAAATCAGTTGCAATATGGAAGTATATGTTGATGATATGCTGACAAAGAGCAAGAAAGTTGCCGATCATCTAGTTGACTTAGGCCAGACCTTTGATCAATTAGATAAATATCAAATGAAGTTCAACCCGACCAAGTGCATATTTGGAGTACGAGAAGGCATGTTTCTCGGGTACATTGTCAATCAACGAGGCATTGAAGCAAACCCTAAAAAGATCAAATCTCTGTTAGGCCTGCGATCTCCAATGACAAAGAAAGAAGTGCAAAGTCTTACAGGACGAGTAGCAGCACTCAACAGATTTGTATCGCGAGCAACTGATAGATGTCTCCCATTCTTTAAAATGCTCCGAAAGACTTTTGAGTGGAATGATGAATGTGAGAAGGATTTTCAAGACTTGAAGAGATATCTGGGAGCACCTCCACTATTGTCCAGGCCAGTGATGGGAGAAAAATTATACTTATATCTGGCAGTATCGAAAAATGCAGTTAGTTCGGCATTGATAAGAATGGATAATGGAGTAGAAAAACCGATCTATTACACGAGTAAGGACTTCCGAGGAGAAGAGATCAGATATCCAAAGCTGGAAAAATTGGCTCTATAATTGATCGAGGTAAGTCGAAGAATGAAGCAATACTATCAGGCTCATACTATAGTAGTATATACAGATATGCCGTTAAGGCAAGCCCTTCATAAACCAGAAAAATCAGGGAGATTGATGTACTGGGCAATAGAACTTGGTGAATATGATATAGTTTATGAACCCAGATCATCGCTTAAAGGGCAAGCAGTAGCAGATTTTATAGCAGAGTTCACCTATCCTGATACCCCTAAGGAGCAAAGTTTCTCACTGATCAACCTGTGGATGTTACAGGATCATCAAACCCAAGCCCAGACCAACTTAGGTTGGTAAAAGGGCAAGTAGATGTTACATAATCATCAAACTCAAGCCCAGGCCAACTTAGGTTGGTAAAAGGGCAAGAAAAGATGATCGACGAACAACAAGGAATATCAGGAGAGGGTGAAAGGAAGCAACAAATTTTCCACCGAGGAACTCTGTCAGATCAAAAATTTAAAGACGAGTTACCTATATGGAGTCTATATGTGGATGACTCATCTTTCACAATAGGCTGTGGGGCAGGGATCATTTTTAACAGTCCGGACGAGGTTGACGTGGAATATGCCCTACGCTTCTAATTCAAAGCTTCGAATGATGAGGCTGCATATGAAGCCATGATTGCAGGTTTTAGCTTGGAAAAAACCATGGGGGCAGAGCAGGTTATTGTCTTCAATGAATCGCAATTGATCATAAATCAAATAATGGGACTATATGCAACCAAAGGAGAATTAATGATCAGATATCATGCTAAGGCAAAGGAACTGGTGTCAGAATTTTCTTCTATTTAGCTAGTCAGAATACCAAGAGTGGAGAATGCGAGAGCCGATGCTTTAGCTCGATTAGCATCAGCTACTCATATCGAGCGATGAAGAACAATCCCAATTGAAGTTTTAGCTGGTCGAAGTAGAGATGAAGGTCTGACGATAACCTTTATTACCCTTGATTTAGGATCATCATGGATGGATCCCATCAGGGCATATATTGAGAAAGGGGAATTACCAACTGATAAACTTGAAGCTAAGAAATTGAAGTTTAAAGCTGCTCGTTATGTACTGATTAATGGTATCCTATACAGACGAGGAATTATAGCAGGTTTGCAAAGATGTGTGCATCCCACCGAGGTGAAAGATCTGATTGAAGAGGTCCATGAAGGGTCCTGTAGAGCCCATGTAGCTGGTCGGACACTTTTGCAAAGAATTGTGACTCAAGGATATTACTAGCCAACGAGGAGGGCTGATTGTATAGCTTATGCCAAGAAATGCGACAAATGTCAACGTTTTTCCTCTATCAGAAGAACTCCTCAAGCATTATTGGCACCCATTACTTCCCCTTGGCCATTTGCCATATGGGGAATAGACTTGGTCGGGCCACTGCCAATGACCAGCGAAAGATTTAAATATCTCATGGTCGCTATCGACTACTTTACTAAATGGGTTGAGGCTGAGCCTTTCATTGATATGACGTATGACAAGGTGTACCAATTTATTTGGAAGAACATCATTTGTCGATATGGTCTTCCTCATGCCTTTATCATAGACCATGGAACTCAGTTTGACAACGAGGAGTTCACGACTTACTATTATCAGTCAAATATCTTGAAGATTCACTCAGCTCCAGGCCATCCCCAAAGCAATGGACAAACTGAAGTGGCAAACAGAATGCTACTAAATGGTTTAAAGAAAAGACTGAATGACGCGAAAGAAAACAGGATCAAACTAGCTACAGTCAGTACTATGGGCTTATCGAACTACTCCCCGAGCAGCAACAGGGGAATCTACATACATACTAGCATTTCGAAGTGAAGCTGTTATACCCGCCGAGTTGGGTCTCCCGACACAGAGTACTGAATTTCAATTCCCCTGTCAGCGATTTAATGAGAAGGTTAGATTTGGACATGCTCGAGGAGGTTAGGGAAGAAGAAGCCATTAGAAATGCTGCTTACCAGCAACGAACAACTTTGTTCTACAACAAGAGAGTGAAGAAGTGCGACCTGAAAGAAGGAGACTATGTGCTAAAGAAGGTGATTCAAAAGCAGAACAAACTGGAGGCAAACTGGCATGGACCTTACCGAGTTATAGAAGTTATCCGACCAGGAACCTACAGAATAGCAACTTTAGAAGGGGAGGAGTTTAAGAATGCATGGAATGCAGAACACCTGCGCAAGTATTATCAGTGATGTAAACTCTTATGTAATGCAATTTTATCAGTATGAATAAAGTGACAACATTTTTCCCAATTCTCTCCTTTTTATTGAAATTTTTTCGCGGAATACTAGTGCTACACATTCAGCAAAAGTATTACTCAGCAAAAGTACTACTCAAAACTATTCCTAAAAATGCCAACTAAGGTTGGTTAGGAAGTAAATCTATTCCCAAAAATGCCAACTAAGGTTGGTCGGGAAGTAAATCTATTCCTAAAAATGCCAACTAAGGTTGGTTAGGAAGTAAATCTATTCCCAAAAATGCCAACTAAGGTTGGTCGGGAAGTAAATCTATTCCCAAAAATGCCAAATAAGGTTGGTCAGGAAGTAAATCTATTCCTAAAAATGCCAACTAAGGTTGGTTAGGAAGTAAATCTATTACCAAAAATGCCAACTAAGGTTGGTTGGGAAGAAAAATATTTCCCAAAAATGCCAACTAAGGTTGGCCGGGAAGAAAAAATCCACCAACTCAGGTTAACTACAGTTGGTCGGAAGCATTTTATTTAAACAAAGTATGAGTATGTGAAAGTGATTAGGCAGAAATTTTGATACTCGTAACATTTTAGATTACCAATAAGTTGGTCGAGAAACAAAATATCATCAAATGATTACCACAAATTCCAGATAGTCGACAATAATTTTTAACCAACCCTAGTTGATCGACAAATAACACAATGTTGTTATCTTTTTAACAGATATACATGCACAAATGTAAAGTGTTTTACAATTACAAGACAATGGCAATCAAGATTTGAAAAGAAAATTATTTCATTAAATTTAAGAGCAAAATACATCAAGAATGAAATACAAACTTATTATTACATCAAGATTCCTATTCTATTGGTTTCTTCCCCTCTGCTTTTGAAACAGGTTCCTCGCCAGCAGGTGGATCATCCAAAGCATAAGGGGAATTTATGAAATTAAGATCTTTAAGCATCTTGATGTTCATCACCGATGGTTGATCAAGTAGGTGCTCGAGGCGAGATATCTCAGCATTGGAATGGAAACTATAATCGCCAAGGTATTTGGAAATCAAACATTGAGGGATGGCCCTAGCAGGGATCCAGCTCATGTCGATCTTGAATGGTGGCACTGGTAGGTCGAGCAGCCCAGGATTATGGTAATCCCATAGGTAGTGACCCTGTTCCAGTTGCAGTATACCCAAGACATTCAACCATCCTTATTTGTAACCCTCATTATTCGCATTTTGGATCCGATCATCCAAATGATAGAGAGACTCATTATATCCATCCATCCAGAATTCTCTGGGTTGCTTGTGGAATTGATAAGTCAATCTTTCCAACTGCTCGTGAAGACTTTTTGCAAAAAATTCTTTATTCTCCAAAGCAGACTTTTGTGAAGAGAGCTGCTCCTCGAGATTCATGATCTTCTTGGACATCTCAGCCAATGCCTGGTTCTTTTCCATCAGTTGGAAGGCTTGGTTCTCTAGAGTTGATTGAGTTCTCTGTTCCTCGACAGTATTCCGAGCATCTCTTGCTCGTCCCCGAGCTGTGGTAGAAGGCCCAATTCTCTTCAAGGTTTCTAATTCATCTCTAAGGTTATCATTTTCGACCTCCTAGAAAAAGAATCCCTCGTCATTTACAGGGACTAAAGCACTTGAAGTAGAGGCTACAGACCTCAGCTGGGATACCTCTCCTCGTAAGTTGTTGTTTTCCTGTTCCAATAAATTGGCTATCTGCCTGTGCTCCTCGACCTCGGTCTTCAAAGTTCTTTCCTCACATTGTAAGAAGCGAACAACTTGTCATACCACTTATCAGCACTGAGTTAATGATACTTTTTCTCATATCCCTCATGTAAAAGGGGGGTAGATTCCTTATATTGTTGCTAAAGCTCTTCAAGAGTGCCCTAGAGATCTTCAATCATTTTGTAGTATGCTACATTGTTAGCCACTGCACGGTCGAGCAGGCACTTCAAATACTGATAGGCTTCAATTGCTTGCTCTGAAGCACCTTGACCGAGGATGTCAATGATTTGTGTTGCACTCATGTCTGTATGACCAGCTTTGAAGTACTCATTGCATTGCCTTAACAGTTTTGTATCGTGAGCAGATAGTAATTCCATCCTGGCCATAAACTAGTAAAGGAAAGAGAAAGCAAGAATCAATAAGAGTGTAAACAAAGCAAGAGGAAGAAAGACAATAGTATGAGTAAGCCAAACTTCCAATTTTATTACATCATAAGAGATAAGTACATATTTCAGAGTTACAATTGGTAAAAATAAACATAGAGAAAAATCCGAACAACTCTACACCTTTTCCTTGTCTCCCAAAAATTTCTCGGGAGGTTGGGACGAGGAGGTAGGTTGCTCGGATGGTACAGAGAGTTGCTCGGGGGGTTCTAAGAGCTGCTCGGATGATATGAGGGGTAGTTGAAGTTGCTCGCCAGTGGACTGGATAACTGGGGAAGGAGAAATTTGATCTCCCATCACCATGGAAGACTCCTTAGAGGCAGCTTCGTCCTCTTCTTCTTCTTCAGGAGTTGGAGGGGGGCCAGGGATGTGTCGCTGAAACGGTTCAGAATTTTCATCAACATTCATCTCTTACAGAGCAGCGACCCAGCCATCCTTAAAATACTTGTGGCTACCATATTCCACTTGTAACATCATGGCATCCAAACCTTTATTCCACCCCTTATCCCAGCCAGCACTAAAGGACTTTTTTATAGCCAACTTCCTTTTTGCCTTCTCCGAGGAAATCTTCTGGGAAAGAAGATCATCGGCAGCCTTCAACTTATTTTCAACTTCCTCCTTCTGACAACTTACTTCGCGAAGTTGGACTAACTCTTCCTCAGCAACCTTGAGCTTACTTTAAAGCTTCCCAGCATTTTTGAGCTTCCCTTCAAGCTCTTTATTCTTCTCCTCTAAATATCTTATTTTCTTCTCCAACCCCTTGGAGACCTCAATAACCTGAGCCTTCTCCTTCTCGATCAAAGTGAGCTTCTTCTCCCAAGTGGCCTTATCATCAACATACTTCTGACGAGAATCCTTCAGAGATTGCGTCAGACCTCCCAAAGCTTCCTCTACACCTGGCGAGGATCTTGAAGCTTTGATAGCTTCATCCTTCTTCAAAATTGTATTAAAATAGGTCACCAACTGGGAAAAGAAAATAATGGCAAGTCAGTGCACAGATATAAAAAAGAGAAAGATGAAAGTTTAGGACAATAAGACTTACAGAAGTAATATGACGAGCTGCTAATGTGGTAACCATGTCCTGAGAAATATTTTCTTCAATACCTTGGATCCCGGGAATGATCCAATTCTTCACCGAGCTCATGGCAGAGCTCGGGGCAACAAAAGTGGGAACACCACTAGTCGGGGGCTGAGAGATGGATTCAGCCAAATTAACCGAGGATCTTTTCTTTAGCCTCCTCAGAGGAGCATCAACAGCCTCGACTAAAGATGTAGGTTTAGTTGGAGAGATGACAATCACCTCGCTTAGAGCAGCGGCCTTGCTCGGGGCCACTGGGGGCTTCTCGATAACTTTCACTGTAGTAGCCGCAGGGGGTGCATCAATTTTCTTTGTCCCCTCTTCTGCGACATTATGTTTACTTTTCTTGGCCTCTCCAGCAGTAGAGGCAGATTTCTCGAAAAGGGTAGTAGGTCTTCTTTTCTTCATCCTTTCACTCAAGGGAATATGTGACTCAGGTGAGGAACTTGTAGAAGCTGGTATTGGTTCTGCATCGCTTACCACCGGACGAGCAGTGAAAGATGAGGTGTAACTCTTATACTACAGAAAATACGAAGCTGACCTAATATGCTCGTCGGCAACAATCTGATGCAATCTCCAGATAAGTTTTAAATGCTTTATGTTAACTTCTGTCTCTTTTGGAGATTTTCTTTTGCTGCCAACTGCAAATAAATGAATATAAAAATATAAGTGACACGCTTTATCAAACACAAAGGAAGCATGGTTTCAAAAATAAAATAAAAACAACCTATCCCATTGCCATAGGGAGGACATCTAGAACCCTGGTAAACATCATCTCCAGTTAGTGGAGGGTGTTGCCAATTTTTCATAACAACCCCGTGCTCAAAGTAGTACCTATTGGCATCTGGGAGATTGACCACTAAAGCTCTATTTAAAAACCTAGTTTTTAAATAAAAAGTATTGTTACCAACAACCCATCTATAACAAAACATAATTTCCGGAATTCCTATACGAGTTCCATAAATTTGATTTAATCTATGAACCCCGTTAACTATTCTCCATGTATTGGGGGCTATTCTTGCAGGAACCACATCAAAATATTGATAGAATTCCAGACACAAAGGGTTTGGGGGAAAAGAAAAACCGCATTCAGCCACAAATAGACTGGGGAACCAATGTCCCTCAGCCAAACGGAAATAATCTGAAGGTTTAGAAAGTTCCTCCAGAACAACCCATGAAGGAATAGAGAATTCAGAACGAAACTTATCAAGCGACTCTACAGGGTAAACCATGATGAATAAAGGAAATCAAAGAGAAACAAGGAGATCTTATAGGAAAAGGATGAGTTTGTTGACAACGAACGATGAAAGGGATGAACGCATAGGAGAGAGAGACAATGGAAAAATCAAAGATACAAATTTGAAAAAGTAGAAGACGATGCGATTTTCTGCAACGCTTAAATACCTTGCCTTGGGAAAGGGTAAAGGTAATGATTACAAAAAGAGACGGTTACGCTACCGGCGACTAAAAAGACAAAAAGGGCGCGGGAACCAAAGCAGTCATAAAAATTCAAAAAAGTTCGATTCTACGAATTTGGAAGGAGAAATAAATACAAAATAAAGTACTCCTAAATTTTAGGATGATAATTTAAAACCGCCATATTTCGAGAAAAAATGTTCCACACTCCTCAAATCTCGAACTGTGAAACATTGGGGGCTTCTATTGATACCAAATTTAACCTGCTGACGTGGACTAATCATAAGAAGACGCGTGTCAATCTACGTGGCACGAACAGGCATTTTTACAATCATATTGGTGATGAGGAACTCTGCCTCCCCGATCAACTCAGACGCTCCGACCAACAAAAGCTCTACGAGGAACTTGTAATACCCCGTATTTTTATGCTATATTTAATTTGGGGATTTATTTAATAAAAATCCGGAAATTAATTATGTTATAATTATTAACGTGACTCGAGTTAGTAATTATGGGAAACTTGTTGAACATTACTAATGAGCATAGTAATATATTATATTGGTTATATTGAATGTCATAAGTAAATTAAATGACTATTTCGGAAATTTAAGTCGGGACGTGCCCGTGTCACGTCGGGACTAATCATGTTAATTAAAAAGTGAATATTTTATAAGTTGTCCGTATGGTCATTTTGAGTGCGCCAACGCGTCCGGAAGGGTCGAGATAGTCAGAAAAGTGTACCCGGGGGTTTAGTTCGGGCCTCGGGGTGTTTTTAGGCCTAATTAGTGACCCGGGAGGGCATTTTGGTCATTTTGCAAAATAGGGTAATTAAACCCACGAATTTCAGCCATCCTTAGCAGCCATTTAAGTCAGCCTTTTAGGGTTAGAGCATTCATAACCCTAGAACGGCCATTGGAGAAGAGAGGAGAGAGCTCTCAAGGTGATTCAAGGCCCAAAACACCACCGATTACACCGCCGTCACCACCAACGCGTAGATCGCGAGGAGGAGAACGCAACCACTTCAATATCAGCAGGAAACCAGACCTCTGAAATCCCAGGCAAGTGTTTAACTTGCGTATTTTCGTTGATGCAATATTCATATTAGTGTAGGAATGATTAGGAGTATAATCAATGGAAGAAAACCCCAATTTTGATAGGGATTTGCATGTAGAAATCATTATAACCATATTCTGGAAATATTATGTGAAGTAGATGATTAACCCACGAATTTGTGATGATTTGTTAGAAGGAAATTCTGGAGAAAACGGATTAGAACAAAAGTTAAGAAAACTTTAGGGTTCTTGATGATTAGATGAGATTTTAGGTTGTTTAACCATGTTTAATGATGTATACACGCATGCTGAACGTTAAAGATATATGGAATTATGTTAGTATGTTAGCAGTAGACTTTTTGGGTCGATTAGTGTTGGAAAATATGAGTTTTGATGTAGAAATTTAATCAATCCCGTCACTGCAATTTCTGCAGAATTTTTGCCCAGACCTGCTTGATCGATCGATCGAGCATAGGGCTTCGATCGATAGAAGGTTCGATCGATCGAGCCCCAAGCTTCGATCGATCGACCCCTCCTGGCAGACTCCTATTTCTCTTGTTTCATTAGTTGAATTAATTTATCATGGAAGAACCTTTGGGCATTCTAAATAAAATGATTTGGGAGATATTGAGGACCAGTAGGATATATGGATAAATGTTAGAACCTTTAATCTTCAACGAGAATGATATTTATGGGATATGTACTTTAGGTTGGTAGATTTATGAAATTTAAGGGTGAGGTGCGTAAGAGAGTTACGTTGGAATCAAATAAAGTCACTTACTGAATTTCAGATTTGCGAGGAGATAATCCATGAGGGTTAGGTAATGAGTGAGAAAACCCTTCGAGTTAAGGTTAGGAATAAAACCTTAAACGTAATTCTATAATTGTGAAATTAAGGATAAACGGTATAATTACGGGTGATGGGAAGAACCTATATTAATATGACATTGGTATATTTATATGATTGTGTGTACATATATTATATACATGTGAAAATCATACCCACGCTACTTGCTATCCCTGAGGTTTCCGCGCTGGGACAAGTCTTATCTCGATGGGACCTTTATGGGGGATATTGACTTATACCCTAGAAGATAGATGTCCTTGGTATAGGCTATCGATGTGATAGTTCAAACGGTCCTAAGAGACGCCGGTATGTGCTACCCTCTTAGAGGCTTGGAATCTATGCTTCGCCTCAATATTGTTTGTGTATTTATGTTAATACAATTCGAGAGTGATTCCGAATGTATTCCCCTTTATGTGAGTGATATGGGGCTTTGGATAGTGGAAGTATGCACGCACCATAGTTTTATTCGGGGTGCTGT
The DNA here is from genome assembly GCA_949130495.1 of Sambucus nigra. Lineage (NCBI taxonomy): Eukaryota > Viridiplantae > Streptophyta > Magnoliopsida > Dipsacales > Adoxaceae > Sambucus > Sambucus nigra. The sequence goes on along the minus strand of OX422221.1, from coordinate 272,325,357 downwards.
TATATATATATTATACGAATAGTTAATATATATATATATATATATATATATATATATATATATATATATATATATATGAGATTATGTCACTTGTAACTGTCTACTGAATTTGATAAGTAGAACATAGTGTGGACTCTTACTATTAAATACTTGTTTTGAAAAAGTATAACATGTCACGGTAAAACCTTAGGGTTTTTATAAAATTAAAGTGAAGGTCCTTGGTTACTGTTTGGTATATTCTTTTAAAATAAGGTCGTAAATTTGTAAATCTTGCGGGTAAGCTAAGTTAAGTTAAAGCTTTTGGAAAGACGAGTATGTTAGATGTTAAAACAAACCGTTGGGAAGGCTAGTGCGATAGGTGTGCACATTAGAAGAGAGGTGAGTATTTCTCAAGAGAGAGACGAACTAATATGTTGTTGCATTGGCCTATATCAATTTAAATACTTGCTTAACGTATTTTAAAAATCAGACACACTTTCGGGCCCTGACCCGTTTCTTTCTCTCTCTCTCCCTTGTGTATATATATGTATATTTTCAGGTGCCCAGCCACAGGGGCGTCTTGCTTAGGATCCTTTGAGATGAACGAGCTGCAGCTTAGGTGGAAGTTGCAGGTCACTTGAGTAGACGGCTTCGGTTATTGACTCCACTCTTATTACTCTCATTTATTGGGCACGTGTCGCCCCTTTCATCATTTCATTTACTTGTTGGGATTTTTATATTTTCAGTTATTCCAGTATTGTTTTATGGGATTTATTCAGGTTAGTTTATGATGTTTGGTTTTATTATGTTGACATTCGATTGACGAATGTATGGTTTTATTTTAGTTCTTCGTGGTGTGATTCTATATTGTAGAAATGTTGTTTTGTGTAAGTAAATCTTTTCTTTAATTAAAATTTGGAAGTTTGTATGAAATTTTTTTTTTGACACTTAGCTTAATTATTTAGGGTGTTAAATTGGAAAAAATTATTTTTATCGACAGTGATGCTGAGAATGAACCAACTGTTTACCTTGATTTAATTTAATAAAGGAGTGATCGCCCGGTATTTAATTAGGCGGGGTGTCACAGGTGGTATCAGAGCATCAGGTTCTAGTGTCCATAGGATCTGTATGGCTTATTTCGCTTTCAGCTTAACGTTATTTCTATAGAGCCCTATTTTTAGGACTGATGTATTCTTGCTTTTACGTTTAAGTCTTCAGTTATTCGAGATTTGTTGATAACTGTAGACTAATAAACTTGTTCACGTTTCTGATGCCTCTGCGCGTGCCCAAGCCGAGCAGCCAGCAGCTCCGGCACCAGGCACATTGAATGCGAATGTAGTAGCCGCCATAGTTGCCCAGGCGGTGAATGCCGCGATAGCGGTGATTCAGCAGGCTCCACCCCAGGTCCAGGCAGTGGCGCCAGTACCAGCACAGCTTCCATCTGCATGGGAGAGGGTTCGGGATGCTTTTCAGAAAGCACATCCCCCTGAGTTCTCCGGTAGCTCCGACATTGTCACGGTTAGCCAATGGAAGAAAGACATCCAGCGGCATCTTCACATGTATGAGTGCACCGAAGTACAAAAGCAGTTATTGGCTTCTTTTAAGCTGGTGGGAGCCACATTACAGTGGTGGGAGTCCACTACTACTTTGGAGGAAAGGGACATGATACCTATTCAGTTGTTCTGGGAGCGGTTTGACTGCAAGTATTTTCCACCCGCAGTGCAGACTGAGATGAGGCGGAGATTACTAAATCTGAAGCAGGAGAACCTTACGATAGCTGAGTATGAGGAGGAGTTCACGAGACTTCTCACTATTGTGCCGGATGAGGCACCCACTGAAGGCAAGAAGATTTTGCTGTTCGTCGATGGGTTAGCTTGGAGGATCCGTCATCACCTTATTGGAAATCTATCCCTGAGTACTTTCACTGACGTACTCAATGCAGCGTTACTACATTGCCAGGATCACCGCTTCCATCTTCAGGGGAGCAAGAGAGCAGGAGAGTCCAGCCAGCAAGGCAGGACCGGGGGTAATAGTGCCGGTGGGGCACCAACTCATGGACAGACTCGTCAGCACGAGCAGAGTTCCCATCAGGGGGACCCTGCTAAGCGATTTCGTTCATGTGATTCTAGGCAGGGATTCGGAGGATTCAGGCAGGGCCATCAGGGTCAGCCTAATCAGCAGGGCCAGCAGGGCCAACACCAACTGCAGGGACAGCAGCAGGGCCAGCAAGGCCAACAGCGTACACATCAGGGCCAACAGGGCCAGTGGCGTGGAGGTAACGGCCAGCAGGGCCGTGGACAGCAGGGTCAGAGGGGCGGTAATTTCAAAGGCAGATGATTTGGGTGCGGCAAATATGGCCATAGGCGCCAGGATTGCCCAGAGGGCGATAGGGCCCCATAGCAGTAGGGAGCCCGTAATGAGCCGCAGATACCACTTTTCCACCTGCCCTTCCAGCTCCAGCCCAGGTGCCAGCCCTACCAGCCATTCCAGCAGCTCCAGTGCAGCAGGGGCAATTGTAGTATGAACGTGTCTATAACGTCCACCAGGCAGCAGCTCCGCAGGCACCACCCGCGATTGAGGGTATGTTTCCTATCCATGGTACTATGGGTAAAGTTTTGTTTGATACGGGGGCAATGCATTGTTTTATAGCTACGCATTTTGAGAAGTCCTTAGGATTGTTAGCCACAGCAGAGAGCACCGTGACGTGTGTCGACTCACCACTGGGGAGTGGGTCACTTATATTCTTTATATGCCGGGGAGTAGAGGTAGAGATTGGTAGCTTGGTATTGCCTGCAGACATGCTAGTCTTAGACATGCACGAGCATGATGTGATCATTGGTATGGATTGGCTCGCATCTTATAGAGCCATGATTGATTGCTTCGGTGGGAGCATTGTTTTTGCCATTCCGGGGTAAGAGATGTTTGTAGTGGCGATGCCTCGCCCAGAGGGAGGTTCGACCGCTCATTTATATTACATTGAGGAGGATACCTCTAAGGAGGTTGTGATCCCTTTGGATTCGATCCCAGTTGTTAGGGAGTATTCCGATGTGTTTCAGGAGATACCAGGCCTACCGCCCAGTCGTGAGATAGACTTCGTTATAGATTTATTGCCGGATACGAGACCTATAGCACGCGCACCGTACCATATGGCTCCGGCAGAGATGCGAGAGCTACGAGATCAGATTGAGCAGCTATTAGGTCAGGGCTTCATTCATAGGAGTACCTCACCTTGGGGCACTCCAGTCTTATTTGTAAAGAAGAGAGATGGTTCACTGAGATTGTGCGTGGACTACCGGGAGTTGAACAAGGTCACGATACGGAATAAGTATCCGTTTCCTCGAATCGATGATCTATTCGACCAGTTGAGGGGAGCAACTTTCATTTCGAAGATAGATCTGAGGTCGGGGTACCATCAGTTATGAATTAGAGAGCAGGATGTTTCAAAGACTGCCTTCTTGTCGAGATATGGGTCCTATGAATTCAGAGTGATGCCGTTTGGACTCACAAATGCCCCAGCCGTTTTCATGGACTTGATGAACCGAGTATTCAGAGAGTTCTTGGATCAGTTCGTCATCGTCTTCATAGATGATATTTTGATATATTCACACTCTGAGGAGGATCATGCCGAACACTTGAGGTAGGTTATTCAGACTCTACGAGAGCATCAGTTGTATGCTAAGTACGAGAAGTGTGGATTCTGGTTGCGAGAGGTACAATTCTTGGGCCATGTTGTTTCTGAGCAAGGGATAGCAGTTGACCCGAGCAAAGTGTCAGTGGTGAGGGAGTGGGGGCAGCCCACGACACCGACGGAAGTGCGTAGTTTCTTGGGGTTAGCCGGATACTACAGGAGGTTCATTCGGGGATTCTCCAAAATAGCGGGTCCATTGACGAATCTGACTCGCAAGGGGGTACCATATGTCTGGGATGACGCTTGTCAGTTGGCTTTCGACGAGCTGAAGGACAAGCTTACTTCGGCACCAGTCCTTGCTTTGCCGAAGCCGGGTGTAGAGTACCTGGTTTACACAGATGCGTCCTTACGAGGACTTGGGGGAGTACTTCAGCACGAGGAGAAGGCTATAGCTTTTGCTTCCCGCAAGCTTAAGCTGCATGAGAAGAATTACCCCACCCACGACCTGGAGTTAGCTGCGGTCGTCTTTGCATTGAGAATTTGGAGGCACTAATTATTGGGCCAGAAATTCCGTTTGTTCACAGACCATAAGTCACTGCAGTACCTGTTCACTCAGCGAGAGCTGAATATGCGTCAGCACAGATGGTTAGAGTTTGTGAAAGATTACCAGTTCGATATACAGTATCATCCGGGGAAAGCCAACGTAGTTGCTAATGCATTGAGCCGTAGACCGGTTGACGATGTAGCGGACATCTGGAAAGCAAAGTGGAAGGAGTTGGGTCACCAGGACGCAGTAGCACGTTCTTTCATATCCGTGATATCAGTCACACCCGAGATTGTTACGAGGGTGATACAGGCACAGACCACAGACCCGTTTTGTCAGGAGCAGATTGTACGACTTCTAGCCGAGGGTGCTGAGTCCTATTCTATTAGTTCGGATGGAGGGTTGCGGTTTAATGGGAGATTAATGGTTCCAGAAGGAGCGGAGCTACGTCATGAAGTGATGACTCATTCTCATGGGTCCCGATTTGCAGTACATCCGGGAGGCGATAAGATGTACCAGGAAATGAGACGACAGTACTGGTGGAGTGGGATGAAGAAGGACATCGCTGAATTTGTGTCCAAGTGTTCTACTTGCCAGCTAGTGAAGGTGGACCACCAGAAACCGTCAGGATTACTTCAGCCGTTGGAAGTACCCGCATGGAAGTGGGAAAGTATTTCCATGGATTTCATTACCGGGTTGCCTACATCACAGCGGGGCCACGATTCTATCTGGGTGATTGTAGACCGTTTGACCAAGGTGGCTCATTTTCTGCCAGTGAGGACAGATTATACCACGGGTCAGTATGCCCAGTTGTTCATCGCTGAGATTGTCAGATTGCATGGGGTGCCCCTGAATATTGTGTCAGATAGAGACAAGATTTTTGTGTCACGTTTCTGGGAAAGCTTTCAGGAGGCTATGGGTACAGAGTTGAGACTGAGTTCAGCTTACCACCCACAGACAGATGGACAGACAGAGCGTACTAATCAGATGTTGGAAGATATGCTACGCATGTGTGTTCTCGATTTCGGAGGAGGTTGGGAGCCACACCTTCCACTGGTAGAGTTTGCTTATAATAACTCCTATCAGTTTACGATTGGCATGGCTCCATTTGAGGCTTTGTACGGCAGGCCTTGTCGTTCTCCAACTTGTTGGCTCGAGGTGGGAGACAACAAGTTATTAGGACCAGAAGTGATTCAGGAGACCTCCGCGAGGATTGAGATAATCAGGAGTCGTATTCGGGTAGCCCAAGACAGGCAGAAGAGCTACGTCGATGCGAAACGGTTTTTTCGAGAGTTTAATGTGGGAGATCAAGTGTTGTTGCGTGTATCTCCTATGAAAGGAGTGATGAGGTTCGGGAAGAAGGGGAAGTTGGCTCCGAGGTACGTAGGACCATTTCCTATCATCGAGAGAATTGGGCCAGTAGCATACAGGTTGGGATTGCCAGAACATTTACATCGCATCCACGATGTATTCCACATCTCGTCGTTGAGACGATATCTTCGGGATGATATGGCCCATACTCACATTGCGATAGATGAGATAGACTTACAGTCTGATAGCTCTTACGAGGAGAGACCAGTGGCTATTCTAGACTATAGTGAGAGGAGATTGAGGTCGAAAGTAGTTCCACTTGTGCGAGTCCAGTGGGAGCATCATAATGTGGAGGAATCCACTTGGGAGCGTGAGGCAGATATGCGCGAGAGATATCCAGAGTTGTTTTTACCAGGTATGCCTTATTTTCTGAATTTCGGGACGAAATTCCGTTATTAGGGGGGAAGTATGTAATACCCCGTATTTTTATGCTATATTTAATTTGGGGATTTATTTAATGAAAATCCAGAAATTAATTATGTTATAATTATTAACGTGACTCGAGTTAGTAATTATGGGAAACTTGTTGAACATTACTAATGAGCATAGTAATATATTATATTGGTTATATTGAATGTCATAAGTAAATTAAATGACTATTTCGGAAATTTAAGTCGGGACGTGCCCGTGTCACGTCGGGACTAATCATGTTAATTAAAAAGTGAATATTTTATAAGTTGTTCGTATGGTCGTTTTGAGTGCGCCAACGCGTCCGAAAGGGTCGAGATAGTCAGAAAAGTGTACCCGGGGGTTTAGTTCGGGCCTCGGGGTGTTTTTAGGCCTAATTAGTGACCCGGGAGGGCATTTTGGTCATTTTACAAAATAGGGTAATTAAACCCACGAATTTCAGCCATCCTTAGCAGCCATTTAAGTCAGCCTTTTAGGGTTAGAGCATTCATAACCCTAGAACGGCCATTGGAGAAGAGAGGAGAGAGCTCTCAAGGTGATTCGAGGCCCAAAACACCACCGATTACACCGCCGTCACCACCAACGCGTAGATCGCGAGGAGGAGAACGCAACCACTTCAATATCAGCAGGAAACTAGACCTCTGAAATCCCAGGCAAGTGTTTAACTTGCGTATTTTTGTTGATGCAATATTCATATTAGTGTAGGAATGATTAGGAGTATAATCAATGGAAGAAAACCCCAATTTTGATAGGGATTTGCATGTAGAAATCATTATAACCATATTCTGGAAATATTATGTGAAGTAAATGATTAACCCACGAATTTGTGATGATTTGTTAGAAGGAAATTCTGGAGAAAACGGATTAGAACAAAAGTTAAGAAAACTTTAGGGTTCTTGATGATTAGATGAGATTTTAGGTTGTTTAACCATGTTTAATGATGTATACACGCATGCTGAACGTTAAAGATATATGGAATTATGTTAGTATGTTAGCAGTAGACTTTTTGGGTCGATTAGTGTTGGAAAATATGAGTTTTGATGTAGAACTTTAATCAATCCCGTCACTGCAATTTCTGCAGAATTTTTGCCCAGACCTGCTTGATCGATCGATCGAGCATAGAGCTTCGATCGATCGAAGGTTCGATCGATCGAGCCCCAAGCTTCGATCGATCGACCCCTCCTGGAAGACTCCTATTTCTCTTATTTCATTAGTTGAATTAATTTATCATGGAAGAACCTTTGGGCATTCTAAATAAAATGATTTGGGAGATATTGAGGACCAGTAGGATATATGGATAAATGTTAGAACCTTTAATCTTCAACGAGAATGGTATTTATGGGATATGTACTTTAGGTTGGTAGATTTATGAAATTTAAGGGTGAGGTGCGTAAGAGAGTTACGTTGGAATCAAATAAAGTCACTTACTAAATTTCAGATTTGCGAGGAGATAATCCATGAGGGTTAGGTAATGAGTGAGAAAACCCTTCGAGTTAAGGTTAGGAATAAAACCTTAAACGTAATTCTATAATTGTGAAATTAAGGATAAACGGTATAATTACGGGTGATGGGAAGAACCTATATTAATATGACATTGGTATATTTATATGATTGTGTGTACATATATTATATACATGTGAAAATCATACCCACGCTACTTGCTATCCCTGAGGTTTCCGCGCTGGGACAAGTCTTATCTCGATGGGACCTTTATGGGGGATATTGACTTGTACCCTAGAAGATAGATGTCCTTGGTACAGGCTATCGATGTGATAGTTCAGACGGTCCTAAGAGACGCCGGTATGTGCTACCCTCTTAGAGGGTTGGAATCTATGCTTCGCCTCAATATTGTTTGTGTATTTATGTTAATACAATTCGAGAGTGATTCCGAATGTATTCCCCTTTATGTGAGTGATATGGGGCTTTGGATAGTGGAAGTATGCACGCACCATAGTTTTATTCGGGGTGCTGTTATATATATATTATACGAATAGTTAATATATATATATGAGATTATGTCACTTGTAACTGTCTACTGAATTTGATAAGTAGAACATAGTGTGGACTCTTACTATTAAATACTTGTTTTGAAAAAGTATAACATGTCACGGTAAAACCTTAGGGTTTTTATATAATTAAAGTGAAGGTCCTTGGTTACTGTTTGGTATATTCTTTTAAAATAAGGTCGTAAATTTGTAAATCTTGCGGGTAAGCTAAGTTAAGTTAAAGCTTTTGGAAAGACGAGTATGTTAGATGTTAAAACAAGCCGTTGGGAAGGCTAGTGCGATAGGTGTGCACATTAGAAGAGAGGTGAGTATTTCTCAAGAGAGAGACGAACTAATATGTTGTTGCATTGGCCTGTATCAATTTAAATACTTGCTTAACGTATTTTAAAAATCAGACACACTTTCGGGCCCTGACCCGTTTCTTTCTCTCTCTCTCCCTTGTGTATATATATGTATATTTTCAGGTGCCCAGCCACAGGGGCGTCTTGCTTAGGATCCTTTGAGATGAACGAGCTGCAGCTTAGGTGGAAGTTGCAGGTCACTTGAGTAGACGGCTTCGGTTATTGACTCCACTCTTATTACTCTCATTTATTGGGCACGTGTCGCCCCTTTCATCATTTCATTTACTTGTTGGGATTTTTATATTTTCAGTTATTCCAGTATTGTTTTATGGGATTTATTCAGGTTAGTTTATGATGTTTGGTTTTATTATGTTGACATTCGATTGACGAATGTATGGTTTTATTTTAGTTCTTCGTGGTGTGATTCTATATTGTAGAAATGTTGTTTTGTGTAAGTAAATCTTTTCTTTAATTAAAATTTGGAAGTTTGTATGAAAAATGTTTTTGACACTTAGCTTAATTATTTAGGGTGTTAAATTGGAAAAAATTATTTTTATCGACAGTGATGCTGAGAATGAACCAACTGTTTACCTTGATTTAATTTAATAAAGGAGTGATCGCCCGATATTTAATTAGGCGGGGTGTCACAGAACTTTATTGCACCAAGCAACTTATGAGTACCGAGCTACTTAGGCGGTCCGAGCAGCTTAGGCGGTCCGAGCTGCACCTCGAACAAAGCATTAATAGTAGGATAATCAACAGATTGACTGCGTATTAAATGCTTATTATTATCATACAGATGTATACGCTTAAGGGGCATTTATGTATTACCCTTTCACATGTACAGCCTAAGGGCTATAAATACATTGTATCATCCTTATTGTAATGGGATCGGAATTTCTTGAGGATACTCTTACTCGAGAATTCCTAAATAATCAGCAATAACAAAACAGTGGACGTAGGCCATTATTTTAAGGCTGAACCACTTTAAAAATTATTTTGTCTTCTTTATTTTTATCTGTGATTAAATAATTTGAGATAATCTAATTTTTTACATCAACAGTCATGATCTTGAATTGAAAAGACAAAACCTTGATCGTGAAATTTAAATTTTCATTAGGAATTATGACATAAATGATGTTGGACCAAGAATGACATAAATCCCATGAATTAATCGAGTTTTGATGAATTTAGGACAATTAATACATATGATATTTTATGTTGGGATGAAGATTAGAAACACTTTGGAATGGAAAAGTGGGGAAAACTCGGATTAATAGTAGCAGGTCTGTAGTACAGTTTTCCTAGGCCGAACCACCCCTGGATGAACTAGTTCGGTACCCTTGCCAATTATAGTTCCTTTGTTTAATGCCTCTATAAATTAATTTGGAGTCCAAAATTTTTTAGGAGGTTCATTAATGGAAATTGGACTTCTGGAAAGTTATTTTAGACAATGATCAATTATGAGTACGTATGGGATAAAATCCCAAGTGATATAACACCCTGTGATTTTTGTGTCGTAAAAATCTTTATTAAATTAAAATTTTCAAAAAAATAATTTTTGGAATCTATTTAACTTGGTATGTAAAAGGGTTAGTATTTATATATAAAGATAAGGTTTTGAGTGGAATTTAAATTGGGATTAAAATTTAGAAATTGTAACTTTTTATATAGAGGTCGGGAGAGAATCTGACGTAAGGAGCAAAAAAAAATATTAGATCGTCCGATCGAGCTGAATTTTTTTGTGCAGCATCGACTCGCCTTCAGATACAACATACTAGAATTTCAGTCAATTATAATGGCCAAATTGTTCGTAATGTTTTTTTAGTGTTTGTGTTTGATTAGGGGTCAAATTCTTTTTGGTATATAAACATAAATTGGCGAGTTTAAGACTTTTAAAACACATTTTAGCCTTCTGAAAAATCAATACTGTCCTTTTTTTTCATCTTCTTCCATCTACAAAACTCTAGCCCCATTTAAAACCAAAATTCAACCCAAGTTTTGAAGGTTTAAATTGAGTTTTCTCAAGATCATCTAAGAACATATTTTTGTCAACTTTTCGAACAGAACGTGACAATCAATTCAGATTTCTCAAATGATTTTTCTAAGGCATGAATACTTATATTCTTTCTCTTTAGTATTATGTGTGGTAAATATCGCCTAAACATTACATGGGGGTAAGTGTGCATGTAGAAAATCATAGTTGTGTTATTTAAATAAATAGGGGACTTGTGAAATCATATGGAATTCTGTATGTATGATCAAAGTAAATTATTGTGGTGTGCTCCTTAACTTTGCATGACATTGAAACCATAAAATTATTGAATAAAATTATTGTGTTAATTAGGACGATGAATTTGAAATTATATATTTGTTGATAAATTGGATTGTGCGACTTATTGTGTTAATTATATTCATCACCACGGGATGAAGGGATTTCGGATAGTATACTCTCACCTTAATTTTAGGAATACTTGCTAGGTATATGACTAGTGGGTATGCCTGAGTAGCGGTTAACACTTTCTAGGTATGAGACTAGTTAGTGTAGATTTTCACGGATGCGATATTCCGGGGTGGGGCTGATTTTGGTGTCGTTTCATTATTTTGGATAGGCTAGACGTGAGACTGGGAAGAGATAATTGATAGAAATGTATCCTATAATATAGGGTATGACATGTTTGTATTTTGGAGACCTCTAGGTATGTGACCAGGGGTAGGTTTGAGAATTTATGCTCTATAATGGGGTGGGGATAATTTAAAACAATGAGAAATTAAGAATTAATTCCTGAGATAATAAACGGGTATTTAAATGAATTGGCATCGTTAATAAGTGCAAGACTGGCGGACTACGGGTCGGCTGACTATTATGACGTGTGGGTATGTGGCATTATAATGAGTGCAGGGCTAACAGAACATAGGTTGGCTGGCTATTACTATATGTCGTGTGTGGAACCTCGTTAATAAGTGCATGACTGATAGAATACGGGTCGACTGGCTATAGCGCGAGGAATGTGTATGGTGTAAAACTTGAGACGGGCCTGAAAAAGTACAGGACATACAGTAGGGTTGGATGACTATGATGGCACCGCAATAAAAATATAAATAATGTGATATATCAATTTAAATAAAGAAGGTAACCTTAGAGTAATTACCGAATTGTGAGAATATGAGTTGGACTTAATTTTTTGGGGTGTCTTAGTTACGTGATCAGATGATAGAAGTTAATTTTTACTCGCATGTCAATTATTATTTCGTTTAATTTTAAATACTCTATTGTGGTGTGTATTATGTATAATGCTATTGTCTGGGTTTAAGGACTTTAATTGGGGAGAGTAGCTTGTATTCATGTCGTGAGCTTTGACCTATTGCGTTGATTAACATTTCAGGTATAGCGTTGGAGTAGCTGCATAGGAGTATTGGAGATATTTTGGAGGTGCAGTTGGAGTTTACTTTAGATGCGTAGTAGTTAGATTTATTTTCCTTTCCATCGCATTTATTATGAGACTTTATTCATGGATTTGGTGGGCAACTCGGTTCCACAGTTGTTTACAATTTTATTCAGATATTTATAGTTGGATCATTTTTTTGAGATCATATTATTTGGAGTTGGATTTAACTTAGTGATTAGCATGGCGATGGATTTTAATATTACATGAATGGTTATACTTATTGGATCAATTTAATTATTATCTTGTGGAATGAATTTTTATATGTCTCATATCTATCACATGCTACGAAGGATTACTTATTTGGTGACGCCCGATGTATTTTGGTGGCAGCGACTGGCTACCTCGCTTGCCATATTGCACGGGGTGTTACAAGTGAGGTAGGAGGGGCATTTTGGACAAACAATGCAGGGAATATTTTGGGTAATGAAGGATACGGTCTGGTTGAGAAGGGATTAGTGTGAAAAATTAATAAATTATGTGTGTAATCAAAATAATGAAGGATTATGTGTTTTAGAGTAGTGATAGGCTCGGGATTATTAGGACAGTGCTTTGGGAGCTAGGCACGTATCGGTCTGACTTTGGATTTATATATATATACACACACACACACACACACACACACATAGGTGGTTAATAATATTTGTGTGTGTGATATTTATGTGAAACACACCCATCCTAGCGAATATACTATCGGTGGTGGTTGTGCGCCATGGGAGGTCACTCTGGAGAATCTCAGTAGAGGTACTACCGTTCCCCAGGGTCATAGATTTGTGTATGCCAACGCTGTATAGGGTTCGAGTCTCGTGAAATAATGTGGTACGGTTATGACCACGGACTTAAGGTAAACCACCTTTGGTTTTCATTAGATTTTTTCTTTGACTATGGAAATCTGACCCGGTTACCCAGGTTGTGGTGGACTCCTTGGACCTTGATATCACTCTAGTGATTTCTCATCTAGCGGGGTAAATCTCGAAGCGATATATGTGTGTTTGTGCATTTGACCTGTTTGAATTATATGTATATAAAAATGGAGATAATTGTATGCGGGCATAACACGTTAACTGCGACTATTATTAATAACCGGAGTAAGGTTATGATCATAAATAATAATGCTCTGGTGATTAACTAATTAAGCGACGAAGTAAGTAAGTAATAAATTAATAACAAACAATACTCGAGTCAGGTTAGTAACTTATATTGATATTAGTGAGGAGACTAGTTAGACGAAGTAGCATAACTAGGTGGGTTAAGAGTATACGTTACGTGGGCACATTAGATTAGAGGCAAGGATTATCTCATGTGGGTGCGCTGCCAATTTAAATATGAAAAGTAGTTTTGCATATTCATTATTATAATTTATACACTTTCCATATATTTAAAAACGTTTTGGGCTCTGACACGTGTCAAATATTTATTCAAAGACTTTTAGGTGTCTAGACACGGGGATGCAAAGGATGACTCTTCTTTCAGGGATCACGTAGCTGAAGCTGATGTGGCAGCTTGGAGGATTGGGAGTAGACGCTTCCATTATTTCTATACTAGATTAGGATCTCTCTTCATGTTATCACACTTATTTATTTCTATTCATATGATTGTACAGGATTTTAGTAATCGATGTTTTATTCAGTATTTGGTTTTAATTTACTTTCCCAATTAGATTATTTACTGGTGTGATTGATTATATAGTTTAATGCATGGGTTTATGTTGAATGTTTTTTTATCTCGTATGTTAAAATTCAAGATTAAAATTTGGCACAACTTGTTAAACTAATAGGAGTTTAGTAATTAATTAAATTTGGACAGTAATGCTAGGAATGAGACATATGAGATGCTTATTTTATTTTAGTAGGAGTTTGGCCATCCATTATTTGGATAGGCGAGGTGTCACAAATCCATTATAACTCCCTCAATCATATGTTATTAAAAGTCTTTTGATTTCCATCTAAGAGAAAATTCATTTCTAAATTCTTAGACTTATCTTGTTTTTTATGTCGGTTCACGTACTTGTCTTATGGCTGCTTTTCGACATATTTTGGCCTTTTTCATTGATTGGATTTTTACATGATAGATGACACCTGCCCAAAAACATTCGATTTTTCCAAAATGGGTGTAATCGCTCCTAGCGGTAGCCCTTATGAATGCTTACAAACTTGGTCTATTTTCAACTCCAAAAAAGTGAGAAGCATTCAAAGTGCTCACAAATGGACAATGAAACTTTTTTGAAACTATTATAAAATATGGATTTGATCATGATCAAGTTAAGCACCCAAAGCAATTTCAAAATGATAAGTATCATACGCAAAAAGTTACATGCATGTGCAAGTAGTGTGAAATCAAATGCCATAGATCTCAACAAGTTAGAGTCCTGATATTTTAAATTAATTTCAACCAAAAATTCAATCGATCAAGCAGTAAAATATAAAATGGTTTAAAATTGAATTTGTACTCACTATTTAAGTTAAATTTCACATTAAATCATAGGGAATCGGTGACTTCACCATATAAATCACAAAAAGAATGAACATAAAATATTTTTGACTTTTTCAATTAGAATGATGCATTAATATTTATAAAATCATGTTTGTGCCAAGAAAATAGTGCATAGAAATCAAACTCACCTAGAGTGCATATATGCATGAAAAATCTCACCCAAAAATATAAAGAAAGCCCTTAAAGATTATTCTCACCCCCAAAAAATGTATTTCCCCACAAATAAATAGTGGAAAACAAATGGAAATATATGAGAACCTATACATCCTATTCAAACTACTATCCTAAGTAGTGATGGTTGGTTCATCCCTCGGGTCAATTGTTCAAACAAACTTGATTCCAATCGATTCAACATTCTTTTTCTTCTCTCCTAAGTCAACCTTGACTTTTGGTGCATTCATTGGCATACCCCTAAAGTGTCTAGGTATCCACCTCTCTTCCCTCCTCGGATTCTTGTACCTACTCCTTGGAAATTGAGTTTGGGGTCTAAGTTTAGGAAATTTACCTCTAGCCTCACCATTGTCAGTCATGACAAAATCCATCCTACTCATCAAATAATCCGTTTGTTCTTTGATTTCATCAATAGGATTTCTAGGAAATATGTTCTCCTATTGCTAACAAACCTCTCATTTTTCCACTTAAAACACCAACATGTTTGATTTGAATGACCATGCAGTTGACAAAATGTGCAAAAATCTACATTCTTCTTCACAAACCTTCTTCCACATTTTCTCACAAATTGTGCCTTTTAACTCACTCTTTCAAGTTTTTTTTCTTGAATTAAAAATTTACCAAATGATTGGTATGTCCACTAAATGAACAAAAAAAATCATCTTTAGCGATCTTGGATTTAGATTCAACATTCTTTTCATATTGCACATAGGTTTGTACCTTATCCGCCTTTTCAAGAGAATTTGAACTTTCAAAATTCACTTTTTCTTTACCAAGCTTTTCCTCAAGCTTTGAGTCATTGAAGCCCAGCCCAAAATTATTAGGCCTTGATTGATTATTTCTTAGCAAAATACTATGAATAACATTAGTTTTATAATATACTTTTATTTTCAAATCTTTTATGTGTTTAAGCTCAAGTTTCAATTTCTGAAGGTCATTTTTTAAAAAAAATATTTCAAGTTCAACCTCTTATTTTTCTTTCAAATTGGATGCATTTTTTGTTTTGAAGACTTCACAATGTTTATTCAAAACAATAACCCTTTTTTAAGACATTTTTATCACTTTAAAAAAAATTCATTTTGCACAAAAGCTTAATGTTCGACTTTTTTAAGTTTTAGTGATTCTTGCTAGAGTTTGTCAAAAGCCTATTGTATGTACTAACCTTCATAATCACTTTCTCCATATGATTATTCCTCTACAGTGTGTGAATTCTTACTACTACAAGATCATGAGTCACTCAAGTACCTATCACTAGTAGTTCTCTCTCGATTCTTCTTCACCACTCTATTCAAAGACGTACGATCCTTTCTATAACATTTTCTTCAAGTCTCACCATGAATGAAATATCACTTCCGAAGAACTATCATCACTCCCATTCTTCGAATCACTAAGAGTAGATTTAGACATTTTTTTCTTATTCTGTCCACTCTTGTTCTTCTCATGTATACTCAAATGTGTATGCCACACGCCGATATTATGACCAATGCCATCACAACCAAAACACTTACGTTATTTTTTGTTATTTCCCTTATTGAACTTACATTTATCTCCAAATGGTACATGTTTAGTAGAATTTTGAGGTTTATTATCAACTTTTTTATTGTTTGTGAAAAATCTTTTATTATTTTTATATAATTTTCTAAATCCCTTCACAAATATGGCAACATCTACTTTGACATTCTCTTTTCTTTTCTCACCTCTCTTCACTATTTCAGTAAACTCAATGATGAAGGCTAAGTCCTTATTTGGTTTATCAATAACATTGTTCTCCTTTTGATCACATATTTGAAGTGATCCAACCAACTCTTCAAGGATGCATGTGTCTACGTCCTTAACTTCAATCAAGATGGAAACCGTAGCAGCAAACCTCCTGGCTAAGGTTCTAAAGAGATTCTTAACCACTTTATTCTTGTGAATCTCATCACTAAGATTAAACGATGCATTCACCACATTAGCTAATCTAGTGTAACACTCAATGAATGGTTCACTATCTTCCATTCGCATTATTTCAAACATCATTATAATGTTTTTCACTACACTAAATACTGCGCATAATCATGGCCTAAATGCCTGACCAATGGTGGTGGATCGCGGATTACTGCATGATCAAATTTGGCATGACTAACATGGGGGGTCATGGAATAAATCCCTTACCACCAACATTAGTCACGGACTAGGATGGTCATGGCCCATGTCCGCAACTCACTATTTTGTGTCCACAAAACATAGTCACAGCCAAAAGTCGTGACCACATTTTATCTTAAAAATAAAATAGTCACTGCTGTGGGTCGTGACTATGTTATTCTTGAAATAAAAGGTGGTCATGGCTGACCATTTTATTTTTACATAAAATATGGTCACGACTTTGGGCCATGACTACCTTATCATTGAAATAAAAGTTGGTCCCGACTTTGGATCGTGAGCACCTTTTACTTCAAAAATAAAATAGTCACAACACAAAGACGTGACTATTATTAATAAAAAAAACATTTTATCCTCGAACCGAGAGTCTAATCGGCCAGTTGCTACGAGTGCACATTGGGTTACATTGGACCCTTGGGTGACTACATGGTCGGTTCCTACGGATTACATTTGTCCTGTAAAAGTTCTAAAAGTTTCTAAATTTTGGTTGTGCTCTCAAATAGGGGGGACTTGTGACGATGCAGTCGGAACCTGAGGGTTACACTTGTTCCGTGCGAGGTGTTCATGCCTGTCATGGGACCGTTTAGTGGTTGTTTTACGTTCCCACCCTCTAACGACATGTTTTTAAGCCTAAGTCTAACATTATGCAAATTTTGGTCATGTTCTCAAACCAGGGGTGCCATGACTATGCGATCAGTTCCTGCCAGTTACATTGGTCCCGTGAAAGGTATTTATGCCTCTCATGGGGTCGTCTAGTGGTTACTTTACATTTTCACCATCTGACAACATGTTTTTAAGCCTAAGTCTAATTGTTTGCAAATTTTGGTGGTGCTCTCAAACCGGGGGTCCCGTGCCTACGCGGTCGGTCGTGCCTCTTACAGGGCCGTGCAGTGTTTGTTTTATTTTCTCACCCTCTGACGACATGTTTTTAAGCCTAAGTCTAATAGTTTGCAAATAACCATGAACATTACCATTGCTTTAAGTGTGAACACCCATAAGCACGAAGGTCGTGGATTGCCCACATCACTATTGCTTTAAGTGTGAACTCTTCACCCTTGTGAGGGTCGAACGCTGTCACGCCTTTATCCCACAACTCTTTAAGTTCTTCGATTAATGGGGATAAAAATATCAATATTATCACTTGGAGACTTCGACCCGGGTATCAACAAAGATAACAATGTGAACTCCTTTCCCATGCACAGTGTCAGAGGGGGACTTAAAGGCGCCATGAGAACTAGCCAATAACTCTCACTAGTACTTAAATTATAGAAAGGGTTAAACTCATCAATTGAGATTGCAAGATGAACATTGCGCGGTTCCATTGCAAATTCATGGTGTTATGTGTTTAAAATTTGCCAGATGAGTGAATCAACCGGATGACGAATCATATTCCCATCCACCTAGCATCGAGCATGACATGTCATGGCCTCTGCTATCCATGGTACAGTAAAAAATGTTTTAATAGTTGGCCAAGTGGAAAATACTTCAAAACCTTTTGTGATACTTGAGAGCACTTTTTATATTTGACAGGTTTGTTCTTTACCTTCTCACAAATGACATATCTAGGATCACTGCATACTGGACATTCATCTTTATCTCCGTGCTCGTTGCGGTACAATATGAAATCATACTTGCATGCATGAATAGATTTGTATTTCAATCCCAAACCCCTCAAACTCGTCTTCATGGTAGGATAATTGTCTGGTAACGTGTTCTCTTTTGGGAGAATTTCTTTAACCCACTTAAGAATTCCGGTTATGGTGTTCCCAAACAAACCAAAATAATTGTTCAAATTATGCAAACCAATCATTGCATATAATACCGAGTGATCTTCATTGCAATCTTTAAAGAATGGTATAGCTGCATCAGCTCTCAACCATTACATTCTCGGTCTCCTGGTAGTTCAATATCAAATTATTCATCGTGTGTATTATTTATCTCCATAGGTTGGTTATTTTGGTCATGGTGGATCTGTAAATATAGTCAATTAGTTCAATCACTGGACGATGTGTTGGCGAATCATTTACCACTTCCACTCATTGTGTTCTGTTATGCGGTCGGTTATCGATAATTCTTCGGGAACATAAGGTACATGTTTTTCACCATGGTATGTCCATTTGTTATAATATTGACAAAGTTCCCACTTTATTAAAAGTAACTAAACATCTTCTAAAGATTTATATTTTCCATTCGTACAATGGGTGCATGGACACAAAATCTTCTCAATTTTAAGGTTCTTAAAATCGTAACTAATGAATTCTTGAACGCCTTTAACATAACTATTAGATATTTGGTCAGTCTCCCCCATCCACTCTTTTTATTATGGAAAATCCATTTAATAATATTCAAATTGCAGTCCTGTGTTAACCTCATAAAATAAACATCATGTTGCATAAATATCATTTTGCATAGTAAAGCACTAATATAGTGTCAACAACGCACCGATCAAACAAACTATGCAGTAATATAGTGTAAATCAAAGTAAAACACTAATATAGTGTCAAAAATTCTCCAATCAATCAAAATCAAATATAAGAACACAACAATCAACAATACTACACAACCACTGAAACTCAAATTAAATAAATTTGTCTAGTGATATTATTACAACGTAAGAAGAATATTACTACATCTTCATCAAAAGATAAACTGGCCAAGTGATAAAAGAGTTTAAATAATTTTTTAACCCATTCCCTTATCCACTATTAACATGCACTGCAACATCTTAGAAACTGAAAAACATTTTATCAACCATGATATGATACTCACCCTCCTTCAAAGGCCGACTATCTACTAAAGTTTCTACTTGAGTAGAGATGAGCGTTCCCACCCTAACGACAGTTTTACCACTCAGGTACTTCATATAGTTTTTCTCACCATAGTCACCATGGGTTGTTGATGATGATCCAAGACCTGTGACATGCTGAGGCGTTGAGAAAGGGAATATTGAAGGAGGAATCGACATATGGCAGGGGAATGCAAAAGGAGGAAAATTTTAAGGAGGGAAGGGAAAATCGGGATGCATTAGGGGCTGTAGGGGCATACGACTGGTTAAAAGGGACATATTTGTTAAATTTTCTCTTTCACACCTCCCAGTTCATTTTGAAGCCCCATTAAATCCCCTTAGATCCTATAATGACTTTCATCGTTGGACGAAAAATGCTTATTAACAGAAGAAAGATCGTCCACAAGAGGTGCAGTGTGTTTGAATCTTGTTTTTGACATATGCGACCCCGTACCTCTCGTCCTCCCTCTACGGTCCTTTACCAATGTCCGTGCGAGGGTATAATTATCAAGGTCGTCGAATGGGCTTGGAGCTGACTGACTACTCATAGACTCTATTGATTCTAGAGTCTTAGCCAAGTGAGGAGAGACTCTATTATCTTTTTCTTGTCTTGTCTTGCATGCACGTGAAAGTTGGCCCGATTCGGTACCTTTCCTTCATTTGGGCTACCTTTTGTCTTGTTCGACCACTCGTTCTTGAAATCTTCGTAAGATTTCAAGACAAGCCAGTGGACATTAGTTTTTTTGGCCTTATTCTGCTTGTTTTTCTCCCTTTGCATCATTTTCGAGTCATTCGCCTCATTTTCCAAAAATTCACCCCATTAAAGGACTAGTGATTAGGGATAAATTCTTCACATTTATCCCCTTAATTTCGGTATTTTTATGATCCAGTTCATTTTAAATAGCTTGGATTTGTCTTAAATTTATGCTACTAACCCTTTTTGGCAAGTAATTCGTATTTTGTGTATCTCTTATGTATTTTACAGGTATTTCATGCAAATTAGTGCGAAAGAGAATGCAAAACAGTGAAGGAAAGCAAGAAATAGAGAGTTCAAGGTCATTTTCATAATTTTATAGCAATATTCCGGAGGTGGAAAAAGCTAGAAAGTTTAAGAGCTCTAAATTACAAGAACATTGGAAAAAACGGGACCCCAATCCGAGCTACTATGAACAAGTTATGCCCATTTAAAGTTGGAGACACAAAGTCAAAAGTTGAAATTAATTCTTGAAGCTGAAGAGTTTCAACTCTAGAAATTTCTTGTATAATTCCTTTTTATTAGTTTTAAAACATGGAGAGGCATCGAAAGAGTCATTTTTGAGATGTATAAAAGGGCAAACCCTAGTAGGAAGAAGAGGAGGTTTTTTACTTCACATTGTAGGAGGCTAGTAGTTAGGGTTTCTTTATAGTTTGTTTTTAAAGGATTTTGTATCCAAGAACCCTAGTTTTGAAGTTTGGCTACTATTCAAGATTCAAAGATCTATTCAAGATTCATCATGCATCCATTTCAAGTAATTTTAATTTATTGCTTTTACTGCTGTCATAGTTAGTTTAATTAATTGTTGCTCTCTAGTTTTCCAATCCCAATTCAAGTCACGTTCTCAATTTTCTAGATTTAGTTATGAATTCCTGCACTTTCAGTTTTAAGTTTTCTTTTATTTTAATCATGTTAAGTTATGTTTTTATGGGTGGGGATGCATGAACCCAACCCGATGTGGTATGCATAGATATAAAATTTGGCCTCTAAATTAAATAAGTGATTAGATCGTGTTGTATAGTTTCACAACCATTATAGACCTTTTGACCTCGTTTGCCCTAGGTAACCGAGGTGCTTAAGGCTGCAACGCGCGTGAACTATTGCAACACTGCTTCAATCATTCTTTGATTATGTATGATGCGATCTTGAACCTCATATATGTAATGCTTTGGAGTACTAAAGACTAGGTCTGATCAATTATCAAATTTATGACTAATTTTGTACTGGCATATACATTAGGGTTTGGGGGAGTGTATTCTTAACTCATTTCTTCATTCATATTAATTTCTTCTTAGTTATTTGATTTTTCATTCGTAGGTTAATTGAATTGAATTTAGTTAATTCATAGATAAAATTCAAAAATCATTCATCTTTTTCTTTTCTTTTCTTTTAACATCAACTTTAGGATTAAACTACCTTACCTTTTTCATCACGTTCACACATCCTAACTCCCTGTGGATTCGATACCCAGACTCACCAATATACTCCTTAAGAGTGTAGTTAAAAGTTTAGGTTTTTTGTATTGAGGTTCGAAGTCGATAACAACATATTACACGGACGCTCGGTTTAGAACTCGAGCAAAAGGGCGCGTTGCCAGCGAATTAGGTTGACTTTAGTTTAGGTTGGTTAATCCCGAATTTGACCTTAAAAAAATCCAAAAATAGGTGTGTCACGTTTTTGAATTGCCTAGTTTGAAATGTCTTTTTTTAAACTCCTTTGGTGTCTTTAATTGTTATGATAATAGTGAGGAGGAGGTGCTCAATACTTAAGAACATTAGATCAATATCACTAAAGACGAGTCTCATAAATACAAGCCCAGTGCTAAGGCCATCCAAATTTATCAAAATGAATTGCTTGAAAAAAAAAGACTTGAAAAATAATATCGGGAAAAAAATCGTTATTGGGAGCAAGAGTTAGATGCATTATTTGAACCCAATGAGGATTTTTATTTAGATATGTCTGAAGTTGAAGAATGTTTTCAACCAAATGAGGAATCCGAGGTGCTAGAACAAAGGAAGCCTACTTTGTAAGAACTCTTGATTATTAGCAAAAGGCAATCTGATGACCTTACTGCTACAGGGTTGAAAATTAGTGCAACTTGCAAGGAGTTTAATGATTATTTGGGAAACTTAGAGAAGGTCGATACTTGCGCTTTACCTAAAAAAATTTAGGATGAAATCATTGAGAGTGATCCAAGTTCTTTTGAATATCAACCTCTTATAAATATTGCACAATCTACTGAGGTTGAAGATCATTTGTCTCTTTGTGTACCCACTATTATCGAACCATTAAATCCATCAGAAGAACTGGATGAATGTCTTGAGGATATTGATCCGATTCTTGTATGGGAATGTTTTTTTGAGATGCTTCATCCTACGGGCCATACAGTTAGATGTGTCACTCCACCACATCCATTTGAAAATTTTAGGGGAGTAGATTTTGAGGACAAGGACTCTTTGTTTGAATTGTTTTCCAAGATAGATTCTTCCTTTTTGTGTTCCCCTCTTCCAATACTACTTAAAAAATCTTTGGGAGGGGATTCTATTTTTCTGGATCCCAATTGTATTTTTCACCCATCGTCCCTTTAAAAAATTTAATTGGTGTTGGTTCATTTCTTCCGCATTGCACATGCCTTCCGTTTTTCCAATGGAATTCTTATTTTTCGAGTGGCATGATTTCTAGTGAGGGCACACCATTAATCCCTCAAAGTCAAATTTTATTTTGGGCGGACCCTCAAATTTTTCGACTTCTACTGTATGACTTATTAACCGTTCAAATTTTAGGTTGTAAATAATTAATTTTTTTATTATTACTTTTTGTATTTTATTATAGTCTAGTTTCGATGGTAGAGTTTTAGTTATTCTCTTTGCTATGCTTGGTTCTAACGTGTTTTGCAGATTCAATGGATTCGTACCTATCGGGGATCGCTCCATTTTGGATAATATCTTTCTTTTCCTCTCTTTATGTTGTATTGTTGATTCGCATTCAGGACAATGCAACATTAAAGTTAGGGGGTGTGGTATATTTTTCCCGTTTATTGTTTAGATTCATTGATTCGATCACATGTTCTTTCCAAGTATGTTTTTTTTAGAAAAATTCACAAATTTAAAAAAAAATGAAAAACTTTAGAAAAAAGCCAAAAATATTTTTGTTCAAAATAAATAAAAAATGGAATTTAAATTTATCAAAAATGTCACCTTTATTCTATTTAAAGTCTCAAATTGTTAACAATCAAAATGAACTAAGCCTAAATTGAACGAAGATGGAAATTGAAAGAAAATTGACGACATAACGAAAAAGTGGGGATATTGATCAAACCCGGTGAGATTTCGAGCCTTTCAATTTTTATGAGTTTTTAAATCAATCTGAGTTTATGATTAACTCAAAGTTCTTTTCAGCATTTTAATAAGTCGTTGATGATCTCAATCCTTTGTTTTTATCAGTTATGGGATATGTGTGAAATGTTGTCTCGAAATTCGTGCTAAATATATATCTAAAATTAATTAATCTCGAGATGCATATGGTAATGTGATTAGAAATTTGGACAATGAAGTAGGCCCTCTTTTGTTTAACCAAAAAAATATTAGCCATAAAAAAATTATCCCTTTGCAACCCACTTTGAGCCTAATAAAATATTTCCCTTTCGTTTGATAACCCGAAAAACCCAAATAGCCCGGAATTGTGAAAATTTAGAAATTCATCAAGTAAGTCCAAAGTGTGTAATAAAAAAAAGGGCAAGAAAAGAAAAATAGGAAGAAAAAAAGAAAATAGAAAAAGAAAGAGAAAAATGAGCAAATGCCCGAAAAAGCATTAATGGACGTCATAAGGACATTTTCCAATTCCGAACATTTCGTCCATTCCCATTTTTATCCGTTACACTTTTTAATTCGAAAAGTCCTAACCGAGTTCGAATGGAGAAATTAATTACTGCATGGAGAGCTAAGACATGAAAAAATAATAAAAGAGATTAAAATTGTGTGATTAAGAGATGATGTTCCCCGTTTCCTAATAACTGTATTCCGATGATGAGATATTTTCACCATATATTTTCTTCTTTTCAATTTTGTATGCATGAAATTGTGTCCATTATATTTACTCTTTATATCATGCATACCGAGAGAAAACAACCACAATCCGAGTGATTCTTTTGTGAGTGCATCCGTAAGAATTTTAATCAAAACGAATTTTTGGAAAGTCACGTAATGCTCAATTGGTGAAAATTTGAGGTTTAATTTCTGGCTTTGCACACACACACACACACACATACACACACACACACACACACTAGGGTTTGAGACATTTGAATATGAATTTATGGTGATTATTTTTCGAAAATTTTTATTTATACAATTTTTAAGTATTTTGATATTTATTTGAGTCAATAAAGAATTTTGTGGGTGTATTCACTACAAAACCTCATGAGATAAAACTCGTCCTAACAGGGTAACCTAGGGGTTTAAAGGCTTGTTGCATATGCTCAATGCAATAGCTTGTCTGCGAAAGTGAAATTTTATTTTAATAAACGGAATTTCAAAAGTTAACTCATTTCTCTTACATTGCTCGGGACGCGCAAAGTTCTAAGTTAGTAGGGGGATTTGATTGGGGATAAATGCTTCACATTTATCCCCTAAATTTCGGTATTTTTATGATCTCGTGCATTGTAAATAGCTTGAATTTATCTTATATTTATGCTACTAACCCTTTTTGGCAACTATTTCGTATTTTGTGTATCTCTTATATTTTTTATAGGTATTTCATGCAAATTAGTGCGAAAGAAAACGCAAAACAGTGAAAGAAAGCAAGAAATAGGGAGTTCAAGGGCATTTTTGTAATTTTATAGCCATATTACGGAGGTGGGAAAAACTATAAAGTTGAAGAGATCTAAATTACAAGAACATGGGAAAAAATATCACCCCAATCCGAGCTACTGTGACGAAGTTAAGCCCATTTAAAGTTGGAGACACAAAGTCAAAAGTTGAAATTAATTCTGGAAGATGAAGAGTTTCAACTCTTCAAATTTCTTGTATAATTCCTTTTTATTAGTTGTAAAACGTGGAGAGTCATGGAAAGAGTCATTTTTGAGATGTATAAAAGGGCAAACTCTAGTAGGAAGAAGAGGAGGTTTTTTACTTCACGTTGTAGGAGGCTAGTAGTTAGGGTTTCTTTGTAATTAGTTTTTAAAGGATTCTTGTATCCAAGAACCCTAGTTTTGAAGTTTGGCTACTATTCAAAATTCAAAGATCTATTCAAGATTCATCATTCATCCATTGCAAGTAATTTTAATTTATTTCTTTTACTGCTTTCATAGTTAGTTTAATTAATTGTTGCTCTCTAGTTTTCCAATCCCAATTCAAGTCATGTTCTCAATTTTCTAGATTTAGTTATGAATTCCTGTACTTTCAGTTTTAATTTTTTTTATTTTAATCATGTTAAGCTAAGTTTTTAAGGGTGGGTGTGAATGAACCCAACCCGATGTGGTATGCATAGATATAAAATTTGGCCTCTAAATTAAATAAGTGATTAGATCGTGTTGTATAGTTTCACAACCATTGTAAACCTTTTGACCTCGTTTACCCTAGGTAATCGGGGTGCTGAAGGATGCAACGCGAGTGAACTATTGCAACACTGCTTTAATCATTCTTTGATTATATATGATGCGGTCTTGAACCTCATATATGTAATGCTTTGGAGTACTAAAGACTTGGTCTGGTCAATTATCTAATTTATGACTAATTTTGTACTAGCATACACACTAGGGTTTGGGGGAGTGTATTCTTAACTCATTTCTTCATTCATATTAATTCCTTCTTAGTTAGTTAATTTTGCATGCGTAGGTTAATTTAATTAAATTTAGTTAATTCATTGATAAAATCCAAAAATCAATCATCTTTTTCTTTTCTTTACAAGTTTAGGTTTTTTGTATTGAGGTTGGACTCCGATAACAACGACTAGCGTATTACACGGTTTCTAGGTTTACAACTCGATCAACTAGCATCTCAATGTTCGAAGGGACTTTGTCTTTGAGTGGCAAATTGTCGGAGATCGATGCTCCCTTAGGGAAATGCTTCTGCCTAAGGTTTTTCCATATGTTCGGAGCTATTCAGCAACCCGAGAAAGAACCTTATTTTTTGAGATTGCAAAAAATGAAAACCGTTTATTGAGTTCCTCGTAGATGTCATCTTTAACAAATTTATCTATGAGGTTCCAATTGCCAGTTCCTCCCACTCCCACATTCATTTTTGCCAAGGACAAACACTAACCTTTAAACTATTGAACGTAATTCTTATCCCTTGTGGGGTTATTTCCCAACAGAGATAATCCAATGGGCTTCTTCTTAACTGACCCAATAGTTTCAGGAGCGTTGGGCATGTCTGTTGGATTACTCGGAGTACCTTGACTACTACAACTCGGATTAGTGGAGTGAATCATAGGTGGAGTTGTGTATTTCTCACCAATTGGTGATGAGAATTCTACCTAGGGTGGTGACATCTCGTCGGTTAGAGCGTTGTGTCCATTACCGCCAAACATTATTTAAAAAAACTAATTAAAGTTCAATGTGTATCCATAATAGCTGCATAATTTGAAAGTTCAATATGAGATTATAACTAACAAAATAAATTTTTTTACCATATATTGTAATCTTCCTTTTCATGGTAAGACTTTAATAAACTTTTAATGTGTATGATCTCCACATAGTCGGGATTTTTTTTTAAAAACGTATGGATTTTAGCACGTGTCCAATTAGGAGGAAGCGTATCTATAATGGATGCATAGATGTCGTCGACATGAACTTGAAATCTCATCCTCTTCATCCTATTGGCAAGATTGAGTTTGACGTGTATATGTTGCAAGACATCAAACTCTTCGTCAATGCTCATTGTACGTAATTATATCCATAATGGGTAAATTTTTTTCTTCCTTCTCTAATAGCATAAGCAAGGTCAGTGCTCTATTCGGTTATGTACACAAAATATATATTGTACAACTGCATCCCAATATTCTGGTAGGAAAAACTGAATACGGTTGACCAAGTACTCTTGCTGGAGATGAAATCCACGGTTTATAAGGTAGTCAAATTGTTCGATCTTACTATTCCCATACTAATAAACTGGAGTACCCTCTGAATGAGGCTCATTAATGAAAGAGTTATTAGTGCGGTCCAATTGCTACCTTTCACACGCTTGTTGCCGTTTATTATCACTATGACTCATTTTTCTGAGAAAAATGAACGAGGGCGTGAATATAATTCCTATAAATAATGGATCTAATGTATCATTAACTAGTTAGATTAGTTTGATTTAGGTTTTGAATAATCAGTACCCTTTTATTCATCCAGTGTAGTTTTAATTTAGGGCAATTTACAATTAGGCCATTTGTTGACAATTTTTAAAAATTCAAGGACAATTTACTATTAACGGACCTAAGTGTTTAAAATTTGTCAAAATTCGTTTAGTGTTTAAATTTTTTTTCCAAGGGACCTAAGAGTACTTTCCTATTTAATTTATTAGTTATTATGTACGAGGGCATGAATCCTGTGCATGTTGGATCTCACCGATGTGAAATCCAAATAATAACTCGCCGTATAAGACCCAAAATTAAACCATATAAAACCATACCCATATAAAATTCTAATAAATCAAATAGCATATACCATACACAGTACACACACATTAAAATACACACATATATGCAATATATAGAATGTGTGTGTATACCTACTTTTGCATTTATTTTAATTTTTACCCAAATAACTATATATACCTACTTTTCCATTTTTTTTAAATTGTCTCTAAAACACACACACATAGAGTACACAATACACACATACATACATAGTTTACTCATATAAATACATAATACACACACACACACACACACACACATATGGGTATACACACATACACACGCATATACATAGAAATACACAACTAGATATACACACATACACAGAGATTTATATACAAAAAATTAGGGTTTGGAAGATAATGTCCTTACCTTTGAGATTGAGATTGAGATTGGAAATCACTGAAATCGTCGATATCGTCGGAGAGAGGAAAAGTTGAAGGGTTTGGAAATTTTCGAGGGAAATATGAAAACTAGTTTGAGGATTTTAGTAAAAAGATGCTAGTCATGTCCCTGAGCCGTGACCATATGCCATGAACCCTTTAAAATTTAACACGCCAATGTGAAAACAAGTACATCGTCAGGGCCCAAAGCCATAACTCCTAAATTGGGATAGTCACGACCCAAAGCCGTGACCAGCACAACATGTATTTTGTTTGCTAGTCACGGACTTAGACTGTGACCCCATCCATAACCATCTTGGAGGGAAATTTGGCATGAAATTTGATCCATAATGGTCACTCGTATATCACAGCATGTTCCGTGACCCGTAGTGGTCACGGACATGGGCCGTCACCAACTTCAAGAGGATTCATGACCTTGGTGGGTCATGGAATTGGTGTAGTGTTTCAATTTTTCTTTCTTCACACTCAAAGTTCCCTAAAGAGTAACACGAAAAGTATCCCAAGCTTCTTTATCTGGTTGATAGTGAAAGATCCAGTATTACTCTTGAGTATAAATCGATGCAAAGATTTCATTCAACATGACCAAATTGAAATTAAAATCCACAAATTCAGCATCTATCCACAAAATCTTTTGTTTGTCAACTTTAATCCCTTCTTCTTATATGGTCAAGTATACCCACTCTTGCTCAAGACGGATCCACACTCTCTCATCTTTAAATCTAAGATGCACTCATATTTGAACCTTCAAATGACCATAGTTAGATCCATAAAAATAAGGATAACGGTAAGTATAACTTTAATAAAAAAAAATGATCCATCAAAGAAAATGAAAAAATAAGATAAAATCGCAATAAACAGATAAGGAAATTGTTCAAAAATAGAAAGTAACACACACAACAAGATTTACTCAAGCACATTAATGCTTAAATAATGAGAATTATGCTCTAATACCAATTGATTATTAATCTATGCGTACTAAGAAAATTGCACATGAACTAACCTAAAGGGGGTGAATATGTTAGTTAACAAACTTGACAAATTTTTCATGAACAAACGAAAAGGCTTGAATTAGGTGAATCTAGATGAACAAATGCACTCCAATTTTTAGTTATACTTGAAAAAAGTTTTATATAAAGAAAAAGGTATCTCTCACTCATACATTCATGAGTAGTTACCTACAAACTTAGAACTTTCCCTTATATATGAAGAATAATTCACTTCTTGCTCCATGAAGAAAATGAGAAACTCTAATATTCTCCTTAGAATCACAACATGGTCTAATTTGTCCAATTTTAGATCATAGACTACATGATCATTGCAACTCACCAATCGAATGGTTTCAATTACAAAGGCTAGTGTGTGATATGATCCGTCTCATAAAAGGTCCACTCAAAAATTCATTAGATCATAAGTAATGATCTAATTCTCATAAAAAATGAGGGAACAAGTGAAAATGGTTTGGAGGCAAAATATAATGCTCTTTAGTTTGAAATATTTTTCAAAGAAGTGTTTTACAGATGTGGTATTCAGATTTGTATTAAATGCGAATAAAACTTGACTATTTATAGAGATTTTTAAAATTTTGGTCATTCCATGTGCAGATTAAGATTCAACTGTTCCCATTGTGTGGTCGAGAATGGACTTCGACTATTTGTCGCGCGCATAGGCTAAAAAGGGAGTTATGAGAAAAGAGCCATGTGTGCCTACCAAAAGAGGTCGTGAGAACGATCTGGTTCAAAAGATCATTCAAAGAGTTTCAAAGAAAAAAATGAAACTTTATCCAATTCCCAAAATGTTTCAAATTATATTGAAAAAACTATGAGACATTTAGAAATTTACTTAAATCCATTTTAGCTTGAACAATCAAACATTTTGAAAACAAGTGCAATTTGAAAAATCATTTTAAGAAAAAATGTATACGTGTGTGATTAGTTTTGTATTAACATAATAAAGTAAAAGGATACATCTTCAATCTTCAATTGAATGTGTGGATATAAAATTCTTCAATTTGAGCGCCGGTACTTGATCTTCAATCTTCATTATATAGGTTCATCTAACCAAATCTAAATCGCACCTCACTCAATACGAATCAAGTCGATTTGACTTGATTGACTCAACGACTTAATGTTTTGTTACGGGAATATATCCAATTATATATTAATACAATTATAGACATTTTCATTTAATGTTATAGATATTTGAAAATTTGGGATGACACACACATAATCAAGTTACATCAATTTGAGATGTTTCAGCCAAAGGTGTTTCAAGTAGTGGTGTTTCATACAAATAGTTATTATTTACACAACAAATTTCTCTATGAGGGGGAAAATGTAGGAGGGTCTTATGGATAAAACTCCTTGCTTAAAGATAAACCTCCTCATTAAGAGACTAATGACATATTAATACTAAGTGGATCTTAATCGAAGATTAAGGAAGATTTATAGAAGAAGGTAGTCGATCCACCATGTATTTTATCGATTACTAGGAAATTATGAGCTATGTTGTAATATTCATGACGTTATTCGGTACCAACGGGGAACCAGATCTTGTAAGACATGAGAGAGATTTCATTCTCTATCAAGGTAACTCACTTGGGAACCTTTGAGGGAACTATTTTGGAAATTAGAGAACAAGGAAACATTAAGGCATGGCTTAACCATTTTAGATACTCTAGGTAAAACACCCATATTTTTTTATTAGAACCATGAATTTCCATGATACATTTGTGTGATATTATAACATACCTAACACGTGTTAAATCAAACTCACCTCAAATAGTGATGGTTTGGTGAGCAGGTGGTTAGTGAGGCATCGAGACACTATTAAGACTCCTAAAATAGCGGTTCGTCACTTGAGATTTCACTCACTATTTAATGCTCATAAACTATTTGGTGTGGTAGTCTAACCTAACATTTAATGCACACGAGATTCCTCACCTAGAACTTGAGCCTATATAACCCATTTACCCTTTGATAAACCACGATAGTTTTTAGCCAAAAAACCTTTTTGAGATATTTATTGCAGGCGAGTGATTTCACTATCCTCTATTAATACGCTTGCCTAAGTTCTTTTTTTAATAATAGCGGGTATCTGGGCTTCGCCCGACTATATCGCATGGGTCCCTAAAGTTAACGACCGATTAAACCCTGTAGTGACCCTTGAACTTTCCCAAGTTATTACCAATAACTCAAGCATTTATTGAGTTTTAAATGCTATTCCTTCAATACTTTGGTGTTTACCTACCTACCATGGGTTTATTTAGAATACTTGATTCTTTCCCCCTCTAACTACCTTCCATAGAGGTTCATATATTATCAAAATAGTTATAATTATTACCTTTCATGGTAATATATACCAGAGTTTATCTGTTGTCATTAAGAGTACACTTATCATTATTTTATCACCATTAATAGAGGTTATGCATAAGTTTATCTATAAGCAGCCTAGCATACTCTCTTAGAAATGGTCAATGAAAACATCAACCATACCCATTTAACAAGGTTCAGCATATGGAGGAACATATTACTCATGTTGTTGAGATTCATATAAACTCCATTGTGATGGGGAACATTAATATGGGAACAAATTTCATGAATTCTGTGATGGTTCCCAACCAAATGACCAACCTCATTGCCAAATTTATGGATTTTGTTTACAAACTTAGTTTAGAATGGCGGTGTTTTGGGCAAAAATGGGCCAAATCTCTTTCACTACTTAGTAGCGCCACATGACATTCCTTTGATAAGAGCGCCCATTCCATCTACAAGACATGTTGGCCCCTTTATGATCAATCTTGCACCTTTTGATTAATTAATTATTGAAGCACCTATTGCTATTTTGTTCCGCCAAAAACCAAGGAAGTGGAGTTAGATGCCTCACCATCTTTCACTACTGAAAAGGTTAAGAAATAAATAATGAAAATGATGGAACTTTCCTCACAATCTCAAAATGAGGTATTGTCTATTTGTGATGATCCCATTAATCCTTACCTAGAGGACTAAAATAATGATCCTTACCCCGAGGGGTATGTCCCTCCGATCATTGAGAAATTTAATGGGAAAGGGGGCAACCCGATGGAACATATCAAGCGATTTATTGAACACCTAGGAGCTCACTGCAACAACAAAAATCTTTGTATGAGGGAGTTTTTAAATTATTTTACAGATAAAGCATACACGTTGTACTCTCACTTAGACCCAAGGAGTATGAATGCATGGGAGGACATACATATTCAATTTTTCCATAATTTGTTTATGTACAAGATGAGTTTACACTGGTCGGGTCGCTCGATAGAGTCCAAGACCAAAGGGAGGAGGTGATGACTTATATTCGAAGATTTACATAAATTTCTTTTGGAGGTTATAGAATATGCCATGGAGAGGAAGCTTCTTCATATTTATGATGAGGGGAAACTACCAGAGTACATTTGTCATTTGATAAATGAGACCAGAGAAGGCGCACTTAAAGCTTTCATGAGGGCTTATCTCAAAACATGTCATTAGTTCTTATCCCTAACCCTATTATGACCAATGTCATGTGGAATTAACTATAAAAGAAGGTGGAGGATTTTAAGCACCGCGAATGAACTATTGTGACACCCCGCCTAATTAAATACCGTGTGGTTAACATTTTATTAAATTAAAACATGAACCTCATTTGGTTCATTCTTAGCTTCACTGTAAAAAACTTTTTAATTACTAACCACCTATCATTTAATTAAACCGGTGCAAAATTTTATCTTTCATTAAACAATCAGAACATGTGAAAATAAAATTATACCATAGACACAGTAACAGAGTGTAAAACATCACAAGATTTAATATAAATAAATGCTGAATAAACCATTAGCTCCAAGTCTAATATAAAAACTCCAACAGAATAATAAACTTGAATACAAATTCCAACTAAACATCTAATGAAATCAAACTGAATCCACAAGTACAAAGTGTGATAAAACTGAATAAAAGAAATAACTGAAGGGCAATACGTCCAAATGAAATACTGAATAATATATCCTACTCTAGGAATGAACAACTGAAGCATCTAATCAATCCCTGCAAGCATACACAAGTGTTGCAACTATGAATCCCGAAACAAATCATCAAGCTGGGTAACCCTTTGGCTGGATACCTAAAAGGTTTTGAAAATGTTTTTCAAGTACAGGTCAGTGCCAAAGTCCTTTTGAAAATATTTTGCAAGTATTTATCACAAGTTTAAAAACAGTTATTAGATACACATGTTAGGGTGCATAAACTCCCTTGGGTTCCTTGCCTCTCATCTATAGTGTGCACCTAACGTCTTCTACTAAGCCCACCTAGTCAAACTACCCAATCTAACTAGGTATCAAGCATCTATCTAACCATTAACCTGTCTAGCTCACCCGTACCACCCATACAGTATGCTAAAGTATACCCTTAATTATCATTAAGTCCTTAGTTCAGTTTCTCATTAACTTACCTCGTACCTCCCATACAGTACATTACCGAACAACTAATAATTAACATTCCTATTACGTTATTATTATTACCATCATGTTAGGTTCTCACACCTACTTTATACTTTTTAAAGTTAAGTAGATTAAGCATTGTTTTAGATATACACTATTGAGTCTCCCTACTATCACACATAAGTGGATTAAATATTGTTTAGATATACACTATCTAGTCTCATTACTATCATACATAAGTAGGATAAAGCACCCAGGTGTATATATATATATATATACGTGTATATATATATATATATATATATATATATATATATATATATATATATATATATATATATATATATACATATATATATATAGAGAGAGAGAGAGAGAGCATCCATTGGACTGGCCACCGTGATGCACACTTACGTACTCTAATATGAAGTCCAAGTACCTCACGTACCTAATCATGGAATATTAATTCAGAATATCCCCCTCGAATCATAAATCAAAATAAAACATATTTAAGGCGAATATAGCACTAAGTCTTTGGGGCCGCCCACATACCCAACGTACCCAAATGACTTGTCGGCATCACTATTCCTCTCACATACTTATCCACTATCAGCATTATGTTCTGGGGAACAAATCTAGACCCCACTAGAATCGTCAAGGTGGGATTGCCCACTGCCCGGGACCTCCGTGATAGCAAGTAGCATAGGTATGTTCACATACATAAAAGCACATAATAGGCTTACACAAAACCTAATCCATATGTATATTCAATATAGGTACGCACACCACCTATTATAATAATCCGTACATAGTATTTATTCCCCGAATTCTTATCGTATCATTAATTCACAATGTTAACTCACTATAGTATATCCCCGAGTATTATTCTCTACCCTAAGTGCCCATAGTTACCCCTTAAGTTAATTCAGTAGTTATTCCCCTCATACTCTACTGGTCTACATGTTAGGTTCACCGCAACCCCCATGACTCCTTCTCATTCTCTCGAGTTCATTATGTTATAAATTAAGCTCGATAAACCGTCACCTTAATTCTCTTATTTATAGCTAAGTCTCAATCCTACCAAGTTCTACTGTAATTCATAATTCCGCCCATAATAATTTAAGGATGTTCCAAAAGTCCCCCTTATAATTTCTAGGCTCAACATAAGAAAAATGGGAAACTTAGGGCAAACTGAATCGATTCGCCCAGGAGGCGGAATCAAATCCCCTATGGGCCAAATCGATAGCAGGTCTCTTCTTCCTCTACGTAGTTACGTTTTTTTACCATTAAAGCTTTAACCCAACATCATGAAACGCCATAAAATTCTTGTTAAACATTACTAAACATCATTTAATCATATAGGGATGATTTATAATGTACATAATACATCAAAGCAATATGAGATTCATCCAAGAATAAATCAATCCATTAATTCGTCAAAAAACCTTTATTTTGCGTTCTTCATGTATTCTCATGAAAATACCCAGAATTCTTTCATATTCTTCGTCCCATAACATTTGATTTCATACTACTCACATGAATGAGTAATTCTAAATGCAAATCCTACCCCAAAACATGTGTTCAAATCATCAAAACCTCAAAATTCAATTTAAATCATCAAATATAAAAACCTACACTACATGGTGTTATAACTCTTAAGAAATAACCAAGATAAATACATTCCTTTGGTTTAGTAGATATGATTTCGCTTGATGATGATGTATTTTTTTGTATTCCCTTCTAATCCACAATCCAAAGTTGATGAAGGTGCAAGAATAAGGTTAAAGGCTTCAAAAATCCTCTCTCAAGCTCCATGAATGTCTTCTCCTTCTTCTTTAATGACCTCTTTTAGTTTTTTTATCCTTCTAACCTTAGCATCTCTCAACTACATGTTGATATAGGGTTTAAAATTCGTATCTCTATTAACCCTAAGCTATCAAATGACTAAAATGCCCTTAAATGGTGTCGGTTTAGTTAAAAATAGCCCCGGGACCCAAACTATACCCCCCGAGTATACTATTTCGACCCTTTTGGAATCAACCGTGACCTCTAAATCATCATCTGAGTCACTTTATACAATTATCTTATTTCCTCCTTAAAATACGACACGCTTGAAATCAAAATAGATCAAATTAATTAAAATTCTAAATCATCAAATTAAATAAATTCTCTGAATTAAATAAATTCAAAATCACCAATTAAATTAAATTATATATCCTCATAAATATAGGGTATTACATAAATCCCACTTACAAAGGAATTTTTTCCTCGGAATTCGGATAATTCTGGTACTCCAAACTTTCTACACTTCTTTAATCATATACTCTTAGGATTACTACATATATTTTGACCTTTCCTAATTGCGGATAATATTATAATGAATTAAACTACCCAGGGCGCCCATACACCCTATACCCGTGGTTGACTACACAAATGTTACCTGGCTCCACTAGGCTTCAATTATAACATAGTTATCATCCCTTAGTTATAACTCCATAACTAAATAATAACTAAAGTACTAAATTCATGTCCTAATAACCAAACATCTCCTGCTTCCAACATTGTGCTAAGTTTCATGCATGAAATGTTTTGCAAAGAGAAATCCAAATAAGGACCCCCCATACACTACTACCTAACATTTTCGGCCTTCGAGATCCATTAGGCCCTTATCATATAATTTGTACCCCCAAATCCCCGTCCTTTGACAAAAAAAGTATGCTTGTCCACTTTCATGTCACTAAAGATGACAATAACATGACGTTCTAACTATCACTATTTTTTTAGTGCGAATAAATCACGAGCTATATCTCTTCACTCGATAATAAGCCAATCTACCTTGAATCACATCAGTAGACGTCCTTACTCATCGGGATAAAAAATAATAATACAACATATTCTTATAAGTCCATTGTGAAATACACTATAACATGTATACTTGTATGTATAGGGTAGACCCTCTTTCAGGTACTACCTATCAAAAGTAAATCATACCCTAGAACAGTGAACACAAGACCTCACACTAACAGCTACTATTGATCCAACCATCGCTAACCAGTCAAAACTTGGGAAGTATTCTACTCTACTCTCATAACTCTTGAAAGAATCAAACTAACACAAACCATCCTTTAAGTGTACACATCCTCTACCTCGTAGTTAACACTAAAGAGCTCCACAAACAAATGATAACTTTTTATACATAAGAAGGCTTATAAGTCCAACACACCCAATAAGCCGACCCACTTGCGAATTATAGTGATAAAAATCTTACGTTGTGATACCTCCTAGGTCATTAAAAATCTACCCTATACTCATAGGATAGTAAAGACAATTTACCTCCAGATGCTAGTTACGTCGCTTGGTCGATGTGTTCCTGAATGTGGTTCTCATATCCGAACTAACCCATGATCTAGGGTAATGGTTGTACATCTAGAACCTCGTCATATGGCTACCCCTGCTTCCCTTAGGCAATCTATCTTCCTCTGGATTGTCTCTCCATAAAAAAAATTCCGAAAAAATCTTCCCTTCCACTGATCTTATCCTTGTTGGCCTCCCCTGCCACTCCCTTGTCCCTGGAGACCCTTAGGAAAGAAATGATATTGCTATTGCGGGCCCTGCTAACCCTGACTGAACCCAAAACTCTCGGGTTGATAACCCTAGGACCTAAATCTCTTAACCTAGTTCTCTTGCTGGAGATCCCACTCCTGTTGCTATTGTGCCCCTCTGGCACCGTTCCCATCTACCTTTCCAGTTTGACTAGACCTAGTCACTTTTTTGTTATATTTCATGTGCAAGTGGTGATCTTGGCAATGAAATAATGCTACGTTGATAGAATCTATGTAGTTCTCTAACGCCGAATTACTCAATAATTTCTGTCGAATATTCTAGGCAAGTTCATATATGAACTTACACATCCTCTTGTCTTCAATGTTTACCTCATCTTTCACTAAATTTGCTAACCGAGTGAACTCTTCCTCATATTCTGTCATGGTCCTATCTCCTTGAGACACATTAAGAAACTACCGCGACATGTTTGTTTCAATAGCAGATGGAAAATACTTGCGAATAAACCGCACCTAGAACTTCCCGATGCTCATCATGTCTCTCTCCTCTACCGTGGTCATAGACTCCCACCATTGCAAAACTGCGCCCACTAGCTTGAATATATCCAAGATATGTTTCTGAGTGTCACTGCAATCAATCATATGCCGGTGAAACTGCATGTCCTTCTTCCACTGTCTGGCCACCACTAAATAAGAATTAGCCTAAAACATCGATGAGTGACCCTTATGAAATGCTTTCCTAGTTCTTTACCAATCGGACGGCCCCGGGTGGGCCTGTATGTCAGGTGCCCCTAGCGATTCTAGCTAATTTTGTGGAAAGTTCCATGCCATTGTGGTCATCGCCGTGTTAACTACCTGTGCCTTGATCTTGGCCACCTCTGAGGTCGTCACCATTCCCTGTTGTAGTGGTGGCTGTTGTACCTCTGGCTCTTTCTGAGCCATTCTCACAACATCTCTCGTTGTTGCTCTATCCTGACGTCCTCTCCTTGGCGATATCTAAAATGAGATTTTAAATACGTATAAGTTCATCATTATATAAAAAGTAATTGATATAAGAACCTAAATATGCGTACGCAATGAGGAATACAACAATCCTATAAATTCTCTTTATATCAAAGAACGCTAAGCTGAAATGTAATAAGCCGAACAGATCCTAAGGTCGCTAGAACCCAATGCATTGATACCATCTCTAACACCCCACCCAATTAAATATTGGGTGCAGTCCTTTATCAAATTAAAATAGGAATATCATTTGGTTCATTCTTATCATCACTGTCGAAAACTTTTTAATTACAAACCACCTATCATTTATGTAAATCGGTGCCAAATTTATCTTTCATTAAACAATCACAACATGCGGAAATAAAACTATACCATACACACAGTAACAGAGTTTATAAAATCACAAGATTTAATATAAATAAATTATGAATAAACCATTAGATCCAAGTCTAATTTAAAAACTCCAACAGAATAATTGTAGAAGGGTGTTTCAAGATTGACCACTATATTTTGGGGTGAGGGTCATGTCCCTCAAAGATCCCCCCCTTCATCTTCCAGAAAATATTTGGGATGTGGAACCCCCAAGGTTGCTCAACTGCAAGAAAATATATGGGACACGAAACCCCCAAGCTCCCTCAACGACAGAAAAAACCCCAGGGTCCCTCAACGACAGAAAAACTATATTGTCACAGAACCCCTAGGGTCTCACAACAGCACAAAATATATATGGGTCGTGGAACCCCCAAGGTCCCTAAAAGGTAGAAAATAAATTTGGGTCACAGAACTGCCAGGCTCCCTCAACGGTAAAAAATGTATATGGGTCGCGGAACCCCCAGGATCCCTCAACGGTAGAAAATGTATATGGGTCGCGGAACCCCCAAGGTGCCTCAACGAATCCCTCAATGACAGAAAATATATATGGGCGCGGAACCCCCAAGGTCCCTCAACGGAAGAAAATATATATGGTTCGAGGAACCCCTGGGGCCCCTCAATGGTAGAAAATGTATATGGGTCGTGGAACCCCCAGGGTCCCTCAACGGGAAAAAATGTATATGGGTTGTGGAACCCCCAAGGTCCCTCAATGGCAGCGAATATATATGGGTCGCGAAACCCCCAGGGTCCCTCAACGGTAAAAAATGTATATGGGTCGTAGAACCCCCAAGGTCCCTCGACGATATAAAATATATATGGGTCGCGAAAACCCCAGGTTTCCTCAACGGCAAAAAATGCATATGGGTCGTGGAACCCCAGCGTCCCTCAACGATAGAAAATATATATGGATAGCGGAACCCCCAGGGTCCCTAAACGGAAGAAAATGTATATTGGATGCAAAACCCCCAAGGTCTTTCAACGGCAGAAAAATATTTGGGTGAGGAACCCCCAGGGTCCCTCAACCTCCAGAAATCTTGGGTGAGAAACCCTCAAGGTCCTCCCCCTCAACTTATTGAAAATAAGCCAGGATGAGAAGTGGCTACCATGAGCAACCCATCATCATGAAAAGTTATTATTTAAAAGAACAATATTACTAAAACTTAATTTCTTGTATAGGTAGACTAGTTAAGCAAGCAGAGCTCAAATAGGCCTGTTGGGATCTCTTGGGAGTTTTCGTTTGGCTGTTGAGGAATAAGGTTTTTTGGTCAATCTCAACCACTTATCACTTTAGGATTGAGAGAATACTAGGAGGAAGACCCTAAGAGTCACTCAAGACCACACATAGCTCACACTTTGTTTCAAGTGAAGTGAGTAGCCATAGCGCTGCTCTCACAAGAAATGAACTTTTACAAAAATGAGTTTCTTAGAAGAGAGGGTCCTCAAGGCCCCTCTCAAGAAAAATGATTTTAGAGGAGAGGGGTCCTCAAGCCCCCCCCCCCCCCCCTCAAGATTGATAGTTTTAGAGGAGATGGTCCTCACAGCCTCCTCTCTCAAGGTTACAAAATTTGTACAATAAGTTACCGTTTCAAAAGATATTTCCAAAATCAAATATTTTATCATCTAGCATAGACATATTTTCTTTTTCACTTTGGTTTGGACCATGTGGCACCAGTTTGAGGGGACAAGCTGTTGCACATAGGTAGGGACAAATGGTACATTACAGACCTTGTTCCTCACCGAACCTCTTTGTTTTGGCGCCTAAAAGTGCCAACTCAACCCTAGTGCCCAAGTATAAATAGGACCCCCGGACAAGATAAAAAAGGAGAGAAAAACTCAATTGCACCGTTACTCTGTCAAAATCACACCAGAACCTCCTTTTATTCTCTCATTGATCTCTCTCTAAGTGCTGAGTGCTTTGTTCTTTCACTCCCCTCTCACATCCATCACTCTCAGGAGTTCCTCTTGAGAAAAGGTACTATTATTGTTGTGGAAGTTCATCTTTTAGCACGAGGGAGTTCCATCTTGAGTTCCATTTTTACCAGAAGGAGATGGTTTTATCAGATGCTGCTCTGGAAGTTCTTGAGAACCTTGCAGATAGCATCCATTGGAGTGGGTCATGCCTAACCCTTTTCAGTTATTCATAGACCCTAGTATCACTACCCTCCTATATTTGGCGACTCCGCTGGGGAGGTATCCTCACTTCCATGAATAAAGACGGTTTCAACATTTCTAAGAAGCTAGTTTTTGAATACATTCCATTTGGGAATGGAACTCAAAGTGATCAGACCACTCAAGAGGATGTGGTGGTGATCGGAGCTAAGATACCTACTCTTATGGGAGGATAGACCAACTCGTTAGCAGTAAATCCAATGGAAGGTATCGTCCTTATGAGCATGTGTTTTGAGTTTTTTAAAACAAAACAACATAGACTTGGCAGGTCTTCATCAAGGTTGTGTAACACCAGTAGAATCCCCCTCTAGAGGGGCCGTCACACCTACAATGATTCCAGAAGAAGTATATTCACCATGGATGGCAATGCGAGAGAAGGTTATGGCACCATCAAGCTCACCAGCAGATAAGGGTATGAGTTTGGAGGAATCACCCTCCAAAGTTATTACTATGGAGGAGGTCAGGAAGTTTCTCCCCTCTTCTCAAAGGAATGGTCCTCATCTGTTTGAGGAGTTGTAAGACCCCTAACTACAAGAGGATGAAGTTGCTGAGAAACTACCAACAATCATTAGTTCAAGAGAGGAACCCACTAAGATGGAAGCTCCGAAAGAGGAACCACCAATAATTGCAAAATTCATGGTTGGAGAAGAACCTCCCATTCTAAATAGACCTCGCGAGGAACCCCCGTGGTTAGCGTCTCGCGCGAGGAACCCATGGTCACGAAAGTCTCAAATGAGGAACCCCCAAATTCAAAGTCTCCAACGAGGTACCTCAAAATCAAAGACTCAAGTGAGAAACCCAACTACGAAGAAATAAACTGAGAGAAACCCTCATTAGTTTCTAGAAAATGTGAAAGAACCATCACACATGAAACAACAGGTGAGGAGCCCTTTCGAATCAAACTGGAGGATGAGGAACCAACTGTCATCGGAGCCTCTAACGAGGAACTCTTTTCAGCCAGCCTAAAAAATGAGTAACTCGGAGTGGTAAACCGGGAACCCACCGCCATGAGCGCTTCAGACGAGGAACCCACCTCATCCCATGGTAGACGCGAGGAACCCTCGGTGTTCGAGGAACCCCTCGAGGTTGCGAAAATACGCAAGGAACCCCTTGAGGTTAAAATGGTAGATGAGATACCCCTCATGGTCAAAGCCTCACACGGGGGACCCGAGACCATGAAAATTTCCAGCAAAGAATTCTTCGATTCCAAACTAATCATCGAGGAATACCCCATCCCTAAAATCCTTTAACAAGGAACCTCCGATGAAATCATATCGAGAAAGGTTCCTATATGCGAGGACCCCTCCCCTATTTTAAGAGAACAGTGAAAAACACCTCGCTCTTAAGATCACAATTGAGAAACCCAATGTGGAATGTACTATGAAATCATATTGTGACAAGGTCATCTATGTGAATACCCCTCCCCCATCTCAAGTGAACGGTGAAGAACCCCTCACACTCAAGCTCACGGTTGAGGAACCCAACATAGAATATCCTATGAAATCCGATTGTGATGAGGGGCCTCTATATGTAAGGACACCTCCCCCATCTCAAGAGATGGTGAAGAACCCTTCGCGCTCACGCTCGCAGTTAAGGAACCCAGAGCTAACAAAACTTGCAACGAGGAATCCCTGATGAAATCATATCTTAACGAGGGGCCTCTGTGCGAGGGCCCCTCCCCCATCTCAAGAAGCGTCGAGGAATACCTAATAAGAAATACCTATGACGAGGATATCACCACATATAAACCAGCGAACGAGGAACCCCTCACATCCAAATGAATGGTCGAGTAACCCAGGGTTGTTATAACGTTCAACGAAGAACCCTCGTCAAACTAAGATCCAAATGAGGGCCTCCTGCGCGAGGAACTCTCTCCCATCTCCAGTAGTGGCGAGGAACTCCCAGGAGTCCTCATCTCAAAACTTTGTCCACCAGACATTTCAGCTAAATTCGATTCAGATGTCAGCATTTCAAATGAAGAAATTATCGGTTGCAAATGACTCATAGCAATGATGTCAGAAACGAAGGCAACAAAACCGCCTTAGGTTGTGGTTATGATAGTGGTACCAGTGGCCACCACTGTAGATATAGAAATAAAGACAGGCAAAGAGTCTATCATGATGAGAATGACCATGGCATCAACATTTGAAGAAGCAATAGGTAGTGATGAATCTCCAACATGCTTCATGAGCATTCTTACTTAGTGTGAAAGACAAATTCCAGTAGCATAAAGTATGAGGTATTAACTATACCTTCTTAGAAAAGTTTAATGCTTATAAAACGTAAAGTAATCCTATATAGTCCATGGTGCCTCCTAGTGCATTTTTACTTGTTACTATTTCTCCACCTAATAAAATACGAAAATAGGTGTGCGAACACAAAATGTATTTGCAAAAGTTTAAATTAAAATATATAAAAAGGTACGACAATTTAGTACCTAAAGGCTCCAAGGGCACCGGAGCGCTCACAGTCTTGAGCAAGTGCCAGGCATAAATATAAGGTATGACAGTTTAGTACCTAAGGCTCTAAGGGTACCGAAGCGCTCACATTCTTGAGCAAGTGCTAAATATAAATACAAGGTATAATAATTTAGTACCCCAGACTCTAAGGGAATAGTTGATCTCACAGTATTGAGTAAGAGCCAAGTATAAATACAAGGTATGACAGTTTAGTACCTAAGGCTCTAAGGGCACCAGAGCGCTCGTAGTATTAACCTAAGAAAAAAGAAGCATGTTGAGTAATTGAGCAAGTAATAAGTTCGAATAAAATAGTAAAATAAAAAGGTGTGACACCCCGACTAATTAAATACCGGGTAGCTACTCCTTTATTAAATCAATACAAAATTCCAAGTTGGTTCAGTTAATAGCATCACTGTCGAAAACATTTATTTTTATAATTACTAACCACCTAGTATTTAAAAGTAAGTGCCAAATTTTAAGTTAAGTCTGATTAACATGCAATAAAAGAATAATGGAAGAACAAAAAAATCCATTCACCATAACGAAGTAATGAAATAACCAACAAAGTAAATATAAATCCGGAGGAAAACTCCTCACAATAATCCCACAACTGAAAAATAATACGACATGTCTGAATCCTGAATAATTACATGCCAAAGGTCTGAATAACTGAAATAAATGAAATGTCTCTAAAAGAAATGGGCGACATGCCCTACAACTGATAACTGATGAATATCGAGTCAAGATAGATGAAGCGTCTACAAGCAAAGTCCTGTAACTTCCACAAACAACTACAGTTCGTCATCTGAATCAGAATCCTATGCATGGTGTCCTTGT
The DNA here is from genome assembly GCA_949130495.1 of Sambucus nigra. Lineage (NCBI taxonomy): Eukaryota > Viridiplantae > Streptophyta > Magnoliopsida > Dipsacales > Adoxaceae > Sambucus > Sambucus nigra. Next base: position 272,281,414 of record OX422221.1, on the reverse strand, counting down.
GGCTGGGCACCTAAAATGGTTTTTACAAAAAATAGATTTGAAAGAAAACGGGTCAGAGCCCGAAAGTGCAAATCATTTTGAAAACAGCAAGTGTTTTAATATCAATAAAACATTAAATGCAAACTACATGTTAGGACGTGCACTCACATGAAATTCTCACCTCTCGACTACATGTGCACTCCTAACGTACCGTACCCATCTACATGACATATATAACTAACCAAACCGTAATAAGTTCTACCCCTTACTACTCGATCCCCATATTACATTCTAGCGTTATCAAATAAATAAAGGGTTTTACTTAAACTCAGATTCTCAATTTGTAATACAAATCACTATCGGTTAACCCGTTATATTTTCTCAAAACATTACCATAATTATTTTCACAATATCAACATGAAGGTTCCCATTACTTAAGTGTATATTATTCACATCATAAATATACAATACAAGCACCCCGAGACTAGCTGCGGTGCACACATACTCTGCTATCCATCCCGGTACATCACGTACATAAGGATCACATATTCCAAATCTCTCAGGAATAGTTCTCAGATAACAACATCACAAATAGTGGAGGCGAACACAGTCACATCACATGGGTCACGCAAATACCTGCGCTCCCACGATCAGCAGACTTATTAACATCCCAATAAGCCCTTATCTGACCTATGTTCAACGAGGTAACCAATCTAAATCCGGGAAACACAAGGATTAGAGGGCCCTAAGCGAATGCAAACCTCCCGTGATAGCAAGTATGGTAGGTATGTCATACACATAAAATCAATACATATACTAAGTATGCACACGTCTTAGTAATCACCATAATAAATTGGTGGTACACTTCTCATTATCGTACCGACATATAATACTACACACTTTATAAGTTCTCGGTTAATATAATAAATTAGGCCGTCAATAGCTCACATCGTAATAGACACTCACGTCCTACTTCATATTTTCCCTTAGGTTCAAACTACACTACTAGGTTTGACTCCTCATTATATCCCAAACATCCCAAATATACCAATTAATCATCAAGGGAAGGTTATCTCTATGTACACAAGGTTACGGGACACTCGGGATCAAAACAGGCTAAAAAGCCTAAACTGTCAACTCGTTCGAAGTCTCGTTCGAACGAGGCTGTTCGAACGAGAGTTCGTTCGAACGAACTGGACCTTATAACGAGATCTCGTTCGAACGAAGTGGGCTTTCTAACGAGATCTCGTTCGAACGAAGTCATCGAACAAACTTCACCCTCGTTAGAAGTCAAAGGTCAACTCGTTAGAAGCTCGTTCGAATGAGCTCGTTCGAACGACCTGGGCAGGTCTTCTAACGAGTGGCCACTTTCGAGCCCAGAAATCCTTATTTCGTTTTTCCCAAATTCTCTTCACTTCTAATCTCCTCTAAATGTCATTCCAACGATGTTTCAAGGTATCTAATCCTTCCTAAACATGTTACAACCGTATTACAACATTTATATGGGTTCAAATCACCCTAAACTACATAAATTTATCAAATCTCCACCATTATTTCCCAAATTCTCAAGAACATGAACCCTAGAAAAATCAAGTCATTCAAAGACATAACTAAATCCGTTTTTATAATGTAAAAGATGTATTATCATCCCACTAATCATCCTATCAATGTTTTACATGCAATTTCCTCAATAGATTTATAAATCTCTACATCCAATTAAATGGGTTTTCATCATACTCCAAGAACAATACAATTTTAACCAATTCCTACGCATGGAAGAAGCATTCTCTGAAATTAATTGGAATTAAACCACTTGCCTTATATGTATCTCTGATTTGATGACGAATTTGATGAAGTATACTCTCTCTCTCTACAGAATCCTCCTCTCTTCTCTCTCTATCAGCTTTCTTCTCCAAGTATCAATGGTGGCTAGGGTTTTTGCCTAAGTAACTTTTGGAACAATTTCTAATAACCTCCGTAGCCCTCTAATTAGTAAATGGCTGGTAATGGGTTAGTGGGTAATTACCAAGTCAGCTTTTTAATTCCCAATTTTCGTAGGTTTTAATTCCCAAAAATCCAAAATTACCAAATTATGGCCTAAAAATGCCCCGGGACCCAAACCAAATCCCCGGCTAGTGTTTTCTGACTATTTCGACCCTTCCGGACGCGTTGGAGCACTCAAAATGACCAAACGGTTTATAGAAATAAAATTCACTTTTTAATTATCATAATTATATTTCATGACGCGACTGTCACACGCGTCTCAACAGGATTTCCAAATTTCCGTATTTAAATCTCACGACAAATTTCATAATTCAAAGTTCATATATAATCATATATGCACATTATAATCAAATACCAACTCGCATCTCGCTAGTATTTTAATCCGGACTAATTTCCAATTAATACACATTTAATTTAATTAATCCCATAAGATAAATATCACAAAAATACGAGTACACCACAGTTAGAGGGGCAAATTCAAAATTTTAGCTTGCCCAGATTACATGCAAGTATCCCACAGTTAGAGGGGCAAATTCAAAATTTTAACATGCCCAAATTATATACGAGTACACCACAGTTAGAGGGACATCTTCAGAAACAATAACTTGCTCAGATCTTATGCTAGTACCCTGCAGTTAGAGGGGAAGATTTAGAAATAATAACTCGCTAACCTCATATGAAAGTAGCATGCAGTTAGAGGGGTAGCTTCAGAAATTGTAATTTTCTCATATCTCATGCAAGTACCCCACAAAATACGGGGCAGTTCTATTTGAGTAAATGCTCACAGTAAATAAAACATGTCATAGTTAACCGTACAAAGACTTTTGGTCTGCCCAATGCAAAAGACTTTGCATGAGGGGACTATTGTACAAGTGTACTGACCCATAGAAAAAAGTAATTCGTGGAGCGGGAGTCCACTAAGAGGGACCCCTATGCCAAGACCACAACCAAAGGAGTGAATAATGGCAAGGGAGTCCACTCCGAGAGACCCCTCTGCAATACCACGGTAAAGGTAAGATTTGGGTGAGGGAGTCCACTTTGAGTGGCCCCTCTTCCAATACCAACACAATTAACAGTTGAGGATGAGGGAGTCCACCACAAGTGACCCCCTCATGCAAGATTAAAATAATAAATAGTTTATGGTGGGGGAGTCCACCACGAGTGGCCCCTCGACCAAGAGTAATGTTGAAAAATAGTTGGTGGTGAGGGGATCCACTACGAGTGGCCCCTCAGCTATAATCGAAGGCACAGATAGTTTATGGCCAGGGAGTTCACTTCAATTGACCCCTTTGCCAAAGGAAAATACAAAGAGGAAGGTCAAGGGAGTATAAGATAACTGACCCATCTGCCAAAGACAAACATAGAAATGAGAGGATCTAAACCCAATGGCTTCCTCTCACTGCATAAACTGGAAACAAGATAAAATGAGTTAGGGTGAGGGGACTCACCTTGAGTGCCCTCTCTGCCCAAAAGAAATGCAAAAAAGAGAATGACTAAAGATGAGGAAGTCCACAACTAGGGACCCCTCAACCATCCTAAGTCGAACAGTGTAATGATGTGATGGCGTGAAACTTTTCATATTCCAAGACTAAGTGATCATTTCGTACAAAACCCTTTGGTCTACCCAACACAAAGATTTTTTTACGAGGGGACTGATGTAGAGGGGTGTCCATCTGTTATTCTAAAATATCCAAGGGTGAGTGAACCCACCTAGAGAGTCTCCCACTACCCAAGTTAATAAGAAAATATTTAGAGCAAGGGGTCCACCTTGAATGGCCCTATAACGAGGTGTAATAACTGGACCAGGGGATCACCGCGAGCAACCCCTCTAAACAAGATAGAAGGCTAAAGAACAAAGTCAAAGGATGAAGAGACACACAATGAGCAACCCCTCTACCCAAGATAGGAGACCACAATAAAAGGCTAAGGACGAGGGGACTCACAATGAGAAACCCCTGTACCTAAGATAGAAGGACACATAAAAGAACAAGGATGAGGGACTCATAATGAGAAACCCCTCTACCCAAGAGATAAGGCCACAGAAAAAGGCCAAGGATGAGGGGACTCACAATGAGAAACCCATCTACCCAGGATATAAGGCCACATATAAAGGCCAAGGACGAGAGGCTCACCATGAGCAACCCCTATACCCAAGATAGAAGGCCACTGAAAAATTCTAAGGACTAGGGGCTCACCATGATCAACCCATCTACCCAAGATAGAAGGCCACGGAAGAAGGCCAAAGACGAGGGTCTCACTATGAGTAACACCTCTAAATAAGATAGAAGACCAGAGAAAAAGGCTAAGGACGTGGAGCTCACTACAGGAAACCCCTCTGCCCAAGTTGATACCAGGATAAGGAGGTCCACCATAAGTGCCTCATCTCCAAAACTTGGGATGAAGTGATAGAGAATTTAATGACCCTAAGGGGAATGATGAAGAAACCCTAGGGTCCCTCAAAATTGAAAATAAAATTTTTGGCGTACAGAGCCTTTTGGTCTACCCAACACAGTAGACTTTACACGATGGGCTAATGTAGAAGGGTGTTTTAAGCTTGACCACTATATTTTAGGGTGAGGGTCCTTCAAAGACCCCCCTTCATCTTCAAGAAAATATTTGGGATGTGGAACCCCCAAGGTATCTCAATTGTAAGAAAATATATTGTACGTGGAACCCCTAAGCTCCCTCAACGACGTAAAATATATAAGGGTCATGGAACCCCCATGGTCCCTTAATGGTAAAAAATGTATATGGGTCACGAAACCCTTAGGTTCCCTTAACGGTAGAAAATATATATGGGTCGCGAAACCCTTAGGTTCCCTCAAAGACAAAAAGTGTATATGGCTTATGGAACCCCAAGAGTCCCTCAACGACGAAAAATATATAACGGTTGTGGAATCCCTAGGGTCCCTCAACGGTAGAAAATGTATATGGGTACCGAAAACCCCAGGGTCCCTCAATGTATCTCTCAATGGAAGAAAATATATGTGGGTCATGGAATCCCTAGGGTCCCTCAACGGCAGAAAATATATATGGCTCACGAAATCCCTAGGGCCCATCAACGGCAAAAAATGTATATAGGTCACGGAACCCCCAGGGCCCCTCAACGATAAAAAATGTATATGGGTCGTGGAACCCCCAAGGCCCCTCAATGGTAGAAAATTTATATGGTTCGCGGAACCCCCAGGGCCCCTCAGCGGTAGAAAATATATATGGGTCACGGAACCCCCAGGGTACCTCAATGGCAGAAAATATATATGGGTCGCGAAACCCCCAAGGTCCCTCAACAACAGAAAATGTATATGGGTCGCGGAACCCCCAAGGTCCCTCAATGATAGAAAATGTATATGGAATACAAAACCCCTAGGGTCCCTTAACGGCAGAAAAATATTTGGGTCAGGATCCCCCAGGGTCCCTCAACCTCCAAAAAATCTTGGGTGAGGAACCCTCATGGTCCTCCCCCTCATCTTCTAGAAAATAAGCCAGGATGAGGGAGTGTCTACCATGAGCAACCCATAATCATGAAAAGTCATTCATTAAAAGAACAAAAGTAATAGCACTTACTTTCTTGTACAAGTAGCCTAGTTGAGCGGGCAGGGCTCAAATAGGCCAGTTGGGATCTCTTGGGAGTTTTGGCTTAGCGGCTGAGAACAAGGTTTGTCGGTCAATCTCAACAACTTATCACTTTAGGATTGATAGAATACTAGTCGTAAGACCCTAGGAGTCACTCAACACCACACACAGTTCACAGATAGTCACAAGAGAAGTGAGAATCCAAAGCACTGCTCACAAGAAATGAACTTTTACAAAAATGATTTTCTTAGAAGAGATGGTCCTCAAGGCCCCTCTCAAGAAAAATGATACTAGAGGAGAGGGGTCCTCAAGCCCCCCCCCCCCCCCCCCCCCCATTATTGATATTTTTAGAGGAGGTGGTCCTCGAGTCCTCCTCTCTCAAGTTTGCAAAGTTTGTAACACAAGTTACCGTTTCAAAAGATATTTTCCAAATCAAATAATTTATCATCTAGTATAGACATATTTGTGTTTTGACTTTGGTTTGCACAAGGTGGCACCAATTTGAGTGGACAGGATGCTACACATACGTAGGTATAAATGGTACATTGCAGACCTTGTCCCTTACCAACCCTCTAAGTTTTGGCGCCCAAAAGTGCCAACTCAGCCCTATTGCCTAAGCATAAATAGGACCCCTGGGAAAGGTAAAAAAGGATAGAAAAACCTGAAAGGCTGAATGCAAAGTCTAACTATACATCTAATGAAATCAAACTGAATTCACAAGTATAAAGTCTGATAAAAATGAATAAAAGAAATAACTGAATGGCAACACGCCTAAATGAAATACTTAATAATAGATTCTACTCTAGGAATGACAACTGAAGCATCCAATCAATCCTTGCATGCATCAATAAGTGTTGCAGTTATGAAACCCTGGAACAGGTCATCAAGTTGGGCATCCCTGTGGATGGACACCTAAAATATTTTGCAAGTACGGGTCAGATCCCAAGTCCTTTTTGAAAATATTTACCAAGTACTTATCAAAAGTTTAAAAAATAGTTATTAGATACACGTGTTAGATTGTGTACACTCACTTGAATTATTAACCTCATTTATAGTGCGCACCTAATGTATTCTACTAAGCCCACCTAGTCAAGCTACCTAATCTAACTAGGTCTCAAGCATCTAACTAACCATTAACTAATCTATCTCACTCGTAATGCCCATAGAGTACACTACAGTAGACCATTAATTATAATTAAGTCCTTAGTTAAGTTTCTCATTAACTTACCCCTTCCCGCCCATACAGTACATTAATAATTAACATTTTTCTTACATTATTGTTATTACCATCATGTCAAGTTCTCACACCTACTTTATCTTTAGATACTTACTATTTATCTTTTCTACTATTTACACTTAAGTAGATTAAGCATTGTCTTAGATATACACTATCTAGTCTCCCTACTTTCACACATATGTAGATTAAATATTGTTTTGATATTCACTATCTAGTCTCACTACTATCATACATAAGTAGGATAAAACACCTAGGTATATATATATATATATATATATATATATATATATATCAAATATAGCATCTATCGAACTGGCCACCGTGATACACACTCGCGTACTCTGATATCAAGTCCAAGTACATAAAGTACCTAATCATGGACTATGGATTCAGAATGTCTTCCTCGAATCGTAAATCAAAACAACACATATTGGAGGCGAACATAACATTAAGTCTTTGGGCATGTGCACATACCTAACATACCCAAACGACTTGTCGACAACACTATTTCTGTCACATAGTTATCCACTATCAGTACTATGCTTTCGGGCATAAATTCAGACCTCACTGGAATCATCAAGGTGGGATCGCCCACTGGGTGAGACCTCCGTGATAGCAAGAAGCGTATTTATGTTTACATACATAAAAGCACCTAACAGGCATACACACAACCTAATCCATAAGTATATTCATTATAGGCACACACACCATCAAAAATGATAATTTCCAAATCCTTACCGTATCATTAATTCACAATGTTAACTCCCTATTGTATATCCCAAAGTATTATTCTCTAACCGAAGTGCCCATAATTACCCCTTAAGTTAATTCAATTGTTATTTCCCTTATACTCTACTTGTCTACATCCTAGGTTCACTCACAACCCCTGTGACTCGTTCTTATCATCTCGAGTTCATTGCGTTATAACTTAAGCTCAATAAATCTTCACCTTAATTATTTCATTTATAGATAAGTCTCAACCCTACCAAGTCCTACTATAATTCATAATGTCCCCCTTACAATTTCTAGGCTCAAAATAGGGAAAATTGGAAATTCTGGGCAGATCGAATCGATTTGCTTAGGAGGCTGAATTGATTCGCCAGCTGAATCAATTTTCCTTTGGGCCGAATCGATTCGTAAACTAGTAGGTATCTTCTTCCTCTAAGTAGTTACGTTTTTCACCATTAAATCTCTAACCCAACTTCATGAAACTCCATAAAACTCTAATCCCAGATTAATAAACACCATTTTATTATATAAGGGTGATTTTTAATATACATAGTATATCAAAACAATATGAGATTTATCAAAGAACAAATCACTCCATTAATTAATCAAAAACCCTAGATTTTATGTGCTTTATGTATTCTCATCAAAATACCCAGAAATCAATCATGTTCTTCATCCCGTAACATTTGATTTCATACTACTCACATGAAGGATTAATTATACACGCAAATCCTACCCCAAAACATGTGTTTAAATCTTCAAAACCTCAAGATTCAATTTAAATCATCAAATATAAAAATCTACACTACATAGGAATTATAACTCTTAAAAAGTAAGCAAGGTAAAAACTTTCCTTTAGTCCAACAAATTTGATTTTATTTGATGATGATGAACTTATTTGTCTTCCCTTCCAATCCACAATCCAAAGTTGATAAAGGTGAAAGAATAAGTTTGAAGGCTTCCAAAATCCTCTCATGAGCTCCATGAATATCTTCTCTTTATTCTCTAATGGCCTCTCTTAGTTTTCTATCCTTTTAACCCTATACTCTCTCAACTACATGCTAATATGGGGTTTGGAATGCATATCATTATTAACTCTAAGATGTCAAATGACTTAAATGCCCTTAAACGGTGCCGGTTTGGTCAAAAATTGTCCCGGGACCTAAACTATACCCATGAGTATACTATTTCGACTATTTTAACCCTTTCGGAATCAACCATGACTTCTAAATCATCATCTGAGTCACTTTATAAAATTATATTATTTCCTCCTTAAAATACGGCACACATGAAATAAAATAGACTAAATCAACTTGAACTCTAAATCACTAAATTAAATCAATTCTCCGAATTAAATAAATTCCAAATCACCAATTAAATTAAATTCCATATCCTAAAAAATACGGGGTATTACAACAAAGGGGGGCGAAGAAGCCCAAGCTAGTGATGAAGCAAAAAAGAAGAATAACAAGCGAAAGTTTAATTGTAAGCATATACCCTATTGCCTTATTTTGAGGTAATAAGTTGTTAAAACACCATGGTGATAAATTGTTTTATTTATCCACCAAATAACTCTCCACCTTACGCTCCCCTTGTAGACGTACAAGCTGACCCCTAATATTTTCGTATACATTTGCATGTTTGTCATTCAACAATCTCATGAATCACTTTGAGGCGAATCATCAATAAGAATATATTGGATAGAAGCTTGCATATTCATCGAGGTAATATCAACAACTATCCTCTTTCGAATCATAGGGAACATATGGTGGTTACTATGGATGAGGAGGAAAAAGCTCAAACAAGAAAGGGAATAGGAGAGGATGAATAATTCCAGTCAATGTACAACATATCGTTGGTAGGAATAGCTAACGTGTTCATTATTTAAAACTCAGATAGTGAGCAAGTTTATCATTTCCTATAATGAACTCAAAGTAATATTGCGCAATTAAAGTCTATACAAAACTCAGATTTTTTTATATACAAATTATCCCATTACCACATGTCAAGGAAACTAACAAATGTCTAGTCACGAGAGAAATGAGAATGGAGTTGTGGAGGATTGTGGTCAAGAAGAGACCACCCATTGAGTATTTGGGCCACTGAATGATTTGTCAATCGTAGACCTTATAGTATGATATTGAGGGTGGGGGGGGTAGTTTTATCCTTCTTATTTGCCCTCCTCTATCTCCCTATCTCTCTCTCTCTCTCTCTCTCTCTCTCTCTCTCTCTCTCTCTCTCTCTCTCCATATATATATATATATATATATATATATATATATATTCCATAATTTCTAAAATAATAAAAAAATGAAAATTGGATATGGATGATCTCCATATCTCCAGAACGGACATATTACATAAAAAAAATCATCTAAAAATACAACTCGAAAGTGGGTGATTTGAAAATTGGATGAATACCTGCATTTTTAACCATTGAAACTTGTGATCATCGTCTCACCATCTTCCAAGTTATATTTTTGGATGAAATTTTTGTAAATGAACTCCTCATTTTGAAGATCATGTATGCCAAATTTGGTTGAAAAATATATTTTTTTACCATTTTTAAAAATGGGTATATTCATAAGTATGTTGTTAGGAGATATATTTGAGAGACTTATTGTGTGTGTGTGTATATATATTATCCATATACTATGATTATAAGTAGAGGATTAATTGTATTTAAATTCATAAGATATACCACATGCTCATAAAAAATACAATAATTTTTCTCGATCCATACCTTTCGACATTTAGATCGGCACAACAAAATTCATGATGTTGTTTTCCCCGGACAAACAAATGACTTCCATAAGTATGATATTAAGGGGGTCTATAACCTCACATTCATTAGTTGTGATAGTTTAACTCACAATCTCCTTATCTTGTAGACAAGAACATATTTAATATTTCTAGTTTTCCTAATGTTGGAAATTTCAAGGATATTGTATTTGGTTGTTGATAAAGAAAGGGCCTATATGAATTCACTTGTATCTTTGGGTAACCCACATAAAGATTAAATTTTCCCCAAATTTTATCTTGATGAACATTCAAAATTCCCTTAAGTCATATTCAAACCAAATCTCCAAACCAAACAGGAAGAAGAAGAAGAAATAGAGGGAAATCCCTTTCAGGAAAAACCTTTAATTCGGCACTATTTATGACTCAACAGAACATGAAATACTTATAGACAAATTATAGACCATGTAAGTTTATTTCTATGGCATCTTCGTATCCTTAACATAAAGTGACGCAATATAGCACCACCTACAACAAGCAGATCTTTCCTTAATATCTACCAACCAGCCTTTGGAATATGCAATTCCTTTCTCGTTCTTCAGTCGTAGAGCCTCGACTCCAAAATTAAATAGTAGAGAAATTATCTATAAGGTTTTATAACTTTGAATTATGCCCTTCTTGGCTTAGAAAAGAGATCCTAAAATATCCAAGGGGGTTGGATGGATAATTGTAGAGTTTGATAAAAAAAATAGCTCTAATAAGGCTGGAAAATAAATGCACCTTCGCATCTCTTTTTATAGGAAAAGTGGTTTTATTGAGATAGGGATAAAATATTGCATTTTATTTGTTTTAAAAAACTCACATACTCATTCGAACAAATTGGCATCTCGTTTGAACGGCGTACTGGATCTCATTTTAACAACTTCCAACCTAACTTCTAACAACCTTCCAGATTTGATCCAAAAGGCGATGCTTCAGATCTTGTTAGAATGTGGGAAACTCGTTCTAATGACGCACAATATTTCATTTGAGAAATAAATGATGTCGTTCTAACGACCTCATGTAATACCCCGTACTTTTATTGATATTTATTTGTGGGATTAATTAAATTAAATGGGAATTAATTGAAAATTAATCCGGATAAAATACTAACGAGATGTGAGTTGGTATTTGATTATAATGTGTATACATATGATATTATATGAATTTTGAAAATATTGAAATTTGTCGTGAGATAGAAATACGGCAATTTGGAAATTTTGTTGGGACGCGTGTGACAGTCGCGTCAGGAATATAATTATTTTAATTAAAAAGTGAATTTTATTTTTATCAACCGTATGGTCATTTTGAGTGCGCCAACGTGTCCGAAAGGGTCTAAATAGTCAGAAAACACTAGCCGGGGGTTTAGTTTGGGTCCCGGAGCATTTTTAGGTCAAACCAACAACCCAAAAGGGGAGTTTGGTAATTTCGGAAATTTGGTAATTAAAACCCACGAAAATTATACTTTAATTATAACTTATCATTAAACCCACTAACCCATTTTCAACCCTAATCTAAGTAGTGGGCTACGGGAGAAGTTAAGAAAATATTATAACTTGCCAAAAACCAAACCCCCACCTCCATTGTCATCTTGTGAGAAGAACTTGTAGAGAGAGAGAGAGAGGAGAATTCTGAAGAGAGAGAGAGAGAGGAATTCAACCATCTCCAACCAACAACAAATCTAAAGAACATAAGGCAAGTGATTTAATTACAATTGATTCAATGAATGTGTTCTTCCATGTTTAGTGTAATTATCGAATTTTGTCTTGGATGATTTATATGAACCCATGAATTTGAGGATTAAAGCTATAAACCATGTTAGGAATTGCATGTAGACATATTCTGGACGAATTATGAATCCAAAATATAACCCTTGATGATCTAAAAACGGATTTAAGAAGAGAATTATTATTGTTCTTGAAAGAAATAGAAAACTAGGGTTCTTGATGAAGTTTTTATCCAAATAAAGCCCTTGGTTGATGATTTATTGGTTTTAGAACGTTAACAATGTTGTAGGATGGTTGTATGATGATATTATAATGTTAGATTAGAGTTTCATGCACTATAATGGAATTGTGGGGCGAAACTTGGACTGCAAAACAAAGCCGTCCGTAGCATAACTGGTGCGCTCGATCGATCGACATTCATAGGTCGATCGATCGATCACCATCGATCGATCGAATATACAAGGTCGATCGATCGACCTTCCCAGAATGAGTAAAATCTTGCCATTTAAAATTTTAAGGATGTTAACCCTAGAAAATTTTTGATGGGGACTTGGTGAGTATTCTTTGACTTAAGGAAGACCAGTAGGTATGGTTGTGAAATCGGACCTTAATTAGAATTTAATTTCTGATAGTTGTCAAAAATCCAATAAAAATCGACGAGTGAGATAATATTAGGGTTAAAAGAGTAAATTCGAATGATTTGATGAAATGAGGTTTGTGGCAGAAATAATGACCTTAAGAATAATGAAATTAAATGTGGAAATAATAGGAGACTTAGTAACCTCTTTGAGATAGGTTTTAAGTATAAGAAGCTAGGATGTGAGATGTGTCGACAGTCTATATTATATATTATCGGAAGACTTAAAATGCATCAAATTGGAATAATGGTATAGGGATGTAGAATATACCTTTATTAATATTAAGATATCTAAGACGTGTGAATGCTTAGTATATGTCTTATGTGTATGACATACCTACCATACTTTCTATCACGGAGGTCGTCGTTCGTGTTGGGCAAACCAATCTTTGTGTGCCTACGGGGGGGTTTAGAGTGGTACCTTAAGAACATAATACTAGAATGACTTATTTGTGAGTTAATAAGTCAGCTAACTATGGAGCGTAGGTATGTACGTGACCCATGGATATGTTGGATTATGTTCGCCTCCATTTTTGTGTGTTATGTTTATTCTAACAATTCCTGAGAGATTCGGAATTTGTAATCCTTATGTACGTGATGTACCGGGATGAGATAGCAGAGTATGTGCACCGTAGCCTAGACTAGGGGTGCCTATAATGTATATTTATGATGTGAATAATATACAAATAATGTTCAATGAAATACTTAGTAAAGTAACGATGTGTATACTTGTACTATTTTAATAGAGATTAAAATGACAACTCCACATAATAAAAAGGTTGTTAATAAAGGAAGTTAGGCACATACATGGTATACTTTAATGACATGAATAAACCCTTAAACCTACAAAGTGAAGCCAGGTTTTGTATTAGACTAGTTAGTTAGTAGCATAACTAGTACGGGCTATGGATGCGTTAGGAGTTCACATTAGTTGAGAGGTGAGGAGCTCATGTGAGTGCACGTCCTAACATGTATTTTGCATTCATTGTTTTAATGTTATTAAAGCACTTGCTGTTTTTAAAATACTCTCCACTTTCGGGCTCTGACCCGTTTGCTTTCAAATCTATTTTTTTGTAAAAACCTTTTAGGTGCCCAGCCACAAGGACACCATGCATAGGATTTCCATTCAGGTGACGAGCTGTAGCTGTTGTGGAAGTTACAGGGCCTTGGTATTAGACGCCTCATTTTCTAGTCTTGACTCCATATTCAGTTTCATCATTTGTAGGATATGTCGTCCATTTCTATTAGAGACATTTCATAATTCAGTTATTCAGATTTTTGGCATGTAATTAATTCAGGATACACTGTTTTATTTATTTCAGTTTGTGGGATTGTTGTGAGGAGTTTTCCTCCGAATCTATTATTATTTGTTGGTTACTTTATTGAGACTTTATGGTGTATGGTGATGTTATTCTTTTACATTTCATTTATCGCATGTTAATTAGATTTAAAATAAAATTTGACAACTTAATTTTTAAATACTAGGTGGTTAGTAATCATTAAATGTTTTCGACAGTGATGCTATTAACTTAACCAACTTGGCATTTTGAATTAATTTAATAAAGGAGTAGCTACCCGATACTTAATTAGTTGGGATGTCACAGGTGGTATCAGAGCATCAGGTTCTAGTGTCCTTTAGGATCTGTACGGCTTATTATGTTTTCGCTGAGCTTTCTTTGATGTAGAGCCCTATATTTTAGGACTGTTGTATTCTTTTATGTATGCTTCGCTCTTTTGGGTTTATAACTGTGAACTTATAAACCTTAATCTTATTTCAGATGCCTCCACGATGTGCACCACGGGTTCCTAGGAATGCACAGCCAGAGCCCCAGCCAGCTCCAGTACAGGGCACCATGAATGCCGCCGAGGTTGCAGCCATTGTAGCCCAAGCGGTAAATGCCTCTCTCGTCGTTGTATAGCAGGCACCACCTCAGGCTCCAGTAGTCACGCCGGTTCAAGCACATGCATTCCCGTCTGCTTGGGAATGCGTACGTGATGCTTTTCAGAAAGCACACCCACCGGAGTTCGCAGGTAGCTCCGATGTTGTGGTTTCAAGTCAGTGGAGGAAAGACATTCAGAGGCACTTGAGGATGTATGAGTGCACTGACGTTCAGAAGCAGGTACTAGCTACTTTCAAGCTAGTGGGATCTGCACTGCAGTGGTGGGAGTCTATTACCACCATGGAGGAGAGAGATACTCTCATGATACAGGAGTTTTGGGTGCGGTTCGACCGCAATTATTTTCCGTCATCCGTTCACACGGAAATGAGGAGGAAGTTAATGAATCTCAGGGAGGAGGGTAAGACTGTGGCCGAGTATGAGGCCGAATTCACAAATTTACTGAATATTGTCCCGGATGAGATATCGACAGAAGAGAAGAAGATCCAGAAGTTCACCGATGGATTGACATGGAGGATCCGTCAGCATTTGTTGGGGAACCTCTCGTTGGCCACTTATTTTGACGTGGTTAACGCTGCACTGTTACACTGCCAAGATCACCGCTTTCACATGGCTGAGAACAAGAGATCAGGAGAGTCCAGCCATCAGGGCAGGACTGGAGGAAATGGTTCCAGTGGGGCACAATCTACTCAGGGGCAGAGGCAGGGTGACCAGGGTTCTCAGCAGGGGGATCATACGAGGTTCAGATCGGGGAATTTCAGGCACGAACGGGGAGGTTTTAGGCAGGGCCATCAGGGTCCGAACGGCCATCGGGGCCAGCAGGGGCAGAATGGTCAACAGCAGTTTCAGCAGGGCCAGCAAGGCCAGGGTAGAAATGGTAACGGTCACCAGGGCCGTGGTCAGCAGGGCAGTGAGGGGGAAACTTCCAGGGGAAGTGTTTCATTTGTGGTAAGATTGGCCACAAACGTCAAGATTGTCCTGATAGGGGCAGGTCCCCACAACAGCAGCAGCAGGGTGCTCGACACGAGCTACAGAGGCCTATATTTCCCGCCGCCCTCCCAGCACCACATATTGCAGCATTACCACCCATTCCAGCGGTCCCAGTTCAGTAGGGACAACTTCAGTATGGGAGAGTATATCAGCTTCAGCAGGCCGCAGCCCCACAGGATCCACCGACCATTGAGGGTATGTTCTCTATTCAGGGGACTATGGGGCGTATTTTGTTTGACACGGGGGCCACACACTGTTTTATTTCTATGAGACTTGCACGCACCATTGGGTTGTTAGACACCACCGAGAGTATGGTTACTTGTGTAGATTCGCCGTTGAGTAGGGGTTCCGTGATTTCCCTTGTATGTAGAGGCGTGGGTATAGAGATCGGGAGGTTTACTCTACCTGCGGATATGTTAGTGTTAGAGATGACCGAGTATGATGCCATTATTAGTATGGATTGTCTAGTAGCGTACCGAGCCATGATTGACTATTTTAGTAGGAGTATTATCTTTGCCATTCCAGAGCAAGAGATGTTTTTAGTGGCGATGCCTCGTCCTGAGGGAGGATCGTCCACTCACTTGTACTATATAGAGGAGGAGACCTCTAAGGAAGTGGTGATACCACTTGATTCGATTTCGGTTGTTCGATAGTTTGTCGATGTATTTCAGGATATACCTGGATTACCTCCGAGTAAAGAGGTAGATTTTGTGATCGACTTGACGCCGGTCACTCGGCCTATTGCCCGCGCACCTTACCGTATGGCTCCAGCTGAGATGAGAGAATTACGAGATCAGATTAAGCAGTTGTTGGGTCAGGGGTTTATTCGGAGGAGTACTTCACCGTGGGGTGCCCCTGTGTTGTTCGTTAAGAAGAGGGATGGATCGTTGAGGTTGTGTGTGGATTATCGGGAGTTGAATAAGGTCAAGATACGGAATAAGTATCCGTTGCCCCGAATCGATGACTTATTCGACCAACTGAGAGGAGCTTCTTTCTTCTCAAAGATTGATTTGCGATCGGGATACCATCAGTTGCGTATCAGGGAAGAGGACGTCTCGAAGACTGCTTTCTTAACGAGATATGGTTCCTACGAGTTTCGGGTTATGCCTTTTGGTTTGACCAATGCTCCAACCATGTTTATGGACTTGATGAATAGGGTGTTCAGAGAGTTCTTAGATCAGTTTGTCATTGTCTTCATTGATGACATTCTGGTTTACTCCCAGACAGAGGAGGAGCACGCCGAGCATTTTAGGCAAGTTTTGCAGACGCTACGTCAGAACGAGTTGTATGCAAAGTATGAGAAGTGAGGGTTTTGGCTGAAGGAGGTTCAGTTTTTGGGACATATTATTTCTGACCGGGGGATATTGATTGAGCCGGGGAAGGTATCCGCGGTGAAGGAGTGGGGATAGCCCACGACACCGACTGAGATCCGTAGTTTCTTGGGCTTAGTAGGATACTACAGGAGGTTTATTCGTGGATTCTCAAAGATAGCGGGTCCTTTGACACATCTGACTCGTAAGGGTGTGCCGGTCCTTTGGAGTGATGCCTATCAGTTGGCATTCGATGAGTTGAAAGACAAGTTAACTTCAGCACCTGTGTTAGCATTCCCGAGATCGGGAGTTGAGTATCTAGTTTACACCGATGCGTCCCTATAAGGACTTGGTGGTGTATTACAGCAGGAGAGTCAGTCCATAGCTTATGCATCCCATAAGCTTAAGCCTCACGAGAAGAATTAACCCACTCATGACTTGGAGTTAGCGGCAGTCGTATTTGCCCTACGGATTTGGAGACATTATCTTTTGGGGGAAAAGTTTCGATTGTTCATGGACCACAAGTCCCTACAGTACCTATTCACGCAGAAGGAGTTAAATATGCGACAACGGAGGTGGCTTGAGTTTGTGAAGGACTATCAGTTTGATATCCAATATCACCCGGGTAAGGCTAACGTGGTAGCAGACGCGTTGAGCCATAGACCAGTAGATGAGGTGGCAGGGGTGTGGAAGGCAAAGTGGAAAGAGTTGGGACACCAGGATGCAGTGGCCCGATCGTTCATGTCTATGATGACTGTTACACCGCAGATTGTCACGAAGGTGGTAAAGGCCCAGGCAAATGACTCGTTCAGTCAGGAGCAGATAGTTCGATTACTAGCAGAGGGAGCCGAGTCCTATACCGTTAGCTCAGACAGGGGATTACGCTTCAATGGGAGACTGGTAGTTCCGTAAGGGGAGGAATTGCGACACGAGGTGATGGCAGAGTCCCACGGCTCATGGTTCGTGGTACATCCCGGTGGGGACAAAATGTACCAAGACATGAGACGTCAGTATTGGTGGAGCGGGATGAAGAGAGATATCGTCGTGTTTGTTTCTAAATGCACCACTTGTCAGCTGGTAAAAGTGGATCATCAGAGACCGACAGGACTTCTACAGCCATTAGAGGTCCCGATGTGGATGTGGGAGAGGATCTCCATGGATTTTATTATGGGGTTACCCACGTCACAGAGGGGTCACGACTCCATTTGGGTAATTGTAGACAGGTTGACCAAAGTCGCTCATTTTCTACCCGTAAGGACAGACTACACTACGGGACAGTATGCCCAGTTTTTTATTGCAAAAATAGTGAGACTTCACGGTGTGCCCCTAAATATCGTGTCTGACAGAGACAAGATATTTGTTTCACGGTTTTGGGAAATTTTTCAGGAGGCCATGGGCACGGAATTGCGGTTGAGTATGGCGTATCACCCGCAGACCGATGGGAAAACCGAGCGTACAAATCAGATGTTGGAGGACATGTTGCGTATGCGCATCATTGATTTTGGGGGTGGATGGGAGCAGTACCTTCCACTAGTGGAGTTTGATTACAACAACTCCTACCAGTTCACCATTGGCATGGCTCCATTTGAGGCGTTGTACGGTAGACCTTGTCGTTCCCCAGCATGTTGGTTGGTGGTAGGGGACAACAAACTACTTGGGTCGGAAGTGATTCAGGATACTTCGGCAAGGATAAAATTGATACGGAGTCGCATTCGGGTAGCTCAAGATCGGCAGAAGAGCTATGCTGATGCGAAGAAGTTCTTCAGGGAGTTCCAAGTGGGGGACCAGGTTTTACTCAGAGTATCTCCTATGAAGGGGATTATGCGATTTGGGAAGAAGGGGAAGTTGGTACCGAGATACGTGGGACCATTTCCTATCATCGAGCGGATTGGGTCTGTTGCGTATAGACTTGGGTTACCGGAGCATTTACATAGGATTCATGATGTGTTTCATATTTCCTCACTAAGGAAATATCTTAGAGATGATTTGGCTCATTCTCACATTGCTTTAGAGGACATCGATCTCCAGCCCGATAGCTTCTACGAGGAGGGGCCGATTGCTATTTTGGACCGAAGTGAGCGGAAACTACGGTCAAAGATAGTTCTGTTAGTACGTGTTCAGTGGCGGCATCATAATGCTGAGGAGTCCACATGGGAGCGCGAGGATGAGATGCGCGAACGTTATCCAGAGTTATTTGTACCAGGTACTTCAGGTTCCGAATTTCGGGACGAAATTCTGTTATTAGGGGGAAGTATGTAATACCCCGTACTTTTATTGATATTTATTTGTGGGATTAATTAAATTAAATGGAAATTAATTAAAAATTAATTCGAATAAAATACTAACGATATGTGAGTTGGTATTTGATTATAATGTGTATACATATGATATTATATGAATTTTGAAAATATTGAAATTTGTCGTGAGATAGAAATACGGCAATTTGGAAATTTTGTTGGGACGCGTGTGACAGTCGCGTCAGGAATATAATTATTTTAATTAAAAAGTGAATTTTATTTTTATCAACCGTATGGTCATTTTGAGTGCGCCAACGTGTCCGGAAGGGTCGAAATAGTCAGAAAACACTAGTCGGGGGTTTAGTTTGGGTCCCGGAGCATTTTTAGGTCAAACCGACAACCCAAAAGGGGAGTTTGGTAATTTCGGAAATTTGGTAATTAAAACCCACGAAAATTATACTTTAATTATAACTTATCATTAAACCCAGTAACCCATTTTCAACCCTAATCTAAGTAGTGGGCTACGGGAGAAGTTAAGAAAGTATTATAACTTTCCAAAAACCAACCCCCCACCTCCATTGTCATCTTGTGAGAAGAACTTGTAGAGAGAGAGAGAGAGAGGAGAATTTTGCAGAGAGAGAGAGAGGAATTCAACCATCTCCAACCAACAACAAATCTGAAGAACATACGGCAAGTGATTTAGTTACAATTGATTCAATGAATGTGTTCTTCCATGTTTAGTGTAATTATCGAATTTTGTCTTGGAAGATTGATATGAACCCATGAATTTGAGGATTAAAGCTATAAACCATGTTAGTAATTGCATGTAGACATATTTTGGACGAATTATCAATCCAAAATATAACCCTTGATGATCTAAAAACGGATTTAAGAAGAGAATTATTATTGTTCTTGAAAGAAATAGAAAACTAGGGTTCTTGATGAAGTTTTGATCCAAATAAAGCCCTTGGTTGATGATTTATTGGTTTTAGAACATTAACAATGTTGTAGGATGGTTGTATGATGATATTATAACGTTAGATTAGAGTTTCATGCACTATAATGGAATTTTGGGGCGAAACTTGGACTGCAAAATAAAGCAGTCCGTAGCATAACTGGTGTGCTCGATCGATCGACATTCATAGGTCGATCGATCGATCACCATCGATCGATCGATCACCATCGATCGATCGAATATACAAGGTCGATCGATCGACCTTCCCAGAATGAGTAAAATCTTCCCATTTAAAATTTTAAGGATGTTAACCCTAGAAAATTTTTTATGCGGACTTGGTGAGTATTCTTAGACTTAAGGAAGACCAGTAGGTATGGTTGTGAAATCGGACCTTAATTAGAATTTAATTTGGGATAGTTGTCAAAAATCCTATAAAGCTCGACGAGTGAGATAATATTAGGGTTAAAAGAGTAAATTCGAATGATTTGATGAAATGAGGTTTGTGGCAGAAATAATGACCTTAAGAATAATGAAATTAAATGTGGAAATAATAGGAGACTTAGTAACCTCTTTGAGATAGGTTTTAAGTATAAGAAACTAGGATGTGAGATGTGTCGACAGTCTATATTATATATTATCGGAAGACTTAAAATGCATCAAATTGGAATAATGGTATAGGGATGTAGAATATACCTTTATTAATATTAAGATATCTAAGACGTGTGAATGCTTAGTATATGACTTATGTGTATGACATACCTACCATACTTGCTATCACGGAGGTCGTCGTTCGTGTTGGGCCAACTAATCTTTGTGTGCCTACGGGGGGATTTTGATTGGTACCTTAAGAACATAATACTAGAATGACTTATTTGTGAGTTAATAAGTCAGCTGACTATGGAGCGTGGGTATGTACGTGACCCATGGATATGTTGGATTATGTTCGCCTCCATTTTTGTGTGTTATGTTTATTCTAACAATTCCTGAGAGATTCGGAATTTGTAATCCTTATGTACGTGATGTACCGGGATGAGATAGCAGAGTATGTGCACCGTAGCCTAGACTAGGGGTGCCTATAATGTATATTTATGATGTGAATAATATACAAATAATGTTCAATGAAATACTTAGTAAAGTAACGATGTGTATACTTGTACTATTTTAATAGAGATTAAAATGAGAACTCCACATAATAAAAAGGTTGTTAATAAAGGAAGTTAGGCACATACATGGTATACTTTAATGACATGAATAAACCCTTAAACCTACAAAGTGAAGCCAGGTTTTGTATTAGAGTAGTTAGTTAGTAGCATAACTAGTACGGGCTATGGATGCGTTAGGAGTGCACATTAGTTGAGAGGTGAGGAGCTCATGTGAGTGCACGTCCTAACATGTATTTTGCATTCATTGTTTTAATGTTATTAAAGCACTTGCTGTTTTTAAAATAATCTCCACTTTCGGGCTCTGACCCGTTTTCTTTCAAATCTATTTTTTGTAAAAATCTTTTAGGTGCCCAGCCACAAGGACACCATGCATAGGATTTCCATTCAGGTGATGAGATGTAGCTGTTGTGGAAGTTACAGGGCCTTGGTATTAGACGCCTCATTTTCTAGTCTTGACTCCATATTCAGTTTCATCATTTGTAGGATATGTCGTCCATTTCTATTAGAGACATTTCATAATTCAGTTATTCAGATTTTTGGCATGTAATTAATTCAGGATACACTGTTTTATTTGTTTCAGTTTGTGGGATTGTTGTGAGGAGTTTTCCTCCGAATTTATTATTATTTGTTGGTTACTTTATTGAGACTTTATGGTGTATGGTGATGTTATTGTTTTACATTTCATTTATCACATGTTAATCAGATTTAATTTAAAATTTGACAACTTACTTTTTAAATACTAGGTGGTTAGTAATCATTAAATGTTTTCGACAGTGATGCTATTAACTGAACCAACTTGGCATTTTGAATTAATTTAATAAAGGAGTATCTACCCGGTATTTAATTAGTTGGGGTGTCACACCTCACACAAAATTCAAAAATATTTTAAAATCACTTTAGAAACGTTTTGAAAACTTTATAAATAAACTCTTATTAAAACGACCACTGAATATTTTAAACTTTACCCAACGATCTCATAACACTTCTTAGGTAAGGTTGTTACGTACGATCTTTAATCTTTGCAAAATGTCACCAATGATTCTTCGCTTTGAAAACTTGAGAACGGTCATGAATTTGCAGTGGGATGTAACGGGATAAGCCAATTAAAACTAAAAAGAGCAATTCAAAACTTTCCCGTTACAAATCTCCCCCTTTGTCTACTCTGGTAGAAAATGCAAATCGAAACCAAATTGACCCCCAAAACTAATACAACTAATGCCCTT
Organism: Sambucus nigra; assembly: GCA_949130495.1. Lineage (NCBI taxonomy): Eukaryota > Viridiplantae > Streptophyta > Magnoliopsida > Dipsacales > Adoxaceae > Sambucus > Sambucus nigra. Next base: position 272,258,974 of record OX422221.1, on the reverse strand, counting down.
CCAAATAAAGAAAGGGAAACGCGTAAATATAAAATTCTTGAATTGAAAGTCTTGATCTTTTATGGTCTATGGAATCATCATTAAGACGAAATGACCTACACATATGAGACAAAAGAAATACAATGATGCATACAAGAATTTAAAGAAAATAAACAAAAACTCTCTCTCAATTTGTTCTCCTCTTTTTATCTATAATATAAAACAGGTTAGACACTAAGCATGAAATATTAGCATCACATGAATCCAAAAGAAATAACATCACAACGACACACAGTTAAGCACATGTGATGAATATCCAAAGGATGGAATTCAAAAGAAAGGATCCCGAAGTTGGATGCCTTTTGAAAATTTTAAATTTTTCAAAATTTTCAAGAATAAAAACAAGAATATGTATAAAAAGTACATATAGGTAAAAAAAAGATCACACCAAAGAATGACACTAAAATATCTAAATCATGAAAGAGGAATATAATTGTGTGAACATTTTTCCTGGGCAAATCAATATATGCATTCATAATATAGGTGCGTGAAGTCATTAAGATACTTCTAAAGAAAGAACTCAATTTCAACCTTAGGTGTAAGAATGTTGAACAAGATGAAAGTGAATTGACTTATGCAATATGTCCTTAATTTAAATTCTTCTCAAAAAAATAACGCCAAACTATTTAACGTTTTTCACGATGCAAACCCGTTTATATTCTACTTTATAACACCCTCAAAATCTTACATATTTAAGAATTCACTCAAAAAAATTTGAAGATACCTTTATGCTCATGTGTAGAGAAGCATAAATGTAGATAAAATTGGCCTTGTCACTTCTTTTTTTGTGTGTCGTTAATATTTTAGGCTCTTTTGCAAATGGTGGCTTTTGACGCAAAAAAAATCTATTTCGAAGCCCCTTTCCATTACTTAACATAAAACAAATTTTCTGGGAAACAAAATTTGAGCAATGGTTCTTACAAGCAAAACTTATCTATAGTAAATTTGGTTCATTATTAAACACTATTGACATGTGAAAATCGTATTCGACATATGAAAAGTAAGTAAATGTTCAAAAAGTCCATGCACGTGTGCAATAATGGTGATAAAAAGTCTAGCATGTAGAAAGTGATCATTAATGCAAAACGAAATGCAAGCCATGCATTATTATTCACATTAAAGAAATGAAGTCATATATCAAAACACCATGAAGAATTCATATGGATGGATGGTATGAGATTGTGATATGAATATGTTAAATGCACATCTATATAAGCTGAAAATGAAAATACAAGAAATCTTTTTGTCTTTTTAAAATTTTTCTCAAAAATAAAATACTTTAAACCTTTTCAATCTTCTTCTTAAAAACCAAAAATAATTTTAGATTTTTCGTAATAAATAAAAATAAAAGCATAGAAACATATAGAAATAAAAATAAATACAATATAACAATAGACACAAATGATATAAAAATTATAATCACCCTACACTAGATAAAAATACATGAACTCAATCAATGGGGCCAATACCTAAAGATTTTCTAAGATTTTTGAATCTAAGTGAATCTAAATTTTTTGTAAAGATATCGGCTAATTAACGTTCGGTGCTCACAAAGCTCAAGGACACAATCTTCTCCCCAATAAGATCACGAATAAAGTGCTCATGTATCTTAATGTTCTTCGTGTATGAATATTCTGGGATATATGATTTTCACTCGTATTATCATATGAAATAGTCATTGTGCCTTGGGAAATCCCATAATATTCCAACATTTTCTTCATCCATAAGAGTTGTGTGCAATGATTCCAGACGAATATATACTTGGCCTCCCCCGTGAATAATGAAATGGAATTTTTCTTCTTGCTCAACCAAGAGACAAGATCACTCCTAACGTAAAATCATACATTTGAGGTGCTCATATGGCCATCAATATCCTCGGCCCAATCGGCATTCGAATACGAGGAAAAACCATAATTGGTATCAAAGGAATACCAAAAACTGTAGGAAAGAGTAACACTCATGTATTTGATGATACATTTAAGTGCTATAAAATGAGACTCTTTTAAGGAAACATGGTAATGCACACAAATTCCAACGATAAAGGCAATATTAGGATGACTAGCGGTCAAGTAGAGAAGACTACCCATCGTGATCTTATAAAGGGTTTTCTCTATGTCCTTACCTAAAGTGTCTTTTTTAAGCATAGTCAATGTACTCATAGGGGTGTGTGAGTGCTTAGCGAAGTCTAAACCAAACTTCTTCACTAGGTCCCTTGAATATTTGGATTGACATATGAATATCTCATCCTCGAGTTAACGAGATTGGAGACTTAGGAAGAACGCAGTCTTACCAACCATGCTCATCTCAAACTCACTTTTCATCTCCTCCTCAAACGTGTGAGCTTGTTAGGAACAAGTGGATCCAAATAATATTACATCCACATTGATTTGGGAAACCAATATAAGACCATTATCTCTCCTAAAAAATAATGTCATATACACCCCCTATACTGAAGCCATGACCTAAGTGATAAGATATGAGACTCTCATTATAAGCATGGAGTGATTGTTTTAAACCATACAAGTCCTTATTAAGATAAAAGATGTACCCTGGGTGTTGTGGGTCTTCAAACCCCTTTGTTTATTACACATAAACTTCCTCTTATAGAATGAATTAAATAAGGCACTGTTGACATCAATTTGGTATAACTTGAATCGTAGATGACTTGCTATGATGAGTAGTAAGCGGGTGAACTCATACCTAGCAACATGAGTGAATGTCTCGTCAATGTCTTCACTTTTAGTCTGTGTGTATCCTTAAGAAACCAACCTATACTTATTGAGAACTATGGTACCATTATCTTCTATATTATTCTTATAATTCCACTTGGTACCAATCACATTAGTCTCGCTAGTTCGGGGGACTAATTCCCAGAAATCATACTTGTAAAGGTAAAGTAAGTCATGTTTCATAATAGACATCCATTGCTCATCCTTGAGTGCTTATTTTACATTCTTAGGCTCTAGTAAGGAGGTATAGAAAAAGTATTTAACCATATTATCAAGTTGAGAACGATTCTTGACACTTAGTGTGGGATCACCAAGTATAGAGGAAGGGTCATGACTCTTTCGAGCCTAAGAGAGTGGATCCTTTAAATTAAGTGTGGGGTCCGTCGGGGTAGTATGAGGAATGATGAGATCATGACCGAGGGTTGCATGATTCTCACACTCAAGGTTAGGGTCAATAAATGAAGACGACTCATCTTCTCTAATCGTGATTTTTATTAACTCCATAATCTTAGAGCTCAAAAGGTTAAACACCTTATAAGCCTAACTCAACGATGAATAACCTAAAACATCCCCTCATCACTTTAGTTCCTAATTACACTCTATCTCTCAAAATGTATTAAGGGCTCCCCAAAACTCAAAAATATGAAAGGTTAAGTTTCTTCCCTATCCATAACTCATATAGCGTGTGTGATGGGTGTGTACAGAGATATATCATATTCACCATATGGTATCCAGTATTAACCACCTTTACCCAAAAACATGAAGGCACGTTTCTACCAAGAAGCATGTATATAGCCATCTCTTGAATCGTGCGGTTCTTCCTCTCAACTATCCCATTTTATTAAGGGAGTGCGAACGACCAAAAACTCGTGTTTTATGCCTACTCCATCATAATAGTTATCCATCTTATCTTTTTTAAATTCAATTTCATTATCACTATGCATTCGATTATTAATTACAACATGTTATTTTTTTAGGAGACAACACATGGTTGTTAGGAACTCAACCGCATCAAACTTTCTCTAAGAAACCCCATGATATAGTATATTAAAAAGTCATCGACCATCACAAGAATGTATATCTTACCACTAGGACCTATAAGATCCAAGTGTATTAACTCCAACACACAAGAGGTGGTAATGGTATTCAAATTTTGATGGGGACCTCATATTTATTTTCCTTATTAGCATGGACAAAAAATCAAGGAAATTGGTTTTCCAAGTGATGGTAAGCCACGAACTAGGTATTTCTTCACTAATGTCTTAAGATCTATAAAGTTCAGATGACCTAGTCATTAATGCCAAAGGTCCATAGAGGAGACCCTAGCATTGTTTCACACAAATGATGACTTGATAATGATGCCATAATAATTATCTTCGGTCCTAACTCCTTATAGTAAAATTTCACTGGATTGATCATATACATTACTCTCAGACCGATCGAACTTTACCACAAAGCTTTCATCATAAAGTTGGCTTATGATAATCAAGTTCGGTTTCAACACTTTGATGTACAATACATTGTCTATCTTAGGAAATCTGGGTATCTTAGCACATCCACGTCCTAGAATTCTAGACCCACTCACATATCCAAAGATGACTTTGCCTTCCTTACAACCGACAACATCAATAAAATATAACTTGTCATCGGTCATGTGCCTTGAGAACCCACTATCAAAATACCATTGGTAATTATCTTATACTTTGAGAGCAACGTGAACAATAAGGTCTTATTTGTCGTGCTTAGGTACCCGCTAGAAGTAACTTTTTATTTTCCTTATCATTGTTGTCTCTAGTCATAGCATTATAAATGTTCTTAAAATGCATAAACATCCTTTGAAATTCTTCCATTAAACTTTGAGAGGTGGTGACTTGGAACTCAACTTCCTCTCTAAGACTAGAAAAGTCACTCTAGCGGTGTACGGGAGTATGTGTACGTGGAGTTCTTCCTAACTTGTAAAAATTCCCTAAGGCGACCTCTCCTTTTGCTATGCGTACAAACATATATTTGTTTAGTTATACCTTGGTTAGCTCATTTCGGTTGAACTATCTTTAGTGGGTTAGGTCAAGGCCTATATAGATCCACCACAAACATAGAAGCCGGTTTGAGTGTGTCATGAGAAGTGCATGCATCGCCGTAACATATCCCTTGCATATTCTTAAAACCTAAAGCGAGACTGAGGAACATATTTCCTACCTTCTTAGATTTGTCCTCTATAGTAACCTTAACCTCCAAGGCACGTTTGAGATCTTTCTCGAGTTAGGATACAAGGGCTTCAAGTTTCTCACGAGTATCCAACGAAGCTTGAATATCTCTCGTAAGACTAACCACTTTATTTTTCAAGTCATTATCTTCCCTTTTCACTAAAATATCTCTCTCTCCTAAAGAAACTCTCACTGAGGTTTCTCTCTATGTTGACTCTTTAAACTCTTTGTCTAGCAATAACACCCTAGGAGACAAATTTTTATTTTGCCTTCTCGTTTTGAAGGAGTCTACGTAAATATCGACGTAGGCATGTCGAAACCCACCTTATCCCTCACTTAAAATGTCATCTCCCTCACTCTCTCTAGAATGACCAAACTCATTGTCAAGGTCATGATGTTTATAAAATACTTCATCGGCGTGAGACTCACTCAATGTACTAACATGAATATCCATGAATACGGTGAAGTTACGTCCATGTGGTGATTCATCCCCAGAATCCACCAACTCGACATCTCTATCGCTAAGAGTGACATTGATGGAGGCTTTGCCTTTTGCCATATATCTTTAGCCTCATAGCACACTCGTGGGATTTGTGAGCCTTACCCTCTCACTCATATCATCTTTCCTTATCTTTTTTAGGGTACTTTCCTCTTTCTTTTTGAAAACCTTTCTTACCTCACTCAAATTTTTTATCTTTCTCAAAACTATTGTTTTCTTTGGAAGTATTTTCTTTCCTTAGCTTGAGAATTTTTTTGAATGTTTTCACAAAAAGAGTAATATCATCGAGAGCGAAATAAAATTCAGAGTCAAAAGAGACCTCCACTTTTATTTTATATTTAACTGGGCTTTTAAAGCAATCCTTGTTTCCTTTTTCTTCTGATTTTTTGGAAACATGTCTATTTCATAAGTTTGAAGGTCTCATATGAGTTTTTTTAGCCTAACAATGTCTAAGATTCCCAAAGAATTTAGGACAGTGACTTTAGGAATAAAATGAGATAAAATAAACCTCAAATGCTTTTAACAACCCTCTTCTTAGGAATTTTCTCACTCAAATTAAAGCTAGAATTGACTATACCAAATAAACGTGCATAAAACCCATCTAAAGTCTCAATCGTTATCATGGTAATGGTCTCAAACTATGTGGTGAGAATTTGAAACTAAAATTTTTTCATAGCATTGTTACCCTCATGAGTTAGAGGATATTCCACGCTTCCGTACACATGGTACAAATCATGATACGACAAAACTTTATGGGAGTGAATGCACCAAAAATGGCACTTAACCCCTAGGAGTCAAAACTACTACATTTAAAATTATTCTTTATCCGAGCAGTGACAAGTTTAAGACTTACAACATCGTCATTAGTTACACTAAGTGGCGTCCGCCCCATTTCACAAACAAACCAGACATGCTCGTCAATATATTTCAAGGCCGAAATCATTCAAGATTTCTAATATGCATAATTAGACCCATTAAAAATAAAAACCCTATAATAAAAACTATCCATATAATCCCAAAATAAATATCACACAATAAATAAGTATAATCGACTTTGATACCAATTTGAGAAAGGAATGGGCTATATGGATTCACTTGTATCTTAAGGTAACACACGTAGAGACTAACTTTTTACCAAATTTCATCTTAATTCAAATTAAAGTGAATATGAAATTTTTTTATAAAGCCAAATTCAAACAAAATCTCCAAACCAAATAGGACAAAGAAGATATAGAGCAAAAATTCCTTTCAGGAAAAACTTTTAATTCATCACTGTTTAAGACTCAACAAAAACATGTCACACTTATAGACCAGAGATCCACTAGTTTAATGTTATGGCATCTTTGAATCTTCAACATAAAGTGATTTAATCCAGCGTAACCCATATCAAGCAGATCGTGCCTCGGTATCTACCGATCATCTATTGTAATATGTAATTCCCTTATTATTCTTCAACAGTTGAGACTCGACTCCATAGATCAATAATAGAAAAATTGTCAACAAGGGTTTAAAACTTTGAATTGTTTTCTTCTTGGTTTGGAAAAATGATCCTAAAACATCCAAGGAGTTTGGGTGGAAAAATTATAGAGTTTGATCACAAAAAGAACTCTAAAAAGGCTTGGAAATAAATGCATCCCCGCATCTTTTTTATAGGTTCTTGCAAGGAGATAGGGATAAAAGATTGCATTTGATTTGATTTTTAAAAAAAACTTGCATACTCATTCATTCGAATGATGTAAGGTATCTCATTCGAACAACTTCCAACGTGACTTCGCATGATATTTTGGAGCTGAGCCAAAATGAGACACTTCAGATCTCATTCGAATGTGGGAACCTTGTTCTAATGACCTGCGATATCTCATTCGAATGACATATGATGTCGTTTTAATAACCTCACAAAAATTTCAAAAATCATTTTAGAAACATTTTGAAAACTTTTAAAAAAACTCGTTTAAAAATGACACTTGAATATTTTTAGCTTTACCAAACCACCTTATGACACTTCTCGGGTAAAGTTGTGATGAACAATCTACAATATTTGTAAATATAACCAATGATTCTTCTTTTCGAAGACCTGGTAACATTCATAAAGGTGCAGTGGGGGTGTGACAGGATAAGACAAATAAAAATGAAATGAGTAATTATAAATTTTTCTCTTACAGTTATAAAATCCCTAAAGTTTTCTAGAGAAAGGACTTCATAATTTTGAACCATGTTTTCAAAAATAAAACAAACTATTGACAAAATTTTAAAGATACAGATTTCTAAGTGTGAAGAAATATATATATATATATATATATATATCGAGAGAGAGAGAGAGAGCGAGAGAGAGAGAGAACTTGAGTCAGGAAGTGAAGAAAATGATATGGAAATCTTTATCTTTTATAATGATAAATTAATAAGACATTGACTCATTTAAAGTGTTGACTCTACTGTTACCCAAGACACTCCCTTACACATTATAATTCTTAGGGACTTATAGTTACGACACTTGTAATTCTAGTAACCTAAGGAATATATGAATATCTCTATTATTGCATTCCCACTTTTTTAATGTGACATAAGCATAATATTCTAGAGACAATAAGGAATCCCACTTCACTAGCAAATGAAAAATAAGGTCGATCACGCTACCTAAAACTAACTCAAAATTAATACAATGGATAAATACATTAGAACATATCAGATTGGACCATAAAGAGGGACACGTGGCTAAGACGTTCCAAGATATTCCTTTGTGAAAATTAGTAGTCTACCTATAAGTTGACTAGCATGTGACCTCCCTAAGCCAACTGCAACCAATCTTATTTGTATATGGCTCAATTAAAATAACATATATAAACAATAAACTAATGGATCATCCAGAATTAAGGGAGGATTGTATGTAATACCCTGTATTTTTTATGAATGAATGAACTGAATAAAATAAATCATGTCCACTTGTTGTGACTGATGATGTCACTAATTATAACTTTATGTGTTATTTAATTTGAATTTAAAATTGTATGTGACACGATCATTAATTATTTAAATTGATAAATATTTGGACTCGTATCGGCTGGCTAGTAAATAACTAAGTTATTAGTTATTTGGTTTGGTATATTTTTGTATCGGGATAGTGGGAGGAGTAGCAAGTCCATTTTTATTTAAAATGGTGTAATTTAGGACTATTTGATTAATATAGGATCTAGGTGGGGGTTCATACAATTTAGTGACTGTTTTGGACTATTTTATTACTGGTCCACTTGGGTTCGAACCCTAATTTCATGGGTTAAGGTTTTTAAGAGGTCATTAGAAACCTCATTTATCATAAAACATAATTGCAGAGAAAGTTGGGAGACTAGAGAGAAGGCAAATGGATAGAAGATGAGAAATTGGGAGAGTTGGCTTGGTTTATCCACAAATCATGAGACAAGTTTATATAGAACATAATTAGGATTATATGTGTGTTAATATTATGATTATTCATTGAAATATGAATATAAAGATAACCTAAATTTGATTAGAATGGTAATTTTGATTATTTTTAAGATTAACCTCGTTTAAATAGTAATTGGGTTAATTTTCATTACTAATTTGATTGATTCTCACAATAATTAGAACTAAACTGCTAAAAGATAATTATAACATGTTTTATATTTTTAATGAGTTAAAAGACTCTATTTATGTGAACTTATCCCTTAAAATCAGTAGTTGATTAATAAAATTTGTTCAAGTTAGGGTTCTTGGATTATGAATTGGGTTTTTTGTTGAATTTTGGTGTATTTTTGGGGTTTGATCATTAAAATATGTTCCAATTGTTGTTTTGATGTAATTTTATCATTTAAATGTTGATTGATTTCTTAAATTAAGATCTTTTGTTCATTAATGGATGTTGGAAAGAGAAAAATGGGAGTTAAAGATGAAGAATCCCATAAAAGGGCAAATTATGGAAGTTTTGTGTTAACTCATTGAATGGTCCTAGGAAACCAATCAACTGGTGGTCCTAGATATGGCCTAGTTAGGCTTTTGGTTAAATATTTGGGTTTTAGGGTTTTTGAGCCTAGGGCTAGGATTATTGCACCTATAGTTTCTATATATACTCATAGATTGGAGTAAGATTTCTTATGATTCGAAATGTGGGGAAGTAGTGTTTAGATTATTTTTTATAATCGGTGAAATTATTGATTTAAAAAATGGTTTATCAAGTGTAGGGATTTAACTTGCAAACCTAGGATTAAAATGGTTTATTATGGAAATTTAAGGAGTTGTAGTATTATGGACTTATTAGTCATGATTTGTTTGAACCATGGTGATAGACTATTAGGGTTTATAGCCTTTATGTGAGAGTACGAATGAGTTAAGAACCCTATAATAGGGTTGTTAGATTTTTAGATGTTTTATATCATTTAGGTTTTGGTTAATTACCTAGATGAGAAGCTTTGGGAGGTTAGACTATGGATACTTAAAGTGAATGTCGTAGATGCCAATTTTTTTGTATAGGGTGTGGTGAGATTATACCTAGTTATGGGAGCTCGAAGTATTAGGGTCAATTAATCTTGGAATGAGTATAAGGTTTTAGATGTGATAATACCTTTTTATGATAGTGATTATAGTTTGACTCGGTAGCATTGGGATCGTATGTGTATGTGATTTACCTTAACCCGATAATAAGGGTTATGTATGTGTTTACTTTATCCCGTTAATGAGGCTTCTGATTACTTTTGCGTTTTGCATGGAATGCATACCATGTGTGAGTTATCATTGGTACGTGTACCAAGAGGAATTTCATGATGGGTCACGTGCGATGCGGTCCGCACTGGTACCCCGGTGAGTAAATAGGCTCTTCCATGGTTATAGTTACCCCTGGGTTACACATCTAGGTACTCGCGACCGAGATGGTTTATGGGGATATTTCTTTCATAAGTTTTTGGTATTGTAGGCTTTATGACTAAGGATTAGATGTTGTGATTTATCCCTTGCCTTGATGAGATCTTAGGTTTGGGATGACCTAAGACTATACTAGAATGTGTGAGAGATCCCCAAAGGGAATAAGAGTGGGCCTTAATTATGTGTGGGTGTGAAAGATGCTCGTTGTTTTGAACATATCGGGAGTTGTACCTTTGTATGAATGTTACACGTGAGTAGACTCTTTTTCCTAACTTATGTGATTATGGTGAGGCGATACTAGAGATAGTTTTACTGATTTATGTTCTATATAAGACGTATATGACATATATTATGAATGTATACCTCATAGTTATGATGCGGATTTGTGTATTTAATCTACTAGATATGTTTATATTGTAGTATTGGCATGAGATAGTCAAATGTGTATAGATTTGAGATATGAGCCTGTTAGTGCTATCATGGTTATTTTGTGAGAAATACCTTGGGGTTTGAGACCTTAGTACATTACTAACTTCTATTTAAAGAGATTAACCTATTATACTTAACGGTAAAGATTTAAGAATGATGTTGTCAGACTTTAATCACATGGGTTACATATGGGTTCAAGATTTAGAACCACGTGATATTATAGCTTGTTGGGTTGGATAACTAATAACTTAAAATGTGTTAAAACACGAGATAAAGAAGTGCAGTTATAATGTGGCCAATATTCAATTATAATCCTATTGTACATAGGCTTTCTATTTATGTTTTCTTTTAAAACCTATTTTATAGGCTTTTAGTGCAGTAGTTCGTGTGGACGCGTGTTCGTTGGAGGAGCATCTCTAGTGACGTCCTATTTTTACTCCTAGGATTCTAGGAGTCAAGTAAGCTTATATCATTATATTATTATACTCTTTTACTTTCGGTGAGGTTGTTCGTGTATATTTATTTTCAAAGTTGAACTTTTTTATAGAGATATTTTATGATCTAAAGATGGCTTATGTTGTCTTGGCAGTGATTAGTATCAGGGATGGTTTTGTGTTGATCCAGTATTTCATTATCTTATCCTTTTTCATTTGGTTTTAATTATTTCTTATGTTGAGAATGTTACCAAAAGTTTTCGATCCCCATGATGTTTATATTAAACTTGATCAATTTAGTTATGGATTTTATGCGGTATCACATTCTATCACATTGTAATCATAGAAATATAGGACTATGATTATGTATATATAATAACCCCCGTTAAGAGGAGGGTAACCATGAAATAATACATTCACGAGAGCTTGGTCTTCAACGAGCATTCTGGCACCCAAGCTTCTACATAAATAAAACTTTATCTTTGTCTTTCCCTAATAGATGGAGTCAAGAGATACTTGTTAATTATGTTCTTTTTTTCCCATTATATAATAGGAATAAATCCTCTCCAAGTTGTATGTTTTAGGGGGTAATACATAAAAAAAAAATTGATGGGTAAACAATATTTCATAATAAATAAACTTCTTATTTTGTATAGGTCATGTTCTATTCTTTTCCCACAATCAATTCCAACTTTTAAATTTCACCTCATTTTTTTTTACTTCAACTTTGATATGTTTTATCCTTAAATTTCTTTCACGAAAGATTTGAAGTCATCTATAATGATGTTATTTAAAAATTAGGATGGACGCATAAAAGATTCAAATTGTTGAAGATATAGTTATATTTTTGTGTATATGTAACATGTGGTTTATATATGGGTAGCTTAAGTATGAAGTTGCCATGGAATATCTTTACTCTCAATCGCTCACACACACTAACACAGTTGAACCAAAAAAAGACATAAGAAGTTCCCTCACATATCCACAGGGCTTGGATTTTTTACATATATATAGTGATTGATTTGTTTATGTATGTATAAGTCCTAAGAGTACAGATAATGTTAAATTATAATAAAATGGAGATTATCAATCTATCTCATAATGTTTTTAATTTAAACACCATTTTCAGTTAAAAATGATATTGTGCTAGGGATATATGAGATTACCAAACACACATTAATTTAAAAATAATAATAAATTATCCTAATTAGATATGCACCCACTAAAATAATTGTTGTGTAAATAATTTTATCAAATTTTATCTCACCCTACCTAATATGCATCTACATGAGTATAACAAGAACAAAATAAAGCAATCACATAACACACTGATTTATGAGAAAAATCGATAATAGAAAAAACCTCGAATGACCTAGCTACACAAATTTACTATGATCTAGGAATTACAAAAGGGCAACAAATGACTTACACAACTGGCTCGACTCCTTCAAGACTTTACGCCTCTTTGTTCCTTCAACCTCATTTATAGAGGCATGTAGGAGTCCACCTACACACTGACACAATTTGTGCTCCTCACAAGCCTCAGTATACACATATCTCGGCTCAGAAAATTATGATTGGATTGAACGCGGAGTCCACCATTTCAAATCATCACACACACTAAGTCCACTGTATGTAAACACTAACCAATCACGTAATCCACCACACAAAACATAGTTAACAAATATTATGACTAAACAAACTTTGGTGCAAAAAAGGAGATCCCAAACTAGCATATTAAGATGAAACTTGGATCTCAAAAACTCTTGGGTGAAACAAGGGTTTGGAGGCACAATATATGTTGATGAAAAATAATTTCACAAAGACATCATCTGAAAATAGGTTTCTAGCACTCCTAATTATAGAAAAATAAGAAATTTTGAGGCGATGCAAAAAACAACGCAATTCATTCGAACAAAAATCATAGGCTCGTTCGAATGAACTTACTATTCTCATTCGAACAAAACAATTGATCTCGTTCAAACGAAACAACTGATCTCGTCTAAAAATACTTCGAATAATATTTTTTGTTAAACAGAGAAATTTAATTTGAACTTCGTTAGATGGTCGTTTGAACGACTTTTAGTAACTAGTTCAAACGAACTTAATGACCTCATTCAAATGAATTTAAAACTATAAAAAACTTTTCTTCTTAAAATCATTTTTATGAAACATGATCGCAAAATGAAACATGGTACGGTGGTATAAATGCTTTAACTTAGACGCTACAGTCTTCAATCACACATCATAGGCTTGAAAGAATAAAAATAATACTCAAGTAGTAACCTATGACTCAAATGGTTTTTTATAAATGGAATTAAGCCAATATACATACAAATTAACTTTATTGGAGATTTTTCCTTACAAATCTCCCCTTTGGCTATTCCAGGACAAAACATAAAAATAAAAATCTATGGTCCATCAAACTCATTAAAGACTCAATCCCAACCCTAAAAGTAAAAAGTCTAAACACTTAAACTTGACTTGCTTTGTCCTTGTGAGAAACTTTATTGTATTATTGAAAACCAACACACTTAAACACACCATTCAATTGCAAGGAGAGTATATAACAAATATAAATCAATATGTGAAAAAACCTCCCCTCCCCCCCCCCCCCCCCCCCCCGCTGTCTAACAATCTCAACCTAAAGTAAGACGTTACCCCCTACGGTAAAAATTTCTTACGCTATGTTAAAGAATTAGATATCATTTTCCCACTTTTTATTCATTACTAAACAAAGATAAATGTGAATGATATAAACAACATCTCTCCCAAATGTAACATATTAAACAAAAAGGAAAACAAGTATATCATGTGATGGTGTGAAATGAAACGCAACAACAAACTAATTTTGCAACACAGGAACAAATAATCCAAAAAATGAGCAAACGATAACAATTTTGATGTAGAAATAGAAGCATATGATACCAATGTAAGAAAACAACAAAAGATGCACATGAATAGAAGATGAAATATATGGCAAACATCGATTGAATGCAACCACAAAGACTAGAAAAAACATACCATATATATGTAATTACACATATACCAATGATGCACATAAATATATATATGTATAAACACCCTAAAAAACATAAGCTCTTAACACTCGTATGCCACCAATGTATCTAAACGAAATGTAGTACTAAGTGTTAACGCAAAAATTCTCCATCTATGAGGACCAATCAGAAAAGGACACATGTCATCCTACGTGGCAATAGTTGACACCCAAGGAGAGTTGGTCGGCACCCGAGGAGTGTTAGTCGGCACCCGAGGAGAGTTGGTCGGCATATCAACCAGGAAGATCAAAGGATAACTATGCATTTAATGTGCATTAATGATGATGGCAGCGCATTTAATGAGAATTAATGTACATTTATACTGTAGATGACAACACATAGCATACCAAGCAATTCAACAATTAGATTCGTTGAATGTAGACATAATGTATAAATGTCTACATACAATAAATACATGTATTCCCTTAGCCAAAAAAAAACAATGGGGAGATCCGAGAACGATGAGAGACCATACACAAGATGCACCCTTTTTCTCCGTCTCTCTACCACATTGTGCTATTGTAAACCCCTAGGAATAAAATAACAGTGGACGTAGGCTTTATTCATAGCCGAACCAGTTTAAAAATCTTTGTCTCTCATGTACGTGATTGGATTGCTTTTATCTATTTATCTGTGATCATAAAAATGGGATTCGGTCCAGTTTTTTGCATCAACACTAAGTAAAGGGAAAATAAAGAAAATATGGCCCAATCACTCAAAATATGTCTAAGGAGTTCTATTTGAGTTCATTAACTTATCAAACTTCGGTTTAGCCTCAAGTGACAAATAAAGAACTCATAAAGGACAAACATAAACAATTCAAACTAGCCTAGAAAATATTGATGATTCTCAGATTAATAGCCCCGGACAATCCCATTGATCTTGAACTATAACACCCTAAAAATAAACATATATCCTTTTTCAATGGCCTTGCAATTTATTCTTTTATTTTCCTTTATTTTACTTTAGGCTCTTGCCAATGGTGGCCTTTCTCGCAAAGAAGATTTACTCCCTTCGTAGCCCTTATCCATTGCACCCTCATAATTTTCAAACAAAATAAACTCTCAGATAATGGTTCTTACATGCACAAATCCCTCATAGTAAAATAGAAATTTATATGATAAGATTCATAGGAGAACATATCAATTATATCATGAAACATACATAATTATAATCCAAAAGTGTTTTGTGTAAAGTGTGCACGAAGGCATATGCAAAGTGAATCCATTAAAAAAATAAAAGTCGAACCACTTCATGTAATCATGGTTAAGAACAATCTTAAGCATTATAAGCAATAATCAAATGTCCTAACCACATGGAAAATATAGCACAGATGGGATTCAAACACATAGATATGCCACAAAAAATATGAAAAACCAAAATACACAAATAAACAAAAATATTTTTGACGTTTTAAAACATTTTTCCAAAAAAATGACACTAATTTCAAAAGCAACTCAAAAGATAAACAAAAATATTTTTGTACTTTTATCAATAAGACCCAATAAAAAGAAAATAAAATACAAAAGACATAAACATCATAAAACTACCAACAAAATATAACATGAATCACAAAAGATAGGGCATGAAACCATGAAAACACATTCAACCATTAGATTTAGTATGAGATGAATCATATGCAAGCATGCGAGAATTAATAAAGTCAACATTAAGCGCCTCCAAATACGATTTCCTAACCCACATAGGTGTAACGTGACTATCTAGGGTTTGGGGAACCTTGGTGACACTAATCTTAGACATTCTAGGACCTTTTTAAAGATCATAATAAAAATGCCTAAGGTGACCTTTCCTATTGCAACGTATGCAAGTATGAAGGCAAGGAATGTTACCCTTAAGATGACCTTTTTAACAACCCTAGCAATGGTTGACCCTCTCAAATATTGGTGTTGGCTTTATTAGTGGAATCGACGGGATCATCAAAGCCAATTTCAAAATTGTTATTTTTTATTTTGGGTGGTGCCTAAAATCTTATCTAACTTATCAGACCTAAATTCCAAATCAAAATTAACACAAATCGAGTCTCTCAATATCTCTTCTGACTCTACAATCCTAGACTCAAGCAAAGGATGAGACTCGTCAAATGTTAGAGACTCCTTATTCAATTTCTCCATCAATCAACGAAGGTTATCTCTCCCCCATTAACAATTCCAGGATTCTCCCTATGTGTCTTCTCACATGCCCTTAAATCGTCAATAGATTTAGAATTATCTTTACCTACGACATGCTCTTTCAAATTATATTTTAACTTTAAGTTGGCCTTTTTTTAACTTTAACAACCATGTGTACAACTTGTGAAAGACATTCTGGATCTCACTATCTTCTTCTTCTTCCTCTTCTTTCCCATAAACACTCACTTAGGATTCACACAACTTGGCCTCAGAATTTTCATGCATAAAATTATCTTCATTAGAAGACTTTTCATTTAGGCTCATATGACTAGACATGAAGGTGGTGAAATTACTCTCAACGAGGGAATCAAGTTCCTCTTTCGATTAATTATCGCTAAAGGTAGAATTGTGTTCATTCGGCTTATTGGCTTCCATTCTTATCTTAGTGGGACACTCATCTCCCCTATGGACCCATCGCACCTAAAGCATCTTTATGATTTATCCCTTTTCAAATTTTCATAATGATTCTTAGGGAATTTTACAGGCTCGTTAAACTTATTTTTATCCAATTTATTTTCATTAATATTAGAGTTTTGTTTATGAAACTTGAGAAATTTCCTAAATTTCTTAGCAAACATGTCCATATCATTGGAGTCTATGTTAAATTCATCCTCAGAAATATGTGTTTCCTCCTTTTGGTCTTTCAAAGCAATGCCCTTATCTTTATTTGTCTTTTTAGAAGGAAACATGTTGAGCTCATAGGTTTGAAGGTCACTAACAAGCTCTTTGAGATTCATGCAGTCAATAGTTCCCAAAGAGTTCAAAATATTGTCTTTGGGATTAAATCTTTTAGGTAAGGACCTTATGATTTTCTTCATAACCTTGGGGTTAGGTATTATCTCTTCCAAGTTAAAATATGATTTAATAATATCATAAAGTATAACGTAGAACTCATCAAATGTTTTACTATCATCCATCCTAATGGTTTCAAACTGAGTGGTAAGGTTTTGAATCATAGAAGCTTTAACAACATTAGTACCGTCATGGTGAGTTTAATAATGTCATAAGCCTCTTTGGATGTTTCACACGTCATAATGCGACGAAACACCTCTAGTGTAACTGCACAAAATAAACTGTTAAGAGTACGGGAGTTGTAGTTACATAATTTATGTATACACTTTCCCCAACTCTCAATGGGTTCAGGGAATATAAGTTCACCTACAAGTGTTGCGGGTGATGTCCATCCCCTTTCAATGGCTAACCATACCCGATTGTCGATAACCTCAAGTGCATATTTCATATGAGATTTTTAGTACACGTAATTAGACTTATCAAACAAAGGTGGCCTAGAAAATGACTAACCCTCCATATATAAACCTCCAGATTTCATGCCTAAACAACTTTTATACACCATCTTTGATACCAGTTTGAAAGTGCTACTGGGATAGGGGTATATTGATATTATCGAATGAAAGTCATACTAGGCAAGAAGTATATACGGTGGTCTAAAAAAAGTCAATTTTTATTTTTTTCGAAAATTAATTACTAAACATAAATATAATTAATCCAAATAAAACTTTGCACCAATTTTAAACCATTTTTTTTTTATAAAATGATTTACCAAATTTTATCGTAACCTAAAACATACATTTAGGTGATAGAAGATAAAATAAATAAATCAAACCACAACACACTGATATACGTGGATAACCATCAATAGCTAAAACCTTGGACGATCCATCCACACAAATCAGTGTGATGAGGAATTACACAAGACAAATAGTATACTTACAAAAATACTCGACTCCCTCACAATCCTTAATGCTCTTAAGTCTTAAACCTCTCCTCTACAGTGAAATGTAGGAATCCAACTACGCAAGTTGTCATTTTGTGCAAGTCTACAAATGCCTCAGTATCCACCAATCTAGACTTAGCAGCTGGCTACGGATCAAGAACATGGATGCATCGCTTCTTCACCGTAACACCATATCACGGAGTCCACTATGTGCAAATAGAAAACTGGATAGAAAATCCTCCATAAAAAATGATTATCAATCAAAATGAAGAGAATAAACTTCATGGTTCCCACAAAATAAGATCCCAAAGTATGTAGAACATTGAAACTTAAATCTTAAACACTTTAGGTAAAACTAGGGTTTATGAGCTCTTGGATATTTATATATTTATGATTTTCGCTAAAAGTCTCTCTAAAAATAAATGTCTGAACCCCTTTATATAGAGAACACATTTTTTAAGGCGGCACATTTTTCAACAAAACTTATTTGAATGAAAATAAGACCTCTTTGAACGAAAATGCTAACTCGTTTGAGCTAACTCTAAACGCATTCGAATGAATAGACAATCTTATTTGAACCATCTTCGAATGAGATTCAAATGATATTATTTCCAAACAAATTTCGTTTGATGTTAGTTTCAATGAATTGCCAAACTCGTTCGAATGAAACAAATAAAGTCATTCGAACGACTTTAAAATAAAAAAAAAAGTCATCTAAAATCTTTTAAAGATAACTCCAAACAATTTTATAAAAAAAAACCCAAAAATAAAATTTCCAAAAATCAAATTTCCTAAGCATTCATACATGAGATATCCTCAAAACTATGAACACAAAATGTGGCACAGAACACGACACGGTATATAATCTCTAAAGCTTTTGCCGTAATGTGTTCAATTAAACTCGTCATAGAATTGAACGGTCGACAACAAAAAGCCTAACCCATGACTTAAAGTATATTGTCCATAATTAAGCCAATACATACAAATTGACTTAATTATAAATTTTTCCCTATAAATCTTACCCTTTGGTTACTCTAGGATAAAAGATAAAAAATTCCTATTGGCTGTCGATCTCCCTAAAAGACTCAATTCCCAACTAATTTGGCGTAATTTCTTCATATTTATCCCCATAATTTATGTACTTTTATCACTCTGTATGATATAAATTATGCACTTTTATCTCATATCATTGCTACTGACCATTTTCTGCTAGTGCATTGTGTTTCGCGTATTACTCTTACATGTTGTACGTATTTCATGCGCTTGAAAGCAAAGAGAAATCTGACTAAGGACCGGAAATCAAAATAGAAATTCATGGGCAAATTCATAATTGTATAGACCGAATTTGGATGCATAACGTCAAAAATAATTGTAGACATTAAGATCACGAGCACATCAAAAGAAACGGCATCCAATTTCAAGATATGGTTGGAAAGTTACGAGGATATGAAGAAAAGAAGAATTAAAGGACAAAAGCAGAGAATGTAGGAAATATTAACTAGTTTGATTCCAAAAGGGAAGAAGTTCTATAAAAAAAGACCACGACTGTATTGGAAAAACTAACTGGTCTGGTTCTGAAGGGAATCGGTTCGAAAAATTATGCATGAAAATATAAGTCTATCCACTTAAAATTAGAGTTGTAAATGGTTTAAACTCATGTAAAAACGTAAGGGCTTTATTCCCATATCATTCTAGGGTTAGTTAGAAGGCTAGAAACGTAATTTTGAGATTAAGAAATGGGCAATAACTATTGGCAATCTAGTTTTCATCAAAATTACATTATGGTGGGTTGAATTCATTTTTTTTTAATAAAGTTTGCCTTCTCACCTTGTTCTTAATTCTTCTATTTCTTTTGCATGTTCTTGAGTATTTCTTTAGATTTATACTATTCTCTTATATTCTTAGATATAATTTCATGATCATGATGAATTCATGCAATGTAAAATTTATGTTTAATCTTCCTCGCATTGTTTCCTGCTAGATTTCTAGTGGGATAGGGTACATGAACCCAACCTAAAGTATTATGGACGATATAAAATTTATTCAGGAATTAAATAATTAATTGAAACTTGATAATTTGTTGATGTCAATATCGTAAGACTTTTAACTCCATTTTCCATAGGTAACTAGAGTGTTTAAAAATGCAACGCGCATATCGACAATCGTGTCTCCTGCTTTACTTTTATTCTTGATTATGTGTTGTAAGGGTTAATTCCCTCATATATGTAATTCTTGAAAGAAGTTAAAGTTGTATTTTCAATTAGATGTTTAATTCTTGATAGGTTTTATATCCGTTGTAATTATCTAAGGTTCGAGGGATTGTATTCCAGCCGCATCTTTCTCATATAGGTTCACATATTTATTCTCCACTTTTTCATGCATAGCTAACTTAGTTAGGAATTATATTGCTTTCGTTAGAAGCAGGATAATTTGTCAACAATCATCATATTTTCCCTTCTTTTTGTGAGTTGATCATTAGGATTAGTCATCTTCGTTAGTATTTTTCGCGAGATATCGTAGTAGTCCTTGTGTTCGACACTCGATGTATCGGATTATTATTTGAGCGACTGATTTACACTTAAACCGCAATTTACAAGCACTAGAGACACATTTGGTTCGCGTCAAGTTTTTGGCACCATTGCCGAGGAGTAGGTAGATATACTAGGTTAGGTCCAATTAATCCAATAATTTGACTCTAATTCTTGAAAAAATTAAAAATATCCAAAAATGCCAAAAAAAATCATAAAAAAAAATTACAAAAAAAATAAGGAAAATCCAAAAATACCCTTTCCATCCTTAAATGAAAAACACTCCTCCTAATACCATCATTCCTAGAGTACATGAGAATCCCCCAGCCAATCTTACCTCTGATATCCCACGCACCCCAAATGCACCTGCATTTTGGGTTCCACCTCTTGCACCGCCGTACGAGTCACATTATGAGTCACACGTCTAGTGCGTTCGGTGATGATATTGAGTCATTAAGAGAGAGCATAATATCTGACTGCACTAGTTATGTCATGGGTGATGGTGAGTTACTGTATCGCCCTATTAGAGACCTCTTACACCCCGAATGAACCATCACTCTGGCATGCATTATACTCTCCTATAATGTAGGGAAGATTCATTTTAGAAATGAGATGATCTACATTCTCCCAACCTTCCATAGTATGGAGTCAGAAAATTCCTACCTCCATATTCGAGAGTTCTAGGAGGCGTGCAAGATTTTCACGAACCAAGCTTGCACTCAAGATGTATTACCTCTTAATCTTTTCCCCTTCTCCCTGAAGGATAAGGAAAAGACATGGCTTTCATCACTAGAACCGAATTCAATAGCCATTGGGAGGGATATGTAGACTAAGTTTCTACAAAAAAAATTCCCCGCACATAGGACCAATGTGATTAGGTCTCAAATTCAAAAATTTAGACAAAACGAGAACGAGCCCTTTGATCGATGTTGGGAGAATTTAAATCAGTTAGTCAACATGTCACCACATGACAGTTTTGAAAAGTGGATGCTCATCTCTTACTTCCATCATGGGCTAAGATTAACTTCCAAATAACTCATTAAGAACATGTGCGAGGGAGAGTTCTTAGGGTTAGATGCGAAAGATGTGGAGGCCCAATTTAAGTACGTTGCTGAGACTACTCAATCATGGGACACATCGGATCCAGGTACCCAACCCTAGCCTAGAAAAATGTCCATGTCTCCTTCCGCATCCGGACTCTATCAATGGGATAAGGAAACTGAATTAAAACTTCAAATTAATCAGGTAGCAAAGAGGCTAGAGGACATGGTCGATGCTAGGGGAAAGACATATCCGACTCCACTCGAGCACTGAGTGAGGATGTGTGTGCTATTTATGAGGCGGGACATTAAATGAAGGAATGCCCAATGATACCCGCCTACAAAGAAATGCACCAAGAGCAAGTGGAAGCGGTAGGAGGTTTTAAGGGTAACTTCAATGCTCCACTCAGGAATTTTTATAACCCTCTGTGGAGGAACCATCTAGGTTTTAGTTATGGGAAACCAAGCATAGCGACGAATCTGAATTCACTTGTTACCCAACACCCACCACCACTCTCGCCTTTCTACAAAGCTCCACCTGTACAAGCACCCTTTCATGCACCGTATATTACCACACAACGAATAATTATCGAGGACACTGTAAATCAATTCATGCAAACTCAATCAGCGATAAACACTCAAAATGCCCAAAATTTTGTCGACTTAAAGCCGTAGTTATCTTAGTTGAAATCTTCCCTAAGTGTCCAAGTGAAGGGAAAGTTTCCCGCCCAAGGCCAAAGACCTCCCCAGGGTTAAAATTGTGTTAGTTATAACACCGATGAGAATGTCAAGAAATTACCACTCTACGTAGTGGTAGGGTTGTTAAGTTTTTACCTCACCCACACGACGAGCAAAACGATAAGGAGGTTCCCCTAGAACGAAAGAGGTCGAAGATGCCCCCTTGCAGGAGAGTGATAAAGAGGACACAAGTAGTCCTGAGGTGGTAGTGAAACCCCTTAATGCCACTCCTTACCCTCAATAGTTGGTTCCTCCCCCAAAAGGGGCTACCCGTGACAATATGTTAGAAGTGCTAGAGCAAGTAAAGATTAATTTTCCTTTTCTCGAGGCAATAAAGTAAATTCCCTCTTATGCAAAGTTCTTTAAGGACTTGGTAACGGTGAAATGTAGACTAAAGGTAAAGAAGCAGGTATTCCAAGAACCAAACGTAAGTTCAATTTTTTTGAATGACCTCCTGCCAAAGTATAAAGAACTGGGTGCACCCACCATTTCGTACACCATTGGAGAGAGAAAATTTAAGAGAGCTCTATTAGATTTAAGGGCGAGTGTTAATATTTTCCCTTACTCCATCTATAAACAACATGATTTGGGGGACCTTAACAACATAATAATTACTCTCAAGCACACGGATCGTTTCATCAAGATACCTTAGGGGATTATTGAAGACGTGATCGTCCAGGTCGACACCTTTTACTCCTTGGCATACTTTTTCATTTGGGACATGGAGCCCTCCTCTCCATCGAGGCATCATGTTCCCATGATCCATGGCTGCCCATTCTTAGCTACGACTAATGCATTCATTAACACGTGCAATGGGCAAATGCAACTCACATTCTAGAATACGACTCTCGAGACTAGGACTGTGTTACAGCCAAATCGGATCGAAAAATGCATATTCGGAAAAAATTCAGACTTTTTTGGAACTAAAATAATTATTCCGATTTTCAATTCGGTTTTTTTGAAAAATTAAAAAATCGAATTCGGAAAAATTGGCAAAAATTGAAAATTCACAAAATATATTAAAAATTCAGAAAATTCCAAAATTCCAAAATCACAAAATCACAAAAAAATAAATTATGGATTTTTTATTACTCGAAATTCTCATTTTAAAGAAGCAAAGAAAATGGCTTAACCCAACATGTAAATACATGAGGATTTGGTCCATTTTTTCATTTGTGTAGAAAGTAGGAGAATACTCTACTTTTATAGAGAACATTTTGGAGCCCTCTCCCTCTCCCAACCTATGTGGGATATGGGAAACTTTAAAAAAAATGGAAAAATTAAAAATCGGTAAATAATTCGAAAAAATCGGATTGGAAAAATCAAAAAATTCAAAATTATTTCCGATTTTTTATCCGATTTTATTTGGAAAAATAAAAAAAATCAGAAATCGGCAAACTAAAATTTCATTTTAAATTCGGAAAAAATCAAAAATCGAAACGTTCGAGAAAAAAAAGTACATCCCTACTCGAGACTAATGTCTTCAACATCACCAAAAAAATGGGTGATGAGGACGAGTTGTGCGAAAATGATCTTATCGAGGAGGTAGTACACGAACACTTTGAAGGTAATCGCACTAAGGATCCGTTAGGAGCAAGTCTTATTATGGTAAGTTAGGGTGATACTACATACACCGAGTTCGAGAGAGAGGGGAACGAGATAAGAGAGTTGTTAGTTAGGAGTGAGAGCAATGAGGAAGTGAAAGATATTAGTTAGGTTTCTCAATTCGAGGAACTACCATCGAAGGAGTCGCATACGATTCCCTCCGATGAGAAATTTCATACCCTAGAATTAAAAAAATCTTCCTTTGAATGCTAATATGCTTACTTGGGAGATGATGAGACATTTCCTATTGTTGTTTCCTTGAGCCTACATAAATAGAATGAGGGAAAGCTTATGGCCATTTTGAGGAAGCACCGAACAACTTTTGGTTGGATCATTGCGGATTTAAAATGTATAAGTACCCTAATTTGTACCCATAAAGTCCCCTAGAGTGAAGGTACCTATATATAGCACTCCTAGGCTTTAGTTTTTTGTTCTTTAGCGGTATAGACCTTCATCAAGTTGGACTTGAATTTTGATAAAATATTTTTTATAATTATGTTGAGTCTAGTTATTTATGCCAACCTCCATACTAAAGTCTACATCAACCCAACATTTGACTCTGTTGTCATTTGGAAAAACGGTTGAATCTCACACCCTAAGTCTATTAGCTCATGGGATATTATTATCTCACATAGGATGCACTACACCACACCACACTCCACTGCATTACATCATTTCTTATGAGTTGCGTTAATTTGTTTAAAAAGGATTCTTAAATAATTTTGAAATATTTTTAAGTCAAGTGAATCAAATAAATTCATAAATTAAATTGGTTGAAATTAATTTAAATCACAAAGATTAATGGTAAAATTGTAGGAATAATATAATTATATGTAAAAATATTAGTAATAGTATTTTGATTTTTTCTCATTTTTTTGGAATTTTTCTTAATTCATTTTGAATTAAAAATGTTTTGAAATCAATTTAAAATTTTGATTTAAACAATTTTGTTAGACCTGATATAGTTTGTAAATGCCATCTAGTGTATTGTCCCATAGCTTGCCATGTTAGAATATGTTTGGAGAAGATTTGTGTGTTCATTTCTTTAAAATCATTTACATGTATGGTCCCATCTATAGCTGGTCAATTTACTCCTCTTTGTTGGCCGATTTGACCAAATCGTGATGTCCCATCTAAATCTTGTTACCTCGATGCCGTCTATTTTTTGCAACGGTAACATAGGTGATGTGTCACAACTAGCCTTTAGTGTTTTGAAAATGACGTCGTGTAAATGTTACCAGCCCTAGTTATGATTTGCTCCCACGATTTTTGACTTACAAATACATGGTTTTATATTATTTTTAAAACGACATTGGTTCAGTTATAATGGTAATATCATGCATGCGTATTTGCTACGCATTACTTCACAGTTGGTTACAATTGGATTACACGCGTCATTCATTTAATTAGTCGATTTGTGTTTCTTTATTGTCCATACGATCTGTATCTTATCTACGGCCTTAATTGTTTGAATGCAATCCTTGTGACTCTCTTTTACACCAATCATTGCACACTTGTGCACTATATAAATTAGAGTCTTAAACGACCCATTTTTAAAGAGCTGAAAAAATAAAAAGTGCACCAAAACTCTACCACATTATTTCTAGAGAGAGAGAGAGAGAGAGAGAGAGAGAGGATTTCATACACCACACACACATGAAGTAATTCGTTGTGTTTTAGTTTGAAGAAATAATCTCTACAATAGATTATATCTAAAACAAACACTAAATTGTTGTTTCTTTTGTGTGTTTGATTTTGTTTGAAGACATTTCGAAATTTGTTCAAAAAATTTTAAGAACTCTTTTATTAGGGCTTACGATTATTAATATTGTGATCTACTATTCAAGAACCCTTATAATTTCACTTCTGTGTATATTGCCGATGTTATTTTTTTAAGTGAAAAATCCTCTAATATTGTTAGATCTTGTTTATATCATCTCTTGGTTTGTTAATGTTGTTGTATTGTTATGGTATAACGTAAAATACGAACACCTCCACCACTGGTATATGTTTTTACTGGTTTCCATTTCTAGATTCGTGCTATATACCTATTGCATTCTTAGATATAATGTTTTGTTACACTACACACAACTCATCACATAATCTTGGATTTCGTGATTGAATTTTTGAAATCATTGTGACCTATAAAGTTTTGTACACAAAACACACAAAGATACATGATAAGCACCCAAAAGAGTATATTTTATACCCCTAATACACATATTTTAATTGCTAATTCTAGACAAAATTGGGTCTTATGTGCGTAATTGTCTATTGTGCAGGCTTGATTGCAGTTGCGGTTTCAAAAGCTATATTTCAAGGCAATTTGCAGCAAGAAAGGGCTAAATAACCTCTTTCGTAACCCTAACCTACCCGAGACCAGGCCTAAACCTACCCCGAGCCCGGTGTGTGTCTGGTTTATACTTTTATTAACTTTTAGATTTTTTATTTTGAGTCGTTTTAGCTTTTAGGATTTATTTTAGATTTATTTAGAATTTTTTTATATATTTTTAGGATTTATTTTCTACTTTCTTATTTTTCTTTTTATTTAATGTAATTTAATTTTGGTTTCTAGTTTCTAGTTTTTAATCTTCATTTTATTTTATTTTATTTTTATTAGGATAAATTTTCTTATAGGAATTTATTTTTAGTTTTATTATATTTTACATTTTTTAGGACTTTAATTTTTAGTTTAATAATTTTTATTTTTTACTTTTAGTTTATTTTTAGTCTTTTTTATTTATAGGTTAGGAATTTAATTTTAGTAGGTTTTAAATTTTTTTGTTTAGTTTTATTAATTTTATTTTTAATTAAGTCTTAAACACAAATATTTTTATTTTTATTTTTTTAAAGGTACAAAGACACACACACATATTATCCCATACACTCACACACACCCAAACAACTCACACACACACCTTCACCATAACCCATACACCTTACCTACACACTAACAACCCCTCACCATCTTTAACCTCTCACCACCAATTTCTCTTTCCTCCCTCCATTAACCCCCCCCCCCCCCCCCAAACGAAACCACTATAACCCTCCTCACCCACTTAACCCACCAACCTAATACCTCCATAAACCCGGACCTGCTCCACCCTCCTTAACCCTCTCCCATTTTGACGAAGACACCAGAGTAACCATGCCCATTGGCTACAAATCTCCCTCGTCGGTGCCCACTTTTGACTTGCCCAGCTCGAAATTCGATGGCCACAAACACCTCAACCCGAACCTACACAACTCCGACCCAGATCCTCCTATCACGTCCATACCCGGCATCCATTAAATCCCTACCTCCATTAAATAAAACTTACTACTCAGTTTCAACCAGACCAACCTTAACCCATCTTATTTTAGTTTAATTCACATAAGAAAAACAAATGTGCTAATATTAAAAAAGTGATAAAAAAATAATAAACAAAGTAATTGCATGCCTCTCTTTCATATTTCATCCTTAGATTATGATTGATACCTTTACTTACCTCTACACTTTAGTTTTATTATATTTTTGTAGGTAATTCAAGGTTTTGATTAACTTGGCTTTCAACAACGACTACACACAAAAGGTAAAGTTATCAATAACCTAAGTTAAACCTTGAAATCTGCCATAGTTCTGTTTTAGTGGTTCAGTTTGAACACGATTTCACGAACAAAACACATTCTGTGTATATTTTTGTTCATTCTTGATTCTGAGTTCATAAACATATATTATATTTACAAAACTCTGGTTCATTACACTTGTGTATGATTTAAAGTTTACAAATTTAAACCTGAAACTTTAAAGGAGCTAATTATAATAGATTAAACATCTAGACTGTCTTCTTGAACCATATACCTGAACTAGATTATTGACCATGGATTGAATGAAGAACTATTGACTGAGAACCTTGATCTAATAAGATCTGAATTGTTGGACTATTTAAAATTGATTTAATCGGTTGTTAGATTAAATTTTTTTAATCTAAAAATATTTTAAAACAATTTGTTAATATTTGACTTTGTTCTTGAATTATTTATATATATTTAAGTCATATTGCTTTGTGTATTGATAGATCGGTAATTCTTACTTGACTATTCTTATTACATAATCTTAGTGATATTTCAAGATCCGTGATACATAATTTTCATATCACTTGTAAATCACACACAATACACCACTATTCACATAGGCACTGACTATTGTGTACATATTAGATCAAATTTGATCGTTCTAATTTTTGAAAAAAAAAGTTTGTTTACAAAAGTTTTAATACAAGATATCTTGATTTAAATAAAAGAAAGGAACATAAGATTCACTACTGATATTTAGGATATCAAAATGGTTGCATATTCATTCGGTTTGTAATTAAGGTTAAGTGTGTCATATAGAATAACGCACGTCAGAAATGATGCGCTATTGCATGTCACTATTAGAATCAATAGGCACTAAGCTGACCTACGCTAAGGAATCTAGAGGGGAATATAAGACGTGAAGAAAGAAAGGTGGACAAGAGCTACATAGAGAGGCTAATTGCATGAGAGAAACCAAAGTAAAGAGGCTTGGTCAAGATAGTAATAGCATTCTGATTTAACCTACTTTTGAGTCTTTCTACATTCTTGTAAATCGTTCCGTATTGATTTGTTTTAGTGGATTTTGGTAGATTAGGTGACCCTAGAGGGTCTGTCATTTTTCCCAGGGGAAGGGTTTTTAAAATGAAAAGTAAATCACTATATGCTGTAAATTTTTTCATGTATCACCTAAGTTGAAAACGTAGGATTTAAAAATAGAAACTCGTATAAATAAATTGAATTAGTTTTTATCTGCTTAATCACATAGTTTAATCAAGATAATAATTAGGACCCCAATTAACTTAGGAAACCTTATTCGGTTTGTATTATAGTTAACAATTTAAGTAAAGTTTAAATTGGTCCCCCTTGGACAATCTATAAGAACTCATAGGTATTTAGCATTTATTCGAAAGTAGTTTACTTCCGCGCTAGAGTCTATTGCGCTTTAGTCGCCCGCTCAAGTGGTATCAGAGATACAATTTAAAAGATCATTTTCAAACTATTGTTAAACTCTTTTTACCTTGTTTTAATGGAAGATTCAAGTCAGTTACATAGGCTAGGAAATTTAAGTGCACCTCCTGTTTTTTATGGTGTAATAACCCTCGCTTATGAGAACGTATTTTATATTAATTACTAGGTATGGTAATTAGATATAAGTTATGGGTTATGAATTGAGTGCTAATTTAATGAAGTAAAGTTAATATTCACTATGAGTTTGCATATATACTATAACTATGGGTGAATCTTGCTATGTTCGGCTTATTAATATCATTTGAATTAAAATGATATTTGGCTTAATAATGAGACCGGAACTTAAATTGAATTATAAAATGTCCAAATGATAATTTGGAGGCCACAGTTGATTCCGGAACGTGCGAGATAGTCAGATATTGTGTCATTATGTGTTTTGAGATTTTGGGCATTTTTGACTGATTATGCCTTAAATATGCAATTGCGTATTATTTTATCGCAATATTGATCAATTGAGTTGGGATTTTGGCTAAAAGGCACGATTTATGTCTTGGGTAAATCACTATTCACCTAATTGTATTTCCTAAACCTAGAGAACTAAAGAGAGAAAGAGAAAGAGTAGAGAGAAGAAAGGAGATTGAAGATTTAAGAAGGATTCTTGCTCCCACACCAAGAAAATCTGCATTTTCTACATTGAGGAAAGTTTACTACTTGCTATGTATGGTTTAAGATAAATGATTTCTGTGAGAATGATGTATTTGATTATGGTTGACTAGTTTAGGGTTTGGATGTTGGTTGATTTTGAATCATTAAAGGATAGTTGAATGATTGTTGATGTTGATGGTAGTGGTAGTAGCATTTATGTTGTGTGGGTGAGAATAAATGAGTTGGCTTTGGGATTTGCTTGAAAATAGGAAGTCTTAGTCTAGGTCTACAGGTACCGGTCGACCGCGGTTCTCAGACCGGTCGACCGGGTCTTCGGGAGAGGGTACACTGCATTTCTTTCAAAGGTCTAAAATTATGGCGCGGTCGACCGCGGTCCCCTGACCGGTCGACCGGCCCTGCCGAAATGAACTTTCTGCTTTTCTTCTTAGGCCAAATCTTGAGACGCGGTCGACCGCGATCTTGGGACCGGTTGACCGGTCCCCTGTTTTCTTCCCAAACATTTTATTTTCAGTCTCTAACTTATTCTTTTTATAGGAACATAGGGACCTTCTTAAATGAAGTAAAAATAGGGTCTTAGAGTATTAGTTGAGTTCGATCGACTCCCTAGACTCGAAGGGGTTCATCTGGGGTTCCTGTCAAGGGGAGGGGATTTAAAGTAATGTTTAGGCATTTCTTCTGTCATGTAGTTCTATAAGAGTCTAGGAAATCTTAAGGCCGAATTTGGAGACTTTAGGGGTAAATGCAAACTAGATCTCATTTGATGGGTTATTATAAAGTCCAAACAAGGACATTTGGGAGAGATAACTTGGGAGTTTAAATATTCTTCGAGGTTATTATGAGGATGCGAAGTACACCATAATGCATTTGATAAAATGTATATGGATAAAGTAAAACATAATTTACTGAATCATGAAATGGAAATTAATAAAATGGATGTTACACACCTCTCTAAATACCATCTTAAGGGAAGTCCTCGCGTGAGGTGAAGCCCCCTGGCTAATGAATGCAGGGTGGATATAGTCCTAGGCCATATGAGGGCTTGTTTTATATTTTTGCGATGGGTAGGAGATTCTAGGTGTGGTCTTGACTACCCCGCAGGCATATGGCCGCTTCCCGACGTTTGCGATAGGATCCTAGGTTGTCTTATGTTAGGCCCTGGAAGATGATGGTTATTTAGGGGCGCGCACAGTGGGGAAACCCAGACGGGCGGTCTTAGAATCGTTATATACATATTTATAACTATTCTATTATCGAGTTGGACTCGATGGAACATTAATGCCATAAAGAGCAAAGTATATGCCACAAAGAGCATACTATTGAGATAAGTGCCATAAAGAGCACATGGTAATAATTGCATTCCTGATAAGGAATGGAAAGAAGACGGAAATGAAAATGATGGAAGATGAAAATGTCTTATAAGTACTTTTATTTCTTTGTATAATTGAACTTCATTTTAATAATCATTTAATTGTCTTAGTTCTTTATATGATGTTACCATGCTAGAATATCATCCGTATCATCCATGCTTACCTGTCCATTATTGTCATACCTGTCATTTATCTAGTGATCATATAAAATCGGCCTCTGACCGGTTCTTCGTTTTCTTGTTGTGTGTGTATATTCTATATTCGTTTAGGTGTTCCGCCGCAAGGTCGCCCGCAATGACTTTCTTTTCTCTGAGTCTTTTGAGGAGCCGTGACATTTTGCGGGTATCACGGGATATTTTGTGTAGACGCCTCTATTATTGTTTTCTAGCTAAGATCAGTCTTTATTCGGGCGTGTGGCCCAAATGGTTGTAATTGTATAAATGATGTATTATGTAACACATGAAACTTATTGTATATTGTATGGATTGTATCGACCGACCCTTCATTCGGTCCTTCCTTATCTATTAGATTACATATATATGTTTGTGGGAGTTTCCACCATCTTTTTCTATTATGGGTTGTTGAAAGTGCTTCCTTTAAATTATAAACTAAATTTTTGATAACCCGTTTTCTGAAATATTGTGTGGTTATTCCTGATACTCTGTATGATATTGTGATGCTGAGAATGATATCTATCCATGATTCCTGTTTCATCGGGGTATCGGGCTGGCCACCCCTTATTTCGGATAGCGGGTTGTCACATATGGTTCTAACTTTCCCTCCTAGAAAGTTCATATGACATCCTTTATGCAAGGTACAATAGGAGATGATGTTTGGGACTTAATTAAAAAGGGTTATATACACCCCATTGTTCCTATCACTGAAGGTAGTTCTATACTTAGAAAACTGAGGACGACTGAAATGAGTAATGAACAAAAGAAAATCAACAACTTTAATAATAAGGCAAAGAACGCTATTTTTATGAGTGTGATCGAGGATGAATTGAAGAGTATATGTGATTGCACTACAAGAGACATGGGAAACACTAGTCACCACACACAAGGGTGATGTGAGGGTTAAGGAGTGTAAACGTTAGATGCTCTTTCAACAGTATAACATGTTAGTAACGAAAGATAACGATTCCTTTGATGACTTCTGTATGAGACTAACTAATATCATTACCCAGTTGCATGCAAACAGTATACTGTACACTAGTAAGGAAATCTACTCCAAAATTCCAAAACTCCCTGGTATCTAGATTCGATCACAAGTGGTATATAATTGAAGAAATGAATGACCCGTCACTCACACCCGAGATTCTTCGCACCAAGTTAAGGACAATGGAGTTAGAGTCTTTATTTAGGAAGAGTTTAACAAACTTGTCTAAACTTGATTATGTTAGTAGTTCTAAACTTGCATTCAAAACTTCTCATGTTGTTAAAGAAAAATTTAAACGAGTTTCCTTACAATCAATGTCTGAACATGAGTCTGATGGGGAGGTTAAGGAGTAGGAAAAGATTGATACCAAGACTTCTCACCTGTCAAGTCAGTTAAAAAGGCTTTTGAGAAAGAAAAATATTTTTTCTAAAAGTTTTATTCAATCTGACTTCCAATCCAGCCAGTCATCGAGAGCTCACAACGGAAACACAAATTAGACTGGTTATTCTAGTAATAATTCCAGCAAATCAGATAAATCTAAAACGACTTACCATAACTGTGGTACATCGGGCCATCTCATTGCTGAGTTTCGGGTTAAATCACATACCAAACACAATAAAAATTACAAGGCCCATTTAACAAAAATTTGGGATAAATCTTCTGATTCAGAAGAGGACCAGGGTAAGTCTGAGTTACAATGTCTTGCTTTTGTTGGTAGTGTTTATGACTGCTGTGGTGAAAAATAAATTATTGGTCTTAATGATTCAGACGAAGAAGAATATGATGAGATTTTTTATTTAATTGAATGTGCTAAATCATTGTTAGCTACTCAACTATCTATGCATGACTTAACTGCTCCTTTAGATGCTAAACGTGTGACTCGCTATGATGATTCTGTTTCTGGTTTAGATGGAACTAATGGCACTTCACACACTAGCACTGAAGTAATTTAGGGTGATGATTTTGTAAGCTATGATGATTATACTGGAATGTATGTCAGAACACTAAGAAACAAGAAGGATTTATCTACTTCGGTAAAATCACTTTGTGAGACCTTAGAAATTCATTATGGGATTATAAAGCAAACTGAACAAGAGATAACTAATATCAAATCAAATTTTAAAAAAGAAAGAAGTGATTTTGGAAAAAAAATCTGATTTTGAAAAAAAAATCTGATTTTGAAAATGAAATCTTTGATCTTAATGTAAAGGTTACTATTTTCGAACAAAAATATAAGACCACATTGGTTGATCTTGAAAAATCTAAAGAAATGTGTGTCGATGCTTTTAAAAGGATAAGAGAAATAGACTCAGAAAAATTCAAAGAAGATTTTGATTTGGATAAACTTTTGGACTCTCAGAAATATGATTATAATACAAATGGAGTTGGTTATGAAGAAAAATTTCAAAACAATCCATGTATTAGACCTACTATATTTGTTAGGTATAGTACCCAAGACAAAATATGAGTAGTCCCATAGTTGATAAAGGAATTTTTTTTTTTGAATGAAAGTACTTCTAAAACTGGATTTGATATTAATTATCCTTCGGTAAAGTATGATGACTCCCCTAAGTACATTCCACCCCCTAAAAGGACAAATGTGACTACTAAACATGACTTAGGTGGCTATAAGTCTAGAAAGTCAGTTCCTTATGTTAAACAGATAGTTGTTAACTGCTATTGTAGTTTTTGTGATATTTTTAGTCACCAACACTGGGAACGCCTTAGTTATCGTAAGAAAGGTACTCATTTTAAAGGTGTTAACCAGATAGTGAAGAGATTTACAAATTTCCTAGACAGCGCACTAAAAATAATTGAAATCATTTCCTCAATAAGTCTAGACCTCAAACTATTAAGAAATGTTTTGTAAAAGAAATGTCCCATCCTAGATTCCAATAGGTGCAAAAACGTTTCAAAACATTGCCTATTTGGTCCAAAAACTCCCAAACGAAATGGGGTAGTTCATCATAATACTAGTGATTTTCAACTTTTGATATACTTTATGTGTCTTTAGATAATTCTCGTTTAGAAATAACTACCACGTATGACTGGATTAATTGTGATTGAAAACTAGAACTTGTTTAATTCTTCATCTTGATTACTAGATCTCCGAGGTTTTAGAATAAAGGTATATACTAATAACATTATATCTTAGAACCTATTTTAATGTAGGAGACTCTTATTTCCCAGATTTTAACTTGTTCCAATGTTTACTCTCAACCATTGTCTAATTTAGATAAAATAGGGGAGAGATGAGTACATATTTCAGTCTATGTTGTTGATATGTTAAATATTCCTATTGTCATGAACTTAAATTATGCCTCTTTCATTAATTCATATAGAGCACTTGATGCTAACTTGATTTTTGGAAGAACAGTAGTTTACTGTTTTGCAAGAATTCTATCTTATCGAGTTTTGAGTCTTTTTCTTTTCTAGGATTAGGTGGGTAGTTAGAAACATTTAAGTATAGGAGATTTTTGGATTTTTACCTTGGTATATTATTTGATGTACTCAAGGGTTTTGTAAAAATTAGTCCAATGAGGGAGATTGAAGGTACCTATATAGATCACTACTAGGTTTTTTTGTGTGCCTTGGCTATTTAGACCTTCATCTAGTCGGACTTGAATTGACAAAATATTTTATATAATTATGTTGAGTCTAGTTACCTATGCCAAGTTCCATACTGAAGTCTTCATCAACTCAGCATTCGACTCAGTTATCATTTGGAGAACAGGTTGTATCTCACACCCTATTGGCTCATATGGTTTAATTAGGTCACATGGGATGCACTACACCACACGGCACTGCATTGCATCATTTCTTATGAGTTGTGTTCATTTGTTTAAAAAGGAAATAATTTTTAAATCAAGTGAATCAAATAAATTCATAAATTAAATTGGTAGTTGAAATTAATTTAAATTACAAAGATTAGTGGTAAAATTGTAGCAGTAGTATTCTTATGTGTAAAAACATTAGTAATAGTATTCTGAATTTTTCTCATTATTTTTGGAGTTTTTCTTGATTTATTTTGAATTAAAATGTGTTGAAAAAAATTTAAAATTTTGATTTAAACAATTGTGTTAGACCTGATTTAGTTTGTAAATGCCATATAGTGTATTGTTAAATAACTTGCAACGTTAGAATTCGTTTGGGGAAGATTTGTGTGGCCATTTCTTTAAAATCGTTTCCATGTATTATCCCATCTATAGCTGATCACTTTACTACTCTTTGTCGGTCGATTCGACCAAATCATGATGTCCCATAAAAATGATGTTACCTCAATGTCGTTGTAACACCCCGTAATTTTATTGCTTTTATAATTGGGAATTATTGGGATTAATTAAATTATATTTAGAAATTAATCCGGTAAAATAAATGTTAATTAGGGAGCAGAGGGTTAATTTTTTATTCATATTGAATATTACTTAGTGAATGAGTAATAATAATGATAAGAAAATATTATAATTGTCGTGAGTGAAAAATACGGTAGTTACGATAAATTTAGTCGAGATACGCGTGTCTGTCGTGTCAGGACTTAATTTGAAAAATAAAAAATAATTTCACATTTGATATTCTATATGGTCATTTTGATTGCACCAGTGTGTCCGGAAGGATCGAGATTGTCAAAAAAGTCTACCCGGGGGTTTAGATTGGGTCTCGGGGCAATTTTAGGCCAAAAGGGTGTTGGTCTTTTGAAATTTAGGAGAAAATAAACCCATGTAAATTAGAAGATCGTATCTAATGAAACGTAAAGGAAAATAGGGTTATCAACCACAAAACCAAAGGGAGGGTCATAAGAGGGAGAAAGAGAGCCATTCCTAGGGTTCCAAGGCTAATAACCACCTTCATGCACCACCACCACCACCACCAGATTCTAGATTGGGGATAGGAGAACACAAAACCACCATCAATTCTGTGAGAATCATACCTACGTACAGAGTCAAGTGTTTAATCTTGCTAAACTATGATTTGATATATCATCCATGTTAGAATAGTGTGATAATATTGTGAAATTCATGACATTTGGCTTTAAAATTTTGAGATATAAATCTTGTTGTTGGGTAGGATTGGTGTTATACTTGATTCCTTACTTATGTAAGCTGAATTTGATGAAAAATAACAAGAAATTGAGAAGAAATGTGAAATTATGTTGAGGTTCTTGAACATGAATAATAAACTAGATTTTTTTATAAATGTATCTTCATTATATTTGATTTGGAGTTATAATGTAGAGATTTTTTTTGTTTTATACGTTAAAAATCATTGATACATGATACTCTACTATTAGAAACCTTTGGTTGGGAGTTTGGGATATTGTAATGTTGATTTGTAGGTTAAACAATGGTAGTTTCCTATAACAGTATAAGGAAGAAGATGACAACTACGACGGTGAATCGATTCGGCGTCTTGGCTAAATCGATTCAGAAAGACAATCGATTTGGACCAAGTCCGAATAGATTCGGTTTCCCTGAATTTCATAGTTTTTTCTCTTTTTACATAGAACTCGTGGAAAATGTTTGGGTTAACCCTTGAATTTAATGTAAGATTCTATTAGGAGATATTCTAATTACCAGTAGGCTAATTTGGGTTTGAGGTGGATATCATAAGAAGGGTTTAAGACTAATAATTATTTTAGATTAACGGATAATAAAAACTTATTCGGATATATATTTCTTATTATGGAAAATTAGGGGAATGTAGGACCATGATCAGTAGGCCTTGAGTGGGATTGCCTACTGAACTTACTTAAGGGGCACTTGGAAACCATTTGAGTATTGATAAACACTTGGAAATTTACCATGAGAAGTATTACGTTATGTAAAATATTTGAGAGATACTATAATATGGGTGGTGTGTATACCTATTATTTGATTTGTATGTGTAATCATACCTAGGCTACTTGTTGTCAGGAAAGTTTTCGCGTCATGGGCAATCTTATTCTGATGAGCCCATTTGGGGGGATATTGACGTGTACCTCAGGACATAGACCTTAGGGGTTGAGCACCACTTGTGGGAATGAGGTTGTGACCGATCATTTGGGAGCGTTAAGTATAGTGTATCTCAAAGGCCTAAAGCTATGTTCGCCTCCAATATTGTGTGATTTGATTTACGGTTCAAGGGATTTCTAATGAGTACAAAAGACTTGGGAAAATGTAGTAACGTATTATATGGACAATATAGGTGGGCACTATAATTGATTAGATGCGAAGAAATTTAAGTCAGACTAGTTAGGCAAGTAGCATAACTAGGTGCATTAGAATAGTACGTTAGGCATGCACATTAGCTGAGGGGTGAGGCTCTCAAGTGAGGGCATGTGGTACTAACATGTATTTAATATCTTTTTTTTTTTTGTATTTTAAACATTTGCTAAACTTTTTCAAACTGTTTTACTTGGACTCTAACCCGTTTCAAATCCTTTTTCTAAAAACCATTTTAGGTGCCGAGCCACAGGGACGCCATGCATAGTAATTCCCCCATTTGACGTGTTACAGCTTTTTTGGAAGTTGAAGGATCATTCTATTAGACCCCTCCATATCCATTTCAGTTCTGATGCATCCTTAGTTATCTCAGTCGGGCATGTCGCCCATTCTTATTTGGATAGTTTTTCAGAGACTTTGTATTCCTGTTTATTTCCATATTGATTTAGACATTACTCATGGATGAATGTATTTAGATTTTCTCTGGAGTGTTATCCCAAATCCAATTATTTACTTATGGCTTCATCTTATTACTCATTGTTATGTGCATGAAAATGGTGAATGATATATTTATTCTGATTTATTTATTGCATACTGATAATCAAGATTAAAATTTTGACACCGGGCTATTAGGGTATTATTAATTAATTTAAAATTCGACAGTAATGCTAAGAATAACAGCATTAATGATTTCTGTTTAATTTAATAATGGACTGATCATCGAGGATTAGAATTGGCGAGGTGTCACAAAAGGTCTCAGAGCCAGGTGCTAGTGTCTTTAGGATCTGTGCAACTCAATATAATTTTCAGTGTAGCATTCTTTGATATAGAACCCTATTATTAGGACTGTTGTACTCTCTATTATACATTTATGTCTTCAGCTATTTTAATATATATTGAATTGTGAACTGATGGAAATTTCTTTCTCGTTTCAGATGCCTCCTCGACGTGCACCATGAGCCACACTAGAGGCATAGTCCGAGCCTCAGCCAGCTCTGGCCCAGGGTACCATGAATGCTGCAGATGTTTCTGTTGTAGTTTCATAGGCTATTAATGCATCATTGTCTATAGTTGCACAGCAGTCACCACGCCATGAATAGGTTGTGGCACAACTCATATGCATGCATTCCCTTATGCTTGGGAGCGAGTTAGATATGTCTTTCATAAGGCACACCCTCCCGAGTTCCAGTGGAGTTCAGATGTAGTGGTTTCTAGCCAATGGAAGAAAGACATCTAGAGGCATTTGAGGATGTACGAGTGCAAGGATGTTCAGAGGCAGATTCTATCTACATTTAAGCTAGTTAAGGTAGCATTGAAGTGGTGGGAGTCTGTTACCAATGCGGAGAAGAGAGAAAGTATGCCGACATAGGAGTTCTGGGAGAGATTTGACCGTAAATACTTCTTATCCTCCATCCAGACAGAGATGAGGAAAAAATTGTTAGAGCTCACCCAGGAGGGGAAGACAGTGGCTGAGTATGAGGAAAAATTCACAAGG
This sequence comes from Sambucus nigra, assembly GCA_949130495.1. Classification (NCBI taxonomy): domain Eukaryota; kingdom Viridiplantae; phylum Streptophyta; class Magnoliopsida; order Dipsacales; family Adoxaceae; genus Sambucus; species Sambucus nigra. The sequence goes on along the minus strand of OX422221.1, from coordinate 272,219,968 downwards.
TTATCTAGCTTAATTCTAGGAGAGGTTATTAAAGAGGAAAAGAGGATACAATTATTCATGGATGGTCTTACTTGGAGGATCCGATATCATCTGTTACGTAATCCTACTATGAAGAAATACACAGAGGTGTAAAATGCAACTGTGTTACATTGCCAGGATCACCACTTCACTGTTAAGGGAATAAAATGAGCAGGAGAGTCTGGCCAATAAGGAAGGACTGGGGGTAGTAGTGCCTGTAAGTCACGTCGACTCAAAGACAGAGTGAAGAGGGTCCCCACTAGGGGGATGCGACTAAGTGGTTTCATTCAGGGGATTATTGATAGGGACAAGGTGGATTCAGGTAGGGCCACGAAGGTCATCAGGGCCACCAGGGTTAGCCGGGCTAGAACCTATTTCATTATAGCCATAAGGGTCAGGGTAGGGGTGGCAATGGACATCAGGATTGAGGCTAGTAGCTACAAAGGGGAGGCAATTTTACAAGCAGGTGTTTCTTGTGTGGTAAGATTGGCCACAAAAGATAGGATTTCCCTGATAAGGGCTAGGCTCAGCAGTAGCAAGGAGCTCTCAATGACCCTCAAAGACCTATTTTACTCGCCTCCCTCCAAGCACCAGCACCCATACCAGCCTTACTTGCAGCACCAACCATTCCAGAACCCCACCATAGAAGGGGAAGTTATAGTATGGGTGCGTGTATCACCTCCACTAGGGTGTAGCTCCAGAGGCTCCACTCATTGTTAAGGGTATATTTCTTATCCATGGTACTTTGGGGCACATTTTATTTGACACTGGGGATTCACACTCGTTCATAGCCACTAGATTTGCATGGGCCACAGGATTATTAGATACGGCAGACAGTACAGTTACATGTGTAGATTCATCATTGAGTAATGGAAAGTTGATATTATTTATCTTTGAGGATGTGAGTATAGATATTGGGTAATGGGAGGTTCATCCACTCATTCATACTACATAGAGGAGGATACCTCATAGGGGGTGGTGATGTCCCTTGATTCGATCCCAATCGTATGTGACTTTGTCGATGTACTTCAGGAGATATAGGGATTGCCCCTAGTAGAGAGATTGAGTTCGTCATTGACTTGGCGCTGGGCACTCAGCTAATAGCTCGTGCACTGTATCGTATGGATCATATGGAGCTGAGAAAGCTATGAGATCAGATTGAGAAACAGTTGGGGTAGGGTTTTATACGTCGCAGTACGTCTCCTTGGGGTACCCCAGTATTGTTTGTGAAGAAAAGAGATGGGTCTTTACACTTGTGTGTTGATTACCGAGAGTTGAATAAAGTCACGATACAGAATAAGTATTCGTTTCCTCGAATCGATGACTTATTCGATCAGTTGAGAGGAACCCCCTACTTCTCTAAGGTAGATTTTAGATCTGGGTATCATAAGTTGTGCATTCGGAAGAAGGACGTGTCTAAGATTGCCTTCTTGGCGAGATATGGGTCCTACGAGTTTTGAGTCATACTATTTAGGCTAACCAATGCGCCAACCGTATTTATTGACTTGATGAATAGGGTGTTCAGAGAGTTCTTGGATCAGTTTGTTATCTTCTTCATTGATGACATTCTAATTTATTCCCGTATCGAGGAGTTGCATCATGAGCATTTGTGTCGGGTCTTACAGACACTGCGTGAGCATCAGTTGTATGCAAAGTTTGAGAAAGGTGCGTGAGGTACAATTTTTTGGGAATAACATTTTTGAGTTGGAGATATCGGTAGACTCGAATAAAGTGTCAGCGGTTTGGGAGTGGGGAAGACCCATGACATCGACAGAGGTGCGCAGTTTCTTGGGATTAGTGGGGTATTCCATACGATTCGTTAGGGGATTCTCGAAGATTGCGGGTCCATTGATTATTTTGACTCGCAAAGGTGTACCGTTTGTTTGGGATGCTGCTTGTCAGTTTCATTTTGATGAGCTGAAGGACAAGTTGACTTCAACACCCATTCTCTCACTTCCCAGGGTAGGAGTAGAGTATCTTGTTTTTACTAACGCATCCCTACAGGGACTTGGGGTGAGCTATAATAGGAGGATCAGGCTATAGTGTATGTTTCCTCCAAGCTTAAGCCTCATGAGAGGAATGACCCCACTCACAACTTGGAGTTACAGGCAATCATGTTTATGTTGCGGATTTGGAGACACTATTTAGAGGGAGAGAGATTTTGCCCATTCACAGATCATAAGTCACTTCAATACTTGTTCACTCAGAGAGAGATGAATATGCGTCAGCGCAGGTAGCTTAAATTTGTGAAAGATTATCAGTTTGACATCCAGTATGACTCGAGAAAGGCTAACGTGGTATTAGACGCGTTGAGCTGCAGGTCAGTAGGGGATGTAGTTGAATTTTGGAAGTCAAAATAGAAGGAGTTGGGACATCAGGATTCAATTTCCCGATCATTTATTTCAGTCATGAGTATTGAGAAACACTCGGGAATTTACCGTGAGAAGTATTACGTTATGTAGAATATTCGAGAGATACTATACTATGTATGGGGCATATGATATTGGTTATGTGCATACCTATAATGACATTATATATATATATATATATATATATATACACTAGAGGAATGCCCGTGCCTGAAGGCACGAAGAAAACTTCAAAAAAACGTAATCGTAAAACGAAAAAAAATTCCAAAGTACATAATTGCAAAATGATAAAAGATTCATTCGCCGAGAAAACAAAGTGTAGTTTTTAATAAATGGCCATAATTTCCTTTATTTATAGGCCTATCCACCAGGTTTAACAAATAACAAATAGTCCAACAACATTCAAATATTCTAAATTCATCAAATATATTCACATATAACATGAAATATAAAATATTCATCAACCGAATTCACATTGTGCTTCAAAAAAATATAGTGTCAATTAAACAAAATGGACATGATCTCCTTATTTATGGGACTATACACCCTGCGTAACGGATAACAACCAATCCAAAAAAATTCAGAAAGTCGAAATTCATCTAACAAATATTTTTTACAAAACAAACTTCCTAAAAAATTTGTACTAAACTAATAATCATTTTCACGGGGATAAAAGTTGTACTAAACTTCTAATCTACAATACTCCTACTTGAAAAACTCAACTGCAGATATCAATAACTAATTTTATTGCATGACAATCCCATTAAAGTAATGATGATTTCACATTAGGAACCTGCAACAAAATTATTAAAAACTATTAGTTTCATCCTGCGATAGTTGTACAAACTTTTGGCAAGTGAAATATTATAACATATATGACTCCAACAAAAATCATATTCATAGCTAAGTATATAGAATAAAACAGGAGATGTGATAATAAAATGCAACACTATTTGAGTTACTTCTTAAATTACCCGAGATATGGGAAGCTCAAAAGAGACGGGCGAGAGAGACTGTACCAACACATAGTATTCCATAGAACCTGAAGTCACACATAAAAACAAATTATAGTGTAATCTACTATGCACCAGGAAAAACAAAAATGAACACAAAAAAAAAATCAAACCCCCTAAAAACGAAGTTCAAGCCCCAATGTGGACATCGTGGGGGCCGAGTTCTAAAATAGTAGCCCTAACTGCAAATTCTCAAACAACAGACCTAATTCGCATATAATAGAGCGAAATAGAGCTAATTTAATTAATTAAATGGCCAATGAGAAAATTAACATAATATAGAGTAAAACATGTCTTATTTAATCTCAATCATCGGAATAAACAAAGGTAATTTAATATATAATATGACAAACATATACTAACTTATGCTCTTTATGCTCACTCATTTATTCTCTTACTCTACCCCATGACCCCTCACCCCAACGATCAAATTAGAATAACTTATACTAACTTCTATATAATAAAACATTAATGTTGTGTGCCAAGTTACCTCATTCTGCAAAAGAATATCAAATTAAAGGTCAATCTGTAAAACAGAACAGAAAAAATGGATTAGATCTTAAAACAGGAATCACTTTAAAAATAAAAAACAACATTTTTTTAGAAATAACAAACCTTCCTCCATAGATGTGCATGCAAGCATTGCCTATGGAATGTATATGGACAAACCTGTGCATCATGTATGATGGAATGTAGATGGACAGTTATCGCAACATATCAGCTCACCAAATTCCATCAGGAGTGATTTTCTTGGGAATTCTTCAGAAAGTGTGATTTATCTGCAATCAGTACCTAAATAAACATTTTATCATTGATAGGAACTTAAGTAGCAATAGAAGACCCAAAAATTCAGAGTAAAACGAACTCTTTAACTATATAGATACCTGATCTTGAAATAATGGGATTATGAGCATGCATTTGTTAGTAACATATGCAATATGCATAGAGAAATGCAATTCCTCAAAGTTATTCTCAATCCCTTATTTGAAAGGTTCATCCAGTGCATATATGCATAGAACAATGCAATGCTCATTCAATCCAAATTAAATAAATTAATAACTTAAAAGGTTGATCCAGTTTAAAGTATTTACTAACCTAAAATTAACAACCCAACGACACCTCTATTAACTTGATCGCACTATCGATCACCTTCAAAGTACCTATGGAAGGATCAAGGGTTGAGTTCTTACATGTTAGTCACTTCATATCTGAAACCTATGTAAAGATATTAAACTCAAATGGCATACCACTAAACATACATGAATACAACTCTAAAAAAAAGATAAGAAAACTAACTTTACCGAGTATCTAGCATTCCAAAAACTACAACCAATCCAAACCACAAAGGAATGTACTATAAACACCAATAATATAAAACAAAATGTTCTAACAATATAAGTGTTCGAGAGTTTTCTGACTTATCATTAACACAGTGGTCGGAGCGAAAATAATAGAAAAGTAGTGGTCAATTAATGAAGATGGGAAATTAAGTCGTAAATTGTAAAAAAGTTCAAAAGTTAACCTACCATAGTGGTTGGAGGGGAAACAATCTAGTCAGTTACTAAAGATTTGAAATTCAATTTTAAATACAAATTTGATTATGTTAAAAGTAGCAGACCTTATTTAGTTTTGGCTATAAGACATGGTATTAGGATATGTAAATAGAGAAATTACTTCTAAGTATACATTGAATCAGATTCTTTCGTTTTGGGGGAGATTATCAATAAAAAAAGAGTCTTCAAAATACGATGGAAAACTAAGCAGTTAGTATAATAGATTCAACAATTTAATGAAGGTCCAAGCTTATTTAGTGCTTTAGAGAGGCTAATTCGGTGTAGACTTTTTGGCAAATAATGTAGTTAGTTGATTTTAACAGTGGTTTTGGTACACTTTTTAGCTTCACAATAGAGGATAACCCCCAAAATTGTTAGTGAGTAACCGAGCATCCTAGTAACCGATACCGGGCTTCTAAATATTAATATTGATACCCCCACAGCTGTAATTTGTATGTCGTACGCCGTTACACCGTTGAAGAAACTCAAGATTGCATCTACGTCAACGGATCCGAATATCAAAGCATCTTCAATATCATAACCTCTGCGAGAATGAACTTGGTAAGGTTTTGTTTTTAAGTTCCTTAAAGATCATACTTAGCATTGAGAAATTTTCATAAAATGTTTTTTTATAAAAATAAGAAGTAAGTTTTTTCAAGCAAAATGAGGCTTTCAAAAGTTTTTTATTTTTCTGGGAAGCCGGACCGGTCCGTCCCTCAACAGGACCGATCCGCCACCAGATCGGTCCGCCTATCTACCGGACTGATCCGCTTTACACCAGTGAACCACGGACTGATTGCGAACCGAAGAAGGCTGTTTTAAAAAAGAACCGATCCGAGGTCGGACCGATTCACGTCCAAGCCGGACCGGTCCGCCTGGGAGAAAAATCGTTCAGTTCCGTGTGTTTTTTATCCACCAGCTCATATATCCTATATATAACTATTTCGATGCTGTATTTTTTTAAGTCTTTGAGAAAACGTTTCTAAGAGATAAAACACAACAAGACTTCATTTTTTATGTGCCAAACATCTTTTTGATTCACACACAAAAATCCCAATTACTTTTGTGAATCTTTTGGAACCCTAGAACACAAACTTTGCTATTGTTCAACCTTTGTGGGGAGATCTTTGCAATCGAGGGCTGAGTGTCATTACTGAGGGAGTCTCTACAAAGTGTTATGGTTGCGTGTCATTGAGGAGTGATGCAGTTCTTCCTTTGTTGTTTGGGTTGCGAGTCCTTGGAGGGTGTTGCGTGTATTCTCTTGCTGAGTTCAAGACTGCGTGTCTTTGTGGGTTGGCTGCGCGTTGATCCATTGCAGATTTCTCTATGTAATTTTAAGTTGCGATTTATATATTCATAGTGAAATAAAGGTTTTACCCGAAAGGGATTTTTTCCTGAAATCTGTGTCTCAGCATATTTTTGTGTCACATGCTTTAATTATCTATGGGTTGACACACGCACCTTAGATGCATGTTTAGGGACTCTAATTAAATAAGGGGTACTTGGAAACTTGCAAATTTAATTTAATCAATTATCACACTGTCGCACTCTTCAACAGCCACAACCCCTTTTTCATTTCCCATGACCTGTAAGTGGCAAAGACAGTTTATTATCACAGTAGAAACCACCTCAATATATATATATATATATATATATATATATATATATATATATATACACTAATAATTGCAAGGAATCTCAAAAATGAAAAATGGAAAAACAACTTTTATTAAAAACATGAATAGTTGCGTCCCATTACAACTTTTTCAGGGTTGCTTGTTTGTCCACCCGTTTAATTTGCGTAACCATATAATAGTTAAATAGAAATTAAAACAACATCAAACTCTGCATAAAAAGTTGTTCTATATCATAATTTCTCGCAAAAAAAACCTTCACAATATGAGATGTAAAAAATTCCCACATGCTACATGGACTGAATTTTATTTTTATAGGCCAATCAGTAATTGATTGCAGTTCATGAGAGTGCGGAGGCTGCAAATTAAATGGAATAATCTTGGGACCTTTCACTGGCTTGCAAGCAGCCCCCAAATAACTGCTTATCAACATATCTTACGCTGAATTATTAACATGACCCCTAGAAATGACATCAGTTGCTTTGATAAGCCACAACACACTCCTATTTAAAGAGTTAAAAGAGAACTAATTGTCATCAAATTACTTCTTATTCCTTTGGTCTCATATACTCAAGAGCTTGTGAACAATTGCACCAATCCAAAACCTGTTGTATATCTGAGGACTGATATGCAGTGTGATAGCATAATCCATCAATGTTGTATTCTATCCCCCTGGGATCACCTTTTGTGTATCAAACTTGAGAAGAAGTCTCTCGATAAATAAGTTGGTTTGATCCAAAAAGCTTGTCATCAAACACTACAACAACAATCTGTTTCAAATAGGGTCAGTAGTGGAAATTCATTATAATTAAAATCTAATAAACTAAAAAATAAGAAAAATTCAAGATTACCTCAATAAGAGAATATCCGGCTCTATAGCTTATAAGTGTCCGGATTTTCCAAAGAATAAAATCAAGTTAGCATCACCTGTTAGAAACCCACAAAATGTAGAAAATTAGTTTTGAACCCATTGATAGAAACCATAAAAGAAGATAATTAAATTCCTAATCTCACACTTAAATTACGTACCCAATTTTAAACTAAGGTGCCAAGAAAAACAATTTTTTTCTTCCTAATGAATGCAATCATTGTCCTGAAAAGTTTCTTTATTCATCAAGTTGTTCACATATGGAGTATAGTGACTTGTGGCACCTGAATCCAGATGTCAATTAGTGTCTTTATTAATTTTTAGTGTCACTAGCAATTTTTGGTGAAGCAAACATATCATCCATTTGTGCACACCTGTTTGGGGCAGAAACTGAGTTACCATTGTACCCAACAGCTGGTCATGGTCCATTGAAAAAGAAAATAAAAAGATGAAAGCATCTAAAAGTTACATGTCCAAATTTTCAACACAATTGGCATTGGGGCTTATTGAAATTCCACTAAGACATGCCATCACGACCGCCATGAACACACATTAAAACCACGACATCCATTAGAAACTCTTTAGAATTCAGGTTTCCATTAAAACTTCAAATTTTTGATGCCAAAGAGTGGAGTATGAAAGTTTCCTTGACCGCCTTGGAAATTATTATAAAACTTCAGTCGCAGTGGTTGATATTGTGTTGAAAGATTGACAACACCAGAATTGCTTGAATATAACTCCTTGAGATTCTTTTCAAGGTGACTTTCTTATGCAAGTAAAGAGATTCAATTTCAGCAACCGATTATTCATTAGATCTAGAAGTGATAGAGATAGATGATAAATGTATCATATGTAGAAGGAAGTCCCTCAACGGTTGCATCAATGTGATATTTTTTTCATGAGAACATGGCCTAAAGAATCCAATTGATCAACAAAAGACTTGGTCTTGAGTATTCCATACGTGAGCAGAAGTTTCACAGCCAACCATTCTTGTGAGCATTCACCGCGTCATTGATGATAATAATGATGAAAACATGAGTTGATACTATTAATCCTACTTAATAAATTATTGATTGTTATTACCCCGAGTCTCATCAGATACAAAAAGATACTTCAATGGTGATTCACATCAATAGCAATTAATTACTGCGATTTATGGCCACGAATGGAAGCACTTACCTATTGGCGTCACAACAGATAATTGATCTCATTATGTTTTGCAAAAAGAGAGTGTGAAAAGAGAAGTAGAGGAAGTCAAGTGTTTGAATTGGTGCCAAGAAAAACATAAAACTAACATTTAAAAATCTATTACAATGGTCAAAATGTGAAGGGTAAAATGAGGCATATTTCATTAAACTCCAGCCATAGCTTCTTTAATTGTATACCTTCAAGACTATAGCATCTTTCTTTATTCATGTTCCTTCAAGCCTATAGATTCTTCTGGAAATCAACCAGCATATAATTATAGGAAATGTTTGTCGAAATGTGAGTACTAATATGTAGTCTTCAGCGTTATAATCTGCTCAGTTACCATTAACAAACTTCCCAACAATATTATATATATGCGTACGACGAGTTAATATAACAATACTGTTAATTTTATTTTATTTGTGTTCATTGACTAATATGAAAAGTGATTAAAGTTTTAATACATTCAACACAAATATTCAAACTAATTTGAAAAGTGATGTTAAGTAGTCACAGTAAAATTAATGATCAAAAGTAAGTGAAAACTAAGATTACAATAATAGAAGTTCAGGGCAACAGAATACTTGGACATTGAACATGTGTAAGAACAAGAAAAAAAGTTCAACCCACTCTTGCAAGATGTCGTGAATATAATTAGAATATTTGCCTTCCAAAAATTACATAAATATAATTTGAATATTTGTCATTAATATAATTAGAATATTTGCCTTCCAACTGAATACTTGGAGCTCGACATCACATAAAAATTAGAATATGAAATTCTGAATATTTACCTTCCAAAAATTACAAATCTTAAATTAAGGAAGCCCTGGAAACAGGAATAGAACTAATATACCGAACTAAAAATTAGTGAATAGATTGAGAGAAAATGAAATAAAAATTCTCTCAATCGACACAATAGTGCTTCCGACAAAGATAAAGTATCCACTAAATGTGTAAGATAATCTTTCTTAGACACTCAGTAATCAGGTATAAGAAAAACACAGGTTTGAGGAGCAACTTGCACTATATTCCATCAAAATCAATATTCCCTTAAGAACGGGATGAGCACATTACATTAGCAGGGCTCACTTATCATTGAAAATTTGGGAAAGGGATGAGCACATTATCAAAAGCAACAACTTCCCTACTTTCAATACCGATCGTTGTCATTTCATACTAATTACATTATCCGGACTGAATTGCCATTGAAAAAATAGGAAAGGGATGAGCACATTATACATGGGAAATTAAAAGAATACAATAGAAATAAGAGAAGGGACTGAGCTCACCTTGACATTTTTTCAAGCACTTGGCATTCAATAAAGAAAAATGTCAAAATTTCAAGATCTTTAAATGATGCTTCTAAAGGCATCAACATAAATGATAGTTTACAAATAGTATACATGAAAACTGACTTAAAAGACTAAATTAATTCATATGAACTTATACACAGAAACCAAATGTAGTTCTCCCAAGGTCCATGTGAGAACCCCTCATACATCATTAATAAACTTAATCCCTAAAATCAAGGAGGTTGGCCATCAAGAATAAATTAATTAACTGACATATACTTATAAAATCACATTGTTAAAAGAAATACTGATAAGAGAAGTCAGAAAAAAATGTAAAAGTATAGCATCCATTGAGTCAAAAAGGCATATAAAACATTCATTGAGTAAAAAATGCATATAACTTGTTGAGATAATACAACTTAGTAAATACATATAGCATATAAAACAATCATTAATATGAATTTCATATCAATATCAAACACATACAACATATAAAACATCCATTAAGATAATAGAGCTTAGCAAATACAGATAAAAACTTCAATAAAATTCACAAAAAGCTTACAATTACAGCTTCAATACAAAACAAATTTGAAAACTTCAATGTAGTTCATTCCAAGTAAACATCAATGTGTGTGATTGACATATATGGTGAACTAGAAATGGTAAATGGTAATGATTTCAGACCCCAAAAAGATAATATACCATTCAATATCTTGCTACTAATTTCTAGTTGAACCATTGTCAAATAAACTTTTTCCCCAATTTTGGAACTGTCAAAACCTAAAACATGCATTTTAGCACCTATAAATATTACCTAAAATGCACAAAAAAGTGAAAAAAAATAAAATCTATAAATTGACACATAATAAAGAGAATAAAAGGAGTATACATGTTTAGGCTATTCCAAGTATAATCAGTAACCTGCAAAAGAAAAAATAAACAACAAAACACAAAAAAATGATTAGATCCCAACACATAAGCATACATGTAAACATAAACATACATGTAAACAAATATAAAACAAAATGAATAAAATCAAAACAAATCTTAACCAAAATCAAAATGAACAAAGTTCTAAAATAAACCCTAAATAAAGTGTATGTGGGTATGTATCTAAACAAAGAGAAATGGCAAGAGTCTAACAAAGGGAAATCGCATGTATGTGAAAATAGGGTTCCTTAGATGAGAGAAAGAGTCGAGAGATGGAGGGCGACGGGTGAGTGTGTACATGTAAGAGTGTGAGATATCCATTTGAAACCTTCGAACCCTAGATTTACCCCAAGATCCATTTGAGAGAGAGAGCAAAGAAATTTACCTTCTGATTGCTAAAGAACAAATGGAGAGAGAGGGGGGGTTATACGATTGATAGAGAGAGAGAGAGTAGTGTACTCCGCTAGCGTGTAAAAGCTTCAAATGTGTTAATTTCCTATTTTTTCCATGTATTTGAATTTTGGGTAAAAGGAGGAAAGGAAATGAAGGGTATTAAAAGAGGGGGAAACAAAATATTTAAGGGACAAAAACGGTAATATGGGTATTTTAATCTCAACCATTGGATTGTTGCCTTAGTGGCCAAATCCTAGCCCCTAATTAAGTTATCAACTTATTGAATAGTAACAAACTTCTACTCCTTATTTTATATATATATGTATGTATGTATGTATGTATGTATGTGTGTGTGTGTGTGTGTGTGTGTGTGTGTGTATACCTATTATTTGATTTGTATGTGTAATCATACCTAGGCTACTTATTGTCACGAAAGTTTTCACGTCGTGGACAGTCTTATTCTGATGAGCCCATTTGGGGGGATATTGACATATACCTCAGGTAATAGACCTTAGTGGTTCAGCACCACTTGTGTGAATAAGGGTGTGACCAATCACTTGGGTTTATTAAGTATTAGTGTATCCCAAAGGCCTAAAGCTATGTTCACCTCCAATATTATGTGATTTGATTTACGGTTCAAGGGTGATTATTCAAGACGATGTTCTTAATTAGTATGTGATGTACCGAGACTTGATAGAAGAGTATGACCACATCACAGGTCTCCACCTAGGGGTGTCATATACATATATTTGATAAGAGTGATGTATACATGTACGCGTGATTGATTCTGCTACAAGTATGTTAGCAAATAAGATAGATTGTGATATCTAAATTATTCAAGTCTATCAAAACTAAATCAGTAATTAATAGATAGTCATATCTAAATTAATCAAAGTATATGAGAACAAAATCATTTAGTACAGATTTCTAATGAGTATAAAGAATTGGGAAAATGTAGTTACGTAGTATATGGACAATACATATGGGCACTATAATTGATTAGATGAGAAGAAATTTAAGTCTGATTAGTTAACTAGGTAGCATAACTAGGTGGGTTAGAACAGTACGTTAGGCATGCACATTAGTTGAGGGGTGAGGCTCTCAAGTGAGGTCATGTGGTACTAACATGTATTTAATATCCTATCTTGTTGCATTTTAAACACATGCTAAAGTTTTTCTAACTGTTTTACTTGGACTCTGACCCGTTTCAAATCCTTTTTGTAAAAACCATTTTAGGTGCCCAACCACAGGGACGCCAGGCATAGTAGTTCCCCCATTTGACGTGTTACACCTGTTGTGGAAGTTGAAGGACCTTGCTATTAGACGCCTTTAATTCCATATCAGTTCTAATGCATCCTTAGTTATATCAGTCGGGCATGTCGCCCTTTCTTATTTGGATAGTATTTTCAGAGACTTTGTATTCCCGTTTATTTCTGTATTGATTTAGACTTTACTCATGGATGACTGTATTTAGATTTTCTCTGGAGTATTATTCCAAATCCAGTTATTTACTTATGGATTTATCTTATTACTCATTGCTATATCCATGGAAATGGTGAATGATATATTTATTCCGATTTATTTATTGCATGCTTATAATCAAGATTAATATTTTGACACCGAGCTATTAGGGTATTAGTAATTAATTTGAAATTCGACAGTGATGCTATGAATAACACCATTAATGACTCGTGGTTAATTCAATAATGGACTGATCACCGAGGATTAGAATAGGAGGGGTTTCACAGATGGTGTCAGAGCCAGGTTCTAGTGTCCTTAGGATTTTTGCGGCTTACTACAATATTCAGTGTAGCGTTGTTTGATATGCAGGCCTATTATTAGGACTATTGTATTCTCTATTATGCATTTACGTCTTTAACTATTTTCATACATATTGAATTATTGACTTATGAAAATTTATTTATCATTTTAGACGCCTCCTCGATGTGCACCACGATCCACCTTAGAGGCATAGCCCGAGCCTCAGCCAGCTCCGGCCCAGGGTACCATGAATGTTGTAGAGGTTTTCGCTATAGTTGCATTGGCTGTTAATGCAACATTGGCTACAGTTGCACAACAGTCACCACTCTTCGTATAGGTTGTGGCACAAAATCAGATGCATGCATTCCTTTATGCTTGGGAGAGAGTTAGAGATGCTTTTCATAAGTCACACCCTCCTGAGTTCCAGAGGAGTTCAGATGTAGTGGTTGCTAGCCAATGGTAGAAAGACATCCAGAGCCATTTGAAGATGTACGAGTGCAAGGACGTTCAGAGGAAGATTCTAGTGACATTTAAGCTAGTTGGGGCTACATTGAAGTGGTGGGAGTCTATTACTAATGCGGAGGAGAGAGCGAGTATGTCGATATAGAAGTTGTGGGAGAGATTTGATCGCAAATACTTCCCATCCACCATCCAGATAGAGTTGAGGCGAAAATGGTTAGAGCTCACCCAGGAGGGGAAACAGTGGCTGAGTATGAGGAAAAATTCACGAGGTTAGCTAACTTCATTATAGAAGAGGTGCCTATAAAGGGAAAAAGGATAAAATTATTCACGAATGGTCTTACTTGGAGGATCCGATAACATATGTTGGGTAATCCTACTTTGAAGACATACACCGAGGTGTAGAATGCTGCTCGGTGACATTGCCAAGATCACCACTTTCATGTTAAGGAGAGAAAATGAGAAGGAAAGTACGACCAACAAGGAAGGAATGGGGGCAACTGTGCCGGTGAGGCACATCGACTCAGAGTCAGAGTGAGCATGGTCCCCACTAGGGGGATGCTGCTAAAAGGTTTTATTCAGGGGATTATTGACAGTAACAGGGTGGATTCAGGCAGGGCCACCACGGTTAGTCGGGACAGCACTGATCAGGGCCAGGGTAGGGGTGGTAATGGACAACAGGGTCGAGGCCAGCAAGGCCAAAGGGGAGGTAATTTTACGAGAAAGTGTTACAATTATTGTAAGACTGTCCATAAGATTTTGGATTGCCCTAATAAGGGCAAGGCTCAGTAGTAGCAGGGAGATAGCTATGAGCCTCAGAGACCTATTTTCCTCGCCGCCCTCCTAGCACCAGCACCCATACCATCCTTACTTGTAGTACCAACCATTCCAGCAGCCCTTACCCTAGCAGGGGCGGTTATAGTATGGGTGCATGTATCACGCCCACTAGGCTGTAGCTCCGCAGGCTCCACCCATTATTGAGGGCATATTTCTTATCCGTGGTACTTTGGGGAACATTTTAACTGACACTGGGGCTTCACAATCATTCATAGCTACTAAATTTGCATGGACCACAGGATTGTTAGATACGATAGACAGTACAGTTACATGTGTAGATTCGTCATTGGGTAATTGGAAGTTAATATTCTTTATCTGTCGGGGAGTGAGTATAGATATTGGAAGATTAGTTTTGCCTGCTGATATGCTTATATTAGATATGTCAGAGTACAACGCCATCATAGGCATGTATTGGTTAGCTAAGTGTAGGGATATGATTGACTGTTATGGTAGGAGTATAGTGCTTGAAATCCTCGACTAGGATATGTTTTTAGTGGCGATGCCTCATCCTGAGGGAGGTTCGTCCACTTATTTGTACTACATAGAGGAGGAGACCTCTCAGGGGGTTGTGATTTCCCTCGATTAGATCCCAGTCGTATATAAGTTTATCGATGTGTTTCAGGAGATATCGAGATTGCCCATAGTAGAGATATTGAGTTCGTCATTGACTTGGCAGTGGGCACTCAGCCAATAGTTCGTGCACTATATCGTATGGATCCTATGGAGATAAGGGAGCTATGGGATCAAATTGATCAGCTATTAGGGCAGGTTTTATACGTCGTAGTACGTCGCCTTGGGGTACCCTAGCATTGTTTGTGAAGAAAGGAGATGGGTCTTTACACCTGTGTGTGGATTACTAGGAGTTTAATAAAGTCACGATATGGAATTAGTATCCGTTGTCTTTAATCGGTGACTTATTCGATCAGTTCAAAGGAGTTGCTTACTTTTTTAAGATAGATTTGAGATCTGTGTATCACCAGTTGTGCATTCAAAAGTAGGGCATGTCTAAGATTTCCTTCTTGATGAGATATGGGTCCTACGAGTTTTGAATTATGCCATTGGGGCTAACTAATGCGACAACCATATTGATGGACTTGATGAATAGGGTGTTCAGAGATTTCTTGGATCAGTTTGTTATCGTCTTCATTGATAACATTCTAATTTATTCTCGGACTGAGGAGGTGCGTGAAGAGCATTTAGGTCGGGTCTTACAGGCATTGCATGAGCATCAGTTGTATGCAAAGCTTGAGAAAGGCGGGTTCTGTATACGTGAAGTACAATTTTGTGCGCATATCATTTTTGAGTTGAGGATATCGATGGACTCGCATAAAGTGTTAGTGGTAAGGGAGTGGTGATAACCCATGACACCGACAGAGGTGCATAATTTCTTGGGGTTATTCGGATATTATAGAAGATTTATTAGGGGATTCTCGAAGATTTGGGTCCATTGACTAATTTGACTCGCAAAGGTGTACCGTTTATTTGGGATGATGCTTGTGAGTTGGATTTTGATGAGCTGAAGGACAAATTGACTTGAAAACCCATTCTCTCTCTTCCCACTCTTATTTTCACTAACGCATACCTATAGGGACTTGCGGTGTGCTACAAGAGGAGTATCAGGCTATAGTTTATAATTCCCTCAAGCTTACGCCTCATGAGAGGAATTAACCCACCCACAACTTAGAGTTATCGGTAGTCATGTTTCCATTGCAGATTTGGAGACACTATTTCTAGGGACAGAAATTTTTCCTATTCACATATCATAAGTCACTGCATTACTTGTTCACACGGAGAGAGATGAACATGCGTTAGTGCAGGTGGCTTGAATTTGTGAAAGATTATTAGTTTGACATCCAATATGACCCGAGAAAGGATAACGTGGTGGTAGATGCATTGAGCCATAGGCCAATAGGGGATGTAGTTGAAGTTTGGAAGGCAAAATGGAAGCATTTGGGACATCAGGATTCAGTTCCCCAATCATTTATGTCAGCCATGACCGTCACCCCCCCAGATTATCACGAGGGTGGAACAGGCATAGGCAGAAGATTCTTTTTGTCAGGAGAGGATCAGACAGCTCATAGCCAGAGGAGAAGATTCTTATTCCATGAGTTTGGAGGGAGGTTTACGATTCAACGGGATATCGGTTGTCCCAGAGGGGGAGGATTTATGACACGCGGTGATGGAAAAGTCATACGGGTCTCAAATTGTTGTACATCCTGGAGGGGATAAAATGTATCAAGACATGAGATGGCAATACTGGTGGAGTGGGATGAAGAGAAACA
This sequence comes from Sambucus nigra, assembly GCA_949130495.1. Taxonomy (NCBI): domain Eukaryota; kingdom Viridiplantae; phylum Streptophyta; class Magnoliopsida; order Dipsacales; family Adoxaceae; genus Sambucus; species Sambucus nigra. Next base: position 272,203,365 of record OX422221.1, on the reverse strand, counting down.
TTGTCGAGTTTATTTCGAGGTGTACCACTTGTCAGTTAGTGAAAGTGGACCATCAAAAACTGATAGGGGTTCTACAGCCGATGGAGATCCCAATTTGGAAATAGGAGAGCATTTCTGTGGATTTTGGTACTTGGTTACCTACTCACAGTGAGGTCGCGATTCCATATGGGTGATAGTTGATCAATTTACTAAGGTATCTCACTTCCTTCCAGTTTGAACTGATTATACCACGGGATAGTATGCTCAGATTTTAATTATGAGATAGCACTACACCAAAAATAGGAATCTGGCACGGTTATGCCATATCAAATCTTGCACAGTTTTGAACTGTGCCAGAATCAGGTGTTCCAAAATAGCCATTTTTTTCTAGCTCGACTCAAAAGTGTGCCAGATTTGACCAAACAAAAACACTTCTGGCACACTTCTAACCGTGCCAGAATTTGATATTTCTGGCACACTTTTGGCACAGTTTTGAACTGTGCCAGATTGAGCACAATTTGAAAAACTTTTGGCACAGTTCAAATTCGTGCCAAAATTTGATTCACTTTTGGCACGGTTTTGAACTGTGCCAAATTTGTTATAAATAGAAAAAAATTAATTATTTGAAAAGAAGAAAATTCACAAATTATAAATCTTGCACGTTATTGATAAACTAATGTTCATACAAACTTCAAAATATTTCAAGTCTTCAGTAGTTCACAAACCGAAAATAAATTGAGCAGAGTTTACTCTATTTTCTAGATATTCTAAAGCCTGGATAACATAAAGCCCGCACGGCCACAAAATATAAAAAATAAACTTACCAAAGCCTGCACGGCTATAAAAGTTTACAATAAAACTACAAAAGCCCGCACGTCCATAACACAAAAAAATAGAATCGTGAATAAACCACTTGTTGTAAACCATTGAGTTCTCTGCGTGTTCCCCATGAATACATGCAAATGATAAAATGTTATCCTGCAAAAAAAATAGGATACAAAAAATATACGATATTAGTAACCAAGTAATTTATAAAAAATGCTTACTTAAACTAAAAAAATTACATATAGGAGTGGAAATTATCGTCATATCCTCAAACCGGGAGATCCGAAACTACGCAGTCAATTCCTATGTATTTCATTGGTTCCATGCAAGGTGTTCATGCCTCCTACGGGAACGTTTGGTGGCTGGTTTAGGTTTTCACCCTTTAACGACCTGTTTTTAAGTCTAAGTGTTATTTTTTCAAATTATCGTCATATTCTCAAATCGGGAGTTCCGTGACTATACGGTCAGTTCTTACAAGTTACATTAGTCCCGTGCGAGGTGTTCATGTCTCTTACGGGTCCGTTTAGGGACTAGTTTGGGGTTCCACCCATTAACGGCTTATTTTTAAGCCTAATCTAGATATTTTGATATCATCATCATTTTCTCAAATTCGAAGACCCGTGACTACGGGGTCAGTTGCTACAAGTTACATTGGTCCCGTGAGAGGTGTTCGTGCCTCTTACGGGTCCGTTTGGGGACTGATTTGGGTTTTCACCCTCAAACGGCTTGTTTTGAAGTCTAAGTCTTGATTTTTGTAAATTATCATTATATTCTCAAACCATGAGACCCGTGACTATGCGGTCAGTTCCTACAAGTTACATTGGTCCCTTGCGAGGTGTTCGTGCCTCTTACGGGGTCGTTTGGGGGCTAGTTTGAGTTTTCACCCTTCAACGACTTGTTTTCAAGCCAAATTGAAATATTTTAAAATTATCATCATATTCTCAAACCGAGAGACCTGCTACTATGCAGTCAGTTCATACAAGTTACATTGGTCCCATGCGAGGTGTCCGTGCATCTTATGGGGCCGTTTGGGGGCTAGTTTGGGTTTTCACCCTTCAACGGCTTGTTTTCAAACCAAATCGACATGTTTTGAAATTATCTTCATATTATCAAACCGAGAGACCAGCGATTACGCGGTCAGTTTGTATAAGTTACATTGGTCCCGTGCGAGGTGTTCATGCCTCTTACGGGGCCGTTTGGGGGTTGGTTTGGATTTCACCCTTTAATGGCGTGTTTTCAAGACAAATCGACATATTTTGAAATTATAGTCATATTCTCTAACCGGCAGACCCGCGACTACGTGATCAGTTCGTACAAGTTACATTGGTCCCGTGCGAGGTGTTCGTGCCTTTTACGGGGTCGTTTGGGAGCTGGTTTGGGTTTTCACCCTTTAACGGCCTTTTTTAAGTTTATGTGTGGATTTTTGTAAATTATCATCATATTCTCAAACCGGGAGACCCGTGACTACGCGGTCAGTTCCTACAAGTTACATTGGTCCCGTGCGAGGTGTTTGTGTCTCTCACGGGGATGTTTGGGGTATGTTTTAGGTTTTCACCCTTTAACGACTTATTTTTAAGTTTTAAGTGTTGATTTTTTCAAATTATCATCATATTCTCAAACCGGGAGACCCGTGACTACGCGGCCAGTTCGTATAAGTTACATTAGTCCTGTGCGAGTTGTTCATGCCTCTTACGAGGTCGTTCGGGGGCTAGTTTAGGTTTTCACCCTTTAACGGCTTATTTTCAAGTTAAATCGATAGATTTTGAAATTATCATCATATTATCAAACCGGGAGACTCGCGACTATGCGATCAGTTCGTACAAGTTACATTGGTCCAGTGTGAGGTGTTCGTGCCTCTTACGGGGCTGTTTGGGCGCTGGTTTGGGTTTCACTCTTCAACGGCTTGTTTTCAAGCCAAATCAACATTTTTTGAAATTATCATCATATTCTCAAACAGGGAGTTCCATGACTACGCGGTCAGTTCGTACAAGTTACATTGGTCCCGTGCGAGGTGTTCGTGCCTCTTACGGGGCCGTTTGGAGGCTGATTTGGGTTTTCACCCTTCAACGACATGTTTTTAAGGGAAATCAATATATTTTTAAATTATCGTCATATTCTCAAATCGGAAGACCCACGATTACACGATTAGTTCGTACAACTTACATTGGTCCCGTGCAAGGTGTTCGTGCATCTTACGGAGCCATTTGGGGGCTGGTTTGGGTTTTCACCCTTCAACAGCTTATTTTCAAGCCAAATCGACATATTTTTAAATTATCATCATATTCTCAAACCGGGAGACCCGCGACTACGCAGTCACTTCATACAAGTTACATTGGTCTCGTACGAGGTGTTCATGCATCTTACGGGGCCGTTTGGGGGATGGTTTGAGTTTTCACCCTTCAACGGCTTATTTTCAAGCCAAATTGACATATTTTGAAATTAGTGTTATATTTTCAAACTGGGAGACCCGCGACTACGTGGTCAATTTATACAAGTAACGTTGGTCCCGTGCGAGGTGTTCGTGCCTTTTACGGGGTCGTTTGGGGGATGGTTTGGATTTTCACCCTTTAACGGCCTGTTTTTAAGTTTAAGTGTACATTTTTACAAATTATCATCATATTCTCAAACCAGGAGACCCGTTACTACGCGGTCAGTTCCGATAAGTTACATTGGTCCCGTACGAGGTGTTTATGTATCTTACGGGGACGTATGGTGGATGGTTTAGGTTTTCACCCTTTAACGACCTATTTTTAAGTTTTAAGTGTTGGTTTTTGCAAATTATCATCATATTCTCAAACTGGGAGACCCTCGACTACGCGGTCAGTTCATACAAGTTACATTAGTCCCGTTCGAGGTGTTTGTGCCTCTTACGGGGTCGTTTGGGGGATGGTTTGGGTTTTCACCCTTCAACGGCTTATTTTCAAGTCAAATCAATACATTTTGATATTATTGTCATATTCTCAAACCGGGAGACCCACAACTACGCGATCATTTTGTATAAGTTACATTGGTCCCGTACGAGGTGATCGTGCCTCTTACGGCGCCGTTTGAGGGATGGTTTGAGTTTTCACCCTTCAACGGCTTGTTTTCAAGTCAAATCGACCTATTTTGAAATTATCGTCATATTCTCAAATTGGGAGACCCGTGACTACACGATCAGTTCGTACAAGTTACATTGGTCCCGTGCAAGGTGTTCGTTCCTCTTATGGGACCGTTTAGGGGATAGTTTGGGTTTTCACCCTTCAACGGCTTATTTTTAAGTCAAATCGACATATTTTGAAATTATTATCATATTCATAAACTGGGAGATCCACGACTACGCAGTCAGTTCGTACAAGTTACATTGGTCTTGTGCGAGGTGCTCGTGCCTCTTACGGGGCTGGTTTGGGTTTTCACCCTTCAACGTCTTGTTTTCAAGTCAAATTGACATATTTTGAAATTATCATCATATTCTCAAACTGGGAGACCCGCGACTACGCGGTCAGTTCGTACAAGTTACATTGGTCCCGTGCGACGTTTTCGTGCCTCTTACGGGGCCGTTTAAGGGTTGGTTTGGGTTTTCACCCTTCAACGGTTTATTTTTAAGTCAAATCGACATATTTTGAAATTATTGTCATATTCATAAACTGGGAGATCCGCGACTAAGCGGTCAGTTCGTACAAGTTACATTGGTTTCGTGCGAGGTGCTCGTGCCTCTTACGGAGCCGCTTGGGGGCTGGTTTGGGTTTTCACCCTTCAACGACTTATTTTCAAGTCAAATTGACATATTTTGAAATTATCTTCATATTTTCAAACTGGGAGACCCACGACTACGCGGTCAGTTCGTACAAGTTACATTGGTCCCGTACGAGGTGTTCATGCATCTTACGGGGCCGTTTGGGGGATGGTTTGGGTTTTCACCCATCAACATCTTATTTTCAAGCCAAATCGACATATTTTGAAATTATCGTTATATTCTCAAACCAGAAGACCCGCGACTACGCGATCAGTTCGTACAAGTTACATTGGTCCCGTGCGAGGTGTTCGTGCATCTTACGTGGCCGTTTGGGGGCTAGTTTGGGTTTTCATCCTTCAACGGCTTGTTTTCAAGCCAAATTGATATATTTTGAAATTATCGTCATATTCTCAAACTGGGAGACCCACGACTATGCGGTCAGTTTGTACAAGTTACATTGGTTCCGTGCGAGGTGTTCGTGCTTTTACGGGGTCGTTTGGGAGCTGGTTTGGGTTTTCACCCTTTAACGGCCTGTTTTTAAATTTAAGTGTTGATTTTTGCAAATTATCATCCTATTCTCAAATCGGGAGATCCGTCCGTGACTACGCGGTCAACTCCTACAAGTTACATTGATCCCATGCGAGGTGTTTGTTTCTCTTACGAGGACGTCTGGGAGGTGGTTTAGGTTTTCACCCTTTAACGACCTGTTTTTAAGTTTTAGGTGTTGATTTTTGCAAATTATCATCATATTCTCAAATTGGGAGACTCGCGACTACGCAATCAGTTTGTACAAGTTACATTAGTCCCGTGCGAGGCGTCCGTGCCTCTTATGGGGTCGTTTGGGGCCTGGCTTGGGTTTTCACCCTTCAACGGCTTATTTTCAAGTCAAATCGACATATTTTGAAATTTCCATCATATTCTCAAATCGGGAGACCCGCGAATACGTGGTCAGTTTGTACAAGTTACATTGGTCCCGTGTGAGGTGTTCGTGCCTCTTACGGGGCCGTTTGGGGTCTGGTTTGGGTTTTCACCCTTCAACGGCTTGTTTTCAAGACAAATCGACATATTTTGAAATTATCATCATATTCTCAAATCGGGAGACCCTCGACTATGCGGTTAGTTCGTACAAGGTACATTGGTCCCATGCGAGGTGTTCGTGCCTCTTACGGGGCCATTTCGGGGCTAGTTTGGGTTTTCACCTTTCAGCGGCCTGTTTTTAAGTTTAAGTGTTTATTTTTATAAATTATTGTCATATTCTCAAACCGGGAGACCCGTGACTATGCGGTTAATTCCTACAAGTTACATTGGTCCCATGCGAGGTGTTTGTGTCTCTTATGAGGACGTCTGGTGGATGGTTTAGGGTTTCACCCTTTAACGGTCTGTTTTTAATTTTTAAGTGTTGATTTTTGCAAATTATCGTCATATTCTCAAACCGGGTGACTCGTGACTACGCGGTCAGTTTGTACAAGTTACATTAGTTCCGTTCGAGGTGTTCGTGCCTATTACGGGGCCGTTTGGTGACTGATTTGGGTTTTCACCCTCAAACAGGTTATTTTCAAGCCCAATCTATGTATTTTGAAATTATCATCATATTCTCAAATTGGGAGACCCGTGGCTACGCGATCAGTTTGTAAAATTTACATTGGTCCCGTGCGAGGTGTTTGTGCCTCTTACGGGACCGTTTGGGCGCTGGTTTGGGTTTTCACCCTCAAACGGTTTATTTTTAAGCTTAATCGATATATTTTCAAATTATCATCATATTCTCAAACCAGGAGACCCGTGACTACACGATCAGTTCGTAAAAGTTAAATTGGTCTCGTGTGAGGAATTCATGCCTCTTACGGGGCCGTTTGGGGGCTAGTTTAGGTTTTCACCCTTTAAGGGCTTGTTTTTAAGCTTAATCAATATATTTTCAAATTATCGTCATATTCTCAGACCGAGAGGCCCGTGACTATGCGGTCAGTTCGTACAATTTACATTGGTCCTGTGCGAGGTGTTCGTGCCTCTTACGGGGCCGTTTGGGGGCTGGTTTGGGATTTCACTCCTTTAAGGGCTTATTTTTAAGCTTAATGGATATATTTTCAAATTATCGTCATAACCTCAAACCGACAGGCCCGTGACTACGCTGTCAATTCGTACAAGTTACATTGGTCCCGTGCAAGGTGTCCATGCCTCTTACGTGTCCGTTTGGGCGCTAATTTGGGTTTTCACCCATAAACGACTTGTTTTTAAGCCTAATCTACATATTTTGAAATTATCATCATATTCTCAAATCAGGAGACCCATGACTACGCGGTCAGTTCATACAAGTTACATTGGTCCCGTGCGAGGTGTTTGTGCCTCTTAGGGGGCGTTAGGGGGTTGGTTTGGATTTTCACCCTCAAACGGGTTATTTTCAAGCCTAATCTACGTATTTTCAAATTATCATCATAATCTCAAACCGAGAGACCTGTGACTATGCGGTCAGTTCCTACAAGTTACATTGGTCCCGTACGAGTTGTTCGTGCCTCTTTGGGGTTGTTTGGAGGTTGGTTTGGGTTTTCATCCTCTAACATTATGTTTTTAATCAATTTAGAACGTTTATTGATTTTAGAAAATTTTGACATAGTTTCATTTGTTTATTCGTTAAATGCAACATGTTTTTACATTTAAAATAAACTCAACAGCAACAGCAAATTCCAAAACCAAACCACCAGCAAATCCCTTCAACCAATTTAACTAAATAAGCTCATAAAGTAAGCCATTAAGTGATTTTCAAACTTTAAAAGGAATGATCAGATATAGAATGAAAAAGACAAACTATAAATGCTGAGTAGAAATAATTCATTGCATTTTAAAATGTTAATAAATGGGTACTAAATAATAGTTACATGTAGTAACTTGATTAAGTTTGGATGGAACTGGCCTGAGTTGAACCTTTATAAAACAAAACCAAACAAATCACTGGCAGCCTATGCCGGCCTTTTGATCTCCAAACCTCCCCAATACCTGCATTCAATTCCCACCCAGCGCTGGATCAAACTCTTTAATATTACAGTACCCATATATGATTATACACACACGTGTGTGAAATTGATAACATGTCCCTTTTATGTGTATAATTGGGTATCATTACGTGCCATTAGGACACGTGTTATATTGTGCTTTATTATATGGATATGTATCGATATAAATTAACACATTTGTGCATATAGTGAATAATCTACCTTTGATTGTGCTTAAGATGTATTGAATTAATCTATAGATCAAAGATTGTGATGGAAGATGATCATGGTCAATCTTTTGAAGAAAGTAGTCTATGAAAGAACTTAGGATCTCCATTCAAGGTGCTCAAAATAAGAAGCGCCATTCTTTGTATGGTTTTGCCTTCAAATAAAAACTTGGGATCTCCTACCTACTCACAAAAATCCATATGTCCATTACATATAAGAACATATCATAACGGCAAATGGTTCAATATATAATGAAATAAATAAATATTCACATTAATTTTTCTCCCACCTGTAAATCAACAATGGGAGGCACTTCAATCTCCTCCATTTTTGTTGCTAGCGAGAAACAGGTCACAGCTAACAATTGGACTATCCAAACTTTACCCCTCTATGTGCACATTAACAATGTCACAAACATGAACAGGCACAATCAGCATTTAAACACTTAAATATTAATATGAGATTATTATGCCCTAAAATGCATTTTGTGCACATTGAACCATTTTTGTGCCAAAAAAATGCATTTTGTTGCAAAACAAAAAACCATTCCTAAAATTAATATGAGAAATACCTCAGAGGGGCTACAACAGCCTTGGAGGGAGTGTGCCCTGAGCAGGCCTTTGAAAACACAATCACCTCACGTGCTTGGAAATCCCATCACCCCCATCAGATCTTGCCAAGAAAACACAATCACCTCCTATATCACCCACCCCAAGACTGCAAATGTTAGCTGCACATGGATTTCTCTTTCCTAAACTGGACTATTGAAAAGTTAACTCCACATGCCATAAATTTCATATCTTAGTGCAAATGATAAGACATTATTAAAAGATATTTGTATTCACTAACAAACCATAGAACTCCCAAATGATTCCATTACTCTTTTAGCATATAAAAACAAAGCATAACTTCAAAACTAATCAAGACCCAGAATTAGAAACTATACAATTTATTCAAAGTCTTAGCTTCACAAATACTTCAACTCATATATTGTTCACAAAACACACACACACACACACACACACACACACACACACACACACACACATATATATATATATATATATATATATATATATATATATATATATATATATATATACAGGAAAGATGATTTTGTTTTATAAAAGTTCAACTTAGAGGGTATAACCAGTTAGAGGCACAAACCAAATATCTTTATTCACAAATAAATCAAATCAGATTATAAAAAATAAATAAAAATGTGTGACACAAAAAAATAAGTCTTGATAACAGAGTGTACACACAAACTGAAATGGGTGTAAATAAACTCTCCAAACCAAACACCTAAACAATTTCAGATTTTAATTCCAATTTAAATCAAATTAGATTTAATATAAAATAAAATAAAATTATTTTATTAAACAAATCAGTATATATATATATAAAGAAGGAAAGAAATTACCTAACCTCAAGATCCCAAAACAGCAAAAAAAAAAATGATGTTGCCGGAAACAAAAGCCTGAAACCCCTTCAAGATCGGAACTCCCAAACTGAGAAATGGAAAATAGGAGGTCGCCGGAAGGGACACCAAAACACCGGATAAACAAAAACCTGAAACCACGCCGAAAAATAGGGGTGACGACAGCAGATAAACGCAAGGGGGGAGGTGACGCAAGGGGGAATAAGGGCGACGGTAGCGGCAGAGAGAATGAGAGGGTTAGGTCTTGGGTTTTTGGTTGAGAGAGAGGGGGAGCGGGGGAGAAGATGAGGGAGGAGAGAGAAGAGGGAAATTAAAGTGTGCAAAAATTTTAAGGTAATTTATACCCTAGTTAAGTGTTCTTAATTTTGGCACACTTTAAAACAGTACCAAAATTTGGCATTGTTTTAAAGTGTGCCAAATTGTCATTAAACGTGCCAGAGTTTAGCACAGTTTAAAACAGTGCCAAATTTTTAATATCAGGGTGTGCCAAATTGCTGTTTTTGGTGTAGTGTAGTGATATTGCAAGGGGTGCCATTAGATATTGTTTTCGACAGGGATAAGATTTTGTTTCTCGATTTTGGGAGAGTTTCCAAGAGGCTATGGGTGCAAATTTTCGATTGAGTACGGCTTATCACCTGTGGATGGATGGGAAAATGAAAAGGACTAATCAGATGTTGAAAGTTATGCTACGAATGTGTATCCTTGATTTTGGGGGAGGTTGGGAGCAGTATCTTCCACTGGTGGAGTTCGCGTATAATAACTCCTACAAGTTCACGATTGACATGGCATCATTTGAGGCGTTGTATGAAAGACCTTGCCGTTCATCCGCTTGTTGGTTGGAGGTAGGGGACAACAAGTTTATCGAACCGAACGTGATTCAGGATATCTTGGCCAAAATTGAGTTGATTCGGAGCCATATATGGATAGCCCAGGACCGACAAAAGAGTTATGAGGATGGTAAGCGGTACTTCCTGGAGTTTAATGTTAGGGATCACGTGTTGCTATGTGTATCTCCTATGAAGGGGATGATGAGGTTTCGGAAGAAAGGGAAATTGACACCGAGATACATGGGGCCATTCCCTATCATTGAGCAGATTGGGCTAGTTGCATACAGACTTGGGTTGTCGGAGCATTTGCATTGGATTCATGATGTATTTCATATTTCTTCACCGAGGTAGTATCTCCGAGATGAGTTGGGTCAAACTCATATTTCTTTGGAGGAGATCGATTTGCAGCCCGATATTTCATATGAGGAGAGGTTGGATGTTTTCTTAGACCATAGCGAGAGAAAACTAAGGACAAAGGTAGTTCCACTTATACTGGTTTAGTGGGCTCATCATAATGCCGACGAGTCCACTTAGAAGCGCGATGATGACATGTGTGAAAATTATTCAGAGTTAATCATACTAGGTATTTCCTTTTTTCAAATTTTGGGACGAAATTCCATTATTAAGGCAGAAGTATGTAACACCCTGTAAATTTATTGATTTTTATAATTGGGAATTATTGGGATTAATTAAATTATATTTGGAAATTAATCCAATAAAATAAATATTACTTAGGGAGATAAGGGTTAATATTTATTTATATTGAATATTACTTAGTGAATGAGTAATAAAAATGATAAGAAAATATTATAATTGTCGTGAGTGAAAAATTTGGCAATTACAGTAAATTTAGTCCGGATGCGCGTGTCAGTCGTGTTGGAACTTAATTTGGAAAATAAAATATAATTTCACTTTTGATATTCTATATGGTCATTTTGAGTAAACCACTATGTCCGGAAGGATCGAGATAGTCAGAAAAGTCTACCCAGGGGTTTAATTTGGGTCCCGATGCACTTTTAGGCCAAACCAGCACCCCAAAAGGGTGTTTTGGTCTTTTGAAATTTAGGAGAAAATAAAACCACAAAAATTAAAATATCATATCTGATGAAATGTAAAGGAAACTAGGGTTATCAATCACAAAACCAAAGGGAGAGTCACATGAGGGAGAAAGAGAGCCACTCCTAGGGTTCCAAAGCCAAGAACCAACTTCATGCACCACCACCACCACCGGACTGTAGATCGGGGAGAGGAGAACATCAAACCACCAACAATTTTGTGAAAATCGGATCTACACACAGAGTCAAATGTTTAATCTTGCTAAACTATGATTTGATATATCATCCATGTTAGAATAGGGTGATAATCTTGTGAAATTCATGACATTTGGCTTTAAAAATTTGAGATATAAATAATGTTCTCGAGTAGGATTGGTGTTATACTTGATTCCTTACACATGTAGTCCAAAATTGAGAAGAAATCTGAAATTATGTTGAGGTTTTTGAATATGAATAAGAAACTTAGATTTTTATAAATTTATCTTGATTATATTTGATTTGGAGTTGTAATGTAGAGATTTTGTATTTCTTATAAGTTAAAAATCATTGATACATGATACTCTAATGTTAGAAACCTTTGCCTGGGAGTTTAAGATAGTTTAATGTTGGTTTGAAGGCTTAACATTTGTAGTTTCCCGTAATAGTATAAGGAAGAAGATGACAACTGCGATGTCGAATCGATTCGGCTCCTTGGCCGAATCGATTCGGACCAAGGTCGAACCATTTCGGTTTCCCATAATTTCATAGTTTCCCCCCTTTTACATAGAACTTGTGGAAAATGTTTGGGTTGACAGTGGAATTCAATGTAAGATTATATTAAGAGATGATCTAATTATTAGTAGGCTAATTTGGGTTTGAGGTAGATATCATGAGGAGGGTTCAAGACTAATAATTATTTTAACTTAACGGGTAATAAAAGCTTATTCGGATATTGATTTCTTACTATGGAAAATTAAGGGAATGTAGGACCAAGACCAGTAGGTTTTGAGTGGGATTGCCTACTGAACTTACTTAAGGGGCACTTGGCAACCATTTGAGTATTGATAAACACTCAGGAATTTACTGTGAGAAGTATTATGTTATGTAGAATATTTTAGAGATATTATACTATGTACGGGGCATATGATATAGATTATGTGCATACCTATAATGACATTATATATATATATATATATATATATATATATATATATATATATATATATATATATATATATATATATATATATATATATATATATGTGTGTGTGTGTGTGTGTGTGTGTGTGTGTGTGTGTGTGGTGTATGCCTATTGTTTCATTTGTATGTGTAATCATACCTAGGCTACTTGCTATCACGGGAGATTTTTGTGTCGTGGAGAGTCTTATTCTGATGAGCTCATTTAGGGGGATATGGACTTGTACCTCAGGACATATCCCTTAGGGATTAAGCACCACTTTTGTGAATAAGGGTGTGGCCTATTATTTGGGTGCATTAGGTATGAGTGTATCCCAAAGTCCTAGAGTTATGTTTGCCTCCAATATTGTGTTATTTGATTTAGGGTTTGAGGGAGATTATCCCAGCCGATGTCCTTAATTAGTACGTGATGTACCGGGACTTGATAGCAGAGTATGTCCACACTGCATTTCTCCACCCAGGGGTGTCGTATACGTATATATGATAAGAGTGCTGTATATATGTACATGTGATTGATTCGTCTACGAGTATGTTAGCAAATAAGATAAATTATGATATCTAAATTATTCAAGTGTATGAGAACTAAATCAGTAACTGATAGATAGTGATATCTAAATTAATCAAAGTATAGGAGAACTAAATCATTCAGTAGAGATTCCTAATGAGTATAAAGAATTGGAAAAATGTAGTAACATATTATATGGACAGTACAGGTGGGAATTATAATTGATTAGATGCGAAGAAATTTAAGTCAGACTAGTTAAGAGGTTAAAATAACTAGGTGGGTTAGAATAGTACGTTAGGGGTGCACATTAGTTGAGCGGTGAGGATCTCAAGTGGGGGCACATGGCACAAACATGTGTTTAATATCTTATCTTGTCGTATTTTAAATACTTGCTAAACTTTTTCAAGTTGTTTTACTTGGGCTCTAACCCTTTTCAAATACTTTTTGTAAAAATCATTTTAGATGCCAAGCCACTGGGACGCCAGGCATAGGAGTTCCCCCATTTGACATGTTACAGCTACTGTGGCGGTTGCAGGACCTTGCTATTAGACGCCTTCATATCTATTTCAGTTATGATGTATCCTTAGTTATCTTAGTCGAGCATGTCACCCATTCTTAATTGGATACTATTTTCAGAGACTTTGTACTCCCGTTTATTTCCAATATATATTTAGACTTTACTCTTGGATGACTGTATTTAGATTTTCTTTTGAGTGTTATTCCAGATCTAGTTATTTGCTTATGGCATTATCTTATTACTCATTTTCATGTGCGTGGAAATGGTGAATGATATATTTATTCCAATTTATTTATTGCATGCTAATAATCAAGATTAAAATTTTGACACCGAGCTATTCGAGTATTAGTAATTAATTTGAACTTCGACAGTGATGTTAAGAATAACACCATTAATGGTTCCTATTTAATTTAAGGGAAATTCTAGAGGGACTCTCATTTTGTGACTCACAATGTGAGTCACAATGAGTTGTCATATAATTATTGGTTCAAATTGTTTTTTTAATAAAAATTAAAATTTTGTATTGTTATTGTTAATAAAAACTATGTTTTTAGAACTGTTTTTTTTTCTCAAAAGTGTTTTTAATTTTTTACACCTGTTTTAAAAAACAAAACAAAAAAAAATTTACTATTTTTTTAAAAAAATAACTTTTATTGAAATTTTTTATTTTCAATAAAAGTCATTTCTTTCAAAAATGGTTTAAATGACGTGGGTCCGCGTCAGCGGTACTAACCAATCCCGACGATGATGTGGGGTCGCGCCATCGGCACTAACCAATCCCGGCGATGATATGGGGCCGCGCTAGCTTTTACAAAAAATAGTTTTTCATATTTTTAATAAAAAAAAAATTAAAAAGAAATTGTTTTTAGAAAATGAAAAAAATTATTTTTTTTAAATTATATTTTTTAAAAAGGACATATATTTTTAGTTTAACCCATTTAGTCCCTCGAGCACTCAATATCCTCTTATTTTTAGAGGGCCGCGCCAACGGCACTCCCTCTCCAAAATATGTGGCAAGGACTTTTTTAAAGTGTTTTTAACTTTTTATAACTGTTTTAAAAAACAAAAAAATATTTCACTATTTTTTTTAAATGACTTTTATTGAAAATTTGTATTTTCAAGAAAAGTCATTTTAAAAAAAATAGTTTAAAGGATGCGGTCCGCGCCAGCGGCACTAACCAATCGCGATGATGATGTGGGTCTGCGCCAGCGGTACTCAGTAATCTCGATGATTATGTGGATCCGCACCAACGGCACTAACCAATCGCGACGATGATGAGGGTCCGCGCCAGCGGCACTAACCAATCGCGACGATAATATGGGTCCGCGCCAGCGGCACTCACTCATCTCGATGATGATGTGAGTCCGCACCAGCGGCACTAACCAATTGCGACGATGATACGGGTCCGCGCCAGCGGCACTAATCAATCACGATAATGCTAGTTCAAGTCAATTTTTAAAAATAATTTTTTCATATTTTTAATAAAATAAATACGATTTTATTAATAAGAAACTGTTTTTAAGAAATAAAAAAAAAAAAACAGTTTTTTGAAAATAAACTAAGGTTTCAACAATTTTTTAACTGTTTTAAAAAATTAGTTAACAATTTTTTCTAGTTTTTATTTATAAAAATCATATAATTTTTTTTATGAATGTAGTATTTTTTTTAACAATATCTTGTTTATAAAAAAAAAAAAAAACATGTTTTTCCCTTTTATTTTTTGTCCTTTAGTAGACAAAGGAGAGAGAGTCGGATAAAGAGTCGACTAGAGAGTCGCTCTAGTAAGACTCTTAATTTAATAATATAGTCATCACCCGGGATTAGAATAGACGGGGTGTCACAGTCATCTATTTTTTACGATGGTAACATAGTGATGCGTTACAACTGGCCTTTATAGTTTTTAAGGCGACGTCGTGTAAATTTTACCAGCCTTGGTTATGTTTTTCGCCCACTGTTTTTAACTTACAATTACACGATTTTATATCATTTTTAAAACAATATTGGTTCAGTTATAACGATAATATCACGTATGCGTATTTGCTACGCATTACTTCACAGTTGGTTATAGTTGGATTACACACGTCGTTCTTTTAATTAGCCGGTTTGTGTTTCTCTATTGTCCATACGAACTGTATGTTATCTACGGCCTTAAATATTTGAGTACAATCCTTGTGAGTCTCTTTTAAACCAATCACGGCACACTTGTGCAGTTCATAAATTAAAGTCATAGGCAACCCATTTTTATTGAGCTGGAAAATAAAAAGTGCATCGAACCTCTGCCACATTATTTCTAGAGAGAGAGAGAAGAGTATATACACCACACACACTGAGGTAATTCATTGTGTTTTGGTTTGAAGATATAATCTATATAATAGATTATATCTAAAGTAAACACTAAATTATTGATTCTTTTGTGTGTTTGATTTTGTTTAAAAAAATTAAAATTTGTTCAAATTTGTTTAAGAAATTTTTTATTAGGTCTTGTTATCATTAATATTGTGATCTAATGTTTAAGAACCCTAATAATTTCACTTTGTGTATATTGCTGATATTATTTGTTAAAGTGAAAAATCCTCTCTAGTATTGTTAGATCTTGTTTAAATCATCTATTGGTGTGCTAATGTAGCTGTTTGTTATGGTATAGCGTAAAACAGGAACACCTCCACCACTGGTATATATTATTGGTTGTTTTAATTTCTACATCTTTGTTATATACCTATTTCATGCTTAGATATAATGTTTTGTTACACTACACACAACTGGTCAAATAATCTTGGATTTCTGATTGTATTTTTGAAATCGTTGTGACCTGCAAAGTTTTGTAAACAAAACACAAAAAGATACACGACTGCTTATTTAGATTTCTATTAAACCTGGAGATTTACCTTAGATCTGTTTTAGTGGTTCAGTTTGAACACGATCTCACACACTAAACACATTCTGTGTATATTTTTGTTCATTCTTGATTCTGAGTTCATACGTTTAAAACAGTTTTTTTTAGATTGTATTTTCAGAACTCTGGTTCATTACGGTCCTATCAGATTTAAGGTTTATAAATTTAAACCTAAAACTTTTGAGTACCTAATTATAATAGATTAAACATCTAGACTGTGTTCTTGAACCTTATACCTGAACTGGATTATTGGCCTTGGATTGAATCAAGAACTATGGACTGAGAACCTTGACTTATTAAGACCTAAATTGTTGGACTGTTTAAAATTGATTTAATAGGTTATTAGATTAATTTTGTTTTAATCTAAACACATTTTAAAATAGTTTGTTAATATTTCACTTTGTGCTTGAATTGTTTATATATATTTTTAGTCGTATTGCTTTGTGTATTGCTAGATTGTATATGCTTCCTTGACTATTCTCGTTACATAATCTTAGTGATATTTCCGAATAGGTAATACATCGTTTGCATACACTTGAAGATCGCACATTATACACCACTATTCACATAGGCACTTGTGTACATATTAGATCAAATTTAATTTTCTTTATTTTTGAAAATAAAGTTTACTGAAAACTGTTTTAAATCAAGATAGCTTGATTAAAAAGAAGAAAGGAACAAAAGATTTCCTACTGATATTTAAGATGTCAAAATTGTTGCATTGTGACACCCCGCCTAATTAAACATCGGGTGATCAGGCCTTTATTAAATTAAAACAGGTTTCTCAAATGGTTCATTCTTAGCATCACTGTCGAAAACTTTTTAATTACTAATCCCCTAAGTAAAATTAGACCGGTGCCAAATTTTATCTTTCTTAAAACAGATAAATCAACCATGCGGAACTAAGTACAAATAATCATGTACTATAATTCAAACAACAAGGTAAAAGTACAACAGAACCAAAGTATTACCGAATAAACCATCGGCTAAAAATCCCAAACAACAATAGAATAACCACTAGTCTGAAACTAACATCTGAGACTAATACCGAAAAATAAGTCCATACATAGAATAGTGTGAGATCCTATACTAGATCTGAATGAGAGATATCGTCTAGTCAAAATCCTGTAAGCATCCACTGTGCTACAGCTCCGAGTCTCTGGAATGGAATCATCATACATGGCGCCCCCATGGCTGGACACCTAAAATGTTTTGAAAATAATTTTATAGCAAGAGTTAGTACTCAAAACATTTTGAAAATATTTAACAAGCGTTTATCACAATATAAAATGCGGTTATTGATTACACATGTTACGTTCTCGTACACTCTCTTGAGTTAACTCACCTCTCATCTCTTGTGCACCCCTAACGTTTTACACTTAGTTTATCTAGCCATACCTCTCAAGCTAACTAAAACCAAAGTAGTCAACTGAACTTATCTTTACCCAAGTTCCAGTACCGCCCATACATTACAACCGTTTCACTAACATCTCACGTATGTTAATTAATTCTCAAGTAACATTTCATCTATGTTATTTCTCAAGACTTCTCATTTAGTTTCACTACTAAAATTACTACAATTCTCACAATTGTTGACTTCCCACTTATGTAATTAAGTTTCGCTACTTCAATTACTAAATAGATTTTCTCTATCTAAAGGTGCATTTCGTAATTAAGTTTCACTACTTAACTTACCAATTCAGTATGTATCTTTAAATACATAATATATATCAATCTACTAATACACGGAAGTAGAATATCATCAAGTATATATATTTCACACACAATATATACTAAATATCAGTCATTACTATTCTGCCCTTTTTATACATGTAAAGGACTCTTGGTTCGGAATGATTCATCGACCCTAAGTAAGAATTGGTTCGGAATGATGCATCGACCCCAATTATTTATATACACAAATAAAGATCTCTTGGTTCGGAATGATTCATCGACCCCAAGTGAGAGTTGGTTCGGAATTATCCATCGACCCCAACTATTTTAAAAATACATATATATACACATATTCTGGTTCGGGACTCTTTCATCGCGACACCAGTTCAAGGTTTGGTTCGGTATTTCTCATCGACCCCAAACATATAATAACTTTATGTTAGTTCGGAATGTCTCATCGATCCTAACATAATTAATTTAGGTATAAATCTCTCGACCTAAAAGATCACATAATTCAGTAGGTACACGCCCGACCTATTAATTATATACGTACGTAATATTTTAATCTCATATATATACCGTATAATATTCGCTTTACGATTTTTCTCATTAATCGCATTTATTTGAGTATTCACATAACTCTAAGGGTCCTAGTTACCCCTTACATATAATTTCAGTAGTTATCGATTACCCTACTGGTCTATTACTTAAATTGAATTTACTTCGCCTCGTAACTCAATTTCCGAAGTCCCCGATACTCTACTAAATCGGATTTTTCTCGTCGGTCCGTAATCCAAGCCCTACACCCAATGCCCTTATCGGACCTCAACAATATACCTACTGGTCTTATTCTCAATCCCATATAAGTATAATGTAAATCCTAGGACACTCATTCATTCCCGAAAATCAACGAAGACTTAAACACAAAAATTTCCGGAAGAACAGCTTGCGTCGATCGATCGACTGCTGGGTTCGATCGATCGACATAGTCGATCGATCGATAGTTCGATATCGATCGATCGAATAGGGACAGACGCAATTCGTCTTCTTCGTTAATCTTTTCCTCCATTAACAAATCTTCAAATTCCATTATAGTTCACCAAACTTCGACCCAATGATCCTAATATGTTTTCACGTATACTAGGACAATTTCTAACGTGTCAAATACATCAAAACTCCAATTCCTTCGAAGAAATAGTGAATTAAACCCAGACTTTCTTGAAACCCTAGTTATGGTGTTCTTCCCATATTTTAATTCAAAATCCAGATTTTATTCCGAAAAATCATCAAGTCTAATCTGAATATTAATCCTCTACATAAGTTAAATTATTCTACATGCGATTCCTATCCCAACATGTATAAATATCATCATTCTCCTATCAAGATATTAATTTAAACTAGACTATTCAAAAACCCTACACATGGGTATTATAACTTTATAATTTTTGCAATAAACAACTTGCCTTATGATCAGTAGGGTCTGATTTCGTGGTTGTTGTTGATGATTGATGATCTTCATCCTTCAATCCTTCTTCCCCAACAAGTTGATAGTGAAAATCTCCTTTGAATCCTTCCCAATTCTTCCTTTTGCATTGAGAATGGTTTCTCTCTCATCTCTAATGGATATGGTGTGTTTTCATGGGCTTTCTAACCCTAACCCCTCTATCATACGGCTGATATAAAGTTCTCAATTTCGTAGGTCTCCAT
Organism: Sambucus nigra; assembly: GCA_949130495.1. Taxonomy (NCBI): domain Eukaryota; kingdom Viridiplantae; phylum Streptophyta; class Magnoliopsida; order Dipsacales; family Adoxaceae; genus Sambucus; species Sambucus nigra. The sequence goes on along the minus strand of OX422221.1, from coordinate 272,183,838 downwards.
ACCCTCTCATGTTAAAAGACCAAAACGGTCCCGAATGGTCCCGATTTAGTCCAAAATTACCCGGGACTCAACTAGTACCCCCGGTTATACTCTTTTGACTAATTTGACCCTTTCGGACTCATCTGTGACCTCTAAATTATCATTTGAGTCACTTAAAAATATTACTTGTTCTCACCCCAACACGGTCAACACGCGTTAAGCAACTATTTACCACTCGCACTAAGTAAATATAATGAGGCAATATAAACCGGTATCTATCTCTCGATTAATATTCCAAAATTACAATTTTAATTAAAACTCTATAAATTACTACTCTTACGTAATTTAAATTAAGCCGTATTTTCTCATTTAATTCTCCAATTTAGTTAAATAAAATATTCAGAAATACGGGGTATTACATACTTCCCCCCTTGCAAAGGAATTTCGTCCTTGAAATTAGGATAAGGCTGGTATTAAGGCTAAGGACCTTAAATAAAATTGCATCCTCTAATACCCAATACCAAATCATAACATTCTAAAGGTCGCTCCAAGTACATGCCTTGCTTCATTATAAATTCTTATCGCATGTTACCCATGTCGCATATATCATAATTAAGTCTCACTACTTAATTTCTCCATAGATTTTCCCAATCCAACGTTAATTCTTGAAATTAAGTTTCTCCCTACTTAATTTACCCATTCGATGTATATCTCTATATAACATCTAAGTGTCTAATATCACTCATAAGTAGAATATTATAAGGTATATATTTCACACACAATATATACTTTAAGGAAAATTGGTCCGGTAAAAATCATCGGCCCCAATAATCCTATCATTTACATTGGTCCGGGAATTCATCGACCCCAAGGTAAATGTAATGCACATGTCGGTTCAGGCCTTCCGTCGATACCAATATTTATCATCGATTTTGTTCGAAAAATATCGAGCCCCAAATAAAACCTTAATGTATTGGTCCGGAACATCATCGACCCCAATATAGAGATTAAGCACACTTACTATCGCACATAAGTAGGAAAAATCAATAGGTATATATATCGTTCACATAACATATACTATCGACACTTATCTTATAATCATCCCCCTTCTATAAATATTCTCATATAGGCTCTCACACTACCTATAAATATTTTCATATAGGTATACATTCAACCTACGAATTGATTAGTGGGCTTCTCCAAAATTCCCCTATCATAAGGGCGTATCATCATCCTTTCTCGCTAACATTGAGTCGTAGGTAACACAACTGTAATACCCCGTATTTTTATGCTATATTAATTTGGGGATTTATTTAATTTAATGTGAGTTATTTATTTAATAAAACAATCCGGAAATTAATTATGTTATAATTCTTAACGTGACGAGAGTTAGTAATTATGGAAAATTTGTTGAATATTACTAATGAGCAAAGTAATATATATGATATTGGTTATATTGAATGTCATGAGTGAATTAAATAACAATTTCGGAAATTTAAGTCGGGACGTGCTCATGTCATGTCGGGATTAATTTTGTTAAATAAAAAGTGAATATTTTATAAGTTGTTCGTATGGTCGTTTTGAGTGCGCCAACGCGTCCGGAAGGGTCGAGATAGTCAAAAAAGTGTACCCGGGGGTTTAGTTTGGGTCTCGGGGAGTTTTTAGGCCTAATTGGTACCCCGGGAGGGCGTTTTGGATATTTCACCTTTTTGGGTAATTAAACCCACGAAAATTCCAAGGGTTATATCAGATATCTGGATGGTCACCTAGGGTTAGAAACTCTTAACACAAGTGACGTCCATTGGAGAAGAGAGGAGAGAGCTCTCAAGGCAATTCAAGGCCAAAAAGCCACCCGTTTGCACCGCCGTCGCCGCCAACGCGTAGATCGCGAGACGAGGAACGCAACCATACCAAAATCATCCGTAAATCAGAATACCAAAAATCCCAGGCAAATGTTTATCTTGCTATTTTCGTTGGTGAAATTTCCATATTAGTTTAGGAATGATTAGGGATGAAATATGTGGAAGAAAACCCAATTTGTGATAGGAAAATCCATGTAGTATTGGTTGATATGATGATTCTGGAAACCCTTGCCATGTAGAGGAAATTAACCACGAAATTTTGATGATTATAAGAAAGAAATTCTGGAGAAAGATTTGTTAGAAAACTGTTTAAGAAAATTCTAGGGTTCTTGATAATTAGATATAATTTTGGGTTGAAAATCCATGTTTAAATGATGAATATGTGCATGCCTTACGTTAGAAAGATCTGGTATATTGTTATAATGTTAGTAGTAGAATTTTTGGGACATTTGGGGTTGGAAAACATGGATTGGGATGAAGAAAATTGGTAGAACCCGTAACTGCAATTCTGCAGAAATCAAAATACCTGCTTGATCGATCGATCGAGCCCCAAACCTCGATCGATCGACCTCTCCTGGCAGACTCTTATTTCCCTTGTTTAATTAGTTAAATTAAATTTATCGTGAAATAATTCTTGGGTATTCTTAATAAAATGTTTTGGGAGATAGGAAAGACCAGTAGGACATATGAATGAGTGTTGGGAACTTTATTATAAGTCGAGAATTTTGCTTTTGGGATAATTATATAATGAACGATGAAACTATGTAATTCAAGTGAGAGATTACGGCGAATAGCTATGATAGTGAATAGAGGTATACCTACTGAATTTTCTACTTGGAAGGATAGAGTCCACGAGTGTCATGTAATAAGTGAGAAAACCCTTCGAGTTAAGGTTAGAGATGAAACCTTATACGTAATACTAATAATGTGAAATTAAGGATAAATATCGTAATTATGGGTGATGAGAGAAACCTATATTGATATAATGATAAGTGGTATATTTATATGGTTGTGTATGCATATATTATATACGTGTGAAAAATGTACCCGCGCTACTTGCTATCCCTGAGGTTACCGCGCTGGGGCAGTCTTATCTCGATGGGACCTTTATGGGGGATATTGACTTGTACCCTAGAAGATAGATATCCTTAGTACAGGCTATCGGACCGATAGTTCAGACGGTCCTAAGAGACGTGAGGGTATGTACTGACCTCTTATAGACTTGGACTCTATGCTTCGCCTCAATCTTGTTTTGTGTATATATGTTATTAAAGTTCGAGAGTGATTCCGAACTTGTATACCCCTTAGTGTGAGCGATACGGGGATTGGATAGCAGAGTATGCCTGCACCATAGTTTGTATGTTGGTGCTGTTAGGATATATATATATTATACGAGTGCTTAATATATATATTTGAATTTGGGGAATTTAAACTGTTGCTGTAACGTAGTAAGTGAGAAATAATTCTGGACTATAAATCGGAAATACTTGTTTGAAAATTATAATATGACACTGGGAAACTGTATATATTAATGAAGCTAAAGCGAGAGTTGTTACTAATTGGAAGTATCTTGTTAAACAATGATATTGTTTGGTTTTAAAATCTTATAAGTAATTTGAGATAAGCAAAATCGTTGGAAAGGTTAGTGTGATAAAATGAGAGGATAAACCGTTGGGAAGGTTAGTGCGATAGGTGTGCACATTAGAAGAGATGTGAGAATTTCTCAAGGGAGTGTCGCACTAATATGTTGTTACATTGGCCTGTATCAATTTAAATACTTGCTAAACGTATTTTAAATCAAACACACTATCGGGCTCTGACCCGTTTTCTTCTTCTCTTTCTCTCTCTTGTATATATATGTATGTATTACAGGTGCCCAGCCACAGGGGCGTCTTTCTTAGGATCTCTTGGCAGGAACGCGCTGCAGCTTAGGTGGGAGTTGCAGGTCTCTTGATTAGACGACTTCGTTCATTCAGATCCACTCTTAGTATTTCCATTTAGATGGGCATGTGTAGCCTTTTCCATTATTCCATTATTGGACATTTGTATTTCAGTTATTTCCAGTATTGTTTACTATGGGTTTTATTCAGTGGATGTATTACCTTACATTTCGCATGTTGACATTCGATTGACGAATGTTTTATATTAATTGGATTATGTTCCAGGTTTATTATGGTGTGATTCTTAATTATTGAAATGTTGTTAATAAATAAATAAATAATTTTCTTTAAATAAAATTTGGAATGTATGTATGAAAATGGTTTTGACACTTAGCTTAATTAATTAGGGTGTTAAATTGGAAAAATTTATTTTACGACAGTGATGCTAAGAATGAACCAACTGTTCGCCTTGATTTAATTTAATAAAGGAGTGATCGCCCGGTATTTAATTAGGCGGGGCGTCACAACAACATACTCAAAATGAAACTTTATCTCTATTCCTCCTTGACTATCTCTCACAGGGTGGAATTTTAGGATTTCATCCTGATTCACAATCATGTAGAGCGGCACCGTGCACTTGTGCACTCTACTTTTTCAAGTACATACTAATCCATCCCGGTCAACCCATTCCGCTATCCCAGCGAAATATTGGTTTAGTTATGATGTTCACAGCCCATCAAAAATATCTAAGTATGTCTCCTCATTCCATCATTGGAAACGTAGGTTCACTACCAAATTTCCGATTGCTCATTTCTTGCCCATCTTTCTCCATCAACTAGTGGTGCGTCTGGAGACAATGTCACTATGTCTCTTCCTCAACACCGCTTCCCACTTACGTCATCTTTCCTCAAGTGGTACTCTATTCCCCTTTCACTCCGGGTATATTATACTTTACAATCCGCGCACTTTTCATAATAGGCGCACTTTTGGGGTTGGATTCTTCATAAGAGTCAACATTTTAGTAACGCGTAAGTTACTCTCAACACTCAATTAAGTAGAACCTTGCGTCACTTCTTCACAACAGTTAGGCCTCCCATATCAAGAGATAACTTTTGAACGGCTTCCCACCGACTTTTATCCCATAGGGTGTGCTGGTTCTCTCAGCACAAAAATCTTGGATTACCGTCTATCTTCCATCACGTTCAATCCATTTCCTCAACATGACTAGACGCAACTTCCTCCATCGGCGCACTTAACAAATAATTTTCTCTGCATCCCTCTACCACGGATGGCTAAGGAAGCCAATTGACTAGGGCTCCCATACACCCTTTTCTCCGTGCATATTTGCAAAAACATTGCAAACGTCGCACTTGTAACATGCTTTTCCTCAACTCTCGCCTTGTCTTCCCGGCGTGACTACAATCTTGTGGGTATTCTCCATCCTTTATAGACAAAAATTAAGTCCTTGCACATAATGTCCCACTTATTCATTTATGGTGAAGTAAGCCTTTCATTATTCCTCCACAACACTACTGGCTCCACTGATGTCCTAGCAACTAACAACGTCTCTTCTCCTGACGTGCATAAAAATTCAGTTGTATCCCCTTTCGCAACCGAACTTAAACAAGGGACCTCTCCCCCATGCATTCATACTGAGTATTGTCGGAACAATACATAGTCGAGATGCCCAAATTCTATTCCTCGACAATATGTGCAACCATACTCCCATATTTCTAAAGGAGTCAAGTGGCACTGCGCTTATACTATCACTAAGTCCTTAGCACTAATTACAACAGCGAGCTCGATCTCTCCGCTCAGTGGTCATACGACATACATTAACTCACATCATTTAGGTTCCTACACACCGAAATCAATTACTATGAGACGTTCATAATCTCTGAAGTCTCTCACCTATTGATGAATAATGACAACTCGACCCTCTTTCAGGTGAGGTATCGTCACATACCCCATTCACTCGAGGCTAAAACCCATATACTTCCTTATCCATCGCTCTGGTGGTTCGGATGGTTTTCGGACATAACACGCTTGTCCTTTCCGGAATACGAAACTTATTACAGTTATTATTTCCTCAAATAACTTCAAGCTAAAATAAAACGCGTGGCCCTACAAACCACACTAGACATCTTTACAACAATCCCCTTATTCCAGGCCATACTGACCGGTTTAGGTACCCCTCCTCTCGGGCTTGGTAGTCTCAATCCTGAACACTATCATTCTGGTTCCCTTAGTTCTGCTGACCAAGAGTAACGCACTATGGGACTTAATAGTCCTGACTTAGAGTCTAATCATTAAATCCCTTAGTGGTTTTCCACTTATAGCTTGCACCAGCCCCATTACATTTAGTCTTACTCTTTGACTAAATCCTTAAACTCTCTTAGCTCCGCCCACCTAGGAGCATTTACCTCAACCTTGTAAGAAGTACCATACTCCCTTCATATACATAAGTCCTCTAAGAAGAGTTTTTCTAAAATTTTGAACGACAACTTGAGGGTCTATCCTCTCAAGGGCTCTTTTCCCTCGTACCCATCTCATTGGTACAAGTTCACTTCAACGGATAAATTTCTTTCTCACGGTTGGCCTCTACTAGGCTTTCACGTGATGGGTTCCGGTATTTCCATTCTCTTCGCTTCTAAATCAACATTAGAGAACTTTGTGATTAAACTATCCATAAGGTCCCTCTATTTTTGTATACGGACCCTCGGTCCGGATGTGGTGATTGGTATCCCTGCCACGTTGCCACAAACATTTACTCAAATTTTCACTTTTGGGTATATCTACTCTATTCCTAAATGCCGAAACCTCTGGACACACTACTTCCCTTAGTTAACATGCGCAGTCGCCGTTTTATCACATTTTACGGCTCGTTCTCATCAAAAATTTCTGCAGACTCCCTCCCACTATCACTACATTGGGCGGGTCTAGATTAGTATCCCCCTTTGTCGTCTCGACACTTAGAACATGCCTGTTACGACTCAACAACCCTTGTAGCATCTACTTCCATTACACCGAAGGAGTGACCTCAACAACGGTCATCTCTCCTATGATTACCATATTCGAACACTCCATGCTTTATGTTGAGCTCCTCCCTCCTGCAGTCCTTCTAACGCCAATGCTGGTTCTACCGCCATGTTCGATGTACCGTGCCCAATCGAACTCGTATATATAACACTACCTCTACTAAATAGCAGGAGAACGTAAACTACGTAGGTAGAGGAGTACAACAATCCTAAGATAGGGCTCTATATCAATCGAACGATACGCTGAAAACGTAGTAAGCCGTACAGATCCTATGGACACTAGAACCTGATGCTCTGATACCATCTGTGACACCCCGCCTAATTAAACATCGGGTGATCAGGCCTTTATTAAATTAAAACAGGTTTCTCAAATGGTTCATTCTTAGCATTACTGTCGAAAACTTTTTAATTACTAATCCCCTAAGTAAAATTAGACCGGTGCCAAATTTTATCTTTCTTAAAATAGATAAATCAACCATGCGGAACGAAGTACAAATAATCATGTACTATAATTCAAACAACAAGGTAAAAGTACAACAGAACCAAAGTATTACCGAATAAACCATCGGCTAAAAATCCCAAACAACAATAGAATAACCACTAGTCTGAAACTAACATCTGAGTCTAATACCGGACAATAAGTCCATACATAGAATAGTGTGAGATCACGTACTAGATCTAAATGAGAGATATCGTCTAGTCAAAATCCTGTAAGCATCCACTGTGCTACAGCTCCGAGTCTCTGGAATGGAATCATCATACATGGCGTCCCTGTGGCTGGACACCTAAAAGGTTTTGAAAATATTTTATAGCAAGAGTTAGTACTCAAAACATTTTGAAATATTTAACAAGCGTTTATCACAATATAAAATGCGGTTATTGATTACACATGTTAGGTTCTCGTACACTCTCTTGAGTTAACTCACCTATCATCTCTTGTGCACCCCTAACGTTCTACACTTAGTTTATCTAGCCATACCTCCCAAGCTAACTAAAATCAAAGTAGTCAACTGAACTTATTTGTACCCAAGTTCCAGTACCGCCCATATAGTACAACCGTTTCACTAACATCTCGCGTATGTTAATTAATTATCAAGTAACATTTCATCTATGTTATTTCTCAAGACTTCTCATTTAGTTTCACTACTAAAATTACTACAATTCTCACAATTGTTGACTTCCCACTTATGTAATTAAGTTTCGCTACTTGAATTACTAAATAGATTTTCCCTATCTAAAGGTGCATTTCGTAATTTAGTTTCACTACTTAACTTACCAATTCAGTATGTATCTTTAAATACATAATATATATCAATCTACTAATACATGGAAGTAGAATATCATTAAGTATATATATTTCACACACAATATATACTAAATATCAGTCATTACTATTCTGCCCTTTTTATACATGTAAAGGACTCTTGGTTCGGAATGATTCATCGACCCCAAGTAAGAATTGGTTCGGAATGATGCATCGACCCCAATTATTTATATACACAAATAAAGATCTCTTGGTTCGGAATGATTCATCGACCCCAAGTGAGAGTTGGTTCGGAATTATCCATCGACCCTAACTATTTTAAAAATATATATATATACACATATCATGGTTCAGGACTCTTTCATCGCGGCACCAGTTCAAGGTTTGGTTCGGTATTTCTCATCGACCCCAAACATACAATAACTTTATGTTAGTTCGGAATGTCACATCGACCCTAACGTAATTAATTTAGGTATAAATCTCTCGACCTAAAAGGTCACATAATTTAGTAGGTACACGCCCGACCTATTAATTATATACGTACGTAATATTTTAATCTCATATATCTATCGTACAATATTCGCTTTACGATTTTTCTCATTAATCGCATTTATTTGAGTATTCACATAACTCTAAGGGTCCTAGTTACCCCTTACATATAATTTCAGTAGTTATCGATTACCCTACTGGTCTATTACTTAAATTTAATTTACTTCGCCTCGTAACTCAATTTCCGAAGTCCCCGATACTCTACTAAATCGGATTTTTCTCGTCGGTCCGTAATCCAAGCCCTACACCCAATGGCCTTATCGAACCTCAACAATATACCTACTGGTCTTATTCTCACTCCCATATAAGTATAATGTAAATCCTAGGACACTCATTCATTCCCGAAAATCAACGAAGACTTAAACACAAAAATTTCGGGAAGAACAGCTTGCGTCGATCGATCGACATAGTCGATCGATCGATAGTTCGAGGTCGATCGATCGATCGAACAGGGACAGACGCAGTTCGTCTTCTTCGTTAATCTTTTCCTCCATTAACAAATCTACAATTCCATTATAGTCCACCAAACTTCGACCCAATGATCCTAATATGTTTTCACGTATACTAGGACAATTTCTAACGTGTCAAATACATCAGAACTCCAATTCCTTCGAAGAAATAGTGAATTAAACCCAGACTTTCTTGAAACCCTAGTTATGGTGTTCTTCCCATATTTTCATTCAAAATCCAGATTTTATTCCAAAAAATCATCAAGTCTAATCTGAATATTAATCATCTACATAAGTTAAAATATTCTACATGTGATTCCTATCCCAACATGTATAAATATCATCATTCTCCTATCAAGATATTGATTTAAACTAGACTATTCAAAAACCCTACACATGGGTATTATAACTTTATAATTTTTGCAATAAACAACTTGCCTTATGATCAGTAGGGTCTGATTTCGTGGTTGTTGTTGATGATTGATGATCTTCATCCTTCAATCCTTCTTCCCCAACAAGTTGATAGTGAAAATCTCCTTTGAATCCTTCTCAATTCTTCCTTTTGCATTGAGAATGGTTTCTCTCTCATCTCTAATGGATATGGTCTGTTTTCATGGGCTTTCTAACCCTAACCCCTCTATCATACGGCTGATATAAAGTTCTCAATTTCGTAGGTCTCCATACCCTCTCATGTTAAAAGACCAAAACGCCCCCGAACGGTCCCGGTTTAGTTCAAAATTACCCCGGGACTCAACTAGTACCCCCGGTTATACTATTTTAACTAATTTGACCCTTCCGAACTCATCTGTGACCTCTAAATTATCATTTGAGTCACTTAGAAATATTACTTGTTCTCACCCCAACACGGTCTACATGCGTTAGGCAACTATTTACCACTCGCACTAAGTAAATATAATGAGGCAATATAAACCGGTATCTATCTCTCGATTAATATTCCAAAATTATAATTTTAATTAAAACTCTATAAATTAGTACTCTTACGTAATTTAAATTAAGCCGTATTTTCTCATTTAATTCTGCAATTTAATTAAATAAAATATTCAGAAATACGGGGTATTACATGCATATTCATTCGGTTTGTAATTAAGGTTGAGTGTGTCATATTACGCACGTCACAAACACTGCACTACCACACGTCACTATTGGAATCAATAGGCACTGAGCTGACATGCGTTGAGGAAGGTAGAACAGAAGCTAAGATGTGAAGAAATCAAGGTGGACAAGGGTTGCATAGTGAGTCTAATTACATAAGAGCAACCAGGGCAGAGAGACTTGCTCGAGATAGGTAATATCTTTCTGATTTAACTTATTTTGAGTCTTGTTACATGCTTGTAAATATTTCCGTATTGATTTGTTTTATTGGAATTTTGTAGATTAGGTGACCCTAGAGGGTCCATCATTTTTCCAAGGGGAAGGGTTTTCACGACGTAAAATAAATCATTGCGTGCTTTAAATTTTTGCATATATCACCTAACTCGAAAAAGTACGATTTAAAACTTGAAACTCGCCTAAATAAATTGAATTAATTATTATCTACTTAATCACCTAGTTTAATCAAGATAATAATTAGGACTGTAATTAACTTGGCGAACCTTATTCAGTTTGTATTATAGTTAACAATTTAAGTAGAGTTTAAATTGGTCCCTTTTGGATAATCTATAAAAACTCATAGATATTTTGGGTTTAGTCAACAGTAGTTTACTTCCGCACTAGAGTCTATTTTGTTTTAGTCGCCTGATCAAATGGTATCAGAGCTAGACTTTAAATGATCATTTTCAAACTATTGCCAAACTCTTTTTACCTTGTTTTAATGGAAGATTCAAGTCAGGTTTGGAAATTTAAGTAGACCCCTATTTTTTATGGCTCTAACTTTCCCTACTAGAAACTTCGTATGACAGAATCTATACAAGGTACATTTTGAGATGATGTTTGGGACTTAATTGAAAATGGTTATGTACATCATACTATTCCTATTCCTATCGCTGAAGGTAGTTCTATACTTAGAAAACTTGGGATGGCTGAAATGAGTAATGAACAAAAGAAAATCAACAACTTTAACAATAAGTGAAACAACGCTAGTTTTATGAGTGTGAGTGAGAACGAATTGAAGCGTATATGTCACTGCACTACAAGTAAAGAAACATGGGACACACTAGTCACCGCACACGAGGGTGATGTGAGGTTTAAGGAGTGTAAAAGTCAGATGCTAGTTCAAAAGTATAACATGTTAGTAATGAAAGATAACAAAACCTTTGATGACTTCAATATGAGACTAACTGATATCATTACATAGTTGCACGCAAGCATTATAGTGTACACTAGTAAGGAATTATGCTCTAAAATCCTTAGATCCCGTGCGCTTAGATTCGATCACAAGCGGTATATAACTAAAGAAATGAATGAACCGTCACTCACACCCGAGCTTCTTAGCTCCAAGTTAAGGACTATGGAGTTAGACTCGACATTTAGGAAGAATTTAACAAACTATCTAAACATAATTCCTTAGTAGTTCTAAACTTGCATTCAAAACTTCTCATGATGTTACGGAAAAATTTAAACGAGTTTCCTTACAATCAATGTTTGAAAATGAGTCTGATGGGGTGGTTGAGGAGTAGGAAAAGATTGATAATAAGATTGCGCTCCTGTCAAGTCAGTTAAAAAGGCTTTTGAGAAAGAAAAATATTTTTTCTAAAAGTTATGTTCAATCTGACTTCCAATCCAGCCAGTCATCGAGACCTCACAACGGAAACACAAATCAGACTGGTTATTCTAGTAATAATTACAGTAAATCAAATAAATCTAAAATGACTTGTCATAACAATGGTATATTAGGCCATCTCATTACTGACTGTCGAGTTAAATCACAGACCAAAAACAATAAAAATTACGAGGCCCATTTAATTAAACCATGGGATAAATCTTCTCATTCGGAAGAGGACCAAGATAAGTCTGAGTCACAATGCCTTGCTTTTGTTGGTAGTGTTTATGACTGATGTGGTGAAAAATAAATTTCTAGCCTATATGATTCAGATGAAGAAGAATCTTATGAGATTTTAGATTTAATTGAATGTGTTAAATCATTGTTAGCTACTCCACCATCTAATGTTCTTTTATGATGATCCCTATTTGTTCAAATATTGCGCGAACCACATCATCCGAAGATGTGTTCCGAATTACGAGATACATAGTGTCATCCACTTTTGTCATATGAAAGCATGTGGAGGCCACTTCTCCACGAATAAGATGGCCTCTAAGATTCATCAAAGCGGTCTATATTGGCCCAAAATTTTTTGGGATGTAAACACTCATTGCAAATCATGTGATAGATGCCAAAGGATGGGAGCCATCACTCAATGAGACGCGATGCCATTGATCCCTATTCTCGTTATTGAGATATTTGACTGTTGGGGCATCGACTTCATGGTCCTTTCCCTCCCTCTTTTAGTTTCTTATATTTCCTCGTCGCAGTAGATTATGTTTCAAAATAGGTTGAGGCTACTAGGACGAATGGCAATAGGGTGGTGATAAAGTTCATCCAAAAACACATACTTTCTCGCTTCGATGCTCCGAAGCCGATTATTAGTGACAAAGGTAAGCACTTTTGCAATAGGTCGTCTGAGAAAGTATGGCGGCATCCACAAGGCTAGGATGACTTATGACCCGTAAACAAACGGTCAAGTTGAGTTAGAAAACCATGAGATAAATTAAATTCTTGAGAAGACTGATGATCCTAACCGAAAGGATTGGTCTATGCGATTGAATAATGCGCTACGGGCTTATCGTACCTCCTATAAGAACCCCATTAGAATGTCCCCATTCATCTTTGTCTATGGAAAGCCCTACCATCTCCCCGTAGATATAGAGAACAAAGCGTATTGGGCAATAGAGAGGTTTAATTACAACTTAGATAAAGTCGGTGAAGTGCGAAAACTTCAATTGCATGAGTTGGAATAAAGACGCAACAATGTGTATGAGAGCACCCGCATATCCAAATAGAGGATGAAACTCGCACACGAGCGCACTATCCATCGAAAGGAGTTTTATCCTGATCAAAAGGTGCTTATTTATGACTCATGATTAGACTTGTTTCCCGGCAAGTTGAATTCGCGATGGACCGATCCATTTGTCATAAAGGAACTGTTTCCTCACGAGGAGATAGAGATAGAAAAATTGAAGGGTGGGGATACGTTTAAGGTTAACAGATAGCGCCTAAATCCATATCTTGAAGTTGAGAAAGATGTCGTTGCACCCCTGACACGTATGGGGTGATTATGTGTTGTATACTGGTGAGTTGAGTCTGTTTTAGGATAGTTTAGAGGTCCGCAGAGGTCGTAATTTAAATAGGATATGATCACCGTTGCATAACATGAGAGAGCGTATGGAGTTCGCGGTGAGATTTTGAGGGGTCTCGAGGTAGAAATTGGGTAATAGTACCTTGGTTACATTTAGGGAGTTGGGAAAGAGGATTACCAACGCTTAGTTTTTTAGAGAGGAGGCTAAAAATACAAAGGTCAGCAATGATATTGCAAACCGGTTCGCCCTGGATATACTTCCAGGGAAGAACCGATTCAAATTAACTGTAAGGGTTGATAATGTGCGAACTGGTTCACCCTGGTGATACTAGAAGTGTAGAACTAGTTCGAGTTGATAGAAGGTTTTAGTGAAAACCGAACCGGTTCGGCCCTAAGGCGAACTGGTTTGGATTTTTAGGTAGCAGATTCACCCCCCTCCCTTTTTCCCTCATTTCCCATTTCACGAAATTCATCCCTCCCTTCCCACGAAATTTATCCAACCAATACCCCCCCAACCCCAAAAAATTTCACCCTTTCATTCCTTCCACCCCTTCCCACCCATCCATCGCCTTTTCCCACCCAAAACCGATTCACCCCACTTATAAATACACCTCCTTCTCCTCCATTACCCCCACCACCATCCAAACCTTTAACCCAATCCTCATAAACTCTCCAAACTCTTTCATCTAATGGCTCAAGCTGCTAATGTCGTTGCCAAATATGACAAAGTCAAAATTCTCCATGACGATGATCGCACTAACTACTCCATCCAAGAGCGCGAATGGAATGTTGCCTTTTCTTCACCGCCTTCCCTATACATATCGATAAGGAAGTGATTTGGAGTGAGCTACCCTAGGCGACGACCGCCTTGTTCAGCCCTAGGGGGTGGTGCAACTTCTTTGAACATCTCGAGGAGGATGATTGAAATGATAAGGTCCGCCCTACGTGGACGAGACGTGGGTTCCATTCTCTCTAGACTTGGTGATCAACAAAATGCATGCCAAAGGGGTCCGTATACCACAACAAAATTCGTGCCAAAGGGGTCCACCCTACTATGGGAGTCCTCTCCCCATGGCTGCGTGCATTGCTAGAATCGTACCCAATTACGAGTGGCCACAAAACTCTTTTTCGATTGGAGAGTTAGACGAGCAGACCCACATGGAATTTTTTATCACATGTGGATCAATCTCAAAAACCTTAAACAAATCCGGATCAGTCAAGCCAATTTTCTATATCACTTACTTGACCAGGGAAGTGCCATCCACATTGCACGTACCTTTTACGACAAAATCTTTTTGAGTTTTTAAACCTTTTTCAAAATGATATCAATTTTAAAGAAAAAAAACTCAAAAGACAAATAAAATATTTTTATATTTTCAATAAGACCAAATAAAATAAGTATCAATATACAAAAATTTAAACTACATACAACTAGCAAACACATATAACATAAAGTACAAAATCTAGTGTATGCAAACACGCAAACACAATCAACTATTAGATATAGCCACTGTTCTAAAAAACCCGCCTAAGCACGCCTAGGCTTAAGGCTTGGGAGAAACGCATCGCCTTACACTTTTCACGCCTTATTCTTGGTAAAACCCTTAAGGCACACTTTTTTCTAAAAACAACAATGATTTAGTGAAATGATGTCTCCTTTTAAAGAATTTGTTTACAAACCATACCATTATCTCATCCAAAATAATCAAATAGTATTTTAATTTGCATATATTCAGACATATTTTTATGATCTGTGCAATTTTTGTATTTTAACAGCCTTGTTATGGTTAAAAAATATTAAAATATATTAAGAAGGCCTAAACGCCTTTTCACGCCTTTTTACGCCTAGGCCCGCCTAGACTTCTAAGGCTTAAGGCTTGGCCTCCACGACTCAATCACACCCCACATTTTTTAGAACCTTGGATATAGCACGAGAAGTATCATGTACAAGCATTCAAGAATCAACAAGTCTAACATGTAAAGCCTCCAAATCTTATATCTTAACCCATATAGGTGTGATGTGACGCTCAAGGATTTTAGAAACCTTGATGACCCCAGACTTAAACTTTCTAGGACCGTTTCTAAGATCAAAATAAAAACGCGTAAGATGACCTTTCTTATCCCTGTGTGTGCATGTGTAGATACAGTGGAGGTTGTTACATAATGTTTGACCTTTTATAATGTTCCAATCAACAATTGACTCTCTCAAAAGTATGGCATTATCTTTGGTAGTGGAAGCATTCAGAATATGGAAGTCAATCCCACACTAATCATCTTTGATTCCGACGGTACCTTACATTTTACTCAACATCTCTGACCTATATTTCAAATCAAATTTGACATGACTCGAGTCTCTCAATCTCTCTTCTAGCTCCACTATCCCAGACTCAAGTAAATTCCTAGACTCTTCATGCTCAACAAGTTCCTTCTTCAAAATGTCCATCAAACCTTAAAGGTTTTTTCTCTCACCCTCAACATACTCAAGCTTCTCCTTAAAAGTCATCTCATGTGCCCTAAGGTCCTCAATAAATCTATCATTATCATCACCTATAGCACGCTCTTTAAACTTAGCTTCCAACTTTAAGTTTTCCTTTATCACTTTGAACACTTCTGCATAAAACTCACGAAAGGTAACTTGGATTTCACTCTCCTCCTCCTCCTCCTCCTCCTCCTCCTCCTCTTATTTATCCTTTTCTTCTTCTCCAATCTCCCAACCCTCACTCTCTTGGGAAAAAAATAATGGTCTCAGAAGTGTCATGCTTAGAATTATCATCTGGGGAAGACTTTTCATTAAGGCTCTTATAACTAGCCATGAACGCGGTGTAGTGGCATTCAATGGGGGAATCTAATCCTTCTTTCGGATCACTATCACTAAGGGTGGCATTATACAACTTCTGTTTCTTTCCCTCCTTCCTTAGTTTAATTAAACACTCAGCTTCCCAATAGCCAAAACCCTCACACCCAAAGCATCTATCTGACACATCCCTCTTAAAATTATCATTACGATTTTTAGAGAATTGATCTGCCTTGTTATACTTATTTTTCTCAAATTCTTTACATCTTTCGATTATTTTTTAAATGCTGGAAATTTTATAAACTTATTCACAAACATGGTCATATCATCCGAATCGATGTCCGATTCATCACTCGAAATGCGCGTTTCCTCCTTATAGGCTTGCAAAATAATGACCTCGTATTTCTTCTTCATTTTGGAGGAAATCAAGTTGAGCTTATAAGTTTGAAAGTCACCTACAAGCTCTTTAATTTTCGTAGAGTTCAAAGTATCCAAGGAATTCAAAACTGTCACTTTTGAATTAAATCTTTTTGGCAAGGACCTTAAGAAAATCTTGATTAGTCGGTTTTTGGGTATTTGCTCTCCCAAGTTTAAAGATGAGTTCACAATATGAAACAATTTAGCATAGAACTCATCGAAGGTTTCATTATTCTCCATCTTAATGGTTTCAAATTGAGTGGTGATATTTTGGAGTTTGGAAGCTTTAACATCACTAGTACGTTCATATGTTAGTTGAAGTAGGTTCCAAGACTTTTTTAATGTTTCATATGTCATTATATGGTGGAACTCCCCCAGTGTGACCAAACAAAATAGAGAACTTAAACCTCGAGAATTATAATTGGCTAACTTATGCTTTTCCTCACTCCAGGATTCTACGGGTTTAGGAACTCTATATTTACCGGTTAAGGTTTTTGGTGAGGACCAACCATTAAAACCTTCTTTCCATACATGCAAGTGTTATTCCTGATATATGCTGGATTAAGTTTAGTGTTGCAAATATCTCAATCTGTTTAACTAGTTTTTAGTCAATTTATATATTGGCTTCGAATTTTGAGGTCTCCGACCAAATCACAATACCATTTTAAATTTAAATAACTTTTGACACAATGTATTTTTTTCCATGTTATTATTGAATCTACCATGAATAGTATGTGTTTGTGTTATTGTCTCAAAATTTATTTCATGTGTTACGATTTATTTTTCTAGAAACTTTTTTGTCTCTTAGTTTAATATAATTTTACTGAAATTATAACATATGCTCAATGCCTATGGGGCCTGTTTTTAGTAGATTTTTGTGCTACTCATTCATAATTGCAAACAATATTAGTTAGACATAGATAAAGATTTACAACTTCCCTGAATTTAATTTAGCCAAAATTATAGATGGGTTCTAAATTTGGCTCGTATGCTGCGAAAAGTCCTACAAATTTTTTGTTTTGCATTAGGTCCTATACTTTTTTTTTGTTTCGATAGATTCTACAATAGTAAATTTATCTGTTTAGTTGATTTTTAAATAATGGTGTCTTGTGTGTAAATGATGAGGAAGTATTTTATGTGCACGTATATGTAGTTGAAGAAATGTCAATCTCTTATAAATAAGGCATGGAAAATGATCTCTTTATAGATATTAAATTAATAGGGGTCCATAAAAATGTTGATTTCATATAATTATTTTAGGGCGATGTTTATTTAGACATATTTTCATTTATATTGTACTAGTGATTTTATACATTTGCCATAAAAGGAAAATTATTAGTATAAGGTATTAGTTTTAAAAAGTTGTGACTTGACTTATGGCTTTAAATATAAGAAGTTCAGATCTATGGATATATGTCCCTTTAATTTATCATCATTTGTTAATCTTCTTATAAACATAGTAAATACAATATAGATTTATAATATGTTGATTTTGGAAAAACGACCTCGATTATTGTAGTCAATATAATTGTATAAGGACCTTGTGATATAATTTCAAGATTCATAACCCTAGACGAATATAACATCAAGCTATTTATTTTGGTTAACGTTATCCAAACCTTGGAAGCATATGTAGGTTTGCTGATGATTTGAAGCGACCGCGGAGAGTTGGCGTTTTCGGCAGGCAACCTTGAGCTTGACGTTGCTCATTAGAAGTTAAATTCCCTTGGTATGCGGAGAGGGATGCTCTTGTCTCTACAATGGAAGTAGAGTATCTCCCACAGCGCCTATAGGGTTTTTAGCAATTGCAACAATACCCTCTCTTTCTCTAGAAAAGAAGTGTTTACCTGCATTGAGTTGACTAGTCTCACATTTTGATTTATCAATAACTAATAAAGAAAAGAGCCTTGAGCTTTAACGGTACTTTTTCTTTTTAAACCTTTTAATGCTGCATGGACCTTGTTGGATGGGTCCATTTAGATATCATTAAGTATCTTTATTCTCTTAATGATGCATGCGAGTTAAAATTCAACATTTATGCTGTAATAATATGAATCTAGTTTGGCCTTTGACTTTTCTTGTTGAAGTAAACTAACATTAAAAACTTCCATGAAAAAAAAGTTAACCCATTTATATATTTCGTCATTTATCAATTTTATGTACGACTTTCTCCAAAAATCTGGAATTTAGGAGAATGTGTTTCCAAATCCTGGAGCTCCAATTAAATTTTGGTGTGCCATATTATCATTTGACTGTTTTTCTCTATCAAAATGCCAAATAATCTCGAAACGGTCTTTGTGGGCCCATGTGAGCAACATTTCCTTTTGTATAGGTGAACCCTTTACTGTCAAGTTTGGTTGAACATCCCTTTAATATTTAGATAATATTTTTTGGGTCAATTATTAAATAGTCCCTACTATAAATATATATTTTTTAAAAATGACACATATTTTTAGTTTAACCCATTTAGTCCCTCAAGCACTCAATATCCTCTTATTTTTAGAGGTCCGCGCCAGCGGCACTCCCTCTCCAAAATATGCGGCAAAAGACTTTTTGAGGCAAAATAAAAAAATTTGGACTAAATGGGTATTAAAAAATGTCCGAGGGACTATTTGGTATATGTCCCATATTTTTTTTATTGAAGATTGCCAACTCATGTAATTAGCTAATCAAATGATGTAATGATTATAATACGACAGTCATTTCCTAATATTTGCTAAGTTAGGGTCGGGTTTGGTTCGGATTGTCGAACCCAACTTTCAACTGAATTACAATCTGAATCACGAACATAAATCAACATCAACTTGAGCTGTTACAAACGATTGTTAATGCGTATTTTAGATGTACATTTTATCAAACAGAGATTTTGTATATTTTGTATAATGCTCTCTTACATGAAGACATATACACTCCAAAGATCTAATCATGAGACCATTAACAGGTGGTCCCCTTACTACTGAGAGCTTATTCATAAGCTGTACACCAAAAACTTAATATCACGCCAATTCTTCGGCAGATACATGATTCTTGATCTGTATACATGCATTAGTTAGTTTTATGGAAAAGTCAATGCTCATCCTCTTAAAGGAAACCCTTAGCCATCTTCTTAAATAATATCAAGCCGACGTTATACATTATGTACCAGAGCGGAGCTCTTCACATCTCATTCACATAAGAACCTTCTCGGAAAAGGATTACCATATTAAAATAATGTTATTTATAATAAATAAATATCAAATTAAAGGCAAAAACTGGAAATGAGGAGAGTAGGGGCGGATCTATTCCTTAGCTAAGGTGGGCAATTGCCTCCTTACTTTGTAAACTATAAATGATATGTAGCCTATCTTTTCTCACAATAAGTAAGTTAAAACCCTAACAATATAATGATATGATAAATCTCTACAATGCATTTTTTTCTTTGACTTCTTGATTTTCCCTAATTACATATGTTGTACTAGTTTGAAGCCCCGCGCGATGCGCGGACGCTTTATAGAAATTGTTGTTGTGCAAGTGTATGGAAACAAAATAAAAAGTAATAGGCAAATGACCTATCAAAATTTCTAATAAGAACTTAGGGTTCGTTTGTCAATCCAATTTCAAGTCATGAAAATGGAATTGAAAGGCCAATTTTAATTTCACGGAATTGAAATTGACCTTCCAATTTGAATTCCAAACTTTGGAATTGGATTGCCAAACGAGTCCTTAGTGACAAACTGTATCATTTAACGTCTACAATGATGAAATTGTGTAACAATATATTCTAAAATAAAGGAAGCGTAAATTATGTACATATCTCGTCATCTTTGTATGGATAACCATTGTATGATATGAACAATCTACAGAATAATGTCAAAAAAATTCAAAAGCCACAAAAAGAATATTTTAGAGTAGATACATTATTTTTACAATCAACCTTAACTATACAATTCGGACATATTTAAATATATCTCCTGTGCTTGCCAAATGCAATTAACAGGATAAGAAAATTAACATATAAATTTCTCTCACATACCCTAAGTATGTTGTCATTTTGATATCAATACAGAACTTAAAAGGGTAATGGATGTTCTTGCATTTAGAATACATAAAACTAAAGAGGTGGAAAAAAGATAAGGTTAGAAATCCATGAAGAAATTCAAATATGAGTCATTCTACATACAAAAGAAGACAATTGAATGCACGTATCTGCAATTGTCAGAGGTCGTTCTCACCGGCGCTGGGGCTTCGTTAGTAGGTCGTCGACCGAATTTTGGAAGGTATAAAACTATATTGTTAAAAATTGTTTATATACAGTATTTTTGTTAAATATGTATTTTATCATAAAAAATGCGTTTTTGAAAGAAATAAAGGAAAAAATATACCAAAAATAGAAAAACAACAAAAAATTATATTTTAGAAATGTTTGTTTCCTTTTAAACCGTATTTTTTAGAAACTGTTTTTATAAAAAAAATATAGTTTTTATAAGGATAAAGTTTTCAAATAGGCATTTTTATGAAAAATCCAATTTTTCGAAAATATACTTCTTTAAAAATAATTCAGTTTTTTCTAAAAAAAAAGTACATCGAAATCGAATTGAACCTATTATGCACGTACCTAAGTATATTAAAAAAATGCTTCTTAAAACAAAATCTAATAGCTTGTGATAAAAATAGAATTACCTCTTAAAAAAATATATTTTTAAAAATCGGTATTATTTAAAAAAAAATGTATTTAAAAAAAATTAAATAAAGAAAAAAATTGAAAATTGAAAAACACTATTTTTTTTAATAAAAAACTATATTTAAAAAAATTATAAACCGTATTTTGATAAAAATATATTTTGTTATAAAAGCTATATTTTTAAAAAGAAATTAACAAAAAAAACTAAAAAAATTAGAAAAACAAAAAAAACTTTATTGAAAAAAAAACTTTATTTCTTTATAAATAGTATTTTTTAGAAAAAAAATATTAAAAAAATATTTAAAAATAAAATAAAGTTTTTAAATAGGAATTTTTATTAAAAAAATCAGTTTTTAAAAATATACTTCTATAAAAAAATACTTTTTTTAAAAAAAATTCCTTTTTTTTTTGAAAAAAACAGCGGTGCTCATCTTACAGGCATATATATACATATGGTATGATGAAGAAATTTCATGAGGGGAGGAAAAAGAAACACATACCTCCAAACTTCATCCATACTTCAGCCATGGCCGCCCAAATCAAAAGCTCCAAAAAACCCAGTTGTTCAAGCATTCGTCCATGGGGTTTTCAAGTTATATATCTATATAATAAGGTGTAATGGTATTGACATTATTCCATAAGATGATAACTTAATTAACGGCTTCCATTCATCCACCTGTTCAGAATCCAACGGTTAAAGATGTTGGGCTTTATTATAATTCAAACATGAAGAGATGGGCTGCAATTAAGGCGTCGAATCACCATCTGACATGCTTAGAATCACTCCCATACCACTTTAATTCAAACACAACAACTCACACGTTTTCGAACACCACTCTGCAAATCACTCATTTTTTTTCAAACACTCATTCTCTTTCTAAAACACACCTCCCACCGTCCTTCCTCTTCCTCTCCTTCTCATTCTTTAATCTTCCCATATTTTTTAATATCCCTGTTAACGTAAAAATTCTCCATCTACGAGGACCAGTCAGAAAAGGACACATGTCATCCTACGTGGCAATATTCGACCCCGAGGAGAGTTAGTCGGCACCCGAGGAGAGTTGGTCGGCATACCAACCAGGAAGATCAAGGGATAACTATGAATTTAATGTGCATTAATGAAGATGATTATGCATTTAATGAGCATTAATGTAAACTTATACTGTAGATGACAACACATAGCATACCAAGCAATTCAACAATTAGATTCGTTGAATGTAGACATAATGTATAAATGTCTACATACAATGAATCTCTTTATCTCCCATCACTATAAATACATGTATTCCCTTAGCCAAAAGGGGAGAGATCCGAGAGATCCGAGAGAACCAAAAAACACCATATTGTGCCATTGTAAACCCCTGGGAATAAAATAACAGTGGACGTAGGCTTTATTCATAGCCGAACCACTTTAAAAATCTTTGTCTCTTATGTGCTTGATTGGATTGCTTTCATCTATTTATCTGTGATCATAAAAATGGGATTCGGTCCAGTTTTTTGCATCAACAGATTGGCGCCGTCTGTGGGAACGTGTTACAACCATTGTTCTCCATCAAAAGCTAAGTTTTTATTTTCTCTACGTATAATCAATTATACATACATCTTTTGATTCAATCATGATTTTTATGTTTATATACATAAATTACTTATCCAATTTTTATTTGCAAAATATTGCATATCATGATTTTAAAATCATAACGTTTAGATTAATTCTTATTTAGAAATCTGAAAAATAGTGGATTTCATAAATTATAACTTTTTGCTTGATTCCCAAGTTTCTATTTTATATCATGGAATAAATATTTTAAATGATTACATATACCAATATATACGACGATGATAAGATTTAATCATTTTCATTGTTGATTTTGAAATAAATTTTGTAAGATCTTTGATGTCTATTCAAATTCCCATCATATTTTTAATAAAAGAATGGGAAAAGGTTAAAGATAATAAAAAGTTTTCTCATGGAAATCATGACCCAAATCTATTTTCTCTCTCTTCAAGTTTGAGTCTCTTTGCATTCACTTTTATGAACTATATACTTAATTTGGTTCATCTTCCATCTATGTCAATAAAGTCAAATTGATTAATTTTTTTATATAAATTTGGTAATAACCTCTATCATTCAGCATATTTTTATCTCTCCAAATAGGGAATAGGAAGGGATCAATATAAAGAATAATTTTTCCTTCACCTTAAAAACCCACTAACTGTAGTTGGTCGACGAGGAAAAAATATTCCAAACTGCATCAACGTAGTTGGTCGACGAGGAAAAAATATTCCAAACTGCATCAACGTAGTTGGTCGACGAGGAAAAAATATTCCAAGCTGTACTAACGTAGTTGATCGACGAGGAAAAAATATTCCAAACTGTACCAACGTAGTTGATCGACGAGGAAAAAATATTCCAAACTGTACCAAGTATGGTTGGTCGGGGATAAAAACTGTACCAACGTAGTTGATCGACGAGGAAAAAATATTCCAAAAATTTACCAAGTATGGTTAGTTGGGGATAAACTCTCACTAACTATAATTGGTCGATGAGCACAATTTAACAACCTTGGTTGGTTGAAAAAATTTTAAACATTTTTATACTCATTACTTTATTATTAAGTGATCGAGCAACATTACTAATACTTGTAACTTTTTTACTAAGTTGGTCGATGAACAACACAATATTGTTATCTTTTTAACTTATACATATGCACAGATGTAGAGTATTTTACAAGACAATAGCAATTAAGATTGCGAACAAAAATGAAAGTCTTTCATTAAAATCAAAAACAAAATACATTGAGAATGAAAATGTATACTAACTATTACATTGAGATTCCTACTCTATTGGTTTCTTTCCCTCTTCTTTTGAAACAGGTTCCTCGCTAGCAGGAGGATCATCCAAAGCATAAGGGGAGTTTATGAAGTTAAAATCTTTCAGCATTCTGATGTTCATCACAGATGGTCTGTCCGAGCAGCTCTTGCTCGTCCCCGAGAAGCTCTTGCTCGTCCCCGAGCAGGAAGTTGCTCTTCAAGACTCATGATCTTCTCGGACATCTCAGCCAAGGCTTGGTTCTTTGCCATTAGTTGGAAGGCTTGATTCTCCAAAGCAGATTGAGTTCTCTGTTCTTCGACAATTACCCGAGCAGCTCTTGCTCGTCCCAGAGAACCTCTTGATCGTTCCCGAGCAGAGGTAGAAGTCAAAATCAACATCTACAGCACTGAGATCTTTGCTACTACTGTCTCGACGAATAATGAAGAAGAAGTTGTGTGAAAATGTTTCGAAGTCCACCACTAGCTTGGTACTAATCAGATTGAAGAGTTGGGTTCAAAAGCTAGTATGTTACTCGACAAAGTATTCAGAGGATCATAAATCAGAAGAATCAAACACGTGAAGTTAGCACTCAGTTACTCGGCACAGGAGGCAGTTGGTCGGCTAGCAAACCAATCAACATACTTGAAGATTATGACAAACTACAAGCTACAAGCTGCATACTATAGCATGGCTGTATCCAAATTCCCAGGGGTGATACATAGCACACGGAGTTCCTCAAAAGAAAGATTAGCAACCATCGATCAGCCTGCATCATATGTCGTCCAGGAGATAATGCACTTTATGTTGAACAAATCAAGAAGGTAGATCAAGAATTTCACGAGCACCGAGCAACACTGCAGAATAAATACTCCATCCTTTCAAGTAAACCATAAAGCATGGAGCATTGGGGGCTTCTGTTAACGTAAAAATTCTCCATCTACGAGGACCAGTCAGAAAAGGACACATGTCATCCTACGTGGCAATATTCGACCCCGAGGAGAGTTAGTCGGCACCCGAGGAGAGTTGGTCGGCATACCAACCAGGAAGATCAAGGGATAACTATGCATTTAATGTGCATTAATGAAGATGATTATGCATTTAATGAGCATTAATGTACACTTATACTGTAGATGACAACACATAGCATACCAAGCAATTCAACAATTAGATTCGTTGAATGTAGACATAATGTATAAATGTCTACATACAATGAATCTCTTTATCTCCCATCACTATAAATACATGTATTCCCTTAGCCAAAAGGGGAGAGATCCGAGAGAACCAAAAAACACCATATTGTGCCATTGTAAACCCCTGGGAATAAAATAACAGTGGACGTAGGCTTTATTCATAGCCGAACCACTTTAAAAATCTTTGTCTCTTATGTGCTTGATTGGATTGCTTTCATCTATTTATCTGTGATCATAAAAATGGGATTCGGTCCAGTTTTTTGCATCAACAATCCCTAAAAATCTTACTCACTTCTCTCTATGGTCAGATAATCGCACTATAAAACCACTTACATCATCACAGGCACTGATGGTAAGGCACTATAAAACCAATGAAAATTCCCTTTTTACATCTCTCTCCTTGCTTTTATTCATTTCTACTTCTTTCTGTATCTTTTCGTTGGATTAATAGGAAATTTTATTGAGCTCCTTTATATGGGATTCGATATTTTCCAGTTAACTAAATTATGTGCAGCGGAGTTTCTTTGAAACAAAAGTGAGGTAATTATTTTCTATATCGGTTTACTGTTTTCATGTTTTGAATATGTCGGTGGATATCAGCTTTAATATTTCTGATAGGGATGATCTCTCTCTCTCTCTCTCTAACATTCATCCTCTTTGATAGTCATGGGTATTAGGTATTTTCTTTAACCTTCTGAACATATTGTTCTCATTTTTCATTTGGGTTGCTGAAATTCCTTCTATGTTGTATTTTTATTATTTTATATATCTAACATGGGGGATTTTGTTAGTTTTGTAGATCTATTCATCAATCTCTCTATTTTGGTTTTGATGTTCATGTGTATTCTCTATTCACCACATCAATCTGTTACTTCCAATATTTAAAACTTTTTTATGCTGATTTCCATCCGGTATAGCTTTTTTTTATGCTGACTTCTATCCTGTAAAAGCTTATTTTATGCTAACTTCAAGCTTTTTTTTGTGTAGCCATGGAGTTTAAATTATTGCCATTGCTTTTTCTGATAGAAGCTTTTTCTGATAAAGACATCGATTTGTTGCCATAAGGTAAATAGAGGATTTGTGTTGCCATTGATTCGTTGCCATATGTTGAAAATCTTTAAAGATATTATTTTGGTTAAGCGGTTTCAACACTGACTGTTAATGAAGAGGCGGTTGAGGCTATTGATGAACACGCCGTTGAAAGATCTGAGATGGACCGTTTAAAGATCTTATTTTAGTTGATATTTTTTTTGGTTTATTATTTTTCTTTATTTATTGTTTTTCTTCCCCTTAATATTTTCTTCTGTTTTTGACGTGTTATAACTCATATGTTAGTAGGACTGATAGTTTGTTTTTTTTATTTGAACTTCATTGTCGTTTAAATCAGTATTTCCCATCTCAAATTTATTAGACAATTTTTTCAAGAGTTTTCTGCCTAGGATTCATGGTTTTGGTATTTTTTGCCCTTGGTCCATCCTATATTTTGTTTTCTTGCTCATCGCCTCTTTTGGGAAAAAAAATATCAAAATTATGGTCGAAAATTTATTGTTTCTTTAGTTTTCTTTGGTATAAAATTTCTTATTTTTTATTAAATTTTTGTTGTGTATTGTTTTTGGCAATGATAGAACATGGGTAGTAAAAAGTATTGATTTTTTTTCTGTGTCTTTTAGTTTACTCAAATTTCATGTGAAGAGTATTTAGAGTCCAAATATGTGGAAATGAATGAAAAAGAGTTTTTTACTTTACAAAACTATTATTCTTCATAGATTTTGTTGACATAGCTGTTATTCTTCTTATTTTATTGCATAATTTTTAATTACTTATTTTGTTGGTTAATTGTAAAGAGTGTATGCATTTTGAAGCACATATACCTTTCATGTATTTTCCACCCCCACCCGTTAAGATGTGAAGATAAAAAAAAATTTGTTTCTATATTTTTGTTTGCGATACGGTTATATTTAACGTCTAATAGGGCCATAGATTTTTTCTTGAAAAGTTTATTTTATAATACGAAAAAAAAATTATTTATTTATTTATTTATTATTAATATTGATTTTAAATTTAAAAACATTTTAAAAAAAAAATTAGATTATGCCCAAACTTATTAATAAATTCAATTAAGTATAATAGACACATGTATTTTTTTATATGAAAAGAGTGAATGAATTCACAAATCACATCCATTTTTCATTAAAAAAGTGAATATAAGATGGTTGTAATGTGTATTGATGTCACCTTTTTTACTCGTCTTATATGTTAGAAGAAAGCCTTCTAGCTGTCCGAATAGATAATATGATGTAGCCATGGGATTAAAGATCATTTAGACTCTTGATTTTGTCTTTTATCACATGTAGGTTTAGAAGGTTTAGCACCAACTGCAACAATCAAATAAAAAAGACAATACAAATATCTATTTTTTGATATAGCAGGTAATGAAGTTTTCACTATTGCGTAAAGACAATAGAGTGTATGAACTAATGTAATATAATGGTGGAGCGAAATTAAATAAATTAATATTAATAATTCAAAATAATCAAAACATTGAAAATTTAAGTAAAGCTAAATTGTTTTTTTCATTTTAAAATTAATTATTATTATAATTTATTATCAAAGTTAATAAAAATGATTCATTTGTTTTTTTCAGTTGAAAATTGAATTTTAAACTAAATTATTTATTCTCTTGCTCTACATTGCCATATTTTGATACAAGTTCAATCACGACTTGAGTTGCTCAATTGTTTTTTGACAGGTGAGCTCCTCAATTTTGAGAGGCAACGAAATCAATTACAAAAAAATTGAAAATGCAGTGTTTCGAAATATGGTCGAGCCTAATAAATAATTTGAATCGCTCCAAAGATGTTTGTCATCTACTTTTGATAACAACATTCTCCTAGAAGTAGCCTATCGTATGCCTCCTGCCATGATGTGGTCCCATCTACTACTCATCAAGATGACTACAATGCTGACTTCAGATGGGATACTATGTCCATTTGTCGTGGCTTGCGTGAGTGGCCAAAGAAAAGGGTTGTCACTAATTTTTTTGTAAGTGATATAAAATTGGTATTCGTGGGCAGTGACATATTTACATCTGTGTCGAGAATATAATGAAAGATTGCATCTGTCTTTTAAAGATCTTTACTTCAAATCCCTTCTTCACTAAGTTATTAAATTTTAGGATTTATATTATTTGGAATTTGAATCATTTGTATCTTATATTTTTTTCACTATCGTGACATAATAACAAATATAAAATTTGTTTTTTATATATAAAAAGCATTTTAAAATAATGTACGTTTTTTAATAACGCACAAAATAATGTAGTTGTTATTTTTATTGTTTTTAACAATTTTTTAAGTACTACTATTTGAAAAATAAATAAAGAAATAACATAAATTTTAGTTATACATATATGAAAAAGTTTTTAATAAAATATATTTTTTAATTTTAAACAAGATTTTAAAAACAAATTTGAAAATACCGTGCCATTTTAAAAAATTGTACGTTATTTGGAAAAAAAATTAGAGCATTATTTGAAAAATGTACAATATTTCAAATGGAAACTCTGTCTGTTAATTGAATTCAATTTAATAATTTATTCACATTTGTGTTGTAATAAAACCCAATTTGAATTTGTTACACATTTGGATAGTCCTTTAAACAAAGGAGATTATGACCATTTTATTTAAATAACACTTTATTTTGCCGGGGAACAAAATTTTTACCGTTTTACAATTATGTACTTTGGAAATTTTACCCGTTTTGTGATTACATATTTGGAATGTTTCGTCGTGGCTTCAGGCACAGGCATTTCGCTAGTATATATATATATATATATATATATATATATATATATATATATATATATATATATATATATATATATATATATATAGAGAGAGAGAGAGAGAGAGAGAGAGAGAGAGAGAGAGAGAGAGAGAGAATTAGGTGAAAGATGGATTGTAAAGGAAGGGAATAGAAATAGAGCACTAAATGTAGACACGAATAGCTATGAAGGTGAAGAGACTAAATTTAGTGTATATCCCCCAAATGGCCCAAAATGCAAAGAGTCATGGTTCAGTGTCGAACTTGATTTCTACTTCTGACGCTTGAAGTAGTCCAATTTGGTCCTTAATTTTCATTTTTTTCTTGGAAAAAGATGTGAAGAAATGGGATGGTTGTAACCAATAGTGTTGCATAAAAATATATGTAATTAATGGTGTTGACACATGTCAATCTTCTCTGAAGAGACACCAAATTATATTATGTTACTAGCATGCAGGCCACGCGATGTGTGGCCGAATTTACCTAAACTGTATACATAATAAACTATCAAAAACTCAATTCTTAAATCATGATTTATAATTTAAAAATACTCAAATCATACTTAAAGGTATGAGGTATTGAGATCTAACCTATGGGAAAAAATGAAAGTAAATTTCAGATTTGTTGACACAAAAGTGCAAATTGATATTCAACAATCAAAATCATTGAAAAGAAAAAACGAAACCTAACAACCTAGTTCCAAAAATACAAAATAAAATGAAATGCACATCCAAACTATAGAGAACAATATGAAAAAACCCAACAACACATGTAAAGTATCATTCTATCAAAGCATATAAATATGGTCGCAAACATATAACAGGTAATTCAGGATGAATAAAGCCTAAAAGAATCCATGGTATGCCATGATATAAATCAACCGTCTTTGTAAGTACATATCCTGACTTTTAAATAACAATATTTCCAAAATTCATCAATCCCAATCATAGAATCCTAAAATAAATTACAACTCAGAAATTTCACACCATATGAAAATATAAATGAACAAGGATATCGAAAATGATAATGGAATTGCACATGGGATAAATTCTGATTCGACTCATCAGTTCATAGTTGAGAAATATACATCCAAAGCAGTGCAATGAATATTAGTGTAATTCGTTCATACCTTTTTAGAAAGAAAACCTTAAATCTCATAGCACTACCCTCATACCATTTCTAAATCCATGTGGAAAAAAAAGCTCTAAGTTGATTCATACCTAACATATGACAATGTTATTCGACAGAATACATTACACGATATTAGAACTCAATAAACTAACTAATTGATGCCCACTTCAGATACACCTCTCCTTCTACGACTTACCCTACCCATGTGACTTCACCGTGCCAAACTAACGACCCATTGCTTGAAACCGTTAATTTTATACGAACGCCCAAATCTGAAATTGTCGGAGACGGAGAGGAAAACGTCGGTGTGTCATTGGTTTAAGGGCATAGAGTTATTTGCAAGTATGGGACCTTGGGAGTCATTTTATAAGAGACATGGGATAATATAAACTGACTTGGAGTTATAGAGAGGAGGGAGGGATTCTACTTTGTGACTGTTGGGTTTTGGCACATTGTGAGAGGAATTGGGAATGGTAAAAGACATGTGATATTTAATGGGAGAGAGAGATATATGGATTGATATTCTCGTTCATAGTTCCACGTGAAAGGTTTGACACCTGAATAAGAAATGAGAGGAGAGAGAAAGAGGGTTTTAATGATATTTAATGTATTTACCACGTGTCAGACTCTCATGATTTGGGTCTATAATTTTTATATAGTTATATAGATTAGACTAGCATGAAGGCCGCGCGATGCGAGGCCGAATATATATATAACTATGAAAATTGTACAAATTAATTGTTAGCAAACCAATTCAGAATCACCAATTGAAATAACATAACTATTTAGCACATCTAATTTTGTTTCTTTAGATTAAATTTAAAGATCAAATAAGTAAAAAAGAGTGATAACATAATGTGATAAAGAACTGCCCTTCATCAGCCGAGGTGGTCATCAGGTTTCGATTTTGTTTCCAATATCAATACTATGAATTTTATTCGGTGTCAGGGTAATGTTTTATACCCGTCACAAATTTTGTCACCATTATTATCATTGATAAAAAATAGTTCATCTCACTAAAATCAATATTAACATAATTTGAGAGAAAAAGAGAACAAATAATAAGAGACTCACTAGGGTTTTTTTGCGGTCACACACATACACCTCCATGAAAGCTTAGGAAATCAACTAAAAAATGGAATCCACCTACCTCCATAATTGTTATAATTTAAAATTCAAAAAAAAAAAAAATAACAACCACCATATCTCTTAGAACTTAATTCCCTCAAACCCATATATATATATATATATATATATATTGAGAGAGAGAGAGAGACAAAGGCTCTCTCCTGTAAGGACTCATTATGGTGCAGACTCCGGTACATACCATTTTTTTAAAATAGTAAAAAATGATATTTTTTATGAAACTTTATGGATATGATATCCACGGTGAGAAGATCATCTCTAAGTTTTTTCATCAAAAAATTCCATAAAAAATCGTTGAGATGAGGTGATATGTACAAAATGGTCTAAATATGTATTTTCGACCGTTGAAATGTTGATGATCATCTCACCCACTTTTTGATTGAATTTTTTTATAAAACTTCATGGATATGATCTCGATAGTCAGAAGATCATATCCATGATGTTTCATAAAAAAATCAATCAATAAAGTGGTTGGCACCGACCCAACATTTGAACGGTTGAACATGCATATTTATACCATTATTTTACATATCACATCATCTCAACGATTTTTTTTATTGAATTTTTTGACGAAAAAAATTGGAGATGATCGTCTCACCATGGAGATCATATCTATAAAGTTTCATCGAAAAATTCACCTTTTTACTATTTTAAAAAAATGGTATGTACCGGGGTATGCACCATAAAGAGTCCTTACATGAGACTTTCTCTCTCTCTCTCTCTCTCTCTCTCTCTCTCTATATATATATATATATATATATATATATATATATATATATATATATATATATATATATATATATTAGCTATGTACTCAATTCCAATTAACGTAACAAATCATTTACCATATATATCCGTGTCTATGAGTGTATATCCAATGAGAGAGAGGAGAGGTCACCTTGTTGGTGAAAAAAGCTCTCTTCTCAGGATTATCAAACTTCGAGTGAATACATGTAAAGTGCATGGTGACATTAGGTAAACCTTCAAGTGCTAAGCATTTAAGGTACATCTCCCTGTGATGCTTATTTTCTACCAAAACAGCACCAATTTCTCCAAATCCTTCCTGTATCACAATAGCTTAACTTTTTGTGTTACGTGGCCAGTGAGATTTTGTGGAAATATGTTATGTTTACCAAATCTAAAATCAAGAGGGAATAGGTTCTTGGAAAATTAAAAATGGAGTACATTGAATAGGAAGCCGGTTAGATGGACTAAATTCATTGTATTGGAGTGTAGAGAAATATGAGTTATTATCTTCACGTATCCTTCTCTAGAGAGAGACTCTTATTTATGATACCATTTATTAAGTTTCCACGTGTCAATCTCACATGATTTTGGTCTACAGTTTTTATATAGTTATATAGATTTATATTATCTCATGTACAAGAATGTGTTGGATACATGAATATTCTAAATACATGCATATTCTAAACACATGAATACTTCATAAAGATATAACAGATTAATTAAGACCAAGATCAAATTTATTATGACTCTTAACTTTTCCCATTAAACCTTCATGTAGAATTTAGTTTAACTTTCAACAATGCCTCCTATAAATCCAAACGTCTCATTTGAAAATATGTCCACCGATAGGCTTTGTAAACATGTCTTCCATATGTTCATAATTTCTGCAATATTCAACTTGAATAACTCCTTCGCTTCCAAGCTCCCTCAAAAAATATTATCGAATGCGGATATGTTTTGTTTTCCTATGAAAAACTGGATCCTTTGTGACTAAAATAGTTGAATTATTGTCACATAATAATATCGTTGGATTAGTTTGTTTGTTCTTAAGACTTCTTAAGATACCTCGTAACTAAATAATTTGATAACCTTGTAAGGACACAAATTTCCAACTGAGTCCATATTTAGTTTTGGCTCAATTCCGGACAAAAACATTTATTCATAGGATAGTATTTATTTCTAATATTCTCAAGCCTATGAATTATGTATTGAAGACGTAGCGGCAAAGAATTTAAAGCTTCAATAAAATGCCGGTTTGTGTGCCTCGTTTCTACGTCATCAACTAAGGTTCCATGCTCCCAAGGTATGAATGTAATTATATTTATATAGGAGCTTGGAACAATTTGTATTGGGTGTTTAGGTGTAATAAAAACTTCATTTTATTTTCAGAAAGAATCAATTAGAACTTTAAAATAAGTATATAAAAGTATATAAAAGTTTCTGGGCCAAAATCGAATTTTTCAATCTTTCTGGTTGTTCGTTAGAAATGTCGTTCGAACGAGTTTTTTCGTTCGAACCAGATTTCGTTCGAACGAGTTTTGTCGTTCGAACCAGTTTCGTTCGAACGAGTTTTGCCAACGACCCTAACTGGTCAGTCGTTCGATATGTCGTTCGAACGAATGTTCGTTCTAACGAGGTATCTAACGAACTTCTAACGAGCCCAGGTTGGTCACTCGTTAGAAGTCTCGTTCGAACGAGAATCAAGTTCGTTCGAACGAGATTCCAGCGGGAACAGTTATTTGGCAGTTTTTTGCAGTTTTTCCCCACTCCTCCACTTGGTTTTCAACCAACTTTTTTCATACATTATTATGTGCGGGAAACACATTTTCCAAGACAACTTTTCCATCCTAATACATCTCCTAGAGAGAGTTTGAGAGATCATTTTAAAAAGGAAAATGTTCATGTTTGAGTGTTCTTCAACTTAAAGAAAAATCTTTAAACACTTAGTTTACACCCATTGTTGTTTATTCCAAGTTCTATATATACATATCTTTGCTTGGAGTTTTTGGCACCGATTTTCTCTACCGAATTCAAGAGACGTTTCGGGTTTGCTTCTACACCCCATCACAAAGAAGACCTTTGTTGAGATTCTACCCACACGGAGAAAGGCTCCATGCTTGGGTGACGGTGACCATATAAAGTCCCATCGGTGGATTCTGAGACCGCGGTGGTGTTCCGAGGTTGTTCGCTAGGAAGAGGTTTCTACGAGAAGGAGCGTCGAGGCTTGAGAGGGATCGAGTCGAGTGTTGTAAGTCTACCTGTCTTGTAATTGTAATTCCATATCTAGTGGACTTGTGGCTAGGGCCGTCCGAGGTTGTTTCCCGTCTTGGGTTTTTCCTCGTACATCTCGGCGTAGTGTGACATTGTTTATTTTATCTTGCACATCATTTAGAATCCATGCTTTAGGTTTAATTCAAGATAAAATTTGGTTTAATTATCACACTCATTTAATTTGGGACTTAAATTAAATATTGGGTAAATTTGGTTTATTCAAGTCATTTGTTAAAACTGGTTTCGCCTAACTTTGGATAATTGAAAATTATGACTTAGGCTAATTCTAGGACTTGAATTATGTTTTAAACTTGTTTTGTTTAATTATTGAACCATCACCTTTATAACGCTTCCGCATTATCTCTATTGAGTTTTTCAAAAAGGAAATTAAATTTTTTAATCGAGTGAATTATTTAAAACCCGGGGTTCCATACTTTTCAAATTGGTATCAGAGCCAAAAAAGATAAATTATTTCGTTAAGATTCTTTAATTTTTGGCTAAAATGGATTTTTCCCCATTTTCAAAATTTCCTATTTTTGATGGTTCTAACTACGCGTATTGAAAAGTGCGAATGAAATCGGCACTTAAATCTATCGATGAACGTGTTTGGATGTCTGTTGTTACCGGGTACTCCCCACCAACTCATCTAATTGAAAATGAACGTGTTCCCAAACCCATCGATAGATGGACCGAAAATGAGTTTAAGCTTGCAAATTTTAATTCCCGTGGTTTAAATGCCTTATTTAGCGCTGTCGCACCGGATGAATTCCGACGTATTATGACGTGTGAAACCGCTAAAGAAGCTTGGGATATTTTACAATTAACTCATGAAGGAACTAGTGTCGTTAAAGCTTCAAAACTCCAAAACCTCACCACTCAATTTGAAACTATCAAGATGGATGAAAAAGAAACTTTTGATAAATTTTATGCGAGACTTTCTGACATTGTTAATTCATCTTTTAACTTGGGAGAGAAAATACCTGACGACCGTGTTGTAAAGAAAATTTTAAGGTCCCTACCCGATAGATTTATTCCTAAAGTGACCGTTTTAAATTCTTTACCCACTTTAGCCTCTACGAAATTAGAAGAGCTTGTAGGTGATTTACAAACCTATGAACTGGATATGTTTCCCTCTAAAAATGAAAAGAAAATCGAAAAGGGCGTTGCTTTAAAAGCCCGAAAAGAGGTCAAACAAGTAGTAGAGAGCGATAGTGATAGTGACTCGGAAGACATGGCTTTGTTTGCTCGTAAATTTAGAAAATTTCTTAAATTTAACAAAGATAAAATTAAAAATGATTTTAAGAAATTTGATACTTCTAAACATGATAAAAGCGAGAAGTTTTCTAAAGCCGAGAAGATCCCTAAACCTAGTAATGAACATTTAGATAGGGACGAGTCTAATAAGTGTTTTGGTTGTGAAGGTTATGGCCATAGGGCTTTTGAGTGCCCCACTAAACTAAGGAAAGATGGTAAGCGACCTATTTCATATAATGCAACCCTTAGTGATAGTGATAAGGAAGAAAAGCCCCATTCCCCAACTAAGAAAAATTTTGTGGCTTTTATGGCTAGTCATGTGAGTGATAATGAGAACTCATCGATTGATGACACGATTGCACATGCCACTTCCAAGGTCATTGTTCATGATTCCCTTGTTTTTAATGATAGTGAGAGTGAAGAAGAAAGAGAGAGTGAAAATGAAGAAGAGGTTGATGTGAGTGAACTTCAAAATGCTTTTCATGAATTATATAAAGAATCTATTAATTTGAAAAGAACTAATTTGAAGTTAGAAGCTTGTTTAAGAAAGAGTGTTAAGGTCGTTGATAATAGTGCCTTAATAGAAGACCTTAGGACACGTGAGAGGACTCTTCGAGAGAAGCTAGAATACGTAGAAGGCGAGAAAGATAGCCTTAGGGGTTTAATGGAATCCTTGAAAAGGGAGCTTCTTATTTTTGAAGAGCGTAATGGTTTACTTGAATCTAACATTGCTGAATTGGAAAATAAATTAAAAGATTCTAGTAATGTCAAATTTGATTTGGAATGTCGTTCAGAAAAACTAGATAAAATGTTAGGAACGATCCAAATTAAAAATGACACTTGTGGTTTAGGCTTCAATCCTTGTAATGAATTTACTCATAATGCCCAAACCAATGTTTTAGGAGAATCAACTAGGAATACCTTTAAAGATCACTCCTTAAGTAAATCTTTTCGACATGTTCTCACTTGTACACATTGTGGTCGACAAGGTCATCTTAGGAAATTTTGTTTAGATCTTAAACGAATTCCTAGAAAATCCCATAGTAAAGTAACCACGATAGCTAACGTTCCTATACCCCAAGATAGTAATTCTTCATTTATTTGGGTTAGGAAATCCGACTTGGTTGCCTTACAAAATAGGGATTTTGATTCTCATTTACTTACACATGCCTCCTCCCTTGCTAAATCTAAAGGATAAATGTGTTAGTGTTTGCATACTTTAGCGTTTGTACTTCATGCTATATTCATATGCTAAATGTATGCTTGTTTAGTCATTTTCTAGTCATTGCCTTATTTCATATCACATGCTAGAAATTATGACTTGTTTATCTTTTTGTATTATTTTTTGTGTTTGATTTAACTGCAAAATATGAAAAGATTTTTGTTTATCATTTGTATTTTATTTATTTCATTTATGCTTAATGAAAAATACAAATGATTTTTGTTTGTCCTTTTGAGTAAATATTTATTTTTGATTAAAAATGTTAAAAACTCAAAAAGATTTTGTTTTGTGTGTATTTTTGTTTGACACACTTTATGTGGCATATATTTGTGTTTGAATCCTATCGTTTACGCTCCCATGTGGCTAGAACTTTTGGTTTAGATTTTCAATCCTTAAAATGTTCTTTACCATGTTTTATATGTAGTAGTTGGATTTTGTATTGTTTAAATGGATTCTATTTCTATATGCCTCCTTTCACACATGCACGAGCTCTTTTGAAATTTTAATGTCACATGTTATATTTGAGCCTTTTGAGGTGTTCTCCTATCAATCTAGTCATCTACATATCTATGACCTAGGAGGACTAGTGCATGTCAAATTCCGTTGCATGTGAGATTTGTGTGAAAAATGAAAACATGATAAATTAATATATGCACGGGTAAGGGCTCCGAAAGGATGAATTAAATCCTTTGCGATAGTAAGCCACCGTTGATTGGATCTAAAAGAAACACGTGATCCAAAGGCCTAAAAACAGAATATTTGGCATTTAATAGAAAGCAATTGCCAAGGCCTATGTTTGTTTGATATATTCATTCAAAAAGAATGTATATGCTCATTGAGGGAGAATTGGATGGTATATCAACGGTTTGCACAATGTTCGTTTATCCTAGTTGTCTTTAATGTCATGACTCTATTTGGTTTGTAGAATCATCATCATGCTAGGCTTGTATGCATTGTGTATGTTTGTTCATTGAGTTCAATCTCTATATTGTCACATGAGGTTATATTTAACTGTGATGAAGTTTGCAATCAAATGAGAACTCCGTGAACGTTTCTTAAGTGTTTGGGTCTAAATTTAATTGTTGCTAGTACACACCCCTACACTTCCGTTTCCATATGACACATTTTTGCCATACGAGTGTGCAAACTTATTGTATTTTGTGTCATGTGTGTGTTTATATCTATCTATATATGCACGTAAGTATTGGTATATTTATAGTATATATATATATATATATGATATTTGTTTGTCTTTGCCTTGCTTTTATTGCCCATATGCTGTCATGTCTTTTATTTAAGCTTTCACATGCTGTTTATTAGTTCTTTATCCTTTGCCTATTCCCGAACAAAAAGGGGGAGAATGATGATAGGGGGAGAAATGGTATCTAATCCTATTATTATCGTATCTTCGTTTGGGGGAGATTTATCTTAGGGGGAGACGTCTTTCTAAGTAGGTCATGTGTTTAAAGGGAGAATTAATTTAGGGGGAGTAATTAATTAATTGCATTTAATATTTTGATATTCCCAATGCATTTGATGAGTTTGCTTAAGTGTGCAGGAATTATTCTAAAGCGGCATCATTCTATGGCAAAGCGTTTGATCCTTGGGTTGAGTCAAGATTGGGCGGGTTATGTTTTGAGTCTAGTAGAGCTTGACGGCCCTTTAGGATTTTTGTTTGGTTTTTGTCCCGGAATAGCCAAAGGGGGAGATTTGTAAGGACACAAATTTCCAATTGAGTCCATATTTAGTTTTGGCTCAATTCCGGACAAAAACATTTCATAGGATAGTATTTATTTGTAATATTCTCAAGCCTATGAATTATGTATTGAAGACGTAGCGGCAAAGAATTTAAAGCTTCATCAAAATGCCGGTTTGTGTGCCTCGTTTCTACGTCATCAACTAAGGTTCCATGCTCCCAAGGTATGAATGTAATTATATTTATATAGGAGCTTGGAACAATTTGTATTGGGTGTTTAGGTGTAATAAAAACTTCATTTTATTTTCAGAAAGAATCAATTAGAACTTTAAAATAAGTATATAAAAGTATATAAAAGTTTCTGGGCCAAAATCGAATTTTTCAATCTTTCTGGTCGTTCGTTAGAAATGTCGTTCGAACGAGTTTTTTCGTTCGAACCAGATTTCGTTCGAACGAGTTTTGTCGTTCGAACCAGTTTCGTTCGAACGAGTTTTGCCAACGACCCTAACTGGTCAGTCGTTCGATATGTCGTTCGATATGTCGTTCGAACGAATGTTCGTTCTAACGAGGTATCTAACGAACTTCTAACGAGCCCAGGCTGGTCACTCGTTAGAAGTCTCGTTCGAACGAGAATCAAGTTCGTTCGAACGAGATTCCAGCGGGAACAGTTATTTGGAAGTTTTTTGCACTTTTTCCCCACTCCTCCACTTGGTTTTCAACCAACTTTTTTCATACATTATTATGTGCGGGAAACACATTTTCCAAGACAACTTTTCCATCCTAATACATCTCTTAGAGAGAGTTTGAGAGATCATTTTAAAAAGGAAAATGTTCATGTTTGAGTGTTCTTCAACTTAAAGAAAAATCTTTAAACACTTAGTTTACACCCATTGTTGTTTATTCCAAGTTCTATATATACATATCTTTGCTTGGAGTTTTTGGCACCGATTTTATCTACCGAATTCAAGAGACGTTTCGGGTTTGCTTCTACACCCCATCACAAAGAAGACCTTTGTTGATATTCTACCCACACGGAGAAAGGCTCCATGCTTGGGTGACGGTGACCATATAAAGTCCCATCGGTGGATTC
Organism: Sambucus nigra; assembly: GCA_949130495.1. Taxonomy (NCBI): domain Eukaryota; kingdom Viridiplantae; phylum Streptophyta; class Magnoliopsida; order Dipsacales; family Adoxaceae; genus Sambucus; species Sambucus nigra. Next base: position 272,144,252 of record OX422221.1, on the reverse strand, counting down.
CGAGACTGCGGTGGTGTTCCGAGGTTGTTCGCTAGGAAGAGGTTTCTACGAGAAGGAGCGTCGAGGCTTGAGAGGGATCGAGTCGAGTGTTGTAAGTCTACCTGTCTTGTAATTGTAATTCCATATCTAGTGGACTTGTATTTAGGGCCGTCCGAGGTTGTTTCCCGTCTTGGGTTTTTCCTCGTACATCTCGGCGTAGTGTGACATTGTTTATTTTATCTTGTACATCATTTAGAATCCATGCTTTAGGTTTAATTCAAGATAAAATTTGGTTTAATTATCACACTCATTTAATTTGGGACTTAAATTAAATATTGGGTAAATTTGGTTTATTCAAGTCATTTGCTAAAACTGGTTTCGCCTAACTTTGGATAATTGAAAATTATGACTTAGGCTAATTCTAGGACTTGAATTATGTTTTAAACTTGTTTTGTTTAATTATTGAACCATCACCTTTATAACGCTTCCACATCATCTCTATTGAGTTTTTCAAAAAGGAAATTAAATTTTTTAATCGAGTGAATTATTTAAAACCCGGGGTTCCATACTTTTCAAACCTGCAAATGAAGCAAGAATGTATTCTGCCTCTGTAGTAGAGAGTGAAACAATACGTTATTTTTTAACTTCATGAAATTGCGCTGCTCCCAAGATTAAAAACACAACCAGAAGTACTTTTTCTATCATTAATATTTTCTAACAAATCACTATGTATCCAATGAGACTAACAGGAAATTTTCTTTACAGAAAATACCATATTCAATCGTTCCCTTGGCATATCGTAAAATTCTTTTAGCGCAACCTCCAAATGAATTAAACATGGATTTTCCATAAATCTTCTCAACAAACTTACTGCATACATGATATCTGGTCTTGTTGTTATTTAGTACATTAAATTTTCAAATAAGCTCCTAAACATAGTGGAGTTAACAAGCATTCCTTTTCACTATTCGCTCTTGATTGAGTAGGTTTGTTTTGGCCTAGTGGCCAATATTATGAAAGAGTGAGAAATAATTACATATTATGTGTTGCAATCTTTGAGGCTGCAAGTTATGGATTATGGTTGCGAAAATTTAAACAAAACCCTTAGCCATCTTCTTAAATAATATCAAGCTGATGTTATAAATTATGTACCAAAGTGGAGCTCTTCACATCTCATTCATATAAGAGCCTTCCCGAAAAATGATTATCATATTAAAATATGTTTATTATAATAAATAAATATCAAATTAAAGGCAAAAACAGGGGATGAAGAGAGTAGGTGCGGATCTATGCCTTAGCGAAGGTGGGATTAACCTATATTTTCTCATAATAACTAGGTTAAAACTCTAACAATATAATGATTTGCCCATATAAATTTTATAAAGTATGCTATTGTTGTAATTTGCCCACCTTACAAATATACTTTGGATTAGAGATAAATGGAGATAAAGAAAATATGATAAATCTTTGCAATGTATTTATTTCTTAGCTTCTTGATTTTCACTGAATACTTATTTCGTATTTATATTATTTTAAGTACAAGAATGTGTTGGATACATGAATACTCTAGATACATGTGAGTAGCATAAATTCTTCCCTTTTATCCCCTTAATTTAGAGGCTTTTAACGCGTTGCGAAGTGTAATTCAAGTGTATTTTTATCATATCTTTGCTATTGACAAGTTTTAATGAGTACATCGAGTTTCATGTGTTCTTCATCTATTTCATAGGAGTTCAGTGTTATAATCAAAGTTCCGTATCTAAAGCTTTAAAGAAACACAAGAAGAAAAGGATTCTGTAAAGACTGGCAAAAACAGAACCGGACCCAAGGGAAGAAGAAAATAACTGAATCCATCATGGGGAAGTTTCTGTAAAGGCTGCACACAACATAACCGAACCGAAGTGAGGAGAAAACGAACCGATCCTATGCCTGGAAAACTTCCTGAGAAGAGTAAAAAAAAGATGGAACCGAACCGAAGAAAGGAATTTAAGAACTTATCCCATGCTCGAGGAAGTATCTATAAAAGCTGGCAAAGATGGAACCGAACCGAAACTCTTAATAGGATCGGTTCCATTATCGATTTTTCGGACTTATTCATTCATAATGCTTGGGAGTACTAAATTGTGGGTCTAGTTAATCACTTAAATTTACGATTAGTTTTATACCATCAATACACTAGGGTTGAGGAATCGTATTCCCGTCATGTTTTCTTCATCATATAGTTCAAGTTTCAGTTCAATCATTATCAGTAGTTTAGGAAATTTAGAATAGTTGCATTCCATTTATACTTTAGTTCCTTCGTTAATTATTTTCAAAATTGCATATAGTCTTAGTCAATTCCCAAAACAAATTATCTTTTCTTGTTTTTTAGAGTCAGAGTTAGGATTCCTTCGTCTGTCCAACGTCGTTACAACTCTGTTGTCCTACTTTCCTGAGGATCGATACTCGACTTATCGAATTATTACTTGAGCGATAGGCTTACACTTGAGCCTAGAGAGTACGCACTTCTGAGACATATTCTTAGTCGCGTCAAGTTTTTGGCTCCGTTGCCGGGGAAGTTAGGTAGACTTAGGATTAGATCGAGTCAATCTAAAACTTTGACCAAAAATTTCAAAAAAATAAAAAAAAAACATAAAAAAAATTAAAAGCACAAAAATAGTCCTCATCATCTCTCACAAGCCTGTTAATGCAAAATTCTGAACTCACTTCAACTCCCCATAATACTCCAACCCAGATTAACTAAAACTCGATAGTTGAGTACGACCCTGATAGCCCTCACACTCCTAACGCTCCATAATTCTGGGTTCCAACTCCCACACCGTCACACTCAATCGCAAATAACACTCCATTTTCCCTCTTAGGACACACATCAGAGCACGCTCAGAGTATACCAAGTGAGGACACAGAGCCTTTGAGTGAGAGAAATATGTCTCAACACGGTAGTGCAGCCACCAGTGAGGAAGAGGCCCCGTATCGCCCTTTGAGAGACATCTTATATCCGGAGCGCACTGTCACTCCGGGATGCATTTTACTCCCTTATAATGCAGGGCAATTTTTCTTTAGGAATGGGATGATCCAGATACTTCCCTCTTACCATGGATTGGATTCAAAAAAGCCATATGCCCACATCATGGAATTTGAGGAGGCGTGTGAGACTCTCAGCGATCAAACTTGGAAAAATATGTGCTCCTCCTTAAACTCTTCCCATTCTCGCTAAAGGATAAGTCTAAGACATGGCTATGGTCTTTACCTCCAAATTCGATTTCATCATGGAATGAGCTACAATCTAAATTTCTCAAGAAATTCTTTGCTCCACATTGAACGAACTCCATCAAGGCTCAAATTCAAATTTTCCAAAAATAAGAAAATGAGTCGTTCGATCGATGCTACGAGCGTTTTAATAAGTTAATTACTTCATGTCCACATCATGGATTTGATAAATAGCAAATCATTTCCTTCATCCATAATGGGATAAACATTAATTCCAAGCAACTCGTTGAAACCATGTGCGATGGTCCATTTTTCGACTTAGACGCCAATGATGCTGAGCTTCACCTGAGGTATGTCATCGATACTACCCAATCCTAGGATACATTTAACCCTAATGCTCAAAATTGAAATCGCTAAGTGAACACCACTCCGGCCTATTTCACGTAGAAAAGAATTCTATGACGGTCTGTTGACTCGATGTACTTGAGAAAGGAATGTGAGACCTACCTGAAGTATGTGGAAGAGGATTAACTGGATCCATCGCAAACCCCGTCGAGAAGGTGTGTGGGATTTGTGAGGCGGGTCATTCAACTGAGGAATGCCCGACTATACCCGTCTGCAAAGTTATGCTTCAAGAACAAGTAAGTTGTATAGGAGGATTCAAGGGTTCGGTGAACCGCACAGGAATTCTTACAACCCTTCATGGAAAAACCATCCTGGTTTTAGCTATGGGCAACAACATGCTGCGATGAATCCTAATTCACATGTTGCCCCTCCTCCACCACCGCACTTTCAACAATCTCCACACATGCAAGGACATGTGCAAGCACCACCACCTTAAGGAGCATATATCACTCCATCGCAGAGAAATCTCGAGGATACGATGAACCACTTTATCAATACCCAGAATGCAACTAATACTAGGCATGATCGCATGATCAACGACATAAATGCGAACATTTCAAAGTTGCAATCATCATTGAGTATCCAAGAGAAAGGAAAGTTTTCTGCCCAGGGTCAAAGAACGCCCTAACGTCAAACTAGTATTAGCTCCACCTCGACAGAACATCAGGAGCAGTGTCAAGCTGTGACCACTCTTCATAGTGGGAGAGTCATTGATTTATCACCTCCCCCACACGATGCAAATAAAGACAAGGAGATTTCACCCGGCACGAAAGAGGCCGAAGATTTACCCTTGAATGAGAGTGATAAAGACGACACTAGTGAGCCCTAGGTAGTAGTGAAACCACCCATCGCAGCACCATTTCCTCAAAGGTTGGATCCTTCCCACAAAGGAAACCCCTGTGATGAAGTTCTAGATGTGCTTAAGAAAGTAAAATTAAATTTACCTTTCCTCGATGCCATTAAGAAAATTCTAGCTTATGAAAAAGTCATCAAAGACTTGTTAATAGTGAAGAGGAAGATGAAGGTAAAGAAGAACGTCTTTCTAGCACAGAACGTGAGCTCCATCCTATTTAATTATCTCCCACCCAAATTCAAAGATCCCGGTGCACCCACCATTTCCTGCATCATTGGAGAAAATAAAATCAAAAAAGGCTTACTTGACTTGGGAGAAAGTGTCAATATCCTCCCTTACGCCATCTATAGGCAACTTGATCTGGGAGACCTCAAGCCCGCAAATATCACTCTCCAATTGACGGATCGAACCGTGAAGATCCCAAGAGGTATAATTGAGAATGTGATCGTCCAAGTTGACACTTTCTACTTCCCGGTAGACTTTGTTATTTTGGACACGGAGCCCTCCTTCGCCTCGAGCAGTCATGTTCCCATCATTCTTGGGCATCCATTCTTTGCTACAGCTAATGCACTTATCAATACTCAAAATGGTAAGATGCAACTCACCTTTGATAACATGACCTTAGAGACTAACATCTTTTATATGGCCCAATATACGGGGGAAGAAGATTATCTTCATGCGGTGAGCCTAATCTACGAGATCGTAGAGGAGTATTTTGAGGAAAATTATTGTGGAGATGCCCAGGGTCCTGTTTAGTGTCGAGCCATGAGAGTGAGGGGACATATACTGAATTTAAGAGGGAAGTTGAGGAGTTGAGAGAGTTACTTGATGAGAGAGCATCGGATGAGGACGCGAGAGATATAAGTTAGGTTTCTCGGTTCGAGGAGTTACCGCCAAGGGAGGCACGCATGCTTCCCTCCAGCGAATATTTTCCGTCCCTTAAATCGAAGAAACTACCCTCGCATATTAAATATGCATACCTAGGAGATGACGAGACATTCCTTGTTGTTGTCTCCTCTAGCCTAGACGAAGAGTAGGAGGGAAAACTGTTAAAAATTCTGAGGAAGTACCAAGGTGCTTTTGGTTGGTGCATCGCTGATTTGAAGGGGATAAGTCCTTTGATTTGCACTCACAATATCCACCTCGAAGAGGATGTCAAACCCTCTAGAGAAATGCAAAGAAGACTAAATCCCAACATGAAAGACGTTGTGAGAACCGAGATTATCAAATTGTTGGATGCCGGAATTATCTACCCAATCTCGAATACCAAGTGGGTGAGCCCTATTCAAGTTGTCCCGAAGAAGTCGGGAATGACAGTGACAGAAAATTCTAAGGGAGGGCTAGTTCCCCAACATACCACCACCAGGTGGCGCATTTGCATTGATTACTGAAAACTCAATGCAGGAACTAGAAAAGACCATTTCCCCTTACCATTTATTAATCATATGCTTGAGAGAGTAGTGGGCCACCGTTACTATTGCTTCCTTGATGGTTATTCCAAATATAACCAAATTGAGGTAGATGTACTTGACCAAGAGAAAACGACTTTCACTTGCCCCTTTGGTACATTTGCCTACAAACGTATGCCATTCGATTTGTGTAATGCACCAGCGACCTTTCAAAGGTGCATGTTGACTTTATTTAGCGACATGGTTGAGAGAGGACTTGAAGTGTTCATGGACGACTTTAGCGTTGTTGGCACCTTTTTCGATCTTTATCTGGAAAAAATGGAAAAAGTACTTGCCCGGTATGTGGAGAAGAACTTAGTGCTGAATTGGGAAAAATGTCATTTCATGATAATCGAGGGCATAGTTCTTGGCCATATCGTGTCATCCAAAGGGATTTAAGTTGATAGAGCAAAGATAGATGTCACAGCCGATCTACCCTCACCAAAATCGCTCAAAGACGTGCGCTCCTTATTGGGCTACGCGGGGTTTTATCGACGGTTCATTAAGGACTTTAGCGCCATCGCTAGACCTTTAAGCAACCTACTCATGAAGGACACCCCATTTGAGTGAACGGAAGCATTCCATCGCGCTTTTGAAAAACTGAAAACCATGCTTTTATCCGCTCCCATCATGCAAGTTCTGAATTGGTCCCTACCATTCGAACTTATGTGTGATGCTAGCGATTATGCGATAAGGGCTATTTTGGTCCAAGGAAAAGACAAACAAGATCATGTCATCTACTACGCTAGCCGGACTCTTACCGGACCACAACTCAATTACTCCACCACATAGAAGGAGTTGCTAACGGTAGACTTTTCTCTTGACAAATTTCGATCCTACCTTATCGGTTCTTCCATCACTTGCTTTACCGATTATGCGGCATTGAAATACTTACTTGCAAAGAAAGACGCAAAGTCGCGCCTCATAAGGTGGATCCTACTCCTACAAGAGCTTAATATTTCCATTAAAGATAAAAAAGGAGTAGAAAACGTCGTTGTTGACCACTTATCATGACTTTCGTGTGACGTACCTAGTGATCCAATACCCATAGACGAATACTTCCCAGATGAGCAACTCTTTACTACCTCTGATTTGCCCTGATTTGCGGATATCATAAACTATCTTGTTACGGGAGCCGTCCCTCTCGATTGGACACCGTAAGATAAGAAGAGGTTTATTACTTGGTCGAGCATGTTTTTCTATGATTATCCTTTCCTGTTTGTGTATTTCCCCGAACAAATCATCCGACGTTGTGTACTGGATGACGAGATCCCCAAAGTCATCCAATTCTGTCATTCGGAAGCTTGTGGAGGTCACTTTTTAACGAAAAAATGGCCGCTAAGATTCTTCAGTGCGGCCTCTATTGGCACACAATCTTACGGGATGTGAATAATTATTGCAAATCATGCGATAGGTGTCAAAGGATGGGGACGATTACCCGACGATACATGATGCCATTAACCCCGATACTCATTATTGAGAACTTCGACTGCTGGGGTATTGACTTCATGGGCCCTTTTCCCCATCTTTTGGTTTCTTATACATCCTTGTCGCGGTAGACTATGTCTCTAAATGGGTCAGCTACCAAGACCAATGACAGTAAAGTGGTGATTAGGTTCCTACAGGAACACATACTTTCCCGCTTCGGTGCTCCGAAAGCGATAATCAGTGATAATGGCATGCACTTTTGTAATAGGCCATTCGAGAAGCTCATGAGAAAGTATGGCGTCGTTCACAAAGTTAGAACGACCTATTTCCCACAAATAAATGGGAAGGCCGAACTAGCAAATCAGGAAATCAAGCACATTCTTGAGAAGATCGTCAATCCCACTCGAAAAGATTGATCACTTAGATTGAACGATTCACTATGGGCCTATCCTACCGCATACAAAAATCCCCTCGGGATGTCCCCTTTCCGATTTGTGTATGGAAAACCTTGCCATCTTCCCGTTGAATTAGAGCACAAAGCGTATTGGGCAGTTAAGAAGTTAAACTATGACATGGATAAAGTCGGAGAAGCTCACAAGCTTCAACTAAACGAGTTAGAAGAGATACGCAATGATGCGTATGAGAACACTAAAATTTCTAAAGAAAGGATGAAACTCGCTCATGATAACATTATTCGACGTAAAGAGTTTATTCTCGAGCAAAAATTACTTCTCTATAACTCTCGGCTTCATCCATTTCTGGGTAAGCTGCGGTCACGATGGTCTGGCCCATTCATTGCGAAGAATGTATTCCCTCACGGAGCTATAGAGTTAGACGATTTGAAAGGGGGAAATACATTCAAAGTAAATGGACAGCGCCTAAAGCCATATCTAGAGGCATGTGTTGAAGAAGTTGACACCGTTTGGTTGTCGGACCCCATTTACGGGGTCGAATGAGCTGAAAAAGAGAGGTCGCCGCACCCCCGACGCGTATGGGGTGAATTCTTGTGTATAGTAGTCGTGTGTGAGTTAGGGTATTTTTAAGTTCGTAGGTAGGTTACATAAGGTTAGGGTTAAATATCACGCATTCCAACACTAAATTCATGAGGGCATCGGAAAATTCAGTGGGGGAATAAGTGCGAAAGCATCCAGAAATAAGTGCGAGTATAGGATTCCAGAGTAGCAGGCTATCAGTGGGGTTCTGTTAAAAATGAAAAAATTGAAAAATAAAAATCCCCATAACCGAACCGAATCGCCCCTGAACTGGATCGGTTCGGGTCCTACAATTTTGGTTCTTCCCGAGGAACCTATTCACCCCACCTATCCACTCCCTTCTCTCCATTCTTCCCCTTTTCCCCCCAAATCACCCACCCCCTTTTCCCTCCAAAAACCCTCACCTAAACCTCTCCCCACCACCTACAAATGCCATAGCTTCCCTCCTCTTCCACTCACACCTCCAAATCTCTCCCTCTTTACAAACTCTAGTCCTTCCTCTCCTAATTCCCCGATTTCCCAATGGCCAATCAAGCTCTCCCCACCAAATACATGTCAACCGTCATTCTTCCCAACAGAAATGGGAAATACCGCTCCCACATGTAACCCGTATGGTGTGAACGCTTCTTTAGTTTCTCCCGCCAATTGCACATTGAACGGGTTGTCAACTGGGACGAGTTGCCCCGCCCCGTCACCACCCTTTTCAGTCAGAAGGGGGTGGCCGCAATACCTACAGGAACCCCACCATGTCGTCTGGGCAGACGAAGTACGGTGCTTTTATGTCTCTCTCGTCCGTACGGGCGAGTTTGAATGCCAATCCTTTTTTGACGGCCGCCCCATCTGATTATCCTTATCCATCCTCGCCCGCAAATTTGCTGATAAGGGCGTTCCCCACCCAGAAATTTATGACTACCCAACCAACGCCCCCACCATCCCCGAACAACAGTGCATTGACCAGCTCGCACCCAACGATATTGGGGAACGGGGTACATTCCCCGTGGGACGCCTGAACGATAAGGCGCGCATAACTTTCCATATAGTGTGCGCCAACCTACTTCAAACCTCCAATGACTCGGCGATGCGTCCTCGCCAAGCCACACTCGTATACCACCTTTTCGACCCTAATTTCACTCTAAATCTGGCACGTATGCTCTATGATGATAGCATTTACGCAGCTTGGGAACAAAAATGTGCGATACCACTCCCTTCTACCCGCCTCATCACCTCCCTCCTAGCCGACACTGGTATCCATCCACCTCAAGCTTTCCCATGCCTCCCGGAGCCCATTGGGAAGGTATCCCGCATGCGGAGTGCCCAGTAAAGGGCTTCCATTCGAGCAGCACGGGAGGCGATCAATTTAGAGGCCGAGGAGGAGATTCCTGTTGACGAGACCGTAGAGGAAGACGTTGAGCTGGGCGGCGCTGAAGAGGAGGATTACAATGAGGACGATGACTCGGATATCGAGCCCTCGGATGCAGATTTTGATAGATGCCTGGCAGCGGTGGAATCCCGTTTTGACGGGTTCATCACCTAATACCAAAAGGATCAGGACGCCTACCGGAGGGACAAGAGCATGATGCATTAGCTCCAAGGCCACCTCTACGAGCTCAACTTCGGTGAGCCTCCCCCCACTTTCTTCTATGATCCCCATGATCCTAGCGCACCCGGGCCCTCTAATCCACCGCCACAATGAAGCCCATGTCTATGTTTGCTGTTTGTGGGTGTTTGAAGTTTATGTTTACACAGTGTTGGTTGTATGTGTTTTTCTCCCTATCCTTTGTAACACAGTCTGTTATTTATCTATATAAAAACTGCATTTCCGTTTCATTTGCTTATTTTATTTTTCCGCACTTTTAATTCGCTTTGAGTTAGATTTTAGTCCTTTTTGCATGAGGATAATGCAAAAGTCTAAGTTAGGGGGGAGTCACAAGTGCGTATTTCTAAAACTTGACAAATTTTCAAAAATGCCTCGAAATTTCATAAAAAAAATAAAACAAAAAAATTCACAAACTCTTGAAAAATCCAAAAATATTTTTTATTCAAAATAAATAAAAATTGGAATTCAAATTTTTTGAAAATATCATTAAGAGTTGGTGACGCGACTCAGAATGTGCCTCTAATGTGCGTTCACTCTAGGCTCACGTGCAAGCCTGTCGCGTTAGTAATAAACCCGGTAAGTTGGGATCGTATCCATAGGGAAAAACGACAACGGAGTTGTGACGACGGGAATAGACAAAGGAACCCTAACTCCGACTCTAAAAAGAAAGGAAAAAATGATTTGGTTTTTGAGAATGATTATGCTAAATGCAATTATGAAATTATGAAGAAATGCAATTACACTAAACTACCTAAAATATGAATGAAAGATGATTTGAAACTTTGATATAAGTGATGGGAAAAACAGGATGGAAATAAAATCCCCCAACCCTAGTGTATTGCAGTTATAATATTAATCGTAAATTTAACTGATTAACTTGACCCGGAATTTAGTACTCCCAAGCAATATGTATACGAGGTTCAAGCCCGCGTCAATCTGAGGATGAGTAAATCGGTATCGCGATAGTAACACTCGAATTGCATTCTAAATCATTACGGTTACCCAGAGGCAAACGAGATATAAAGACCTACAATTGTTGTGTTACTATGCAATGCGGTCCTATTCAATCACTAAATTCGGAGGATTAATTTTATAGACGAACAATTAACACATCAGGCTGGGTTCATGTATCCCGGCCTTCTAAACCTAGCCGGACATATTAAACTGAAGGATGCATGAAATAGTAACGTTGCATGCGAAAGATCTCATGATAAAACTAGATTGAAATACGTAGCTAAGTATTATGAAAGCTGAAATTTATTCAAATCACGCAGAAAAATCACCATGCAAGAATAATAATCATAAGAATGAAACTTGGATTACAACTTGAAAACAAACCCGGAATTGTATCAATCTTGTAGAAATTAATTCAAGTTATGTTCCTAGATGTTCTTCTCCTTTTTTATCTACCAAAAACTAAAAAAAACTATTCAGAACTGTTGTTGCTAGGTCACTTGGTACGTCCAAAACTGTTTTTCAAGGAGTTTTAACCTAATGGGATTCTTTGGACCAATCAGAGTAAAGGAAAAAAAATTCGCGCTTCAGGACCCCCGAACCGGTTCGCATGTTCCCCGAACTGGTTCGCCCCCCAAACCGGTTCGCATTGGGTTTGGGAAAGTTCGCTGGTTTGGATGTCCTTTTCTTTCATTCTAACACTTAGCATTTTTTTCTTGTTTTCTTCCGTTCTTCCTTGGATCTTTCTTCAACTTCAACCAGTCATAACTCATCAACCGTAGCTCGGATTTGGGTGTTGTTTCTTTCAGTGTTCTCGTTGTTCCAAGATTTTCAACTTTCTAGTTGACTCCTCCTCCGGAATCTGGATGCAAAATTACCAAAATGCCCTTGAACTTGCCTTTCTAGCCTTTCTTTCATCGTTTCGCTTTCTCTTTTGCACCACTTGCATAATTAACCTGTAAAACAAATAGGAGAAATACGAAACATGAAATACTTTCCAACGAAGGTTAGTAGCATAAATGTGCATTAAATCCATATCGGTTGCATCACTCGGGTTCACAAATGTACCGAAATTAGGGGAATAAATATACAATATTTATGCCTAATCAAACCCCCCAACTTAGAACTTTGCGCGTCCCGAGCAATGTAAAAGAATCCTAGCAAGGCTTAACTCTTGAAAATCACATTTTATTGGGATATAATACCTTTTTCGTGGGCAAGCGATTGCATTTAGCGTATGCAACAAGCCTTTAAACCCCTAGGTCACCCTAGTAGGACGAGTTGTGTCTCGTGAGGGTTTGCAGATAATATACCCACAAAATTCGACTCAAAGAAAATTCAAAATACGCAAAAATTGTGCAATTCAAACTTTTCCAGAAAATAGTCATCATCAAGTCATATTTACAACTCTCAAACCATAGTGCGTGTGTGCGATGCCGGAAATATAACCACCAATTTTCACCGATTGATCATTACGTTACTTATCCAAAAATTCGTTTTGATTTCAAATTCTCACGGAATGCTCTCTCAAACGAATCTCTCGGATTATGGCTATTCTCTCGGTATGCGTGATATAAAGAGTAAATGTAATGGACGCAAAGTCACGCATGCAATTAGAAAGACAAAAATTTCATGGTGAAAGGATCTCATCAACGGACTACGGTTTTAAAAATGGGAACATTGCCTCTTTTTTTTCGCGCATTCAATCTCTTTTATTATCTTTTTGTGTTTTAACTCTCCACGCGGTAACCAATTTTGCAATTCGGACTCGGTTAGGACTTTTTTGGGTTTAAGGTGTATTGGGTAATATGGAAATGGTTGAAAAATTCGGAATTAGAAAATTTTGCTTATGATGCCCCTTAGTGCTTTTTTTCGGGCTTTTGCTCATTTTCTCTTCTTTTTCTCTATTTTTGTTTCTATTTTTCACTTCTTTTATTTTGTTTCTATTTTTGTTGAGCATATCTATTTTTTTTTTGCCCCTTTTTGTTGCACTTTTTGGACTTAAATTATGACTTTTTTCATTTTTCACAATTTCGGGCTATTTGGGTTTTTCGGGTTACCAAACGAAAAGGTTAAATTTTTTTTTCGGCTCAATTGGGTTACAAAAGGGATGATTTTTCACAACTTTTTCTGGCCAATATTTTTGGGTAACAAACGATGGCCTACTTCATTGTCCAAAATACCAATTGCGTTACCATATGCGTTTCGGGATGAATTTAAGTTTAGAGATCACTTTTGGCACGTTTTTCAAAGCAATATTACACACATTTTTCAAAACCGGTCAAAATGAAAGGATTGAGATCCTTGACAACTTTTTAGGCGCTGAAAAGAACTTTGAGTTAACAATTAACTCGGATTGATTTAAAAACTCGCAAAAAGTGATAGGCTCGAATCTCACCGGGTTTCTTAATCTCCACACTTATTCGTTAAGTCGTCAATTTTCGCTCAATTTCCATCTTTAGTCAATTTCGGCTTTGTGTATGTTGAATTTTACAACTTGAGACTTTAAACCGACTTTTAATGATATTTTTAAAAAAATTGAATTCCAATTTTTATTTATTTTGAACAAAATATTTTTGGATTTTTCAAAATTTTTATGATTTTTTTGAGATTTTTGGGCATTTTTGAAAATTTGTGAAGTTTTAGAAATACGCACTTGTAACCCCCCCCCCCCCCCCCCCAACTTAGACTTTTGCATTGTCCTCAAGCAAAAAGGACTAAAATCTAACTCAAAGCGAATAAAAAGTGCGGAAAAATAAAACAAACAAATATGGAAAATGCAAGATTTGATAATAACAATGGGGAAGCATGTGTTACATAAGAGATGGGAGAGAAACTGTGAGCAATTTGAAACCACTAGCAACAACTAACATCCACACAAATACATCAAAAATGTCATGGGTTCAGGGTGGAGGTGGATGCGAGGACCCGGGTGCATTGGGATCATACGGGTCATAAAATAAGGGGGTGGTGGTCCACCGAAGTTGTGTTGGTGAAGGTGGACTTGGAGTTGGTACATCATCCGTGTGTCCCTCTGGTAAGCCTCTTGATCTTGATTGTATTGGTTGATGAACCCATCAAGCCGGGATTCAACCACCGAAAGGCGTCGCTCAAAATTTTCCCCCGGGGGATCGAAATTGGAATCCTCCTCTTCGTCCTCAAACTCCTCCTCTTAGACGTCCATCATCGGGGCATCATGTGCTTCATCTCCCGCACCCTCGTTGAGAATGGGACGGTCAGGGTGAGCTACGCGCATTTGGCGTTCGTTCCTAGTGGTGTAGGTGCCTCCAATGGGGAGAGGAAGTCGAATTTGTTGCCCCGATTCATCTACTTCGGCTTCCATCAAGAGCTCCGTAATGAAACGAGCGTAAGGGAGTGAGGTTTTGCCCCATTCGTCGTAGGCGGCATTGATGACATCCGCGTAGAAAATTTGTGCGAGATTGATGGTGATCTCGAGGTCTAAAAAGTGGTAGAGGAAATTGGCGTGACGTAACCGGACCACCGAGTCATTGATGGTTTGGTGGATGGCGCCACAAGCAATGAGGTGCGTGAATCGCACCGTAGCCGCCAAACCTCCGATGGGAAAAGACTCTCGTGCCCATTACTCCCCGGGTTCCATATGAGCAATGCATTCGTCTTTGGTGTGGGGAATACCATTTGTGGGGTATTGGAATGGCACGGGGAGGATCAACCCTTTAGCACGCATTTTTCGCGCGATGATGGCCGCCGAAAAAGGAATCTGGATACCATCAAGGTATGCCTCGTGAAGCGTAGAAGATTTGTGAACCAAGGTCGCATAAAACTGGCGGATGGCTGTTTCAAACACGTGAGTTCTCGTTGGAGAGAGGAAAGAATACCACCCTCGGTGATCAAATAGGGCGGTGACATCGCCCGAAAGTTATTCCCAATTAACGAATCGTTCGATGTGGATTGGGCGCGTAGTCGAGATGTATTGCTCGGCCCAATGGCGTTCTTGGATGCTTCAAAATGGCCCTTTACCCTCGTCATCAAGGACGGTGGTATCATCATATTTCTTTGGGCAGAAATTTGCTTAGCGAGGACGCAGCATTATGATGGAAAGAGAGAGGGAGAGGGAAAGGATGTGGTGTAGAGGAGAGGGAGAGGGAATTTGTGGTGTGAGAAATGGAGGAGGGGTGGGGAGTAATTTATAGGTGTGGAGGGGTGGGTTTTTGTGGGAAATATGAGTGGGTGGGAGGGAACTGATGGAGGGAGTGAATTAGGATGGAAATTGGAAGGGGAAAGAGTTTGGAGGGAAGAAAAACGAAGGGGAATGAATGGAGGGGAAAAAGGAGGGAAGATGATGAATTTGGAAATAAGGGGGGGAATCTGCGAGGCACCCCGAACCGGTTCGAAGGTACCGCGAACCGATTCGCACCCCGAACCGGTTCGGGAGACTGTGCTGGTTCGTTTGCTTAGGTTCTCTCTTCTCTCGAATTCTAAGTGTGCTCTCATGCTCTATCTTGTGCGTAATTCCCCTAAAGACGTCCTAAACCCTCGGGCTCCCTAAAAATTCCTCGAACCCAACCTCATATTGCGTGCTATCTCCCTCGAAGTGCGTGCTAACCGGTATCTCTCATGACCCATGCTCCCGAATCCTAACTAACCTATTCACACACGACTACTATACACAAGAACTCACCCCATACGCGTCGGGGGTGCGACGACCTCACTTTTTCAGCTCAATTGACCCCGTAAATGGGGTCCGACAACCAAACGATGTCGATTTCTTCTGCAGACGCCTCTAGATATGGCTTTAGGCGTTGTCCATTCACTTTGAAAGTGTTTCTCCCTTTTAAATCGTCTAGTTCAACAGCTCCATGGGGGAAAACATTCTTCACGATGAATGGGCCAGACCATCGTGACCGCAACTTGCCCGGAAAGAGGTGAAGTCGAGAGTTGTAGAGAAGAACTTTTTGCCCGGGAAGAAACTCTTTTTGTCGAATGATGATATCAAGAGCGAGTTTCATCCTTTCTTTTGAAATTTTGGCATTCTCATACGCATCATTGCGTAGTTCTTCTAACTCATTCAATTGAAGCTTGCGGGCTTCACCGGCCTTATCCATGGCATAATTCAATTGCTTAATTGCCCAATACGCCTTGTGTTCGAGCTCAACGGGAAGATGTCAAGGTTTGCCATACACAAAGCGGAATGGGGACATGCCGAGGTTATTCTTATATGCGGTACGATAGGCCCATAGTGAATCGTTCAATCTAAGTGACCAATCTTTCCGGGTAGGATTGACGGTCTTTTCTAGAATGTTCCTGATTTCCCAATTCGCTAGTTCGGCCTGTCCATTTGTTTGTGGGTGATAAGTCGTTCCAACCTTGTGAACGACACCATACTTTCTCATGAGCTTCGCGAATGGGCTATTGCAAAAGTGTGTGCCATTATCACTAATTATCGCTTTCGGTGCATCGAAACGAGAAAGTATGTGTTCTTGCAGGAATTTTATCACCACCTTGTTGTCATTTGTCTTGGTAGCTATGGCTTCTACCCATTTTAAAACGTAGTCTACCACGACAAGGATGTATAGAAAACTAAAGGACGGGGGAAAAGGGTCCATGCAGTCAATACCCTAACAGTAAAAGATCTCAATAATGAGTATAAGGGTAAGAGGCATCATGTCTCATCGGGTAATGGCCCCCATCCGTTGGCATCTATTGTAGTATTTGCAAGCATCGTTCACATCTCGGAAGATTGTGGGCCAATAGAGGCCGCATTACAGAATTTTTGCAGCCGTATTTTTCGTCGAAAAGTGGCCTCCACAAGCTTCCGAATGACAAAACTGGATGACTTTCGGGATTTCGTCATCCGGTACACATCGTCGGATGATTTGGTCGGTGCAATATTTAAAAAGGAATGGATCGTCATAGAAGAACATGCGCGACCAAGTAATTAACCTTTTCTTATCTTGCAGTGTCCAGTCGGGAGGGACGGCTCCCGTGACAAGATAGTTCACTATATCCGCAAACCAGGGATACGAAGAGGTAGCAAAAATTTGCTCATTTGGAAAGTATTCGTCTATGGGTACGGGATCACTAGGTACATCGAACGAAAGCCGAGACAAATGGTAGGCAACGACATTTTTTTACTCCTTTATTATCTTTGATGGAGAGATTGAACTCTTGTAGGAGTAGGATCCACCTTATGAGGCGCGGCTTGGCATCTTTCTTCGTAAGTAGGTATTTCAAGGCCATGTGGTCGGTGAAGCAAGTAATGGGAGAACCAATGAGATATGACCAGAATTTATCAAGGGCAAAGACTACCGCTAGCAACTCCTTCTCCGTGGTAGAGTAGTTGAGTTGAGGTCCGGTAAGGGTCCGGCTAGCGTAGTAGATGACATGAGCTTTCTTATCTTTTCGTTGGCCCAAAACAACCCCGATTGCATAATCGCTAGCATCACACATAAGTTCGAATGGTAAGGACCAATCTAGAATTTACATGATGGGAGCGGACACAAGCATGTTTTTCAATTTTTCAAAAGAGCTTTGGCATGCTTCCGTCCACTCAAATGGGGTGTCCTTCATGAGTAGGTTGCTTAAGGGCCTAGCGATGGCGCTAAAGTCCTTAATGAACCTTTGATAAAACCCCGCGTGGACAAAGAATGAGCGCATGTCCTTCAGCGACTTTGGTGGGGTAAGATCAGCTATGACATCTATCTTTTCCCTATCGACTTCTATTCCTTTGGATGATACTATGTGGCCAAGAACTATTCCCTCGGTGACCATGAAATGGCATTTCTCCCAATTCAGCACTAAGTTCTTTTCCACACACCGGGCGAGTACTTTTTCCAGCTTTTCCAAACAATGATCGAAAGAGGTGCCAAAAACGCTAAAATCGTCCATGAACACTTCGAGTCCTCTCTCGACCATGTCGCTAAATAAGTTCAACATGCACCTTTGAAAGGTCGCAGGTGCATTACATAAGCCAAATGGCATACGTTTGTAGGCAAACGTACCAAAAGGGCAAGTGAAGGTCGTCTTCTCCTCGTCAAGTACATCTACCTCAATTTGGTTATATCCGGAATAACCATCAAGGAAGCAATAGTAAGGGTGGACCGCTACTCTCTTAAGCATTTGATCAATAAATGGCAAGGGGAATTGGTCTTTCCTAGTTCCCGCATTGAGTTTCCGGTAATCAATGCAAACGCGCCACCCGGTGGTGGTACGTTGGGGAACCAGCTCTCCCTTGGCATTCTCAATCACAGTCATACCCGACTTCTTCGGGACGACTTGAATAGGGCTCACCCACTTGGTATCCGAGATTGGGTAGATAATTTCGGCATCCAACAATTTGATAATCTCGGTTCTCATAACTTCTTTCATGTTGGGATTTAGTCTTCTTTGCATTTCTCAAGAGGGTTTGACATCCTCTTCGAGGTGGATATTGTGAGTGAAAATCAAAGGACTTATCCCCTTCAAATCAGCGATGCACCAACCAAAAGCACTTTGGTGCTTCCTCAGAATTTTCAACAATTTACCCTTCTGCTCATCGTCTAGGCTAGAGGAGACAACAATAGGAAATGTCTCATCCTCTCCTAGATATGCATATTTAATGTGGGAGGGGAGTTTCTTTAATTCAAGGGTTGGCAATTTGTCATAGGAGGTAACCATGCGTGTTTCCCTCGGAGTTAACTCCAAAAATCTAGAAACCCAGCTAACATATCTCACGTCCTTGTCTGACGTGCTCTCATCGAGTAACTCTCTCCACTCTCCAACCTCCCTCTCGAAGTTGGTGTACGTCCCCTCAATCTCGTGTGTTGCCGCTAAATAGGACTCTAAGGCGTCACTGCAATAAGTCTCCTCGAAATATTCCTCTACTATCTCATCTATGAGGCTCACCGCGTGAAGGTCATCGTCCTCCCCCGTATGTTGGGCTATGTGGAAGATGTTGGTTTCCAAGGTCATGTTCCCAAAGGTGAGTTCCATTCGCCCATTCCAAGTATTGATGATTGCATTAGCCGTAGCTAAGAATGGACGCCCAAGGATGATGGGAACATGATTGCTCGAGTTGAGGGAGGGCTCCGTGTCCCAAATGACAAAGTCTACCGGGAAGTAGAAAGTGTCAACTTGGACGATCACGCCCTCGACTATGCCTCGTGGGATCTTCACTGTTCGATCCGCTAATTGGAGAGTGACCTTTGTGGGCTTGAGGTCGCCCAAATCAAGTTGCCTATAGATGGAGTAGGGGAGGATATATATGCTTGCTCCCAAGTCAAGTAAGGCTTTTTCGATTTTATTCTCTCCAATGATGCAGGATATGGTGGGTGCACCGGGATCTTTGAATTTAGGCGGGAGCTCGTTTAGTAGAACACAACTCACGTTTTGTGCTAGAAAGACGTTCTTCTTCACCTTCATCTTTCTCTTAACCATCAACAGGTCTTTGATGACTTTTGCATAAGCTGGAATTTGCTTGATGGCATCGAGGAAAGGTAAATTCAGCTTTACTTGCTTAAGCACTTCTAGCACGTCTTCACGTGGGTTTCCTTTTGGGGCGGGAATCAACCTTTGAGGAAATGGTTCCGCAAAGGGTGGTTTCACTACCACCTCTGGCTCACTAGCTTCTTCCTTGTCACTCTCTTTTAAGGGGAGATCTTCGGCCTCTTTCGTACCGGGCGAAATCTCCTTATCTTTCTTTGTGTCGTGTGGAGGAGGTGATAAATCAACGACTCTCCCACTACGAAGAGTGGTCACGGCTTGACATTGCTCCTGATGTTCAGTGGAGGTGGAGCTAACACTAGTTTGACCTTGGGGAGGTCTTTGGCCTTAGGCAGGAAACTTTCCCTTCTCTTGGACACTCAGCGAGGATTGTATCCTTGACAAATTCACATTTATGTCGCCAATCAGACGATCACATTTGGCATTGGTTACGGTTTGGCTTGCGATGAATTGATTCATGGTATCCTCGAGAGTTCTCCGCGGTGGCGGAATATATGCTCCTTGAGGTGGTGGTGCTTGTACATGTCCTTGCATGTGTGGAGCTTGTTGAAAGTGTTGTGGTGGAGGAGGGGCAACATGTGAAGGAGGGTTCATTAGAGCATGATATTGCCCATAGCTAAAACCGGGATGGTTTTTCCACGAAGGGTTGTATGAATTCCCGTGCGGGGCACCGAAATTCCCTTTAAACCCTCCTATACCACTAACTTGCTCCTGAAGCATAACTTTGTAGGCGGGTAACGTCAGGCATTCCTCAGTTGAATGGCCCGCCTCACAAATAGCACACACCTTTTCGACGGGGTTTGGTACGGATCCAACTGGTCCTTTTCCATATATCTCGCATAGGTCTTGAAATCCTTTCTCAAGGGAGTCCAATCGACTGTCCGTCATAGAATTCTTATCCATGTGGAATAGGCCGGATGCCGGTGGAGTGGTGGTCACTTGTCTATTTCCATTTTGAGCGTTAGGATCAGCACTATCCCAGGATTGGGTAGTCTCGGCGAAATGCCTCATGTGAAGCTCAGCATCGTGGGCATTTAAATCGACAAACGGACCACTTTCCATGGTTTCAACAAGTTGTTTGAAATTAAGATTCAACCCATTATAGATAAAAGAGATGATTTGCGCTGAATCAAATCCATGATGGGGGCATGAAGTAACTAACTCGTTGAAACGTTCATAACATTGATGGAATGGCTCATTTTTAGCTTATCTGAACGCTTGAATTTGAGCCTTTATGGAGATTGTTCGATGTGGTGGGAAGAATTTCTTGAGAAATCTTGATTTTAACTCGTTCCAAGATGGAATTGAGCTTGGAGGTAAAGACCATAGCTAGGTCTTAGCTTTATCTTTGAGGGAGAAAGGGAAGAGTTTGAGGCGGATCACCTCTTGTGTGCAGGTTTGATCATTGAGAGTATCACACACGTCCTCAAATTCCCTAATATGGAGGTATGGCTTTTCAGAATCCATACCGTGGTAATGCGGTAACATCTGGATCATCCCATTTTTGAAACGGAATTGCTCGGCATTATACAGGAGTATAATGCATCCTGGAGTGACAGTGCGCTCGGGATATAAGAATTCTCTCATCGGGCTGTATGGGGGTTCTTCCTCACCGTCGGGTGCACTGCCGTGTTGCGACATCTCTTCCTTACTTATTGACTCGGTGCTCTCACTGGGTGGGCTTGGAGTGTGCCCCAAGAAGGAAAACGGAGTGTTATTGGAGATTGTGTGCGACGGTGTGGGAGGTGGGATCCAGAACTGTGGCGCGTTTGGAGTGTGGGGACTATCGGGATTATACTCAACAATTGGATTTTCGTGAATGTTGGTTGGAGTATTATGGGGTGTGGGAGTGGTTTCAGAATTTTGCATTAAATCTTAGGAGAGATAATGATTGTGAATTTTTTTTTGTGCTTTTAATTTTTTTTCTATGTTTTTTGATTTTTTTGAAATTTTTTTCGTCAAAGCTTTGGATTGACTCGATCTAATATTTTGTCTACTATTTCCCCGGTAACGGCGCCAAAAACTTGACGCGACTCAGAATGTGTCTCTAATGTGCGTTCACTCTAGGCTCAAGTTCAAGCCTATCGCGTTGGTAATAAACCCGGTAAGTCGGGATCGTATCCACAGGGAAAAAGGACAACGGAGTTGTGACGACGGGAATAGACAAAGGAACCCTAACTCTGACTCTAAAAAGAAAGGAAAAAATTGTGACACCCCGCCAAATTAAATACCGGACGATCACTCCTTTATTAAATTAAAATCAAGGTGAACAGTTGGTTCATTCTTAGCATCACTGTCGTAAAAATATAACTTTTCCAAATTAAACACTCTAATTAATTAAGCTAACTGTTTAAACCATTTTTAAACATTACTTTCCAAATTTTTTTTTTTTGAAAACAAAGATTTAATTATTTAGAACAATTTAATATTTAATGAATCACACCACAATAATCCTGGAACATATAATCCAAATAATTTAAACATTCAACAACTAAATCCCAACATTAAAACTTAAAGTAATACATCCAAACAGTAATACATCCCCAAATGACAATACTAGAAATATCTGAATCACAATGTCCAAATAAACAACTAAATAATGGAAAAGGGCGACACATGCCCCAATAACTGAGAATGCTAGAAGTGGAATCAAGTAAATGAAGTCGTCTAAGAAAGTGGCCTGCAACTCCCACCTAAGCTGCAGCGCGTTCCTTCCAAAGGATCCTATGCAAGACGCCCATGTGGCTGGGGACCTGTAATATATATATATATATATATATATATATATATATATATACACACAAGAGAGAAAGAGAAATAGAAATGGGTCAGAGCCCGATAGTGTATATGATTTAAAATTCGTTTAGCAAGTATTTAAATTGTTTACAGGCCAATGCAACAACATATTAGTGCGACACTCTCTTGAGAAATTCTCACCTCTCTTCTAATGTGCACACCTATCGCACTAACCTTCCCAATGGTTTATCTTATCATATATTGCACTAATCTTCCCCAATGATTTAACTTATCTTAGGTTACTCGCAAGATTTAAAACTGAACAACATCATGATTTAAAAGGATAATTTCATTTAGTAACAAAGCTTTCATTTTAACTTTATTAATTAATAAAGTTTTCCAGTGTCATATTATACTCTTCAAACAAGTATTTCCGATTTAAAGCCAAGAATCATTTCTCACTTGCCATAACACAGTAAACAGTTCCAAATTTTAGAATTTCATATATATATATATATATATATTAAATACTCGTATAATATATATATATTCTAACAGCACCCCACATAAAAATTATGGTGCGTGCATACTCTTCTATCCAATCCCCGTATCTCTCGCACTAAGGGAAATACAAGTTCGGAATCACTCTCGAACTGTATTAACACATACACAAACAATATTGATGCGAAACAAAGATTCCAAGTCTCTAAGAGGATAGCACATGCCCCCACGTCTCTTAGGACCGTCTGAACTATCGATTCGATAGCCTGTACCAAGGATATATATCTTCTAGGGTACAAGTCAATATCCCCCATAAAGGTCCCATCAAGATAAGACTGTCCCAGCGTGGTAACCTCAGGGATAGCAAGTAGCGCGGGCACGATTTTCACACATAGATAGTATATACGTACACAACCATATAACTATACTAATATTACCATATCAATTTTAGGTACATATCAAAGCCCGTAGTTACGACATTTATCCTCCTATCTCATTATTAGTTATCACGTATAACGGTTCTTCTTTAACTTTAATTTGAGGTATTATTCCAACTTACCACGTAACACTCATAGACTCTATCCTCCCAAGTATAAAAATTCAGTAGGTATTCATCTATTTTCCATCGTAACCATTTTACGTAATCTCTCCCTTTAATACAAAATTCCATCGTTCCTTAGGTGTAACCACTCCAAAAATATGGGTTTCGCCTTACATTAAAGGTCTCTTAATTCATTAATAAATCCTACTGGTCATCTTATATCCCAAAACATTTTAATAATGCTGTACAAGAATTTTTTCTCATTAAATGGAATTCTAGAATTTTAAAAGGGGAAAATATTAGTCTGCCATGAGGGGTCGATCGATCGAGGTCTGGGGCTCGATCGATCGAACCTTCGATCGATCGAAGCTCTTGGCTCGATCGATCGATCAAGCAGGTATGGCGAATTCTGCAGTTACCAGTTACGGGTTTTCTCACAAAACTTCATCCAAATCCTAACTTTCCATACCCAAACGTCCAGAAATTTATACAACCAATTATATAATTCCATTCCATACATCTTTTACGTAAAGCATGCAAATTTCCATTAATAATCATGGATTAACAAACCCAAAATTCATGTAAATATCAATAACCCTAGAAATCTCTTAAACATGGTTCTAATAAATCTTTTCCAGAATTTTCTTCTTCTAAAACATCAAAATTTCGTGGTTTAATCCGCTACATGTGAAAGGGTTTCCAGAATATCATTTAAATCATCACTACATACAATTTCCTATCTCAAATTTGGGTTTTTCTTCCATAAAACTCATCCTAAACATTCCTAGACTAACATGAGTGATGCATCAACGAAATAAGAAAGATAAACACTTGCCTGGGATTTTCGATGTTCTGGTTTGCAGATGATTTTGGTGTGGTTGCGTTCCCCGTCGCGCGATCTACGCGTTGGTGGTGGTGGCGGTGCAAACGGATGGATTTTGGGCCTTGGATTACTTTGGGAGCTCTCTCCTTTCCTCTCCTATGGCCGCCACTTGTCTTTGGTTATTCTAACCCTAGAAGGAAACCTTAGACATATGATATATCCCTTGAATTTTCGTGGGTTTAATTACCCAAAAATGTAAAATGTCCAAAATTCCCTCCCGGGGTACTAATTAAGCCTAAAAACGCCCCGAGACCCAAACTAAACCCCCGGGTACACTTTTCTGACTATCTCGACCCTTCCGGACACATTGGCGCACTCAAAACGACCATATGGGCGAGTTATAACAAATTCACTTTTATTCATCAATATTTAGTCCCGACGCGACACGGGCGCGTCCCGGCTCAAATTTCCAAAATTGTCATTTTATTCACTCGTGAAATTTAATATAATCACTATTATATATTACTTTGCTCATTAGTAATATTCAACAAATTTTCCATAATTACTAACTCTCATCACGTTAATAATTATAACATAATTAATTTTTGGATTTTTATTAAATAATTAATTCACATTAAATTTAATAAATCCCCAAATTAATATAGCATAAAAATACGGGGTATTACAAAAATGATTTGGTTTTTGAGAATGATTATGCTAAATGCAATTATGAAATTATGAAGAAATGCAATTACGCTAAACTACCTAAAATATGAATGAAAGATGATATGAAACTTTGAACTAAGTGATGGGAAAAACAGGACGGGAATACAATCCCCCAACCCTAGTGTATTACAGTTATAATATTAATCATAAATTTAACTGATTAACTTGACCCGAAATTTAGTACTCCCAAGCATTATGCATACGAGGTTCAACCCGCGTCATACCTAATCTGAGGATGAGTAAATCGGTATCGCGATAGTAACACTCGAATTGCATTCTAAATCATCACGGTTACCCAGAGGCAAACGAGATATAAAGACCTACAATTGTTATGTTCCTACGCAATACGGTCGTATTCAACCACTAAATTCAGAGGATTAATTTTATAGACGAACAATTAACACATCAGGCTGGGTTCATGTATCCCGGCCTTCTAAACCTAGCCGGACATATTAAACTAAAGGATGCATGAAATAGTAACGTTGCATGCAAAAGATCTCATGATAAAACTAGATTGAAATACGTAGCTAAGTATTATGAACGTTGAAATTTATTCAAATCACGCAGAAAAATTACCATGCAAGAATAATAATCATAAGAATGAAACTTGGATTACAACTTGAAAACAAACCCGGAATTGTATCAATCCTGTAGCAATTAATTCAAGTTATGTTCCTAGATGTTCTTCTCCTTTTTTCTCTACCAAAAACTAAAAAAAACTATTCAGAACTACTGTTTCTAGGTCACTTAGTACGTCCAAAACTGTTTTTCAAGTAGTTTTAACCTAATGGGATTCTTTGGACTAATCAGAGTAAAGGAAAAAAAATTCGCGCTTCAGGACCCCCGAACCGGTTCGCCCCCCAAACCGGTTCGCATTGGGTTTGGGAAAGTTCGCTAGTTTGGATGTCCTTTTCTTTCATTCTAACACTTAGCATTTTTTTCTTGTTTTCTTCCTTTCTTCCTTGGATCTTTCTTCAAGTTCAACTATTCATAACTCATCAACCGTAGCTCGGATTTGGGTGTTGTTTCTTTCAGTGTTCTCGTTGTTCCAAGATTTTCAACTTTCCAGTTGACTCCACCTCTGGGATCTGGCTGCAGAATTACCAAAATGCCCTTGAACTTGCCTTCCTAGCCTTTCTTTCAACGTTTTGCTTTCCCTTTTGCACCACTTGCATAATTAACTAGTAAAACAAATAGGAGAAACACGAAATACTTGCCAACGAAGGTTACTAGTATAAATGTGCATTAAATCCATATCGGTTGCATCACTTGGGTTCACAAATGTACCGGAATTAGGGGAATAAATATACAATATTTATGCCTAATCAGTTGGTTTAAAGTCTGAAGTTGTAAAATTCAAAATACACAAAGCCGAAATTGACCAAAGATGGAAATTGAACGAATGTAAGCGACTTAATGAATAAGTGTGGAGATTAACAACCCCAGTGAGATTCGAACCTTTCATTTTTGTGAAATTTATAAATCAATCCGAGTTACTTGTTAACTCAAAAGTTCTTTTCAGCGCCAAATAAAGTCGTCGAGGATCTCAATTCTTTCACTTTGATCGGTTATGGAAAATGTGTGTGACATTGCCTTGAAAAATGTGCCAAATAGATCTCTATACTTATTTCATCTCGAAACGCATATGATAATGCAATTAATATTTTGGACAATGAAGTAGGCCTTCATTTGTCACCAAAAAATATTGACCAGAAAAAGTAGTGAAAAGTTATCCCTTTTGTAACCCAGATTAAGCCAAATAATTTTTTTCCTTTCGTTTGACAATCCGAAAAACCCCAACTGGTCCGGAATTGTCAAAAGGGGACAATCCCATAAATTAAGTCTGAAAAGTGAAGAAAAGGGGCAAGAAAAAAATAGCTATGCTCAACAAAAATAGCAAGAAAAGAAAAGCGCAAAAATAGAAAAAGAAGAAAAATGAATAAAAGCCCGGAAACGCACTAACGGACATCATAAGAAAACTTTTTAATTCCAGATATCCCGTACCACTATCCTTTTACCCAACACACCTTAAACCCGAAAAAGTCCTAACCGAGTCCAAAATTGCGAGATTGGTTATCGCGTGGAGAGCTAAAACACCAAAAGATAATAAAAGAGATTAAACACATATATAAGAGGCAATGTTCCCATTTTTCAAAAACCGTATTCCGTTGATGAGATCCAATTACCATAAATTTTCGTCTTTCTACTTGTGTTCGTGAATTTGGTTCCAATACATTTACGCTTATAAATCACGCACACCGAGAGAATAGCCACATTCCGAATGATTCGTTTGTGAGAGCATTCCATGATATTTTGAAATTAAAACGAATTTTCGAATAAGTAACGTAATGGTCAATCGGTGGAAATTCGCGATTAAATTTCTGGTTCAACACACACGCGCTATGATTTGAGACTCTTGAACATCAATTGATGATGACTATTATCTGGAAAAGTTTGAATTATACAATTTTTGAATATTTTAAGTTTTCTTTGCGTCGTGACAGCCTTTATTACCCCTAGAGGACACTATCAGTGGAATGTTATGCCTTTTGGACTAAACACAGCTCCTCAGGTATACCAAAGATGGATGAACAAAATCTTTAAAGACCTTAAGGATTTTTATGTTGTCTATATAGATGACATCCTTGTTTTTTTCAAAACCATAGAAGAACATAGATACCATCTAAAAATCATTTGTGAAAAATTCCAAAAACATGGAATCATTTTATCACCTAAGAAAATTGATGTTGAAAAAATAGAAATTAATTTTCTTGGCATAATCCTAAATCATGATGGCCTACAATTACAAGATCATATCATCTCTAAAATAAGAGATTTTAATGAGGAAATTTTGGATAAAAAATAATTACAAAGTTTCCTAGGAATCCTTAATTATGGAAGAAATTTCATAGAAGGATTATCTCAAAAGGAATTACCACTTCTTGAAAAACTGAAAAAGAATGAAGTTTTTACATGGAGTGCTAATGATACACTTGTTGTTAAAACAATTAAACAAGAGATAATGAATAATTGTCCAAAAGTTTATTTTCCTAAAATAGGAGATAAATTAATATTGGAAACTGATACTTCAGATAATTGTTGGGGATGTGTTCTCAAAGTAATTCCTGCAGAATATTGAAATGAAAATAATCCTTCCAATACTTTTGGTATCCGTGGTAAGAAAACTAATATTCCAAAATCAATTCAAAAACATGAATTAATATGTGGATATAATTCAGGGAAATTTAAACCAAATAAACTGAATTATATTATTTTTTAAAAGGAATTATTAGCAATAAAACTTGTTATTAAAAAATTCCATATTTTCTTAGCACCCGAAGACTTTATTGTCAGAACAGATAATAAAGCTGTAAAAGACTTCCTAATAAATAAAAGAAACATTTTATAAGGAAGAAGACTTAAATGGTTCAACTAAATTGCCACTGATACTTTTGAAGTTGAGCATTTAAAGGGTACTAACAATTTTCTTGCAGATTATCTTAGCAGGAACTATGATGAAAAATCTACTAACCAAGTAGAGTTTTTAGAAACCCACTAAACAAGTGGAATATGTTAAATATTTTAAAATACCACCCACTAAACACGTGGAATATTTTGAAATATATTTTATCAAAACCACTAAACAAGTGGCTTTTTTCTATTTTCAGGATGGGAGATAAGCATCCAGGTGAAACAAAAGGAGATTGGGTAACTATTGCTAAAAAGGCAAAAACCCAAGCGTCATCATCTACACAGCCTAAACCAAACCCTGTTTATGTTGTGTTCAGTGGAAGAAACCCAAGCTTCTATGATAATTGGAACCTATGTTTTATGCAAGTAAACAAATTTCCTGGTGCATGCCACCAAAAATTTAATACTATGCCAGAAGCCATAACTGCATGGAAAAATTGGATGAAACAATTTGGACCTCCTAATATGATTTACCAGTTCTCCAAACATTAGACCAAGGAAACCTTCCTTGATACTGAAACCTATGATTTTAACAATCCAGGAATCCCATATGAATTGTATACACCTTTAAATGAAGCATGAAAATATCATCTCCAAGACAGGAGAAAAGATTTTAGAAAAAACATGAGTATCCTTGCTGACAAAATTGCTGAACAAACAACAACTTTGGATAAATTTAAAATTCTGAGCCTCAAAATCTTGAAAGGCTTAAACTATGAAAATGAAGATTTTTCTTTAGAAAAAATGATACTTTTCTGGAATTTTCTGAATTATTGGAAAATGACTTTTCAGAAAAAATCTTCAACACTATCAGAAGAATTTGTCTATTTGAAAAAGCAAAGATAATTCTCCCACGTCCTCTCTTTCAACTCGAAATTTTACCGAAAATCGAGGACCACGAGAAAAAGATAAAAAGTCTTTTACTCCAACATTTTTATCAAAGTTTAAACTACAGTTATGACATGCCAAAACTGCATTTCGTTACTGAGGAGGGATACCCACCTTGGGATATTGAAACAATTGAATGGGGGTTAGTAAACAAACTAATCTTCTTAAGTGTAGCTTATTTCAATCACTTTGAATTTTTACCCATGATGATCAAAACCATGATCTATCATGTTTTGACAAAAAGCAAGTACAAATATACTCACTATTTGTCATTTCATATTACTAGGACAATTGGTTGGCGGTCTCGAGAAATTTTCCATCAACCCTACCAAATCTGGTACCTCAGAGCCACTGAGGATTATGAATGGGACGAGATTGAACAGAATTGGGAGATTGCACTTACTACACCGTTAGACCAGTTGGATACAACGGGATATTGGTCATAAAACCTGATCAATATTTCAAATTACGCAGAATACTTTTATCGAGAAACATTCTTAAAATTCATGGTAATTGATGGACGGAGATTATTTGTTACC
The DNA here is from genome assembly GCA_949130495.1 of Sambucus nigra. Classification (NCBI taxonomy): domain Eukaryota; kingdom Viridiplantae; phylum Streptophyta; class Magnoliopsida; order Dipsacales; family Adoxaceae; genus Sambucus; species Sambucus nigra. The sequence continues at coordinate 272,114,701 of OX422221.1, read as the reverse complement.
GATTTACCGATAAACTACACTACCTCACTTGAACAAAGGGCGGCAGTTAGGGATTTTCTAAATAATTTGAAAAATAAAAATAATTTAGATGTTCCCTATGAACAAGCACAACAACATGGACCTCCAAATCACAGCCCTAACGATAGTATGTCATTCGACTCTGTCACTGAGGCCAATATTGCCAATGCATCCGATGCTTGACAATTGAACGAGGATAATTAACCCACATGGATGACTGCAAATCATCCAACACACTTAGTGGGGCCCGCAAGCGGACAGTAACCAGCTGATGCATGCAATGAAGTGTGGCGTTTAAAACAAAAATGTCCAAATCACATTACTATGCACTTTTACTGTGCAACTACTATTTACTTTAATATTATTGTGCACTTTTACTGTGCACCACTGTGCAACTTTTGAAAAAACGAAAGATGTTGTCGGATTGTATTATTTCTTTTGTTTGTTTCTCTTTTCTTTATCAATTAGAATACATAAGGGATGGAGTCCGTAGGCTATAAAAGGAGAGCATCTCCTTCAGTTGAAAATCATCAGATGTAATATTTCTCTTCCCTCTCTCTTGTAATATTCTCTCCACTTGTAATAATAGTTAGGTTGTATCAATAATATTTCGATCATTTCTGCACTTGTGTAATTGGTATCAGAGCCTTGTTATCAAAGGTTAGTATTCTAATTATGTTTATGTTGTCATGTTAATATGAATCTTAAAGTAGAAACTATTATACTCCATCACGGAACTTATGTTTCTGAAGAAAATTTTAAAGTAAAATATAGAGTTATTGGAACTAAGTGCCATAATAATTATTGTATGAAATATCGTTTAATCTTAGCTCTATATAAATAAGTGTGTTTATCTGTTTTGTAAGGTGAGTTAAACATAGTAATAATATTATATTATTTTGAAAATATTTAAATTTTTCATAAAACCCATATACCAATTATTGTTTCAAAGCCCATATTTCCATTTGCCAAAAAGCTATTGTAGTTAGCAATCGGCGTTAGGAAAACCGGTTTTAGGCACCTGAAACAACATATAATAGGAGGTCTTAGGTGCCAATGGAATCTGATAAAGATGAACAAAATAATAATAATAATATTAGTTTACAATGTTTAGCACCATGGTTACAAAAAGATGAGTCTATGCATAATCATAGTTTGCATATAGATAAAAAATCTGAAAATGATATTAGTAAAATTAGTATTACTATAAATAGTTTAACTGATATAGTCTTTAGTTGGGTAAAAGGAACTGAAAGACATCAGGTAATAAATAAAAATTATGTAGAGAAAAAATTAGATTGTATTGAATTCAACTTAAACAGTTTCAAATTTAGAGCTAAAAGAGGAGACTAAACAAAAAATTGAAAATCTATTAAATAAAGTAGATAATCAAAATCGAGAACAAACTAGCATGAATAACCTAGGGGATAACAAAATTCCTAGGTTATATTACGGTTCGAAAGAAATTAAAGCTCTTCAAACATGTAATACCCCGTATTTTTATGAAATTTAATTTTGGGAATTTATTAAATTTAATTAGAGATATTAATTTAATATTAATCTGAAAAATCATTTAAATACTTACTAGCGTGACGAGAGTTAGTAATTATTGGAATTTTGTTGTAAGTTACTTTATGAGTGAAGTAAGAGGTGCATTTAAATTTAGTAAAATTATGACGAGAATTTAAATTGATAATTTTGGAAATTTATCGGGACGCGCTTGTGTCGTGTAGGGATTAAATTTGGACTATTAAAAGTGATAAAATTATAAGTCACCCGTATGGTCATTTTGAGTGCGTCAATGTGTCCGTAAGGGTTGAGATAGTCAAAATAATGTACCCGGGGGTTTAGTTTGGGTCTCGAGGCGTTTTTAAGCATAATTAACATCCCGGGAGGGCGTTTTGGACATTTTACATTTTTGGGCATGAAAACCCACGAAATTTCTAAGAATATTTCAGATGATAGAAGTCATCTTCTAGGGTTAGAACATCCATAAACTAAAGACGGCCATTGGAGAGGAAGAGGAGAAGCTTTCCAAGGAGTTCTAAACCAAGAACTCCGCCATCTGCACCGCCGTCGCCGCCAAACTTTAGACCGCGCAACGAGGATCAAAACCACACCAATCTCTCCACAAATCTGAACCAAGAATTCCCCAGGCAAATATCTATCTTGCTCTATTTCAGTTAATGCTTCAATAATATTAGCCTAGGATTGTTTAGGACTAGTTTTTGTGAAAGAAAAACCTATTTGGAGACTTGAATTGCATGATATATGGGTAATAGATGTATTCTGGAAATCAAACTCACATGTAGAGATTGAACCACAAAAATTACAGTAAATTAGGAGTATGAAATATGTAAAAAGTATGGGAAGAAACTATACAAAGAAAATATTAGGGTTCTTGATATTTTTATGGATTATTCCCCATTTAATTCGTTATTCATGATGAAAATTTGCATGTCTTACGTAAAATACCCTTTATTTGAGAATATAACACTGGTAGTATAAATTGCTGGGAGTTTGGAAGTCAAATATATTTTTTTGGATGATTTTAGAAGAGGAAACCCGTAACTGGAAATTCTGCAGATTTGCCATACCTGCTTGATCGATCGATCGAACCAGGAGTATTGATCGATCGACACATCGATCGATCGAGCACCTGACCACTCCTGGAAAACTCAAATTTCCCTTTTTAAATAGGTGGTCCCAATGTAAATTAATGGAAATTCTTGGACATTATTGTTAAAATATTTTGGGAGGTAAAGAAGACCAGTAGGACTTTATCAAAATGGAACCCTTATTCTAAGACGAGATTTAATCCTTAACAAAGGTATTTTAAACTTAAGAAATAATGGGAATGTGTGTTTAAAGGGTGAGACTCGTGAGGAAGTTACGTTATAAAATAAATGAGTACCTACTGAAATTACACTTGGGGAGATAGGAATTCACGAATGTTACGTAGTAAGTTGGAATAATCCCATAAATAAGAATAAAAGAGGCAAACCGTTATACGGGATAATTTAGTATTGTGCAATGAGAATGATTATCATAAGTATGGGTTGTGGGTGTACCTAAATTTGAAATGGGAATAGTAGTATACATATATGATTGTATTTGTGTATATACTATATACGTGTAAAAATCATACCCGCGCTACTTGCTATCCCTGAGGTTACCGCGCTGGGACAATCTTATCTCGATGGGACCTTTATGGGGGATATTGACCTGTACCCTAGAACAGAGGAATCCTTGGTACAGGCTATCGGATCGATAGTCAGACGGTCCTAAGAGACGTGAGGGTATTTGCTGACCTCTTAGTGACTTGGATCTATGCTTCGCCTCAATTTGTATGTGTTTTGTGCTAATACAGTTCGAGAGTGATTCCGAACTAGTATTTCGCCTTAGTACGAGTGATATGGGGACTGGATAGTAGAGTATGCCCTCACCATAAATTTATGTGGGGTGCCGCATAATATATATATTATATGAGTATTTGATATATATATTTAAACTTGGAATTTGGGAACTATCTACTGTGACTATGGTAAGTAAGAAATGAATAATTATTTCAACTTGGGATTTAGTGTTTGAAAAGTATGATTACGTTACTGGGAAACTTTATAATCAAATGAGGGTTATGTGAGAACTTTGCTTTTAAATAAAATTAACCTTATCAACATTAGAAATTGTCGGCATGAAATCTTATGAGTAATTTAAGATAAGTTAAACTGTTTGGAGTATTAGTGCGATAGGTGTGCACATTAGAAGAGAGGTAAGAATTTCTCAAGGGAGTGTCGCACTAATATGATTGTTGCATTAGCCGGTAAGCATTTTAAATACTTGCTAAACTGAATTTTAAACTGTTTTACAATCGGGCTCTGATCCGTTTCCTATTTTCTCTTCTCTCTCGTATAGATATGTATCTATCACAAGTTCCCAGCCACAGGGGCGTCTTGCATAGGGTCCTTTGGATGAAATGTGTTGCATCTTAGGTGGGAGTTGCAGGCCTCTTGTTTAGACGACTTCGTTATTGATTCCACTACTCGTTCTATTTTATCCAATTGGGCATGTGTAGCCCTTTTCCATTATTCAGTTGTTTTTATCAGAGATTGTTATTTGTTTAGTTCCAGTATTTACATTTTGGAATGGTTATTGTCAGGATGTTTTTCCTTTAAGTTTTAATGTTGCACTTATTTAGTTGAATGTTTAAATTGCTTGGAATATATTTTCTAGTCCGATTGTTGTGTGATTTTTAAACCTTGGATTATGTAAGGTTTTTAATATTGGTTTTAAATTAAATTTGGAGATTTAAATTTAAAAATGGTTTTGTCACTTAGTGTAATTATTTAGGGTGTTTAATTGGAAAAGTTATTTTTGTGACAGTGATGCTAAGAATGAACCAACCGTTCACCTTGGTTATAATTTAATAATGGATAGATCACCCGGTATTTAATTAGGCGGGGTGTCACAAAATAGAAGAATTTAATTACACCGAATATATAAACGTTCGTGAAATATTAGATTATTGGAGACATCTATACAAAGATCCAATATTAACTATCTCAGAACAAAATAAACTCATTGAACAAATACAAACCACGTGTTTGGAAAATAAAAAACTATTACAACAATATCAATATGAATTAAACCAATATTCATCTAATGAAGAAGATTTTCCACCATATGTAGTAAATACAATTGATTGAAAATGAAAGGCTGAAGAACCACTTCAGGAATTCCAAAACTGGGAAGCTTTTGAAGATTATATGCAAACCCTTGCATATAAAAATGAAAACGAAGATTTTGTTAAAACAGGCAATACTTCTACAGATCTACAAGTAACACTAAAAATTAGGACGAACCACATCCTTTTTTCTTAAGAAGAGATAATTTGAACAAACAAAATATATCTCAACATGGTATTCATCTTGATTTAAGACATGTACCTTTTTATGATCGAGAGCAAACTATTAATGAGTGGGCACAATCCATGTCCATACTCATTACTAATTATAAAAGTACATTGTCTAAAGAAAATTTTTTAGACTACCTTACTGTAACACTTCAAGGTGATGTTTTACAATGGTTGCAACAATAGGAAAGCTCAGACAAAGGAATTCAGCAAAAAAATGAGCTCCTACAAACCTTCAAATCTTTTGATGAAATATTAAAAGGATTTGTTAAAATAATTAAAGAAAACATGATTGGATATACTGGAGAACCCAGACTCCAAGAAGATGCGTGTTACATATTATCTAAACTGCAATTATGTAACATTTGTCAATTTGAAGAATTTGTTAAAATATATAAAAAGTATTATTTCAAACTAAAACCTTCAGAAACTAAACATTGGATGGATCAATTCTTCCACAAAATCCAAAACCCATGGGATGAAATGTCTTTAAAATCTTATCTTGCTTGGTTTAAAACTATCGAGAAGGATGATAATCTTGGTTTTCGCATTAATTGGGTATTAAGAGAAATATATGAAAAATGTATTCAAATAAAAGCCAAGAAGCAAGTTAAAAATCAAATCACAAGTTCTAAAGATGGATATAATGTTGTGATAAGATATTGAAAGAAAATTGGAAGATAGAATGTAATCCACCTCCTAGAAGTTCCAAATATTCTCGAAAGAGAAAATTTAAATGGAAACCTTGGAAAAAGAAAACATCTTTTTCAAAGAATAAAAATATAAGGAAAAAGAAACCTTATAAAAAACCACCTCTAAAAAAGAAGTGTCTTTGTTACATTTGTAACGAAGAAGGCCATTATGCACCTGATTGTCCTAAAAAGGGAAAAAGTGCAAATAAAATGATAAAATCTCTTGAAAAACAAGAATTAGAAATATTTTATGGAGAAGACTTATCTGATTCTGATATTTCTAATAATTCTAATGAAATTTTATATGAACTCGAATTTGATTCGCAAACCTCCGATGAAGACCTCGTCTTTTTGTATAATACTGCAGAAGTACGAGGTAGTAGCGAAGATGAGCTATAAATAATAGCCCTTCGTGAAATAGTTTGAGAAGAAATCACTTTTACCAACGAACAGTTACAAGCAATTGATAATCAAAGACAACTTATAAAAAAGGAAGATGTCTATAAATTATCAAAATTCAAATTATTCTTAACAAGAATATTACAACAATTTAATGGTAATACTACTGCTGGCTCAACAGGTGATGAAACAGCAGATATTAAACTTTTTTATTTAAAAAGGATCAAAAGATGGAAGAAAAAACCCCCAAATATTAAAGATATTGTTATCGAGTTTATTCAAATATGTATTACTACCCTGTTTAGACAAGGTATGGATACACCCGTAGCAATACTAGTCTTAGACAAAAGATTCAGTAATCCTATGAATGCCATAATTGGAGGAGTCCAATCCAATTTGGTAAATGGAGTTATCCAAATTTCTTCATATCAATTGATGATCCAAATATCGAGGAATCCGTCATTATAAAAATCCAAACCAAAGGAATAGGAATGAAAGATACCTCAAGAAATAGGTCAATTCATTGGAAAACAATCCATGAACTGACAACTCTACCACATACAAATACACAGAACGTAGATAGAAATATTATAGAAATATTTGAACCTCAACCATTTGATTCGGCAATACAGCCCAGATTAATCAACTGGAGAGATTTGGAAGTACCAAAACAATGGATACTACCCCAAATAACTGAACCACCTCCTGAAAAACAACGAAACAGCATTGAATTACAGGTCTCTAGTAATAATGTTTATTTTAAAAATAAACAATCAGAAAATTGGCAAAAGAATTTTCCTGACAATGATTGGGAAAAATTAAAAGGAAAAACCCTTTTAAAAGGCGAGAGTAGTAGTAATAGTAAACCTCCTATTGCTATGAAAGATATACAAGTACCAATATTAACTGGAACAAATTATCTAAAAGAAGATAATATAAAATCCAGTCAAGTTTATTACTACCAACTAGGAAAAGAAGAAATAATGTTCTCACCAAGCCATGGAAAGAGAAGATATACTTATGTATTAGGTTACTTCAATTTTGAAGTCTATAAACCATATAGTCTTTGCAAATTAATTGATACAGGAGCAACGATATATTCTTGTAGACCTAATGCTTTACCTCCTGAAAAATGGATAAAAATGAAAAATCCTATTGCTGTAACAGGCATCAATGGGACACAAATTTTCATTGATTTAAAAGCCAAAAAAGTGGCTATATGTTTAATGAAAAGAAATTCATTATTCCGAAAATCTTATGCTTTCCAGAAATGCATGGAGATTTTATATTAGGCAAAAAATTATTTCAGAATATTTGCCTATAAATATTGACGAAGGAACAATAAATTTAACCCTTAATAAAGATGTAGTAAAAATCCCTTTACTACAACAACATAAATATAAATGCGAAAGAGATTTTTGCCCTACTAAGAAAGGGGATATAACTCCTTTTATTGAAGCCCTTGAAGAAACTCATTGGCTTTATACTATATTAAATGATAATTTTAGTGAAAACCCATTAAAATTATGGAACAAAAGTCCAAGATATTGTAATCTCAAACTAAGAGATCCCAATGTCATTATAAGAGTAAAACCAATGATCTATACCAGAAATGATATAGATGAATTTTATAAACAAATCAAAGAATTATTGGATATAAACCTTATTGAAGAAACAATAAGTCCACACTCTAGACCTGCCTTCATGGTGAGAAAACACAATGAAGTTATAAGAGGAAAAGCTAGAATGGTTATAAATTATAAAAGATTAAATGAACAATTAGAATTTGATGGTTATTTTATCCCAAGAAATGATGTATTAATTAACCAAACTAAAGGAAAAAAGTTCTTTAGCAAATTCGATTATAAATCTGGATTTTGGCAGTTATTTCAAATTTAGATCTAAAAGAAGAGACTAAATAAAAAATTGAAAATCTATTAAACAAAATAGATAATCAAAACCCAAAACAAACTGGCATGAAAAAACCAGGGGATAACAAAATTCCTAGGTTATATTATGGTTCGGAAGAAATTAAAGCTCTTCAAATAGAAGAATTTAATTACACCGAATATATAAACGTTCGTGAAATATTAGATTATTGGAGACATCTATACAAAGATCCAATATTAACTGTTTAAGAATGAAATAAACTCATTGAACAAATACAAACCACGTATTTAGAAAATGAAATACTATTACAACATTATCAGTATGAATTAAAATAATATTCATCTGATGAAGAAGATTTTCCACCACATGTAGTAAATACAATTTATGGAAAACGAAAGGCTGAAGAACCACTTCAGGAACTCCAAAATTGGGAAGATTTTGAAGATTATATGCCAACCCCTGCATATAAAAATGAAAACGGAGATTTTGTTAAAACAGGCAATACTTCTACAGCTTCTACAAGTAACACTAAAAATGAGGACAAACCACATCCTTTTTTCTTAAGAAGAGATAATTTGAACAAACAAAATATATCTCAACATGGTATTTATCTTGATTTAAGGCATGTACCTTTTTATGATCAAGAGCAAACTATTAATGAGTGGGCATAATCCATGTCCATACTCATTACTAATTATAAAAGTACATGGTCTAAAGAAAAAATTTTAGACTACCTTGCTGCAACACTTCAAGGTGATGTTTTACAATGGTTGCAACAATTGGAAAGCTCAGACAAAGTAATTCAGTAAAAAACTGAGCTCCTACAAACCTCCAAATCTTTTGATGAAATATTAAAAGGATTTGTTGAAATAATTAAAGAAAATATGATTGGATATACTGGAGAACCCAGACTCCAAGAAGATGCGTGTTACATATTATCTAAACTGGGATTATGTAACATTTGTCAATTTGAAGAATTTATTGAAATATATAAAAAGTATTATTTCAAACTAAAACCTTCAGAAACTAAACATTGGATGGATCAATTCTTCCACAAACTCCCAAACCCATGAGATGAAATGTCTTTAAAATCTTATCTTGCTTGGTTAAAAACTATCGAGAAGGATGATAATTTTGGTTTTCGCATTAATTGGGTATTAAGAGAAATATCTCAAAAATGTATTCAAATAAAATCCAAGAAGAAGGTTAAAAATCAAATCACAAGTTCTAAAGCTGGATATAAATGTTGTGATAAGATTTTGAAAGAAAATTGGAATATGGGATGTAATCCACCTCCTAGAAATTCCAAATACTCTCGAAAGAGAAAATTTAGATGGAAACCTTGAAAAAAGAAATCATCTTTTTCAAAGAATAAAAAATATATTAGGCAAAAGAAACCTTCTAAAAAACCACCTCTAAAAAGAAGTGGCGTTGTTACATTTGTAACGAAGAAGGCCATTATGCACCTGATTGTCCTAAAAAGGGAAAAAGTGCAAATAAAATGATAAAATTTCTTGAAGAACAAGAATTAGAAATATTTTATGGGGAAGATTTATCTGATTCTGATATTTCTAATAATTCTAATTAAATTTTATATGAACTCGAATCTGATTCGCAAACCTCCGATGAAGAACTTGTCTTTATGTATAATACTGCAGAAGTACGAGGTAGTAGTGAAGATGAGCTACAAACAATAGCCATTCGTGAAATAGTTGGATAAGAAATCACTTTTACCAACGAACAGTTAAAAGAAATTGATAGTCAAAGACAATTTATAAAAAAGGAAGATGTCTATAAATTATCAAAATTCAAATTATTCTCAACAAGAATATTTGAACAATTTAATGGTAATACTACTGCTGGCTCAACAAATGATGAAACAACAGATATTAAATTTTTTGATTTAAAAAAGATCAAAAGATGGAAGAAAAAACTCCCAAATATTAAATATATTCATATCGAGTTTATTCAAATATGTATTACTGCCCTGTTTAGACAAGGTATGGATACACCCGTAGTTATACTGGTCTTAGACAAAAGATTCAATAATCCTATGAATGCCATAATTGGAGGAGTCCAATCCAATTTGGTAAATGGAGTTATTTGGTTTAACATAAAACCAAATTTCTTCATATCAATTGATGATCCAAATATTAAGGAATCCGTCATTATAAAAATCCAAACCAAAGGAATTGGAATGAAAGATACCTCAAGAAATATGTCAATTCATTAAAAAACAATCCATGAACTGACAACTCTACCACATACAAATACACAGAATGTCGATTGAAATATTATAGAAATATTTGAACCTCGACCATTTGATTCGGCAATACAGCCCAGATTAATCAACTGGAGAGATTTGGAAGTACCAAAATAATGGATACTATCCCAATAACTGAACCACCTCCTGAAAAACAACGAAACAGCGTTGAATTACATGTCTCTGGTAATAATATTTATTTTAAAAATAAACAATCAGAAAATTGGCAAAAGAATTTTCCTGACAATGATTGGGAAAAATTAAAAGGAAAAAACCTTTTAAAAGGCGAGAGTAGTAGTAATAGTAAACCTCATATTGCTATGAAAAATATACAAGTACCAATATTACCTGGAACAAATTATCTAAAAGAAGATAATATAAAATCCAGTCAAATTTATAATTTCCAACTAGGAAAAGAAGAAATAATCTTCTCACCAAGCCATGGAAAGAGAAGATATATATATGTATTAGGTTACTTCAATTTTGCAGGATATAAACCATGTAGTATTTTTCACATTATTGATACAGGAGCAACAATATGTTCTTATAGACCTAATGCTTTACCTCCTGAAAAATGGATAAAAATGAAAAATCCTATTGTTGTAACAGGCATCAATGGGACACAAAATTTCATAGATTTAAAAGCCAAAAAAGTGGCTATATGGTTTAATGAAAAGAAATTCATTATTCCAAAAATCTTATGCTTTCCAGAAATGCATGGAGATTTGATATTAGGAAACAATTTTATTTCAGAATATTTGCCTATAAGTATTGATGAGGGAATAATAAATTTATCCCTTAATAAAGATGTAGTAAAAATCCATTTATTACAACAACATAAATATAAATGCGAAAGAGTTTTCTTCCCTACTAAGAAAGGGGATATAACTCCTTTTATTAAAGCCCTTGAAGAAACTTATTTTCTTTATACTATATTAAATTATAATTTTAGTGAAAACCCACTAAAATTATGGAATAAAAGTCCAAGATATTGTAATCTCAAACTAAGAGATCCTAATGTCATTATTAGAGTAAAACCAATGATCTATACCAGAAATGATATAGATGAATTTGATAAACAAATCAAAGAATTACTGGATATAAACCTTATTGAAGAAACAATCAGTCCACACTCTAGCCCTGCCTTCATGGTGACAAAACACAATGAAGTTATAAGAGGAAAAGCTAGAATGGTTATAAATTATAAAAGATTAAATGAACAATAAGAATTTGATGGTTATTTTATCCCAAGAAAGGATGTATTAATTAACCAAACTAAAGGAAAAAAGTTCTTTAGCAAATTCAATTATAAATATTAATTTTGACAGTTAAAACAAACTGAAGAATCCAAGCCATTGACAGCCTTTAGTAGCCCTAAAGGACACTATCACTGGAATGTTTTGCCTTTTGGACTAAACACAGCTCCTCAGGTATACTAAAGATGGATGGACAAAATCTTTAAAGACCTTAAACCATTGTAAAACATCACCTTGAAGTGTTGCAGCAAGGTTGTCTAAAAGTGATTTCTTATCCAACTATTTCACGAAGGGCTATTATTTGTAGCTCATCTTCTCTACTACCTCGTACTTCTGCAGTATTATACAAAAAGACGAGTTCTTCATCGGAGGTTTCCGAATCAGATTCGAGTTCATATAAAATTTTATTAGAATTATTAGAAATATCATAATCAGATAAATCTTCTCCATAAAATATTTCAAATTCTTGTTCTTTAAGAAATTTTATCATTTTATTTGCACTTTTTCCCTTTTTAGGACAATCAGGTGCCCAATCTCCTTTTGTTTCACCTGGATGCTTATCTCCCATCCTGAAAATAGAAAAAAGCCACTTGTTTAGTGGGTGGTATTTTAAAATATTTAACATATTCCACTTGTTTAGTGGGTTTCTAAAAACTCTACTTGGTTAGTAGGTTTTTCATCATAGTTCCTGCTAAGATAATCTGCAAGAAAATTGTTAGTACCCTTTAAATGCTCAACTTCAAAAGTATAAATAGCAATTTGGTTGAACCATTTAAGTCTTCTTCCTTCTAAAATGTTTCTTTTATTTATTAGGAAGTCTTTTACAACTTTATTATCCGTTTGATAATAAAGTCTTCGGGATGGGAAGAGAAATATTACATCTGATGATTTTTAACTGAAGGATATGCTCTCCTTTTATAGCCTACGGACTCCATCCCTTATGTATTCTAATTGATAAAGAAAAGAGAAATAATCTTTACAAACCCTCACGAGACACCACTCGTCCTACTAGGGTAACCTAGGGGTTTAAAGGCTTGTTGCATACGCTAAATGCAATCGTGCGCCTGCGAAAGAGGTATCCTATCCCATTTTTGAGTTAAACCATGTTTCGATTCTTTTACATTGCTCGGGACGGACAGAGTTCTAAGTTAGGGGGTTTGATTAAGCATAAATTCTTCCATTTTATCCCCATAATTTAGAGGCTTTTATCGCGTTGCGAAGTGTAATTCAAGTGAAGTTTTATCATATCTTTGCTATTGACAAGTTCTAGTGAGTACATCGAGTTTCGTGTATTCTTCATCTATTTCGCAGGAGTTTAGTGTTTTAATCCGAGTTCCATACTAAAAGCTTCAAAGAAACACAAGAAGAAAAGGATTCTATAAAGACTACTAAAAACATAACCGAACCCAAGGGAAGAAGAAAAGAACTGAATCCATCATGGGGAAGCCTCTGTAAAGGCTGAACACGACAAAATCGAACTGAAGTGAGGAGAAAACGAACTGATCCTATGACTAGAAAACTTCTTGAGAAGAGTCAAAAAGATGGAACCGAACCGAAGAAAAGAAATAAAGAACCGATCCCATGATCAAGGAAGTATCTGTAAAAGCTGGGAAAGATGGAACCGAACTGAACCCCTTAACATGATCGGTTCCATTATCAATTTTCCGAACTTATCCATTTGTAAAAATTAGAATCCAACTTGGTTCAAACTCTTGTATTTCGTAGATTATAAATTGTAACTCCTCCCAAACGTAAAAGAGGAGGCTTCTAATTCATTAGGGAAGCTTTGTAATCCAATTTAGAGGAGAATAACATAAACCCTAGTTACTTTCAAGTTGCAATTCAAGTAAAATCATTCTAATTTTTGTTTCAATTTTTGTTCTAGTTGTTTGTTCACTTATAATTTCATCTTTCTTCATCTTATTCATGTAGTAAAAATGTTTTCTTTTATTCCCAACGTGTTGTTTTCAAGTTCTCATATGTTCGGCTAGTTTTTAAGGGATGGGATGCATGAACTCAACCTGATGTGGTAGTTGCATGTGTGTAAAATTAATCCTCTAAATTTAATGATTTGATTATGATCGTATTGCATAAAAATGCGACAATTGAAGATCTTTGGATATCGTTTGCTTCAGGGTAATAAGGATGCTTCAGAATGTAATTCGAGTGTAACTATCGCAATACCGATTTACTCATCCTCTAATTAATTATGGTGCGAGCTTGAACCTCATATGCGTAATGCTTGGGAGTACTAAATTATGGGTCTAATTAATCACTTAAATTTACAATTAGTTTTATACCATCAATACACTAGGGTCGAGGGATTGTATTCCCGTACTGTTTTCTTCATCATATAGTTCAAGTTTCAGTTCAATCAATATCAGTAATTTAGGTAATTTAGAATAGTTGCATTCCATTTATACTTTAGTTCCTTAGTTAATTATTTTCAAAATTGAGTATAGTTGTAGTCAATTCCCAAAAAAAATAATTTTTTCTTATTCTTTAGAGTCAGAGTTAGTATTCCTTCATCTGTCCAACGTCGTTACAACTCTGTTGTCCCACTTCCCTGAGGATCGATACCCGACTTATTGGAATATTACTTGAGCGACAGGCTTGCACTTCATCCTAGAGAGTATGCATTTCTAAGACACATTCTTAGTCGCGTCAACATGCATACTCTAAATACATGAATATTTCATAAAGATATATGAACACATTAATTTAGACCAAGATCAAATTTATTATGCCTCTTAACTTTTCCCAACATACCTTCCTGTAGAATTTTGTATAACTTTCAATAATGCCTCATATAAATCAAAATGACTCACAATCTTGCAACGTATCTTTTGAAAATATATCCACCAAAAGGCTTTGTAAACATGTCTTCCATTCGTTCATCATTTCTACAATATTCAAGTTCAATAACTCATTCTCTTCCAAGTTCCCTCAAAAAATATTATCGCATGCGGATATGTTTTGTTGTCCCGTGAAAAACTGGATCTTTTGTGACTGAAATATTTGAATTATTGTCACACAACAACATCGTTGGACTAGTTTATTTGTTCTTAAGACTTTTTTAGATACATCGCAACTAAATAATTTGACAACCTATAAATGAAGCAAGAATGTATTCTGTCTCCATAGTAGAGAGTGCAACAATGGGTTATTTTTTGAACTTTATGAAATTGCTCCGCTTCCAAGATTAAAAATACAACTAGAACTACTTTTGTTATCATCAATGCTATCTACCAAATCATTGTGTATCGAACGAGATTAACGGGAGATTTTCTTCACAGAAAATACCATAATCAATTGTGTCCTCGACATATCGCAAAATTCTTTTGGCACAACCTCCAAATGAATGGAACATGGATTTTCCATAAATTTTCTCACCAAACTCATTGCATACATGATATCTGGTCGTGTTGTTGTTAAGAACATTAAATGTCCAACTAAATTCTTAAACATCGTGGAGTTAACAAGTTTTTCTTCTCACTATTTGCTTAATTTCAGACATTTAGCACATGGAGTTTTGATTGGATTTGCACTTTCCATCTTGAATTTATTCAAAATCTATTTTGCATAACTATCTTGAGAAATGAATGTTCCTTTCTTCCATTGGACGACCTTAATATCGAGAAAATGAGGCAACTCTCCGAATTTCAAATTATTTCATCATTAAGAGATTAAAATCATTCAACATTTTTAAATCATTCCAAGTAAAAATAAGAGCATCAGCGTAAATACTTGCAACCATGAAGTTGTGTAAGAAACTCTTAGTATAGAGAGTATATCCAAGTAAACTTCTTCGTTGAGGATGCCATTTATGAAGGCACACTTTACATCCATTTGAAATACCATCCAGCTATTATGAGCCATAAGAGAAATAATTAAGAGGACGGTGTTAAGTATAGATACGGGAACAAATCCCTCGGTATAATATTCTCTATCCTTTTGTTTATACCCATACGCTACAAGTCTTTCCATATACATGTTGACGAAGACATCCTTATCCATCTTTGTCTTGTAAACCCATTTCACACCAATGGAATCTTTGTAAGGAGGAAAGTTTGAAAGTTCTCACGTGTTATTCTTTTCAATTACTTTGATATATTATTTCATGGTTTACCTCCATTTTTATTCATTGTATGCATCATCAAAATATAATGGATCTTTTCCTACAAAGAAAGTAAAGAAAATAACATCATTTTGACCAACTTGCTCAATGGTATCATAAAATTCTTACAAACTTCTCATCTTTGGAGGAGGACTTTCTGATTCTTTCTCATTTTTAGCTTGTGAGTAGTCCTCTTCCTAACAAATGGGTAGATTTGATGTCCCATATTCCACAGTGTTTAAGGAAGAATTTTCATCAAAATAACATCACGACTAATCACAATATTCTTTGTCCTTAGATTATGCCACTTGTAGGTCTTGCTCCTTTCATTATAGCCAATGAAAATGCACTTTTCTAATTTTTCATCTAACTTATTTCTCATTTCATCTGGAATATGTTCATAAGAAACACTTTCAAAGACCTTCATATGGTGAACATTTAGTTTCGTTCCATACCAAGACTACATCAAATCCTGCGAATGGTCATGGTATTGGAGTTATGACTCATAGTCATGACCTTATCCAAAAATGGGCGTGATTACATCCATGACTAAGTATGGTCATAAATCATCTTGCATGTGATCACGAACCCAGGACATGACTCGTGTGGGTCACAACTATGAGTCGTGATCCATCTGTGACCATTATGACGCCAAGTTTCCCTCCAAATGTGGTCTCGGATGGGGTCACGGTCTACGGCCGTGACCATAAACCTAAAGCCACACTGAGATAGTCACGAATGAAGACCGTAACCATCCTTGAAATCAAGTCACGAATTTGGGCCATGACCAATGTATTATTTACATGCTGACGTGTTAAAAATTAAAAGGGTTACAGCATGTGGTCAGAGCTTAGGGCCGTGACCAGTGTCTTTATATTTAATTCACAGACAAACTTTTCATTTCCCTTAAAAATTTCTAAACCGTCTAAACTTTCCCTCTCTCCAGCGATTTCGGCTCTATCTCAATCTCAATATCAAGTTTTTCACTCAATCTGTCTATCAATTATGACACTCCGCCTAATTAAATCCCTAGTGATCAACCCTAAATTAAATTAAAACGTGTTCCTTAGTTGGTTCATTCTTAGCATCACTGTCGAAAACTTTTTAATTACAAATCACCTAGGTGAAATTAGATCGGTGTCAAATTTTATCTTCCATTAGCTCGATAAGATAACTCATGCGGAAAATAATAATTAAACCACTACAGCAAAAACAACATTTTGTCACACCCTAATATTAAAAATCTGGCACAGTTTAAAACTGTGCCAGATTTTGGCACATTTTAATGACAATTTGGCACACTTTAAAACAATGCCAAATTTTGGCACTGTTTTAAAGTGTGCCAAAATTAAGAACACTTGACTAGAATATAAAATGCCTTAAAATTTTGACACACTTTAGTTTCCCTCTTCTCTCTCCTCCCTCGTCTTCTCCCCCACTCCACCCTCTCTCTCTCGACGAAAAGCCCTACCCTCTCAATCTCTCTACTGCTACGTTCCCCCTATTCCTCCTCTCATTCTTCGAAGTCGCACGTGGTCCTGTCCTCTGTTAACAAAGCCAACTCCGACCTCTCCTCCCATCGAAAGAAAATATTCAAGGTCGACGATCACATCGGCGTCGCCATCGCCATCGCCGGTCTCACCGCCGAAGGCCGCCCCCCCTCCCCATCACCCGACTCGTTGTTCAAAGTGGTGATTCGTGGAGTACTCAGTTGCTGAGTTGATGGTGAGTTTTGATTTAGGGTTTTGGTTTAGTTGGTTTTGAATTTTTGTTGTGGTGTTTTATTTGTGACATGCAATGCAGCTAATCGGTAGTGAATCGTTAAGAATGCCTTTTCTTTTTGGATTGACTAGTTTTATGATGTATCTGAAAATACGTTTGTGGACTAGGGCTGAAAAATCTTATTGTATGGAATTAAATTGGGAGGCTCCCCAAAAGATGCAATTATAGGTATGAGATGTTGTCATTGTGTTATTGGATGGGTAGTTTTGTTTTGTTATGAATTGGGTGTTTGAAAGTCAAGTATTGTTGGTTCATTATTTTTTTATTGTTTAGCGTTAGTAAGAAGATAAGATTGAATGTCTCCATCACCCACGGCCATAATGCCCTCTTGATCGTGATGTATATGAAACAATTATAAGCCCAAACAAAGATGGTTCTCAAGATAAAACAAATTGGTCTGAATTGATGGACTAGAATGAACATAATATAGGTTTTTACGTGACCGTGTAAGTAAATTGAATACACCCCAGAGCTTTTCATTGCATTCATCATATAAAATAGCAGTGATGTACCTAAACAGTTTTCGGTAATACTTGGGGGAAAACATCAGTCATTGTGTCTAGTTGGAAATGCGTAATGGTATCAAAGATGGTTCATATGATAAAAGGAGAAAACCATATTGACATATCGATTTCAATTCTTATGTTGATAGAAAGTTAACTATATTTGCAATAACATTTATGATTGTTAAGTAAATGAAAGTAGTTATGGCATTTAATTTAAGCCACTTAAGAAATGAGACCTTCAATTTCAGTAATTGCACTCGTTTCGCAAGTTCAGGATTCTAAACTAGTTTAAAGCTTTACATTTCAGAAATGTGACATACATTTATTTAAGGTTGTTGTTGCTTTCTCTTCATTTTGGGTTTAGAGTACAAAGAAGGAGATGTTGGGCCTTTAGACAATACATGTTATTACTCTCTCAGTCCTAAATTAAGAGTCAGGCCACTATTCTCTTTTGGTTCCTACTCCACTTTTCCTTTTTGGACATACTTAATGTACCAAATTTCATCGTAGTGAACGAATGTTGATCTTGGAAATTGATTTAGAGTATCCTTAATCTATGCGAAAAAAGGATAAGGACTCTTAATTTGGGATGGAGGGAGTACTTAGGGTGTGTTTGGGAAACCTAATACCGTTCTTTGGAATTGGAATCAGAATTGGTAAATTTTTAAACTTGGACTGAATATTTTTCATCCATGGCATGGAATTTAAATTATGATCATGGTTGATTTTTGTGGATTCTTGTGTGTAGGATGATAAAGCTTCTTTGCTTAATTTGTCTTGTTTTGGAGGGTACGAGGTGTTAGTGTCTATGTGTTAGGCAATGGTAAGATACACACAAGCCCTACCCTCTTTTGACGCAACCTCTGTGTTTCCTCTAACCTCAAGCGCAGTAGCGCCAAGGTCCACCTTAAGGGTGTTGGTCATCCCTTAGCTCCGACAGGTAAAGCTCACCATTACATCGTCCCCTGGCTCAGGCAGGTTTCTCCATCTCGAGTAGGAACACTTCCGGGGGTTTGAGGAGCATGGGGGAGTACAGCGGCGGTGTCGACTTTTCTTCTTCTGTACGAAAAAACCATATTCCAGTATATTTATTTAAATAATCATTTCAATTTAACTACTAGAGTACATGTATTCTTATTCTTGAGTAACATTGACTATATGTGTTTTTGCAGCCATAGGGAATGGATAGATTTAATTAACTTATTCATTATGCCCTTTCAATTGTAAGTAATTAATTCTATGAATATCATTAATTTATTTACGTTTGATTATACATTTACCCCTCATCTTTTTATCTACTTTAGATTGCAGCTGAAAGTGTTAAAACGTATGTAGCAATTACCAACGAAACTCTCAATTTGGTTGGCAAGGTAACATTTGATTTTATCTATTTGACACAATCAAATTGGTCTCATTCATATCATCTTATAAAAATAGCATTCACTTTGTGTTCTGTAACAATTTTTTGAGATGCAGCACCATGATGCCATTAGAGCACTTGAAATTTATAAGAAATCAGGAGATCATGTATATATATCATATGTGTGTTGTTTGTGTCTTGTTAGAGCATTCATAATATTTGCCAATGACATGCAAGTTGTATCCTTATTTTGTTACAAGTCATGATATTTGCGAACTCCCTATCTCATTCAAAGAAGGCATTTATAAATTTATAAATAAAGATGCAACATGTATAATTTTTTGGTCGTAATTACATATTTTCTTTATCTTTATTGTATTTTCCTTGTCAGTGGAAGATTTCAGAATTTGTAGACATTGTTGGACCAAATGGGATACTTTCGAGAAGTTATGGCGCGAAGAGTTCATCGGGTGGCTATGAAAATACAAATGAAATCTGGTTAGTCTCAAATTCTCTATGAATGTTGCAGCATTAAATAAAAAAATAGACTAAAATAGCGGTCACAAGTAGCCAAACGTAAAATGGCTTACTTTATGAGGTTATTTAGTTAAATTGGTGGAAGGGATATGCTGGTGGTTTGGTTTTGGAATTTGCTGCTGCTGTTGAGTTTTTTTTAAATGTTGAAACATGTTGGATTTAACGAACAAACAAATGAAACTATGTCAAAATTTTCTAAAATAATAAACGTTATAAATTGATTAAAAACATATCATTATAGGACAAAAACCCAATGTAACTTGTAGGAACTGATCGCGTAGTCCCGGGTCTCCCGGTTTGTGAATATGATGATATTTTACAAAAATTAACACTTAGACTTAAAAAAAGCCGTTAAAGGGTGAAAACCCAAAGAAGCCCCCAAACGACCCCGTAGGAGGCATGAACACCTCGCACTGGACCAATGTAACTTGTAGGAACTGACCGCGTAGTCCCGGGTCTTCTGGTTTGATAATATGACAATAGTTTGCAAAAATAACACTTAGACATAAAAATAAGCCGCTGAAGGGGGCAAACCCAAACCAACCCCCAAACGGACCCATAAGAGGCACGAACACCTCGCACGGGACCAATGTAACTAGTAGAAACTGACCGTGTAGTCCCGGGTCTCCTGATTTGAGAGTATGACGATAATTTGCAAAAATCACACTTAGACTTAAAAATAAGTCTTTAACGGGTGAAAACCCAAACCAGCCTCCAAACGGCTCCGTAGGAGGCACGAACACCTCGCACGGGACCAATACAACTTGTAGAAACTGACCACATAGTCCCGAGTCTCCCGATTTGAGAGTATGACGATAATTTAAAAAAATCACACTTAAACTTGAAAACAAGCCCTTAAAGGGTGAAAACCCAAACCAGCCACCAAACGGCCCCGTAGGGGGCACGAGCACCTCGTACGGGACCAATGCAACTTGTAGGAACTGACCGCGTAGTCCCGGGTCTCCCGGTTTGAGAGTATGATGATAATTTACAAAAATCACACACAGACTTAAAAACAAGCCCTTAAAGGGTGAAAACCCAAACCAGCCCCCAAACGATCCCGTAGGGGGCACGAACACATCGCACGGGACCAATGCAACTTGAAAGAAATGGCCATGTAGCCCGGGTCTTCCGGTTTGAGAGTATGAAAATAATTTGTAAAAATCATACTTAGACTTAAAAATAAGCCGTTAGCGGGTGAAAATCCAAACCATACCCCAAACAGCCCCGTAGGAGGCATGAACACCTCGCACGGGACCAATGCAACTTGTAGGAACTGACCGCGTAGTCCCGGGTCTCCCAGTTTGAGAGTATGATGATATTTTGCAAAAATCACTCTTAGACTTAAAAACAAGTCGTTAAAGGGTGAAACCCTAACCAGCCCCCAAATGACCACATAGGAGGCACGAACACCTCGTACGGCACCAATGCAACTTGTAGGAACTGACCGCATAGTCCCGGGTCTCCCGGTTTGAGAGTATGACGATAATTTGCAAAAATAATACTTAGACTTA
This sequence comes from Sambucus nigra, assembly GCA_949130495.1. Taxonomy (NCBI): domain Eukaryota; kingdom Viridiplantae; phylum Streptophyta; class Magnoliopsida; order Dipsacales; family Adoxaceae; genus Sambucus; species Sambucus nigra. The sequence goes on along the minus strand of OX422221.1, from coordinate 272,093,455 downwards.
AAAATAAGCCGTTAACGGGTGAAAACCCAAACCTGCCCCCAAACAACCCCGTTGGGGGCACGAACATCTCGCACGGGACCAATGTCATTTACAGGAACAGATCGTGTAGTCTCGGGTATCCTAATTTGAGAGTATGATGATAATTTGTAAAAATAACAATTAGGGTGAAAACCCAAACCTGCCCCAAACGACCACATAGGAGGTACGAACACCTCGCACAGGACCAATGTAACTTATAGGAAGTGACAGCCTAGTCCCTGGTCTCACGATTTGAGAGTATGATGATAATTTACAAAAATCACACTTAGACTTAAAAACAAGCTGTTAAAGGGTGAAAACTCAAACCATCCCCGAAACGTCCCCATAGGAGGCACGAACACCTCGCACGGGACCAATGCAACTTGTAGGAACTGACCGCGTAGTCCCGGGTCTCTCGGTTTGAGAGTATGACAATAATTTGCAAAAATCACACAGACTTAAAAATAAGCCGTTAAAGGGTGAAAACCCAAACCAGCCCCCAAACGGCCTTGTAGGAGACACGAACACCTCGCACGGGACCAATTCAACTTGTAGGAACCGATCGCGTAGTCTCGGGTCTCCCGGTTTGAGAGTATGACGATAATTTGCAAAAATCATGCTTAAACTTAAAAACAAGCCATTAAAGGGTGAAAACCCAAACCAGCTCCCAAACGGCCCCGTAGGAAGCACGAACATGTCGCACGGGACCAATGCAATGTGTAGGAACTAACTGCATAGTCCCGGGTCTCCCGGTTTGAGAGTATGACGATAATTTGCAAAAATCACACTTAAACTTAAAAACAAGCCCTTAAAGGGTGAAAACCCAAACCAGCCCCCAAACGATCCCGTAGGGGGCACGAACACATCGCACGGGACCAATGCAACTTGAAAGAAATGGCCATGTAGCCCGGGTCTCCCGGTTTGAGAGTATGAAAATAATTTGTAAAAATCATACTTAGACTTAAAAATAAGCCGTTAGCGGGTGAAAATCCAAACCATACCCCAAACAGCCCCGTAGGAGGCATGAACACCTCGCACGGGACCAATGCAACTTGTAGGAACTGACCGCGTAGTCCCGGGTCTCCCAGTTTGAGAGTATGACGATAATTTGCAAAAATCACACTTAAACTTAAAAACAAGCCGTTAAAGGGTGAAAACCCAAACGGCCTCGTAGGAAGCACGAACACGTCGCACGGGACCTATGCAACTTATAGGAACTGACCGCATAGTACTGGGTCTCTCGGGTTGAGAGTATGACAATAATTTGTAAAAATCACACTTAGACTTAAAAACAAGCCGTTAACGAGTGAAAACCCAAACCAGCCCCCAAATGACCCCGTAGGAGGCACGAACACCTCGCACGGGACCACTACAACTTGTAGGAACTGACCACGTAGTCCCGGGTCTCTCGGTTTGAGAGTATGATGATAATTTACAAAAATCACACTTAAACTTAAGAATAAGCCCTTAAAGGGTGAAAACCCAAACGACCCCGTAGGGGGCACGAACTCCTCGCACGGGACCAATGCAACTAATAGGAACTGATCGCATAGTCCCGAGTCTCCCGGTTTGAGAGTAGGACAATAATTTGCAAAAATCACACTTAGACTTAAAAACAAGCCGTTAAAGTGTGAAAACCCAAACCAGCCCCCTAACGGCCCCATAGGAGGCACGAACACCTCGCACGGGACCAATGCAACTTGTAGGAACTGACCGCGTAGTCTCGGGTCTCTCGGTTTGAGAGTACGACGATAATTTGCAAAAATCACACTTAGACTTAAAAACAAGTCGTTAAATGGTGAAAACTCAAACCAGCCCCCAAACGGCCTCGTAGGAGGCACGAACACCTCGCACGGGACCAATGCAACTTGTAGGAACTGATCGCGAAGTCCCGGGTCTCTCGGTTTGAGAGTACGACGATAATTTGCAAAAATCACACTTAGACTTAAAAACAAGCCGTTAGAGTGTGAAAACCCAAATCTGCCCCCCAAACGACCCCGTATGGGGCACGAACACCTCGAACGGGACCAATGTAATTTGTAAGAACTGATCGCGTAGTCCCAAGTCTCCCGATTTGAGAGTATGGCGATAATTTACAAAAATCACACTTAGACTTAAAAATAAGCCGTTAAAGGGTGAAAACCCAAAGCAGCCCCCAAACGACCCCGTAGGAGGCACGAACACCTCGCACGGGACCAATGCAACTTGAAGGAACTGACTGCGTAGCCCCGGGTCTCCCGGTTTGAGAGTATGACAATAATTTGGAAAAATCACACTTAGACTTAAAAATAAGCCGTTAAAGGGTGAAAACCGAAACTAGCCCCCAAACGACCCCGTAGGGGGCACGAAGACCTCGCATGGGACTAATGCAACTTGTAGGAACTGACCGCGTAGTCTCGGGTCTCCCGGTTTGAGAGTACGAAGATAATTTGCAAAAATCAGACTTAGACTTAAAAATAAGTCGTTAAAGGGTGAAAACCCAAACCAGTCCCCAAACGGCCCCATAGGAGGCACGAACACCTTGCACGGGACCAATGCAACTTGTTGGAACTAACTGCGTAGTCCCGGATCTTCCGGTTTGAGAGTACGATGATAATTTGCAAAAATCACACTTAGACTTAAAAATAAGCCGTTAAAGTGTGAAAACCCAAACCATCCCCCAAAGACCCCGTATGGGGCACGAACACCAAGTACGGGACCAATGCAACTTGTAGGAGCTGATCGCTTAGTCCCGGGTCTCCCGATTTGAGAGTATGGTGATAATTTGTAAAAATCACACTTACGCTTAAAAACAAGCCGTTAACAGGTGAAAACCCAAAGCAGCCCCCAAATGACCCCGTAGGAAGTACGAACACCTCGCACGGGACCAATGCAACTTGTAGGAACTGACCGCGTAGCCCTGGGTCTCCCAGTTTGAGAGTATGACAATAATTTGCAAAAATTACACATAGACTTAAAAATAAGCCGTAAATGGTGAAAACACAAACCTGCCCCCAAACGGCCCCGTAGGTGGCACGAACACCTCGCACGGGACCAATGCAACTTGTAGGGTCTGATCGCGTAGTCCTAGGTTTCCCGATTTGAGAGTATGACGATAATTTGCAAAAATCACACTAAGACATAAAAACAAGCCGTTAGAGGGTGAAAACCCAAAACCATCCACCAAATGGCCCCGTAGGAGGCACGAACACCTCGCACGGGACCAATGCAACTTTGAGGAACTGACCGCATAGTCCCGGGTCTCTCCGCTTGAGAGTATGATGATAATTTGCAAAAATCACACTTTGACTTAAAAACAAGCCGTTAAAGGGTGAGAACCCAAACTAGCCCCCAAACAGCCCCGTAGGAGGCACAAACACCTCGCACGGGACCAACGTAACTTGTAGGAACTGACCACGTAGTCCCGGGTCACCCGGTTTGAGAGTATGATGATAATTTGCAAAAATCATACTTAAACTTAAAAACAAGCCGTTAAATGGTGAAAACACAAACCAGCCCCTAAACGACCCCGTAGAGGGCACGAACACCTAGCACGGGACCAATGCAACTTGTAGGAACTGACCGCGTAGTCCCGGGTCTCCCGGTTTGACAGTTTGATGATTATTTGCAAAAATAACACTTAGACTTAAAAACAAGCCGTTAAAGGGTGAAAACCCAAACCATCCCCCAAACGGCCCCGTAGGAGGCACGAACACCTCGCACGGGACCAATGCAACTTATAGGAACCGACCGTGTAGTCCCGGGAGTCCCGATTTGAGAGTATGACGTTAATTTGCAAAAATCACACTTAGACTTAAAAACCAGCCGTTAGAGGGTGAAAACATAAACCAACCCCCAAACGGCCCCGTAGGGGGCACGAACACCTCAAAACGGGACCAATGCAACTTGTAGGAACTGACCACGTAGTCCCGGGTCTCCCGATTTGAGAGTATGACGATAATTTGCAAAAATCACACTTGGACTTAAAAACAAGCAGTTAAAGGGTGAGAACCCAAACCAACCCCCAAACAGCCCCGTAAGAGGCACGAACACCTCGAACGGGACCAATGCAACTTGTAGGGTCTGATCGCATAGTCCCAGGTCTCCCGATTTGTGGCTATGACAATAATTTACAAAAATCACACTTAGACTTAAAAACAAGCCGTTAGAGGGTGAAAACCCAAAACCAGCCACCAAATGGCCCCGTAGGAGGCACGAACACCTCGCACGGGACCAATGCAACTTTTAGGAACTGACCGCACGGTCCTGGGTCTCTCGGCTTGAGAGTATGATGGTAATTTGCAAAAATCACACTTTGATTTAAAAACAAGTCGTTAAAGGGTGAGAACCCAAACCAGCCCCGTAGGAGGCACGAACACATCGCACAGGACAAATGCAACTTGTAGGAACTAATCGCGTAGTCCTGAGTCTCCCGATTTGAGAGTATGGCGATAATTTACAAAAATCACACTTAGACTTAAAAACAAGCCGTTAACAGGTGAAAACACAAAGCAGCCCCCAAACGGCCCCGTAGGAGGCACAAACACCTCGCATGGGACCAATGCAACTTGTAGGAACTGACCACGTAGTCCCGGGTCTCTCGGTTTGAGATTGTGATGATAATTGAAAAAATCACACTTAGACTTAAAAACAAGCCGTTAAATGGTGAAAATAAAAACCAGCCCCCAAACGGCCCCGTATGGTGCACGAACACCTCGTACGGGACCAACGCAACTTGTAGGAACTGATCGCGTACTCCCGAGTCTCCCGGTTTGTGATTATGGTGATAATTTGCAAAAATCACACTTAGACTTAAAAACAAGCATTTAACGGGTGAAAACCCAAAGCAGCCCCCAAACGACCCTGTAGGAGTCACGAACACCTCGCACGGAACCAATGCAACTTGCCGGAACTGACCGTGTAGTCCCGGGTCTCCCGGTTTGACAGTTGGACGATTATTTGCAAAAATGACACTTAGACTTAAAAATAAGCCGTTAACGGGTGAAAACCCAAACCAGACCCCAAACGGCCCCGTAGGAGGCACGAAAACCTCGCACGAGACCAATGCAACTTGTAGGAACTGACCGCGTAGTCCCAGGTCTCTCGATTTGAGAGTATGATGATAATTTGCAAAAATCACACGTAGACTTAAAAATAACCCGTTAAAGGGTGAAAACCGAAACCAGCCCCCAATCAACCCCGTAGGAGGTACGAACTCCCCGTAAGGGACCAATGCTACTTGTAGAAACTAACCGCGTAGTCCCGAGTCTCCCATTTGAGAGTATGATGATAATTTGCAAATATCACAATTAGACTAAAAAACAAGCCGTTAAAGGGTGAAAACCCAAAGCAGCCCCCAAACGGCCCCGTAGGAGGCACGAACACCTCGCACGGGACCAATGCAACTTGTAGGAACTAACGGCATTGTCCCGGGTCTCTCGGATTGAGAGTATGATGATAATTTGCAAAAAAAACACTTAGACTTAAAAACAAACCGTTAGAGTGTGAAAACCCAATTCTGCCCCCCAAACGACCTCGGTTGGGGCACGAACACCTCCAATGGGACCAATCTAACTTGTAGGAACTGATCGCGTAGTCTCGGGTCTCCCGATTTGAGAGTATGGCGATAATTTACAAAAATCACACTTAGACTTAAAAATAAGCCGTTAAAGGATGAAAATCGAAACTAGTCCCCAAACGACCCCGTAGGGGGCACGAACACGTCACACGGGACTAATGCAACTTGTAGGAACTGATCGCGTAGTCCCGGGTCTGCCGAATTGAGAGTATGACGATAATTTGTAAAAATCACACTTAGACTTAAAAAGAAGCCATTAAAGGGTGAAAACCCAAACCAGCCCCCAAACGACCCCATAGGAGGCACAAACACCTCGCACGGGACCAATGTAACTTGTAGGAACTGACTGCGTAGTCCTGGGTCTCCCGGTTTGAAAGTATGATGATAATTTGTAAAAATCACGCTTTGACATAAAAACAAGCCGTTAAAGGGTAAAAACCCAAACCAGCCCCCAAACGGCCCCGTAGGAGGCACGAACACCTCGCACGGGACCAATGCGACTTGTAGGAACTGACGGCATTATCCCGGGTCTCTCGGCTTGAGAGTATGATGATAATTTGCAAAAAACACACTTAGACTTAAAAACAAACCGTTAGAGTGTGAAAACCCAATTCTGCCCCCCAAACGACCCCGTATGGGGCACGAACACCTCGAACGGGACCAATGTAACTTGTAGGAACAGATCGCGTAGTCTCGGGTCTCCCGATTTGAGAGTATGGCGATAATTTACAAATATCACAATTAGACTAAAAAAATAAGCCGTTAACGAGTGAAAACCAAAAGCAGCCCCCAAACGGCTTCATAGGAGGCACGAACACCTCGCACGGGACCATTGCAACTTGTAGGAACTGACGGCATAGTCCCGGGTCTCTCGGCTTGAGAGTATGATGATAATTTACAAAAAACACACTTAGACTTAAAAACAAACCGTTAAAGGGTTAAAACCCAAACCATCCCCCAAACGGCCCTGTAGGAGGCACGAACACCTCCCACGGGACCAATGCAACTTATAGGAACTGACCGCGTAGTCCCGGGTCTCCCAATTTGAGAGTATGACGTTAATTTGCAAAAATCACACTTAGACTTAAAAATAAGGCGGTAGAGGGTGAAAACCTAAACCATCCCCCAAATGGCCCTGTAGGAGGCACGAACACCTCGCACGGGACCAATGCAACTTGTAGGAACTGATCGACTAGTCCCAGGTCTCCCGGTTTGAGAGTACGAAGATAATTTGCAAAAATCACACTTAGACTTAAAAATAAGCCGTTAAAGTGTGAAAACCCAAATCATCCCCCAAACGACCCCGTATGGGGCACGAACACCTCATACGGGACCAATGCAACTTGTAGGAACTTATCGCGTAGTCCCGGGTCTCCCGATTTGAGAGTATGGCGATAATTTCAAAAATGACACTTAGACTTAAAAACAAGACTTTAACGGGTGAAAACCCAAAGCAGCCCCCAAACGACCCCGTAGGAGTCACGAACACCTCGCACGGACCAAAGCAACTTGTAGGATTTGACCGCGTAGTCCTGGGTCTCCGGGTTTGACAGTTGGACGATTATTTGCAAAAATGACACTTAGACTTAAAAACAAGCCGTTAAAGTGTGAAAACCCAAATCAACCCCCAAACGACCCTGTATGGAGCACGAACACCTCGCACGGGACCAATGAAACTTATAGGAACTAACCGCGTAGTCCCGAGTCTCCCGATTTGAAAGTATGATGATAATTTGCAAAAATCACACTTCGACATAAAAATAAGTCGTTAGTGGGTGAAAACCCAAACCAGCTCCCAAATGGCCCCGTAGGAGGCACGAACACCTCGCACGGGACCAATGCAACTTGTAGGGAATGACCTCGTAGTCCCGGGTCTCCCGGTTTGACAGTTTGATGATTATTTACAAAAATGACACTTTGACTTAAAGGGTGAAAACCCAAACCATCCCCCAAACGGCCTTGTAGGAGGCACGAAAACCTCGCACGGGACCAATGCAACTTGTAGGAACTGACCGTGTAGTCTCGGGTCTCCCGGTTTGAGAGTATGACGATAATTTGAAAAAATCACACTTAGACTTAAAAACAAGCCGTTAAAGGGTGAAAACCTAAACCAGCCCCTAAACGTCCCCGTATGAGACATGAACACCTCGCACGGGACCAATGCAACTTGTAGGAACTGACCACGTAATCCCGGGTCTCCCGGTTAGAAAGTATGATGATAATTTGTAAAAATCACACTTTAACATAAAAATAAGCCGTTAAAGGGTGATAACCCAAACCAGCCCCCAAACGGCCCCGTATGAGACACGAACACCTCTCACAGCACTAATGCAACTTGTAGAAACTGACCGCGTAATCCTGGGTCTCCCGGTTTGAGAGTATGACGATAAGTTGCCAAAATCACACGTAGACTTAAAAATAAGCCATTAAAGGGTGAAAACCGAAACCTGCCCCCAAACAACCCCGTAAGAGGCACGAACACCCCGCACGGGACCAATGCTACTTGTAGAAACTGACCGCGTAGTCCCGGGTCTCCCATTTTGAGAGTATGATGATAATTGGAAAAAATCACACTTAGACTAAAAATAAGTCGTTAAAGGGTGAAAATCGAAACTATCCCCCAAACGACCCCGTACGGGGCACGAACACCTCGCACGGGACTAACGCAACTTGTAAGAACTGATCGCGTAGTCCCGGGTCTCCCGGTATGCGAGTTTGATGATAATTTGCAAATAACACACTTAGTCTTAAAAACAAGTCGTTAAAGGGTGAAAACCCAAACCAGCCCCCAAACGGCCCCGTAGGAGGCACGAACACCTCGCACGGGACCAATACAACTTGTAGAAACTGATCGCGTAGTCCCGGGTCTCCCGGTTTGAGAGTATGATGATAATTTGCAAAAATCACACTTACACTTAAAAATAAGCCGTTAGAGGGTGAAAACCCAAACCAGTCCCCAAACGACCCAGTATGGGGCACGAACACCTCGCACGAGATCAATGCAACTTGTAGGAACTGACCGCGTAGTCCCGGGTCTCCTGATTTGAAAGTATGATGATTATTTTCAAAATTCACACTTAGACTTAAAAACACGCCGCTAACGGGAGAAAACCCAAAGCAGCCCCCAAACGACCCCGTAGGAGGCATGAACACCTCGCACGAGACCAGTGCAACTTGTAGGAACTGACTGCGTAGTCCCGGATCGCTCAGTTTGAGAGTATGATGATAATTTGCAAAAATCAAACTTAGACTTAAAAACAAGTCGTTAAAGGGTGAAAACCCAAATCAGCCTCCAAACGACCCCGGAGGGGGCACAAACCCCTCGCACGGGACCAATGCAACATTTAGGAACTGACCGCATAGTCCCGGGTCTCCCAGTTTTAGAGTTTGACAAAAATTTGTAAAAATCACACTTAGACCTAAAAACAAGCCGTTAATGGGTGAAAACCCAAACCAGGCCCCAAATGGCCCCGTAGGAGGCACGAACACCTTGCACGGGACCAATGCAACTAGTAGGATTTAACCGCGTAGTCCCGGGTTTCCTGATTTGAGAGTATGATGATAATTTGCAAAAAATACACTTAGACTTAAAAACAAGCCGTTAAAGGGTGAAAACCCAAACCAGCCCACAAACGGCCCCATAGGAGGCACGAACACCTCGCACGGGACCAATGAAACTTGTAGGAACTGATCGCGTAGTCCCGGGTCTCCCGGTTTGAGAGTATGACGAAAATTTGCAAAAATTACACTTAGAATTAAAAACAAGCCGTTAACGGATAAAAACCCAAACCTGCCCCGAAACGACCCCGAAGGGGGCACGAACATCTCGCACGAGTCCAATGCAAGTTATAGGAACTGACCGCGTAGTCCTGGGTCTCCCGGTTTGAGAGTGTGATGATAATTTGCCAAAATCAAACTTAGACATAAAAACAATCCGTTAAAGTGTGAAAACCCAAACTAGCCCCAAACGACCCAGTAGGAGGCACGAACACCTTGCAAGGGACAAATGCAACTTATAGGAATTGACCGCGTAGTCCCGAGTCTCTCGATTTGAGAGTATGATGATAATTTGGAAAAATCACACTTAGACTTAAAAATAAGCTGTAAAAGGGTAAAAATCCAATCCATCCCCCAAACGGCCCCGTAGGAGACACGAACACCTCGCACGGGACCAATGCAACTTATAGGAACCGACCACGTAGTCCCGAGTCTCCTGGTTTGAGAGTATGACGATAATTTGCAAAAAAACACACTTAGAGTTAAAAATAACCCCTTAGCTGGTGAAAACCCATACCTGCCCCCAAACGACCCCGTAGGGGGCAAGAACACCTCGTACGGGACCAATGTAACTTGTAGGAACTGACCGCGTAGTCCCGGGTCTCCCGATTTGAGAATATGACGATAATTTGTAAAAATTACACTTAGACTTAAAAACAAGCCGTTAAAGGGTGAAAACCCAAACCAACCCCCAAATGGCCCCATAGGAGGCACGAACACCTCGTACGGGACCAATGCCACTTCTAGGAACTGACTGCGTAGTCCTGGGTCTCCCGGTTTGAGAGATTGATGATAATTTGAAAAAATACACTTAGACTTAAAAACAAGCCGTTAACGGGTGAAAACCCAAACTAGCCCCCAAACGACCCCGTAGGGGGTACGAACACCTCACATGGGACAAATGCAACTTGTAGGAACTGACCGCTTAGCCCCAGGTATCTCAGTTTGAGAGTATGACGATAATTTGCAAAAATCACACTTAGACTTAAAAACAAGTCATTAACGGGTGAAAACCCAAACCAGCCCCCAAACGACCCCGTAGGAGGCACGAACACCTCGCAGGGGACCAATGCAACTTGTAGGAACTGACCGCATAGTCCTGAGTCTCCCAGTTTGAGAGTATGATGATATTTTGTAAAAATCACACTTAGACTTAAAAACAAGCCGTTAACGGTTGAAAATCCAAACCTGCCCCCAAACGTCCCCATAGGGGGCACGAACTTCTCGCACAGGACCAATGTAACTTGTAGGAACTGACTGCGTAATCCTGGGTCTCCACGTTTGAGTGTATGATGATAATTTTTAAAAATCATTCTTAGACTTCAAAACAAGCCGATAAAGGGTGAAAACCCAAACCTTCCCCAATGGACTCCGTAGGAGGCACGAACACCTCACACGGGACCAATGCAACTTGTAAGAACTGACCGCATTTTTTAGAGTCTCCCGGTTTGAGTGTCTAACGATAATTTTCAAAAATCACACTTAGACTCAAAAAAAGCCGTTAAAGGGTGAAAACCCAAACCAGCCCCCAAACGACCCCGTAGGAGGCATGAACACCTCGCGAGGCACCAATGCAACTTGTAGGAACTGATCGCATAATCCCGGTTCTCTCGGCTTGAGAGTATGACGATAATTTGCAAAAAACACACTAAGACTTAAAAATAAACAGTTAAAGGGTTAAAACCCAAACCATCCCCCAAACGGCCCCGTAGGAGGCACGAACACCTCACACGGGACCAATGCAACTTGTAGGAACTGACCGCGTAGTCCCGGGTCTCCTGATTTGAGAGTATGACGTTAATTAGCAAAAATCACAATTAGACTTAAAAATAAGCCGTTAGAGGGTGAAAACCAAAACCAGCCCCCAAACAACCCCGTAGGAGGCACGAACACCTCGCACACGACCAATGCAACTTGTAGGAACTGATCGCGTAGTCCCGGGTCTCCCGATTTGAGAGTACAATGATAATTTGCAAAAATCACAGTTAGACTTAAAAACAAGCCGTTAAAGTGTGAAAACCCAAATCAGCCCCCAAACGACCCCGTATGGGGCACGAACACCTCGTACGAGACCAATGCAACTTGTAGGAACTGATCGCGTAGTCCCGAGTCTCCCGATTTGATAGTATGGCGATAATTAACAAAAATCACACTTAGACTTAAAAATAAGCCCTTAAATGGTGAAAACCCAAACCAGCCCCCAAACGATCCCGTAGGGGGCAGGAACACCTCGCACGAGACCAATGCAACTTGTAGGAACTGACCGCGTAGTCCCGAGTCTCCCGGTTTGACAGTTTGATGATTATTTGCAAATATGACACTTAGACTTAAAAACAAGCTGTTAAAGGGTGAAAACCCAAACCATCCCTCAAACGGCCCCGTAGGAGGCACGAACACCTCGCACGGGACCAATGCAACTTGTAGGAACTAACCGCGTTGTCCCGGGTCTCCCGATTTGAGAGTATGACAATAATTTGCAAAAATCACACTTAGACTTAAAAACAAGTCATTAGAGGGTGCAAACCCAAACCGGCCCCCAAATGGCCCCGTAGGAGGCACGAACACCTCACATGGGACCAATGCAACTTGTTGGAACCGACTGCCTAGTCCCGGGTCTCCCGGTTTGAGAGTGTGATGATAATTTGCAAAAAACACACTTAGACTTAAAAACAAGCCCTTAAAGGGTGAAAACCCAAACCAGCCCACAAATGACACCATATGGGGCACGAACACCTCGTAAGGGACCAATGCAACTTGTAGGAACTGATCGCGTAGTCCCGGGTCTCCCAATTTGAGAGTATGGCGATAATTTGCAAAAATCACACTTAGACTTAAAACAAGCCGTTAAATGGTCAAAACCCAAACCAGCCCCCAAACGACCCCGTAGAGGGCATGAACACCTCGCACGGACCAATTCAACTTGTAAGAACTGACCGCGTAGTTCCAGGTGTCCCGGTTTGACTGTTGGACGATGATTTGCAAAAATGACACTTAGACTGAAAAGTAAGCCATTAACGGGTGAAAACCTAAACCAAGCCCAAAACGACCCCGTAGGAGGAACGAAAACCACGCACGAGACCAATGCAACTTGTAGGAACTGACCGCGTAGTCTCGGGTCTCCCGATTTGAGAGTATGACGATAATTTGCAAAAATCACACTTAGACTTAAAAATAAGCCGTTAAAGGGTGAAAACCCAAACCAGCCCCCAAAAGGTCCCGTAGGAGGCACGAACACCTCGCATGGGACCAATGAAACTAGTATGAATTGACCGCGTAGTCCCGTGTCTCCCTGTTATAAAGTAGGATGTTAATTTGTAAAAATCACACTTTGACATAAAAACAAGCCATTAAAGGGTGAAAACCCAAACCCACCCCCAAACGGCCCCGTAAGAGGCACGAACACCTCGCACGGGACCAATCAACTTGTAGGAACTGACTGCGTAGTCCCGGGTCTCCCGATTTGAGAGTATGATGATAATTTGCAAAAATCACACTTAGACTTAAAAATAAGCCGTTAACGGGTGAAAACCCAAAGCAGCCCCCAAACGATCGCGTAGGAGGCACGGACACCTCACACGGGACCAATGCAACTTGTAGGAAGTGATTGCATAGTCCCGAGTCTCCCGGTTTGAGAGTATTACGATAATTTGTAAAAATCATACTTAAACATAAAAACAAGCCGTTAAAGGGTGAAAACCCAAACGAGCCTCCAAACGGCCCCGTAGGAGGCACGAACACCTCGCACGGGACCAATGCAACTTGTAGGAACTGACCGCGTAGTCCCGGGTCTCCCGGTTTGAGAGTTTGACGATAATTTGCAAATATCACACTTAGACTTAAAAACATGTCGTTAAAGGGTGCAAACCCAAACCAGCCCCCAAACGGCCCCGTAAGAGGCACGAACACCTCGCACTGGACCAATGCTACTTGTAGGAACTGATCGCGTAGTCCCGGGTCTCCCGGATTGAGAGTATGATGATAATTTGCAAAAATCACACTTACACTTAAAAATAAACCGTTAGAGGGTGAAAACCCAAAGCATCCCCCAAACGACCCCATATGGGGCACGACACCTCGTACGAGACCAATGCTACTTGTAGGGACTGACCGCGTAGTCCTGGGTCACCCGATTTGAAAGTATGATGATTATTTTCAAAAATCACACTTAGACTTAAAAACAAGTCGGTAACGGGAGAAAACCCAAAGCATCCCTCAAACGACCCAATAGGAGGAACGAACACCTTGCACGGGACCAATGCAACTTGTAGGAAGTGACTGCGTAGTCCCGGATCTCCCAGTTTGAGAGTATGACGATAATTTGCAAAAATCACACTTAGACTTAAAAACAAGCCGTTAAAGGGTCAAAACCCAAACCAGCCCCCAAACGACACTGAAGGAGGCACGAACACCTCGCATGGCACCAATGCAATTTGTAGGAAATGACCGCGTAGTCCCGGGTCACCCAGTTTTAGAGTTTGATGATCATTTGTAAAAATCACACTTTGAGAGTATGATGATAATTTGGAAAAATCAAACTTAGACTTAAAAATAAGCCATAAAAGGGTAAAAATCCAATCCATTCCCCAAACGGCCCTGTAGGAGGCACGAACACCTCGCACGGGACCAATGCAACTTATAGGAACTGACCGTGTAGTCCCAAGTCTCCCGATTTGAGAGTATGATGATAATTTGCAAAAAATCACACTTAGACTTAAAAACAACCCGTTAACGGCTGAAAACCCAAACATGCCCCCAAACGACCCCGTAGGGGCACGAACATCTCGCACAGGACCAATGTAATATGTAGGAACTGACCGCGTAGTCCCGGGTCTCCCGGTTTGAGAGTATGATGATAATTTGTAAAAATCACAGTTAGACTTAAAAATAAGCCGTTAAAGGATGAAAATCCAAACCAACGCCAAAACGGCCCCGTAGGAGGCACGAACACCTCGCACGGGACCAATGCCACTTATAGGAACTGACTGCGTAGTCCTGGGTCTCCCAGTTTGAGAGTATGATGATAATTTGAGAAAATACACTTAGACTTAAAAATAAGCTGTTAACGGGTGAAAGCCTAAACCAGCCCCCAAACGACCCCGTAGGGGGCATGAACACCCCACACAGGACCAATGAAACTTGTAGGAACTGACCGCTTAGTCTCGGATCTCTCGGTTTGAGAGTATGACGATAATTTGAAAAAATCACACTTAGACTTAAAAACAAGTCATTAACGGGTGAAAACCCAAACCAGCCCCCAAACGACCCCGTAGGAGGCACGAACACGTCGCACGAGACCAATGCAACTTATAGGAACTGATCGCATAGTCCCAAGTCTCCCGGTTTGAGAGTATGATGATATTTTGTAAAAATCATACATAGACTTAAAAATAAGCCGTTAACGGTTGAAAACCCAAACCTTCCCCCAAACGACCTCGTAGGGGGCACAAACTTCTCGCACGGGACCAATGTATCTTGTAGGAACTGACTGCGTAATCCCGGGTCTCCCTATTTGAGTGTATGATGATAATTTTGAAAAATGATTCTTAGACTTAAAAATAATCCGTTAAAACGTGAAAACCCAAACCTGCCTAGGAGGAACGAACACCTCGCACGGGACCAATGCAACTTGTAGGAACTGACCCTGTAGTCTCATGTCTCCCGGTTTGAGAGTCTGATGATAATTTCTAAAAATCACACTTAGACTAAAAAATGCTCTTAAAGGGTGAAAATCTAAACCATCCCCCAAACGGCCCCGTAAGAGGCATGAACTCTTCGCATGGGACCAATGCAACTTGTAGGAACAGATCGCATAGTCTCGGTTCTCTCGGTTTGAGAGTATGATGATAATTTGCAAAAATCACACTTAGACTTAAAAAATAAGTCGTTAAAGGGTGAAAATCCAAACGGCCTCGTAGGATGCACAAACACCTCGCACGGGACAAATGCAACTTATAGGAACTGACCGCGTAGTCCCGGGTCTCTCGGTTTGAGAGTATGATGATAATTTGCCAAAATCACACTTAGACTTAAAAATAAGTAGTTAAAGGGTGAAAACCCAAACCAGCCCGTATGGGGCACGAACACCTCGTACGGGACCAATGCAACTTGTTGGAACTGAAAGCATAGTCTTGGGTCTCCCGATTTGAGAGTATGATGATAATTTGCAAAAATCACACTTAGACTTAAAAACAAGCCGTTAATGGGTGAAAACCCAAGGAAGCCCCCAAACGACCGCGTAGGAGGCACGAGCACCTCACACGGGACCAATACAACTTTTAGGAACAGATCCCATAGTCCCGGGTCTCCCGGTTTGAGAGTATTACGATAATTTGTAAAATTCATACTTAAACTTAAAAACAAGCCTTTAAAGGGTGAAAACCCAAACCAGCCTCATAACGGCCTCGTAGGAGGCACGAACACCTCGCACGGGACCAATGCAACTTGTAGGAACTGACCGCGTAGTTCCGGGTCTCCCAGTTTGAGAGTATGACGAAAATCTACAAAAATACACTTAGACTTAAAAATAAGCCGTTGGAGGGTGAAAACCCAAACCGGCCCCCAAACGACCCCGCATGAGGCACGAACACCTCGCACGGGACCAATGCAACTTGTAGGAACTGATCGCGTAGTCCCGGGTCTCCCGGTTTGAGAGTATGACGATAATTTGCAAAAATCACACTTAGACTTAAAAATAAGCCGTTAAAAGGTGAGCCCCCAAATGACCCCGTAGGAGGCACGAACACCTCGTACGAGACCAATGCAACTTGTAGGAACTGATTGCGAAGTCCCGAGTCTCCCAGTTTCAGAGTATGACATTAATTTGAAAAAATCATAGTTAGACTTACAAATAAGCCGTTAACGGAGGAAAACCTAACCCAGGCCCCAAACGTCCCCGAAGGAGGAACGAACACCTCGCACGGGACTAATACAACTTATAGGAACTGACCGTGTAGTCCCGGGTCTCCTGATTTGAGAGTATGATGATAATTTGCAGAAATCACACTTAGACTTAAAAACAAGTCGTTAAAGGGTGAAAACCCAAACCAGCCCCCAAACTGCCCCATAGGAGGCACGACCACCTCGCATGGGACCAATGTAATTTGTAGGAACTGACCGCGTAGTCCTGGGTCTCCCGGCTTGAGAGTATGACGATAATTTTCAAAAATCAAAATTAGACTTAAAAACAAGCCGTTAAAGGGTGAAAACCCAAACCAGCCCCCAAACGGCCCTGAAGGGAGAACGAACACCTCACACGGGACCAATGCAACTTATAGGAACCGACCGCATAGTCTCGGGTCTCCCGGTTTAAGAGTATGACGATAATTTGCAAAAATCACACTTAGACTTAAAAATAAGCCGTTAACGGGTGAAAACCCAAACCATCCCCTAAACGACTCCGTAGGGGGCACGAACACCTTGCATGGGACTAATGCAACTTGTAGGAACTGACCGCGTAGTCCCGGGTCTCCCGGTTTGATAGTATGACGATAATTAGGAAAAATCACAGTTAGACTTAAAAACAAGCCGTTAACTGGTAAAAACCCAAACCTGCCCCCAAACGACCCCGAAGGGGGAACGAACATCTCGCACGGGACCAATGTAGTTTGTATACTTTCAAACCATAAATATAATAAACTTCGGAATTTGTCTCAATTCTCTCTGATTTTATTTTGAATTCCACTCCATCGACACCTTTGATCTCATAAGACTTTCCATCTCCAACTTTTACTTGCCTATGACCTGATTCAGCAAAATTTAAAAACTTTATATTGTTACTAATCATGTGTTTACTAGCACCATTGTCCAAGTACCACAAGTCATTCATATCTTCATTTTAGCATAGAAGCGACAAAGTTACTTGTTGATTCTTCTATATATTATTGTCATCATGCATAAAACCAACATTGCCCTGCATTTTGTCTACTTGTATATGCCAACACTTGCTTGTCACGTGACCAGGATTGTGGCAATTGTAACATTCAAAATAGCCACGACCTCTTTCTCGTTAAAACCCATGACTTGTTTTTTTGTTGATAGCCATGACCACTTCCTCTAGAGTTCCTATTTTCTCTTCTATTCTTGAATTTTTTTCACGACTTAGTTGAACTTTTCCTCTTCCATGAAAATTTGAGCTTATGCCTCTAAAATTTCCACCTTTTCCATGATAAGAATCACGTCCTTCAGTATATGTGATTTAGGATTTTAGAGCTTAATTAGGCTGAGAAGGTAGAGGATTCCTCCCTTTGATTTTTACCTCATGGGCCTTCAATGTTACCTGTAAATTATCTAGATAGAGGGTAGAAAGATCCTTTATTTCTTCTAAACCACAATGTAATCAAACTTTGATGGTAAATTCTGAAGATCTTTTCGGCCATTCTTTCATATGGCATAATCTCTCCATTTAATGCCATTTGATTTACAATAAAAGTTACTATAAAAAGATGCCTTCGTTTCTTTTCATTTCTAACTTTTTAAAATCTTATCATAATGTTTGAAGATGAACCTTTTTCACCTTTTGTTCACCTTTATAGGTTTTGGGAATAATCTTCAATGCTTCATTTGAAGGCTCGATTTAGATAATCCTCTCATAAACTGACATCTCAATGCTTAAATATATTTGAAAAAAGTTCTTTGCTATCTTATTTTTTTATTATCTATCAAAGTCTTTTTTCGTTCTTGCAATAACTCATCTTGATTTTCTTTCTCTTCAAATTATTCTTCAACAATTTTCCACAACTCTAAAGACTTGAGCGACACCTTCATATTTTTCTCTCTAGTAATCATAATTATCTCCATTAAAATGAGGAATGAGAGAATCTAAATTATTATTATTGGAATTTTTTATCTATGGCTCTAATACCACTTTGTAGAGATAAATGGAGTGGAAGAAAATATTATAATTCTATTCAATGCATTTATTTCTTAGCTTCTTGATTTTAACTAATTACATATGTTGTATTTATATTATTTCAAGAACACGAATGTATGAATACACTAAATATATAAATCTATATTATATCTCTAATACGATAGTATTAGAGGTGTAAATTATGATTAATACTTAAAACTCTCACCCCATTTCTTTACCTTCCTTTATCCTTTTATCTACCCTCGGTTCAATCTTTACCCCTCTTTATCTCTCTATGACCTTTCACATATATCAATTCTTTCGTCTCCCTCTCTATTCCCCCTTAAATCTACCATTTGTTTCTCTCTCGCTACTATATTTCCATAAAGGTTATATATACAACCTCTATGGATGAAAAAAGGTAGTTAAAGAAAAATATGAAGGGGATGACAATAACATCCCCTGAGATAAATTAGAATAAAAAAACTTACTAAACTCTCCGCATTTATCAAGCCAAAGCTAAATCTAACTGTAATACACACCTGACACCCTTTCTCACATTTCGAGTTTCATACAATAGACACTTATCACCATGAATCTGAAGGGGCGCTATACCTTTAGTAGGAGGCACCTCAGCCTCAAGAATGTTTCTTGGACCATATAAGACGATCTCTCCACCAACTAGAGGCTCACAGGAAGAGTCCTGAACGCTTTTCGAATCATTTTAGACCTAGATTTGAAACGACCACCACTAGGATATATCAAAAGAGTATAATCTGTGAGCTTTCCATCTCCAAGATCAGTACTTTCATCAATATGCCATCCAAAGCGCTGACCAGCTGTGTACCTATAAAATCTAATATTTGGATTTAAACCAATAGCAACTCGGCCTCGAATCTTAAAATCAGAAAATATACTGTCAAGTCCGGATTTCCATATTGTGCCTGGGAGAACATGATCGTTGACAGAATTTTGATCGTTGTCTCTATAGGCTTTCTCCTCCAAGACTTCCTTGGTGAACAAACCCAATGGACTATGTAGATTTAACAAATTCTTTTGATTTTACAGATATAAAGAAATTAGGGTCAATTATTTAATAGTCCCTACTATAAATATATATTTTTTAAAAAGGACACATATTTTTAGTTTAACCCATTTAGTCCCTCAAGCACTCAATATTCTCTTATTTTTAGAGGTCCGCGCCAGCGGCACTCCCTTTCCAAAATATGTGGCAAAGGACTTTTTGAGGCAAAATAAAAAGGCTTGGACTAAATGAGTATTAAAAAATGTTTGAGGGACTATTTGGTATATGTCCCAAGAAATTATGAACAGTGAAGAGATGGGTATCTTTGAGACGATAAATGAGGAGATTGGTCGGCCATTCTAATTTTCTTTTCTTTCCATATACCTCTCTCTTGCTTGCTGTTGGCCATTTTTCTCTTCATTTTTTAATTGTTAATTATAATTATTTGGGTCTGTTTGATTTGCAACTATAATTCTGTTTTTGTGTTTAAATACAATTCTGATAAAAATTTGTGTTTGGCAACCTGTTTTTAAACACTGAATTATAATATTTCTGTGTTATAATCATGTTTTTCAGAAAACAGCAAAAGGGTGTTTTATAACTTCTGTTTTTTATTTTTCAACTAAGAATTATTCATTCTTAATATTTTAATGCATGTATACATTAATATATAATATACATACACAATACATTAATATATGTGCAATTCTTATAAATAAAAAATATATATCTACACGGACACAAAATTATGTATATTTATGTTATTAAATTATATAATATACTAAGATCCATATGTTAAATAATAATATGAATAGATACATGATACTTCATATGTTAAATAATGATATGAATAGATACATGATACTTCTATATAGTTTTATACATGTATTATTAATGTATTGAATAATATAAAATATACATATACTACATATGTATTAAAAAATATTATCAATTCATGTATGTATATAATTTTATTGTGAAGTATACATGCAATATCATTATATAGACACACACATACACACACACACATATGTGTGTGTGTGTGTGTGGTTAAACTTCCCAACATATCTCATTAAATATACATAAAAATACATGATATTAAATGTACATGTATATAATATATGATGTATGTGTGTATGTATGTATGTATGCATGTATATATGTATGTATGTATGTGTATATGTATACTTTCATGTATCATGTATGTATGAAAGTTTTATGTATGTATTTATATATACACACATATATGTATAATATAAATATACATGTTTGCCAATTTTGTCAAATTTTCAAAAAACTGTATTTAAAAACAAGTTTACCAAACGCACACCAATAATTATAACACAAAAAATTGAATTTTAAAACTGTATTTAAAAACAGCATTTAAATCGAGTTTTCATAATAGAGAACCAAACAGGCCCTGCTTGGGTTGTTCTTTGTTATGCCTAACCCACAAAAAATTTCGTCAATAACTACTCCTATTTTTTTAATATTATATATTCAGATGAATAATTTCATTGGTTTGATATGTGGTTTGTATGATATAATAAATGTCATGTGAAGTTCTCCTCTTAATTTAGTACCAAAGTGTTCAACCTCTTCAAAATGCATGCCTTTTTTGCACAGGAGAAGATCTTTCCACTTCAAATCAATATCCTTTTTTCATTTTCTATTTTCACTAATTTTGGTTATAGTTTTTTTCTTGAGAAGGTTCCTTTATATCTATTTTTGGTGTCCTATTATTTTTTTCTATAACGTGAAATGTATTATTGATGGATTTTTGTTTGTTAGGTTGCTATACAGTTAATCCTTTTCCCGAGAAAATTATTCATTTACTAATTTTCTTAATCTTGATTGAAAACGGTTTATTTGGTATCTTTTGTTCATACAACACATTGCATCAGTTACAATGTTGGTAAGGCCAGCGGACAAACTGAGGAGCAAACTAACAAATGATAGATAAGGCCAGCAATGCAGCCCAATCTGCCAAATAATCAATTCAGGAGACCGGTCAACCAGTGGTGGATTCAGGATTTTTTGTTAAGTGGTGTGAAAATTTCGAGTGATATCGGGGGTGGGAGACCCTGAGGCGATTTTTTGGGTTTATTTCGAGTTTCATACAAATTATAGCTTTATAATGCCAAATAACTACTCTCAATTATTACTAACTGTTGATGTAAAAAATTAGATTATCTCTAATTATTTAATCACAGATAAAAAATAAATAAGACAAGAGATTTTTAAAGTGGTTCAGCCTTGAAAGAAGGGCCTACGTCCACTATTTTTTTATTGCTGACTGTTTGGGAATTCTCGATAACAAATTTTACCAAGAAATTTTGAGTCCCCTTACAATGAGGATGATACAATGTATTTATAGCCCTCAGGCTGTAAATGTGAAAGGGTAATACATAGCTGTCCAATAGGCGTATACATCTGTATGATAATAATGAGCATTTAATGCGCAGTCGATCTGTTGATTATCCGGACATTAATGCTAAGTACGAGATGCAACTCGAACCGCCTAAGCTGTTCGGACCGCCTAAGTAGCTCGGTACAGTAAAGTTTCTTGGAAAGCACCTGTTGCTCGGAGTGTTTGAGTTGGTCGGGGAGGTTGAGTTCCTCGAAGTCAAGTTGTTGTTCAGAAATGTTTGTAAGTGCCATGTAGATTGACACGTGTCTCCACTTAACTGATCCACGTCAGCAGACTAAATTTGGTATCAACAGAAGCCCCCAATGTTTCACAGTTCGAGGTTGAGGAGTGTGGAACATTCTTCTCGAAATATGGCAGGATTAAATAGTCATCCTGAATTTTAGGAGTGTTTTCCTTGTATTTAATTTTCCTTTCGAATTCATAGAATCAGACTTTTTGAATTTTTCCCACTGCTTTGGTCTCCGTGCCTTTTTTATCCTTTTAGCCGTAGGTAGCGCAAACGTCTTTCTTTGTAATCATTATTTTTACACCTTCCCAAGGTAAGGTATTTAAGCGTTGCAGAAAATCCTATAGTCTCTTACTTTTTCAAATTTGTATCTTTGATCTCTCCATTTCTTCTCCATCTTGTGCGTTCATTCCTTCCATCGTTCGTTATCAACTGATCTACCCTTCTTCTGTAAGATCTTCTTCCTTCTCTTTTATTTTCTTTGTTCATCATGGTTTACCTTATTGAGTCGCTTGATAAATTTCGTTCTGATTTTTCTATTCCTTCCTGGGTCATTTTGGAAGAACTTTCTGGTCCTTCTGATTATTTTCGTTTGGCTGAGGGACATCGGTTCCCCAGTCTCTTTGTAGCTGAATGTGGCTTTTCTTTTCCTCCAAACCCCTTGTGTTTGGAATTTTGTCAATATTTTGATGTAGTACCTGCAAAAATAGACCCCAATACATGGAGAATTGTTAATGGAGTCCATAGGTTAAATCAGATTCATGGAATCCATTTAGGAATTCCAGAGATTATGTTTTGCTATAGATGGGCTGTCAGTGATAGTACTTTTTATTTGAAAACTAGGTTTTTAAATAGGGATTTAGTTGTCAATCTCCCAGATGCCAACAGGGATTACTTCGAGCATGGGGTTGTTAAGAAAAATTGGCAACATGCTCCATTAACTGAAAATGACGTATATCAGGGTCCTAGATGCCCTCCTTATGGCAACGGGATAGGTTGTTTTTATTTTATTTAGTTTTTGAAATCATGTTTTCTTTATATTCGATAATATGCGTCACTGATATTTTGATTTTTATTTATTTGCAGTTGACAGCAAAAGAAGGTCTCCAAAGGAGACAGAAGTTAATTTAAAGCATCTGAAACTTATCTGGGGTTTTCATCAAACTGTCGCTGACGAACATATCAGATCAGCCTCGTACTTGTTGCAGTACAAGAGTTACACCTCATCTTTTACTGCTCGTCCAGTGATAAGTAACATAGTACCAGCACCGATTTCTGAAGGTTCTTCTCCTGAATCGCATATTCCTCTCAGTGACAGAATGAAGAGAAGAAGAGCTCCTGCCCTCTTAGATAAGTCTGCCTCTATTGCTGGAGAGGCAAAGAAAAGTAAGCAGGATGTCCCAGAAGAAGGGACAAGACAAATTGATGCACCTCCTCCAGCTGCTACTAAGAAGGTTGTCGAGAAGCCCCCTATGGCTCCAAGCAAGATTGCAGTTGTTTCCCCTCCAAGCGAGGTTATAGTTATATCACCGACCAAGACGGCATCCTTGGTCGAGAATGTTCCTGCTCCCATGAGGAAGTTGAAGAAAAACTCCTCAGATAAAGTGGCTGAATCCATTTCTCAGCTTCTAACTACTGGAAGTGGTGTTCCCACTTTCGTTGCTCCGAGCTCTGCCATGAGCTCTGTGAAGTCTTGGATTATTCCTGAAATCCAAGGTCTTGAAGACACTCTTTCTCGGGATAGGTTTACCACCTTGGCAACTCAACATATTACCTCAGTAAGTATTACTATTTTAAACTTTCATTTTTCAATGTTATGTCCTTGCACTAACTTACAATTATTTTCTTTTTCTAGTTGGTAACTTATTTCAACACCATTCTGAAAAAGGATGAAGCTATTAAAGCTTCGAGCTCCTCGTTAGGTGTGGAGGAGGCTCTTGTAGGTCTGTCACAGTCCTTAAAGGATTCTCATCAAAAGTATGACGATAACAAAGCTGCTTAGGGGAAGCAACTAAAATCCACCGAGCAAGAGAGAGATAAAGCTGTTGAAGTCTCCAAGGGTTTGGAGAAGAAGATAAAAGACTTGGAAAGTAAGAATAAAGAGCTCAAGGGGAAGCTCCAAAATGCTGGAGAGCTTTAGACCAAACTCAAAGCTGCTGAAGAGGAGTTATGAAAACTCCATGAAGCGGATCGCCAGAGGGAAGAGGCAGAAAGGAAATTAAAAGCTTCCGAGGAACTTATGACTGAGAGGGTTTCCTCAGAGAAGGCGAAGAGGAAACTTGTTGTTAAGAAGTCCTTCAGTACTGGCTGGGACAAGGGTTGGAATAAGGGTTTGGCTGCCATGATCTCACAAATTGAGTATGGCAGCCTCAAATATTTCAGGGATGGTTGGGTGGCTTCTCTGAGAGAGATGAATGTCGATGAGAATTCAGACCTATTTCAGCGACA
The DNA here is from genome assembly GCA_949130495.1 of Sambucus nigra. Lineage (NCBI taxonomy): Eukaryota > Viridiplantae > Streptophyta > Magnoliopsida > Dipsacales > Adoxaceae > Sambucus > Sambucus nigra. The sequence goes on along the minus strand of OX422221.1, from coordinate 272,069,126 downwards.
CATTCCTGGCCCCCCTCCTTCTCCCGGGGAAGAAGAAGAAGACGAAGCTGCTTCCGAGGAATCCTCTATAGTGATCGGAGATCAGATTTCTCATCTCCCGGTTGTCCAGACCTCCTGCGAGCAACTTCAACCAACCAGCATTTCAACCGAGCAATTTCCAATACCCTCTGAGTAACCTTCTATGTTATCCGAGCAACCTACCTCTTCGTCCCAGCCTCCCGAGAAAGTTTTAGGAGACAAGGAGAAGGTGTAGAGTTGTTCGGACTTTTTCTCTTTGCTTTTTTGTTAAATGTAACTCTGGGCTATGTACTTCTTTTATGATGTAATAAAATTTAATGTTTTTGGTTGTGCAACTTAACTCCCTTTTTCTTGCTCTGCTTTTATTCTTCTTGCTCTGTCTGCATTTTATTGATTCTTTCTATCTCTTTTCTTTACTAGTTTATGGCTAGAATGGAACTCTTGTCAGCCCATGATACAGAACTGATGAGAAAATATAACGACTACTTCAAGGCTGGCCATGCTAACTTGAATGAATCTCAAATCGTCGATATCCTCGGTCTAGATGCTTCAGAGCGAGCAGTTAAAGCCTACCAGTATTTGAAATTCTTGCTCGACCGTGCAGTTGCTAATAATATGGCATACTATGAGATGATTGAAGATCTCCAGGGTACCCTCGAGGAACTTCAACAACAGTACAAGGAGTCTACTATCCTTCTGCATCAGGGATATGAGAAGAAATATCAGCAACTAAGTGCTGATGAGGGATATGATAAGTTGTTTGCTGCTTATGACATAAAGGAAAGGACTTTGAAGACCGAGGTTGAAGAGCATAGGCAGATCACCAAATTGTTAGAGTAGGAAAATAATAATTTGCGAGGAGAGATATCTCAGCTGAAATCTGCATCCTCTACCTCGGGAGCCTTGGTTCCTGTCAACAATGAAGGTTTTTCTTTCTTGGAAGTCGAAAATGCCAATCTGAGAGACGAATTGGAAACCTTGAAGAGAAATGGTCCTTCTACCTCTGCTCGCGGACGAGCAAGAGCTTCTCGGGGATGAGCAAGGGCTACTGGGGTTACTATTGAAGAATAAAGAACTCAATCAGCTTTGGAGAATCAGGTCTTTCAGTTAATGGCGAAGAATCAAGCATTAGCTGAGATGTCCAAAAGATTCTGAATCTGGACGAGCAGCTCTCTGCACAAAAGTCTTCCTTGGAGAGTAAAGAACTTTTAACAAAGAACCTCCACGAGCAACTGGAGAGGTTAACCTATCAATTCCACAAGCAGCCCAGAGAGTTCTGGATGGCTGGTTATAATGAAGCCCTCTACCATATAGATGATCGGATCCAAAATGCAAATAATGAGGGTTACAAGCAAGGATGGCTGAATGTCTTGGGTGTGCTGCAGTTGGAACAGGGTCACTATTTATGGGATTACTATGACCCTGGGTTGCTCGAGTTGCCAGTGCCACCTTTTAAACTGGATATGAGCTGGATTCCTGCTCGGGCCATTCCTCGATGCCTGATTTCAAAGTATCTCGGTGACTACAGTCTTCATTCTAACTTCGAGATATCTCGCCCTGAACACCTACTTGATCGGCCCTCAGTAATGAATGTCAGAATGCTCAAAGATCTAAATTTCATCAATTCCCCCTATGCCTTAGATGATCCTCCCGCTGGTGAAGAACCTGTTTCAAAGGCAGAGGGGAAGAAACCAATAGAATAGGATTCTTGATGTAATAATTTTTTATGTATTTCATTCTCAATGTATTTTGTTCTGGATTTAATGACAAAAAATTTCTTTGCAATCTTGATTGTCATTGTCTTGAAAATATTCTGTAAAATATTTCTTTTATTTATTAATGAATGTGCATGTATATCTGTTAAAAAGATAACAATATTGTGTTATTTTAAATAGTCGATCAACTAAAGTTGGTGAAAACTTATTGTTGATTATCCTAAATTGATGATAGTCATCTGACGATCAATCAGAGTTGGTGATATTTCGATTTTCGACCAACTATGGTGGTAGTTTATAATGTCATGAGTATCAAGGAATTTATTACTTTTTAATTTTAAGCCCTAAAATGACTTTCATTTGTTTAACCAACTGTTTTCGACCAACCGGAGTTGGTGGCTTTTGTTCCCGACCAACCTTAGTTGGTAGATTTTTATTCCCGACCAACCTTAGCTGGTGGTTTTTCTTCCCAACCAACCGTAGTTGGTGTTTCTTGGAAATTTTTCATTCCCGACCAACTATAGTTGGTGGATTCTCTTATTCTCGACCAGCCTTAGCTGGTGGATTTTCTTCCCAACCAACCGTAGTTGGTGTTTCTGGGCTTGATGCGTAGTGTATAGCACTAGTACTCCGAAAAAATTTCAACAAAAGGAGAGAATTGGACAAAATATCCAAAACTTTATTCATATCGAAGAAAACTGCATTACATAGAGATTAAATTACTGATAATATTTGAGCAGATGCTCTGCGTTCCATGCATTCTTAAACTCCTCTCCTTCTAGGGTTTCGATTCTATACGTCCCTGGTCCAACAACCTCTGTTACTCTGTAAGGTCCATGCCAGTTAGCTTCCAGTTTTTTGTGCTTTTGAATTACTTTCTTTAGCACATCGTCTTCTTCTTTCAGGTCGCATTTCTTCACTCTCTTGTTGTAGAACAGAGTTGTCCGTTGCTGGTATGCAGCGTTTCTGATTGTTGCTTCTTCTCTAACTTCCTCGAGCATATCCAAATCTAATCTTCTCATCAAGTCACTTATAGGAGAGTTAAAATTCAGCACTCTGTGTGTGGGGAGACCCAGCTCGGCAGGTATAACATCTTCACTTCCAAATGCCAGCATATATGGAGATTCTCCTGTAGCTGCTCGTGGAGTAGTACAATAAGCCCATAGTACAGAATGCAGCTCGTTGATCCAATTTACCTTTGCATCATTTAATCTTTTTTTCAAGCCATTCAGTAGCGTTCTGTTTGTCACTTCATTTTGTCCATTGCTTTAAGGGTGGCCTGGTGCAGAGTGGGTTTTCAATATGTTCGACTGATGACAATACGCAGCAAACTCCTCGTTGTCGAATTGGGTTCCATGGTCTGTGATGAATGCATGAGGAAGACCATATCTACAAATGATGTTCTTCCATATAAATTGATACACTTTGTCATATGTCATATCGATAAGGGGCTCGGCTTCCACCCACTTAGTAAAGTAATCCACTGCGACGACGAGATATTTAAACCTTCCTCTGGTCATTGGAAGTGGCCCGACTAAGTCAATTCCCCACATGGAAAATGGCCAAGGGGAAGTAATGGGTGTCAACAATGCTTGGGGAGTTCTTCGGATAGTGGAGAAGCATTGACATTTGTCACATTTTTTGGCATAGGCTATGCAATCAGCCCTCATTATCGGCCAATAGTATCCCTGCGTCATTATCCTTTGCAGAAGTGTTCGACCTGCTACATGGGCTCTACAAGACCCTTCATGGACTTCTTCGATTAAGTCTTGCACCTCGGTGGGATGTACACATCTCTGCAAGCCAGCTATAATTCCTCGTCTATATAAAACACCATTAGTCAACACATAACGAGCAGCTTTAAACTTCAATTTCTTGGCTGCGAGTTTGTCAGTTGGTAATTTCCCTTCCTTAATATATGCCCTGATGGGATCCATCCAAGATGGCTCTAAATCAAGGGTAATAAAGTTCATCATCAGATCTTTATCTATGCTCCGATTAGCCAAGACTTATATTGGGATTGTTCTTCGTAGCTCGGTGCGTGTGGCTGAAGCTAACCGAGCTAAGGCATCTGCTCTTGCATTCTCCAATCTTGGTATTCTATGTACTGCAATCAGGCTTGATAAAACTTACATTGCTTTTGCATGATACCTGATCATTAATTCTCCTTTGGCTGTATATACTCCCAGCATTTGATTTACGATCAATTGCGAGTCACTGAATACAATAACCTGCTCTACCCCCATGGTTTTTGCCAAACTAAGACCTGCAATCGTAGCTTCATATTCAGCCTCATTATTAGAAGCCTTAAATTGGAAGCGCATAGCATACTCCACATCAACCTCATCCGGGCTGTTCAAAACAATCCCTGCTCCACAGCCTGTAGTGCAAGATGATCCATCCACATATAGATTCCATATAGGTAGCTCGTCTTCAAATTTTTGATCGGACAGAGTTCCTCGGTGGAATATCTGTTGTTTCCTTTTATCCTCCTCTAGCACTTCTTGCTGCTCCTCGACCATCTTTTCCTGCTCGTCACTCGACCTAAGTTGGTCGGGGTTTGAATCTGATGATCCTGTAACATCCACAGGTTGGTCGGTGTTCAGCTTTGGCTCTTCGGGGGTATCAGGATAGGTGAATTCTGCTATAAAATCTGCTAATGCTTGCCCTTTAAGCGACGATCTAGGTTCATAAACTATGTCATATTCACCAAGTTCTACTGCCCAGTACATCAATCTCCCTTATTTTTCTAGTTTATGGAGAGCTTGCCTCAATGGCATATCAGTATACACAACTATGGTATGAGCTTGGAAGTATGGCCTCATCCTTCTACTCGCTTCGATCAAAGCTAGCGCCAACTTTTCTAGTCTTGGATATCTGATCTCTGCTCCTCGGAAGGCTTTGCTACTGTAATATATTGATTTTTTCACTCCATCCTCCGTTCTTATCAATGCCGAGCTAACTGCATTCTCCGACACTGCCAAATACAAGTACAATCTTTCCCCTATCACTGGCCTGGATAACAGTGGAGGTGCTCCTAGATATTTCTTCAACTCTTGAAAAGCCTTCTCGCATTCGTCATTCCATTCAAACATTTTTCGGAGTGTTTTGAAGAATGGGAGGCATCTATCTGTTGCTCGTGATACAAATTTATTAAGTGCTACAACTCGCCCAGTGAGACTTTGTACTTCCTTCTTCGTCGTTGGAGATCGTAGTCCCAATATAGCCTTAATCTTCTCTGGGTTTTCTTCGATTCCTCGTTGGTTGACAATATACCCGAGGAACATGCCTTCTCGTACTCCGAATATGCACTTGGTGGGATTCAACTTCATTTGATATTTATCTAGTTGATCAAAGGTCTGACCTAAGTCAATTAGATGGTCAGCATCTCTCTTGCTTTTCGTCAGCATATCATCAACATAAACTTCCATATTGCAACTGATTTGTTCTGCAAACACCTTGTTCATCAGCTGCTGATATGTTGCACCTGCATTTTTCAAACCAAAAGGCATAACATTATAACAATAAGTTCCCCTAGGGGTAATGAAAGAGGTACTCTCCCTGTCTTCAGGTTTCATTTTAATTTTGTTGTAACCAGAATAAGCATCCATGAAGCTCAATAACTTGTGTCCCGAGGTAGCATCCACTAATTGATCAATTCGGGGCAAAGGAAAATGATCCTTTGGGCAAGCCTTGTTGAGGTCAGTGAAGTCTACACACATCCTCCACTTGCTGTTTTTCTTCTTCACCATCACCACATTAGCCAACCAGTCTGGATATTTGACATCTTCAATAAAGCAAGCTTTTTGGAGCTTCTCGACCTCCTCTTGTATTGCTTGGTTCTTCTTGGGACTGAACACTCTTCTTCCCTACTTCACTGGCATGATTTCCTTATTTACATTGAGCTTGTGACATAAGAAATTTGGATCTATTCCTGGCATGTCCTCATGACTCCAAGCAAAAGTTTGTTTTCTGCTTTTTAGCGGCACCTCTTATTTTTTAACTCATTTAGTCCCTCAAACACTCATTTACCTAATATTCTCTTATTTTTATAGGTCCGCGCCAGCGGTACCCTTATTTTTAAACTTAGTTTTTTAACTCATTTACTCCCTCAAACACCCATTTACCTAATATTCTTTTATTTTTATAGGTCCGCGCCAGCGGCACCTCTTATTTTTAAACTTAATTTTTATTTTATTTTAGAACATTTAAAACAATTTTGTATTTCTTAAAACCGTTTAAAAATTTTAAAAAAAAAAAGTTTCTTTTTATTTATATTAAACTAACAATTATTTTTTAAAACGTTTTTTTTTTTAAATATATATTTTTTATATTAAAATAATGTTTTCGTAAAATTTTCGCATTTAATTGGGTCGGATTCGGGTTATTTTAATTTAATCATGTCCGGGTTTTTTTTTAATATAAAACACTATTTTTTATATAAAGATACATATTTTTATAAAACAAAACAATTTTTCAATGAAAAACAAAACAAATAAAAAAGAAAGTTTTGCATTCGGTATGGATTGGGGAATGGGGGAATCGGTAAGTCTAGCAGTTCTCTTCATTTTTTGATGGACCCCATTCAGCCTCGTTTTTGTTCTCCCATAACTGCAATAGCATTTCTAGGGGTGTTCGCGGTCCGGTCCGGTCCGGTTTTGAGGCATTTTTGGGACCGGACCGCATTAATCGGTCCTAAAAAATTATGGATCGAAACCGGACCGGAATAATCGGTCTCGGTCCTATTCGATTTTCAAGCGGTCCGTGTTCGATCTCGGTCCTATTCGGTCCATACCCATATTAAACAACACATTTTTTTTAATTAAAACAACACTTAATTTTTTAATTGAGATTGTAAATCCCAAATTGACACTGTAAATCTAGATATTTTTCAACATAACTGTAAATCTGTAAATCCCAGATATTTTTCAACATAACTGTAAACATTCCTATAACAACATAACTCCATACAATTTTCAAGCCTATAATCCCAGATAACAATATAACGGTAAATCCAGCCTATAATGGACAGGTAATAATCATATAGAAAACTAAAGTTTTGTGGGATATTCATGTAAATTTTGGCCTACAGGTAATAATCATATAGAAAAGTAAAAATTGGGATATTAACATAAATTTGATTTGGATTTTACTTTGCAATTACTTAAAACTTATCTTTATGCAAAAATACAAAATGCTAATGTGAGTCTTTAGTTGATTCAAGTGGGTAAAATTTGAAGTACCTCAAGATCACTGATGCAAAGGTGCCTTTTCATCTCTCTTCGCCACATCAATTTCTTCTCATAAGGCAACAGTTCCAATCTCCACAGTTGCCTAAATGCACTAAATACACATCAGGTTGCACCATAAAATTACTAGCCATTATAAAAAGAGAACCAAAAAGAGATTTTGTAGTTCGTCAGAGCTTGGAGTTCGTCGGAGCTTGGTGTTTGCTGGAGCTTGGAGCTTAGAGTTTGCCGGCGCTGAAAATATAAGTCGAACCTTGGAGTTTGTTGTGTAGCCGGAGCCGCGGAGGGAAGGGACGAGATGAAAATCTAAGACGGAGGCTGGAGCCGTAGGAGTTTGTAGAGAGAGAGAGAGAGAGAGAGAGAGAGAAGAAGAGGAGAAGAATTAGGGTTTGGGATTAGGTAGGGATTTTTTGTGTGCATGACCGTGTGTGTGAGTTGTTAAGTTTAAAATATATATATATATATATATATATATATATATATATATGTTGATACCAAATTTAATTTGCTGACTTGGACCAATCATATGAAGACACGTGGCTATCTACATGGAAACAACAAGCACTTCCGAGATGATCACGCGCTCCGAGGAAACCATGTTACTCCGAGGAACGCATACGCTCAGAGGAACACTGCTTACCCGAGGAACTCACATGCTCCGAGGAACAATGCCTCTCCGACGAACTCTTGAGTACCGAGAAGCTTAGGCGGTCCGAGCAACTCAGGCGGTCCGAGCTGCATCTCGAATAAAGCATTAATAGCTGGATAACCAACAGTTCAACTGATTCATTAAATGCTTATCATTCAGACGCACACGCAAAGAGGGCATTAAATGTATTACCCTTTCATATGTATATCATTTAATATATTACCCTTTCACATTACAACCTCAGGGCTATAAATACATTGTACAACCCTCATTGTTGGAGGATCCGAATCAAAACCTTGGGATCGATAACGGAATTTCTTGTAATCGAGAATTCCCAAACACTCAGGAATAAAACAACAGTGGACGTAGGCCATTCTTATAAGGCTAAACCACTTTAAAATCTTTTGTCTCATTTATTTATCTGTGATTGAATTATTAGAGTGATCTAATTTTTTACATCAACAGATTGGCGCCGTCTGTGGGAACGACTGGTAATATCATTTTCTCACCAAGAACAATCCATTACCAATGGCTGATATTCCTGAATCCAGCAATCGAAATGCTGGAACCCCTTCAAATCCATCTGCACCACCAACTATTCCAGATCTGACTGGAATAATGGCAAATCTGGCTCAGGGCCAGACCCTAATGCAAGAAACGATGCGACAACTCATCCAAACCCTCCATAGCGGTGCGCCAGACCATTCCGGATCATGAAGCATTCAAAGGAATACCCGTGCGTCTCCTTCGCGTACTAGGCATACTAATTCATATCGCAATGAAGAATCTGAAGATTTTTCTTATCAACCTGGACGAACTTCGTCAGTGCGAGCCACAGATACTAAACAACATGGCATCCTCTCCCCAGAAAGGGCTAGCGCATTGGAAAGATTAAGTAGGGCATCTCCTTTCGATCGATTAGGCCCTAGGAGGAACAAAAGTCCTCTTAATGCAGCGTCGAGGAGCTTTCGACGACCATCAGATTTAAGGGAAGGATTTGCCCAGTCGCGACCAGCTGCTCGTCAAGATGGATCTTATGACCGACCAGCTGCTCGTCGAGATAAATCCCAGGAAGCCACTTCAACGCGATCAGTTGCTCGAACCAATAGGCCCGAGGAAGGAAATGATGCATGGAAAGGATCTATTCAGAGGCTGGAGGATAGATTATGGGAAATGGCTAAGGCCAAGAACCCTCTACAACGAACCTTTGTTCGAAGAACACCTTTTGTCCAGGACATTGTTGATTTTCCAACACCTTCAAAGTTCAAAGCACCTGTTGTGACTCCCAAGTATGATGGAAAGACTGACCCTGTCCTTCATATAGAACAATAGCAAGCTGCTGTCGACATCTATGCTGTCCCAGACGAGATGAGATGCAGGCCATTCTCGGGAACTCTTACCGGATCTGCTCAGATATGGTATAATAATCTTCCTCGGGGTAAGATTTCAAGTTTTCTTTAATTGGTCGAGTTATTTATTGGGAATTTCTGCTTTGGAGCAAAGCCAGTTAAACGAGTAGCACATTTGTTAAGTGTTAGACAAAAGGCTGGTGAGAGTATCAGAGATTATATAACTCGTTTTAATAATGAGAAACTCGAAGTCATTGATTACGAGGAGAAGACAGCTATTACTGCTTTGCTGAGTGGACTACTGCCAAACAAGTTGTACTACACTTTGGCCAAAGATCCACCTCAAACCATGTCGGACCTGATGGCAAAAAGCGTCCAAGATTATGAATGCCGAGGAGGCTATGTCTGCGAAGAAGAATATGGACGCCAAAGAAACCAAGGTGGAAGGTGATAAAGCTAAGAAGAAAGAGCATAAGAACAATGGTGGTGACAAACATTCCAAAAATAGGTCGTCATGGGAAGTCTTGAGGAAATTTGATAATTACACACCTTTGAAGGCGAATATCAACCACGTCCTGGAAGAAATTAAGAACAGCGAGGAGTTAAACTGGCCAAAGAAAATGAAGTCAGACCCCGACACGAGGAATAGGGAAAAGTATTGCGAGTTCCACAAGGATCATGGCCATATGACTAAAAATTGCATAGCTCTTCAGAATGAGATTGAAACACTCATCCGACGAGGAAAGCTAGCAAATTATGTTGATCGGGGAGGCGAAAGAAGAAACAACGATCGAACTAGAGAGCGATCTAGATCTCCTCATCGAGCAGAGGAGAACAAGAAGAGAAACCATGAAGTTGATCCGGATGATGACCCCGATCTTCCCAAGAAACCAAGGCAGCCAGAACGAGAGGTATTTTCAATACGCTTTGGTTCATTTGATTGTAATGTTATTACAGGGGGAGATGCAGGAGGAGGAGACCTTACTGCAGAAAGAAAAGCTTACCTCGGTGAGGCTCAAGCTTTCTCGTACATTCAGCGAATAAATCTAGATGAGGAAGATCGCTCGAGAAAGGTGAACAAGGATAAATTGGTCATCGGTTTTTCAAAAAATGACCTTGCAGGTGTTTTATATCCTCACGATGATCCGCTGGTGATCAAAATGAGAATGAAGGAGATCATGATTTCAAGAGTGCTGGTCGACAATGGTAGCTCGGCTGACATTATGTTCTACTCGTGTTTCGATAGTTTAAACTTAAAGTTATCTCAACTGGAGCCTTATCACAGACCCCTTATCGGTTTTGCTGGCGAGAAAGTATTTCCACTTGGGACGATCAAGTTGGATATATTCATTGGTACGTGGCCTGCTTGTCGGACAGAAAGAATACGCTTCTTCGTGATGGATAAGAATGTCCAATCATCGTACAATATTATCATGGGAAGAGTAGGATTGAAGAAGTTCGAGGTTGTACCATCTACAGTACATCAGTGCCTAAAATTTCCAACAAACTTTGGAGTGGGAGTTGTGAAAGGTGATCAGAGAGTAGCTCGTGAATGCTATTATTCATCCGCCGAGCAAGAGGAAATGGAAGAATCAAAGAAAAAGACTACTACCTATCAAGTGGATGAAGGTGCAAAAATTGAAACATTGGATCCTCGAGATGAGTCGCAACTCGTGAAGGGTCAAGTGGTGGAAGCTACTGAAAACATCATTCTGGACGACGAACACCCTGAGCGAACTACTCAAATAGGTTCATCGTTGGAAGCCTCATTAAAATAAGAATTGATAACTTTCCTTAGAAGCAGAAGATAAGCTTTTGCATGGAGTCATGAAGATATGCCTGGGATAGACCCAAACTTCTTATGTCACGAGCTCAATGTGAATAAGGAGATCAAGCCTGTGAAGCAGAGAAGAAGAGTATTCAGTCCCGAGAAGAATCAAGATATACAGGAAGAAATCGAGAAGCTCCAGAAAGCTTGTTTCATTGAAGATGTTAAATATCCAGATTGGTTAGCTAATGTGGTGATGGTAAAAAAGAAGAACAACAAGTGGAGGATGCGTGTAGACTTCACCGACCTCAACAAAGCATGCCCATAGGATCACTTTCCACTGCCCCAAATTGACCAACTGGTGGATGCTACCTCGGGACACGAGTTGCTAAGCTTCATGGATGCTTATTCTGGTTACAATCAGATTAAAATGAAACCTGAAGACAAGGAAAGTACTTCTTTCATTACCCCTAGGGGAACTTATTGTTATAATGTTATGCCTTTTGGTTTGAAAAATGCAGGTGCGACATATCAGAGGATGATGAACAAGGTCTTTGCTGAACAAATCAGTGACAATATGGAAGTCTATGTTGACGACATGCTGACAAAGAGCAAGAAAGTTGTCGATCATCTAGTTGACTTAAGTCATACTTTTGATCAATTAGATAAATATCAAATGAAGTTGAACCCGACGAAGTGCATATTTGGAGTTCGAGAAGGCATGTTTCTCGGGTACATTGTCAATCAACGAGGCATTGAAGCAAATCCTGAAAAGATCAAAGCCCTATTAGGGCTGCGATCTCCAACAACGAAGAAAGAAGTATAGAGTCTCACAGGACGAGTAGCGGCACTCAACAGATTTGTGTCGCGAGCAACTGATAGATATCTCCCATTCTTCAAGACACTCAGAAAGACTTTTGAGTGGAATGATGAATGTGAGAAGGCTTTTCAAGACTTGAAGAAATACTTGGGAGCACCTCCACTGTTGTCCATGCCGGTGACGGGAGAAAAATTGTATTTGTACCTTACAGTGTCCGAGAATGCAGTTAGCTCGGCATTGATCAGAGTGGAGAATGGAGTGAAAAAACCAATTTACTACACAAGTAAGGCCTTCCGAGGAGCAGAGATCAGATATCCAAAGCTGGAAAAATTAGCACTAGCGCTGATTGAGGCGAGTAGGATAATGAGGCCATACTTCCAGGCTCATACTATAGTAGTATATACCGATGTACCATTGAGACAAACCCTTCATAAGCCAGAAAAATCAGGGAGATTGATGTACTGGGCAATAGAGCTCGGTGAATATGATATAATTTATGAACCCAGATCATCGCTAAAAGGGCAGGCCGTAGCAGACTTTATAGCGGAGTTCACCAATCCTGATACCCCCGAGGAGCAAAAGTTGCTCGCTGATCAACTTGTGGATGTTACGGGATTAACAAACACAAGCCCAGACCAATTCTGATTGGTAAAAGGGCATGTGGATGTTACAGGGTGTAATGCAGAGATAATTGGAAAGACTCCGGACGAGGAACAAGAGTTGCTCGCTAATCAACCTGTGGATGTTACAGGATCGACAAACACTATCTCAGACCAACTCCGGTTGGTAAAAGGGCAAGTGGATGTTACAAAATCATTAAATTCGAGCTCAGACTAACTTCGGTTGGTAAAAGGGCAAGAAAAGATGATCGACGAGGAGCAAGAAAAATCTGAGGAGGATAAAAGGAAGCAGAAAATATTTCACCGAGGAACTCTGACTGATCAGAAATTTGAAGACGAGTTACCTATATGGAGGCTATATGTAGATGGCTCATCTTGCACAGCAGGATGTGGCGCGGGGATTATTTTGAGCACTCCGGACGAGATCGACATGGAATACGCCTTGCGTTTCCAATCCAAAGCTTCCAACAATGAGGCTGAGTATGAGGTGATGATCGCAGGGCTTAATTTGGCAAAAGTTATGGAGGCGCAGCAAGTTATGATCTGCAGTGACTCTCAACTGATTGTAAATCAAATGATGGGAGTATATGCAGTTAGAGGAGAATTAATGATCAGATATCATGCAAAGGCAAAGGAGCTGGTGTCAGAATTTGCCGCTATTCAGATGGTCAGAATACCAAGAATGGAGAATGCGAGAGCAGACGCCCTAGCTTGACTAGCATCAGCTACTCGCATCGAGCTACGACGAACAATCCCTATTGAAGTGTTGGCTGGTCGGAGTATAGATGAAGACCTGACGATGAACTTTATCACCCTTGATTTAGGACCATCTTGGATAGATCCCATCAGGGCATATATCGAGGATGGAGAATTGCCAATTGACAAGCTCGCTGCCAAAAAGTTGAAGTTTAAAGCTGCTCGGTATGTACTAACTAATGGTATTTTATATAGACGAGGAATTATGGCAGGTTTGCAGAGATGTGTACACCCCTCCGAGGTGAAGGATTTGATTGAAGAGATCCATGAAGGGTCTTGTAGAGCACATATAGCAGGTCGGACTCTTTTACAAAGGGTGATGATGCAGGGATACTACTGGCCGACGATGAGGGCAGATTGTATAGCCTATGCCAAGAAGTACGACAAGTGCCAGCTCTTTTCCTCCATCCGAAGAACTCTACAAGCATTGTTGACACCCATAACTTCCCCTTGGCCATTTGCCATGTGGGGAATTGACCTGGTTGGACCACTGCCAACGACCCGAGGAAGGTTCAAGTACCTTTTCGTCGTGGTGGATTATTTTACTAAGTGGATAGAAGCTGAGCCACTCATTGACATGACGTACGAGAAGGTATACCAATTTTTTTGGAAGAATATCATTTGTCGTTATGGTCTTCCTCATGCTTTCATCACAGACCATGGAACACAATTTGATAACGAGGAGTTTGCCGCCTATTGTCATCAGTCAAACATTTTGAAGGTTCATTCAGCACCAGGCCATCCTCAAAGCAATGGACAAACTGAAGTGACAAACAGAACGCTGATGAACGGCTTGAAAAAATGATTGGACGATGCAAAAGAAAACTGGATCAACGAGCTACAATCAGTACTTTGGGCTTACCGAACTACTCCCCGAGTAGCAACTGGAAAATCACCATACATGCTGGCGTTTGGAAGTGAAGCCGTCATACCTGCCGAGTTGGGTCTCCCAACACACAGGGTATTGAATTTCAATTCCCCTGTCAGCGATCTAATGAGAAGACTGGATTTAAACATGCTCGAGGGAGTCAGAGAAGAAGCAGCCATTAGAAATGCTGCTTACCAGCAGCGAACAGCTTTGTTTTACAACAAGAGGGTGAAGAAGTGCGACCTGAAAGAAGAAGACTATGTGCTGAAGAAAGTAATTTAAAAGCATAACAAACTGGAGGCAAACTGGCATGGACCATACCGAGTTACAGAAGTTGTTCGACCAGGAACTTACCGAATAGCAACTCTAGAAGGCGAGGAGTTTAAGAATGCATGGAACGCAGAGCACCTGCGCAAATATTATCAGTGATGTATATGTAACACAGTTCCATCAGTATGAATAAAATAAAAGTATTCTGCAAGTCTCTCTGTTTATTGAAAATTTTTCGGGGAATACTAGTGCTACGCACTACTCGGCACAGCTCGGCAGACTACTCAAGAAAATATTCCAAACTGTACCAACTTAGTTGGTCGACGAGGAGAAAATATTCCAAACTGTACCAATGTAGTTAGTCGACGAGGAGAAAATATTCCAAATTGTACCAACATAGTTGGTCGACGAGGAGAAAATATTCCAAACTGTACCAACGTAGTTGGTCGACGAGGAGAAAATATTCCAAACTGTACCAACTTAGTTGGTCGACGAGGAGAAAATATTCCAAACTGTACCAACGTAGTTGGTCGACGAGGAGAAAATATTCCAAACTGTACCAACATAGTTGGTCGACGAGGAGAAAATATTCCAAACTGTACCAAGTATGGTTGGTCGGGGATAAAAACCCACTAACTGTAGTTGGTCGACGAGGAGAAATATTCCTAAAAATGCCAACCTGTTTGGCTAGGAAACGAAATATTCCAAACTGTACCAAGTATGGTTGGTCGGGGATAAAAACCCACTAACTGTAGTTGGTCGACGAGGAGAATTTATCGACCTTGGTTGGTCGGACACATTTTATGAAAAAGACAAAAATTTACCAAGTATGGCTAGTCGAGGATAAACTCTCACTAACCGTAGTTGGTCGACAAGCATAATCTAACTACCTTGATTGGTTGATACTCGTGACTTTATTATTAAGTGATCGAGCAATATTATTGAAACTTGGAACTTTTTAATTATTACTGAATTGGTCGACGAACATCACAATATTGTTATTTTTAACAGATATGCATAAATGTAAATTGTTGATATTTACAAGACAATAGCAATTAAGATTTGCAAACAGAAATGAAAGTTTTTCATTAAATTCGAAATAAATTACATTGATAATAAAATGAAAGTTACATTGATATGTATGTTAACTATTTCATCAAAAATTTCTATTCTACTGGCCTTTTCCCATCAGCTTTTTATACAGGTTCCTCGCCAGCAGGCGGATCATTGAAAGACTGAGGAGAATTGATGAAGTTCAAATCCTTCAGCATCCTGACATTCATCACAGAAGGTCGATCTAAAAGATGCTCGGGACGAGATACCTCAATTTGAGAATGTAAATTGTAGTCACCGAGGTATTTTGAAATTAAGCTCAGAGGAATGGCACGAGCTGGGATCCATTCCATGTCCAAATTGTACGGTGGCACAGGCAAGTCGAGCAATCCGGGATCATGGTAGTCCCACAGATAGTGTCCTTGATCGAGCTTCAGCAAACCTAAGGCATTCAGCCAGCCTTGTTTATAGCCCTCATTGTTGGCATTCTGGATACGATCATCCAAGTGGAATAGTGCTTCGTTGTATCCAGCCATCCAGAACTCCCTGGGTTGTTTGTGGAATTGATATGTTAACCTTTCAAGCTTCTTGTGGAGACTCTTGATAAAAATCTCATTATTCTCCAACACTGATTTCTTTGCGGAGAGCTATTTTTCCAGGTCTCGAATTTTCTTTGACATATCAGATAACGCCTGGTTCTTCGCCATTAGTTGGAAGGCCTGGTTCTCTAAGGCAGACGCTGTTCTCTGCTCCTCGACAAGTACCCGAGCTGCTCTTCCTCGTCCCCGAGGAGCTCTTTGAAATTTTCCCTTCCATTGTTGTCTCTAATTTTGAGAGACTTTGTTCTATTTATGTTTACAACATTTTGTGTGTGTTTCTTTATTGTTTATTATTTTTTTATATATTTAAATTACTTTTGAATTTAATATTTCAAAATATAAATGATAATTTTTTTTATGGTAACTTTATTTCTTTGTTTCTTTATTCCTTTATTTTTTTTTACTTAATTTTATGTGTTTAAACTTATACTCAAATAAACAAAGTTAATTTGTTTATTTAAAAGGTTTAAACAAAAATTAAAGGGCTGCGATTTGTTTTGGTTGAATGGCTATGATTTAGCCTTCTTGTGTTTGTTGGGTCGATCCGTGTGTACTGCTGTTGGTCCAATCAGTGAAAGTGGCGTATACGACACGAGTTGACCACGTGTGGTGCCAGCTTATTTCAACCGTTGAGTTTCTTGTTTTCCATCTATACCCCTTATCCTTTTATGGAGATTACGCTGGTACCCCTTTGTTTTATGAAGGGACGGTTTTGTCCTCAGCCGCCTATGGTGAAAGGCATTTCTGCCCTTGGTTACCTGGTTTTTTATTTTACGGACCTTGCCCTTTCAGTTGTGGTATAAAGGTGTTACGATCTTCATTTTTCATTTTTTTAGGGTTTGAGTTTATAGAATCGCAGCCAACATTTTCTCTCTCTTTCCTTTTTCCAAAAAGTTCCTGATTTCTTTTGAGGGATTCTCATATAATTTTAACACGATATACACCTGTTTGTGTGATGAGCTCTTAAGTGTTTTTGAGGAATTTTCACCTGCTTTAAACCAAGATCGATTTCGATTTGGTTTAAGGGTTTTTGTCGTTGGATGTTGGTGGTAATTTTGGTTGGTGTAGTTTGGTGTTGTGTTCCTTGCGATTGATCCGTGGTTTATCACCTCTCCTGAGTTTGGTGTGCTTCTACCGAGAATATTTTTTGAAGCTGTAGACTTTAGATCTACATTTTTTTGAGGTATTAAATATCTCTCTTTCCCTCTCTCTATATATATATATATATTACATATATATTCTGTTTTATATAGTCATACATATTGCTGAAATATTGCTGTGTATATATATATATATATATATACATACATATATATACTCCGATTGCTGTGGTTTATTTATACGGGTGAAGAAATTTCTGTTGCATGTGTTCCTGATTCAAAAACTCACCTCTGTAACTCGGACTTAAATCTCACTGTGTCAACTCAGATTAAAACTCTGTTTTTTTTACTTGTGTTAAAAGACCTATATTTGGACTAATATTTGGACTGTTCTTGGACTTATTTCTGGACTGTTTTTGGACCTCCACCTTACTAAAATTTGGACTGATCTTGGACTTAATTTTTGGACTGCTCTTGGACCCCCTACTGCACAAATATTTGAACCAATCTTGGACTAAAATACATTTAATTTGTTTTAAACTCAGAATAGTTTGTATATGATTTTGACCTGTTCAAAATAAATTTTGTGTGTGGTTTCTGTTATTACCATATCAGTTAGTCCCTGTTTGGTAATTTTTTGTGTAGATAAAAGTAGACCTAGTCTTCTTTTATTTACCAAAATATTTTGGTTTATTAAAACAACTTTTACAAATTAGAATCTGTGTATAGCACAACTTCACGGGGTCTCGGGTTTGAGTGTGTTGTTGTGTGTGTGTAGTGAGTGAGTGTTATTCCCTATTGCCGGGGTATTGAGTTGACTGATATTCAGTCAAGTTGGGTTGGCTTAGACTAGGCGGATTAAATACGGGTGTGTATTTGTTTAGTTTAATCTGTGGTAAACTTGGAGGACTGTAATTTGTAACTCATAACTGGTAATAGTGGACTTGGGTGCACGGGCTGTCCTGGGACTAGGGACACGGGGTTTACCACCACGGTGGGTTCCTCGAGAACAAATATTGTGTCACTATCTACTTTTCCTCTTCCCATTCTAACTGTATTTATTTCAGCAACATCATTCCAAATATATCTTTACTTGTGTGGTTGCCCAAAACAATATTAATCAATATTTTAAATTATTTATTAAAAGAGTTGGAGTTGTTCTATTAAACTAAAAATAGATTTGGTGTGTTGGGTATTTCACTCTTGCTCGACCACAAGAAGAAGTAGAAGTTTCAGAACTCTTCAAAGTCTCCAACTCGGCCCTCAATTTGGCATTTTCAACCTCTAAGAATGAAAATCCCTCGTCAGTCACTGGGATTAAGGCTGTTGAAGAAGAGGCTGCAGACTTCAACTGTGATAGCTCTTTCTGCAAGTTGTTGTTTTCCTTTTCCAACAGCTCGGCAATCTGTCTGCATTCCTCGACCTCGCCCCTCAGGGTTCTCTCCCTTACATCATACCCAGCAAAAAGCTTATCGTAGCCCTTGTCAGCCATGATCAGCTTGTACTTCTTTTCGTACCCCTCGTGCAACAGGGCAGTTGATTTCTTGTACTGATTCTGAAGGTCTTCAAGGGTACACTGGAGATCCTCAATCATTTCGTAGTAAGCCACATTATTGGCCACAGCTCGGTCTAGTAGACACTTCAAGTACTGATATGCTTCAACGGCTTGTTCTGAAGCATCATGACCAAGGATGTCGGCGACCAGTGCAGCACTCAAGTCTGTGTGACCAGCTTTATAGTATTCATTACATTGCTGCATCAGCTTTGTATCATGGGCAGATAGAAGATCCATCCTGGCAGAAACTAGCAGAGAAAGAAGAGCAATCATCAATAAGAAGAATGAGCAGAGTATGAATAGAAGATTAACAACAGTATGAAAAAATTCAAAGTTTTATTAGATCATAAAATTCAGAATTACGAGTTCTGGATTACATTTGATAAAAAAGAAAAATATAAAGGTAAGCCCGAACAACACTACACCTTTTCCTTATCTCCCAAAACCTTCTCGGGAGGTTAGGAAGAGGAAGCAGGTTGCTCGGAGGGAACTGTGGGTTGTTCGGAGAGCACCAGCTGTTGCTCGGAAGAAGAAACGACTTGCTTGGCAGCAGACTGGATGGCTGGGGGGTGATCTCCCATCACCATTGAAGACTCCTCAGAGGTAGCTTCGTCCTCTTCTAATTCTTCTGGAGTAGGAGGGGGACCAGGGATATGTCTCTGGAAGAGCTCGGATGACTCGTCGACCTTCATTTCCTGAAGGGCAGCAACCCATCCATCCCTAAAATACTTTAGACTGCCATAGTCCACTTGAGATACCATGGCAGCACACCCCTTATCCCACCCCTTGTCCCAGCCAGAGCTGAAGGACTTCTTCACAGCAGCTTTCCTCTTGGCCTTCTCCAAGGCAAGCTTCTCGGACAGTAGATTCTCAGCAGCCTTCAATTTATTTTCTGCCTCTTCCTTCTGCCGACCTACTTCTTGAAGATGGCTCAACCCCTCCTCAGCAACTCTGAGCTTATCTTCAAGCTCTCCAGCATCTTTGAGCTTCTTTTCAAGCTCTTCATTTGCCTTCTTCGAGGCACTTATTCTCTTCTCCAACTCCTTGGAGGCATCAACAACACGAGCTTTCTCCTGCTCGCTGGAGGCAAGTTTTTTCTCCCAGATAGCCTTATCAGTGGCATACTACGGGAGTATAATGCATCCTGGAGTGACAGTGCGCTCGGGATATAAGAATTTTCTCATCGGGCTGTATGGGTGTTCTTCCTCACCGTCGGGTGCACTGCCGTGTTGCGACATCTCTTCCTTACTTATTGACTCGGTGCTCTCACTGGGTGGGCTTGGAGTGTGCCCCAAGAAGGAAAACGGAGTGTTATTGGAGATTGTGTGCGACGGTGTGGGAGGTGGGATCCAGAACTGTGGCGCGTTTGGAGTGTGGGGACTATCGGGATTGTACTCAACAATTGGATTTTCGTGAATGTTGGTTGGAGTATTATGGGGTGTGGGAGTGGTTTCAGAATTTTGCATTAAAGCTTAGGAGAGATAATGATTGTGAATTTTTTTTTGTGCTTTTAAATTTTTTTTTATGTTTTTGGATTTTTTTGAAATTTTTTTCGTCAAAGCTTTGGATTGACTCGATCTAATATTTTGTCTACCTATTTCCCCGGCAACGGCGCCAAAAACTTGACGCGACTCAGAATGTGTCTCTAATGTGCGTTCACTCTAGGCTCAAGTGCAAGCCTATCGCGTTGGTAATAAACCCGGTAAGTCGGGATCGTATCCACAGGGAAAAAGGACAACGGAGTTGTGACGACGGGAATAGACAAAGGAACCCTAACTCTGACTCTAAAAAGAAAGGAAAAAATTGTGACACCCCGCCTAATTAAATACCGGACGATCACTCCTTTATTAAATTAAAATCAAGGTGAACAGTTGGTTCATTCTTAGCATCACTGTCGTAAAAATATAACTTTTCCAAATTAAACACTCTAATTAATTAAGCTAACTGTTTAAACCATTTTTAAACATTACTTTCCAAATTTTTTTTTTTTTGAAAACAAAGATTTAATTATTTACAACAATTTAATATTTAATGAATCACACCACAATAATCCTGGAACATATAATCCAAATAATTTAAACATTCAACAACTAAATCCCAACATTAAAACTTAAAGTAATACATCCAAACAGTAATACATCCCCAAATGAAAATACTAGAAATATCTGAATCACAATGTCCAAATAAACAACTAAATAATGGAAAAGGGCGACACATGCCCCAATAACTGAGAATGCTAGAAGTGGAATCAAGTAAATGAAGTCGTCTAAGAAAGTGGCCTGCAACTCCCACCTAAGCTGCAGCGCGTTCCTTCCAAAGGATCCTATGCAAGACGCCCATATGGCTGGGGACCTGTAATATATATATATATATATATATATATATATATATATATATACACACAAGAGAGAAAGAGAAATAGAAATGGGTCAGAGCCCGATAGTGTATATGATTTAAAATTCGTTTAGCAAGTATTTAAATTGTTTACAGGCCAATGCAACAACATATTAGTGCGACACTCTCTTGAGAAATTCTCACCTCTCTTCTAATGTGCACACCTATCGCACTAACCTTCCCAATGGTTTATCTTATCATATATTGCACTAATCTTCCCCAATGATTTAACTTATCTTAGGTTACTCGCAAGATTTAAAACTGAACAACATCATGATTTAAAAGGATAATTTCATTTAGTAACAAAGCTTTCATTTTAACTTTATTAAGTAATAAAGTTTTCCAGTGTCATATTATACTCTTCAAACAAGTATTTCCGATTTAAAGCCAAGATTCATTTCTCACTTGCCATAACACAGTAAACAGTTCCAAATTTCAGAATTTCATATATATATATATATATATATTAAATACTCGTATAATATATATATATTCTAACAGCACCCCACATAAAAATTATGGTGCGTGCATACTCTTCTATCCAATCCCCGTATCTCTCGCACTAAGGGAAATACAAGTTCGGAATCACTCTCGAACTGTATTAACACATACACAAACAATATTGAGGCGAAACATAGATTCCAAGTCTCTAAGAGGATAGCACATGCCCCCACGTCTCTTAGGACCGTCTGAACTATCGATTCGATAGCCTGTACCAAGGATATATATCTTCTAGGGTACAAGTCAATATCCCCCATAAAGGTCCCATCAAGATAAGACTGTCCCAGCGTGGTAACCTCAGGGATAGCAAGTAGCGCGGGCACGATTTTCACACATAGATAGTATATACATACACAACCATAAAACTATACTAATATTACCATATCAATTTTAGGTACATATCAAAGCCCGTAGTTACGACATTTATCCTCCTATCTCATTATTAGTTATCACGTATAACGGTTCTTCTTTAACTTTAATTTGAGGTATTATTCCAACTTACCACGTAACACTCATAGACTCTATCCTCCCAAGTATAAAAATTCAGTAGGTATTCATCTATTTTCCATCGTAACCATTTTACGTAATCTCTCCCTTTAATACAAAATTCCATCGTTCCTTAGGTGTAACCACTCCAAAAATATGGGTTTCGCCTTACATTAAAGGTCTCTTAATTCATTAATAAATCCTACTGGTCATCTTATATCCCAAAACATTTTAATAATGCTGTACAAGAATTTTTTCTCATTAAATGGAATTCTAGAATTTTAAAAGGGGAAAATATTAGTCTGCCATGAGGGGTCGATCGATCGAGGTCTGGGGCTCGATCGATCGAACCTTCGATCGATCGAAGCTCTTGGCTCGATCGATCGATCAAGCAGGTATGGCGAATTCTGCAGTTACCAGTTACGGGTTTTCTCACAAAACTTCATCCAAATCCTAACTTTCCATACCCAAACGTCCAGAAATTTATACAACCAATTATATAATTCCATTCCATACATCTTTTACGTAAAGCATGCAAATTTCCATTAATAATCATGGATTAACAAACCCAAAATTCATGTAAATATCAATAACCCTAGAAATCTCTTAAACATGGTTCTAATAAATCTTTTCCAGAATTTTCTTCTTCTAAAACATCAAAATTTCGTGGTTTAATCCGCTACATGTGAAAGGGTTTCCAGAATATCATTTAAATCATCACTACATACAATTTCCTATCTCAAATTTGGGTTTTTCTTCCATAAAACTCATCCTAAACATTCCTAGACTAACATGAGTGATGCATCAACGAAATAAGAAAGATAAACACTTGCCTGGGATTTTCGATGTTCTGGTTTGCAGATGATTTTGGTGTGGTTGCGTTCCCCGTCGCGCGATCTACGCGTTGGTGGTGGTGGCGGTGCAAACGGATGGATTTTGGGCCTTGGATTACTTTGGGAGCTCTCTCCTTTCCTCGCCTATGGCCGTCACTTGTCTTTGGTTATTCTAACCCTAGAAGGAAACCTTAGACATATGATATATCCCTTGAATTTTCGTGGGTTTAATTACCCAAAAATGTAAAATGTCCAAAATGTCCAAAATGCCCTCCCGGGGTACTAATTAAGCCTAAAAACGCCCCGAGACCCAAACTAAACCCCCGGGTACACTTTTCTGACTATCTCGACCCTTCCGGACACACTGGCGCACTCAAAACGACCATATGGGCGAGTTATAACAAATTCACTTTTATTCATCAATATTTAGTCCCGACGCGACACGGGCGCGTCCCGGCTCAAATTTCCAAAATTGTCATTTTATTCACTCGTGAAATTTAATATAATCACTATTATATATTACTTTGCTCATTAGTAATATTCAACAAATTTTCCATAATTACTAACTCTCATCACGTTAATAATTATAACATAATTAATTTTTGGATTTTTATTAAATAATTAATTCACATTAAATTTAATAAATCCCCAAATTAATATAGCATAAAAATACGGGGTATTACAAAAATGATTTGGTTTTTGAGAATGATTATGCTAAATGCAATTATGAAATTATGAAGAAATGCAATTACGCTAAACTACCTAAAATATGAATGAAAGATGATTTGAAACTTTGAACTAAGTGATGGGAAAAACAGGACGGGAATACAATCCCCCAACCCTAGTGTATTACAGTTATAATATTAATCATAAATTTAACTGATTAACTTGACCCGGAATTTAGTACTCCCAAGCATTATGCATACGAGGTTCAAGCCCGCGTCATACCTAATCTGAGGATGAGTAAATCGGTATCGCGATAGTAACACTCGAATTGCATTCTAAATCATCACGGTTACCCAGAGGCAAACGAGATATAAAGACCTACAATTGTTATGTTCCTACGCAATACGGTCGTATTCAATCACTAAATTCAGAGGATTAATTTTATAGACGAACAATTAACACATCAGGCTGGGTTCATGTATCCCGGCCTTCTAAACCTAGTCGGACATATTAAACTAAAGGATGCATGAAATAGTAACGTTGCATGCAAAAGATCTCATGATAAAACTAGATTGAAATACGTAGCTAAGTATTATGAACGTTGAAATTTATTCAAATCACGCAGAAAAATTACCATGCAAGAATAATAATCATAAGAATGAAACTTGGATTACAACTTGAAAACAAACCCGGAATTGTATCAATCCTGTAGCAATTAATTCAAGTTATGTTCCTAGATGTTCTTCTCCTTTTTTCTCTACCAAAAACTAAAAAAAACTATTCAGAACTACTGTTTCTAGGTCACTTGGTACGTCCAAAACTGTTTTTCAAGTAGTTTTAACCTAATGGGATTCTTTGGACCAATCAGAGTAAAGGAAAAAAAATTCGTGCTTCAGGACCCCCGAACCGGTTCGCCCCCCAAACCGGTTCGCATTGGTTTTGGGAAAGTTCGCTAGTTTGGATGTCCTTTTCTTTCATTCTAACACTTAGCATTTTTTTCTTGTTTTCTTCCTTTCTTCCTTGGATCTTTCTTCAACTTCAACTATTCATAACTCATCAACCGTAGCTCGGATTTGGGTGTTGTTTCTTTCAGTGTTCTCGTTGTTCCAAGATTTTCAACTTTCCAGTTGACTCCACCTCTGGGATCTGGCTGCAGAATTACCAAAATGCCCTTGAACTTGCCTTCCTAGCCTTTCTTTCAACGTTTTGCTTTCCCTTTTGCACCACTTGCATAATTAACTAGTAAAACAAATAGGAGAAACACGAAATACTTGCCAACGAAGGTTACTAGTATAAATGTGCATTAAATCCATATCGGTTGCATCACTTGGGTTCACAAATGTACCGGAATTAGGGGAATAAATATACAATATTTATGCCTAATCAGTTAGTTTAAAGTCTGAAGTTGTAAAATTCAAAATACACAAAGCCGAAATTGACCAAAGATGGAAATTGAACGAATGTAAGCGACTTAATGAATAAGTGTGGAGATTAACAACCCCAGTGAGATTCGAACCTTTCATTTTTGTGAAATTTATAAATCAATCCGAGTTACTTGTTAACTCAAAAGTTCTTTTCAGCGCCAAATAAAGTCGTCGAGGATCTCAATTCTTTCACTTTGATCGGTTATGGAAAATGTGTGTGACATTGCCTTGAAAAATGTGCCAAATAGATCTCTATACTTATTTCATCTCGAAACGCATATGATAACGCAATTAATATTTTGGACAATGAAGTAGGCCTTCATTTGTCACCAAAAAATATTGGCCAGAAAAAGTAGTGAAAAGTTATCCCTTTTGTAACCCAGATTAAGCCAAATAATTTTTTTCCTTTCGTTTGACAATCCGAAAAACCCCAACTGGTCCGGAATTGTCAAAAGGGGACAATCCCATAAATTAAGTCTGAAAAGTGAAGAAAAGGGGCAAGAAAAAAATAGCTATGCTCAACAAAAATAGCAAGAAAAGAAAAGCGCAAAAATAGAAAAAGAAGAAAAATGAATAAAAGCCCGGAAACGCACTAACGGACATCATAAGAAAACTTTTTAATTCCAGATATCCCGTACCACTATCCTTTTACCCAACACACCTTAAACCCGAAAAAGTCCTAACCGAGTCCAAAATTGCGAGATTGGTTATCGCGTGGAGAGCTAAAACACCAAAAGATAATAAAAGAGATTAAACACATATATAAGAGGCAATGTTCCCATTTTTCAAAAACCGTATTCCGTTGATGAGATCCAATTACCATAAATTTTCGTCTTTCTACTTGTGTTCGTGAATTTGGTTCCAATACATTTACGCTTATAAATCAAGCACACCGAGAGAATAGCCACATTCCGAGTGATTCGTTTGTGAGAGCATTCCATGATATTTTGAAATTAAAACGAATTTTCGAATAAGTAACGTAATGGTCAATCGGTGGAAATTCGCGATTAAATTTCTGGTTCAACACACACGCGCTATGATTTGAGACTCTTGAACATCAATTGATGATGACTATTATCTGGAAAAGTTTGAATTATACAATTTTTGAATATTTTAAGTTTTCTTTGCGTCGTGACAGCCTTTATTACCCCTAGAGGACACTATCAGTGGAATGTTATGCCTTTTGGACTAAACACAGCTCCTCAGGTATACCAAAGATGGATGAACAAAATCTTTAAAGACCTTAAGGATTATTGTGTTGTCTATATAGATGACATCCTTGTTTTTTTCAAAACCATAGAAGAACATTGATACCATCTAAAAATCATTTGTGAAAAATTCCAAAAACATGGAATCATTTTATCACCTAAGAAAATTGATGTTGAAAAAATAGAAATTATTTTTCTTGGCATAATCCTAAATCAGGATGGCCTACAATTACAAGATCATATCATCTCTAAAATAAGAGATTTTAATGAGGAAATTTTGGATAAAAAATAATTACAAAGTTTCCTAGGAATCCTTAATTATGGAAGAAATTTCATAGAAGGATTATCTCAAAAGGAATTACCACTTCTTGAAAAACTGAAAAAGAATGAAGTTTTTACATGGAGTGCTAATGATACACTTGTTGTTAAAACAATTAAACAAGAGATAATGAATAATTGTCCAAAAGTTTATTTTCCTAAAATAGGAGATAAATTAATATTGGAAACTAATACTTCAGATAATTGTTGGGGATGTGTTCTCAAAGTAATTCCTGCAGAATATTGAAATGAAAATAATCCTTCCAATACTTTTGGTATCCGTGGTAAGAAAACCAATATTCCAAAATCAATTCAAAAACATGAATTAATATGTGGATATAATTCAGGGAAATTTAAACCAAATAAACTGAATTATATTATTTTTTAAAAGGAATTATTAGCAATAAAATTTGTTATTAAAAAATTCCATATTTTCTTAGCACCCGAAGACTTTATTGTCAGAACAGATAATAAAGCTGTAAAAGACTTCCTAATAAATAAAAGAAACATTTTATAAGGAAGAAAACTTAAATGGTTCAACTAAATTGCCATTGATAGTTTTGAAGTTGAGCATTTAAAGGGTACTAACAATTTTCTTGCAGATTATCTTAGCAGGAACTATGATGAAAAATCTACTAACCAAGTAGAGTTTTTAGAAACCCACTAAACAAGTGGAATATGTTAAATATTTTAAAATACCACCCACTAAACACGTGGAATATTTTGAAATATATTTTATCAAAACCACTAAGCAAGTGGCTTTTTTCTATTTTCAGGATGGGAGATAAGCATCCAGGTGAAACAAAAGGAGATTGGGTAACTATTGCTAAAAAGGCAAAAACCCAAGCGTCATCATCTACACAGCCTAAACCAAACCCTGTTTATGTTGTGTTAAGTGGAAGAAACCCAAGCTTCTATGATAATTGGAACCTATGTTTTATGCAAGTAAACAAATTTCCTGGTGCATGCCACCAAAAATTTAATACTATGCCAGAAGCCATAACTGCATGGAAAAATTGGATGAAACAATTAGGACCTCCTAATATGATTTACCAGTTCTCCAAACATTAGACCAAGGAAACCTTCCTTGATACTGAAACCTATGATTTTCACAATCCAGGAATCCCATATGAATTGTATACACCTTTAAATGAAGCATGAAAATATCATCTCCAAGACAGGAGAAAAGATTTTAGAAAAAACATGAGTATCCTTGCTGACAAAATTGCTGAACAAACAACAACTTTGGATAAATTTAAAAGTCTGAGCCTCAAAATCTTGAAAGGCTTAAACTATGAAAATGAAGATTTTTCTTTAGAAAAAATGATACTTTTCTGGAATTTTCTGAATTATTGGAAAATGACTTTTCAGAAAAAATCTTCAACACTATCAGAAGAATTTGTCTATTTGAAAAAGCAAAGATAATTCTCCCACGTCCTCTCTTTCAACTCGAAATTTTACCGAAAATCGAGGACCACGAGAAAAAGATAAAAAGTCTTTTACTCCAACATTTTTATCAAAGTTTAAACTACAGTTATGACATGCCAAAACTGCATTTCGTTACTGAGGAGGGATACCCACCTTGGGATATTGAAACAATTGAATGGGGGTTAGTAAACAAACTAATCTTCTCAAGTGTAGCTTATTTCAATCACATTGAATTTTTACCCATGATGATCAAAACCATGATCTATCATGTTTTGACAAAAAGCAAGTACAAATATACTCACTATTTGTCATTTCATATTACTAGGACAATTGGTTAGCGGTCTCGAGAAATTTTCCATCAACCCTACCAAATCTGGTACCTCAGAGCCACTGAGGATTATGAATGGGACGAGATTGAACAGAATTGGGAGATTGCACTTACTACACCGTTAGACCAGTTGGATACAACGGGATATTGGTCATAAAACCTGATCAATATTTCAAATTATGCAGAATACTTTTATCGAGAAACATTCTTAAAATTCATGGTAATTGATGGACGGAGATTAGTTGTTACCGATTTACCGATAAACTACACTACCTCACTTGAACAAAGGGCGGCAGTTAGGGATTTTCTAAATAATTTGAAAAATAAAAATAATTTAGATGTTCCCTATGAACAAGCACAACAACATGGACCTCCAAATCACAGCCCTAACGATAGTATGTCATTCGACTCTGTCACTGAGGCCAATATTGCCAATGCATCCGATGCTTGACAATTGAACGAGGATAATTAACCCACATGGATGACTGCAAATCATCCAACACACTTAGTGGGGCCCGCAAGCGGACAGTAACCAGCTGATGCATGCAATGAAGTTTGGCGTTTAAAACAAAAATGTCCAAATCACATTACTATGCACTTTTACTGTGCAACTACTATTTACTTTAATATTACTGTGCACTTTTACTGTGCACCACTGTGCAACTTTTGAAAAAACGAAAGATGTTGTCGGATTGTATTATTTCTTTTGTTTGTTTCTCTTTTCTTTATCAATTAGAATACATAAGGGATGGAGTCCGTAGGCTATAAAAGGAGAGCATCTCCTTCAGTTGAAAATCATCAGATGTAATATTTCTCTTCCCTCTCTCTTGTAATATTCTCTCCACTTGTAATAATAGTTAGGTTGTATCAATAATATCTCGATCATTTCTGCACTTGTGTAATTGGTATCAGAGCCTTGTTATCAAAGGTTAGTATTCTAATTATGTTTATGTTGTCATGTTAATATGAATCTTAAAGTAGAAACTATTATACTCCATCACGGAACTTATGTTTCTGAAGAAAATTTTAAAGTAAAATATAGAGTTATTGGAACTAAGTGCCATAATAATTATTGTATGAAATATCGTTTAATCTTAGCTCTATATAAATAAGTGTGTTTATCTGTTTTGTAAGGTGAGTTAAACATAGTAATAATATTATATTATTTTGAAAATATTTAAATTTTTCATAAAACCCATATACCTATTATTGTTTCAAAGCCCATATTTCCATTTGCCAAAAAGCTATTGTAGTTAGCAATCGGCGTTAGGAAAAGCGGTTTTAGGCACCTGAAACAACATATAATAGGAGGTCTTAGGTGCCAATGGAATCTGATAAAGATGAACTAAATAATAATAATAATATTAGTTTACAATGTTTAGCACCATGGTTACAAAAAGATGAGTCTATGCATAATCATAGTTTGCATATAGATAAAAAATCTGAAAATGATATTAGTAAAATTAGTATTACTATAAATAGTTTAACTGATATAGTCTTTAGTTGGGTAAAAGGAACTGAAAGACATCAGGTAATAAATAAAAATTATGTAGAGAAAAAATTAGATTGTATTGAATTCAACTTAAACAATTTCAATTTTAGAGCTAAAAGAGGAGACTAAACAAAAAATTGAAAATCTATTAAATAAAGTAGATAATCAAAATCGAGAACAAACTAGCATGAATAACCTAGGGGATAACAAAATTCCTAGGTTATATTACGGTTCGAAAGAAATTAAAGCTCTTCAAACATGTAATACCCCGTATTTTTATGAAATTTAATTTTGGGAATTTATTAAATTTAATTAGAGATATTAATTTAATATTAATCTGAAAAATCATTTAAATACTTACTAGCGTGACGAGAGTTAGTAATTATTGGAATTTTGTTGTAAGTTACTTTATGAGTGAAGTAAGAGGTGCATTTAAATTTAGTAAAATTATGACGAGAATTTAAATTGATAATTTTGGAAATTTATCGGGACGCGCTTGTGTCGTGTAGGGATTAAATTTGGACTATTAAAAGTGATAAAATTATAAGTCACCCGTATGGTCATTTTGAGTGCGTCAATGTGTCCGTAAGGGTTGAGATAGTCAAAATAATGTACCCGGGGGTTTAGTTTGGGTCTCGAGGCGTTTTTAAGCATAATTAACATCCCGTGAGGGCGTTTTGGACATTTTGCATTTTTGGGCATGAAAACCCACGAAATTTCTAAGAGTATTTCAGATGATAGAAGTCATCTTCTAGGGTTAGAACATCCATAAACTAAAGACGGCCATTGGAGAGGAAGAGGAGAAGCTTTCCAAGGAGTTCTAAACCAAGAACTCCGCCATCTGCACCGCCGTCGCCGCCAAACTTTAGATCGCGCAACGAGGATCAAAACCACACCAATCTCTCCACAAATATGAACCAAGAATTCCCCAGGCAAATATCTATCTTGCTCTATTTCAGTTAATGCTTCAATAATATTAGCCTAGGATTGTTTAGGACTAGTTTTTGTGAAAGAAAAACCTATTTGGAGACTTGAATTGCATGATATATGGGTAATAGATGTATTCTGGAAATCAAACTCACATGTAGAGATTGAACCACAAAAATTACAGTAAATTAGGAGTATGAAATATGTAAAAAGTATGGGAAGAAACTATACAAAGAAAATATTAGGGTTCTTGATATTTTTATGGATTATTCCCCATTTAATTCGTTATTCATGATGAAAATTTGCATGTCTTACGTAAAATACCCTTTATTTGAGAATATAACACTGGTAGTATAAATTGCTGGGAGTTTGGAAGTCAAATATATTTTTTTGGATGATTTTAGAAGAGGAAACCCGTAACTGGAAATTCTGCAGATTTGCCATACCTGCTTGATCGATCGATCGAACCAGGAGTATTGATCGATCGACGCATCGATCGATCGAGCACCTGACCACTCCTGGAAAACTCAAATTTCCCTTTTTAAATAGGTGGTCCCAATGTAAATTAATGGAAATTCTTGGACATTATTGTTAAAATATTTTGGTAGGTAAAGAAGACCAGTAGGACTTTATCAAAATGGAACCCTTATTCTAAGACGAGATTTAATCCTTAACAAAGGTATTTTAAACTTAAGAAATAATGGGAATGTGTGTTTAAAGGGTGAGACTCGTGAGGAAGTTACGTTATAAAATAAATGAGTACCTACTGAAATTACACTTGGGGAGATAGGAATTCACGAATGTTACGTAGTAAGTTGGAATAATCCCATAAATAAGAATAAAAGAGGCAAACCGTTATACGGGATAATTTAGTATTGTGCAATGAGAATGATTATCATAAGTATGGGTTGTGGGTGTACCTAAATTTGAAATGGGAATAGTAGTATACATATATGATTGTATTTGTGTATATACTATATACGTGTAAAAATCATACCCGCGCTACTTGCTATCCCTGAGGTTACCGCGCTGGGACAATCTTATCTCGATGGGACCTTTATGGGGGATATTGACCTGTACCCTAGAACAGAGGAATCATTGGTACAGGCTATCGGATCGATAGTCAGACGGTCCTAAGAGACGTGAGGGTATTTGCTGACCTCTTAGTGACTTGGATCTATGCTTCGCCTCAATTTGTATGTGTTTTGTGCTAATACAGTTCGAGAGTGATTCCGAACTAGTATTTCGCCTTAGTACGAGTGATATGGGGACTGGATAGTAGAGTATGCCCTCACCATAAATTTATGTGGGGTGCCGCATAATATATATATTATATGAGTATTTGATATATATATTTAAACTTGGAATTTGGAAACTATCTACTGTGACTATGGTAAGTAAGAAATGAATAATTATTTCAACTTGGGATTTAGTGTTTGAAAAGTATGATTACGTTACTGGGAAACTTTATAATCAAATGAGGGTTATGTGAGAACTTTGCTTTTAAATAAAATTAACCTTATCAACATTAGAAATTGTCGGCATGAAATCTTATGAGTAATTTAAGATAAGTTAAACTGTTTGGAGTATTAGTGCGATAGGTGTGCACATTAGAAGAGAGGTAAGAATTTCTCAAGGGAGTGTCGCACTAATATGATTGTTGCATTAGCCGGTAAGCATTTTAAATACTTGCTAAACTGAATTTTAAACTGTTTTACAATCGGGCTCTGATCCGTTTCCTATTTTCTCTTCTCTCTCGTATAGATATGTATCTATCACAGGTTCCCAGCCACAGGGGCGTCTTGCATAGGGTCCTTTGGATGAAATGTGTTGCATCTTAGGTGGGAGTTGCAGGCCTCTTGTTTAGACGACCTCGTTATTGATTCCACTACTCGTTCTATTTTATCCAATTGGGCATGTGTAGCCCTTTTCCATTATTCAGTTGTTTTTATCAGAGATTGTTATTTGTTTAGTTCCAGTATTTACATTTTGGAATGGTTATTGTCAGGATGTTTTTCCTTTAAGTTTTAATGTTGTACTTATTTAGTTGAATGTTTAAATTGCTTGGAATATATTTTCCAGTCCGATTGTTGTGTGATTTTTAAACCTTGGATTATGTAAGGTTTTTAATATTGGTTTCAAATTAAATTTGGAGATTTAAATTTAAAAATGGTTTTGTCACTTAGTGTAATTATTTAGGGTGTTTAATTGGAAAAGTTATTTTTGTGACAGTGATGCTAAGAATGAACCAACCGTTCACCTTGGTTATAATTTAATAATGGATAGATCACCCGGTATTTAATTAGGCGGGGTGTCACAAAATAGAAGAATTTAATTACACCGAATATATAAACGTTCGTGAAATATTAGATTATTGGAGACATCTATACAAAGATCCAATATTAACTATCTCAGAACAAAATAAACTCATTGAACAAATACAAACCACGTGTTTGGAAAATAAAAAACTATTACAACAATATCAATATGAATTAAACCAATATTCATCTAATGAAGAAGATTTTCCACCATATGTAGTAAATACAATTGATTGAAAATGAAAGGCTGAAGAACCACTTCAGGAATTCCAAAACTGGGAAGCTTTTGAAGATTATATGCAAACCCTTGCATATAAAAATGAAAACGAAGATTTTGTTAAAACAGGCAATACTTCTACAGATCTACAAGTAACACTAAAAATTAGGACGAACCACATCCTTTTTTCTTAAGAAGAGATAATTTGAACAAACAAAATATATCTCAACATGGTATTCATCTTGATTTAAGACATGTACCTTTTTATGATCGAGAGCAAACTATTAATGAGTGGGCACAATCCATGTCCATACTCATTACTAATTATAAAAGTACATTGTCTAAAGAAAATTTTTTAGACTACCTTACTGTAACACTTCAAGGTGATGTTTTACAATGGTTGCAACAATAGGAAAGCTCAGACAAAGGAATTCAGCAAAAAAATGAGCTCCTACAAACCTTCAAATCTTTTGATGAAATATTAAAAGGATTTGTTAAAATAATTAAAGAAAACATGATTGGATATACTGGAGAACCCAGACTCCAAGAAGATGCGTGTTACATATTATCTAAACTGCAATTATGTAACATTTGTCAATTTGAAGAATTTGTTAAAATATATAAAAAGTATTATTTCAAACTAAAACCTTCAGAAACTAAACATTGGATGGATCAATTCTTCCACAAAATCCAAAACCCATGGGATGAAATGTCTTTAAAATCTTATCTTGCTTGGTTTAAAACTATCGAGAAGGATGATAATCTTGGTTTTCGCATTAATTGGGTATTAAGAGAAATATATGAAAAATGTATTCAAATAAAAGCCAAGAAGCAAGTTAAAAATCAAATCACAAGTTCTAAAGATGGATATAATGTTGTGATAAGATATTGAAAGAAAATTGGAAGATAGAATGTAATCCACCTCCTAGAAATTCCAAATATTCTCGAAAGAGAAAATTTAAATGGAAACCTTGGAAAAAGAAAACATCTTTTTCAAAGAATAAAAATATAAGGAAAAAGAAACCTTATAAAAAACCACCTCTAAAAAAGAAGTGTCTTTGTTACATTTGTAACGAAGAAGGCCATTATGCACCTGATTGTCCTAAAAAGGGAAAAAGTGCAAATAAAATGATAAAATCTCTTGAAAAACAAGAATTAGAAATATTTTATGGAGAAGACTTATCTGATTCTGATATTTCTAATAATTCTAATGAAATTTTATATGAACTCGAATTTGATTCGCAAACCTCCGATGAAGACCTCGTCTTTTTGTATAATACTGCAGAAGTACGAGGTAGTAGCGAAGATGAGCTATAAATAATAGCCCTTCGTGAAATAGTTTGAGAAGAAATCACTTTTACCAACGAACAGTTACAAGAAATTGATAATCAAAGACAACTTATAAAAAAGGAAGATGTCTATAAATTATCAAAATTCAAATTATTCTCAACAAGAATATTACAACAATTTAATGGTAATACTACTGCTGGCTCAACAGGTGATGAAACAGCAGATATTAAACTTTTTTATTTAAAAAGGATCAAAAGATGGAAGAAAAAAACCCCAAATATTAAAGATATTGTTATCGAGTTTATTCAAATATGTATTACTACCCTGTTTAGACAAGGTATGGATACACCCGTAGCAATACTAGTCTTAGACAAAAGATTCAGTAATCCTATGAATGCCATAATTGGAGGAGTCCAATCCAATTTGGTAAATGGAGTTATCCAAATTTCTTCATATCAATTGATGATCCAAATATCGAGGAATCCGTCATTATAAAAATCCAAACCAAAGGAATAGGAATGAAAGATACCCCAAGAAATAGGTCAATTCATTGGAAAATAATCCATGAACTGACAACTCTACCACATACAAATACACAGAACGTAGATAGAAATATTATAGAAATATTTGAACCTCAACCATTTGATTCGGCAATACAGCCCAGATTAATCAACTGGAGAGATTTGGAAGTACCAAAACAATGGATACTACCCCAAATAACTGAACCACCTCCTGAAAAACAACGAAACAGCATTGAATTAGAGGTCTCTAGTAATAATGTTTATTTTAAAAATAAACAATCAGAAAATTGGCAAAAGAATTTTCCTGACAATGATTGGGAAAAATTAAAAGGAAAAACCCTTTTAAAAGGCGAGAGTAGTAGTAATAGTAAACCTCCTATTGCTATGAAAGATATACAAGTACCAATATTAACTGGAACAAATTATCTAAAAGAAGATAATATAAAATCCAGTCAAGTTTATTACTACCAAATAGGAAAAGAAGAAATAATGTTCGCACCAAGCCATGGAAAGAGAAGATATACTTATGTATTAGGTTACTTCAATTTTGAAGTCTATAAACCATATAGTCTTTGCAAATTAATTGATACAGGAGCAACGATATATTCTTGTAGACCTAATGCTTTACCTCCTGAAAAATGGATAAAAATGAAAAATCCTATTGCTGTAACAGGCATCAATGGGACACAAATTTTCATTGATTTAAAAGCCAAAAAAGTGGCTATATGTTTAATGAAAAGAAATTCATTATTCCGAAAATCTTATGCTTTCCAGAAATGCATGGAGATTTTATATTAGGCAAAAAATTATTTCAGAATATTTGCCTATAAATATTGACGAAGGAACAATAAATTTAACCCTTAATAAAGATGTAGTAAAAATCCCTTTACTACAACAACATAAATATAAATGCGAAAGAGATTTTTGCCCTACTAAGAAAGGGGATATAACTCCTTTTATTGAAGCCCTTGAAGAAACTCATTGGCTTTATACTATATTAAATGATAATTTTAGTGAAAACCCATTAAAATTATGGAACAAAAGTCCAAGATATTGTAATCTCAAACTAAGAGATCCCAATGTCATTATAAGAGTAAAACCAATGATCTATACCAGAAATGATATAGATGAATTTTATAAACAAATCAAAGAATTATTGGATATAAACCTTATTGAAGAAACAATAAGTCCACACTCTAGACCTGCCTTCATGGTGAGAAAACACAATGAAGTTATAAGAGGAAAAGCTAGAATGGTTATAAATTATAAAAGATTAAATGAACAATTAGAATTTGATGGTTATTCTATCCCAAGAAATGTTGTATTAATTAACCAAACTAAAGGAAAAAAGTTCTTTAGCAAATTCGATTATAAATCTGGATTTTGGCAGTTATTTCAAATTTAGATCTAAAAGAAGAGACTAAATAAAAAATTGAAAATCTATTAAACAAAATAGATAATCAAAACCCAAAACAAACTGGCATGAAAAAACCAGGGGATAACAAAATTCCTAGGTTATATTATGGTTCGGAAGAAATTAAAGCTCTTCAAACAGAAGAATTTAATTACACCGAATATAAAAACGTTCGTGAAATATTAGATTATTGGAGACATCTATACAAAGATCCAATATTAACTGTCTAAGAATGAAATAAACTCATTGAACAAATACAAACCACGTATTTAGAAAATGAAATACTATTACAACATTATCAGTATGAATTAAAATAATATTCATCTGATGAAGAAGATTTTCCACCACATGTAGTAAATACAATTTATGGAAAACGAAAGGCTGAAGAACCACTTCAGGAACTCCAAAATTGGGAAGATTTTGAAGATTATATGCCAACCCCTGCATATAAAAATGAAAACGGAGATTTTGTTAAAACAGGCAATACTTCTACAGCTTCTACAAGTAACACTAAAAATGAGGACAAACCACATCCTTTTTTCTTAAGAAGAGATAATTTGAACAAACAAAATATATCTCAACATGGTATTTATCTTGATTTAAGGCATGTACCTTTTTATGATCAACAGCAAACTATTAATGAGTGGGCATAATCC
Source organism: Sambucus nigra (assembly GCA_949130495.1). Classification (NCBI taxonomy): domain Eukaryota; kingdom Viridiplantae; phylum Streptophyta; class Magnoliopsida; order Dipsacales; family Adoxaceae; genus Sambucus; species Sambucus nigra. The sequence goes on along the minus strand of OX422221.1, from coordinate 272,032,316 downwards.
ATGTCCATACTCATTACTAATTATAAAAGTACATGGTCTAAATAAAAAATTTTAGACTACCTTGCTGCAACACTTCAAGGTGATGTTTTACAATGGTTGCAACAATTGGAAAGCTCAGACAAAGTAATTCAGTAAAAAACTGAGCTCCTACAAACCTCCAAATCTTTTGATGAAATATTAAAAGGATTTGTTGAAATAATTAAAGAAAATATGATTGGATATACTGGAGAACCCAGACTCCAAGAAGATGCGTGTTACATATTATCTAAACTGGGATTATGTAACATTTGTCAATTTGAAGAATTTATTGAAATATATAAAAAGTATTATTTCAAACTAAAACCTTCAGAAACTAAACATTGGATGGATCAATTCTTCCACAAACTCCCAAACCCATGAGATGAAATGTCTTTAAAATCTTATCTTGCTTGGTTAAAAACTATCGAGAAGGATGATAATTTTGGTTTTCGCATTAATTGGGTATTAAGAGAAATATCTCAAAAATGTATTCAAATAAAATCCAAGAAGAAGGTTAAAAATCAAATCACAAGTTCTAAAGCTGGATATAAATGTTGTGATAAGATTTTGAAAGAAAATTGGAATATGGGATGTAATCCACCTCCTAGAAATTCCAAATACTCTCGAAAGAGAAAATTTAAATGGAGACCTTGAAAAAAGAAATCATCTTTTTCAAAGAATAAAAAATATATTAGGCAAAAGAAACCTTCTAAAAAACCACCTCTAAAAAGAAGTGGCGTTGTTACATTTGTAACGAAGAAGGCCATTATGCACCTGATTGTCCTAAAAAGGGAAAAAGTGCAAATAAAATGATAAAATTTCTTGAAGAACAAGAATTAGAAATATTTTATGGGGCAGATTTATCTGATTCTGATATTTCTAATAATTCTAATTAAATTTTATATGAACTCGAATCTGATTCGCAAACCTCCGATGAAGAACTTGTCTTTATGTATAATACTGCAGAAGTACGAGGTAGTAGTGAAGATGAGCTACAAACAATAGCCATTCGTGAAATAGTTGGATAAGAAATCACTTTTACCAACGAACAGTTAAAAGAAATTGATAGTCAAAGACAATTTATAAAAAAGGAAGATGTCTATAAATTATCAAAATTCAAATTATTCTCAACAAGAATATTTGAACAATTTAATGGTAATACTACTGCTGGCTCAACAAATGATGAAACAACAGATATTAAATTTTTTGATTTAAAAAAGATCAAAAGATGGAAGAAAAAACTCCCAAATATTAAATATATTCATATCGAGTTTATTCAAATATGTATTACTGCCCTGTTTAGACAAGGTATGGATACACCCGTAGTTATACTGGTCTTAGACAAAAGATTCAGTAATCCTATGAATGCCATAATTGGAGGAGTCCAATCCAATTTGGTAAATGGAGTTATTTGGTTTAACATAAAACCAAATTTCTTCATATCAATTGATGATCCAAATATTAAGGAATCCGTCATTATAAAAATCCAAACCAAAGGAATTGGAATGAAAGATACCTCAAGAAATATGTCAATTCATTAAAAAACAATCCATGAACTGACAACTCTACCACATACAAATACACAGAATGTGGATTGAAATATTATAGAAATATTTGAACCTCGACCATTTGATTCGGCAATACAGCCCAGATTAATCAACTGGAGAGATTTGGAAGTACCAAAATAATGGATACTATCCCAATAACTGAACCACCTCCTGAAAAACAACGAAACAGCGTTGAATTACATGTCTCTGGTAATAATATTTATTTTAAAAATAAACAATCAGAAAATTGGCAAAAGAATTTTCCTGACAATGATTGGGAAAAATTAAAAGGAAAAAACCTTTTAAAAGGCGAGAGTAGTAGTAATAGTAAACCTCATATTGCTATGAAAAATATACAAGTACCAATATTACCTGGAACAAATTATCTAAAAGAAGATAATATAAAATCCAGTCAAATTTATAATTTCCAACTAGGAAAAGAAGAAATAATCTTCTCACCAAGCCATGGAAAGAGAAGATATATATATGTATTAGGTTACTTCAATTTTGCAGGATATAAACCATGTAGTATTTTTCACATTATTGATACAGGAGCAACAATATGTTCTTATAGACCTAATGCTTTACCTCCTGAAAAATGGATAAAAATGAAAAATCCTATTGTTGTAACAGGCATCAATGGGACACAAAATTTCATAGATTTAAAAGCCAAAAAAGTGGCTATATGGTTTAATGAAAAGAAATTCATTATTCCAAAAATCTTATGTTTTCCAGAAATGCATGGAGATTTGATATTAGGAAACAATTTTATTTCAGAATATTTGCCTATAAGTATTGATGAGGGAATAATAAATTTATCCCTTAATAAAGATGTAGTAAAAATCCATTTATTACAACAACATAAATATAAATGCGAAAGAGTTTTCTTCCCTACTAAGAAAGGGGATATAACTCCTTTTATTAAATCCCTTGAAGAAACTTATTTTCTTTATACTATATTAAATTATAATTTTAGTGAAAACCCACTAAAATTATGGAATAAAAGTCCAAGATATTGTAATCTCAAACTAAGAGATCCTAATGTCATTATTAGAGTAAAACCAATGATCTATACCAGAAATGATATAGATGAATTTGATAAACAAATCAAAGAATTACTGGATATAAACCTTATTGAAGAAACAATCAGTCCACACTCTAGCCATGCCTTCATGGTGACAAAACACAATGAAGTTATAAGAGGAAAAGCTAGAATGGTTATAAATTATAAAAGATTAAATGAACAATTAGAATTTGATGGTTATTTTATCCCAAGAAAGGATGTATTAATTAACCAAACTAAAGGAAAAAAGTTCTTTAGCAAATTCAATTATAAATATTAATTTTGACAGTTAAAACAAACTGAAGAATCCAAGCCATTGACAGCCTTTAGTACCCCTAAAGGACACTATCACTGGAATGTTTTGCCTTTTGGACTAAACACAGCTCCTCAGGTATACTAAAGATGGATGGACAAAATCTTTAAAGACCTTAAACCATTGTAAAACATCACCTTGAATTGTTGCAGCAAGGTTGTCTAAAAGTGATTTCTTATCCAACTATTTCACGAAGGGCTATTATTTGTAGCTCATCTTCGCTACTACCTCGTACTTCTGCAGTATTATACAAAAAGACGAGTTCTTCATCGGAGGTTTCCGAATCAGATTCGAGTTCATATAAAATTTTATTAGAATTATTAGAAATATCATAATCAGATAAATCTTCTCCATAAAATATTTCAAATTCTTGTTCTTTAAGAAATTTTATCATTTTATTTGCACTTTTTCCCTTTTTAGGACAATCAGGTGCCCAATCTCCTTTTGTTTCACCTGGATGCTTATCTCCCATCCTGAAAATAGAAAAAAGCCACTTGTTTAGTGGGTGGTATTTTAAAATATTTAACATATTCCACTTGTTTAGTGGGTTTCTAAAAACTCTACTTGGTTAGTAGGTTTTTCATCATAGTTCCTGCTAAGATAATCTGCAAGAAAATTGTTAGTACCCTTTAAATGCTCAACTTCAAAAGTATAAATAGCAATTTGGTTGAACCATTTAAGTCTTCTTCCTTCTAAAATGTTTCTTTTATTTATTAGGAAGTCTTTTACAACTTTATTATCCGTTTGATAATAAAGTCTTCGGGATGGGAAGAGAAATATTACATCTGATGATTTTTAACTGAAGGATATGCTCTCCTTTTATAGCCTACGGACTCCATCCCTTATGTATTCTAATTGATAAAGAAAAGAGAAATAATCTTTACAAACCCTCACGAGACACCACTCGTCCTACTAGGGTAACCTAGGGGTTTAAAGGCTTGTTGCATACGCTAAATGCAATCGTGCGCCTGCGAAAGAGGTATCCTATCCCATTTTCGAGTTAAACCATGTTTCGATTCTTTTACATTGCTCGGGACGCACAGAGTTCTAAGTTAGGGGGTTTGATTAAGCATAAATTCTTCCATTTTATCCCCATAATTTAGAGGCTTTTATCGCATTGCGAAGTGTAATTCAAGTGAAGTTTTATCATATCTTTGCTATTGACAAGTTCTAATGAGTACATCGAGTTTCGTGTATTCTTCATCTATTTCGCAGGAGTTTAGTGTTTTAATCCGAGTTCCATACCAAAAGCTTCAAAGAAACACAAGAAGAAAAGGATTCTATAAAGACTACTAAAAACATAACCGAACCCAAGGGAAGAAGAAAATAACTGAATCCATCATGGGGAAGCCTCTGTAAAGGCTGAACACGACAAAATCGAACTGAAGTGAGGAGAAAACGAACTGATCCTATGACTAGAAAACTTCTTGAGAAGAGTCAAAAAGATGGAACCGAACCGAAGAAAGGAAATAAAGAACCGATCCCATGATCAAGGAAGTATCTGTAAAAGCTGGGAAAGATGGAACCGAACTGAACCCCTTAACATGATCGGTTCCATTATCAATTTTCCGAACTTATCCATTTGTAAAAATTAGAATCCAACTTGGTTCAAACTCTTGTATTTCGTAGATTATAAATTGTAACTCCTCCCAAACGTAAAAGAGGAGGCTTCTAATTCATTAGGGAAGCTTTGTAATCCAATTTAGAGGAGAATAACATAAACCCTAGTTACTTTCAAGTTGCAATTCAAGTAAAATCATTCTAATTTTTGTTTCAATTTTTGTTCTAGTTGTTTGTTCACTTATAATTTCATCTTTCTTCATCTTATTCCTGTAGTAAAAATGTTTTCTTTTATTCCCAACGTGTTGTTTTCAAGTTCTCATATGTTCGGCTAGTTTTTAAGGGATGGGATGCATGAACTCAACCTGATGTGGTAGTTGCATGTGTGTAAAATTAATCCTCTAAATTTAATGATTTGATTATGATCGTATTGCATAAAAATGCGACAATTGAAGATCTTTGGATATCGTTTGCTTCAAGGTAATAAGGATGCTTCAGAATGTAATTCGAGTGTAACTATCGCAATACCGATTTACTCATCCTCTAATTAATTATGGTGCGAGCTTGAACCTCATATGCGTAATGCTTGGGAGTACTAAATTATGGGTCTAATTAATCACTTAAATTTACGATTAGTTTTATACCATCAATACACTAGGGTCGAGGGATTGTATTCCCGTACTGTTTTCTTCATCATATAGTTCAAGTTTCAGTTCAATCAATATCAGTAATTTAGGTAATTTAGAATAGTTGCATTCCATTTATACTTTAGTTCCTTAGTTAATTATTTTCAAAATTGAGTATAGTTGTAGTCAATTCCCAAAAAAAATAATTTTTTCTTATTCTTTAGAGTCAGAGTTAGTATTCCTTCATCTGTCCAACGTCGTTACAACTCTGTTGTCCCACTTCCCTGAGGATCGATACCCGACTTATTGGAATATTACTTGAGCGACAAGCTTGCACTTCATCCTAGAGAGTATGCATTTCTAAGACACATTCTTAGTCGCGTCAACATGCATACTCTAAATACATGAATATTTCATAAAGATATATGAACACATTAATTTAGACCAAGATCAAATTTATTATGCCTCTTAACTTTTCCCAACATACCTTCCTGTAGAATTTTGTATAACTTTCAATAATGCCTCATATAAATCAAAATGACTCACAATCTTGCAACGTATCTTTTGAAAATATATCCACCAAAAGGCTTTGTAAACATGTCTTCCATTCGTTCATCATTTCTACAATATTCAAGTTCAATAGCTCATTCTCTTCCAAGTTCCCTCAAAAAATATTATCGCATGCGGATATGTTTTGTTGTCCCGTGAAAAACTGGATCTTTTGTGACTGAAATATTTGAATTATTGTCACACAACAACATCGTTGGACTAGTTTATTTGTTCTTAAGACTTTTTTAGATACATCGCAACTAAATAATTTGACAACCTATAAATGAAGCAAGAATGTATTCTGTCTCCATAGTAGAGAGTGCAACAATGGGTTATTTTTTGAACTTTATGAAATTGCTCCGCTTCCAAGATTAAAATTACAACTAGAATTACTTTTGTTATCATCAATGCTATCTACCAAATCATTGTGTATCGAACGAGATTAACGGGAAATTTTCTTCACAGAAAATACCATAATCAATTGTGTCCTCGACATATCGCAAAATTCTTTTGGCACAACCTCCAAATGAATGGAACATGGATTTTCCATAAATTTTCTCACCAAACTCATTGCATACATGATATCTGGTCGTGTTGTTGTTAAGAACATTAAATGTCCAACTAAATTCTTAAACATGGTGGAGTTAACAAGTTTTTCTTCTCACTATTTGCTTAATTTCAGACATTTAGCACATGGAGTTTTGATTGGATTTGCACTTTCCATCTTGAATTTATTCAAAATCTATTTTGCATAACTATCTTGAGAAATGAATGTTCCTTTCTTCCATTGGACGACCTTAATATCGAGAAAATGAGGCAGCTCTCCAAATTTCAAATTATTTCATCATTAAGAGATTAAAATCATTCAACATTTTTAAATCATTCCAAGTAAAAATAAGAGCATCAGCGTAAATACTTGCAACCATGAAGTTGTGCAAGAAACTCTTAGTATAGAGAGTATATCCAAGTAAACTTCTTCGTTGAGGATGCCATTTATGAAGGCACACTTTACATCCATTTGAAATACCATCCAGCTATTATGAGCCATAAGAGAAATAATTAAGAGGACGGTGTTAAGTATAGATACGGGAACAAATCCCTCGGTATAATATTCTCTATCCTTTTGTTTATACCCATACGCTACAAGTCTTTCCATATACATGTTGACGAAGACATCCTTATCCATCTTTGTCTTGTAAACCCATTTCACACCAATGGAATCTTTGTAAGGAGGAAAGTTTGAAAGTTCTCACGTGTTATTCTTTTCAATTACTTTGATATATTATTTCATGGTTTACCTCCATTTTTATTCATTGTATGCATCATCAAAATATAATGGATCTTTTCCTACAAAGAAAGTAAAGAAAATAACATCATTTTGACCAACTTGCTCAATGGTATCATAAATTCTTACAAACTTCTCATCTTTGGAGGAGGACTTTCTGATTCTTTCTCATTTTTAGCTTGTGAGTAGTCCTCTTCCTAACAAATGGGTAGATTTGATGTCCCATATTCCACAGTGTTTAAGGAAGAATTTTCATCAAAATAACATCACGACTAATCACAATATTCTTTGTCCTTAGATTATGCCACTTGTAGGCCTTGCTCCTTTCATTATAGCCAATGAAAATGCACTTTTCTAATTTTTCATCTAACTTATTTCTCATTTCATCTGGAATATGTTCATAAGAAACACTTTCAAAGACCTTCATATGGTGAACATTTAGTTTCGTTCCATACCAAGACTAAATCAAATCCTGCGAATGGTCATGGTATTGGAGTTATGACTCATAGTCATGACCTTATCCAAAAATGGGCGTGATTACATCCATGACTAAGTATGGTCATAAATCATCTTGCATGTGATCACGAACCCAAGACGTGACTCGTGTGGGTCACAACTATGAGTCGTGATCCATCTGTGACCATTATGACGCCAAGTTTCCCTCCAAATGTGGTCTCGGATGGGGTCACGGTCTACGGCCGTGACCATAAACCTAAAGCCACACTGAGATAGTCACGAATGAAGACCGTAACCATCCTTGAAATCAAGTCACGAATTTGGGCCATGACCAATGTATTATTTACATGCTGACGTGTTAAAAATTAAAAGGGTTACAGCATGTGGTCACAGCTTAGGGCCATGACCAGTGTCTTTATACTTAATTCACAGACAAACTTTTCATTTCCCTTAAAAATTTCTAAACCGTCTAAACTTTCCCTCTCTCCAGCGATTTCGGCTCTATCTCAATCTCAATATCAAGTTTTTCACTCAATCTGTCTATAAATTATGACACTCCGCCTAATTAAATCCCTAGTGATCAACCCTAAATTAAATTAAAACGTGTTCCTTAGTTGGTTCATTCTTAGCATCACTGTCGAAAACTTTTTAATTACAAATCACCTAGGTGAAATTAGATCGGTGTCAAATTTTATCTTCCATTAGCTCGATAAGATAACTCATGCGGAAAATAATAATTAAACCACTACAGCAAAAACAACATTTTGTCACACCCTAATATTAAAAATCTGGCACAGTTTAAAACTGTGCCAGATTTTGGCACATTTTAATGACAATTTGGCACACTTTAAAACAATGCCAAATTTTGGCACTGTTTTAAAGTGTGCCAAAATTAAGAACACTTGACTAGAATATAAAATGCCTTAAAATTTTGACACACTTTAGTTTCCCTCTTCTCTCTCCTCCCTCGTCTTCTCCCCCACTCCACCCTCTCTCTCTCGACGAAAAGCCCTACCCTCTCAATCTCTCTACTGCTACGTTCCCCCTATTCCTCCTCTCATTCTTCGAAGTCGCACGTGGTCCTGTCCTCTGTTAACAAAGCCAACTCCGACCTCTACTCCCATCGAAAGAAAATATTCAAGGTCGACGATCACATCGGCGTCGCCATCGCCATCGCCGGTCTCACCGCCGAAGGCCGCCCCCCCTCCCCATCACCCGACTCGTTGTTCAAAGTGGTGATTCGTGGAGTACTCAGTTGCTGAGTTGATGGTGAGTTTTGATTTAGGGTTTTGGTTTAGTTGGTTTTGAATTTTTGTTGTGGTGTTTTATTTGTGACATGCAATGCAGCTAATCGGTAGTGAATCGTTAAGAATGCCTTTTCTTTTTGGATTGACTAGTTTTATGATGTATCTGAAAATACGTTTGTGGACTAGGGCTGAAAAATCTTATTGTATGGAATTAAATTGGGAGGCTCCCCAAAAGATGCAATTATAGGTATGAGATGTTGTCATTGTGTTATTGGATGGGTAGTTTTGTTTTGTTATGAATTGGGTGTTTGAAAGTCAAGTATTGTTGGTTCATTATTTTTTTATTGTTTAGCGTTAGTAAGAAGATAAGATTGAATGTCTCCATCACCCACGGCCATAATGCCCTCTTGATCGTGATGTATATGAAACAATTATAAGCCCAAACAAAGATGGTTCTCAAGATAAAACAAATTGGTCTGAATTGATGGACTAGAATGAACATAATATAGGTTTTTACGTGACCGTGTAAGTAAATTGAATACACCCCAGAGCTTTTCATTGCATTCATCATATAAAATAGCAGTGATGTACCTAAACAGTTTTCGGTAATACTTGGGGGAAAACATCAGTCATTGTGTCTAGTTGGAAATGCGTAATGGTATCAAAGATGGTTCATATGATAAAAGGAGAAAACCATATTGACATATCGATTTCAATTCTTATGTTGATAGAAAGTTAACTATATTTGCAATAACATTTATGATTGTTAAGTAAATGAAAGTAGTTATGGCATTTAATTTAAGCCACTTAAGAAATGAGACCTTCAATTTCAGTAATTGCACTCGTTTCGCAAGTTCAGGATTCTAAACTAGTTTAAATCTTTACATTTCAGAAATGTGACATACATTTATTTAAGGTTGTTGTTGCTTTCTCTTCATTTTGGGTTTAGAGTACAAAAAAGGAGATGTTGGGCCTTTAGACAATACATGTTATTACTCTCTCAGTCCTAAATTAAGAGTCAGGCCACTATTCTCTTTTGGTTCCTACTTCACTTTTCCTTTTTGGACATACTTAATGTACCAAATTTCATCGTAGTGAACGAATGTTGATCTTGGCAATTGATTTAGAGTATCCTTAATCTATGCGAAAAAAGGATAAGGACTCTTAATTTGGGATGGAGGGAGTACTTAGGGTGTGTTTGGGAAACCTAATACCGTTCTTTGGAATTGGAATCAGAATTGGTAAATTTTTAAACTTGGACTGAATATTTTTCATCCATGGCATGGAATTTAAATTATGATCATGGTTGATTTTTGTGGATTCTTGTGTGTAGGATGATAAAGCTTCTTTTCTTAATTTGTCTTGTTTTGGAGGGTACGAGATGTTAGTGTCTATGTGTTAGGCAATGGTAAGATACACACAAGCCCTACCCTCTTTTGACGCAACCTCTGTGTTTCCTCTAACCTCAAGCGCAGTAGCGCCAAGGTCCACCTTAAGGGTGTTGGTCATCCCTTAGCTCCGATAGGTAAAGCTCACCATTACATCGTCCCCTGGCTCAGGCAGGTTTCTCCATCTCGAGTAGGAACACTTCCGGGGGTTTGAGGAGCATGGGGGAGTACAGCGGCGGTGTCGACTTTTCTTCTTCTGTACGAAAAAACCATATTCCAGTATATTTATTTAAATAATCATTTCAATTTAACTACTAGAGTACATGTATTCTTATTCTTGAGTAACATTGACTATATGTGTTTTTGCAGCCATAGGGAATGGATAGATTTAATTAACTGATTCATTATGCCCTTTCAATTGTAAGTAATTAATTCTATGAATATCATTAATTTATTTACGTTTGATTATACATTTACCCCTCATCTTTTTATCTACTTTAGATTGCAGCTGAAAGTGTTAAAACGTATGTAGCAATTACCAACGAAACTCTCAATTTGGTTGGCAAGGTAACATTTGATTTTATCTATTTGACACAATCAAATTGGTCTCATTCATATCATCTTATAAAAATAGCATTCACTTTGTGTTCTGTAACAATTTTTTGAGATGCAGCACCATGATGCCATTAGAGCACTTGAAATTTATAAGAAATCAGGAGATCATGTATATATATCATATGTGTGTTGTTTGTGTCTTGTTAGAGCATTCATAATATTTGCCAATGACATGCAAGTTGTATCCTTATTTTGTTACAAGTCATGATATTTGCCAACTCCCTATCTCATTCAAAGAAGGCATTTATAAATTTATAAATAAAGATGCAACATGTATAATTTTTTGGTCGTAATTACATATTTTCTTTATCTTTATTGTATTTTCCTTGTCAGTGGAAGATTTCAGAATTTGTAGACATTGTTGGACCAAATGGGATACTTTCGAGAAGTTATGGCGCGAAGAGTTCATCGGGTGGCTATGAAAATACAAATGAAATCTAGTTAGTCTCAAATTCTCTATGAATGTTGCAGCATTAAATAAAAAAATAGACTAAAATAGCGGTCACAAGTAGCCAAACGTAAAATGGCTTACTTTATGAGGTTATTTAGTTAAATTGGTGGAAGGGATATGCTGGTGGTTTGGTTTTGGAATTTGCTGCTGCTGTTGAGTTTTTTTTAAATGTTGAAACATGTTGGATTTAACGAACAAACAAATGAAACTATGTCAAAATTTTCTAAAATAATAAACGTTATAAATTGATTAAAAACATATCATTATAGGACAAAAACCCAATGTAACTTGTAGGAACTGATCGCGTAGTCCCGGGTCTCCCGGTTTGTGAATATGATGATATTTTACAAAAATTAACACTTAGACTTAAAAAAGCCGTTAAAGGGTGAAAACCCAAAGAAGCCCCCAAACGACCCCGTAGGAGGCATGAACACCTCGCACTGGACCAATGTAACTTGTAGGAACTGACCGCGTAGTCCCGGGTCTTCTGGTTTGATAATATGACAATAGTTTGCAAAAATAACACTTAGACATAAAAATAAGCCGCTGAAGGGGGCAAACCCAAACCAACCCCCAAACGGACCCATAAGAGGCACGAACACCTCGCACGGGACCAATGTAACTAGTAGAAACTGACCGTGTAGTCCCGGGTCTCCTGATTTGAGAGTATGACGATAATTTGCAAAAATCACACTTAGACTTAAAAATAAGTCTTTAACGGGTGAAAACCCAAACCAGCCTCCAAACGGCTCCGTAGGAGGCACGAACACCTCGCACGGGACCAATACAACTTGTAGAAACTGACCACATAGTCCCGAGTCTCCCGATTTGAGAGTATGACGATAATTTAAAAAAATCACACTTAAACTTGAAAACAAGCCCTTAAAGGGTGAAAACCCAAACCAGCCACCAAACGGCCCCGTAGGGAGCACGAGCACCTCGTACGGGACCAATGCAACTTGTAGGAACTGACCGCGTAGTCCCGGGTCTCCCGGTTTGAGAGTATGATGATAATTTACAAAAATCACACACAGACTTAAAAACAAGCCCTTAAAGGGTGAAAACCCAAACCAGCCCCCAAACGATCCCGTAGGGGGCACGAACACATCGCACGGGACCAATGCGACTTGAAAGAAATGGCCATGTAGCCCGGGTCTCCCGGTTTGAGAGTATGAAAATAATTTGTAAAAATCATACTTAGACTTAAAAATAAGCCGTTAGCGGGTGAAAATCCAAACCATACCCCAAACAGCCCCGTAGGAGGCATGAACACCTCGCACGGGACCAATGCAACTTGTAGGAATTGACCGCGTAGTCCCGGGTCTCCCAGTTTGAGAGTATGAGGATATTTTGCAAAAATCACTCTTAGACTTAAAAACAAGTCGTTAAAGGGTGAAACCCTAACCAGCCCCCAAATGACCACATAGGAGGCACGAACACCTCGTACGGCACCAATGCAACTTGTAGGAACTGACCGCATAGTCCCGGTCTCCCGGTTTGAGAGTATGACGATAATTTGCAAAAATAATACTTAGACTTAAAAATAAGCCGTTAACGGGTGAAAACCCAAACCTGCCCCCAAACGACCCCGTAGGGGGCACGAACATCTCGCACGGGACCAATGTCATTTACAGGAACAGATCGTGTAGTCTCGGGTATCCTGATTTGAGAGTATGATGATAATTTGTAAAAATAACAATTAGGGTGAAAACCCAAACCTGCCCCAAACGACCACATAGGAGGTACGAACACCTCGCACTGGACCAATGTAACTTATAGGAAGTGACAGCCTAGTCCCTGGTCTCACGATTTGAGAGTATGATGATAATTTACAAAAATCACACTTAGACTTAAAAACAAGCTGTTAAAGGGTGAAAACTCAAACCATCCCCGAAACGTCCCCATAGGAGGCACGAACACCTCGCACGGGACCAATGCAACTTGTAGGAACTGACCGCGTAGTCCCGGGTCTCTCGGTTTGAGAGTATGACAATAATTTGCAAAAATCACACAGACTTAAAAATAAGCCGTTAAAGGGTGAAAACCCAAACCAGCCCCCAAACGGCCTTGTAGGAGACACGAACACCTCGCACGGGACCAATTCAACTTGTAGGAACCGATCGCGTAGTCTCGGGTCTCCCGGTTTGAGAGTATGACGATAATTTGCAAAAATCATGCTTAAACTTAAAAACAAGCCATTAAAGGGTGAAAACCCAAACCAGCTCCCAAACGGCCCCGTAGGAAGCACGAACATGTCGCACGGGACCAATGCAATGTGTAGGAACTAACTGCATAGTCCCGGGTCTCCCGGTTTGAGAGTATGACGATAATTTGCAAAAATCACACTTAAACTTAAAAACAAGACCTTAAAGGGTGAAAACCCAAACCAGCCCCCAAACGATCCCGTAGGGGGCACGAACACATCGCACGGGACCAATGCAACTTGAAAGAAATGGCCATGTAGCCCGGGTCTCCCGGTTTGAGAGTATGAAAATAATTTGTAAAAATCATACTTAGACTTAAAAATAAGCCGTTAGCGGGTGAAAATCCAAACCATACCCCAAACAGCCCCGTAGGAGGCATGAACACCTCGCACGGGACCAATGCAACTTGTAGGAACTGACCGCGTAGTCCCGGGTCTCCCAGTTTGAGAGTATGACGATAATTTGCAAAAATCACACTTAAACTTAAAAACAAGCCGTTAAAGGGTGAAAACCCAAACGGCCTCGTAGGAAGCACGAACACCTCGCACGGGACCTATGCAACTTATAGGAACTGACCGCATAGTACTGGGTCTCTCGGGTTGAGAGTATGACAATAATTTGTAAAAATCACACTTAGACTTAAAAACAAGTCGTTAACGAGTGAAAACCCAAACCAGCCCCCAAATGACCCCGTAGGAGGCACGAACACCTCGCACGGGACCACTACAACTTGTAGGAACTGACCACGTAGTCCCGGGTCTCTCGGTTTGAGAGTATGATGATAATTTACAAAAATCACACTTAAACTTAAGAATAAGCCCTTAAAGGGTGAAAACCCAAACGACCCCGTAGGGGGCACGAACTCCTCGCACGGGACCAATGCAACTAATAGGAACTGATCGCATAGTCCCGAGTCTCCCGGTTTGAGAGTAGGACGATAATTTGCAAAAATCACACTTAGACTTAAAAACAAGCCGTTAAAGTGTGAAAACCCAAACCAGCCCCCTAACGGCCCCATAGGAGGCACGAACACCTCGCACGGGACCAATGCAACTTGTAGGAACTGACCGCGTAGTCTCGGGTCTCTCGGTTTGAGAGTACGACGATAATTTGCAAAAATCACACTTAGACTTAAAAACAAGTCGTTAAATGGTGAAAACTCAAACCAGCCCCCAAACGGCCTCGTAGGAGGCACGAACACCTCGCACGGGACCAATGCAACTTGTAGGAACTGATCGCGAAGTCCCGGGTCTCTCGGTTTGAGAGTACGACGATAATTTGCAAAAATCACACTTAGACTTAAAAACAAGCCGTTAGAGTGTGAAAACCCAAATCTGCCCCCCAAACGACCCCGTATGGGGCACGAACACCTCGAACGGGACCAATGTAATTTGTAAGAACTGATCGCGTAGTCCCAAGTCTCCCGATTTGAGAGTATGGCGGTAATTTACAAAAATCACACTTAGACTTAAAAATAAGCCGTTAAAGGGTGAAAACCCAAAGCAGCCCCCAAACGACCCCGTAGGAGGCATGAACACCTCGCACGGGACCAATGCAACTTGAAGGAACTGACTGCGTAGCCCCGGGTCTCCCGGTTTGAGAGTATGACGATAATTTGGAAAAATCACACTTAGACTTAAAAATAAGCCGTTAAAGGGTGAAAACCGAAACTAGCCCCCAAACGACCCCGTAGGGGGCACGAAGACCTCGCATGGGACTAATGCAACTTGTAGGAACTGACCGCGTAGTCTCGGGTCTCCCGGTTTGAGAGTACGAAGATAATTTGCAAAAATCACACTTAGACTTAAAAATAAGTCGTTAAAGGGTGAAAACCCAAACCAGTCCCCAAACGGCCCCATAGGAGGCACGAACACCTCGCACGGGACCAATGCAACTTGTTGGAACTAACTGCGTAGTCCCGGATCTTCCGGTTTGAGAGTACGATGATAATTTGCAAAAATCACACTTAGACTTAAAAATAAGCCGTTAAAGTGTGAAAACCCAAACCATCCCCCAAAGACCCCGTATGGGGCACGAACACCAAGTACGGGACCAATGCAACTTGTAGGAGCTGATCGCTTAGTCCCGGGTCTCCCGATTTGAGAGTATGGTGATAATTTGTAAAAATCACACTTACACTTAAAAACAAGCCGTTAACAGGTGAAAACCCAAAGCAGCCCCCAAATGACCCCGTAGGAAGTACGAACACCTCGCACGGGACCAATGCAACTTGTAGGAACTGACCGCGTAGCCCTGGGTCTCCCAGTTTGAGAGTATGACAATAATTTGCAAAAATTACACATAGACTTAAAAATAAGCCGTAAATGGTGAAAACACAAACCTGCACCCAAACGGCCCCGTAGGTGGCACGAACACCTCGCACGGGACCAATGCAACTTGTAGGGTCTGATCGCGTAGTCCTAGGTCTCCCGATTTGAGAGTATGACGATAATTTGCAAAAATCACACTAAGACATAAAAACAAGCCGTTAGAGGGTGAAAACCCAAAACCATCCACCAAATGGCCCCGTAGGAGGCACGAACACCTCGCACGGGACCAATGCAACTTTGAGGAACTGACCGCATAGTCCCGGGTCTCTCCGCTTGAGAGTATGATGATAATTTGCAAAAATCATACTTTGACTTAAAAACAAGCCGTTAAAGGGTGAGAACCCAAACTAGCCCCCAAACAGCCCCGTAGGAGGCACAAACACCTCGCACGGGACCAACGTAACTTGTAGGAACTGACCACGTAGTCCCGGGTCACCCGGTTTGAGAGTATGATGATAATTTGCAAAAATCATACTTAAACTTAAAAACAAGCCGTTAAATGGTGAAAACACAAACCAGCCCCTAAACGACCCGGTAGAGGGCACGAACACCTAGCACGGGACCAATGCAACTTGTAGGAACTGACCGCGTAGTCCCGGGTCTCCCGGTTTGATAGTTTGATGATTATTTGCAAAAATAACACTTAGACTTAAAAACAAGCCGTTAAAGGGTGAAAACCCAAACCATCCCCCAAACGGCCCCGTAGGAGGCACGAACACCTCGCACGGGACCAATGCAACTTATAGGAACCGACCGTGTAGTCCCGGGAGTCCCGATTTGAGAGTATGACGTTAATTTGCAAAAATCACACTTAGACTTAAAAACCAGCCGTTAGAGGGTGAAAACATAAACCAACCACCAAACGGCCCCGTAGGGGGCACGAACACCTCGAAACGGGACCAATGCAACTTGTAGGAACTGACCACGTAGTCCCGGGTCTCCCGATTTGAGAGTATGACGATAATTTGCAAAAATCACACTTGGACTTAAAAATAAGCAGTTAAAGGGTGAGAACCCAAAACAACCTCCAAACAGCCCCGTAAGAGGCACGAACACCTCGCACGGGACCAATGCAACTTGTAGGGTCTGATCGCATAGTCCCAGGTCTCCCGATTTGTGGCTATGATGATAATTTACAAAAATCACACTTAGACTTAAAAACAAGCCGTTAGAGGGTGAAAACCCAAAACCAGCCGCCAAATGGCCCCGTAGGAGGCACGAACACCTCGCACGGGACCAATGCAACTTTTAGGAACTGACCGCACGGTCCCGGGTCTCTCGGCTTGAGAGTATGATGGTAATTTGCAAAAATCACACTTTGATTTAAAAACAAGTCGTTAAAGGGTGAGAACCCAAACCAGCCCCCAAACCAGCCCCGTAGGAGGCACGAACACATCGTACGGGACAAATGCAACTTGTAGGAACTAATCGCGTAGTCCTGAGTCTCCCGATTTGAGAGTATGGCGACAATTTACAAAAATCACACTTAGACTTAAAAACAAGCCGTTAACAGGTGAAAACACAAAGCAGCCCCCAAACGGCCCCGTAGGAGGCACAAACACCTCGCACGGGACCAATGCAACTTGTAGGAACTGACCACGTAGTCCCGGGTCTCTCGGTTTGAGATTGTGATGATAATTGAAAAAATCACACTTAGACTTAAAAACAAGCCGTTAAATGGTGAAAATAAAAACCAGCCCCCAAACGGCCCCGTATGGTGCACGAACACCTCGTACGGGACCAACGCAACTTATAGGAACTGATCGCGTACTCCCGAGTCTCCCGGTTTGTGATTATGGTGATAATTTGCAAAAATCACACTTAGACTTAAAAACAAGCATTTAACGGGTGAAAACCCAAAGCAGCCCCCAAACGACCCTGTAGGAGTCACGAACACCTCGCACGGAACCAATGCAACTTGCCGGAACTGACCGTGTAGTCCCGGGTCTCCCGGTTTGACAGTTGGACGATTATTTGTAAAAATGACACTTAGACTTAAAAATAAGCCGTTAACGGGTGAAAACCCAAACCAGACCCCAAACGGCCCCGTAGGAGGCACGAAAACCTCGCACGAGACCAATGCAACTTGTAGGAACTGACCGCGTAGTCCCAGGTCTCTCGATTTGAGAGTATGATGATAATTTGCAAAAATCACACGTAGACTTAAAAATAACCCGTTAAAGGGTGAAAACCGAAACCAGCCCCCAATCAACCCCGTAGGAGGTACGAACTCCCCGTAAGGGACCAATGCTACTTGTAGAAACTAACCGCGTAGTCCCGAGTCTCCCATTTGAGAGTATGATGATAATTTGCAAATATCACAATTAGACTAAAAAACAAGCCGTTAAAGGGTGAAAACCCAAAGCAGCCCCCAAACGGCCCCGTAGGAGGCACGAACACCTCGCACGGGACCAATGCAACTTGTAGGAACTAACGGCATTGTCCCGGGTCTCTCGGATTGAGAGTATGATGATAATTTGCAAAAAAAACACTTAGACTTAAAAACAAACCGTTAGAGTGTGAAAACCCAATTCTGCCCCCCAAACGACCTCGGTTGGGGCACGAACACCTCCAATGGGACCAATCTAACTTGTAGGAACTGATCGCGTAGTCTCGGGTCTCCCGATTTGAGAGTATGGCGATAATTTACAAAAATCACACTTAGACTTAAAAATAAGCCGTTAAAGGATGAAAATCGAAACTAGTCCCCAAACGACCCCGTAGGGGGCACGAACACGTCACACAGGACTAATGCAACTTGTAGGAACTGATCGCGTAGTCCCGGGTCTCCCGAATTGAGAGTATGACGATAATTTGTAAAAATCACACTTAGACTTAAAAAGAAGCCATTAAAGGGTGAAAACCCAAACCAACCCCCAAACGACCCCATAGGAGGCACAAACACCTCGCACGGGACCAATGTAACTTGTAGGAACTGACTGCGTAGTCCTGGGTCTCCCGGTTTGAAAGTATGATGATAATTTGTAAAAATCACGCTTTGACATAAAAACAAGCCGTTAAAGGGTAAAAACCCAAACCAGCCCCCAAACGGCCCCGTAGGAGGCACGAACACCTCGCACGGGACCAATGCGACTTGTAGGAACTGACGGCATTATCCCGGGTCTCTCGGATTGAGAGTATGATGATAATTTGCAAAAAACACACTTAGACTTAAAAACAAACCGTTAGAGTGTGAAAACCCAATTCTGCCCCCCGAACGACCCCGTATGGGGCACGAACACCTCGAACGGGACCAATGTAACTTGTAGGAACAGATCGCGTAGTCTCGGGTCTCCCGAATTGAGAGTATGGCGATAATTTACAAATATCACAATTAGACTAAAAAAATAAGTCGTTAACGAGTGAAAACCAAAAGCAGCCCCCAAACGGCTTCATAGGAGGCACGAACACCTCGCACGGGACCATTGCAACTTGTAGGAACTGACGGCATAGTCCCGTGTCTCTCGGCTTGAGAGTATGATGATAATTTATAAAAAACACACTTAGACTTAAAAACAAACCGTTAAAGGGTTAAAACCCAAACCATCCCCCAAACGGCCCTGTAGGAGGCACGAACACCTCCCACGGGACCAATGCAACTTGTAGGAACTGACCGCGTAGTCCCGGGTCTCCCAATTTGAGAGTATGACGTTAATTTGCAAAAATCACACTTAGACTTAAAAATAAGGCGTTAGAGGGTGAAAACCTAAACCATCCCCCAAATGGCCCTGTAGGAGGCACGAACACCTCGCACGGGACCAATGCAACTTGTAGGAACTGATCGACTAGTCCCAGGTCTCCCGGTTTGAGAGTACGAAGATAATTTGCAAAAATCACACTTAGACTTAAAAATAAGCCGTTAAAGTGTGAAAACCCAAATCATCCCCCAAACGACCCCGTATGGGGCACGAACACCTCATACGGGACCAATGCAACTTGTAGGAACTTATCGCGTAGTCCCGGGTCTCCCGATTTGAGAGTATGGCGATAATTTCAAAAATGACACTTAGACTTAAAAACAAGACTTTAACGGGTGAAAACCCAAAGCAGCCCCCAAACGACCCCGTAGGAGTCACGAACACCTCGCACGGACCAAAGCAACTTGTAGGATTTGACCGCGTAGTCCTGGGTCTCCGGGTTTGACAGTTGGACGATTATTTGCAAAAATGACACTTAGACTTAAAAACAAGCCGTTAAAGTGTGAAAACCCAAATCAACCCCCAAACGACCCTGTATGGAGCACGAACACCTCGCACGGGACCAATGAAACTTATAGGAACTAACCGCGTAGTCCCGAGTCTCCCGATTTGAGAGTATGATGATAATTTGCAAAAATCACACTTCGACATAAAAATAAGTCGTTAGTGGGTGAAAACCCAAACCAGCTCCCAAATGGCCCCGTAGGAGGCACGAACACCTCGCACGGGACCAATACAACTTTTAGGGAATGACCTCGTAGTCACGGGTCTCCCGGTCTGACAGTTTGATGATTATTTACAAAAATGACACTTTGACTTAAAGGGTGAAAACCCAAACCATCCCCCAAACGGCCTTGTAGGAGGCACGAAAACCTCGCACGGGACCAATGCAACTTGTAGGAACTGACCGTGTAGTCTCGGGTCTCCCGGTTTGATAGTATGACGATAATTTGAAAAAATCACACTTAGACTTAAAAACAAGCCGTTAAAGGGTGAAAACCTAAACCAGCCCCTAAACGTCCCCGTAGGAGACATGAACACCTCGCACGGGACCAATGCAACTTGTAGGAACTGACCACGTAATCCCGGGTCTCCCGGTTAGAAAGTATGATGATAATTTGTAAAAATCACACTTTAACATAAAAACAAGCCGTTAAAGGGTGATAACCCAAACCAGCCCCCAAACGGCCCCGTATGAGACACGAACACCTCTCACAGCCCTAATGCAACTTGTAGAAACTGACCGCGTAATCCTGGGTCTCCCGGTTTGAGAGTATGACGATAAGTTGCCAAAATCACACGTAGACTTAAAAATAAGCCATTAAAGGGTGAAAACTGAAACCTGCCCCCAAACAACCCCGTAAGAGGCACGAACACCCCGCACGGGACCAATGCTACTTGTAGAAACTGACCGCGTAGTCCCGGGTCTCCCATTTTGAGAGTATGATGATAATTGGAAAAAATCACACTTAGACTAAAAATAAGTCGTTAAAGGGTGAAAATCGAAACTATCCCCCAAACGACCCCGTACGGGGCACGAACACCTCGCACGGGACTAACGCAACTTGTAGGAACTGATCACGTAGTCCCGGGTCTCCCGGTATGCGAGTTTGATGATAATTTGCAAATAACACACTTAGTCTTAAAAACAAGTCGTTAAAGGGTGAAAACCCAAACCAGCCCCCAAACGGCCCCGTAGGAGGCACGAACACCTCGCACGGGACCAATACAACTTGTAGAAACTGATCGCATAGTCCCGGGTCTCCCGATTTGAGAGTATGATGATAATTTGCAAAAATCACACTTACACTTAAAAATAAGCCGTTAGAGGGTGAAAACCCAAACCAATCCCCAAACGACCCAGTATGGGGCACGAACACCTCGCACGAGATCAATGCAACTTGTAGGAACTGACCGCGTAGTCCCGGGTCTCCTGATTTGAAAGTATGATGATTATTTTCAAAATTCACACTTAGACTTAAAAACACGCCGCTAACGGGAGAAAACCCAAAGCAGCCCCCAAACGACCCCGTAGGAGGCATGAACACCTCGCACGAGACCAGTGCAACTTGTAGAACTGACTGCGTAGTCCCGGATCGCTCAGTTTGAGAGTATGATGATAATTTGCAAAAATCAAACTTAGACTTAAAAACAAGTCGTTAAAGGGTGAAAACCCAAATCAGCCTCCAAATGACCCCGGAGGGGGCACAAACCCCTCGCACGGGACCAATGCAACATTTAGGAACTGACCGCATAGTCCCGGGTCTCCCAGTTTTAGAGTTTGACAAAAATTTGTAAAAATCACACTTAGACCTAAAAACAAGCCGTTAATGGGTGAAAACCCAAAACAGGCCCCAAATGGCCCCGTAGGAGGCACGAACACCTTGCACGGGACCAATGCAACTAGTAGGATTTAACCGCGTAGTCCCGGGTTTCCTGATTTGAGAGTATGATGATAATTTGCAAAAAATACACTTAGACTTAAAAACAAGCCGTTAAAGGGTGAAAACCCAAACCAGCCCACAAACGGCCCCGTAGGAGGCACGAACACCTCGCACGGGACCAATGAAACTTGTAGGAACTGATCGCGTAGTCCCGGGTCTCCCGGTTTGAGAGTATGACGAAAATTTGCAAAAATTACACTTAGAATTAAAAACAAGCCGTTAACGGATAAAAACCCAAACCTGCCCCGAAACGACCCCGAAGGGGGCACGAACATCTCGCACGGGTCCAATGCAAGTTATAGGAACTGACCGCGTAGTCCTGGGTCTCCCGGTTTGAGAGTGTGATGATAATTTGCCAAAATCGAACTTAGACATAAAAACAAGCCGTTAAAGTGTGAAAACCCAAACTAGCCCCAAACGACCCAGTAGGAGGCACGAACACCTTGCAAGGGACCAATGCAACTTATAGGAATTGACCGCGTAGTCCCGAGTCTCCCGATTTGAGAGTATGATGATAATTTGGAAAAATCACACTTAGACTTAAAAATAAGCTGTAAAAGGGTAAAAATTCAATCCATCCCCCAAACGGCCCCGTAGGAGACACGAACACCTCGCACGGGACCAATGCAACTTATAGGAACTGACCACGTAGTCCCGAGTCTCCTGGTTTGAGAGTATGACGATAATTTGCAAAAAAACACACTTAGAGTTAAAAATAACCCCTTAGCTGGTGAAAACCCATACCTGCCCCCAAACGACCCCGTAGGGGGCAAGAACACCTCGTACGGGACCAATCTAACTTGTAGGAACTGACCGCGTAGTCCCGGGTCTCCCGGTTTGAGAATATGACGATAATTTGTAAAAATTACACTTAGACTTAAAAACAAGCCGTTAAAGGGTGAAAACCCAAACTAACCCCCAAATGGCCCCATAGGAGGCACGAACACCTCGCACGGGACCAATGCCATTTCTAGGAACTGACTGCGTAGTCCTGGGTCTCCCGGTTTGAGAGATTGATGATAATTTGAAAAAATACACTTAGACTTAAAAACAAGCCGTTAACGGGTGAAAACCCAAACTAGCCCCCAAACGACCCCGTAGGGGGCACGAACACCTCACATGGGACAAATGCAACTTGTAGGAACTGACCGCTTAGCCCCAGGTCTCTCAGTTTGAGAGTATGACGATAATTTGCAAAAATCACACTTAGACTTAAAAACAAGTCATTAACGGGTGAAAACCCAAACCAGCCCCCAAACGACCCCGTAGGAGGCACGAACACCTCGCAGGGGACCAATGCAACTTGTAGGAACTGACCGCATAGTCCTGAGTCTCCCAGTTTGAGAGTATGATGATATTTTGTAAAAATCACACTTAGACTTAAAAACAAGCCGTTAACGGTTGAAAATCCAAACCTGCCCCCAAACGTCCCCATAGGGGGCACGAACTTCTCGCACAGGACCAATGTAACTTGTAGGAACTGACTGCGTAATCCTGGGTCTCCACGTTTGAGTGTATGATGATAATTTTTAAAAATCATTCTTAGACTTCAAAACAAGCCGATAAAGGGTGAAAACCCAAACCTTCCCCAATGGACTCCGTAGGAGGCACGAACACCTCACACGGGACCAATGCAACTTGTAAGAACTGACCGCATTTTTTAGAGTCTCCCGGTTTGAGTGTCTAACGATAATTTTCAAAAATCACACTTAGACTCAAAAAAAGCCGTTAAAGGGTGAAAACCCAAACCAGCCCCCAAACGACCCCGTAGGAGGCATGAACACCTCGCGAGGCACCAATGCAACTTGTAGGAACTGATCGCATAATCCCGGTTCTCTCGGCTTGAGAGTATGACGATAATTTGCAAAAAACACACTAAGACTTAAAAATAAACAGTTAAAGGGTTAAAACCCAAACCATCCCCCAAACGGCCCCGTAGGAGGCACGAACACCTCACACGGGACCAATGCAACTTGTAAGAACTGACCGCGTAGTCCCGGGTCTCCTGATTTGAGAGTATGACGTTAATTAGCAAAAATCACAATTAGACTTAAAAATAAGCCGTTAGAGGGTGAAAACCAAAACCAGCCCCCAAACAACCCCGTAGGAGGCACGAACACCTCGCACACGACCAATGCAACTTGTAGGAACTGATCGCGTAGTCCTGGGTCTCCCGATTTGAGAGTACAATGATAATTTGCAAAAATCACAGTTAGACTTAAAAACAAGCCGTTAAAGTGTGAAAACCCAAATCAGCCCCCAAACGACCCCGTATGGGGCACGAACACCTCGTACGAGACCAATGCAACTTGTAGGAACTGATCGCGTAGTCCCGGGTCTCCCGATTTGATAGTATGGCGATAATTAACAAAAATCACACTTAGACTTAAAAATAAGCCCTTAAATGGTGAAAACCCAAACCAGCCCCCAAACGATCCCGTAGGGGGCAGGAACACCTCGCACGAGACCAATGCAACTTGTAGGAACTGACCGCGTAGTCCCGAGTCTCCCGGTTTGACAGTTTGATGATTATTTGCAAATATGACACTTAGACTTAAAAACAAGCTGTTAAAGGGTGAAAACCCAAACCATCCCTCAAACGGCCCCGTAGGAGGCACGAACACCTCGCACGGGACCAATGCAACTTGTAGGAACTAACCGCGTTGTCCCGGGTCTCCCGATTTGAGAGTATGACAATAATTTGCAAAAATCACACTTAGACTTAAAAACAAGTCATTAGAGGGTGCAAACCCAAACCGGCCCCCAAATGGCCCCGTAGGAGGCACGAACACCTCACATGGGACCAATGCAACTTGTTGGAACCGACTGCCTAGTCCCGGGTCTCCCGGTTTGAGAGTGTGATGATAATTTGCAAAAAACACACTAAGACTTAAAAACAAGCCCTTAAAGGGTGAAAACCCAAACCAGCCCACAAATGACACCATATGGGGCACGAACACCTCGTAAGGGACCAATGCAACTTGTAGGAACTGATCGCGTAGTCCTGGGTCTCCCAATTTGAGAGTATGGCGATAATTTGCAAAAATCACACTTAGACTTAAAACAAGCCGTTAAATGGTCAAAACCCAAACCAGCCCCCAAACGACCCCGTAGAGGGCATGAACACCTCGCACGGACCAATGCAACTTGTAGGAACTGACCGCGTAGTTCCAGGTGTCCCGGTTTGACTGTTGGACGATGATTTGCAAAAATGACACTTAGACTGAAAAGTAAGCCATTAACGGGTGAAAACCCAAACCAAGCCCAAAACGACCCCGTAGGAGGAACGAAAATCACGTACGAGACCAATGCAACTTGTAGGAACTGACCGCGTAGTCTCGGGTCTCCCGATTTGAGAGTATGACGATAATTTGCAAAAATCACACTTAGACTTAAAAATAAGCCGTTAAAGGGTGAAAACCCAAACCAGCCCCCAAAAGGTCCCGTAGGAGGCACGAACACCTCGCACGGGACCAATGAAACTAGTAGGAACTGACCGCGTAGTCCCGTGTCTCCCTGTTATAAAGTAGGATGTTAATTTGTAAAAATCACACTTTGACATAAAAATAAGCCATTAAAGGGTGAAAACCCAAACCCACCCCCAAACGGCCCCGTAAGAGGCACGAACACCTCGCACGGGACCAATCAACTTGTAGGAACTGACTGCGTAGTCCCGGGTCTCCCGATTTGAGAGTATGATGATAATTTGCAAAAATCACACTTAGACTTAAAAATAAGCCGTTAACGGGTGAAAACCCAAAGCAGCCCCCAAACGATCGCGTAGGAGGCACGAACACCTCACACGGGACCAATGCAACTTGTAGGAAGTGATTGCATAGTCCCGGGTCTCCCGGTTTGAGAGTATTACGATAATTTGTAAAAATCATACTTAAACATAAAAACAAGCCGTTAAAGGGTGAAAACCCAAACGAGCCTCCAAACGGCCCCGTAGGAGGCACGAACACCTCGCACGGGACCAATGCAACTTGTAGGAACTGACCGCGTAGTCCCGGGCCTCCCGGTTTGAGAGCTTGACGATAATTTGCAAATATCACACTTAGACTTAAAAACATGTCGTTAAAGGGTGCAAACCCAAACCAGCCCCCAAACGGCCCCGTAAGAGGCACGAACACCTCGCACTGGACCAATGCAACTTGTAGGAACTGATCGCGTAGTCCCGGGTCTCCCGGATTGAGAGTATGATGATAATTTGCAAAAATCACACTTACACTTAAAAATAAACCGTTAGAGGGTGAAAACCCAAAGCATCCCCCAAACGACCCCATATGGGGCACGACACCTCGTACGAAACCAATGCAACTTGTAGGGACTGACCGCGTAGTCCTGGGTCACCCGATTTGAAAGTATGATGATTATTTTCAAAAATCACACTTAGACTTAAAAACAAGTCGGTAACGGGAGAAAACCCAAAGCATCCCTCAAACGACCCAATAGGAGGAACGAACACCTTGCACGGGACCAATGCAACTTGTAGGAAGTGACTGCGTAGTCCCGGATCTCCCAGTTTGAGAGTATGACGATAATTTGCAAAAATCACACTTAGACTTAAAAACAAGCCGTTAAAGGGTCAAAACCCAAACCAGCCCCCAAACGACACTGAAGGAGGCACGAACACCTCGCATGGCACCAATGCAATTTGTAGGAAATGACCGCGTAGTCCCGGGTCACCCAGTTTTAGAGTTTGATGATCATTTGTAAAAATCACACTTTGACTAAAAAACAAGCCGTTAATGAGTGAAAACCCAAACCAGGCCCCAAATGGCCCCGTAGGAGGCACAAACACCTCGCACGGGACCAATGCAACTTGTAGGAACTGACCGCGTAGTCCCGGGTCTCTCGGTTTGAGAGTATGATTATAATTTGCAAAAATCACACTTAGAGTTAAAAACAAGCCGTTAAAGGGTGAAAACCCAAACCAGCAACCAAACGGCCCCGTAGGGGGCACGAACACCTCGCACGGGACTAAAGCAACTTGTAGGAACTGATCGCGTAGTCCTGGGTCACCCGATTTGAGTGTATGACGATAATTTGCAAAAATCACACTTAGACTTAAAAACAAGCCGTTAAAGGGTGAAAACCCAAACCAACCCCGAAACGGCCCTGTAGGGGGCACGAAGACCTCGCACGGGACCAATTCAACTTGTGGGAACCGACCGCGTAGTCCCGGGTCTCCCGATTTGATAGTATGACGTTAATTTGCAAAAATCACACTTAGACTTAAAAAAAAGCAGTTAGGGGATGAATACATAAGTCAGCCCCCAAACGGCCCCGTAGGGGGCACGAACACCTCGAAAGGGGACCAATGCAACTTATAGAACTGACCATGTAGTCCCGCTTCTCCTGATTTGAGAGTATGACGATAATTTGCAAAAATTACACTTAGAATTAAAAATAAGCCGTTAACGGGTAAAAACCCAAACCTGCCCCCAAACGACCCCGAAGGGGGCACGAACATCTCGTACGGGACCAACGTAATTTGTAGGAACTGATCGTGTAGTCCCGAGTGTCCCGGTTTGAGAGTATGATGATAATTTGCAAAAATCACGCTTAGAATTAAAAACAAGTCGTTAAATGGTGAAAACTCAAATCTGCCCCAAACGACCCCATAGGAGGCACGAACAACTCGCACGTGACTAACGAAACTTGTAGGAACTGACCGCGTAGTCCCGGGTCTCCCGGTTTGAGAGTATGATGATAATTTGCAAAAATTGTACTTAGACTTAAAAACAAGACCTTAAAGGGTAAAAACCCAAACCAGCCCCAAACGGCCCCGTAGGAGGCACGAACACCTCGCACGGGACCAATGCAACTTAAAGGAATTGACCGCATAGTCCTGGGTCTCCCGGTTTGAGAGTATGATGATAATTTGGAAAAATCAAACTTAGACTTAAAAATAAGCCATAAAAGGGTAAAAATCCAATCCATTCCCCAAACGGCCCTGTAGGAGGCACGAACACCTCGCACGGGACCAATGCAACTTATAGGAACTGACCGTGTAGTCCCAAGTCTCCCGATTTGAGAGTATGATGATAATTTGCAAAAAATCACACTTAGACTTAAAAACAACCCGTTAACGGCTGAAAACCCAAACATGCCCCCAAACGACCCCGTAGGGGCACGAACATCTCGCACAGGACCAATATAATATGTAGGAACTGACCGCGTAGTCCCGGGTCTCCCGGTTTGAGAGTATGACGATAATTTGTAAAAATCACAGTTAGACTTAAAAATAAGCCGTTAAAGGGTGAAAATCCAAACCAACGCCAAAACGGCCCCGTAGGAGGCACGAACACCTCGCACGGGACCAATGCCACTTATAGGAACTGACTGCGTAGTCCTGGGTCTCCCGGTTTGAGAGTATGATGATAATTTGAGAAAATACACTTAGACTTAAAAATAAGCTGTTAACGGGTGAAAGCCCAAACCAGCCCCCAAACGACCCCGTAGGGGGCATGAACACCCCACACAGGACCAATGAAACTTGTAGGAACTGACCGCTTAGTCTCGGGTCTCTCGGTTTGAGAGTATGACGATAATTTGCAAAAATCACACTTAGACTTAAAAACAAGTCATTAACGGGTGAAAACCCAAACCAGCCCCCAAACGACCCCGTAGGAGGCACGAACACGTCGCACGGGACCAATGCAACTTATAGGAACTGATCGCATAGTCCCAAGTCTCCCGGTTTGAGAGTATGATGATATTTTGTAAAAATCATACATAGACTTAAAAATAAGTCGTTAACGGTTGAAAACCCAAACCTTCCCCCAAACGACCTCGTAGGGGGCACAAACTTCTCGCACGGGACCAATGTATCTTGTAGGAACTGACTGCGTAATCACGGGTCTCCCTATTTGAGTGTGTGATGATAATTTTGAAAAATGATTCTTAGACTTAAAAATAATCCGTTAAAACGTGAAAACCCAAACCTGCCTAGGAGGAACGAACACCTCGCACGGGACCAATGCAACTTGTAGGAACTGACCCTGTAGTCTCAGGTCTCCCGGTTTGAGAGTCTGATGATAATTTCTAAAAATCACACTTAGACTAAAAAATGCCCTTAAAGGGTGAAAATCTAAACCATCCCCCAAACGGCCCCGTAAGAGGCATGAACTCCTCGCATGGGACCAATGCAACTTGTAGGAACAGATCGCATAGTCTCGGTTCTCTCGGTTTGAGAGTATGACGATAATTTGCAAAAATCACACTTAGACTTAAAAAATAAGTCGTTAAAGGGTGAAAATCCAAACGGCCCCGTAGGATGCACAAACACCTCGCACGGGACAAATGCAACTTATAGGAACTGACCGCGTAGTCCCGGGTCTCTCGGTTTGAGAGTATGATGATAATTTGCCAAAATCACACTTAGACTTAAAAATAAGTAGTTAAAGGGTGAAAACCCAAACCAGCCCGTATGGGGCACGAACACCTCGTACGGGACCAATGCAACTTGTTGGAACTGAACGCATAGTCTTGGGTCTCCCGATTTGAGAGTATGATGGTAATTTGCAAAAATCACACTTAGACTTAAAAACAAGCCGTTAACGGGTGAAAACCCAAGGAAGCCCCCAAACGACCGCGTAGGAGGCACGAGCACCTCACACGGGACCAATACAACTTTTAGGAACAGATCCCATAGTCCCGGGTCTCCCGGTTTGAGAGTATTACGATAATTTGTAAAATTCATACTTAAACTTAAAAACAAGCCTTTAAAGGGTGAAAACCCAAACCAGCCTCATAACGGCCCCGTAGGAGGCACGAACACCTCGCACGGGACCAATGCAACTTGTAGGAACTGACCGCGTAGTTCCGGGTCTCCCAGTTTGAGAGTATGACGAAAATCTGCAAAAATACACTTAGACTTAAAAATAAGCCGTTGGAGGGTGAAAACCCAAACCGGCCCCCAAACGACCTCGCATGAGGCACGAACACCTCGCACGGGACCAATGCAACTTGTAGGAACTGATCGCGTAGTCCCGGGTCTCCCGGTTTGAGAGTATGATGATAATTTGCAAAAATCACACTTAGACTTAAAAATAAGCCGTTAAAAGGTGAGCCCCCAAATGACCCCGTAGGAGGCACGAACACCTCGTACGAGACCAATGCAACTTGTAGGAACTTATTGCGAAGTCTCGGGTCTCCCAGTTTCAGAGTATGACATTAATTTGAAAAAATCATAGTTAGACTTACAAATAAGCCGTTAACGGAGGAAAACCTAACCCAGGCCCCAAACGTCCCCGAAGGAGGAACGAACACCTCGCACGGGACTAATACAACTTATAGGAACTGACCGTGTAGTCCCGGGTCTCCTGATTTGAGAGTATGATGATAATTTGCAGAAATCACACTTAGACTTAAAAACAAGTCGTTAAAGGGTGAAAACCCAAACCAGCCCCCAAACTGCCCCATAGGAGGCACGACCACCTCGCATGGGACCAATGTAATTTGTAGGAACTGACCGCGTAGTCCTGGGTCTCCCGGCTTGAGAGTATGACGATAATTTTCAAAAATCAAAATTAGACTTAAAAACAAGCCGTTAAAGGGTGAAAACCCAAACCAGCCCCCAAACGGCCCTGAAGGGGGAACGAACACCTCACACGGGACCAATGCAACTTATAGGAACCGACCGCATAGTCTCGGGTCTCCCGGTTTAAGAGTATGACGATAATTTGCAAAAATCACACTTAGACTTAAAAATAAGCCGTTAACGGGTGAAAACCCAAACCATCCCCTAAACGACTCCGTAGGGGGCACGAACACCTCGCATGGGACTAATGCAACTTGTAGGAACTGACCGCGTAGTCCCGGGTCTCCCTGTTTGATAGTATGACGATAATTAGCAAAAATCACAGTTAGACTTAAAAACAAGCCGTTAACTGGTAAAAACCCAAACCTGCCCCCAAACGACCCCGAAGGGGGAACGAACATCTCGCACGGGACCAATGTAGTTTGTATACTTTCAAACCATAAATATAATAAACTTCGGAATTTGTCTCAATTCTCTTTGATTTTATTTTGAATTCCACTCCATCGACACCTTTGATCTCATAAGACTTTCCATCTCCAACTTTTACTTGCCTATGACCTGATTCAGCAAAATTTAAAAACTTTATATTGTTACTAATCATGCGTTTACTAGCACCATTGTCCAAGTACCACAAGTCATTCATATCTTCATTTTAGCATAGAAGCGACAAAGTTACTTGTTGATTCTTCTATGTATTATTGTCATAATGCATAAAACCAACATTGCCCTGCATTTTGTCTACTTGTATATGCCAACACTTGCTTGTCACGTGACCAGGTTTGTGGCAATTGTAACATTCAAAATAGCCACGACCTCTTTCTCGTTAAAACCCATGACTTGTTTTTTTGTTGATAGCCATGACCACTTCCTCTAGAGTTCCTATTTTCTCTTCTATTCTTGAATTTTTTTCAC
Organism: Sambucus nigra; assembly: GCA_949130495.1. Taxonomy (NCBI): domain Eukaryota; kingdom Viridiplantae; phylum Streptophyta; class Magnoliopsida; order Dipsacales; family Adoxaceae; genus Sambucus; species Sambucus nigra. The sequence continues at coordinate 272,001,062 of OX422221.1, read as the reverse complement.
GACTTAGTTGAACTTTTCCTCTTCCATGAAAATTTGAGCTTATGCCTCTAAAATTTCCACCTTTTCCATGATAAGAATCACGTCCTTCAGTATATGTGATTTAGGATTTTAGAGCTTAATTAGGCTGAGAAGGTAGAGGATTCCTCCCTTTGATTTTTACCTCATGGGCCTTCAATGTTACCTGTAAATTATCTAGATAGAGGGTAGAAAGATCCTTTATTTCTTCTAAACCACAATGTAATCAAACATTGATGGTAAATTCTGAAGATCTTTTCGGCCATTCTTTCATATGGCATAATCTCTCCATTTAATGCCATTTGATTTACAATAAAAGTTACTATAAAAAGATGCCTTCGTTTCTTTTCATTTCTAACTTTTTAAAATCTTATCATAATGTTTGAAGATGAACCTTTTTCACCTTTTGTTCACCTTTATAGGTTTTGGGAATAATCTTCAATGCTTCATTTGAAGGCTCGATTTAGATAATCCTCTCATAAACTGACATCTCAATGCTTAAATATATTTGAAAAAAGTTATTTGCTATCTTATTTTTTTATTATCTATCAAAGTCTTTTTTCGTTCTTGCAATAACTCATCTTGATTTTCTTTCTCTTCAAATTATTCTTCAACAATTTTCCACAACTCTAAAGACTTGAGCGACACCTTCATATTTTTCTCTCTAGTAATCATAATTATCTCCATTAAAATGAGGAATGAGAGAATCTAAATTATTATTATTGGAATTTTTTATCTATGGCTCTAATACCACTTTGTAGAGATAAATGGAGTGGAAGAAAATATTATAATTCTATTCAATGCATTTATTTCTTAGCTTCTTGATTTTAACTAATTACATATGTTGTATTTATATTATTTCAAGAACACGAATGTATGAATACACTAAATATATAAATCTATATTATATCTCTAATACGATAGTATTAGAGGTGTAAATTATGATTAATACTTAAAACTCTCACCCCATTTCTTTACCTTCCTTTATCCTTTTATCTACCCTCGGTTCAATCTTTACCCCTCTTTATCTCTCTATGACCTTTCACATATATCAATTCTTTCGTCTCCCTCTCTATTCCCCCTTAAATCTACCATTTGTTTCTCTCTCGCTACTATATTTCCATAAAGGTTATATATACAACCTCTATGGATGAAAAAAGGTAGTTAAAGAAAAATATGAAGGGGATGACAATAACATCCCCTGAGATAAATTAGAATAAAAAAACTTACTAAACTCTCCGCATTTATCAAGCCAAAACTAAATCTAACTGTAATACACACCTGACACCCTTTCTCACATTTCGAGTTTCATACAATATACACTTATCACCATGAATCTGAAGGGGCGCTATACCTTTAGTAGGAGGCACCTCAGCCTCAAGAATGTTTCTTGGACCATATAAGACGATCTCTCCACCAACTAGAGGCTCACAGGAAGAGTCCTGAACGCTTTTCGAATCATTTTAGACCTAGATTTGAAACGACCACCACTAGGATATATCAAAAGAGTATAATCTGTGAGCTTTCCATCTCCAAGATCAGTACTTTCATCAATATGCCATCCAAAGCGCTGACCAGCTGTGTACCTATAAAATCTAATATTTGGATTTAAACCAATAGCAACTCGGCCTCGAATCTTAAAATCAGAAAATATACTGTCAAGTCCGGATTTCCATATTGTGCCTGGGAGAACATGATCGTTGACAGAATTTTGATCGTTGTCTCTATAGGCTTTCTCCTCCAAGACTTCCTTGGTGAACAAACCAAATGGACTCTGTAGATTTAACAAATTCTTTTGATTTTACAGATATAAAGAAATTAGGGTCAATTATTTAATAGTCCCTACTATAAATATATATTTTTTAAAAAGGACACATATTTTTAGTTTAACCCATTTAGTCCCTCAAGCACTCAATATTCTCTTATTTTTAGAGGTCCGCGCCAGCGGCACTCCCTTTCCAAAATATGTGGCAAAGGACTTTTTGAGGCAAAATAAAAAGGCTTGGACTAAATGAGTATTAAAAAATGTTTGAGGGACTATTTGGTATATGTCCCAAGAAATTATGAACAGTGAAGAGATGGGTATCTTTGAGACGATAAATGAGGAGATTGGTCGGCCATTCTAATTTTCTTTTCTTTCCATATACCTCTCTCTTGCTTGCTGTTGGCCATTTTTCTCTTCATTTTTTAATTGTTAATTATAATTATTTGGGTCTGTTTGATTTGCAACTATAATTCTGTTTTTGTGTTTAAATACAATTCTGATAAAAATTTGTGTTTGGCAACCTGTTTTTAAACACTGAATTATAATATTTCTGTGTTATAATCATGTTTTTCAGAAAACAGCAAAAGGGTGTTTTATAACTTCTGTTTTTTATTTTTCAACTAAGAATTATTCATTCTTAATATTTTAATGCATGTATACATTAATATATAATATACATACACAATACATTAATATATGTGCAATTCTTATAAATAAAAAATATATATCTACACGGACACAAAATTATGTATATTTATGTTATTAAATTATATAATATACTAAGATCCATATGTTAAATAATAATATGAATAGATACATGATACTTCATATGTTAAATAATGATATGAATAGATACATGATACTTCTATATAGTTTTATACATGTATTATTAATGTATTGAATAATATAAAATATACATATACTACATATGTATTAAAAAATATTATCAATTCATGTATGTATATAATTTTATTGTGAAGTATACATGCAATATCATTATATAGACACACACATACACACACACACATATGTGTGTGTGTGTGTGTGGTTAAACTTCCCAACATATCTCATTAAATATACATAAAAATACATGATATTAAATGTACATGTATATAATATATGATGTATGTGTGTATGTATGTATGTATGCATGTATATATGTATGTATGTATGTGTATATGTATACTTTCATGTATCATGTATGTATGAAAGTTTTATGTATGTATTTATATATACACACATATATGTATAATATAAATATACATGTTTGCCAATTTTGTCAAATTTTCAAAAAACTGTATTTAAAAACAAGTTTACCAAACGCACACCAATAATTATAACACAAAAAATTGAATTTTAAAACTGTATTTAAAAACAGCATTTAAATCGAGTTTTCATAATAGAGAACCAAACAGGCCCTGCTTGGGTTGTTCTTTGTTATGCCTAACCCACAAAAAATTTCGTCAATAACTACTCCTATTTTTTTAATATTATATATTCAGATGAATAATTTCATTGGTTTGATATGTGGTTTGTATGATATAATAAATGTCATGTGAAGTTCTCCTCTTAATTTAGTACCAAAGTGTTCAACCTCTTCAAAATGCATGCCTTTTTTGCACAGGAGAAGATCTTTCCACTTCAAATCAATATCCTTTTTTCATTTTCTATTTTCACTAATTTTGGTTATAGTTTTTTTCTTGAGAAGGTTCCTTTATATCTATTTTTGGTGTCCTATTATTTTTTTCTATAACGTGAAATGTATTATTAATGGATTTTTGTTTGTTAGGTTGCTATACAGTTAATCCTTTTCCCGAGAAAATTATTCATTTACTAATTTTCTTAATCTTGATTGAAAACGGTTTATTTGGTATCTTTTGTTCATACAACACATTGCATCAGTTACAATGTTGGTAAGGCCAGCGGACAAACTGAGGAGCAAACTAACAAATGATAGATAAGGCCAGCAATGCAGCCCAATCTGCCAAATAATCAATTCAGGAGACCGGTCAACCAGTGGTGGATTCAGGATTTTTTGTTAAGTGGTGTGAAAATTTCGAGTGATATCGGGGGTGGGAGCCCCTGAGGCGATTTTTTGGGGTTATTTCGAGTTTCATACAAATTATAGCTTTATAATGCCAAATAACTACTCTCAATTATTACTAACTGTTGATGTAAAAAATTAGATTATCTCTAATTATTTAATCACAGATAAAAAATAAATAAGACAAGAGATTTTTAAAGTGGTTCAGCCTTGAAAGAAGGGCCTACGTCCACTATTTTTTTATTGCTGACTGTTTGGGAATTCTCGATAACAAATTTTACCAAGAAATTTGAGTCCCCTTACAATGAGGATGATACAATGTATTTATTGCCCTCAGGCTGTAAATGTGAAAGGGTAATACATAGCTGTCCAATAGGCGTATACATCTGTATGATAATAATGAGCATTTAATGCGCAGTCGATCTGTTGATTATCCGGACATTAATGCTAAGTACGAGATGCAACTCGAACCGCCTAAGCTGTTCGGACCGCCTAAGTAGCTCGGTACAGTAAAGTTTCTTGGAAAGCACCTGTTGCTCGGAGTGTTTGAGTTGGTCGGGGAGGTTGAGTTCCTCGAAGTCAAGTTGTTGTTCAGAAATGTTTGTAAGTGCCATGTAGATTGACACGTGTCTCCACTTAACTGATCCACGTCAGCAGACTAAATTTGGTATCAACAGAAGCCCCCAATGTTTCACAGTTCGAGGTTGAGGAGTGTGGAACATTCTTCTCGAAATATGGCAGGATTAAATAGTCATCCTGAATTTTAGGAGTGTTTTCCTTGTATTTAATTTTCCTTTCGAATTCATAGAATCAGACTTTTTGAATTTTTCCCACTGCTTTGGTCTCCGTGCCTTTTTTATCCTTTTAGCCGTAGGTAGCGCAAACGTCTTTCTTTGTAATCATTATTTTTACACCTTCCCAAGGTAAGGTATTTAAGCGTTGCAGAAAATCCTATCGTCTCTTACTTTTTCAAATTTGTATCTTTGATCTCTCCATTTCTTCTCCATCTTGTGCGTTCATTCCTTCCATCGTTCGTTATCAACTGATCTACCCTTCTTCTGTAAGATCTTCTTCCTTCTCTTTTATTTTCTTTGTTCATCATGGTTTACCTTATTGAGTCGCTTGATAAATTTCGTTCTGATTTTTCTATTCCTTCCTGGGTCATTTTGGAAGAACTTTCTGGTCCTTCTGATTATTTTCGTTTGGCTGAGGGACATCAGTTCCCCAGTCTCTTTGTAGCTGAATGTGGCTTTTCTTTTCCTCCAAACCCCTTGTGTTTGGAATTCTGTCAATATTTTGATGTAGTACCTGCAAAAATAGACCCCAATACATGGAGAATAGTTAATGGAGTCCATAGGTTAAATCAGATTCATGGAATCCATTTAGGAATTCCAGAGATTATGTTTTGCTATAGATGGGCTGTCAGTGATAGTACTTTTTATTTGAAAACTAGGTTTTTAAATAGGGATTTAGTTGTCAATCTCCCAGATGCCAACAGGGATTACTTCGAGCATGGGGTTGTTAAGAAAAATTGGCAACATGCTCCATTAACTGAAAATGACGTATATCAGGGTCCTAGATGCCCTCCTTATGGCAACGGGATAGGTTGTTTTTATTTTATTTAGTTTTTGAAATCATGTTTTCTTTATATTCGATAATATGCGTCACTGATATTTTGATTTTTATTTATTTGCAGTTGACAGCAAAAGAAGGTCTCCAAAGGAGACAGAAGTTAATTTAAAGCATCTGAAACTTATCTGGGGTTTTCATCAAACTGTCGCTGACGAACATATCAGATCAGCCTCATACTTGTTGCAGTACAAGAGTTACACCTCATCTTTTACTGCTCGTCCAGTGATAAGTAACATAGTACCAGCACCGATTTCTGAAGGTTCTTCTCCTGAATCGCATATTCCTCTCAGTGACAGAATGAAGAGAAGAAGAGCTCCTGCCCTCTTAGATAAGTCTGCCTCTATTACTGGAGAGGCAAAGAAAAGTAAGCAGGATGTCCCAGAAGAAGGGACAAGACAAATTGATGCACCTCCTCCAGCTGCTACTAAGAAGGTTGTCGAGAAGCCCCCTATGGCTCCAAGCAAGATTGCAGTTATTTCCCCTCCAAGCGAGGTTATAGTTATATCACCGACCAAGACGGCATCCTTGGTCGAGAATGTTCCTGCTCCCATGAGGAAGTTGAAGAAAAACTCCTCAGATAAAGTGGCTGAATCCATTTCTCAGCTTCTAACTACTGGAAGTGGTGTTCCCACTTTCGTTGCTCCGAGCTCTGCCATGAGCTCTGTGAAGTCTTGGATTATTCCTGAAATCCAAGGTCTTGAAGACACTCTTTCTCGGGATAGGGTTACCACCTTGGCAACTCAACATATTACCTCAGTAAGTATTACTATTTTAAACTTTCATTTTTCAATGTTATGTCCTTGCACTGACTTACAATTATTTTCTTTTTCTAGTTGGTAACTTGTTTCAACACCATTCTGAAAAAGGATGAAGCTATTAAAGCTTCGAGCTCCTCGTTAGGTGTGGAGGAGGCTCTTGTAGGTCTGTCACAGTCCTTAAAGGATTCTCATCAAAAGTATGACGATAACAAAGCTGCTTAGGGGAAGCAACTAAAATCCACTGAGCAAGAGAGAGATAAAGCTGTTGAAGTCTCCAAGGGTTTGGAGAAGAAGATAAAAGACTTGGAAAGTAAGAATAAAGAGCTCAAGGGGAAGCTCCAAAATGCTGGAGAGCTTTAGACCAAACTCAAAGCTGCTGAAGAGGAGTTATGAAAACTCCATGAAGCGGATCGCCAGAGGGAAGAGGCAGAAAGGAAATTAAAAGCTTTCGAGGAACTTATGACTGAGAGGGTTTCCTCAGAGAAGGCGAAGAGGAAACTTGTTGTTAAGAAGTCCTTCAGTACTGGCTGGGACAAGGGTTGGAATAAGGGTTTGGCTGCCATGATCTCACAAATGGAGTATGGCAGCCTCAAATATTTCAGGGATGGTTGGGTGGCTTCTCTGAGAGAGATGAATGTCGATGAGAATTCAAACCTATTTCAGCGACACATTCCTGGCCCCCCTCCTTCTCCCGGGGAAGAAGAAGAAGAAGACGAAGCTGCTTCCGAGGAATCCTCTATAGTGATCGGAGATCAGATTTCTCATCTCCCGGTTGTCCAGACCTCCTGCGAGCAACTTCAACCAACCAGCATTTCTACCGAGCAATTTCCAATACCCTCTGAGTAACCTTCTATGTTATCCGAGCAACCTACCTCTTCGTCCCAGCCTCCCGAGAAAGTTTTAGGAGACAAGGAGAAGGTGTAGAGTTGTTCGGACTTTTTCTCTTTGCTTTTTTGTTAAATGTAACTCTGGGTTATGTACTTCTTTTATGATGTAATAAAATTTAATGTTTTTGGTTGTGCAACTTAACTCCCTTTTTCTTGCTCTGCTTTTATTCTTCTTGCTCTGTCTGCATTTTATTGATTCTTTCTATCTCTTTTCTTTACTAGTTTATGGCTAGAATGGAACTCTTGTCAGCCCATGATACAGAACTGATGAGAAAATATAACGACTACTTCAAGGCTGGCCATGCTAACTTGAATGAATCTCAAATCGTCGATATCCTCGGTCTAGATGCTTCGGAGCGAGCAGTTAAAGCCTACCAGTATTTGAAATTCCTGCTCGACCGTGCAGTTGCTAATAATATGGCATACTATGAGATGATTGAAGATCTCCAGGGTACCCTCGAGGAACTTCAACAACAGTACAAGGAGTCTACTATCCTTCTGCATCAGGGATATGAGAAGAAATATCAGCAACTAAGTGCTGATGAGGGATATGATAAGTTGTTTGCTGCTTATGACATAAAGGAAAGGACTTTGAAGACCGAGGTTGAAGAGCATAGGCAGATCACCAAATTGTTAGAGTAGGAAAATAATAATTTGCGAGGAGAGATATCTCAGCTGAAATCTGCATCCTCTACCTCGGGAGCCTTGGTTCCTGTCAACAATGAAGGTTTTTCTTTCTTGGAAGTCGAAAATGCCAATCTGAGAGACGAATTGGAAACCTTGAAGAGAAATGGTCCTTCTACCTCTGCTCGCGGACGAGCAAGAGCTTCTCGGGGATGAGCAAGGGCTACTGGGGTTACTATTGAAGAATAAAGAACTCAATCAGCTTTGGAGAATCAGGTCTTTCAGTTAATGGCGAAGAATCAAGCATTAGCTGAGATGTCCAAAAGATTCTGAATCTGGACGAGCAGCTCTCTGCACAAAAGTCTTCCTTGGAGAGTAAAGAACTTTTAACAAAGAACCTCCACGAGCAACTGGAGAGGTTAACCTATCAATTCCACAAGCAGCCCAGAGAGTTCTGGATGGCTGGTTATAATGAAGCCCTCTACCATATAGATGATCGGATCCAAAATGCAAATAATGAGGGTTACAAGCAAGGATGGCTGAATGTCTTGGGTGTGCTGCAGTTGGAACAGGGTCACTATTTATGGGATTACTATGACCCTGGGTTGCTCGAGTTGCCAGTGCCACCTTTTAAACTGGATATGAGCTGGATTCCTGCTCGGGCCATTCCTCGATGCCTGATTTCAAAGTATCTCGGTGACTACAGTCTTCATTCTAACTTCGAGATATCTCGCCCTGAACACCTACTTGATCGGCCCTCAGTAATGAATGTCAGAATGCTCAAAGATCTAAATTTCATCAATTCCCCCTATGCCTTAGATGATCCTCCCGCTGGTGAAGAACCTGTTTCAAAGGCAGAGGGGAAGAAACCAATAGAATAGGATTCTTGATGTAATAATTTTTTATGTATTTCATTCTCAATGTATTTTGTTCTGGATTTAATGACAAAAAATTTCTTTGCAATCTTGATTGTCATTGTCTTGAAAATATTCTGTAAAATATTTCTTTTATTTATTAATGAATGTGCATGTATATCTGTTAAAAAGATAACAATATTGTGTTATTTTAAATAGTCGATCAACTAAAGTTGGTGAAAACTTATTGTTGATTATCCTAAATTGATGATAGTCATCTGACGATCAATCAGAGTTGGTGATATTTCGATTTTCGACCAACTATGGTGGTAGTTTATAATGTCATGAGTATCAAGGAATTTATTACTTTTTAATTTTAAGCCCTAAAATGACTTTCATTTGTTTAACCAACTGTTTTCGACCAACCGGAGTTGGTGGCTTTTGTTCCCGACCAACCTTAGTTGGTAGATTTTTATTCCCGACCAACCTTAGCTGGTGGTTTTTCTTCCCAACCAACCGTAGTTGGTGTTTCTTGGAAATTTTTCATTCCCGACCAACTATAGTTGGTGGATTCTCTTATTCTCGACCAGCCTTAGCTGGTGGATTTTCTTCCCAACCAACCGTAGTTGGTGTTTCTGGGCTTGATGCGTAGTGTATAGCACTAGTACTCCGAAAAAATTTCAACAAAAGGAGAGAATTGGACAAAATATCCAAAACTTTATTCATATCGAAGAAAACTGCATTACATAGAGATTAAATTACTGATAATATTTGAGTAGATGCTCTGCGTTCCATGCATTCTTAAACTCCTCTCCTTCTAGGGTTTCGATTCTATACGTCCCTGGTCCAACAACCTCTGTTACTCTGTAAGGTCCATGCCAGTTAGCTTCCAGTTTTTTGTGCTTTTGAATTACTTTCTTTAGCACATCGTCTTCTTCTTTCAGGTCGCATTTCTTCACTCTCTTGTTGTAGAACAGAGTTGTCCGTTGCTGGTATGCAGCGTTTCTGATTGTTGCTTCTTCTCTAACTTCCTCGAGCATATCCAAATCTAATCTTCTCATCAAGTCACTTATAGGAGAGTTAAAATTCAGCACTCTGTGTGTGGGGAGACCCAGCTCGGCAGGTATAACATCTTCACTTCCAAATGCCAGCATATATGGAGATTCTCCTGTAGCTGCTCGTGGAGTAGTACAATAAGCCCATAGTACAGAATGCAGCTCGTTGATCCAATTTACCTTTGCATCATTTAATCTTTTTTTCAAGCCATTCAGTAGCGTTCTGTTTGTCACTTCATTTTGTCCATTGCTTTAAGGGTGGCCTGGTGCAGAGTGGGTTTTCAATATGTTCGACTGATGACAATACGCAGCAAACTCCTCGTTGTCGAATTGGGTTCCATGGTCTGTGATGAATGCATGAGGAAGACCATATCTACAAATGATGTTCTTCCATATAAATTGATACACTTTGTCATATGTCATATCGATAAGGGGCTCGGCTTCCACCCACTTAGTAAAGTAATCCACTGCGACGACGAGATATTTAAACCTTCCTCTGGTCATTGGAAGTGGCCCGACTAAGTCAATTCCCCACATGGAAAATGGCCAAGGGGAAGTAATGGGTGTCAACAATGCTTGGGGAGTTCTTCGGATAGTGGAGAAGCATTGACATTTGTCACATTTTTTGGCATAGGCTATGCAATCAGCCCTCATTATCGGCCAATAGTATCCCTGCGTCATTATCCTTTGCAGAAGTGTTCGACCTGCTACATGGGCTCTACAAGACCCTTCATGGACTTCTTCGATTAAGTCTTGCACCTCGGTGGGATGTACACATCTCTGCAAGCCAGCTATAATTCCTCGTCTATATAAAACACCATTAGTCAACACATAACGAGCAGCTTTAAACTTCAATTTCTTGGCTGCGAGTTTGTCAGTTGGTAATTTCCCTTCCTTAATATATGCCCTGATGGGATCCATCCAAGATGGCTCTAAATCAAGGGTAATAAAGTTCATCATCAGATCTTTATCTATGCTCCGATTAGCCAAGACTTATATTGGGATTGTTCTTCGTAGCTCGGTGCGTGTGGCTGAAGCTAACCGAGCTAAGGCATCTGCTCTTGCATTCTCCAATCTTGGTATTCTATGTACTGCAATCAGGCTTGATAAAACTTACATTGCTTTTGCATGATACCTGATCATTAATTCTCCTTTGGCTGTATATACTCCCAGCATTTGATTTACGATCAATTGCGAGTCACTGAATACAATAACCTGCTCTACCCCCATGGTTTTTGCCAAACTAAGACCTGCAATCGTAGCTTCATATTCAGCCTCATTATTAGAAGCCTTAAATTGGAAGCGCATAGCATACTCCACATCAACCTCATCCGGGCTGTTCAAAACAATCCCTGCTCCACAGCCTGTAGTGCAAGATGATCCATCCACATATAGATTCCATATAGGTAGCTCGTCTTCAAATTTTTGATCGGACAGAGTTCCTCGGTGGAATATCTGTTGTTTCCTTTTATCCTCCTCTAGCACTTCTTGCTGCTCCTCGACCATCTTTTCCTGCTCGTCACTCGACCTAAGTTGGTCGGGGTTTGAATCTGATGATCCTGTAACATCCACAGGTTGGTCGGTGTTCAGCTTTGGCTCTTCGGGGGTATCAGGATAGGTGAATTCTGCTATAAAATCTGCTAATGCTTGCCCTTTAAGCGACGATCTAGGTTCATAAACTATGTCATATTCACCAAGTTCTACTGCCCAGTACATCAATCTCCCTTATTTTTCTAGTTTATGGAGAGCTTGCCTCAATGGCATATCAGTATACACAACTATGGTATGAGCTTGGAAGTATGGCCTCATCCTTCTACTCGCTTCGATCAAAGCTAGCGCCAACTTTTCTAGTCTTGGATATCTGATCTCTGCTCCTCGGAAGGCTTTGCTACTGTAATATATTGATTTTTTCACTCCATCCTCCGTTCTTATCAATGCCGAGCTAACTGCATTCTCCGACACTGCCAAATACAAGTACAATCTTTCCCCTATCACTGGCCTGGATAACAGTGGAGGTGCTCCTAGATATTTCTTCAACTCTTGAAAAGCCTTCTCGCATTCGTCATTCCATTCAAACATTTTTCGGAGTGTTTTGAAGAATGGGAGGCATCTATCTGTTGCTCGTGATACAAATTTATTAAGTGCTACAACTCGCCCAGTGAGACTTTGTACTTCCTTCTTCGTCGTTGGAGATCGTAGTCCCAATATAGCCTTAATCTTCTCTGGGTTTTCTTCGATTCCTCGTTGGTTGACAATATACCCGAGGAACATGCCTTCTCGTACTCCGAATATGCACTTGGTGGGATTCAACTTCATTTGATATTTATCTAGTTGATCAAAGGTCTGACCTAAGTCAATTAGATGGTCAGCATCTCTCTTGCTTTTCGTCAGCATATCATCAACATAAACTTCCATATTGCAACTGATTTGTTCTGCAAACACCTTGTTCATCAGCTGCTGATATGTTGCACCTGCATTTTTCAAACCAAAAGGCATAACATTATAACAATAAGTTCCCCTAGGGGTAATGAAAGAGGTACTCTCCCTGTCTTCAGGTTTCATTTTAATTTTGTTGTAACCAGAATAAGCATCCATGAAGCTCAATAACTTGTGTCCCGAGGTAGCATCCACTAATTGATCAATTCGGGGCAAAGGAAAATGATCCTTTGGGCAAGCCTTGTTGAGGTCAGTGAAGTCTACACACATCCTCCACTTGCTGTTTTTCTTCTTCACCATCACCACATTAGCCAACCAGTCTGGATATTTGACATCTTCAATAAAGCAAGCTTTTTGGAGCTTCTCGACCTCCTCTTGTATTGCTTGGTTCTTCTTGGGACTGAACACTCTTCTTCCCTACTTCACTGGCATGATTTCCTTATTTACATTGAGCTTGTGACATAAGAAATTTGGATCTATTCCTGGCATGTCCTCATGACTCCAAGCAAAAGTTTGTTTTCTGCTTTTTAGCGGCACCCCTTATTTTTTAACTCATTTAGTCCCTCAAACACTCATTTACCTAATATTCTCTTATTTTTATAGGTCCGCGCCAGCGGTACCCTTATTTTTAAACTTAGTTTTTTAACTCATTTACTCCCTCAAACACCCATTTACCTAATATTCTTTTATTTTTATAGGTCCGCGCCAGCGGCACCTCTTATTTTTAAACTTAATTTTTATTTTATTTTAGAACATTTAAAACAATTTTGTATTTCTTAAAACCGTTTAAAAATTTTAAAAAAAAAAGTTTCTTTTTATTTATATTAAACTAACAATTATTTTTTAAAACGGTTTTTTTTTTAAATATATATTTTTTATATTAAAATAATGTTTTCGTAAAATTTTCGCATTTAATTGGGTCGGATTCGGGTTATTTTAATTTAATCATGTCCGTGTTTTTTTTTTAATATAAAACACTATTTTTTATATAAAGATACATATTTTTATAAAACAAAACAATTTTTCAATTAAAAACAAAACAAATAAAAAAGAAAGTTTTGCATTCGGTATGGATTGGGGAATGGGGGAATCGGTAAGTCTAGCAGTTCTCTTCATTTTTTGATGGACCCCATTCAGCCTCGTTTTTGTTCTCCCATAACTGCAATAGCATTTCTAGGGGTGTTCGCGGTCCGGTCCGGTCCGGTTTTGAGGCATTTTTGGGACCGGACCGCATTAATCGGTCCTAAAAAATTATGGATCGAAACCGGACCGGAATAATCGGTCTCGGTCCTATTCGATTTTCAAGCGGTCCGTGTTCGATCTCGGTCCTATTCGGTCCATACCCATATTAAACAACACATTTTTTTTAATTAAAACAACACTTATTTTTTTAATTGAGATTGTAAATCGCAAATTGACACTGTAAATCTAGATATTTTTCAACATAACTGTAAATCTGTAAATCCCAGATATTTTTCAACATAACTGCAAACATTCCTATAACAACATAACTCCATACAATTTTCAAGCCTATAATCCCAGATAACAATATAACGGTAAATCCAGCCTATAATGGACAGGTAATAATCATATAGAAAACTAAAGTTTTGTGGGATATTCATGTAAATTTTGGCCTACAGGTAATAATCATATAGAAAAGTAAAAATTGGGATATTAACATAAATTTGATTTGGATTTTACTTTGCAATTACTTAAAACTTATCTTTATGCAAAAATACAAAATGCTAATGTGAGTCTTTAGTTGATTCAAGTGGGTAAAATTTGAAGTACCTCAAGATCACTGATGCAAAGGTGCCTTTTCATCTCTCTTCGCCACATCAATTTCTTCTCATAAGGCAACAGTTCCAATCTCCACAATTGCCTAAATGCACTAAATACACATCAGGTTGCACCATAAAATTACTAGCCATTATAAAAAGAGAACCAAAAAGAGATTTTGTAGTTCGTCAGAGCTTGGAGTTCGTCGGAGCTTGGTGTTTGCTGGAGCTTGGAGCTTAGAGTTTGCCGGCGCTGAAAATATAAGTCGAACCTTGGAGTTTGTTGTGTAGCCGGAGCCGCGGAGGGAAGGGACGAGATGAAAATCTAAGACGGAGGCTGGAGCCGTAGGAGTTTGTAGAGAGAGAGAGAGAGAGAGAGAGAGAGAAGAAGAGGAGAAGAATTAGGGTTTGGGATTAGGTAGGGCTTTTTTGTGTGCATGACCGTGTGTGTGAGTTGTTAAGTTTAAAATATATATATATATATATATATATATATATATATATATATATATATATATATATATATATATATATATGTTGATACCAAATTTAATTTGCTGACTTGGACCAATCATATGAAGACACGTGGCTATCTACATGGAAACAACAAGCACTTCCGAGATGATCACGCGCTCCGAGGAAACCATGTTACTCCGAGGAACGCATACGCTCAGAGGAACACTGCTTACCCGAGGAACTCACATGCTCCGAGGAACAATGCCTCTCCGACGAACTCTTGAGTACCGAGAAGCTTAGGCGGTCCGAGCAACTCAGGCGGTCCGAGCTGCATCTCGAATAAAGCATTAATAGCTGGATAACCAACAGTTCAACTGATTCATTAAATGCTTATCATTCAGACGCACACGCAAAGAGGGCATTAAATGTATTACCCTTTCATATGTATATCATTTAATATATTACCCTTTCACATTACAACCTCAGGGCTATAAATACATTGTACAACCCTCATTGTTGGAGGATCCGAATCAAAACCTTGGGATCGATAACGGAATTTCTTGTAATCGAGAATTCCCAAACACTCAGGAATAAAACAACAGTGGACGTAGGCCATTCTTATAAGGCTAAACCACTTTAAAATCTTTTGTCTCATTTATTTATCTGTGATTGAATTATTAGAGTGATCTAATTTTTTACATCAACAGATTGGCGCCGTCTGTGGGAACGACTGGTAATATCATTTTCTCACCAAGAACAATCCATTACCAATGGCTGATATTCCTGAATCCAGCAATCGAAATGCTGGAACCCCTTCAAATCCATCTGCACCACCAACTATTCCAGATCTGACTGGAATAATGGCAAATCTGGCTCAGGGCCAGACCCTAATGCAAGAAACAATGCGACAACTCATCCAAACCCTCCATAGCGGTGCGCCAGACCATTCCGGATCATGAAGCATTCAAAGGAATACCCGCTCGTCAAGATGGATCTTATGACCGACCAGCTGCTCGTCGAGATAAATCCCAGGAAGCCACTTCAACGCGATTAGTTGCTCGAACCAATAGGCCCGATGAAGGAAATGATGCATGGAAAGGATCTATTCAGAGGCTGGAGGATAGATTATGGGAAATGGCTAAGGCCAAGAACCCTCTACAACGAACCTTTGTTCGAAGAACACCTTTTGTCCAGGACATTGTTGATTTTCCAACACCTTCAAAGTTCAAAGCACCTGTTGTGACTCCCAAGTATGATGGAAAGACTGACCCTGTCCTTCATATAGAACAATAGCAAGCTGCTGCCGACATCTATGCTGTCCCAGACGAGATGAGATGCAGGGCATTCTCGGGAACTCTTACCGGATCTGCTCAGATATGGTATAATAATCTTCCTCGGGGTAAGATTTCAACTTTTCTTTAATTGGTCGAGTTATTCATTGGAAATTTCTGCTTTGGAGCAAAGCCAGTTAAACGAGTAGCACATTTGTTAAGTGTTAGACAAAAGGCTGGTGAGAGTATCAGAGATTATATAACTCATTTTAATAATGAGAAACTCGAAGTCATTGATTACGAGGAGAAGACAGCTATTACTGCTTTGCTGAGTGGACTACTGCCAAACAAGTTGTACTACACTTTGGCCAAAGATCCACCTCAAACCATGTCGGACCTGATGGCAAAAAGCGTCCAAGATTATGAATGCCGAGGAGGCTATGTCTGCGAAGAAGAATATGGACGCCAAAGAAACCAAGGTGGAAGGTGATAAAGCTAAGAAGAAAGAGCATAAGAACAATGGTGGTGACAAACATTCCAAAAATAGGTCGTCATGGGAAGTCTTGAGGAAATTTGATAATTACACACCTTTGAAGGCGAATATCAACCACGTCCTGGAAGAAATTAAGAACAGCGAGGAGTTAAACTGGCCAAAGAAAATGAAGTCAGACCCCGACACGAGGAATAGGGAAAAGTATTGCGAGTTCCACAAGGATCATGGCCATATGACTAAAAATTGCATAGCTCTTCAGAATGAGATTGAAACACTCATCCGACGAGGAAAGCTAGAAAATTATGTTGATTGGGGAGGCGAAAGAAGAAACAACGATCGAACTAGAGAGAGATCTAGATCTCCTCATCGAGCAGAGGAGAACAAGAAAAGAAACCATGAAGTTGATCCGGATGATGACCCCGATCTTCCCAAGAAACCAAGGCAGCCAGAACGAGAGGTATTTTCAATACGCTTTGGTTCATTTGATTGTAATGTTATTACAGGGGGAGATGCAGGAGGAGGAGACCTTACTGCAGAAAGAAAAGCTTACCTCGGTGAGGCTCAAGCTTGCTCGTACATTCAGCGAATAAATCTAGATGAGGAAGATCGCTCGAGAAAGGTGAACAAGGATAAATTGGTCATCGGTTTTTCAAAAAATGACCTTGCAGGTGTTTTATATCCTCACGATGATCCGCTGGTGATCAAAATGAGAATGAAGGAGATCATGATTTCAAGAGTGCTGGTCGACAATGGTAGCTCGGCTGACATTATGTTCTACTCGTGTTTCGATAGTTTAAACTTAAAGTTATCTCAACTGGAGCCTTATCACAGACCCCTTATCGGTTTTGCTGGCGAGAAAGTATTTCCACTTGGGACGATCAAGTTGGATATATTCATTGGTACGTGGCCTGCTTGTCGGACAGAAAGAATACGCTTCTTCGTGATGGATAAGAATGTCCAATCATCGTACAATATTATCATGGGAAGAGTAGGATTGAAGAAGTTCGAGGTTGTACCATCTACAGTGCATCAGTGCCTAAAATTTCCAACAAACTTTGGAGTGGGAGTTGTGAAAGGTGATCAGAGAGTAGCTCGGGAATGCTATTATTCATCCGCCGAGCAAGAGGAACTGGAAGAATCAAAGAAAAATACTACTACCTATCAAGTGGATGAAGGTGCAAAAATTGAAACATTGGATCCTCGAGATGAGTCGCAACTCGTGAAGGGTCAAGTGGTGGAAGCTACTGAAAACATCATTCTGGACGACGAACACCCTGAGCGAACTACTCAAATAGGTTCATCGTTGGAAGCCTCATTAAAATAAGAATTGATAACTTTCCTTAGAAGCAGAAGATAAGCTTTTGCATGGAGTCATGAAGATATGCCTGGGATAGACCCAAACTTCTTATGTCACGAGCTCAATGTGAATAAGGAGATCAAGCCTGTGAAGCAGAGAAGAAGAGTATTCAGTCCCGAGAAGAATCAAGATATACAGGAAGAAGTCGAGAAGCTCCAGAAAGCTTGTTTCATTGAAGATGTTAAATATCCAGATTGGTTAGCTAATGTGGTGATGGTAAAAAAGAAGAACAACAAGTGGAGGATGTGTGTAGACTTCACCGACCTCAACAAAGCATGCCCATAGGATCACTTTCCACTGCCCCAAATTGACCAACTGGTGGATGCTACCTCGGGACACGAGTTGCTAAGCTTCATGGATGCTTATTCTGGTTACAATCAGATTAAAATGAAACCTGAAGACAAGGAAAGTACTTCTTTCATTACCCCTAGGGGAACTTATTGTTATAATGTTATGCCTTTTGGTTTGAAAAATGCAGGTGCGACATATCAGAGGCTGATGAACAAGGTCTTTGCTGAACAAATCAGTGACAATATGGAAGTCTATGTTGACGACATGCTGACAAAGAGCAAGAAAGTTGTCGATCATCTAGTTGACTTAAGTCATACTTTTGATCAATTAGATAAATATCAAATGAAGTTGAACCCGACGAAGTGCATATTTGGAGTTCGAGAAGGCATGTTTCTCGGGTACATTGTCAATCAACGAGGCATTGAAGCAAATCCTGAAAAGATCAAAGCCCTATTAGGGCTGCGATCTCCAACAACGAAGAAAGAAGTATAGAGTCTCACAGGACGAGTAGCGGCACTCAACAGATTTGTGTCGCGAGCAACTGATAGATATCTCCCATTCTTCAAGACACTCAGAAAGACTTTTGAGTGGAATGATGAATGTGAGAAGGCTTTTCAAGACTTGAAGAAATACTTGGGAGCACCTCCACTGTTGTCCATGCCGGTGACGGGAGAAAAATTGTATTTGTACCTTACAGTGTCCGAGAATGCAGTTAGCTCGGCATTGATCAGAGTGGAGAATGGAGTGAAAAAACCAATTTACTACACAAGTAAGGCCTTCCGAGGAGCAGAGATCAGATATCCAAAGCTGGAAAAATTAGCACTAGTGCTGATTGAGGCGAGTAGGATAATGAGGCCATACTTCCAGGCTCATACTATAGTAGTATATACCGATGTACCATTGAGACAAGCCCTTCATAAGCCAGAAAAATCAGGGAGATTGATGTACTGGGCAATAGAGCTCGGTGAATATGATATAATTTATGAACCCAGATCATCGCTAAAAGGGCAGGCCGTAGCAGACTTTATAGCGGAGTTCACCAATCCTGATACCCCCGAGGAGCAAAAGTTGCTCGCTGATCAACTTGTGGATGTTACGGGATTAACAAACACAAGCCCAGACCAATTCTGATTGGTAAAAGGGCATGTGGATGTTACAGGGTGTAATGCAGAAATAATTGGAAAGACTCCGGACGAGGAACAAGAGTTGCTCGCTAATCAACCTGTGGATGTTACAGGATCGACAAACACTATCTCAGACCAACTCCGGTTGGTAAAAGGGCAAGTGGATGTTACAAAATCATTAAATTCGAGCTCAGACTAACTTCGGTTGGTAAAAGGGCAAGAAAAGATGATCGACGAGGAGCAAGAAAAATCCGGGGAGGATAAAAGGAAGCAGAAAATATTTCACCGAGGAACTCTGACTGATCAGAAATTTGAAGACGAGTTACCTATATGGAGGCTATATGTAGATGGCTCATCTTGCACAGCAGGATGTGGCGCGGGGATTATTTTGAGCACTCCGGACGAGATCGACATGGAATACGCCTTGCGTTTCCAATCCAAAGCTTCCAACAATGAGGCTGAGTATGAGGTGATGATCGCAGGGCTTAATTTGGCAAAAGTTATGGAGGCGCAGCAAGTTATGATCTGCAGTGACTCTCAACTGATTGTAAATCAAATGATGGGAGTATATGCAGTTAGAGGAGAATTAATGATCAGATATCATGCAAAGGCAAAGGAGCTGGTGTCAGAATTTGTCGCTATTCAGCTGGTCAGAATACCAAGAATGGAGAATGCGAGAGCAGACGCCCTAGCTCGACTAGCATCAGCTACTCGCATCGAGCTACGACGAACAATCCCTATTGAAGTGTTGGCTGGTCGGAGTATAGATGAAGACCTGACGATGAACTTTATCACCCTTGATTTAGGACCATCTTGGATAGATCCCATCAGGGCATATATCGAGGATGGAGAATTGCCAATTGACAAGCTCGCTGCCAAAAAGTTGAAGTTTAAAGCTGCTCGGTATGTACTAACTAATGGTATTTTATATAGACGAGGAATTATGGCAGGTTTGCAGAGATGTGTACACCCCTCCGAGGTGAAGGATTTGATTGAAGAGATCCATGAAGGGTCTTGTAGAGCACATATAGCAGGTCGGACTCTTTTACAAAGGGTGATGATGCAGGGATACTACTGGCCGACGATGAGGGCAGATTGTATAGCCTATGCCAATAAGTACGACAAGTGCCAGCTCTTTTCCTCCATCCGAAGAACTCCACAAGCATTGTTGACACCCATAACTTCCCCTTGGCCATTTGCCATGTGGGGAATTGACCTGGTTGGACCACTGCCAACGACCCGAGGAAGGTTCAAGTACCTTTTCGTCGCGGTGGATTATTTTACTAAGTGGGTAGAAGCTGAGCCACTCATTGACATGACGTACGAGAAGGTATACCAATTTTTTTGGAAGAATATCATTTGTCGTTATGGTCTTCCTCATGCTTTCATCACAGACCATGGAACACAATTTGATAACGAGGAGTTTGCCGCCTATTGTCATCAGTCAAACATTTTGAAGGTTCATTCAGCACCAGGCCATCCTCAAAGCAATGGACAAACTGAAGTGACAAACAGAACGCTGATGAACGGCTTGAAGAAATGATTGGACGATGCAAAAGAAAACTGGATCAACGAGCTACAATCAGTACTTTGGGCTTACCGAACTACTCCCCGAGTAGCAACTGGAAAATCACCATACATGCTGGCGTTTGGAAGTGAAGCCGTCATACCTGCCGAGTTGGGTCTCCCAACACACAGGGTATTAAATTTCAATTCCCCTGTCAGCGATCTAATGAGAAGACTGGATTTAAACATGCTCGAGGGAGTCAGAGAAGAAGCAGCCATTAGAAATGCTGCTTACCAGCAGCGAACAGCTTTGTTTTACAACAAGAGGGTGAAGAAGTGCGACCTGAAAGAAGAAGACTATGTGCTGAAGAAAGTAATTTAAAAGCATAACAAACTGGAGGCAAACTGGCATGGACCATACCGAGTTACAGAAGTTGTTCGACCAGGAACTTACCGAATAGCAACTCTAGAAGGCGAGGAGTTTAAGAATGCATGGAACGCAGAGCACCTGCGCAAATATTATCAGTGATGTATATGTAACACAGTTCCATCAGTATGAATAAAATAAAAGTATTCTGCAAGTCTCTCTGTTTATTGAAAAATTTTCGGGGAATACTAGTGCTACGCACTACTCGGCACAGCTCGGCAGACTACTCAAGAAAATATTCCAAACTGTACCAACTTAGTTGGTCGACGAGGAGAAAATATTCCAAACTGTACCAACGTAGTTAGTCGACGAGGAGAAAATATTCCAAATTGTACCAACATAGTTGGTCGACGAGGAGAAAATATTCCAAACTGTACCAACGTAGTTGGTCGACGAGGAGAAAATATTCCAAACTGTACCAACTTAGTTGGTCGACGAGGAGAAAATATTCCAAACTGTACCAACGTAGTTGGTCGACGAGGAGAAAATATTCCAAACTGTACCAACATAGTTGGTCGACGAGGAGAAAATATTCCAAACTGTACCAAGTATGGTTGGTCGGGGATAAAAACCCACTAACTGTAGTTGGTCGACGAGGAGAAATATTCCTAAAAATGCCAACCTGTTTGGCTAGGAAATGAAATATTTCAAACTGTACCAAGTATGGTTGGTCGGGGATAAAAACCCACTAACTGTAGTTGGTCGACGAGGAGAATTTATCGACCTTGGTTGGTCGGACACATTTTATGAAAAAGACAAAAATTTACCAAGTATGGCTAGTCGAGGATAAACTCTCACTAACCGTAGTTGGTCGACAAGCATAATCTAACAACCTTGATTGGTTGATACTCGTGACTTTATTATTAAGTGATCGAGCAATATTATTGAAACTTGGAACTTTTTAATTATTACTGAATTGGTCGACGAACATCACAATATTGTTATTTTTAACAGATATACATAAATGTAAATTGTTGATATTTACAAGACAATAGCAATTAAGATTTGCAAACAGAAATGAAAGTTTTTCATTAAATTCGAAATAAATTACATTGATGATAAAATGAAAGTTACATTGATATGTATGTTAACTATTACATCAAAAATTTCTATTCTACTGGCCTTTTCCCATCAGCTTTTTATACAGGTTCCTCGCCAGCAGGCGGATCATTGAAAGACTGAGGAGAATTGATGAAGTTCAAATCCTTCAGCATCCTGACATTCATCACAGAAGGTCGATCTAAAAGATGCTCGGGACGAGATACCTCAATTTGAGAATGTAAATTGTAGTCACCGAGGTATTTTGAAATTAAGCTCAGAGGAATGGCACGAGCTGGGATCCATTCCATGTCCAAATTGTACGGTGGCACAGGCAAGTCGAGCAATCCGGGATCATGGTAGTCCCACAGATAGTGTCCTTGTTCGAGCTTCAGCACACCTAAGGCATTCAGCCAGCCTTGTTTATAGCCCTCATTGTTGGCATTCTGGATACGATCATCCAAGTGGAATACTGCTTCGTTGTATCCAGCCATCCAGAACTCCCTGGGCTGTTTGTGGAATTGATATGTTAACCTTTCAAGCTTCTTGTGGAGACTCTTGATAAAAAGCTCATTATTCTCCAACACTGATTTCTTTGCGGAGAGCTATTTTTCCAGGTCTCGAATTTTCTTTGACATATCAGATAACGCCTGGTTCTTCGCCATTAGTTGGAAGGCCTGGTTCTCTAAGGCAGACGCTGTTCTCTGCTCCTCGACAAGTACCCGAGCTGCTCTTCCTCGTCCCCGAGGAGCTCTTTGAAATTTTCCCTTCCATTGTTGTCTCTAATTTTGAGAGACTTTGTTCTATTTATGTTTACAACATTTTGTGTGTGTTTCTTTATTGTTTATTATTTTTTTATATATTTAAATTACTTTTGAATTTAATATTTCAAAATATAAATGATAATTTTTTTTATGGTAACTTTATTTCTTTGTTTCTTTATTCCTTTATTTTTTTTTTACTTAATTTTATGTGTTTAAACTTATACTCAAATAAACAAAGTTAATTTGTTTATTTAAAAGGTTTAAACAAAAATTAAAGGGCTGCGATTTGTTTTGGTTGAATGGCTATGATTTAGCCTTCTTGTGTTTGTTGGGTCGATCCGTGTGTACTGTTGTTGGTCCAATCAGTGAAAGTGGCGTATACCACACGAGTTGACCACGTGTGGTGCCAGCTTATTTCAACCGTTGAGTTTCTTGTTTTCCATCTATACCCCTTATCCTTTTATGGAGATTACGCTGGTACCCCTTTGTTTTATGAAGGGACGGTTTTGTCCTCAGCCGCCTATGGTGAAAGGCATTTCTGCCCTTGGTTACCTGGTTTTTTATTTTACGGACCTTGCCCTTTCAGTTGTGGTATAAAGGTGTTACGATCTTCATTTTTCATTTTTTTAGGGTTTGAGTTTATAGAATCGCAGCCAACATTTTCTCTCTCTTTCCTTTTTCCAAAAAGTTCCTGATTTCTTTTGAGGGATTCTCATATAATTTTAACACGATATACACCTGTTTGTGTGATGAGCTCTTAAGTGTTTTTGAGGAATTTTCACCTGCTTTAAACCAAGATCGATTTCGATTTGGTTTAAGGGTTTTTGTCGTTGGATGTTGGTGGTAATTTTGGTTGGTGTAGTTTGGTGTTGTGTTCCTTGCGATTGATCCGTGGTTTATCACCTCTCCTGAGTTTGGTGTGCTTCTACCGAGAATATTTTTTGAAGCTGTAGACTTTAGATCTACATTTTTTTGAGGTATTAAATATCTCTCTTTCTCTCTCTCTATATATATATATATATATATTACATATATATTCTGTTTTATATAGTCATACATATTGCTGAAATATTGCTGTGTATATATATATATATATATATAAATATACATATATATACTCCGATTGCTGTGGTTTATTTATACGGGTGAAGAAATTTCTGTTGCATGTGTTCCTGATTCAAAAACTCACCTCTGTAACTCGGACTTAAATCTCACTGTGTCAACTCAGATTAAAACTCTATTTTTTTTACTTGTGTTAAAAGACCTATATTTGGACTAATATTTGGACTGTTCTTGGACTTATTTCTGGACTGTTTTTGGACCTCCACCTTACTAAAATTTGGACTGATCTTGGACTTAATTTTTGGACTGCTCTTGGACCCCCTACTGCACAAATATTTGAACCAATCTTGGACTAAAATACATTTAATTTGTTTTAAACTCAGAATAGTTTGTATATGATTTTGACCTGTTCAAAATAAATTTTGTGTGTGGTTTCTGTTATTACCATATCAGTTAGTCCCTGTTTGGTAATTTTTTGTGTAGATAAAAGTAGACCTAGTCTTCTTTTATTTACCAAAATATTTTGGTTTATTAAAACAACTTTTACAAATTAGAATCTGTGTATAGCACAACTTCACGGGGTCTCGAGTTTGAGTGTGTTGTTGTGTGTGTGTAGTGAGTGAGTGTTATTCCCTATTGCTGGGGTATTGAGTTGACTGATATTCAGTCAAGTTGGGTTGGCTTAGACTAGGCGGATTAAATACGGGTGTGTATTTGTTTAGTTTAATCTGTGGTAAACTTGGAGGACTGTAATTTGTAACTCATAACTGGTAATAGTGGACTTGGGTGCACGGGCTGTCCTGGGACTAGGGACACGGGGTTTACCACCACGGTGGGTTCCTCGAGAACAAATATTGTGTCACTATCTACTTTTCCTCTTCCCATTCTAACTGTATTTATTTCAGCAACATCATTCCAAATATATCTTTACTTGTGTGGTTGCCCAAAACAATATTAATCAATATTTTAAATTAATTATTAAAAGAGTTGGAGTTGTTCTATTAAACTAAAAATAGATTTGGTGTGTTGGGTATTTCACTCTTGCTCGACCACAAGAAGAAGTAGAAGTTTCAGAACTCTTCAAAGTCTCCAACTCGGCCCTCAATTTGGCATTTTCAACCTCTAAGAATGAAAATCCCTCGTCAGTCACTGGGATTAAGGCTGTTGAAGAAGAGGCTGCAGACTTCAATTGTGATAGCTCTTTCTGCAAGTTGTTGTTTTCCTTTTCCAACAGCTCGGCAACCTGTCTGCATTCCTCGACCTCGCCCCTCAGGGTTCTCTCCCTTACATCATACCCAGCAAAAAGCTTATCGTAGCCCTTGTCAGCCATGATCAGCTTGTACTTCTTTTCGTACCCCTCGTGCAACAGGGCAGTTGATTTCTTGTACTGATTCTGAAGGTCTTCAAGGGTACACTGGAGATCCTCGATCATTTCGTAGTAAGCCACATTATTGGCCACAGCTCGGTCTAGTAGACACTTCAAGTACTGATATGCTTCAACGGCTTGTTCTGAAGCATCATGACCAAGGATGTCGGCGACCTGTGCAGCACTCAAGTCTGTGTGACCAGCTTTATAGTATTCATTACATTGCTGCATCAGCTTTGTATCATGGGCAGATAGAAGATCCATCCTGGTAGAAACTAGCAGAGAAAGAAGAGCAATCATCAATAAGAAGAATAAGCAAAGTATGAATAGAAGATTAACAACAGTATGAAAAAATTCAAAGTTTTATTAGATCATAAAATTCAGAATTACAAGTTCTGGATTATATTTGACAAAAAAGAAAAATATAAAGGTAAGCCCGAACAACACTACACCTTTTCCTTATCTCCCAAAACCTTCTCGGGAGGTTAGGAAGAGGAAGCAGGTTGCTCGGAGGGAACTGTGGGTTGTTCGGAGAGCACCAGCTGTTGCTCGGAAGAAGAAACGACTTGCTTGGCAGCAGACTGGATGGCTGGGGGTGATCTCCCATCACCATTGAAGACTCCTCGGAGGTAGATTCGTCCTCTTCTAATTCTTCTGGAGTAGGAGGGGGACCAGGGATATGTCTCTGGAAGAGCTCGGATGACTCGTCGACCTTCATTTCCTGAAGGGCAGCAACCCATCCATCCCTAAAATACTTTAGACTTCCATAGTCCACTTGAGATACCATGGCAGCACACCCCTTATCCCACCCCTTGTCCCAGCCAGAGCTGAAGGACTTCTTCACAGCAGCTTTCCTCTTGGCCTTCTCCAAGGCAAGCTTCTCGGACAGTAGATTCTCAGTAGCCTTCAATTTATTTTCTGCCTCTTCCTTCTGCCGACCTACTTCTTAAAGATGGCTCAACCTCTCCTCAGCAACTCTGAGCTTATCTTCAAGCTCTCCGGCAGCTTTGAGCTTCTTTTCAAGCTCTTCATTTGCCTTCTTCGAGGCACTTATTCTCTTCTCTAACTCCTTGGAGGCATCAACAACACGAGCTTTCTCCTGCTCGCTGGAGGCAAGTTTTTTCTCCCAGATAGCCTTATCAGTGGCATACTACGGGAGTATAATGCATCCTGGAGTGACAGTGCGCTCGGGAGATAAGAATTTTCTCATCGGGCTGTATGGGGGTTCTTCCTCACCGTCGGGTGCACTGCCGTGTTGCGACATCTCTTCCTTACTTATTGACTCGGTGCTCTCACTGGGTGGGCTTGGAGTGTGCCCCAAGAAGGAAAACGGAGTGTTATTGGAGATTGTGTGCGACGGTGTGGGAGGTGGGATCCAGAACTGTGGCGCGTTTGGAGTGTGGGGACTATCGGGATTATACTCAACAATTGGATTTTCGTGAATGTTGGTTGGAGTATTATGGGGTGTGGGAGTGGTTTCAGAATTTTGCATTAAAGCTTAGGAGAGATAATGATTGTGAATTTTTTTTTGTGCTTTTAAATTTTTTTTTATGTTTTTGGATTTTTTTGAAATTTTTTTCGTCAAAGCTTTGGATTGACTCGATCTAATATTTTGTCTACCTATTTCCCCGGCAATGGCGCCAAAAACTTGACGCGACTCAGAATGTGTCTCTAATGTGCGTTCACTCTAGGCTCAAGTGCAAGCCTATCGCGTTGGTAATAAACCCGGTAAGTCGGGATCGTATCCACAGGGAAAAAGGACAACGGAGTTGTGACGACGGGAATAGACAAAGGAACCCTAACTCTGACTCTAAAAAGAAAGGAAAAAATTGTGACACCCCGCCTAATTAAATACCGGACGATCACTCCTTTATTAAATTAAAATCAAGGTGAACAGTTGGTTCATTCTTAGCATCACTGTCGTAAAAATATAACTTTTCCAAATTAAACACTCTAATTAATTAAGCTAACTGTTTAAACCATTTTTAAACATTACTTTCCAAATTTTTTTTTTTTTGAAAACAAAGATTTAATTATTTACAATAATTTAATATTTAATGAATCACACCACAATAATCCTGGAACATATAATCCAAATAATTTAAACATTCAACAACTAAATCCCAACATTAAAACTTAAAGTAATACATCCAAACAGTAATACATCCCCAAATGACAATACTAGAAATATCTGAATCACAATGTCCAAATAAACAAATAAATAATGGAAAAGGGCGACACATGCCCCAATAACTGAGAATGCTAGAAGTGGAATCAAGTAAATGAAGTCGTCTAAGAAAGTGGCCTGCAACTCCCACCTAAGCTGCAGCGCGTTCCTTCCAAAGGATCCTATGCAAGACGCCCATGTGGCTGGGGACCTGTAATATATATATATATATATATACACAAGAGAGAAAGAGAAATAGAAATGGGTCAGAGCCCGATAGTGTATATGATTTAAAATTCGTTTAGCAAGTATTTAAATTGTTTACAGGCCAATGCAACAACATATTAGTGCGACACTCTCTTGAGAAATTCTCACCTCTCTTCTAATGTGCACACCTATCGCACTAACCTTCCCAATGGTTTATCTTATCATATATTGCACTAATCTTCCCCAATGATTTAACTTATCTTAGGTTACTCGCAAGATTTAAAACTGAACAACATCATGATGTAAAAGGATAATTTCATTTAGTAACAAAGCTTTCATTTTAACTTTATTAAGTAATAAAGTTTTCCAGTGTCATATTATACTCTTCAAACAAGTATTTCCGATTTAAAGCCAAGATTCATTTCTCACTTGCCATAACACAGTAAACAGTTCCAAATTTCAGAATTTCATATATATATATATATTAAATACTCGTATAATATATATATATTCTAACAGCACCCCACATAAAAATTATGGTGCGTGCATACTCTTCTATCCAATCCCCGTATCTCTCGCACTAAGGGAAATACAAGTTCGGAATCACTCTCGAACTGTATTAACACATACACAAACAATATTGAGGCGAAACATAGATTCCAAGTCTCTAAGAGGATAGCACATGCCCCCACGTCTCTTAGGACCGTCTGAACTATCGATTCGATAGCCTGTACCAAGGATATATATCTTCTAGGGTACAAGTCAATATCCCCCATAAAGGTCCCATCAAGATAAGACTGTCCCAGCGTGGTAACCTCAGGGATAGCAAGTAGCGCGGGCACGATTTTCACACATAGATAGTATATACATACACAACCATATAACTATACTAATATTACCATATCAATTTTAGGTACATATCAAAACCCGTAGTTACGACATTTATCCTCCTATCTCATTATTAGTTATCACGTATAACGGTTCTTCTTTAACTTTAATTTGAGGTATTATTCCAACTTACCACGTAACACTCATAGACTCTATCCTCCCAAGTATAAAAATTCAGTAGGTATTCATCTATTTTCCATCGTAACCATTTTACGTAATCTCTCCCTTTAATACAAAATTCCATCGTTCCTTAGGTGTAACCACTCCAAAAATATGGGTTTCGCCTTACATTAAAGGTCTCTTAATTCATTAATAAATCCTACTGGTCATCTTATATCCCAAAACATTTTAATAATGCTGTACAATATTTTTTTCTCATTAAATGGAATTCTAGAATTTTAAAAGGGGAAAATATTAGTCTGCCATGAGGGGTCGATCGATCGAGGTCTGGGGCTCGATCGATCGAACCTTCGATCGATCGAAGCTCTTGGCTCGATCGATCGATCAAGCAGGTATGGCGAATTCTGCAGTTACCAATTACGGGTTTTCTCACAAAACTTCATCCAAATCCCAACTTTCCATACCCAAACGTCCAGAAATTTATACAACCAATTATATAATTCCATTCCATACATCTTTTACGTAAAGCATGCAAATTTCCATTAATAATCATGGATTAACAAACCCAAAATTCATGTAAATATCAATAACCCTAGAAATCTCTTAAACATGGTTCTAATAAATCTTTTCCAGAATTTTCTTCTTCTAAAGCATCAAAATTTCGTGGTTTAATCCGCTACATGTGAAAGGGTTTCCAGAATATCATTTAAATCATCACTACATACAATTTCCTATCTCAAATTTGGGTTTTTCTTCCATAAAACTCATCCTAAACATTCCTAGACTAACATGAGTGATGCATCAACGAAATAAGAAAGATAAACACTTGCCTGGGATTTTTGATGTTCTGGTTTGCAGATGATTTTGGTGTGGTTGCGTTCCCCGTCGCGCGATCTACGCGTTGGTGGTGGTGGCGGTGCAAACGGATGGATTTTGGGCCTTGGATTACTTTGGGAGCTCTCTCCTTTCCTCTCCTATGGCCGTCACTTGTCTTTGGTTATTATAACCCTAGAAGGAAACCTTAGACATATGATATATCCCTTGAATTTTCGTGGGTTTAATTACCCAAAAATGTAAAATGTCCAAAATGCCCTCCCGGGGTACTAATTAAGCCTAAAAACGCCCCGAGACCCAAACTAAACCCCCGGGTACACTTTTTTGACTATCTCGACCCTTCCGGACACATTGGCGCACTCAAAACGACCATATGGGCGAGTTATAACAAATTCACTTTTATTCATCAATATTTAGTCCCGACGCGACACGGGCGCGTCCCGGCTCAAATTTCCAAAATTGTCATTTTATTCACTCGTGAAATTTAATATAATCACTATTATATATTACTTTGCTCATTAGTAATATTCAACAAATTTTCCATAATTACTAACTCTCATCACGTTAATAATTATAACATAATTAATTTTTGGATTTTTATTAAATAATTAATTCACATTAAATTTAATAAATCCCCAAATTAATATAGCATAAAAATACGGGGTATTACAAAAATGATTTGGTTTTTGAGAATGATTATGCTAAATGCAATTATGAAATTATGAAGAAATGCAATTACGCTAAACTACCTAAAATATGAATGAAAGATGATTTGAAACTTTGAACTAAGTGATGGGAAAAACAGGACGGGAATACAATCCCCCAACCCTAGTGTATTACAGTTATAATATTAATCATAAATTTAACTGATTAACTTGACCCGGAATTTAGTACTCCCAAGCATTATGCATACGAGGTTCAAGCCCGCGTCATACCTAATCTGAGGATGAGTAAATCGGTATCGCGATAGTAACACTCGAATTGCATTCTAAATCATCACGGTTACCCAGAGGCAAACGAGATATAAAGACCTACAATTGTTATGTTCCTACGCAATACGGTCGTATTCAATCACTAAATTCAGAGGATTAATTTTATAGACGAACAATTAACACATCAGGCTGGGTTCATGTATCCCGGCCTTCTAAACCTAGCCGGACATATTAAACTAAAGGATGCATGAAATAGTAACGTTGCATGCAAAAGATCTCATGATAAAACTAGATTCAAATACGTAGCTAAGTATTATGAACGTTGAAATTTATTCAAATCACGCAGAAAAATTACCATGCAAGAATAATAATCATAAGAATGAAACTTGGATTACAACTGGAAAACAAACCCGGAATTGTATCAATCCTGTAGCAATTAATTCAAGTTATGTTCCTAGATGTTATTCTCCTTTTTTCTCTACCAAAAACTAAAAAACACTATTCAGAACTACTGTTTCTAGGTCACTTGGTACGTCCAAAACTGTTTTTCAAGTAGTTTTAACCTAATGGGATTCTTTGGACCAATCAGAGTAAAGGAAAAAAATTCGCGCTTCAGGACCCCCGAACCGGTTCGCCCCCCAAACCGGTTCGCATTGGTTTTGGGAAAGTTCGCTAGTTTGGATGTCCTTTTCTTTCATTCTAACACTTAGCATTTTTTTCTTGTTTTCTTCCTTTCTTCCTTGGATCTTTCTTCAACTTCAACTATTCATAACTCATCAACCGTAGCTCGGATTTGGGTGTTGTTTCTTTCAGTGTTCTCGTTGTTCCAAGATTTTCAACTTTCCAGTTGACTCCACCTCTGGGATCTGGCTGCAGAATTACCAAAATGCCCTTGAACTTGCCTTCCTAGCCTTTCTTTCAACGTTTTGCTTTCCCTTTTGCACCACTTGCATAATTAACTAGTAAAACAAATAGGAGAAACACGAAATACTTGCCAACGAAGGTTACTAGTATAAATGTGCATTAAATCCATATCGGTTGCATCACTTGGGTTCACAAATGTACCGGAATTAGGGGAATAAATATACAATATTTATGCCTAATCAGTTGGTTTAAAGTCTGAAGTTGTAAAATTCAAAATACACAAAGCCGAAATTGACCAAAGATGGAAATTGAACGAATGTAAGCGACTTAATGAATAAGTGTGGAGATTAACAACCCCAGTGAGATTCGAACCTTTCATTTTTGTGAAATTTATAAATCAATCCGAGTTACTTGTTAACTCAAAAGTTCTTTTCAGCGCCAAATAAAGTCGTCGAGGATCTCAATTCTTTCACTTTGATCGGTTATGGAAAATGTGTGTGACATTGCCTTGAAAAATGTGCCAAATAGATCTCTATACTTATTTCATCTCGAAACGTATATGATAACGCAATTAATATTTTGGACAATGAAGTAGGCCTTCATTTGTCACCAAAAAATATTGGCCAGAAAAAGTAGTGAAAAGTTATCCCTTTTGTAACCCAGATTAAGCCAAATAATTTTTTTCCTTTCGTTTGACAATTCCGAAAAACCCCAACTGGTCCGGAATTGTCAAAAGGGGACAATCCCATAAATTAAGTCTGAAAAGTGAAGAAAAGGGGCAAGAAAAAAATAGCTATGCTCAACAAAAATAGCAAGAAAAGAAAAGCGCAAAAATAGAAAAAGAAGAAAAATGAATAAAAGCCCGGAAACGCACTAACGGACATCATAAGAAAACTTTTTAATTCCAGATATCCCGTACCACTATCCTTTTACCCAACACACCTTAAACCCGAAAAAGTCCTAACCGAGTCCAAAATTGCGAGATTGGTTATCGCGTGGAGAGCTAAAACACCAAAAGATAATAAAAGAGATTAAACACATATATAAGAGGCAATGTTCCCATTTTTCAAAAACCGTATTCCGTTGATGAGATCCAATTACCATAAATTTTCGTCTTTCTACTTGTGTTCGTGAATTTGGTTCCAATACATTTACGCTTATAAATCACGCACACCGAGAGAATAGCCACATTCCGAGTGATTCGTTTGTGAGAGCATTCCATGATATTTTGAAATTAAAACGAATTTTCGAATAAGTAACGTAATGGTCAATCGGTGGAAATTCGCGATTAAATTTCTGGTTCAACACACACGCGCTATGATTTGAGACTCTTGAACATCAATTGATGATGACTATTATCTGGAAAAGTTTGAATTATACAATTTTTGAATATTTTAAGTTTTCTTTGCGTCGTAACAGCCTTTATTACCCCTAGAGGACACTATCAGTGGAATGTTATGCCTTTTGGACTAAACACAGCTCCTCAGGTATACCAAAGATGGATGAACAAAATCTTTAAAGACCTTAAGGATTTTTGTGTTGTCTATATAGATGACATCCTTGTTTTTTTCAAAACCATAGAAGAACATAGATACCATCTAAAAATCATTTGTGAAAAATTCCAAAAACATGGAATCATTTTATCACCTAAGAAAATTGATGTTGAAAAAATAGAAATTATTTTTCTTGGCATAATCCTAAATCAGGATGGCCTACAATTACAAGATCATATCATCTCTAAAATAAGAGATTTTAATGAGGAAATTTTGGATAAAAAATAATTACAAAGTTTCCTAGGAATCCTTAATTATGGAAGAAATTTCATAGAAGGATTATCTCAAAAGGAATTACCACTTCTTGAAAAACTGAAAAAGAATGAAGTTTTTACATGGAGTGCTAATGATACACTTGTTGTTAAAACAATTAAACAAGAGATAATGAATAATTGTCCAAAAGTTTATTTTCCTAAAATAGGAGATAAATTAATATTGGAAACTGATACTTCAGATAATTGTTGGGGATGTGTTCTCAAAGTAATTCCTGCAGAATATTGAAATGAAAATAATCCTTCCAATACTTTTGGTATCCGTGGTAAGAAAACCAATATTCCAAAATCAATTCAAAAACATGAATTAATATGTGGATATAATTCAGGGAAATTTAAACCAAATAAACTGAATTATATTATTTTTTAAAAGGAATTATTAGCAATAAAACTTGTTATTAAAAAATTCCATATTTTCTTAGCACCCGAAGACTTTATTGTCAGAACAGATAATAAAGCTGTAAAAGACTTCCTAATAAATAAAAGAAACATTTTATAAGGAAGAAGACTTAAATGGTTCAACTAAATTGCCATTGATACTTTTGAAGTTGAGCATTTAAAGGGTACTAACAATTTTCTTGCAGATTATCTTAGCAGGAACTATGATGAAAAATCTACTAACCAAGTAGAGTTTTTAGAAACCCACTAAACAAGTGGAATATGTTAAATATTTTAAAATACCACCCACTAAACACGTGGAATATTTTGAAATATATTTTATCAAAACCACTAAACAAGTGGCTTTTTTCTATTTTCAGGATGGGAGATAAGCATCCAGGTGAAACAAAAGGAGATTGGGTAACTATTGCTAAAAAGGCAAAAACCCAAGCGTCATCATCTACACAGCCTAAACCAAACCCTGTTTATGTTGTGTTCAGTGGAAGAAACCCAAGCTTCTATGATAATTGGAACCTATGTTTTATGCAAGTAAACAAATTTCCTGGTGCATGCCACCAAAAATTTAATACTATGCCAGAAGCCATAACTGCATGGAAAAATTGGATGAAACAATTAGGACCTCCTAATATGATTTACCAGTTCTCCAAACATTAGACCAAGGAAACCTTCCTTGATACTGAAACCTATGATTTTCACAATCCAGGAATCCCATATGAATTGTATACACCTTTAAATGAAGCATGAAAATATCATCTCCAAGACAGGAGAAAAGATTTTAGAAAAAACATCAGTATCCTTGCTGACAAAATTGCTGAACAAACAACAACTTTGGATAAATTTAAAAGTCTGAGCCTCAAAATCTTGAAAGGCTTAAACTATGAAAATAAAGATTTTTCTTTAGAAAAAATGATACTTTTCTGGAATTTTCTGAATTATTGGAAAATGACTTTTCAGAAAAAATCTTCAACACTATCAGAAGAATTTGTCTATTTGAAAAAGCAAAGATAATTCTCCCACGTCCTCTTTTTCAACTCGAAATTTTACCGAAAATCGAGGACCACGAGAAAAAGATAAAAAGTCTTTTACTCCAACATTTTTATCAAAGTTTAAACTACAGTTATGACATGCCAAAACTGCATTTCGTTACTGAGGAGGGATACCCACCTTGGGATATTGAAACAATTGAATGGGGGTTAGTAAACAAACTAATCTTCTCAAGTGTAGCTTATTTCAATCACTTTGAATTTTTACCCATGATGATCAAAACCATGATCTATCATGTTTTGACAAAAATCAAGTACAAATATACTCACTATTTGTCATTTCATATTACTAGGACAATTGGTTGGCGGTCTGGAGAAATTTTCCATCAACCCTACCAAATCTGGTACCTCAGAGCCACTGAGGATTATGAATGGGACGAGATTGAACAGAATTGGGAGATTGCACTTACTACACCGTTAGACCAGTTGGATACAACGGGATATTGGTCATAAAACCTGATCAATATTTCAAATTACGCAGAATACTTTTATCGAGAAACATTCTTAAAATTCATGGTAATTGATGGACGGAGATTATTTGTTACCGATTTACCGATAAACTACACTACCTCACTTGAACAAAGGGCGGCAGTTAGGGATTTTCTAAATAATTTGAAAAATAAAAATAATTTAGATGTTCCCTATGAACAAGCACAACAACATGGACCTCCAAATCACAGCCCTAACGATAGTATGTCATTCGACTCTGTCACTGAGGCCAATATTGCCAATGCATCCGATGCTTGACAATTGAACGAGGATAATTAACCCACATGGATGACTGCAAATCATCCAACACACTTAGTGGGGCCCGCAAGCGGACAGTAACCAGCTGATGCATGCAATGAAGTTTGGCGTTTAAAACAAAAATGTCCAAATCACATTACTATGCACTTTTACTGTGCAACTACTATTTACTTTAATATTACTGTGCACTTTTACTGTGCACCACTGTGCAACTTTTGAAAAAACGAAAGATGTTGTCGGATTGTATTATTTCTTTTGTTTGTTTCTCTTTTCTTTATCAATTAGAATACATAAGGGATGGAGTCCGTAGGCTATAAAAGGAGAGCATCTCCTTCAGTTGAAAATCATCAGATGTAACATTTCTCTTCCCTCTCTCTTGTAATATTCTCTCCACTTGTAATAATAGTTAGGTTGTATCAATAATATCTCGATCATTTCTGCACTTGTGTAATTGGTATCAGAGCCTTGTTATCAAAGGTTAGTATTCTAATTATGTTTATGTTGTCATGTTAATATGAATCTTAAAGTAGAAACTATTATACTCCATCACGGAACTTATGTTTCTGAAGAAAATTTTAAAGTAAAATATAGAGTTATTGGAACTAAGTGCCATAATAATTATTGTATGAAATATTGTTTAATCTTAGCTCTATATAAATAAGTGTGTTTATCTGTTTTGTAAGGTGAGTTAAACATAGTAATAATATTATATTATTTTGAAAATATTTAAATTTTTCATAAAACCCATATACCTATTATTGTTTCAAAGCCCATATTTCCATTTGCCAAAAAACTATTGTAGTTAGCAATCGGCGTTAGGAAAACCGGTTTTAGGCACCTGAAACAACATATAATAGGAGGTCTTAGGTGCCAATGGAATCTGATAAAGATGAACTAAATAATAATAATAATATTAGTTTACAATGTTTAGCACCATGGTTACAAAAAGATGAGTCTATGCATAATCATAGTTTGCATATAGATAAAAAATCTGAAAATGATATTAGTAAAATTAGTATTACTATAAATAGTTTAACTGATATAGTCTTTAGTTGGGTAAAAGGAACTGAAAGACATCAGGTAATAAATAAAAATTATGTAGAGAAAAAATTAGATTGTATTGAATTCAACTTAAACAGTTTCAAATTTAGAGCTAAAAGAGGAGACTAAACAAAAAATTGAAAATCTATTAAATAAAGTAGATAATCAAAATCGAGAACAAACTAGCATGAATAACCTAGGGGATAACAAAATTCCTAGGTTATATTACGGTTCGAAAGAAATTAAAGCTCTTCAAACATGTAATACCCCGTATTTTTATGAAATTTAATTTTGGGAATTTATTAAATTTAATTAGAGATATTAATTTAATATTAATCTGAAAAATCATTTAAATACTTACTAGCGTGACGAGAGTTAGTAATTATTGGAATTTTGTTGTAAGTTACTTTATGAGTGAAGTAAGAGGTGCATTTAAATTTAGTAAAATTATGACGAGAATTTAAATTGATAATTTTGGAAATTTATCGGGACGCGCTTGTGTCGTGTAGGGATTAAATTTGGACTATTAAAAGTGATAAAATTATAAGTCACCCGTATGGTCATTTTGAGTGCGTCAATGTGTCCGTAAGGGTTGAGATAGTCAAAATAATGTACCCGGGGGTTTAGTTTGGGTCTCGGGGCGTTTTTAAGCATAATTAACATCCCGGGAGGGCGTTTTGGACATTTTACATTTTTGGGCATGAAAACCCACGAAATTTCTAAGAGTATTTCAGATGATAGAAGTCATCTTCTAGGGTTAGAACATCCATAAACTAAAGACGGCCATTGGAGAGGAAGAGGAGAAGCTTTCCAAGGAGTTCTAAACCAAGAACTCCGCCATCTGCACCGCCGCCGCCGCCAAACTTTAGATCGCGCAACGAGGATCAAAACCACGCCAATCTCTCCACAAATCTGAACCAAGAATTCCCCAGGCAAATATCTATCTTGCTCTATTTCAGTTAATGCTTCAATAATATTAGCCTAGGATTGTTTAGGACTAGTTTTTGTGAAAGAAAAACCTATTTGGAGACTTGAATTGCATGATATATGGGTAATAGATGTATTCTGGAAATCAAACTCACATGTAGAGATTGAACCACAAAAATTACAGTAAATTAGGAGTATGAAATATGTAAAAAGTATGGGAAGAAACTATACAAAGAAAATATTAGGGTTCTTGATATTTTTATGGATTATTCCCCATTTAATTCGTTATTCATGATGAAAATTTGCATGTCTTACGTAAAATACCCTTTATTTGAGAATATAACACTGGTAGTATAAATTGCTGGGAGTTTGGAAGTCAAATATATTTTTTTGGATGATTTTAGAAGAGGAAACCCGTAACTGGAAATTCTGCAGATTTGCCATACCTGCTTGATCGATCGATCGAACCAGGAGTATTGATCGATCGACGCATCGATCGATCGAGCACCTGACCACTCCTGGAAAACTCAAATTTCCCTTTTTAAATAGGTGGTCCCAATGTAAATTAATGGAAATTCTTGGACATTATTGTTAAAATATTTTGGGAGGTAAAGAAGACCAGTAGGACTTTATCAAAATGGAACCCTTATTCTAAGACGAGATTTAATCCTTAACAAAGGTATTTTAAACTTAAGAAATAATGGGAATGTGTGTTTAAAGGGTGAGACTCGTGAGGAAGTTACGTTATAAAATAAATGAGTACCTACTGAAATTACACTTGGGGAGATAGGAATTCACGAATGTTACGTAGTAAGTTGGAATAATCCCATAAATAAGAATAAAAGAGGCAAACCGTTATACGGGATAATTTAGTATTGTGCAATGAGAATGATTATCATAAGTATGGGTTGTGGGTGTACCTAAATTTGAAATGGGAATAGTAGTATACATATATGATTGTATTTGTGTATATACTATATACGTGTAAAAATCATACCCGCGCTACTTGCTATCCCTGAGGTTACCGCGCTGGGACAATCTTATCTCGATGGGACCTTTATGGGGGATATTGACCTGTACCCTAGAACAGAGGAATCCTTGGTACAGGCTATCGGATCGATAGTCAGACGGTCCTAAGAGACGTGAGGGTATTTGCTGACCTCTTAGTGACTTGGATCTATGCTTCGCCTCAATTTGTATGTGTTTTGTGCTAATACAGTTCGAGAGTGATTCCGAACTAGTATTTCGCCTTAGTACGAGTGATATGGGGACTGGATAGTAGAGTATGCCCTCACCATAAATTTATGTGGGGTGCCGCATAATATATATATTATATGAGTATTTGATATATATATTTAAACTTGGAATTTGGGAACTACCTACTGTGACTATGGTAAGTAAGAAATGAATAATTATTTCAACTTGGGATTTAGTGTTTGAAAAGTATGATTACGTTACTGGGAAACTTTATAATCAAATGAGGGTTATGTGAGAACTTTGCTTTTAAATAAAATTAACCTTATCAACATTAGAAATTGTCGGCATGAAATCTTATGAGTAATTTAAGATAAGTTAAACTGTTTGGAGTATTAGTGCGATAGGTGTGCACATTAGAAGAGAGGTAAGAATTTCTCAAGGGAGTGTCGCACTAATATGATTGTTGCATTAGCCGGTAAGCATTTTAAATACTTGCTAAACTGGATTTTAAACTGTTTTACAATCGGGCTCTGATCCGTTTCCTATTTTCTCTTCTCTCTCGTATAGATATGTATCTATCACAGGTTCCCAGCCACAGGGGCGTCTTGCATAGGGTCCTTTGGATGAAATGTGTTGCATCTTAGGTGGGAGTTGCAGGCCTCTTGTTTAGACGACCTCGTTATTGATTCCACTACTCGTTCTATTTTATCCAATTGGGCATGTGTAGCCCTTTTCCATTATTCAGTTGTTTTTATCAGAGATTGTTATTTGTTTAGTTCCAGTATTTACATTTTGGAATGGTTATTGTCAGGATGTTTTTCCTTTAAGTTTTAATGTTGTACTTATTTAGTTGAATGTTTAAATTGCTTGGAATATATTTTCCAGTCCGATTGTTGTGTGATTTTTAAACCTTGGATTATGTAAGGTTTTTAATATTGGTTTTAAATTAAATTTGTAGATTTAAATTTAAAAATGGTTTTGTCACTTAGTGTAATTATTTAGGGTGTTTAATTGGAAAAGTTATTTTTGTGACAGTGATGCTAAGAATGAACCAACCGTTCACCTTGGTTATAATTTAATAATGGATAGATCACCCGGTATTTAATTAGGCGGGGTGTCACAAAATAGAAGAATTTAATTACACCGAATATATAAACGTTCGTGAAATATTAGATTATTGGAGACATCTATACAAAGATCCAATATTAACTATCTCAGAACAAAATAAACTCATTGAACAAATACAAACCACGTGTTTGGAAAATAAAAAACTATTACAACAATATCAATATGAATTAAACCAATATTCATCTAATGAAGAAGATTTTCCACCATATGTAGTAAATACAATTGATTGAAAATGAAAGGCTGAAGAACCACTTCAGGAATTCCAAAACTGGGAAGCTTTTGAAGATTATATGCAAACCCTTGCATATAAAAATGAAAACGAAGATTTTGTTAAAACAGGCAATACTTCTACAGATCTACAAGTAACACTAAAAATTAGGACGAACCACATCCTTTTTTCTTAAGAAGAGATAATTTGAACAAACAAAATATATCTCAACATGGTATTCATCTTGATTTAAGACATGTACCTTTTTATGATCGAGAGCAAACTATTAATGAGTGGGCACAATCCATGTCCATACTCATTACTAATTATAAAAGTACATTGTCTAAAGAAAATTTTTTAGACTACCTTACTGTAACACTTCAAGGTGATGTTTTACAATGGTTGCAACAATAGGAAAGCTCAGACAAAGGAATTCAGCAAAAAAATGAGCTCCTACAAACCTTCAAATCTTTTGATGAAATATTAAAAGGATTTGTTAAAATAATTAAAGAAAACATGATTGGATATACTGGAGAACCCAGACTCCAAGAAGATGCGTGTTACATATTATCTAAACTGCAATTATGTAACATTTGTCAATTTGAAGAATTTGTTAAAATATATAAAAAGTATTATTTCAAACTAAAACCTTCAGAAACTAAACATTGGATGGATCAATTCTTCCACAAAATCCAAAACCCATGGGATGAAATGTCTTAAAAATCTTATCTTGCTTGGTTTAAAACTATCGAGAAGGATGATAATCTTGGTTTTCGCATTAATTGGGTATTAAGAGAAATTTATGAAAAATGTATTCAAATAAAAGCCAAGAAGCAAGTTAAAAATCAAATCACAAGTTCTAAAGATGGATATAATGTTGTGATAATATATTGAAAGAAAATTGGAAGATAGAATGTAATCCACCTCCTAGAAATTCCAAATATTCTCGAAAGAGAAAATTTAAATGGAAACCTTGGAAAAAGAAAACATCTTTTTCAAAGAATAAAAATATAAGGAAAAAGAAACCTTATAAAAAACCACCTCTAAAAAAGAAGTGTCATTGTTACATTTGTAACGAAGAAGGCCATTATGCACCTGATTGTCCTAAAAAGGTAAAAAGTGCAAATAAAATGATAAAATCTCTTGAAAAACAAGAATTAGAAATATTTTATGGAGAAGACTTATCTGATTCTGATATTTCTAATAATTCTAATGAAATTTTATATGAACTCGAATTTGATTCGCAAACCTCCGATGAAGACCTCGTCTTTTTGTATAATACTGCAGAAGTACGAGGTAGTAGCGAAGATGAGCTATAAATAATAGCCCTTCGTGAAATAGTTTGAGAAGAAATCACTTTTACCAACGAACAGTTACAAGAAATTGATAATCAAAGACAACTTATAAAAAAGGAAGATGTCTATAAATTATCAAAATTCAAATTATTCTCAACAAGAATATTACAACAATTTAATGGTAATACTACTGCTGGCTCAACAGGTGATGAAACAGCAGATATTAAACTTTTTTATTTAAAAAGGATCAAAAGATGGAAGAAAAAACCCCCAAATATTAAAGATATTGTTATCGAGTTTATTCAAATATGTATTACTACCCTGTTTAGACAAGGTATGGATACACCCGTAGCAATACTAGTCTTAGACAAAAGATTCAGTAATCCTATGAATGCCATAATTGGAGGAGTCCAATCCAATTTGGTAAATGGAGTTATCCAAATTTCTTCATATCAATTGATGATCCAAATATCGAGGAATCCGTCATTATAAAAATCCAAACCAAAGGAATAGGAATGAAAGATACCTCAAGAAATAGGTCAATTCATTGGAAAACAATCCATGAACTGACAACTCTACCACATACAAATACACAGAACGTAGATAGAAATATTATAGAAATATTTGAACCTCAACCATTTGATTCGGCAATACAGCCCAGATTAATCAACTG
This sequence comes from Sambucus nigra, assembly GCA_949130495.1. Classification (NCBI taxonomy): domain Eukaryota; kingdom Viridiplantae; phylum Streptophyta; class Magnoliopsida; order Dipsacales; family Adoxaceae; genus Sambucus; species Sambucus nigra. The sequence continues at coordinate 271,959,564 of OX422221.1, read as the reverse complement.
GAGAGATTTGGAAGTACCAAAACAATGGATACTACCCCAAATAACTGAACCACCTCCTGAAAAACAACGAAACAGCATTGAATTACAGGTCTCTAGTAATAATGTTTATTTTAAAAATAAACAATCAGAAAATTGGCAAAAGAATTTTCCTGACAATGATTGGGAAAAATTAAAAGGAAAAACCCTTTTAAAAGGCGAGAGTAGTAGTAATAGTAAACCTCCTATTGCTATGAAAGATATACAAGTACCAATATTAACTGGAACAAATTATCTAAAAGAAGATAATATAAAATCCAGTCAAGTTTATTACTACCAACTAGGAAAAGAAGAAATAATGTTCTCACCAAGCCATGGAAAGAGAAGATATACTTATGTATTAGGTTACTTCAATTTTGAAGTCTATAAACCATATAGTCTTTGCAAATTAATTGATACAGGAGCAACGATATATTCTTGTAGACCTAATGCTTTACCTCCTGAAAAATGGATAAAAATGAAAAATCCTATTGCTGTAACAGGCATCAATGGGACACAAATTTTCATTGATTTAAAAGCCAAAAAAGTGGCTATATGTTTAATGAAAAGAAATTCATTATTCCGAAAATCTTATGCTTTCCAGAAATGCATGGAGATTTTATATTAGGCAAAAAATTATTTCAGAATATTTGCCTATAAATATTGACGAAGGAACAATAAATTTAACCCTTAATAAAGATGTAGTAAAAATCCCTTTACTACAACAACATAAATATAAATGCGAAAGAGATTTTTGCCCTACTAAGAAAGGGGATATAACTCCTTTTATTGAAGCCCTTGAAGAAACTCATTGGCTTTATACTATATTAAATGATAATTTTAGTGAAAACCCATTAAAATTATGGAACAAAAGTCCAAGATATTGTAATCTCAAACTAAGAGATCCCAATGTCATTATAAGAGTAAAACCAATGATCTATACCAGAAATGATATAGATGAATTTTATAAACAAATCAAAGAATTATTGGATATAAACCTTATTGAAGAAACAATAAGTCCACACTCTAGACCTGCCTTCATGGTGAGAAAACACAATGAAGTTATAAGAGGAAAAGCTAGAATGGTTATAAATTATAAAAGATTAAATGAACAATTAGAATTTGATGGTTATTTTATCCCAAGAAATGATGTATTAATTAACCAAACTAAAGGAAAAAAGTTCTTTAGCAAATTCGATTATAAATCTGGATTTTGGCAGTTATTTCAAATTTAGATCTAAAAGAAGAGACTAAATAAAAAATTGAAAATCTATTAAACAAAATAGATAATCAAAACCCAAAACAAACTGGCATGAAAAAACCAGGGGATAACAAAATTCCTAGGTTATATTATGGTTCGGAAGAAATTAAAGCTCTTCAAACAGAAGAATTTAATTACACCGAATATAAAAACGTTCGTGAAATATTAGATTATTGGAGACATCTATACAAAGATCCAATATTAACTGTCTAAGAATGAAATAAACTCATTGAACAAATACAAACCACGTATTTAGAAAATGAAATACTATTACAACATTATCAGTATGAATTAAAATAATATTCATCTGATGAAGAAGATTTTCCACCACATGTAGTAAATACAATTTATGGAAAACGAAAGGCTGAAGAACCACTTCAGGAACTCCAAAATTGGGAAGATTTTGAAGATTATATGCCAACCCCTGCATATAAAAATGAAAACGGAGATTTTGTTAAAACAGGCAATACTTCTACAGCTTCTACAAGTAACACTAAAAATGAGGACAAACCACATCCTTTTTTCTTAAGAAGAGATAATTTGAACAAACAAAATATATCTCAACATGGTATTTATCTTGATTTAAGGCATGTACCTTTTTATGATCAAGAGCAAACTATTAATGAGTGGGCATAATCCATGTCCATACTCATTACTAATTATAAAAGTACATGGTCTAAAGAAAAAATTTTAGACTACCTTGCTGCAACACTTCAAGGTGATGTTTTACAATGGTTGCAACAATTGGAAAGCTCAGACAAAGTAATTCAGTAAAAAACTGAGCTCCTACAAACCTCCAAATCTTTTGATGAAATATTAAAAGGATTTGTTGAAATAATTAAAGAAAATATGATTGGATATACTGGAGAACCCAGACTCCAAGAAGATGCGTGTTACATATTATCTAAACTGGGATTATGTAACATTTGTCAATTTGAAGAATTTATTGAAATATATAAAAAGTATTATTTCAAACTAAAACCTTCAGAAACTAAACATTGGATGGATCAATTCTTCCACAAACTCCCAAACCCATGAGATGAAATGTCTTTAAAATCTTATCTTGCTTGGTTAAAAACTATCGAGAAGGATGATAATTTTGGTTTTCGCATTAATTGGGTATTAAGAGAAATATCTCAAAAATGTATTCAAATAAAATCCAAGAAGAAGGTTAAAAATCAAATCACAAGTTCTAAAGCTGGATATAAATGTTGTGATAAGATTTTGAAAGAAAATTGGAATATGGGATGTAATCCACCTCCTAGAAATTCCAAATACTCTCGAAAGAGAAAATTTAAATGGAAACCTTGAAAAAAGAAATCATCTTTTTCAAAGAATAAAAAATATATTAGGCAAAAGAAACCTTCTAAAAAACCACCTCTAAAAAGAAGTGGCGTTGTTACATTTGTAACGAAGAAGGCCATTATGCACCTGATTGTCCTAAAAAGGGAAAAAGTGCAAATAAAATGATAAAATTTCTTGAAGAACAAGAATTAGAAATATTTTATGGGGAAGATTTATCTGATTCTGATATTTCTAATAATTCTAATTAAATTTTATATGAACTCGAATCTGATTCGCAAACCTTCGATGAAGAACTTGTCTTTATGTATAATACTGCAGAAGTACGAGGTAGTAGTGAAGATGAGCTACAAACAATAGCCATTCGTGAAATAGTTGGATAAGAAATCACTTTTACCAACGAACAGTTAAAAGAAATTGATAGTCAAAGACAATTTATAAAAAAGGAAGATGTCTATAAATTATCAAAATTCAAATTATTCTCAACAAGAATATTTGAACAATTTAATGGTAATACTACTGCTGGCTCAACAAATGATGAAACAACAGATATTAAATTTTTTGATTTAAAAAAGATCAAAAGATGGAAGAAAAAACTCCCAAATATTAAATATATTCATATCGAGTTTATTCAAATGTGTATTACTGCCCTGTTTAGACAAGATATGGATACACCCGTAGTTATACTGGTCTTAGACAAAAGATTCAGTAATCCTATGAATGCCATAATTGGAGGAGTCCAATCCAATTTGGTAAATGGAGTTATTTGGTTTAACATAAAACCAAATTTCTTCATATCAATTGATGATCCAAATATTAAGGAATCCGTCATTATAAAAATCCAAACCAAAGGAATTGGAATGAAAGATACCTCAAGAAATATGTCAATTCATTAAAAAACAATCCATGAACTGACAACTCTACCACATACAAATACACAGAATGTGGATTGAAATATTATAGAAATATTTGAACCTCGACCATTTGATTCGGCAATACAGCCCAGATTAATCAACTGGAGAGATTTGGAAGTACCAAAATAATGGATACTATCCCAATAACTGAACCACCTCCTGAAAAACAACGAAACAGCGTTGAATTACATGTCTCTGGTAATAATATTTATTTTAAAAATAAACAATCAGAAAATTGGCAAAAGAATTTTCCTGACAATGATTGGGAAAAATTAAAAGGAAAAAACCTTTTAAAAGGCGAGAGTAGTAGTAATAGTAAACCTCATATTGCTATGAAAAATATACAAGTACCAATATTACCTGGAACAAATTATCTAAAAGAAGATAATATAAAATCCAGTCAAATTTATAATTTCCAACTAGGAAAAGAAGAAATAATCTTCTCACCAAGCCATGGAAAGAGAAGATATATATATGTATTAGGTTACTTCAATTTTGCAGGATATAAACCATGTAGTATTTTTCACATTATTGATACAGGAGCAACAATATGTTCTTATAGACCTAATGCTTTACCTCCTGAAAAATGGATAAAAATGAAAAATCCTATTGTTGTAACAGGCATCAATGGGACACAAAATTTCATAGATTTAAAAGCCAAAAAAGTGGCTATATGGTTTAATGAAAAGAAATTCATTATTCCAAAAATCTTATGCTTTCCAGAAATGCATGGAGATTTGATATTAGGAAACAATTTTATTTCAGAATATTTGCCTATAAGTATTGATGAGGGAATAATAAATTTATCCCTTAATAAAGATGTAGTAAAAATCCATTTATTACAACAACATAAATATAAATGCGAAAGAGTTTTCTTCCCTACTAAGAAAGGGGATATAACTCCTTTTATTAAAGCCCTTGAAGAAACTTATTTTCTTTATACTATATTAAATTATAATTTTAGTGAAAACCCACTAAAATTATGGAATAAAAGTCCAAGATATTGTAATCTCAAACTAAGAGATCCTAATGTCATTATTAGAGTAAAACCAATGATCTATACCAGAAATGATATAGATGAATTTGATAAACAAATCAAAGAATTACTGGATATAAACCTTATTGAAGAAACAATCAGTCCACACTCTAGCCCTGCCTTCATGGTGACAAAACACAATGAAGTTATAAGAGGAAAAGCTAGAATGGTTATAAATTATAAAAGATTAAATGAACAATTAGAATTTGATGGTTATTTTATCCCAAGAAAGGATGTATTAATTAACCAAACTAAAGGAAAAAAGTTCTTTAGCAAATTCAATTATAAATATTAATTTTGACAGTTAAAACAAACTGAAGAATCCAAGCCATTGACAGCCTTTAGTACCCCTAAAGGACACTATCACTGGAATGTTTTGCCTTTTGGACTAAACACAGCTCCTCAGGTATACTAAAGATGGATGGACAAAATCTTTAAAGACCTTAAACCATTGTAAAACATCACCTTGAAGTGTTGCAGCAAGGTTGTCTAAAAGTGATTTCTTATCCAACTATTTCACGAAGGGCTATTATTTGTAGCTCATCTTCGCTACTACCTCGTACTTCTGCAGTATTATACAAAAAGACGAGTTCTTCATCGGAGGTTTCCGAATCAGATTCGAGTTCATATAAAATTTTATTAGAATTATTAGAAATATCATAATCAGATAAATCTTCTCCATAAAATATTTCAAATTCTTGTTCTTTAAGAAATTTTATCATTTTATTTGCACTTTTTCCCTTTTTAGGACAATCAGGTGCCCAATCTCCTTTTGTTTCACCTGGATGCTTATCTCCCATCCTGAAAATAGAAAAAAGCCACTTGTTTAGTGGGTGGTATTTTAAAATATTTAACATATTCCACTTGTTTAGTGGGTTTCTAAAAACTCTACTTGGTTAGTAGGTTTTTCATCATAGTTCCTGCTAAGATAATCTGCAAGAAAATTGTTAGTACCCTTTAAATGCTCAACTTCAAAAGTATAAATAGCAATTTGGTTGAACCATTTAAGTCTTCTTCCTTCTAAAATGTTTCTTTTATTTATTAGGAAGTCTTTTACAACTTTATTATCCGTTTGATAATAAAGTCTTCGGGATGGGAAGAGAAATATTACATCTGATGATTTTTAACTGAAGGATATGCTCTCCTTTTATAGCCTACGGACTCCATCCCTTATGTATTCTAATTGATAAAGAAAAGAGAAATAATCTTTACAAACCCTCACGAGACACCACTCGTCCTACTAGGGTAACCTAGGGGTTTAAAGGCTTGTTGCATACGCTAAATGCAATCGTGCGCCTGCGAAAGAGGTATCCTATCCCATTTTCGAGTTAAACCATGTTTCGATTCTTTTACATTGCTCGGGACGCACAGAGTTCTAAGTTAGGGGGTTTGATTAAGCATAAATTCTTCCATTTTATCCCCATAATTTAGAGGCTTTTATCGCGTTGCGAAGTGTAATTCAAGTGAAGTTTTATCATATCTTTGCTATTGACAAGTTCTAGTGAGTACATCGAGTTTCGTGTATTCTTCATCTATTTCGCAGGAGTTTAGTGTTTTAATCCGAGTTCCATACCAAAAGCTTCAAAGAAACACAAGAAGAAAAGGATTCTATAAAGACTACTAAAAACATAACCGAACCCAAGGGAAGAAGAAAAGAACTGAATCCATCATGGGGAAGCCTCTGTAAAGGCTGAACACGACAAAATCGAACTGAAGTGAGGAGAAAACGAACTGATCCTATGACTAGAAAACTTCTTAAGAAGAGTCAAAAAGATGGAACCGAACCGAAGAAAGGAAATAAAGAACCGATCCCATGATCAAGGAAGTATCTGTAAAAGCTGGGAAAGATGGAACCGAACTGAACCCCTTAACATGATCGGTTCCATTATCAATTTTCCGAACTTATCCATTTGTAAAAATTAGAATCCAACTTGGTTCAAACTCTTGTATTTCGTAGATTATAAATTGTAACTCCTCCCAAACGTAAAAGAGGAGGCTTCTAATTCATTAGGGAAGCTTTGTAATCCAATTTAGAGGAGAATAACATAAACCCTAGTTACTTTCAAGTTGCAATTCAAGTAAAATCATTCTAATTTTTGTTTCAATTTTTGTTCTAGTTGTTTGTTCACTTATAATTTCATCTTTCTTCATCTTATTCCTGTAGTAAAAATGTTTTCTTTTATTCCCAACGTGTTGTTTTCAAGTTCTCATATGTTCGGCTAGTTTTTAAGGGATGGGATGCATGAACTCAACCTGATGTGGTAGTTGCATGTGTGTAAAATTAATCCTCTAAATTTAATGATTTGATTATGATCGTATTGCATAAAAATGCGACAATTGAAGATCTTTGGATATCGTTTGCTTCAGGGTAATAAGGATGCTTCAGAATGTAATTCGAGTGTAACTATCGCAATACCGATTTACTCATCCTCTAATTAATTATGGTGCGAGCTTGAACCTCATATGCGTAATGCTTGGGAGTACTAAATTATGGGTCTAATTAATCACTTAAATTTACGATTAGTTTTATACCATCAATACACTAGGGTCGAGGGATTGTATTCCCGTACTGTTTTCTTCATCATATAGTTCAAGTTTCAGTTCAATCAATATCAGTAATTTAGGTAATTTAGAATAGTTGCATTCCATTTATACTTTAGTTCCTTAGTTAATTATTTTCAAAATTGAGTATAGTTGTAGTCAATTCCCAAAAAAAATAATTTTTTCTTATTCTTTAGAGTCAGAGTTAGTATTCCTTCATCTGTCCAACGTCGTTACAACTCTGTTGTCCCACTTCCCTGAGGATCGATACCCGACTTATTGGAATATTACTTGAGCGACAGGCTTGCACTTCATCCTAGAGAGTATGCATTTCTAAGACACATTCTTAGTCGCGTCAACATGCATACTCTAAATACATGAATATTTCATAAAGATATATGAACACATTAATTTAGACCAAGATCAAATTTATTATGCCTCTTAACTTTTCCCAACATACCTTCCTGTAGAATTTTGTATAACTTTCAATAATGCCTCATATAAATCAAAATGACTCACAATCTTGCAACGTATCTTTTGAAAATATATCCACCAAAAGGCTTTGTAAACATGTCTTCCATTCGTTCATCATTTCTACAATATTCAAGTTCAATAGCTCATTCTCTTCCAAGTTCCCTCAAAAAATATTATCGCATGCGGATATGTTTTGTTGTCCCGTGAAAAACTGGATCTTTTGTGACTGAAATATTTGAATTATTGTCACACAACAACATCGTTGGACTAGTTTATTTGTTCTTAAGACTTTTTTAGATACATCGCAACTAAATAATTTGACAACCTATAAATGAAGCAAGAATGTATTCTGTCTCCATAGTAGAGAGTGCAACAATGGGTTATTTTTTGAACTTTATGAAATTGCTCCGCTTCCAAGATTAAAAATACAACTAGAATTACTTTTGTTATCATCAATGCTATCTACCAAATCATTGTGTATCGAACGAGATTAACGGGAAATTTTCTTCACAGAAAATACCATAATCAATTGTGTCCTCGACATATCGCAAAATTCTTTTGGCACAACCTCCAAATGAATGGAACATGGATTTTCCATAAATTTTCTCACCAAACTCATTGCATACATGATATCTGGTCGTGTTGTTGTTAAGAACATTAAATGTCCAACTAAATTCTTAAACATCGTGGAGTTAACAAGTTTTTCTTCTCACTATTTGCTTAATTTCAGACATTTAGCACATGGAGTTTTGATTGGATTTGCACTTTCCATCTTGAATTTATTCAAAATCTATTTTGCATAACTATCTTGAGAAATGAATGTTCCTTTCTTCCATTGGACGACCTTAATATCGAGAAAATGAGGCAGCTCTCCGAATTTCAAATTATTTCATCATTAAGAGATTAAAATCATTCAACATTTTTAAATCATTCCAAGTAAAAATAAGAGCATCAGCGTAAATACTTGCAACCATGAAGTTGTGTAAGAAACTCTTAGTATAGAGAGTATATCCAAGTAAACTTCTTCGTTGAGGATGCCATTTATGAAGGCACACTTTACATCCATTTGAAATACCATCCAGCTATTATGAGCCATAAGAGAAATAATTAAGAGTACGGTGTTAAGTATAGATACGGGAACAAATCCCTCGGTATAATATTCTCTATCCTTTTGTTTATACCCATACGCTACAAGTCTTTCCATATACATGTTGACGAAGACATCCTCATCCATCTTTGTCTTGTAAACCCATTTCACACCAATGGAATCTTTGTAAGGAGGAAAGTTTGAAAGTTCTCACGTGTTATTCTTTTCAATTACTTTGATATATTATTTCATGGTTTACCTCCATTTTTATTCATTGTATGCATCATCAAAATATAATGGATCTTTTCCTACAAAGAAAGTAAAGAAAATAACATCATTTTGACCAACTTGCTCAATGGTATCATAAAATTCTTACAAACTTCTCATCTTTGGAGGAGGACTTTCTGATTCTTTCTCATTTTTAGCTTGTGAGTAGTCCTCTTCCTAACAAACGGGTAGATTTGATGTCCCATATTCCACAGTGTTTAAGGAAGAATTTTCATCAAAATAACATCACGACTAATCACAATATTCTTTGTCCTTAGATTATGCCACTTGTAGGCCTTGCTCCTTTCATTATAGCCAATGAAAATGCACTTTTCTAATTTTTCATCTAACTTATTTCTCATTTCATCTGGAATATGTTCATAAGAAACACTTTCAAAGACCTTCATATGGTGAACATTTAGTTTCGTTCCATACCAAGACTACATCAAATCCTGCGAATGGTCATGGTATTGGAGTTATGACTCATAGTCATGACCTTATCCAAAAATGGGCGTGATTACATCCATGACTAAGTATGGTCATAAATCATCTTGCATGTGATCACGAACCCAGGACGTGACTCGTGTGGGTCACAACTATGAGTCGTGATCCATCTGTGACCATTATGACGCCAAGTTTCCCTCCAAATGTGGTCTCGAATGGGGTCACGGTCTACGGCCGTGACCATAAACCTAAAGCCACACTGAGATAGTCACGAATGAAGACCGTAACCATCCTTGAAATCAAGTCACGAATTTGGGCCATGACCAATGTATTATTTACATGCTGACGTGTTAAAAATTAAAAGGGTTACAGCATGTGGTCACAGCTTAGGGCCGTGACCAGTGTCTTTATACTTAATTCACAGACAAACTTTTCATTTCCCTTAAAAATTTCTAAACCGTCTAAACTTTCCCTCTCTCCAGCGATTTCGGCTCTATCTCAATCTCAATATCAAGTTTTTCACTCAATCTGTCTATCAATTATGACACTCCGCCTAATTAAATCCCTAGTGATCAACCCTAAATTAAATTAAAACGTGTTCCTTAGTTGGTTCATTCTTAGCATCACTGTCGAAAACTTTTTAATTACAAATCACCTAGGTGAAATTAGATCGGTGTCAAATTTTATCTTCCATTAGCTCGATAAGATAACTCATGAGGAAAATAATAATTAAACCACTACAGCAAAAACAACATTTTGTCACACCCTAATATTAAAAATCTGGCACAGTTTAAAACTGTGCCAGATTTTGGCACATTTTAATGACAATTTGGCACACTTTAAAACAATGCCAAATTTTGGCACTGTTTTAAAGTGTGCCAAAATTAAGAACACTTGACTAGAATATAAAATGCCTTAAAATTTTGACACACTTTAGTTTCCCTCTTCTCTCTCCTCCCTCGTCTTCTCCCCCACTCCACCCTCTCTCTCTCGACGAAACGCCCTACCCTCTCAATCTCTCTACTGCTACGTTCCCCCTATTCCTCCTCTCATTCTTCGAAGTCGCACGTGGTCCTGTCCTCTGTTAACAAAGCCAACTCCGACCTCTCCTCCCATCGAAAGAAAATATTCAAGGTCGACGATCACATCGGCGTCGCCATCGCCATCGCCGGTCTCACCGCCGAAGGCCGCCCCCCCTCCCCATCACCCGACTCGTTGTTCAAAGTGGTGATTCGTGGAGAACTCAGTTGCTGAGTTGATGGTGAGTTTTGATTTAGGGTTTTGGTTTAGTTGGTTTTGAATTTTTGTTGTGGTGTTTTATTTGTGACATGCAATGCAGCTAATCGGTAGTGAATCGTTAAGAATGCCTTTTCTTTTTGGATTGACTAGTTTTATGATGTATCTGAAAATACGTTTGTGGACTAGGGCTGAAAAATCTTATTGTATGGAATTAAATTGGGAGGCTCCCCAAAAGATGAAATTATAGGTATGAGATGTTGTCATTGTGTTATTGGATGGGTAGTTTTGTTTTGTTATGAATTGGGTGTTTGAAAGTCAAGTATTGTTGGTTCATTATTTTTTTATTGTTTAGCGTTAGTAAGAAGATAAGATTGAATGTCTCCATCACCCACGGCCATAATGCCCTCTTGATCGTGATGTATATGAAACAATTATAAGCCCAAACAAAGATGGTTCTCAAGATAAAACAAATTGGTCTGAGTTGATGGACTAGATTGAACATAATATAGGTTTCTACGTGACCGTGTAAGTAAATTGAATACACCCCAGAGCTTTTCATTGCATTCATCATATAAAATAGCAGTGATGTACCTAAACAGTTTTCGGTAATACTTGGGGGAAAACATCAGTCATTGTGTCTAGTTGGAAATGCGTAATGGTATCAAAGATGGTTCATATGATAAAAGGAGAAAACCATATTGACATATCGATTTCAATTCTTATGTTGATAGAAAGTTAACTATATTTGCAATAACATTTATGATTGTTAAGTAAATGAAAGTAGTTATGGCATTTAATTTAAGCCACTTAAGAAATGAGACCTTCAATTTCAGTAATTGCACTCGTTTCGCAAGTTCAGGATTCTAAACTAGTTTAAAGCTTTACATTTCAGAAATGTGACATACATTTATTTAAGGTTGTTGTTGCTTTCTCTTCATTTTGGGTTTAGAGTACAAAGAAGGAGATGTTGGGCCTTTAGACAATACATGTTATTACTCTCTCAGTCCTAAATTAAGAGTCAGGCCACTATTCTCTTTTGGTTCCTACTCCACTTTTCCTTTTTGGACATACTTAATGTACCAAATTTCATCGTAGTGAACGAATGTTGATCTTGGCAATTGATTTAGAGTATCCTTAATCTATGCGAAAAAAGGATAAGGACTCTTAATTTGGGATGGAGGGAGTACTTAGGGTGTGTTTGGGAAACCTAATACCGTTCTTTGGAATTGGAATCAGAATTGGTAAATTTTTAAACTTGGACTGAATATTTTTCATCCATGGCATGGAATTTAAATTATGATCATGGTTGATTTTTGTGGATTCTTGTGTGTAGGATGATAAAGCTTCTTTGCTTAATTTGTCTTGTTTTGGAGGGTACGAGGTGTTAGTGTCTATGTGTTAGGCAATGGTAAGATACACACAAGCCCTACCCTCTTTTGACGCAACCTCTGTGTTTCCTCTAACCTCAAGCGCAGTAGCGCCAAGGACCAATTAAGGGTGTTGGTCATCCCTTAGCTCCGACAGGTAAAGCTCACCATTACATCGTCCCCTGGCTCAGGCAGGTTTCTCCATCTCGAGTAGGAACACTTCCGGGGGTTTGAGGAGCATGGGGGAGTACAGCGGCGGTGTCGACTTTTCTTCTTCTGTACGAAAAAACCATATTCCAGTATATTTATTTAAATAATCATTTCAATTTAACTACTAGAGTACATGTATTCTTATTCTTGAGTAACATTGACTATATGTGTTTTTGCAGCCATAGGGAATGGATAGATTTAATTAACTTATTCATTATGCCCTTTCAATTGTAAGTAATTCATTCTATGAATATCATTAATTTATTTACGTTTGATTATACATTTACCCCTCATCTTTTTATCTACTTTAGATTGCAGCTGAAAGTGTTAAAATGTATGTAGCAATTACCAACGAAACTCTCAATTTGGTTGGCAAGGTAACATTTGATTTTATCTATTTGACACAATCAAATTGGTCTCATTCATATCATCTTATAAAAATAGCATTCACTTTGTGTTCTGTAACAATTTTTTGAGATGCAGCACCATGATGCCATTAGAGCACTTGAAATTTATAAGAAATCAGGAGATCGTGTATATATATCATATGTGTGTTGTTTGTGTCTTGTTAGAGCATTCATAATATTTGCCAATGACATGCAAGTTGTATCCTTATTTTGTTACAAGTCATGATATTTGCCAACTCCCTATCTCATTCAAAGAAGGCATTTATAAATTTATAAATAAAGATGCAACATGTATAATTTTTTGGTCGTAATTACATATTTTCTTTATCTTTATTGTATTTTCCTTGTCAGTGGAAGATTTCAGAATTTGTAGACATTGTTGGACCAAATGGGATACTTTCGAGAAGTTATGGCGCGAAGAGTTCATCGGGTGGCTATGAAAATACAAATGAAATCTGGTTAGTCTCAAATTCTCTATGAATGTTGCAGCATTAAATAAAAAAATAGACTAAAATAGCGGTCACAAGTAGCCAAACGTAAAATGGCTTACTTTATGAGGTTATTTAGTTAAATTGGTGGAAGGGATATGCTGGTGGTTTGGTTTTGGAATTTGCTGCTGCTGTTGAGTTTTTTTTAAATGTTGAAACATGTTGGATTTAACGAACAAACAAATGAAACTATGTCAAAATTTTCTAAAATAATAAACGTTATAAATTGATTAAAAACATATCATTATAGGACAAAAACCCAATGTAACTTGTAGGAACTGATCGCGTAGTCCCGGGTCTCCCGGTTTGTGAATATGATGATATTTTACAAAAATTAACACTTAGACTTAAAAAAAGCCGTTAAAGGGTGAAAACCCAAAGAAGCCCCCAAACGACCCCGTAGGAGGCATGAACACCTCGCACTGGACCAATGTAACTTGTAGGAACTGACCGCGTAGTCCCGGGTCTTCTGGTTTGATAATATGACAATAGTTTGCAAAAATAACACTTAGACATAAAAATAAGCCGCTGAAGGGGGCAAACCCAAACCAACCCCCAAACGGACCCATAAGAGGCACGAACACCTCGCACGGGACCAATGTAACTAGTAGAAACTGACCGTGTAGTCCCGGGTCTCCTGATTTGAGAGTATGACGATAATTTGCAAAAATCACACTTAGACTTAAAAATAAGTCTTTAACGGGTGAAAACCCAAACCAGCCTCCAAACGGCTCCGTAGGAGGCACGAACACCTCGCACGGGACCAATACAACTTGTAGAAACTGACCACATAGTCCCGAGTCTCCCGATTTGAGAGTATGACGATAATTTAAAAAAATCACACTTAAACTTGAAAACAAGCCCTTAAAGGGTGAAAACCCAAACCAGCCACCAAACGGCCCCGTAGGGGGCACGAGCACCTCGTACGGGACCAATGCAACTTGTAGGAACTGACCGCGTAGTCCCGGGTCTCCCGGTTTGAGAGTATGATGATAATTTACAAAAATCACACACAGACTTAAAAACAAGCCCTTAAAGGGTGAAAACCCAAACCAGCCCCCAAACGATCCCGTAGGGGGCACGAACACATCGCACGGGACCAATGCAACTTGAAAGAAATGGCCATGTAGCCCGGGTCTCCCGGTTTGAGAGCATGAAAATAATTTGTAAAAATCATACTTAGACTTAAAAATAAGCCGTTAGCGGGTGAAAATCCAAACCATACCCCAAACAGCCCCGTAGGAGGCATGAACACCTCGCACGGGACCAATGCAACTTGTAGGAACTGACCGCGTAGTCCCGGGTCTCCCAGTTTGAGAGTATGACGATATTTTGCAAAAATCACTCTTAGACTTAAAAACAAGTCGTTAAAGGGTGAAACCCTAACCAACCCCCAAATGACCACATAGGAGGCACGAACACCTCGTACGGCACCAATGCAACTTGTAGGAACTGACCGCATAGTCCCGGGTCTCCCGGTTTGAGAGTATGACGATAATTTGCAAAAATAATACTTAGACTTAAAAATAAGCCGTTAACGGGTGAAAACCCAAACCTGCCCCCAAACGACCCCGTAGGGGGCACGAACATCTCGCACGGGACCAATGTCATTTACAGGAACAGATCGTGTAGTCTCGGGTATCCTGATTTGAGAGTATGATGATAATTTGTAAAAATAACAATTAGGGTGAAAACCCAAACCTGCCCCAAACGACAACATAGGAGGTACGAACACCTCGCACAGGACCAATGTAACTTATAGGAAGTGACAGCCTAGTCCCTGGTCTCACGATTTGAGAGTATGATGATAATTTACAAAAATCACACTTAGACTTAAAAACAAGCTGTTAAAGGGTGAAAACTCAAACCATCCCCGAAACGTCCCCATAGGAGGCACGAACACCTCGCACGGGACCAATGCAACTTGTAGGAACTGACCGCGTAGTCCTGGGTCTCTCGGTTTGAGAGTATGACAATAATTTGCAAAAATCACACAGACTTAAAAATAAGCCGTTAAAGGGTGAAAACCCAAACCAGCCCCCAAACGGCCTTGTAGGAGACACGAACACCTCGCACGGGACCAATTCAACTTGTAGGAACCGATCGCGTACTCTCGGGTCTCCCGGTTTGAGAGTATGACGATAATTTGCAAAAATCATGCTTAAACTTAAAAACAAGCCATTAAAGGGTGAAAACCCAAACCAGCTCCCAAACGGCCCCGTAGGAAGCACGAACATGTCGCACGGGACCAATGCAATGTGTAGGAACTAACTGCATAGTCCCGGGTCTCCCGGTTTGAGAGTATGACGATAATTTGCAAAAATCACACTTAAACTTAAAAACAATCCCTTAAAGGGTGAAAACCCAAACCAGCCCCCAAACGATCCCGTAGGGGGCACGAACACATCGCACGGGACCAATGCAACTTGAAAGAAATGTCCATGTAGCCCGGGTCTCCCGGTTTGAGAGTATGAAAATAATTTGTAAAAATCATACTTAGACTTAAAAATAAGCCGTTAGCGGGTGAAAATCCAAACCATACCCCAAACAGCCCCGTAAGAGGCATGAACACCTCGCACGGGACCAATGCAACTTGTAGGAACTGACCGCGTAGTCCCGGGTCTCCCAGTTTGAGAGTATGACGATAATTTGCAAAAATCACACTTAAACTTAAAAACAAGCCGTTAAAGGGTGAAAACCCAAACGGCCTTGTAGGAAGCACGAACACCTCGCACGGGACCTATGCAACTTATAGGAACTGACCGCATAGTACTGGGTCTCTCGGGTTGAGAGTATGACAATAATTTGTAAAAATCACACTTAGACTTAAAAACAAGCCGTTAACGAGTGAAAACCCAAACCAGCCCCCAAATGACCCCGTAGGAGGCACGAACACCTCGCACGGGACCACTACAACTTGTAGGAACTGACCACGTAGTCCCGGGTCTCTCGGTTTGAGAGTATGATGATAATTTACAAAAATCACACTTAAACTTAAGAATAAGCCCTTAAAGGGTGAAAACCCAAACGACCCCGTAGGGGGCACGAACTCCTCGCACGGGACCAATGCAACTAATAGGAACTGATCGCATAGTCCCGAGTCTCCCGGTTTGAGAGTAGGACGATAATTTGCAAAAATCACACTTAGACTTAAAAACAAGCCGTTAAAGTGTGAAAACCCAAACCAGCCCCCTAACGGCCCCATAGGAGGCACGAACACCTCGCACGGGACACATGCAACTTGTAGGAACTGACCGCGTAGTCTCGGGTCTCTCGGTTTGAGAGTACGACGATAATTTGCAAAAATCACACTTAGACTTAAAAATAAGTCGTTAAATGGTGAAAACTCAAACCAGCCCCCAAACGGCCTCGTAGGAGGCACGAACACCTCGCACGGGACCAATGCAACTTGTAGGAACTGATCGCGAAGTCCCGGGTCTCTCGGTTTGAGAGTACGACGATAATTTGCAAAAATCACACTTAGACTTAAAAACAAGCCGTTAGAGTGTGAAAACCCAAATCTGCCCCCCAAACGACCCCGTATGGGGCACGAACACCTCGAACGGGACCAATGTAATTTGTAAGAACTGATCGCGTAGTCCCAAGTCTCCCGATTTGAGAGTATGGCGATAATTTACAAAAATCACACTTAGACTTAAAAACAAGCCGTTAAAGGGTGAAAACCCAAAGCAGCCCCCAAACGACCCCGTAGGAGGCACGAACACCTCGCACGGGACCAATGTAACTTGAAGGAACTGACTGCGTAGCCCCGGGTCTCCCGGTTTGAGAGTATGACGATAATTTGGAAAAATCACACTTAGACTTAAAAATAAGCCGTTAAAGGGTGAAAACCGAAACTAGCCCCCAAACGACCCCGTAGGGGGCACGAAGACCTCGCATGGGACTAATGCAACTTGTAGGAACTGACCGCGTAGTCTCGGGTCTCCCGGTTTGAGAGTACGAAGATAATTTGCAAAAATCACACTTAGACTTAAAAACAAGTCGTTAAAGGGTGAAAACCCAAACCAGTCCCCAAACGGCCCCATAGGAGGCACGAACACCTCGCACGGGACCAATGCAACTTGTTGGAACTAACTGCGTAGTCCCGGATCTTCCGGTTTGAGAGTACGATGATAATTTGCAAAAATCACACTTAGACTTAAAAATAAGCCGTTAAAGTGTGAAAACCCAAACCATCCCCCAAAGACCCCGTATGGGGCACGAACACCAAGTACGGGACCAATGCAACTTGTAGGAGCTGATCGCTTAGTCCCGGGTCTCCCGATTTGAGAGTATGGTGATAATTTGTAAAAATCACACTTACACTTAAAAACAAGCCGTTAACAGGTGAAAACCCAAAGCAGCCCCCAAATGACCCCGTAGGAAGTACGAACACCTCGCACGGGACCAATGCAACTTGTAGGAACTGACCGCGTAGCCCTGGGTCTCCCAGTTTGAGAGTATGACAATAATTTGCAAAAATTACACATAGACTTAAAAATAAGCCGTAAATGGTGAAAACACAAACCTGCCCCCAAACGGCCCCGTAGGTGGCACGAACACCTCGCACGGGACCAATGCAACTTGTAGGGTCTGATCGCGTAGTCCTAGGTCTCCCGATTTGAGAGTATGACGATAATTTGCAAAAATCACACTAATACATAAAAACAAGCCGTTAGAGGGTGAAAACCCAAAACCATCCACCAAATGGCCCCGTAGGAGGCACGAACACCTCGCACGGGACCAATGCAACTTTGAGGAACTGACCGCATAGTCCCGGGTCTCTCCGCTTGAGAGTATGATGATAATTTGCAAAAATCACACTTTGACTTAAAAACAAGCCGTTAAAGGGTGAGAACCCAAACTAGCCCCCAAACAGCCCCGTAGGAGGCACAAACACCTCGCACGGGACCAACGTAACTTGTAGGAACTGACCACGTAGTCCCGGGTCACCCGGTTTGAGAGTATGATGATAATTTGCAAAAATCATACTTAAACTTAAAAACAAGCCGTTAAATGGTGAAAACACAAACCAGCCCCTAAACGACCCCGTAGAGGGCACGAACACCTAGCACGGGACCAATGCAACTTGTAGGAACTGACCGCGTAGTCCCGGGTCTCCCGGTTTGACAGTTTGATGATTATTTGCAAAAATAACACTTAGACTTAAAAACAAGCCGTTAAAGGGTGAAAACCCAAACCATCCCCCAAACGGCCCCGTAGGAGGCACGAACACCTCGCACGGGACCAATGCAACTTATAGGAACCGACCGTGTAGTCCCGGGAGTCCCGATTTGAGAGTATGACGTTAATTTGCAAAAATCACACTTAGACTTAAAAACCAGCCGTTAGAGGGTGAAAACATAAACCAACCCCCAAACGGCCCCGTAGGGGGCACGAACACCTCGAAACGGGACCAATGCAACTTGTAGGAACTGACCACGTAGTCCCGGGTCTCCCGATTTGAGAGTATGACGATAATTTGCAAAAATCACACTTGGACTTAAAAACAAGCAGTTAAAGGGTGAGAACCCAAACCAACCCCCAAACAGCCCCGTAAGAGGCACGAACACCTCGCACGGGACCAATGCAACTTGTAGGGTCTGATCGCATAGTCCCAGGTCTCCCGATTTGTGGCTATGACGATAATTTACAAAAATCACACTTAGACTTAAAACAAGCCGTTAGAGGGTGAAAACCCAAAACCAGCCACCAAATGGCCCCGTAGGAGGCACGAACACCTCGCACGGGACCAATGCAACTTTTAGGAACTGATCGCACGGTCCCGGGTCTCTCGGCTTGAGAGTATGATGGTAATTTGCAAAAATCACACTTTGATTTAAAAACAAGTCGTTAAAGGGTGAGAACCCAAACCAGCCCCCAAACCAGCCCCGTAGGAGGCACGAACACATCGCACGGGACAAATGCAACTTGTAGGAACTAATCGCGTAGTCCTGAGTCTCCCGATTTGAGAGTATGGCGACAATTTACAAAAATCACACTTAGACTTAAAAATAAGCCGTTAACAGGTGAAAACACAAAGCAGCCCCCAAACGGCCCCGTAGGAGGCACAAACACCTCGCACGGGACCAATGCAACTTGTAGGAACTGACCACGTAGTCCCGGGTCTCTCGGTTTGAGATTGTGATGATAATTGAAAAAATCACACTTAGACTTAAAAACAAGCCGTTAAATGGTGAAAATAAAAACCAGCCCCCAAACGGCCCCGTATGGTGCACGAACACCTCGTACGGGACCAACGCAACTTGTAGGAACTGATCGCGTACTCCCGAGTCTCCCGGTTTGTGATTATGGTGATAATTTGCAAAAATCACACTTAGACTTAAAAATAAGCATTTAACGGGTGAAAACCCAAAGCAGCCCCCAAACGACCCTGTAGGAGTCACGAACACCTCGCACGGAACCAATGCAACTTGCCGGAACTGACCGTGTAGTCCCGGGTCTCCCGGTTTGACAGTTGGACGATTATTTGTAAAAATGACACTTAGACTTAAAAATAAGCCGTTAACGGGTGAAAACCCAAACCAGACCCCAAACGGCCCCGTAGGAGGCACGAAAACCTCGCACGAGACCAATGCAACTTGTAGGAACTGACCGCGTAGTCCCAGGTCTCTCGATTTGAGAGTATGATGATAATTTGCAAAAATCACACGTAGACTTAGAAATAACCCGTTAAAGGGTGAAAACCGAAACCAGCCCCCAATCAACCCCGTAGGAGGTACGAACTCCCCGTAAGGGACCAATGCTACTTGTAGAAACTAACCGCGTAGTCCCGAGTCTCCCATTCGAGAGTATGATGATAATTTGCAAATATCACAATTAGACTAAAAAATAAGCCGTTAAAGGGTGAAAACCCAAAGCAGCCCCCAAACGGCCCCGTAGGAGGCATGAACACCTCGCACGGGACCAATGCAACTTGTAGGAACTAACGGCATTGTCCCGGTCTCTCGGATTGAGAGTATGATGATAATTTGCAAAAAAAACACTTAGACTTAAAAACAAACCGTTAGAGTGTGAAAACCCAATTCTGCCCCCCAAACGACCTCGGTTGGGGCACAAACACCTCCAATGGGACCAATCTAACTTGTAGGAACTGATCGCGTAGTCTCGGGTCTCCCGATTTGAGAGTATGGCGATAATTTACAAAAATCACACTTAGACTTAAAAATAAGCCGTTAAAGGATGAAAATCGAAACTAGTCCCCAAACGACCCCGTAGGGGGCACGAACACGTCACACGGGACTAATGCAACTTGTAGGAACTGATCGCGTAGTCCCGGGTCTCCCGAATTGAGAGTATGACGATAATTTGTAAAAATCACACTTAGACTTAAAAAGAAGCCATTAAAGGGTGAAAACCCAAACCAGCCCCCAAACGACCCCATAGGAGGCACAAACACCTCGCACGGGACCAATGTAACTTGTAGGAACTGACTGCGTAGTCCTGGGTCTCCCGGTTTGAAAGTATGATGATAATTTGTAAAAATCACGCTTTGACATAAAAACAAGCCGTTAAAGGGTAAAAAACCAAACCAGCCCCCAAACGGCCCCGTAGGAGGCACGAACACCTCGCACGGGACCAATGCGACTTGTAGGAACTGACGGCATTATCCCGGGTCTCTCGGATTGAGAGTATGATGATAATTTGCAAAAAACACACTTAGACTTAAAAACAAACCGTTAGAGTGTGAAAACCCAATTCTGCCCCCCGAACGACCCCGTATGGGGCACGAACACCTCGAACGGGACCAATGTAACTTGTAGGAACAGATCGCGTAGTCTCGGGTCTCCCGATTTGAGAGTATGGCGATAATTTACAAATATCACAATTAGACTAAAAAAATAAGCCGTTAACGAGTGAAAACCAAAAGCAGCCCCCAAACGGCTTCATAGGAGGCACGAACACCTCGCACGGGACCATTGCAACTTGTAGGAACTGACGGCATAGTCCCGGGTCTCTCGGCTTGAGAGTATGATGATAATTTACAAAAAACACACTTAGACTTAAAAACAAACCGTTAAAGGGTTAAAACCCAAACCATCCCCCAAATGGCCCTGTAGGAGGCACGAACACCTCCCACGGGACCAATGCAACTTGTAGGAACTGACCGCGTAGTCCCGGGTCTCCCAATTTGAGAGTATGACGTTAATTTGCAAAAATCACACTTAGACTTAAAAATAAGGCGTTAGAGGGTGAAAACCTAAACCATCCCCCAAATGGCCCTGTAGGAGGCACGAACACCTCGCACGGGACCAATGCAACTTGTAGGAACTGATCGACTAGTCCCAGGTCTCCCGGTTTGAGAGTACGAAGATAATTTGCAAAAATCACACTTAGACTTAAAAATAAGCCGTTAAAGTGTGAAAACCCAAATCATCCCCCAAACGACCCCGTATGGGGCACGAACACCTCATACGGGACCAATGCAACTTGTAGGAACTTATCGCGTAGTCCCGGGTCTCCCGATTTGAGAGTATGGCGATAATTTCAAAAATGACACTTAGACTTAAAAACAAGACTTTAACGGGTGAAAACCCAAAGCAGCCCCCAAACGACCCCGTAGGAGTCACGAACACCTCGCACGGACCAAAGCAACTTGTAGGATTTGACCGCGTAGTCCTGGGTCTCCGGGTTTGACAGTTGGACGATTATTTGCAAAAATGACACTTAGACTTAAAAACAAGCCGTTAAAGTGTAAAAACCCAAATCAACCCCCAAACGACCCTGTATGGAGCACGAACACCTCGCACGGGACCAATGAAACTTATAGGAACTAACCGCGTAGTCCCGAGTCTCCCGATTTGAGAGTATGATGATAATTTGCAAAAATCACACTTCGACATAAAAATAAGTCGTTAGTGGGTGAAAACCCAAACCAGCTCCCAAATGGCCCCGTAGGAGGCACGAACACCTCGCATGGGACCAATGCAACTTGTAGGGAATGACCTCGTAGTCCCGGGTCTCCCGGTTTGACAGTTTGATGATTATTTACAAAAATGACACTTTGACTTAAAGGGTGAAAACCCAAACCATCCCCCAAACGGCCTTGTAGGAGGCACGAAAACCTCGCACGGGACCAATGCAACTTGTAGGAACTGACCGTGTAGTCTCGGGTCTCCCGGTTTGATAGTATGACGATAATTTGAAAAAATCACACTTAGACTTAAAAACAAGCCGTTAAAGGGTGAAAACCTAAACCAGCCCCTAAACGTCCCCGTAGGAGACATGAACACCTCGCACGGGACCAATGCAACTTGTAGGAACTGACCACGTAATCCCGGGTCTCCCGGTTAGAAAGTATGATGATAATTTGTAAAAATCACACTTTAACATAAAAACAAGCCGTTAAAGGGTGATAACCCAAACCAGCCCCCAAACGGCCCCGTATGAGACACGAACACCTCTCACAGCACTAATGCAACTTGTAGAAACTGACCGCGTAATCCTGGGTCTCCCGGTTTGAGAGTATGACGATAAGTTGCCAAAATCACACGTAGACTTAAAAATAAGCCATTAAAGGGTGAAAACCGAAACCTGCCCCCAAACAACCCCGTAAGAGGCACGAACACCCCGCACGGGACCAATGCTACTTGTAGAAACTGACCGCGTAGTCCCGGGTCTCCCATTTTGAGAGTATGATGATAATTGGAAAAAATCACACTTAGACTAAAAATAAGTCGTTAAAGGGTGAAAATCGAAACTATCCCCCAAACGACCCCGTACGGGGAACGAACACCTCGCACGGGACTAACGCAACTTGTAGGAACTGATCGCGTAGTCCCGGGTCTCCCGATATGCGAGTTTGATGATAATTTGCAAATAACACACTTAGTCTTAAAAACAAGTCGTTAAAGGGTGAAAACCCAAACCAGCCCCCAAACGGCCCCGTAGGAGGCACGAACACCTCGTACGGGACCAATACAACTTGTAGAAACTGATCGCGTAGTCCCGGGTCTCCCGGTTTGAGAGTATGATGATAATTTGCAAAAATCACACTTACACTTAAAAATAAGCCGTTAGAGGGTGAAAACCCAAACCAATCCCCAAACGACCCAGTATGGGGCACGAACACCTCGCACGAGATCAATGCAACTTGTAGGAACTGACCACGTAGTCCCGGGTCTCCTGATTTGAAAGTATGATGATTATTTTCAAAATTCACACTTAGACTTAAAAACACGCCGCTAACGGGAGAAAACTCAAAGCAGCCCCCAAACGACCCCGTAGGAGGCATGAACACCTCGCACGAGACCAGTGCAACTTGTAGGAACTGACTGCGTAGTCCCGGATCGCTCAGTTTGAGAGTATGATGATAATTTGCAAAAATCAAACTTAGACTTAAAAACAAGTCGTTAAAGGGTGAAAACCCAAATCAGCCTCCAAACGACCCCGGAGGGGGCACAAACCCCTCGCACGGGACCAATGCAACATTTAGGAACTGACCGCATAGTCCCGGGTCTCCCAGTTTTAGAGTTTGACAAAAATTTGTAAAAATCACACTTAGACCTAAAAACAAGCCGTTAATGGGTGAAAACCCAAACCAGGCCCCAAATGGCCCCGTAGGAGGCACGAACACCTTGCACGGGACCAATGCAACTAGTAGGATTTAACCGCATAGTCCCGGGTTTCCTGATTTGAGAGTATGATGATAATTTGCAAAAAATACACTTAGACATAAAAACAAGCCGTTAAAGGGTGAAAACCCAAACCAGCCCACAAACGGCTCCGTAGGAGGCACGAACACCTCGCACGGGACCAATGAAACTTGTAGGAACTGATCGCGTAGTCCCGGGTCTCCCGGTTTGAGAGTATGATGAAAATTTGCAAAAATTACACTTAGAATTAAAAACAAGCCGTTAACGGATAAAAACCCAAACCTGCCCCGAAACGACCCCGAAGGGGGCACGAAGATCTCGCACGGGTCCAATGCAAGTTATAGGAACTGACCGCGTAGTCCTGGGTCTCCCGGTTTGAGAGTGTGATGATAATTTGCCAAAATCGAACTTAGACATAAAAACAAGCCGTTAAAGTGTGAAAACCCAAACTAGCCCCAAACGACCCAGTAGGAGGCACGAACACCTTGCAAGGGACCAATGCAACTTATAGGAATTGACCGCGTAGTCCCGAGTCTCCCGATTTGAGAGTATGATGATAATTTGGAAAAATCACAGTTAGACTTAAAAATAAGCTGTAAAAGGGTAAAAATTCAATCCATCCCCCAAACGGCCCCGTAGGAGACACGAACACCTCGCACGGGACCAATGCAACTTATAGGAACTGACCACGTAGTCCCGAGTCTCCTGGTTTGAGAGTATGACGATAATTTGCAAAAAAACACACTTAGAGTTAAAAATAACCCCTTAGCTGGTGAAAACCCATACCTGCCCCCAAACGACCCCGTAGGGGGCAAGAACACCTCGTACGGGACCAATGTAACTTGTAGGAACTGACCGCGTAGTCTCGGGTCTCCCGGTTTGAGAATATGACGATAATTTGTAAAAATTACACTTAGACTTAAAAACAAGCCGTTAAAGGGTGAAAACCCAAACCAACCCCCAAATGGCCCCATAGGAGGCACGAACACCTCGCACGGGACCAATGCCATTTCTAGGAACTGACTGCGTAGTCCTGGGTCTCCCGGTTTGAGAGATTGATGATAATTTGAAAAAATACACTTAGACTTAAAAACAAGCCGTTAACGGGTGAAAACCCAAACTAGCCCCCAAACGACCCCGTAGGGGGCACGAACACCTCACATGGGACAAATGCAACTTGTAGGAACTGACCGCTTAGCCCCAGGTCTCTCAGTTTGAGAGTATGACGATAATTTGCAAAAATCACACTTAGACTTAAAAACAAGTCATTAACGGGTGAAAACCCAAACCAGCCCCCAAACGACCCCGTAGGAGGCACGAACACCTCGCAGGGGACCAATGCAACTTGTAGGAACTGACCGCATAGTCCTGAGTCTCCCAGTTTGAGAGTATGATGATATTTTGTAAAAATCACACTTAGACTTAAAAACAAGCCGTTAACGGTTGAAAATCCAAACCTGCCCCCAAACGTCCCCATAGGGGGCACGAACTTCTCGCACAGGACCAATGTAACTTGTAGGAACTGACTGCGTAATCCTGGGTCTCCACGTTTGAGTGTATGATGATAATTTTTAAAAATCATTCTTAGACTTCAAAACAAGCCGATAAAGGGTGAAAACCCAAACCTTCCTTAATGGACTCCGTAGGAGGCACGAACACCTCACACGGGACCAATGCAACTTGTAAGAACTGACCGCATTTTTTAGAGTCTCCCGGTTTGAGTGTCTAACGATAATTTTCAAAAATCACACTTAGACTCAAAAAAAGCCGTTAAAGGGTGAAAACCCAAACCAGCCCCCAAACGACCCCGTAGGAGGCATGAACACCTCGCGAGGCACCAATGCAACTTGTAGGAACTGATCGCATAATCCCGGTTCTCTCGGCTTGAGAGTATGACGATAATTTGCAAAAAACACACTAAGACTTAAAAATAAACAGTTAAAGGGTTAAAACCCAAACCATCCCCCAAACGGCCCCGTAGGAGGCACGAACACCTCACACGGGACCAATGCAACTTGTAGGAACTGACCGCGTAGTCCCGGGTCTCCTGATTTGAGAGTATGACGTTAATTAGCAAAAATCACAATTAGACTTAAAAATAAGCCGTTAGAGGGTGAAAACCAAAACCAGCCCCCAAACAACCCCGTAGGAGGCACGAACACCTCGCACACGACCAATGCAACTTGTAGGAACTGATCGCGTAGTCCTGGGTCTCCCGATTTGAGAGTACAATGATAATTTGCAAAAATCACAGTTAGACTTAAAAACAAGCCGTTAAAGTGTGAAAACCCAAATCAGCCCCCAAACGACCCCGTATGGGGCACGAACACCTCGTACGAGACCAATGCAACTTGTAGGAACTGATCGCGTAGTCCCGGGTCTCCCGATTTGATAGTATGGCGATAATTAACAAAAATCACACTTAGACTTAAAAATAAGCCCTTAAATGGTGAAAACCCAAACCAGCCCCCAAACGATCCCGTAGGGGGCAGGAACACCTCGCACGAGACCAATGCAACTTGTAGGAACTGACCGCGTAGTCCCGAGTCTCCCGGTTTGACAGTTTGATGATTATTTGCAAATATGACACTTAGACTTAAAAACAAGCTGTTAAAGGGTGAAAACCCAAACCATCCCTCAAACGGCCCCGTAGGAGGCACGAACACCTCGCATGGGACCAATGCAACTTGTAGGAACTAACCGCGTTGTCCCGGGTCTCCCGATTTGAGAGTATGACAATAATTTGCAAAAATCACACTTAGACTTAAAAACAAGTCATTAGAGGGTGCAAACCCAAACCGGCCCCCAAATGGCCCCGTAGGAGGCACGAACACCTCACATGGGACCAATGCAACTTGTTGGAACCGACTGCCTAGTCCCGGGTCTCCCGGTTTGAGAGTGTGATGATAATTTGCAAAAAACACACTTAGACTTAAAAACAAGCCCTTAAAGGGTGAAAACCCAAACCAGCCCACAAATGACACCATATGGGGCACGAACACCTCGTAAGGGACCAATGCAACTTGTAGGAACTGATCGCGTAGTCCCGGGTCTCCCAATTTGAGAGTATGGCGATAATTTGCAAAAATCACACTTAGACTTAAAACAAGCCGTTAAATGGTCAAAACCCAAACCAGCCCCCAAACGACCCCGTAGAGGGCATGAACACCTCGCACGGACCAATGCAACTTGTAGGAACTGACCGCGTAGTTCCAGGTGTCCCGGTTTGACTGTTGGACGATGATTTGCAAAAATGACACTTAGACTGAAAAGTAAGCCATTAACGGGTGAAAACCCAAACCAAGCCCAAAACGACCCCGTAGGAGGAACGAAAACCACGCACGAGACCAATGCAACTTGTAGGAACTGACCGCGTAGTCTCGGGTCTCCCGATTTGAGAGTATGACGATAATTTGCAAAAATCACACTTAGACTTAAAAATAAGCCGTTAAAGGGTGAAAACCCAAACCAGCCCCCAAAAGGTCCCGTAGGAGGCACGAACACCTCGCACGGGACCAATGAAACTAGTAGGAACTGACCGCGTAGTCCCGTGTCTCCCTGTTATAAAGTAGGATGTTAATTTGTAAAAATCACACTTTGACATAAAAACAAGCCATTAAAGGGTGAAAACCCAAACCCACCCCCAAACGGCCCCGTAAGAGGCACGAACACCTCGCACGGGACCAATCAACTTGTAGGAACTGACTGCGTAGTCCCGGGTCTCCCGATTTGAGAGTATGATGATAATTTGCAAAAATCACACTTAGACTTAAAAATAAGCCGTTAACGGGTGAAAACCCAAAGCAGCCCCCAAACGATCGCGTAGGAGGCACGAACACCTCACACGGGACCAATGCAACTTGTAGGAAGTGATTGCATAGTCCTGGGTCTCCCGGTTTGAGAGTATTACGATAATTTGTAAAAATCATACTTAAACATAAAAACAAGCCGTTAAAGGGTGAAAACCCAAACGAGCCTCCAAACGGCCCCGTAGGAGGCACGAACACCTCGCACGGGACCAATGCAACTTGTAGGAACTGACCGCGTAGTCCCGGGTCTCCCGGTTTGAGAGTTTGACGATAATTTGCAAATATCACACTTAGACTTAAAAACATGTCGTTAAAGGGTGCAAACCCAAACCAGCCCCCAAACGGCCCCGTAAGAGACACGAACACCTCGCACTGGACCAATGCAACTTGTAGGAACTGATCGCGTAGTCCCGGGTCTCCCGGATTGAGAGTATGATGATAATTTGCAAAAATCACACTTACACTTAAAAATAAACCGTTAGAGGGTGAAAACCCAAAGCATCCCCCAAACGACCCCATATGGGGCACGACACCTCGTACGAGACCAATGCAACTTGTAGGGACTGACCGCGTAGTCCTGGGTCACCCGATTTGAAAGTATGATGATTATTTTCAAAAATCACACTTAGACTTAAAAACAAGTCGGTAACGGGAGAAAACCCAAAGCATCCCTCAAACGACCCAATAGGAGGAACGAACACCTTGCACGGGACCAATGCAACTTGTAGGAAGTGACTGCGTAGTCCCGGATCTCCCAGTTTGAGAGTATGACGATAATTTGCAAAAATCACACTTAGACTTAAAAACAAGCCGTTAAAGGGTCAAAACCCAAACCAGCCCCCAAACGACACTGAAGGAGGCACGAACACCTCGCATGGCACCAATGCAATTTGTAGGAAATGACCGCGTAGTCCCGGGTCACCCAGTTTTAGAGTTTGATGATCATTTGTAAAAATCACACTTTGACTTAAAAACAAGCCGTTAATGAGTGAAAACCCAAACCAGGCCCCAAATGGCTCCGTAGGAGGCACAAACACCTCGCACTGGACCAATGCAACTTGTAGGAACTGACCGCGTAGTCCCGGGTCTCTCGGTTTGAGAGTATGATTATAATTTGCAAAAATCACACTTAGAGTTAAAAACAAGCCGTTAAAGGGTGAAAACCCAAACCAGCAACCAAACGGCCCCGTAGGGGGCACGAACACCTCGCACGGGACTAAAGAAACTTGTAGGAACTGATCGCGTAGTCCTGGGTCACCCGATTTGAGTGTATGACGATAATTTGCAAAAATCACACTTAGACTTAAAAACAAGCCGTTAAAGGGTGAAAACCCAAACCAACCCCGAAACGGCCCTGTAGGGGGCACGAAGACCTCGCACGGGACCAATTCAACTTGTGGGAACCGACCGCGTAGTCCCGGGTCTCCCGATTTGATAGTATGACGTTAATTTGCAAAAATCACACTTAGACTTAAAAAAAAGCCGTTAGGGGATGAATACATAAGTCAGCCCCCAAACGGCCCCGTAGGGGGCACGAACACCTCGAAAGGGGACCAATGCAACTTATAGAACTGACCATGTAGTCCCGCTTCTCCTGATTTGAGAGTATGACGATAATTTGCAAAAATTACACTTAGAATTAAAAATAAGCCGTTAACGGGTAAAAACCCAAACCTGCCCCCAAACGACCCCGAAGGGGGCACGAACATCTCGTACGGGACCAACGTAATTTGTAGGAACTGATCGTGTAGTCTCGAGTGTCCCGGTTTGAGAGTATGATGATAATTTGCAAAAATCACGCTTAGAATTAAAAACAAGTCGTTAAATGGTGAAAACTCAAATCTGCCCCAAACGACCCCATAGGAGGCACGAACAACTCGCACGTGACTAATGCAACTTGTAGGAACTGACCGCGTAGTCCCGGGTCTCCCGGTTTGAGAGTATGATGATAATTTGCAAAAATTGTACTTAGACTTAAAAACAAGACGTTAAAGGGTAAAAACCCAAACCAGCCCCAAACGGCCCCGTAGGAGGCACGAACACCTCGCATGGGACCAATGCAACTTAAAGGAATTGACCGCGTAGTCCTGGGTCTCCCGGTTTGAGAGTATGATGATAATTTGGAAAAATCAAACTTAGACTTAAAAATAAGCCATAAAAGGGTAAAAATCCAATCCATTCCCCAAACGGCCCTGTAGGAGGCACGAACACCTCGCACGGGACCAATGCAACTTATAGGAACTGACCGTGTAGTCCCAAGTCTCCCGATTTGAGAGTATGATGATAATTTGCAAAAAATCACACTTAGACTTAAAAACAACCCGTTAACGGCTGAAAACCCAAACATGCCCCCAAACGACCCCGTAGGGGCACGAACATCTCGCACAGGACCAATGTAATATGTAGGAACTGACCGCGTAGTCCCGGGTCTCCCGGTTTGAGAGTATGACGATAATTTGTAAAAATCACAGTTAGACTTAAAAATAAGCCGTTAAAGGGTGAAAATCCAAACCAATGCCAAAACGGCCCCATAGGAGGCACGAACACCTCGCACGGGACCAATGCCACTTATAGGAACTGACTGCGTAGTCCTGGGTCTCCCGGTTTGAGAGTATGATGATAATTTGAGAAAATACACTTAGACTTAAAAATAAGCTGTTAACGGGTGAAAGCCCAAACCAGCCCCCAAACGACCCCGTAGGGGGCATGAACACCCCACACAGGACCAATGAAACTTGTAGGAACTGACCGCTTAGTCTCGGGTCTCTCGGTTTGAGAGTATGACGATAATTTGCAAAAATCACACTTAGACTTAAAAACAAGTCATTAACGGGTGAAAACCCAAACCAGCCCCCAAACGACCCCGTAGGAGGCACGAACACGTCGCACGGGACCAATGCAACTTATAGGAACTGATCGCATAGTCCCAAGTCTCCCGGTTTGAGAGTATGATGATATTTTGTAAAAATCATACATAGACTTAAAAATAAGCCGTTAACGGTTGAAAACCCAAACCTTCCCCCAAACGACCTCGTAGGGGGCACAAACTTCTCGCACGGGACCAATGTATCTTGTAGGAACTGACTGCGTAATCCCGGGTCTCCCTATTTGAGTGTATGATGATAATTTTGAAAAATGATTCTTAGACTTAAAAATAATCCGTTAAAACGTGAAAACCCAAACCTGCCTAGGAGGAACGAACACCTCGCACGGGACCAATGCAACTTGTAGGAACTGACCCTGTAGTCTCAGGTCTCCCGGTTTGAGAGTCTGATGATAATTTCTAAAAATCACACTTAGACTAAAAAATGCCCTTAAAGGGTGAAAATCTAAACCATCCCCCAAACGGCCCCGTAAGAGGCATGAACTCCTCGCATGGGACCAATGCAACTTGTAGGAACAGATCGCATAGTCTCGGTTCTCTCGGTTTGAGAGTATGACGATAATTTGCAAAAATCACACTTAGACTTAAAAAATAAGTCGTTAAAGGGTGAAAATCCAAACGGCCCCGTAGGATGCACAAACACCTCGCACGGGACAAATGCAACTTATAGGAACTGACCGCGTAGTCCCGGGTCTCTCGGTTTGAGAGTATGATGATAATTTGCCAAAATCACACTTAGACTTAAAAATAAGTAGTTAAAGGGTGAAAACCCAAACCAGCCCGTATGGGGCACGAACACCTCGTACGGGACCAATGCAACTTGTTGGAACTGAACGCATAGTCTTGGGTCTCCCGATTGGAGAGTATGATGATAATTTGCAAAAATCACACTTAGACTTAAAAACAATCCGTTAACGGGTGAAAACCCAAGGAAGCCCCAAAACGACCGCGTAGGAGGCACGAGCACCTCACACGGGACCAATACAACTTTTAGGAACAGATCCCATAGTCCCGGGTCTCCCGATTTGAGAGTATTATGATAATTTGTAAAATTCATACTTAAACTTAAAAACAAGCCTTTAAAGGGTGAAAACCCAAACCAGCCTCATAACGGCCCCGTAGGAGGCACGAACACCTCGCACGGGACCAATGCAACTTGTAGGAACTGACCGCGTAGTTCCGGGTCTCCCAGTTTGAGAGTATGACGAAAATCTGCAAAAATACACTTAGACTTAAAAATAAGCCGTTGGAGGGTGAAAACCCAAACCGGCCCCCAAACGACCCCGCATGAGGCACGAACACCTCGCACGGGACCAATGCAACTTGTAGGAACTGATCGCGTAGTCCCGGGTCTCCCGGTTTGAGAGTATGACGATAATTTGCAAAAATCACACTTAGACTTAAAAATAAGCCGTTAAAAGGTGAGCCCCCAAATGACCCCGTAGGAGGCACGAACACCTCGTACGAGACCAATGCAACTTGTAGGAACTGATTGCGAAATCCCGGGTCTCCCAGTTTCAGAGTATGACATTAATTTGAAAAAATCATAGTTAGACTTACAAATAAGCCGTTAACGGAGGAAAACCTAACCCAGGCCCCAAACGTCCCCGAAGGAGGAACGAACACCTCGCACGGGACTAATACAACTTATAGGAACTGACCGTGTAGTCCCGGGTCTCCTGATTTGAGAGTATGATGATAATTTGCAGAAATCACACTTAGACTTAAAAACAAGTCGTTAAAGGGTGAAAACCCAAACCAGCCCCCAAACTGCCCCATAGGAGGCACGACCACCTCGCATGGGACCAATGTAATTTGTAGGAACTGACCGCGTAGTCCTGGGTCTCCCGGCTTGAGAGTATGACGATAATTTTCAAAAATCAAAATTAGACTTAAAAACAAGCCGTTAAAGGGTGAAAACCCAAACCAGCCCCCAAACGGCCCTGAAGGGGGAACGAACACCTCACACGGGACCAATGCAACTTATAGGAACCGACTGCATAGTCTCGGGTCTCCCGGTTTAAGAGTATGACGATAATTTGCAAAAATCACACTTAGACTTAAAAATAAGCCGTTAACGGGTGAAAACCCAAACCATCCCCTAAACGACTCCGTAGGGGGAACGAACACCTCGCATGGGACTAATGCAACTTGTAGGAACTGACCGCGTAGTCCCGGGTCTCCCGGTTTGATAGTATGACGATAATTAGCAAAAATCACAGTTAGACTTAAAAACAAGCCGTTAACTGGTAAAAACCCAAACCTGCCCCCAAACGACCCCGAAGGGGGAACGAACATCTCGCACGGGACCAATGTAGTTTGTATACTTTCAAACCATAAATATAATAAACTTCGGAATTTGTCTCAATTCTCTCTGATTTTATTTTGAACTCCACTCCATCGACACCTTTGATCTCATAAGACTTTCCATCTCCAACTTTTACTTGCCTATGACCTGATTCAGCAAAATTTAAAAACTTTATATTGTTACTAATCATGTGTTTACTAGCACCATTGTCCAAGTACCACAAGTCATTCATATCTTCATTTTAGCATAGAAGCGACAAAGTTACGTGTTGATTCTTCTATATATTATTGTCATCATGCATAAAACCAACATTGCCCTGCATTTTGTCTACTTGTATATGCCAACACTTGCTTGTCACGTGACCAGGTTTGTGGCAATTGTAACATTCAAAATAGCCACGACCTCTTTCTCGTTAAAACCCATGACTTGTTTTTTTGTTGATAGCCATGACCACTTCCTCTAGAGTTCCTATTTTCTCTTCTATTCTTGAATTTTTTTCACGACTTAGTTGAACTTTTCCTCTTCCATGAAAATTTGAGCTTATGCCTCTAAAATTTCCACCTTTTCCATGATAAGAATCACGTCCTTCAGTATATGTGATTTAGGATTTTAGAGCTTAATTAGGCTGAGAAGGTAGAGGATTCCTCCCTTTGATTTTTACCTCATGGGCCTTCAATGTTACCTGTAAATTATCTAGATAGAGGGTAGAAAGATCCTTTATTTCTTCTAAACCACAATGTAATCAAACTTTGATGGTAAATTCTGAAGATCTTTTCGGCCATTCTTTCATATGGCATAATCTCTCCATTTAATGCCATTTGATTTACAATAAAAGTCACTATAAAAAGATGCCTTCGTTTCTTTTCATTTCTAACTTTTTAAAATCTTATCATAATGTTTGAAGATGAACCTTTTTCACCTTTTGTTCACCTTTATAGGTTTTGGGAATAATCTTCAATGCTTCATTTGAAGGCTCGATTTAGATAATCCTCTCATAAACTGACATCTCAATGCTTAAATATATTTGAAAAAGTTCTTTGCTATCTTATTTTTTTATTATCTATCAAAGTCTTTTTTCGTTCTTGCAATAACTCATCTTGATTTTCTTTCTCTTCAAATTATTCTTCAACAATTTTCCACAACTCTAAAGACTTGAGCGACACCTTCATATTTTTCTCTCTAGTAATCATAATTATCTCCATTAAAATGAGGAATGAGAGAATCTAAATTATTATTATTGGAATTTTTTATCTATGGCTCTAATACCACTTTGTAGAGATAAATGGAGTGGAAGAAAATATTATAATTCTATTCAATGCATGTATTTCTTAGCTTCTTGATTTTAACTAATTACATATGTTGTATTTATATTATTTCAAGAACACGAATGTATGAATACACTAAATATATAAATCTATATTATATCTCTAATACGATAGTATTAGAGGTGTAAATTATGATTAATACTTAAAACTCTCACCCCATTTCTTTACCTTCCTTTATCCTTTTATCTACCCTCGGTTCAATCTTTACCCCTCTTTATCTCTCTATGACCTTTCACATATATCAATTCTTTCGTCTCCCTCTCTATTCCCCCTTAAATCTACCATTTGTTTCTCTCTCGCTACTATATTTCCATAAAGGTTATATATACAACCTCTATGGATGAAAAAAGGTAGTTAAAGAAAAATATGAAGGGGATGACAATAACATCCCCTGAGATAAATTAGAATAAAAAAACTTACTAAACTCTCCGCATTTATCAAGCCAAAGCTAAATCTAACTGTAATACACACCTGACACCCTTTCTCACATTTCGAGTTTCATACAATATACACTTATCACCATGAATCTGAAGGGGCGCTATACCTTTAGTAGGAGGCACCTCAGCCTCAAGAATGTTTCTTGGACCATATAAGACGATCTCTCCACCAACTAGAGGCTCACAGGAAGAGTCCTGAACGCTTTTCGAATCATTTTAGACCTAGATTTGAAACGACCACCACTAGGATATATCAAAAGAGTATAATCTGTGAGCTTTCCATCTCCAAGATCAGTACTTTCATCAATATGCCATCCAAAGCGCTGACCAGCTGTGTACCTATAAAATCTAATATTTGGATTTAAACCAATAGCAACTCGGCCTCGAATCTTAAAATCAGAAAATATACTGTCAAGTCCGGATTTCCATATTGTGCCTGGGAGAACATGATCGTTGACAGAATTTTGATCGTTGTCTCTATAGGCTTTCTCCTCCAAGACTTCCTTGGTGAACAAACCCAATGGACTATGTAGATTTAACAAATTCTTTTGATTTTACAGATATAAAGAAATTAGGGTCAATTATTTAATAGTCCCTACTATAAATATATATTTTTTAAAAAGGACACATATTTTTAGTTTAACCCATTTAGTCCCTCAAGCACTCAATATTCTCTTATTTTTAGAGGTTCGCGCCAGCGGCACTCCCTTTCCAAAATATGTGGCAAAGGACTTTTTGAGGCAAAATAAAAAGGCTTGGACTAAATGAGTATTAAAAAATGTTTGAGGGACTATTTGGTATATGTCCCAAGAAATTATGAACAGTGAAGAGATGGGTATCTTTGAGACGATAAATGAGGAGATTGGTCGGCCATTCTAATTTTCTTTTCTTTCCATATACCTCTCTCTTGCTTGCTGTTGGCCATTTTTCTCTTCATTTTTTAATTGTTAATTATAATTATTTGGGTCTGTTTGATTTGCAACTATAATTCTGTTTTTGTGTTTAAATACAATTCTGATAAAAATTTGTGTTTGGCAACCTGTTTTTAAACACTGAATTATAATATTTCTGTGTTATAATCATGTTTTTCAGAAAACAGCAAAAGGGTGTTTTACAACTTCTGTTTTTTATTTTTCAACTAAGAATTATTCATTCTTAATATTTTAATGCATGTATACATTAATATATAATATACATACACAATACATTAATATATGTGCAATTCTTATAAATAAAAAATATATATCTACACGGACACAAAATTATGTATATTTATGTTATTAAATTATATAATATACTAAGATCCATATGTTAAATAATAATATGAATAGATACATGATACTTCATATGTTAAATAATGATATGAATAGATACATGATACTTCTATATAGTTTTATACATGTATTATTAATGTATTGAATAATATAAAATATACATATACTACATATGTATTAAAAAATATTATCAATTCATGTATGTATATAATTTTATTGTGAAGTATACATGCAATATCATTATATAGACACACACATACACACACACACATATGTGTGTGTGTGTGTGTGGTTAAACTTCCCAACATATCTCATTAAATATACATAAAAATACATGATATTAAATGTACATGTATATAATATATGATGTATGTGTGTATGTATGTATGTATGCATGTATATATGTATGTATGTATGTGTATATGTATACTTTCATGTATCATGTATGTATGAAAGTTTTATGTATGTATTTATATATACACACATATATGTATAATATAAATATACATGTTTGCCAATTTTGTCAAATTTTCAAAAAACTGTATTTAAAAACAAGTTTACCAAACGCACACCAATAATTATAACACAAAAAATTGAATTTTAAAACTGTATTTAAAAACAGCATTTAAATCGAGTTTTCATAATAGAGAACCAAACAGGCCCTGCTTGGGTTGTTCTTTGTTATGCCTAACCCACAAAAAATTTCGTCAATAACTACTCCTATTTTTTTAATATTATATATTCAGATGAATAATTTCATTGGTTTGATATGTGGTTTGTATGATATAATAAATGTCATGTGAAGTTCTCCTCTTAATTTAGTACCAAAGTGTTCAACCTCTTCAAAATGCATGCCTTTTTTGCACAGGAGAAGATCTTTCCACTTCAAATCAATATCCTTTTTTCATTTTCTATTTTCACTAATTTTGGTTATAGTTTTTTTCTTGAGAAGGTTCCTTTATATCTATTTTTAGTGTCCTATTATTTTTTTCTATAACGTGAAATGTATTATTGATGGATTTTTGTTTGTTAGGTTGCTATACAGTTAATCCTTTTCCCGAGAAAATTATTCATTTACTAATTTTCTTAATCTTGATTGAAAACGGTTTATTTGGTATCTTTTGTTCATACAACACATTGCATCAGTTACAATGTTGGTAAGGCCAGCGGACAAACTGAGGAGCAAACTAACAAATGATAGATAAGGCCAGCAATGCAGCCCAATCTGCCAAATAATCAATTCAGGAGACCGGTCAACCAGTGGTGGATTCAGGATTTTTTGTTAAGTGGTGTGAAAATTTCGAGTGATATCGGGGGTGGGAGCCCCTGAGGCGATTTTTTGGGGTTATTTCGAGTTTCATACAAATTATAGCTTTATAATGCCAAATAACTACTCTCAATTATTACTAACTGTTGATGTAAAAAATTAGATTATCTCTAATTATTTAATCACAGATAAAAAATAAATAAGACAAGAGATTTTTAAAGTGGTTCCGCCTTGAAAGAAGGGCCTACGTCCACTATTTTTTTATTGCTGACTGTTTGGGAATTCTCGATAACAAATTTTACCAAGAAATTTTGAGTCCCCTTACGATGAGGATGATACAATGTATTTATAGCCCTCAGGCTGTAAATGTGAAAGGGTAATACATAGCTGTCCAATAGGCGTATACATCTGTATGATAATAATGAGCATTTAATGCGCAGTCGATCTGTTGATTATCCGGACATTAATGCTATGTAAGAGATGCAACTCGAACCGCCTAAGCTATTCGGACCGCCTAAGTAGCTCGGTACAGTAAAGTTTCTTGGAAAGCACCTGTTGCTCGGAGTGTTTGAGTTGGTCGGGGAGGTTGAGTTCCTCGAAGTCAAGTTGTTGTTCAGAAATGTTTGTAAGTGCCATGTAGATTGACACGTGTCTCCACTTAACTGATCCACGTCAGCAGACTAAATTTGGTATCAACAGAAGCCCCCAATGTTTCACAGTTCGAGGTTGAGGAGTGTGGAACATTCTTCTCGAAATATGGCAGGATTAAATAGTCATCCTGAATTTTAGGAGTGTTTTCCTTGTATTTAATTTTCCTTTCGAATTCATAGAATCAGACTTTTTGAATTTTTCCCACTGCTTTGGTCTCCGTGCCTTTTTTATCCTTTTAGGCGTAGGTAGCTCAAACGTCTTTCTTTGTAATCATTATTTTTACACCTTCCCAAGGTAAGGTATTTAAGCGTTGCAGAAAATCCTATCGTCTCTTACTTTTTCAAATTTGTATCTTTGATCTCTCCATTTCTTCTCCATCTTGTGCGTTCATTCCTTCCATCGTTCGTTATCAACTGATCTACCCTTCTTCTGTAAGATCTTCTTCCTTCTCTTTTATTTTCTTTGTTCATCATGGTTTACCTTATTGAGTCGCTTGATAAATTTCGTTCTGATTTTTCTATTCCTTCCTGGGTCATTTTGGAAGAACTTTCTGGTCCTTCTGATTATTTTCGTTTGGCTGAGGGACATCGGTTCCCCAGTCTCTTTGTAGCTGAATGTGGCTTTTCTTTTCCTCCAAACCCCTTGTGTTTGGAATTCTGTCAATATTTTGATGTAGTACCTGCAAAAATAGACCCCAATACATGGAGAATAGTTAATGGAGTCCATAGGTTAAATCAGATTCATGGAATCCATTTAGGAATTCCAGAGATTATGTTTTGCTATAGATGGGCTGTCAGTGAGAGTACTTTTTATTTGAAAACTAGGTTTTTAAATAGGGATTTAGTTGTCAATCTCCCAGATGCCAACAGGGATTACTTCGAGCATGGGGTTGTTAAGAAAAATTGGCAACATGCTCCATTAACTGAAAATGACGTATATCAGGGTCCTAGATGCCCTCCTTATGGCAACGGGATAGGTTGTTTTTATTTTATTTAGTTTTTGAAATCATGTTTTCTTTATATTCGATAATATGCGTCACTGATATTTTGATTTTTATTTATTTGCAGTTGACAGCAAAAGAAGGTCTCCAAAGGAGACAGAAGTTAATTTAAAGCATCTGAAACTTATCTGGGGTTTTCATCAAACTGTCGCTGACGAACATATCAGATCAGCCTCGTACTTGTTGCAGTACAAGAGTTACACCTCATCTTTTACTGCTCGTCCAGTGATAAGTAACATAGTACCAGCACCGATTTCTGAAGGTTCTTCTCCTGAATCGCATATTCCTCTCAGTGACAGAATGAAGAGAAGAAGAGCTCCTGCCCTCTTAGATAAGTCTGCCTCTATTGCTGGAGAGGCAAAGAAAAGTAAGCAGGATGTCCCAGAAGAAGGGACAAGACAAATTGATGCACCTCCTCCAGCTGCTACTAAGAAGGTTGTCGAGAAGCCCCCTATGGCTCCAAGCAAGATTGCAGTTGTTTCCCCTCCAAGCGAGGTTATAGTTATATCACCGACCAAGACGGCATCCTTGGTCGAGAATGTTCCTGCTCCCATGAGGAAGTTGAAGAAAAACTCCTCAGATAAAGTGGCTGAATCCATTTCTCAGCTTCTAACTACTGGAAGTGGTGTTCCCACTTTCGTTGCTCCGAGCTCTGCCATGAGCTCTGTGAAGTCTTGGATTATTCCTGAAATCCAAGGTCTTGAAGACACTCTTTCTCGGGATAGGGTTACCACCTTGGCAACTCAACATATTACCTCAGTAAGTATTACTATTTTAAACTTTCATTTTTCAATGTTATGTCCTTGCACTGACTTACAATTATTTTCTTTTTCTATTTGGTAACTTGTTTCAACACCATTCTGAAAAAGGATGAAGCTATTAAAGCTTCGAGCTCCTCGTTAGGTGTGGAGGAGGCTCTTGTAGGTCTGTCACAGTCCTTAAAGGATTCTCATCAAAAGTATGACGATAACAAAGCTGCTTAGGGGAAGCAACTAAAATCCACCGAGCAAGAGAGAGATAAAGCTGTTGAAGTCTCCAAGGGTTTGGAGAAGAAGATAAAAGACTTGGAAAGTAAGAATAAAGAGCTCAAGGGGAAGCTCCAAAATGCTGGAGAGCTTTAGACCAAACTCAAAGCTGCTGAAGAGGAGTTATGAAAACTCCATGAAGCGGATCGCCAGAGGGAAGAGGCAGAAAGGAAATTAAAAGCTTCCGAGGAACTTATGACTGAGAGGGTTTCCTCAGAGAAGGCAAAGAGGAAACTTGTTGTTAAGAAGTCCTTCAGTACTGGTTGGGACAAGGGTTGGAATAAGGGTTTGGCTGCCATGATCTCACAAATGGAGTATGGCAGCCTCAAATATTTCAGGGATGGTTGGGTGGCTTCTCTGAGAGAGATGAATGTCGATGAGAATTCAGACCTATTTCAGCGACACATTCCTGGCCCCCCTCCTTCTCCCGAGGAAGAAGAAGAAGACGAAGCTGCTTCCGAGGAATCCTCTATAGTGATCGGAGATCAGATTTCTCATCTCCCGGTTGTCCAGACCTCCTGCGAGCAACTTCAACCAACCAGCATTTCAACCGAGCAATTTCCAATACCCTCTGAGTAACCTTCTATGTTATCCGAGCAACCTACCTCTTCGTCCCAGTCTCCCGAGAAAGTTTTAGGAGACAAGGAGAAGGTGTAGAGTTGTTCGGACTTTTTCTCTTTGCTTTTTTGTTAAATGTAACTCTGGGCTATGTACTTCTTTTATGATGTAATAAAATTTAATGTTTTTGGTTGTGCAACTTAACTCCCTTTTTCTTGCTCTGCTTTTATTCTTCTTGCTCTGTCTGCATTTTATTGATTCTTTCTATCTCTTTTCTTTACTAGTTTATGGCTAGAATGGAACTCTTGTCAGCCCATGATACAGAACTGATGAGAAAATATAACGACTACTTCAAGGCTGGCCATGCTAACTTGAATGAATCTCAAATCGTCGATATCCTCGGTCTAGATGCTTCGGAGCGAGCAGTTAAAGCCTACCAGTATTTGAAATTCCTGCTCGACCGTGCAGTTGCTAATAATATGGCATACTATGAGATGATTGAAGATCTCCAGGGTACCCTCGAGGAACTTCAACAACAGTACAAGGAGTCTACTATCCTTCTGCATCAGGGATATGAGAAGAAATATCAGCAACTAAGTGCTGATGAGGGATATGATAAGTTGTTTGCTGCTTATGACATAAAGGAAAGGACTTTGAAGACCGAGGTTGAAGAGCATAGGCAGATCACCAAATTGTTAGAGTATGAAAATAATAATTTGCGAGGAGAGATATCTCAGCTGAAATCTGCATCCTCTACCTCGGGAGCCTTGGTTCCTGTCAACAATGAAGGTTTTTCTTTCTTGGAAGTCGAAAATGCCAATCTGAGAGACGAATTGGAAACCTTGAAGAGAACTGGTCCTTCTACCTCTGCTCGCGGACGAGCAAGAGCTTCTCGGGGATGAGCAAGGGCTACTGGGGTTACTATTGAAGAATAAAGAACTCAATCAGCTTTGGAGAATCAGGCCTTTCAGTTAATGGCGAAGAATCAAGCATTAGCTGAGATGTCCAAGAAGATTCTGAATCTGGACGAGCAGCTCTCTGCACAAAAGTCTGCCTTGGAGAGTAAAGAACTTTTAACAAAGAACCTCCACGAGCAACTGGAGAGGTTAACCTATCAATTCCACAAGCAGCCCAGAGAGTTCTGGATGGCTGGTTATAATGAAGCCCTCTACCATCTAGATGATCGGATCCAAAATGCAAATAATGAGGGTTACAAGCAAGGATGGCTGAATGCCTTGGGTGTGCTGCAGTTGGAACAGGGTCACTATTTATGGGATTACTATGACCCTGGGTTGCTCGAGTTGCCAGTGCCACCTTTTAAACTGGATATGAGCTGGATTCCTGCTCGGGCCATTCCTCGATGCCTGATTTCAAAGTATCTCGGTGACTACAGTCTTCATTCTAACTTCGAGATATCTCGCCCTGAACACCTACTTGATCGGCCCTCAGTAATGAATGTCAGAATGCTCAAAGATCTAAATTTCATCAATTCCCCCTATGCCTTAGATGATCCTCCCGCTGGTGAAGAACCTGTTTCAAAGGCAGAGGGGAAGAAACCAATAGAATAGGATTCTTGATGTAATAATTTTTTATGTATTTCATTCTCAATGTATTTTGTTCTGGATTTAATGACAAAAAATTTCTTTGCAATCTTGATTGTCATTGTCTTGAAAATATTCTGTAAAATATTTCTTTTATTTATTGATGAATGTGCATGTATATCTGTTAAAAAGATAACAATATTGTGTTATTTTAAATAGTCGATCAACTAAAGTTGGTGAAAACTTATTGTTAATTATCCTAAATTGATGATAGTCATCTGACGATCAATCAGAGTTGGTGATATTTCGATTTTCGACCAACTATGGTGGTAGTTTATAATGTCATGAGTATCGAGGAATTTATTACTTTTTAATTTTAAGCCCTAAAATGACTTTCATTTGTTTAACCAACTGTTTTCGACCAACCGGAGTTGGTGGCTTTTGTTCCCGACCAACCTTAGTTGGTAGATTTTTATTCCCGACCAACCTTAGCTGGTGATTTTTCTTCCCAACCAACCGTAGTTGGTGTTTCTTGGAAATTTTTCATTCCCGACCAACTATAGTTGGTGGATTCTCTTATTCTCGACCAGCCTTAGCTGGTGGATTTTCTTCCCAACCAACCGTAGTTGGTGTTTCTGGGCTTGATGCGTAGTGTATAGCACTAGTACTCCGAAAAAATTTCAACAAAAGGAGAGAATTGGACAAAATATCCAAAACTTTATTCATATCGAAGAAAACTGCATTACATAGAGATTAAATTACTGATAATATTTGAGCAGATGCTCTGCGTTCCATGCATTCTTAAACTCCTCTCCTTCTAGGGTTTCGATTCTATACGTCCCTGGTCCAACAACCTCTGTTACTCTGTAAGGTCCATGCCAGTTAGCTTCCAGTTTTTTGTGCTTTTGAATTACTTTCTTTAGCACATAGTCTCCTTCTTTCAGGTCGCATTTCTTCACTCTCTTGTTGTAGAACAGAGTTGTCCGTTGCTGGTATGCAGCGTTTCTGATTGTTGCTTCTTCTCTAAATTCCTCGAGCATATCCAAATCTAATCTTCTCATCAAGTCACTTATAGGAGAGTTAAAATTCAGCACTCTGTGTGTGGGGAGACCCAGCTCGGCAGGTATAACATCTTCACTTCCAAATGCCAGCATATATGGAGATTCTCCTGTAGCTGCTCGTGGAGTAGTACAATAAGCCCATAGTACAGAATGCAGCTCGTTGATCCAATTTACCTTTGCATCATTTAATCTTTTTTCAAGCCATTCAGTAGCGTTCTGTTTGTCACTTCATTTTGTCCATTGCTTTAAGGGTGGCCTGGTGCAGAGTGGGTTTTCAATATGTTCGACTGATGACAATACGCAGCAAACTCCTCGTTGTCGAATTGGGTTCCATGGTCTGTGATGAATGCATGAGGAAGACCATATCTACAAATGATGTTCTTCCATATAAATTGATACACTTTGTCATATGTCATATCGATAAGGGGCTCGGCTTCCACCCACTTAGTAAAGTAATCCACTGCGACGATGAGATATTTAAACCTTCCTCTGGTCGTTGGAAGTGGCCCGACTAAGTCAATTCCCCACATGGAAAATGGCCAAGGGGAAGTAATGGGTGTCAACAATGCTTGGGGAGTTCTTCGGATAGTGGAGAAGCATTGACATTTGTCATATTTTTTGGCATAGGCTATGCAA
The DNA here is from genome assembly GCA_949130495.1 of Sambucus nigra. Classification (NCBI taxonomy): domain Eukaryota; kingdom Viridiplantae; phylum Streptophyta; class Magnoliopsida; order Dipsacales; family Adoxaceae; genus Sambucus; species Sambucus nigra. The sequence continues at coordinate 271,916,120 of OX422221.1, read as the reverse complement.
TCAGCCCTCATTATCGGCCAATAGTATCCCTGCGTCATTATCCTTTGCAGAAGTGTTCGACCTGCTACATGGGCTCTACAAGACCCTTCATGGACTTCTTCGATTAAGTCTTGCACCTCGGTGGGATGTACACATCTCTGCAAGCCAGCTATAATTCCTCGTCTATATAAAACACCATTAGTCAACACATAACGAGCAGCTTTAAACTTCAATTTCTTGGCTGCGAGTTTGTCAGTTGGTAATTTCCCTTCCTTAATATATGCCCTGATGGGATCCATCCAAGATGGCTCTAAATCAAGGGTAATAAAGTTCATCATCAGATCTTTATCTATGCTCCGATTAGCCAAGACTTATATTGGGATTGTTCTTCGTAGCTCGGTGCGTGTGGCTGAAGCTAACCGAGCTAAGGCATCTGCTCTTGCATTCTCCAATCTTGGTATTCTATGTACTGCAATCAGGCTTGATAAAACTTACATTGCTTTTGCATGATACCTGATCATTAATTCTCCTTTGGCTGTATATACTCCCAGCATTTGATTTACGATCAATTGCGAGTCACTGAATACAATAACCTGCTCTACCCCCATGGTTTTTGCCAAACTAAGACCTGCAATCGTAGCTTCATATTCAGCCTCATTATTAGAAGCCTTAAATTGGAAGCGCATAGCATACTCCACATCAACCTCATCCGGGCTGTTCAAAACAATCCCTGCTACACAGCCTGTAGTGCAAGATGATCCATCCACATATAGATTCCATATAGGTAGCTCGTCTTCAAATTTTTGATCGGACAGAGTTCCTCGGTGGAATATCTGTTGTTTCCTTTTATCCTCCTCTAGCACTTCTTGCTGCTCCTCGACCATCTTTTCCTGCTCGTCACTCGACCTAAGTTGGTCGGGGTTTGAATCTGATGATCCTGTAACATCCACAGGTTGGTCGGTGTTCAGCTTTGGCTCTTCGGGGGTATCAGGATAGGTGAATTCTGCTATAAAATCTGCTAATGCTTGCCCTTTAAGCGACGATCTAGGTTCATAAACTATGTCATATTCACCAAGTTCTACTGCCCAGTACATCAATCTCCCTTATTTTTCTAGTTTATGGAGAGCTTGCCTCAATGGCATATCAGTATACACAACTATGGTATGAGCTTGGAAGTATGGCCTCATCCTTCTACTCGCTTCGATCAAAGCTAGCGCCAACTTTTCTAGTCTTGGATATCTGATCTCTGCTCCTCGGAAGGCTTTGCTACTGTAATATATTGATTTTTGCACTTCATCCTCCGTTCTTATCAATGTCGAGCTAACTGCATTCTCCGACACTGCCAAATACAAGTACAATCTTTCCCCTATCACTGGCCTGGATAACAGTGGAGGTGCTCCTAGATATTTCTTCAACTCTTGAAAAGTCTTCTCGCATTCGTCATTCCATTCAAACATTTTTCGAAGTGTTTTGAAGAATGGGAGGCATCTATCTGTTGCTCGTGATACAAATTTATTAAGTGCTACAACTCGCCCAGTGAGACTTTGTACTTCCTTCTTCGTCGTTGGAGATCGTAGTCCCAATATAGCCTTAATCTTCTCTGGGTTTGCTTCGATTCCTCGTTGGTTGACAATATACCCGAGGAACATGCCTTCTCGTACTCCGAATATGCACTTGGTGGGATTCAACTTCATTTGATATTTATCTAGTTGATCAAAGGTCTGACCTAAGTCAATTAGATGGTCAGCAGCTCTCTTGCTTTTCGTCAGCATATCATCAACATAAACTTCCATATTGCAACTGATTTGTTCTGCAAACACCTTGTTCATCAGCTGCTGATATGTTGCACCTGCATTTTTCAAACCAAAAGGCATAACATTATAACAATAAGTTCCCCTAGGGGTAATGAAAGAGGTACTCTCCCTGTCTTCAGGTTTCATTTTAATTTTGTTGTAACCAGAATAAGCATCCATGAAGCTCAATAACTTGTGTCCCGAGGTAGCATCCACTAATTGATCAATTCGGGGCAAAGGAAAATGATCCTTTGGGCAAGCCTTGTTGAGGTCAGTGAAGTCTACACACATCCTCCACTTGCTGTTTTTCTTCTTCACCATCACCACATTAGCCAACCAGTCTGGATATTTGACATCTTCAATAAAGCAAGCTTTTTGGAGCTTCTCGACCTCCTCTTGTATTGCTTGGTTCTTCTTGGGACTGAACACTCTTCTTCCCTACTTCACTGGCATGATTTCCTTATTTACATTGAGCTTGTGACATAAGAAATTTGGATCTATTCCTGGCATGTCCTCATGACTCCAAGCAAAAGTTTGTTTTCTGCTTTTTAGCGGCACCCCTTATTTTTTAACTCATTTAGTCCCTCAAACACTCATTTACCTAATATTCTCTTATTTTTATAGGTCCGCGCCAGCGGTACCCTTATTTTTAAACTTAGTTTTTTAACTCATTTACTCCCTCAAACACCCATTTATCTAATATTCTTTTATTTTTATAGGTCCGCGCCAGCGGCACCTCTTATTTTTAAACTTAATTTTTATTTTATTTTAGAACATTTAAAACAATTTTGTATTTCTTAAAACCGTTTAAAAATTTTAAAAAAAAAAGTTTCTTTTTATTTATATTAAACTAACAATTATTTTTTAAAACGGTTTTTTTTTTAAATATATATTTTTTATATTAAAATAATGTTTTCGTAAAATTTTCGCATTTAATTGGGTCGGATTCGGGTTATTTTAATTTAATCATGTCCGTGTTTTTTTTTTAATATAAAACACTATTTTTTATATAAAGATACATATTTTTATAAAACAAAACAATTTTTCAATTAAAAACAAAACAAATAAAAAAGAAAGTTTTGCATTCGGTATGGATTGGGGAATGGGGGAATCGGTAAGTCTAGCAGTTCTCTTCATTTTTTGATGGACCCCATTCAGCCTCGTTTTTGTTCTCCCATAACTGCAATAGCATTTCTAGGGGTGTTCGCGGTCCGGTCCGGTCCGGTTTTGAGGCATTTTTGGGACCGGACCGCATTAATCGGTCCTAAAAAATTATGGATCGAAACCGGACCGGAATAATCGGTCTCGGTCCTATTCGATTTTCAAGCGGTCCGTGTTCGATCTCGGTCCTATTCGGTCCATACCCATATTAAACAACACATTTTTTTTAATTAAAACAACACTTATTTTTTTAATTGAGATTGTAAATCCCAAATTGACACTGTAAATCTAGATATTTTTCAACATAACTGTAAATCTGTAAATCCCAGATATTTTTCAACATAACTGCAAACATTCCTATAACAACATAACTCCATACAATTTTCAAGCCTATAATCCCAGATAACAATATAACGGTAAATCCAGCCTATAATGGACAGGTAATAATCATATAGAAAACTAAAGTTTTGTGGGATATTCATGTAAATTTTGGCCTACAGGTAATAATCATATAGAAAAGTAAAAATTGGGATATTAACATAAATTTGATTTGGATTTTACTTTGCAATTACTTAAAACTTATCTTTATGCAAAAATACAAAATGCTAATGTGAGTCTTTAGTTGATTCAAGTGGGTAAAATTTGAAGTACCTCAAGATCACTGATGCAAAGGTGCCTTTTCATCTCTCTTCGCCACATCAATTTCTTCTCATAAGGCAACAGTTCCAATCTCCACAGTTGCCTAAATGCACTAAATACACATCAGGTTGCACCATAAAATTACTAGCCATTATAAAAAGAGAACCAAAAAGAGATTTTGTAGTTCGTCAGAGCTTGGAGTTCGTCGGAGCTTGGTGTTTGCTGGAGCTTGGAGCTTAGAGTTTGCCGGCGCTGAAAATATAAGTCGAACCTTGGAGTTTGTTGTGTAGCCGGAGCCGCGGAGGGAAGGGACGAGATGAAAATCTAAGACGGAGGCTGGAGCCGCAGGAGTTTGTAGAGAGAGAGAGAGAGAGAGAGAGAGAGAGAGAGAAGAAGAGGAGAAGAATTAGGGTTTGGGATTAGGTAGGGCTTTTTTGTGTGCATGATCGTGTGTGTGAGTTGTTAAGTTTAAAATATATATATATATATATATATATATATATATATATATATATATGTTGATACCAAATTTAATTTGCTGACTTGGACCAATCATATGAAGACACGTGGCTATCTACATGGCAACAACAAGCACTTCCGAGATGATCACGCGCTCCGAGGAAACCATGTTACTCCGAGGAACGCATACGCTCAGAGGAACACTGCTTACCCGAGGAACTCACATGCTCCGAGGAACAATGCCTCTCCGACGAACTCTTGAGTACCGAGAAGCTTAGGCGGTCCAAGCAACTCAGGCGGTCCGAGCTGCATCTCGAATAAAGCATTAATAGCTGGATAACCAACAGTTCAACTGATTCATTAAATGCTTATCATTCAGACGCACACGCAAAGAGGGCATTAAATGTATTACCCTTTCATATGTATATCATTTAATATATTACCCTTTCACATTACAACCTCAGGGCTATAAATACATTGTACAACCCTCATTGTTGGAGGATCCGAATCAAAACCTTGGGATCGATAACGGAATTTCTTGTAATCGAGAATTCCCAAACACTCAGGAATAAAACAACAGTGGACGTAGGCCATTCTTATAAGGCTAAACCACTTTAAAATCTTTTGTCTCATTTATTTATCTGTGATTGAATTATTAGAGTGATCTAATTTTTTACATCAACAGATTGGCGCCGTCTGTGGGAACGACTGGTAATATCATTTTCTCACCAAGAACAATCCATTACCAATGGCTGATATTCCTGAATCCAGCAATCGAAACGCTGGAACCCCTTCAAATCCATCTGCACCACCAACTATTCCAGATCTGACTGGAATAATGGCAAATCTGGCTCAGGGCCAGACCGTCATGCAAGAAACGATGTGACAACTCATCCAAACCCTCCATAGCGGTGCGCCAGACCATTCCGGATCATGAAGCATTCAAAGGAATACCCGTGCGTCTCCTTCGCGTACTAGGCGTACTAATTCATATCGCAATGAAGAATCTGAAGATTTTTCTTATCAACCTGGACGAACTTCGTCAGTGCGAGCCACAGATACTAAACAACATGGCATCCTCTCCCCAGAAAGGGCCAGCGCATTGGAAAGATTAAGTAGGGCATCTCCTTTCGATCGATTAGGCCCTAGGAGGAACAAAAGTCCTCTTAATGCAGCGTCGAGGAGCTTTCGACGACCATCAGATTTAAGGGAAGGATTTGCCCAGTCGCGACCAGCTGCTCGTCGAGATAAATCCCAGGAAGCCACTTCAACGCGATCAGTTGCTCGAACCAATAGGCCCAAGGAAGGAAATGATGCATGGAAAGGATCTATTCAGAGGCTGGAGGATAGATTATGGGAAATGGCTAAGGCCAAGAACCCTCTACAACGAACCTTTGTTCGAAGAACACCTTTTGTCCAGGACATTGTTGATTTTCCAACACCTTCAAAGTTCAAAGCACCTGTTGTGACTCCCAAGTATGATGGAAAGACTGACCCTGTCCTTCATATAGAACAATAGCAAGCTGCTGCCGACATCTATGCTGTCCCAGACGAGATGAGATGCAGGGCATTCTCGGGAACTCTTACCGGATCTGCTCAGATATGGTATAATAATCTTCCTCGGGGTAAGATTTCAACTTTTCTTTAATTGGTCGAGTTATTCATTGGGAATTTCTGCTTTGGAGCAAAGCCAGTTAAACGAGTAGCACATTTGTTAAGTGTTAGACAAAAGGCTGGTGAGAGTATCAGAGATTATATAACTCGTTTTAATAATGAGAAACTCGAAGTCATTGATTACGAGGAGAAGACAGCTATTACTGCTTTGCTGAGTGGACTACTGCCAAACAAGTTGTACTACACTTTGGCCAAAGATCCACCTCAAACCATGTCGGACCTGATGGCAAAAAGCGTCCAAGATTATGAATGCCGAGGAGGCTATGTCTGCGAAGAAGAATATGGACGCCAAAGAAACCAAGGTGGAAGGTGATAAAGCTAAGAAGAAAGAGCATAAGAACAATGGTGGTGACAAACATTCCAAAAATAGGTCGTCATGGGAAGTCTTGAGGAAATTTGATAATTACACACCTTTGAAGGCGAATATCAACCACGTCCTGGAAGAAATTAAGAACAGCGAGGAGTTAAACTAGCCAAAGAAAATGAAGTCAGACCCCGACACGAGGAATAGGGAAAAGTATTGCGAGTTCCACAAGGATCATGGCCATATGACTAAAAATTGCATAGCTCTTCAGAATGAGATTGAAACACTCATCCGACGAGGAAAGCTAGCAAATTATGTTGATCGGGGAGGCGAAAGAAGAAACAACGATCGAACTAGAGAGAGATCTAGATCTCCTCATCGAGCAGAGGAGAACAAGAAGAGAAACCATGAAGTTGATCCGGATGATGACCCCGATCTTCCCAAGAAACCAAGGCAGCCAGAACGAGAGGTATTTTCAATACGCTTTGGTTCATTTGATTGTAATGTTATTACAGGGGGAGATGCAGGAGGAGGAGACCTTACTGCAGAAAGAAAAGCTTACCTCGGTGAGGCTCAAGCTTGCTCGTACATTCAGCGAATAAATCTAGATGAGGAAGATCGCTCGAGAAAGGTGAACAAGGATAAATTGGTCATCGGTTTTTCAAAAAATGACCTTGCAGGTGTTTTATATCCTCACGATGATCCGCTGGTGATCAAAATGAGAATGAAGGAGATCATGATTTCAAGAGTGCTGGTCGACAATGGTAGCTCGGCTGACATTATGTTCTACTCGTGTTTCGATAGTTTAAACTTAAAGTTATCTCAACTGGAGCCTTATCACAGACCCCTTATCGGTTTTGCTGGCGAGAAAGTATTTCCACTTGGGACGATCAAGTTGGATATATTCATTGGTACGTGGCCTGCTTGTCGGACAGAAAGAATACGCTTCTTCGTGATGGATAAGAATGTCCAATCATCGTACAATATTATCATGGGAAGAGTAGGATTGAAGAAGTTCGAGGTTGTACCATCTACAGTGCATCAGTGCCTAAAATTTCCAACAAACTTTGGAGTGGGAGTTGTGAAAGGTGATCAGAGAGTAGCTCGGGAATGCTATTATTCATCCGCCGAGCAAGAGGAACTGGAAGAATCAAAGAAAAAGACTACTACCTATCAAGTGGATGAAGGTGCAAAAATTGAAACATTGGATCCTCGAGATGAGTCGCAACTCGTGAAGGGTCAAGTGGTGGAAGCTACTGAAAACATCATTCTGGACGACGAACACCCTGAGCGAACTACTCAAATAAGTTCATCGTTGGAAGCCTCATTAAAATAAGAATTGATAACTTTCCTTAGAAGCAGAAGATAAGCTTTTGCATGGAGTCATGAAGATATGCCTGGGATAGACCCAAACTTCTTATGTCACGAGCTCAATGTGAATAAGGAGATCAAGCCTGTGAAGCAGAGAAGAAGAGTATTCAGTCCCGAGAAGAATCAAGATATACAGGAAGAAGTCGAGAAGCTCCAGAAAGCTTGTTTCATTGAAGATGTTAAATATTCAGATTGGTTAGCTAATGTGGTGATGGTAAAAAAGAAGAACAACAAGTGGAGGATGTGTGTAGACTTCACCGACCTCAACAAAGCATGCCCATAGGATCACTTTCCACTGCCCCAAATTGACCAACTGGTGGATGCTACCTCGGGACACGAGTTGCTAAGCTTCATGGATGCTTATTCTGGTTACAATCAGATTAAAATGAAACCTGAAGACAAGGAAAGTACTTCTTTCATTACCTCTAGGGGAACTTATTGTTATAATGTTATGCCTTTTGGTTTGAAAAATGCAGGTGCGACATATCAGAGGCTGATGAACAAGGTCTTTGCTGAACAAATCAGTGACAATATGGAAGTCTATGTTGACGACATGCTGACAAAGAGCAAGAAAGTTGTCGATCATCTAGTTGACTTAAGTCAGACTTTTGATCAATTAGATAAATATCAAATGAAGTTGAACCCGACGAAGTGCATATTTGGAGTTCGAGAAGGCATGTTTCTCGGGTACATTGTCAATCAACGAGGCATTGAAGCAAATCCTGAAAAGATCAAAGCCCTATTAGGGCTGCGATCTCCAACAACGAAGAAAGAAGTATAGAGTCTCACAGGACGAGTAGCGGCACTCAACAGATTTGTGTCGCGAGCAACTGATAGATATCTCCCATTCTTCAAGACACTCAGAAAGACTTTTGAGTGGAATGATGAATGTGAGAAGGCTTTTCAAGACTTGAAGAAATACTTGGGAGCACCTCCACTGTTGTCCATGCCGGTGACGGGATAAAAATTGTATTTGTACCTTACAGTGTCCGAGAATGCAGTTATCTCGGCATTGATCAGAGTGGAGAATGGAGTGAAAAAACCAATTTACTACACAAGTAAGGCCTTTCGAGGAGCAGAGATCAGATATCCAAAGCTGGAAAAATTAGCACTAGCGCTGATTGAGGCGAGTAGGATAATGAGGCCATACTTCCAGGCTCATACTATAGTAGTATATACCGATGTACCATTGAGACAAGCCCTTCATAAGCCAGAAAAATCAGGGAGATTGATGTACTGGGCAATAGAGCTCGGTGAATATGATATAATTTATGAACCCAGATCATCGCTAAAAGGGCAGGCCGTAGCAGACTTTATAGCGGAGTTCACCAATCCTGATACCCCCGAGGAGCAAAAGTTGCTCGCTGATCAACTTGTGGATGTTACGGGATTAACAAACACAAGCCCAGACCAATTCTGATTGGTAAAAGGGCATGTGGATGTTACAGGGTGTAATGCAGAGATAATTGGAAAGACTCGGGACGAGGAACAAGAGTTGCTCGCTAATCAACCTGTGGATGTTACAGGATCGACAAACACTATCTCAGACCAACTCCGGTTGGTAAAAGGGCAAGTGGATGTTACAAAATCATTAAATTCGAGCTCAGACTAACTTCGGTTGGTAAAAGGGCAAGAAAAGATGATCGACGAGGAGCAAGAAAAATCCGGGGAGGATAAAAGGAAGCAGAAAATATTTCACCGAGGAACTCTGACTGATCAGAAATTTGAAGACGAGTTACCTATATGGAGGCTATATGTAGATGGCTCATCTTGCACAGCAGGATGTGGCGCGGGGATTATTTTGAGCACTCCGGACGAGATCGACATGGAATACGCCTTGCGTTTCCAATCCAAAGCTTCCAACAATGAGGCTGAGTATGAGGTGATGATCGCAGGGCTTAATTTGGCAAAAGTTATGGAGGCGCGGCAAATTATGATCTGCAGTGACTCTCAACTGATTGTAAATCAAATAATGGGAGTATATGCAGTTAGAGGAGAATTAATGATCAGATATCATGCAAAGGCAAAGGAGCTGGTGTCAGAATTTGCCGCTATTCAGCTGGTCAGAATACCAAGAATGGAGAATGCGAGAGCAGACGCCCTAGCTCGACTAGCATCAGCTACTCGCATCGAGCTACGACGAACAATCCCTATTGAAGTGTTGGCTGGTCGGAGTATAGATGAAGACCTGACGATGAACTTTATCACCCTTGATTTAGGACCATCTTGGATAGATCCCATCAGGGCATATATCGAGGATGGAGAATTGCCAATTGACAAGCTCGCTGCCAAAAAGTTGAAGTTTAAAGCTGCTCGGTATGTACTAACTAATGGTATTTTATATAGACGAGGAATTATGGCAGGTTTGCAGAGATGTGTACACCCCTCCGAGGTGAAGGATTTGATTGAAGAGATCCATGAAGGGTCTTGTAGAGCACATATAGCAGGTCGGACTCTTTTACAAAGGGTGATGATGTAGGGATACTACTGGCCGACGATGAGGGCAGATTGTATAGCCTATGCCAAGAAGTACGACAAGTGCCAGCTCTTTTCCTCCATCCGAAGAACTCCACAAGCATTGTTGACACACATAACTTCCCCTTGGCCATTTGCCATGTGGGGAATTGACCTGGTTGGACCACTGCCAACGACCCGAGGAAGGTTCAAGTACCTTTTCATCGCGGTGGATTATTTTACTAAGTGGGTAGAAGCTGAGCCACTCATTGACATGACGTACGAGAAGGTATACCAATTTTTTTGGAAGAATATCATTTGTCGTTATGGTCTTCCTCATGCTTTCATCACAGACCATGGAACACAATTTGATAACGAGGAGTTTGCCGCCTATTGTCATCAGTCAAACATTTTGAAGGTTCATTCAGCACCAGGCCATCCTCAAAGCAATGGACAAACTGAAGTGACAAACAGAACGCTGATGAACGGCTTGAAGAAATGATTGGACGATGCAAAAGAAAACTGGATCAACGAGCTACAATCAGTACTTTGGGCTTACCGAACTACTACCCGAGTAGCAACTGGAAAATCACCATACATGCTGGCGTTTGGAAGTGAAGCCGTCATACCTGCCGAGTTGGGTCTCCCAACACACAGGGTATTGAATTTCAATTCCCCTGTCAGCGATCTAATGAGAAGACTGGATTTAAACATGCTCGAGGGAGTCAGAGAAGAAGCAGCCATTAGAAATGCTGCTTACCAGCAGCGAACAGCTTTGTTTTACAACAAGAGGGTGAAGAAGTGCGACCTGAAAGAAGAAGACTATGTGCTGAAGAAAGTAATTTAAAAGCATAACAAACTGGAGGCAAACTGGCATGGACCATACCGAGTTACAGAAGTTGTTCGACCAGGAACTTACCGAATAGCAACTCTAGAAGGCGAGGAGTTTAAGAATGCATGGAACGCAGAGCACCTGCGCAAATATTATCAGTGATGTATATGTAACACAGTTCCATCAGTATGAATAAAATAAAAGTATTCTGCAAGTCTCTCTGTTTATTGAAAATTTTTCGGAGAATACTAGTGCTACGCACTACTCGGCACAGCTCGGCAGACTACTCAAGAAAATATTCCAAACTGTACCAACTTAGTTGGTCGACGAGGAGAAAATATTCCAAACTGTACCAACGTAGTTGGTCGACGAGGAGAAAATATTCCAAATTGTACCAACATAGTTGGTCGACGAGGAGAAAATATTCCAAACTGTACCAACTTAGTTGGTCGACGAGGAGAAAATATTCCAAACTGTACCAACGTAGTTGGTCGACGAGGAGAAAATATTCCAAACTGTACCAACATAGTTGGTCGACGAGGAGAAAATATTCCAAACTGTACCAAGTATGGTTGGTCGGGGATAAAAACCCACTAACTGTAGTTGGTCGACGAGGAGAAATATTCCTAAAAATGCCAACCTGTTTGGCTAGGAAACGAAATATTCCAAACTGTACCAAGTATGGTTGGTCGGGGATAAAAACCCACTAACTGTAGTTGGTCGACGAGGAGAATTTATCGACCTTGGTTGGTCGGACACATTTTATGAAAAAGACAAAAATTTACCAAGTATGGCTAGTCGAGGATAAACTCTCACTAACCGTAGTTGGTCGACAAGCATAATCTAACAACCTTGATTGGTTGATACTCGTGACTTTATTATTAAGTGATCGAGCAATATTATTGAAACTTGGAACTTTTTAATTATTACTGAATTGGTCGACGAACATCACAATATTGTTATTTTTAACAGATATGCATAAATGTAAATTGTTGATATTTACAAGACAATAGCAATTAAGATTTGCAAACAGAAATGAAAGTTTTTCATTAAATTCGAAATAAATTACATTGATGATAAAATGAAAGTTACATTGATATGTATGTTAACTATTACATCAAAAATTTCTATTCTACTGGCCTTTTCCCATCAGCTTTTTATACAGGTTCCTCGCCAGCAGGCGGATCATTGAAAGACTGAGGAGAATTGATGAAGTTCAAATCCTTCAGCATCCTGACATTCATCACAGAAGGTCGATCTAAAAGATGCTCGGGACGAGATACCTCAATTTGAGAATGTAAATTGTAGTCACCGAGGTATTTTGAAATTAAGCTCCGAGGAATGGCACGAGCTGGGATCCATTCCATGTCCAAATTGTACGGTGGCACAGGCAAGTCGAGCAATCCGGGATCATGGTAGTCCCACAGATAGTGTCCTTGTTCGAGCTTCAGCACACCTAAGGCATTCAGCCATCCTTGTTTATAGCCCTCATTGTTGGCATTCTGGATACGATCATCCAAGTGGAATAGTGCTTCGTTGTATCCAGCCATCCAGAACTCCCTGGGCTGTTTGTGGAATTGATATGTTAACCTTTCAAGCTTCTTGTGGAGACTCTTGATAAAAAGCTCATTATTCTCTAACACTGATTTCTTTGCGGAGAGCTATTTTTCCAGGTCTCGAATTTTCTTTGACATATCAGATAACGCCTGGTTCTTCGCCATTAGTTGGAAGGCCTGGTTCTCTAAGGCAGACGCTGTTCTCTGCTCCTCGACAAGTACCCGAGCTGCTCTTCCTCGTCCCCGAGGAGCTCTTTGAAATTTTCCCTTCCATTGTTGTCTCTAATTTTGAGAGACTTTGTTTTATTTATGTTTACAACATTTTGTGTGTGTTTCTTTATTGTTTATTATTTTTTTTTATATTTAAATTACTTTTGAATTTAATATTTCAAAATATAAATGATAATTTTTTTTATGGTAACTTTATTTCTTTGTTTCTTTATTCCTTTATTTTTTTTTTACTTAATTTTATGTGTTTAAACTTATACTCAAATAAACAAAGTTAATTTGTTTATTTAAAAGGTTTAAACAAAAATTAAAGGGCTGCGATTTGTTTTGGTTGAATGGCTATGATTTAACCTTCTTGTGTTTGTTGGGTCGATCCGTGTGTACTGCTGTTGGTCCAATCAGTGCAAGTGGCGTATACCACACGAGTTGACCACGTGTGGTGCCAGCTTATTTCAACCGTTGAGTTTCTTGTTTTCCATCTATACCCCTTATCCTTTTATGGAGATTACGCTGGTACCCCTTTGTTTTATGAAGGGACGGTTTTGTCCTCAGCCGCCTATGGTGAAAGGCATTTCTGCCCTTGGTTACCTGGTTTTTTATTTTACGGACCTTGCCCTTTCAGTTGTGGTATAAAGGTGTTACGATCTTCATTTTTCATTTTTTTAGGGTTTGAGTTTATAGAATCGCAGCCAACATTTTCTCTCTCTTTCCTTTTTCCAAAAAGTTCCTGATTTCTTTTGAGGGATTCTCATATAATTTTAACACGATATACACCTGTTTGTGTGATGAGCTCTTAAGTGTTTTTGAGGAATTTTCACCTGCTTTAAACCAAGATCGATTTCGATTTGGTTTAAGGGTTTTTGTCGTTGGATGTTGGTGGTACTTTTGGTTGGTGTAGTTTGGTGTTGTGTTCCTTGCGATTGATCCGTGGTTTATCACCTCTCCTGAGTTTGGTGTGCTTCTACCGAGAATATTTTTTGAAGCTGTAGACTTTAGATCTACATTTTTTTGAGGTATTAAATATCTCTCTTTCTCTCTCTATATATATATATATATATTACATATATATTCTGTTTTATATAGTCATACATATTGCTGAAATATTGTTGTGTATATATATATATATATATATATATATATATATATACATATATATACTCCGATTGCTGTGGTTTATTTATACGGGTGAAGAAATTTCTGTTGCATGTGTTCCTGATTCAAAAACTCACCTCTGTAACTCGGACTTAAATCTCACTGTGTCAACTCAGATTAAAACTCTGTTTTTTTTTACTTGTGTTAAAAGACCTATATTTGGACTGTTCTTGGACTTATTTCTGGACTGTTTTTGGACCTCCACCTTACTAAAATTTGGACTGATCTTGGACTTAATTTTTGGACTGCTCTTGGACCCCCTACTGCACAAATATTTGAACCAATCTTGGACTAAAATACATTTAATTTGTTTTAAACTCAGAATAGTTTGTATATGATTTTGACCTGTTCAAAATAAATTTTGTGTGTGGTTTCTGTTATTACCATATCAGTTAGTCCCTGTTTGGTAATTTTTTGTGTAGATAAAAGTAGACTTAGTCTTCTTTTATTTACCAAAATATTTTGGTTTATTAAAACAACTTTTACAAATTAGAATCTGTGTATAGCACAACTTCACGGGGTCTCGGGTTTGAGTGTGTTGTTGTGTGTGTGTAGTGAGTGAGTGTTATTCCCTATTGCCGGGGTATTGAGTTGACTGATATTCAGTCAAGTTGGGTTGGCTTAGACTAGGCGGATTAAATACGGGTGTGTATTTGTTTAGTTTAATCTGTGGTAAACTTGGAGGACTGTAATTTGTAACTCATAACTGGTAATAGTGGACTTGGGTGCACGGGCTGTCCTGGGACTAGGGACACGGGGTTTACCACCACGGTGGGTTCCTCGAGAACAAATATTGTGTCACTATCTACTTTTCCTCTTCCCATTCTAACTGTATTTATTTCAGCAACATCATTCCAAATATATCTTTACTTGTGTGGTTGCCCAAAACAATATTAATCAATATTTTAAATTAATTATTAAAAGAGTTGGAGTTGTTCTATTAAACTAAAAATAGATTTGGTGTGTTGGGTATTTCACTCTTGCTCGACCACAAGAAGAAGTAGAAGTTTCAGAACTCTTCAAAGTCTCCAACTCGGCCCTCAATTTGGCATTTTCAACCTCTAAGAATGAAAATCCCTCGTCAGTCACTGGGATTAAGGCTGTTGAAGAAGAGGCTGCAGACTTCAACTGTGATAGCTCTTTCTGCAAGTTGTTGTTTTCCTTTTCCAACAGCTCGGCAATCTGTCTGCATTCCTCGACCTCGCCCCTCAGGGTTCTCTCCCTTACATCATACCCAGCAAAAAGCTTATCGTAGCCCTTGTCAGCCATGATCAGCTTGTACTTCTTTTCGTACCCCTCGTGCAACAGGGCAGTTGATTTCTTGTACTGATTCTGAAGGTCTTCAAGGGTACACTGGAGATCCTCGATCATTTCGTAGTAAGCCACATTATTGGCCACAGCTCGGTCTAGTAGACACTTCAAGTACTGATATGCTTCAACGGCTTGTTCTGAATCATCATGACCAAGGATGTCGGCGACCTGTGCAGCACTCAAGTCTGTGTGACCAGCTTTATAGTATTCATTACATTGCTGCATCAGCTTTGTATCATGGGCAGATAGAAGATCCATCCTGGCAGAAACTAGCAGAGAAAGAAGAGTAATCATCAATAAGAAGAATAAGCAGAGTATGAATAGAAGATTAACAACAGTATAAAAAAATTCAAAGTTTTATTAGATCATAAAATTCAGAATTACAAGTTCTGGATTACATTTGAAAAAAAAGAAAAATATAAAGGTAAGCCCGAACAACACTACACCTTTTCCTTATCTCCCAAAACCTTCTCGGGAGGTTAGGAAGAGGAAGCAGGTTGCTCGGAGGGAACTGTGGGTTGTTCGGAGAGCACCAGCTGTTGCTCGGAAGAAGAAACGACTTGCTTGGCAGCAGACTGGATGGCTGGGGGGTGATCTCCCATCACCATTGAAGACTCCTCAGAGGTAGCTTCGTCCTCTTCTAATTCTTCTGGAGTAGGAGGGGGACCAGGGATATGTCTCTGGAAGAGCTCGGATGACTCGTCGACCTTCATTTCCTGAAGGGCAGCAACCCATCCATCCCTAAAATACTTTAGACTGCCATAGTCCACTTGAGATACCATGGCAGCACACCCCTTATCCCACCCCTTGTCCCAGCCAGAGCTGAAGGACTTCTTCACAGCAGCTTTCCTCTTGGCCTTCTCCAAGGCAAGCTTCTCGGACAGTAGATTCTCAGCAGCCTTCAATTTATTTTCTGCCTCTTCCTTCTGCCGACCTACTTCTTGAAGATGGCTCAACCTCTCCTCAGCAACTCTGAGCTTATCTTCAAGCTCTCCAGCAGCTTTGAGCTTCTTTTCAAGCTCTTCATTTGCCTTCTTCGAGGCACTTATTCTCTTCTCCAACTCCTTGGAGGCATCAACAACACGAGCTTTCTCCTGCTCGCTGGAGGCAAGTTTTTTCTCCCAGATAGCCTTATCAGTGGCATACTGCTGGCGAGAGTCTTCCAAAGACTTGGTAGCTTCTTCCAAAGCTCCTTCCACGCTGGACGAGGAGCAAGAAGCCTTAATCGCTTCATCCCTCTTCATGATTAAATTAAAGCAGCTCGTCAACTGTGAACAGAAAAAGAAAGCAAGTTAGAAACAGAAATCACAAAGGAAAATATGAAAAGTTCAAAGTAAAGTGACTTACTGAAGCAAGATGACGAGCATCCAAAGAAGTAACCATGTCCCGAGTAGGATTATCTTCATTACCCTGGACCTAGGGAATGGTCTGGGACTTCACCGAGCTCATGGCAGAGCTCGGAGGAACAAAATTAGGAACTCCAGTCCCAGCAGCTGGGGGCTGAGTATAGGGCTGTCAATTGAGCCGAGCAGGCCCGAAGCCCGCTTGCTCGGCCCGCTAAATTTGGGCCGAGCTTTTATCGAGTTTGAGCCGATCCGAGTTTGAGCCGAGATAGTAAGCCCGAATTCAATTTGAGCCGAGCGCGAGCGAAGCACTTTCAAGCCCGAACTAGGCTCGGCCCGAAATAATATATCTATATATATATATATATACAAAATTATTTTATTTTCTATGATATGTAAAAAATATTTTAAAACAAAATAATTTTTATAATTTTATCCTTATGCAAATAAACTATTGGACTTAATATTAAAGAAACAAAAATAAGGTCGATCATTTATTAATTTACTTTACTTAATCTTACGGGACTTGTCAATATTAGTGCTAAAATTTATTTATTTTAGTGCTGAAATCTCTTATTTTAGTGCTGAAATGGGGGATTTTAATGCTAAAATGTCAATATTAGTGCTAAAATGTATTTTTTTAGTGCAGAAATGTGTTTTTTTAGTGTTTTGAAATCAGTTTTTTAGTGCTGAAATGTGTTTTACTAATGTTGAAATGTCAATATATTAGTGCTGAATTTGATTTGTTTTAGTGCTGAAATCTGTTTTTTATTGCTAAAATATATTTTTTTTATTGCTGAAATATGAATATTAATTATTAAAATAAATAAATATGTATTGAAATATTCAATTCGGGCCGGCTCAAATTGGGCCCGAAGCTCGATTTACTTTGTGAGCCGAGCTTGAGCCAAGCACTCTCAAGCTCGTTCGGGCCGAGCTTGAGCTTGAGCCAAGTAAATCAAAATCGGGCCGAGCTTGATCAACCATAGGCTCGGCTCATAGAGCCCGATTGACAGGCCTAGCTGAGTAGTGGTGTCAGCCACATTGACCGAGGAGCTTTTCTTCAGCCTCCTCGGGGGAACAGGTACAGATTCAACCAAGGAAGAATCCTTGGTCGGTGATATCACAATCACCTTTCCAGGAGCAGCAGAGCTGCCCGGAGCCACTACGGGCTTATCAGCAACCTTTTCGGCGACTTTAGCAGGATCAGCTGGAGGAGCTGTATCAGTCTTCTTTCTCCCCTCCCTTTGGACATCAATCCTAATCCTTTTTACCTCCCCAGAACCGGAGGCAGTTTTCTCAAACAGAGCAGGAGTTCTTCTCTTCTTCATCCTTTCGCTCAAAGTAATATGAGATTCAGGCGAAGAACTTGCAGAGGCTGGTACTGGCTCTGCTTCACTGATCACTGGACGAGCAGTGAAGGAGGTTGTGTAGCTCTTGTACTGGAGCAGATACGAAGCCGACCTGATGTGCTCGTCGGCAACCCTTTGATGCAGACCCCAGATAAGTCCCAAATGCCTTATATTGACATCTGTTTCTTTTGGGCACTTTCTCTTGCTATCAACTGCAAATAAACAAACATTGTTGTCAGTGACACATTTTATCAAACACAAAACAAACATGATTTCAAAATAAATAAAATAAAATAAAAATGACATATCCCATTGCCATAAGGAGGGCATCTGGGACCCTGATAGACCTCATCTCCAGTCAATGGAGGGTGTTGCCAATTTTTTATGACAACCCCATGTTCAAAATAATCCCTATTGGTATCAGGGAGATTAACTACTAAGGCTCTATTTATAAACCTAGTTTTTAAATAATAAATATTATCAGTAACTGCCCATCTATAGCAGTACATGATTTTTGGAATGCCTATACGAGTTTCATGCACTTGATTTAATTTATGCACCCCATTAACTATTCTCCATGTGTTGGGGGCTATTCGTGCAGGAACAACATCAAAATACTGACACAATTCCAGACACAAGGAATTTGGTGGAAGAGAAAATCCACACTCAGCAAAAAAGAGACTGGGGAACCAATGTCCCTCAGCCAAATTAAAATAATTAAAAGGCTCAGAAAGCTCTTCCAAGACAACCCAAGAGGGAATGGAGAAATCAGAACGAAGTTTCTCAAGAGACTCAACAAGGTAAACCATGGTGAATAAAGAAATGAAGAAGAAGGAAGATCTTACAGAAAAAAAGACTGAAGCTGTTGACAACGAACGACGGAAGAGATGAACGCACAAGAGAGTAGAAGACAATGAAAAACTCAAAGATAAAAATTTGAAAAAGTAGAAGACAATGGGAGTGTCTGTGAAATTTAAATACCCTGCCTTGGGAAATGGTGAAGTAATGATTACAAAAAAGGATGATTACGTTACCGGCGGCTAAAAGGGCATGAAATATTGACGAGGGAATCAAAGCGAACAACAGCGGCTAAAAAGACGAAAAGCGACGCGGGAATCGAAGCACGCGAAAAAGTCCAAAAACGCATGATTCTACGAATTGGGAAGGAGAAATAAATACAAGGGAAATGCTCCTAAAAATCAGGAGGACTAATTAAAGCTACCATATTCCGAGAAAGAATGTTCCATACTCCTCAAATTTCGAACTATGAAACATTGGGAGCTTCTGTTAATACCAAATTTAATCTGCTGACTTGGACCAATCATATGAAGACACGTGGCTATCTACATGGCAACAACAAGCACTTCCGAGATGATCACGCGCTCCGAGGAAACCATGTTACTCCGAGGAACGCATACGCTCCGAGGAACACTGCTTACCCGAGGAACTCTTGAGTACCGAGAAGCTTACGCGGTCCGAGCAACTCAGGCGGTCCGAGCTGCATCTCGAATAAAACATTAATAGCTAGATAACCAACAATTCAACTGATTCATTAAATGCTTATCATTCAGACGCACACGCAAACGCAAAGAGGGCATTAAATGTATTACCCTTTCATATGTATATCATTTAATGTATTACCCTTTCACATTACAACCTCAAGGCTATAAATACATTGTACAACCCTCATTGTTGGAAGATCCGAATCAAAACCTTGGGATCAATAACGGAATTTCTTGTAATCGAGAATTCTCAAACACTCAGCAATAAAACAACAGTGGACGTAGGTCATTCTTATAAGGCTAAACCAATTTAAAATCTTTTGTCTCATTTATTTATCTGTGATTGAATTATTAGAGTGATCTAATTTTTTACATCAACAATATATATATATATATATATATATACATATATATATATAAAATAAAAGCAATCCGGTCCGATCTAAAACCGTTTTTACGACCCAAGACCGAGACCGAAATCAAATTATGCAGTCCTATATATTTTTAGACCGAATTAAAAAAAAACCACAAAAGTGGGTTCGATCCGATTCGATTTTTTCGATCCTTTCGGTCTATTCGGATTCATGCACACCCCTAAGCACTTCTATAATAAACCCACAATTTTTCAAGCCGTTTCAAACCAAAACAACAATTCGAAAATTATATATCATAAGGAAAATGAAAACACCCGCATTCTTACATAAGTACTTGTACCATTTTTCTTCTATACATTTTCCCATAGACATATCGATATAAAAAGCTTCATATTCTATATTCAAAGCCATACTACAGGCCACGTATCTTTCTGCTCGGAGCACATACTAGGGATACTAAAACGCCACATATGTCGGAGAATTTCAATACTATAAATTAAAAAATCGAAAACTATCATGAGATGTATGAAATTGTTGTAATCTCTCTTTCAAATTATCTTAAGACAAAGCATCACAATGCTTATTTTAAGCATTGATTGGGCCACTCTAATAACAGAGCGCATGGTGTAAAGTAAATATAGAAACTACACACAACAGACAGAGAGAGAGAGGGGGGGAATAATTGCGGTGTAACCAAACATTAAAGAGAAATGTTTAAACTTGATTGATTAAACTAAAACATCAAAAGAAGTTGAGTGAACATTAAAAATCTAACACCAATGTCAGATCTACAATGACAACAGCCCGAACATATACACTACCACCCTAAAAGCTAACCAAATCACCAAGACAGTGACATTTTCATTAAAGATTCAAACACTTAACCCAATCTAAGCCCTCTCGCCTCTGATCCTCCTAGCAAGCTGAATATCCTTGGGCATGATAGTAACCCTCTTAGCATGAATAGCGCACAAGTTGGTATCCTCAAAGAGCCCCACAAGGTAAGCCTCAGCCGCCTCCTGGAGAGCCGCAACAGCACTGCTCTGGAACCTGAGATCGGTCTTGAAATCCTGGGCAATCTCGCGGACCAGCCTCTGGAAGGGTAGCTTACGGATAAGAAGCTCGGTGCTCTTCTGGTATTTCCTGATCTCACGGAGAGCCACAGTTCCAGGGCGGAAACGGTGGGGCTTCTTCACTCCACCGGTGGCTGGCGCTGACTTCCTGGCGGCCTTGGTGGCCAGTTGCTTCCTTGGAGCCTTTCCTCCTGTGGACTTGCGGGCAGTTTGCTTGGTACGGGCCATTTGATTATGATTTGTAAAGATAGAGAGAGACTGTGTAATGGTGTGAACGATGGGTTGGGTGTAAAGGTATTTATTGGTGCTGCAAGCGCGGGATGTTTGAAAACAGTGTTTGCAGTCGTTGATAGAATATGTACCAACGGTGAGATTAGGCTAGAGTGCTGGACTTAGTTGTGATCCCAGTGTTGTACTAATTAACCACTAAATAGCCGCCACGTAATTTTGTGTTTCTCGTATTTCTTGTGCCCCTTTTACCATATTTCTGCTACTCTCGTCAAATGGAACGGCACATGGCGGTAGAACTAAAAAAACTCAAAAACATTACAAAACACATAAAAATTGGAAACAAACCACTTAAATGTCATCGTTTGTTTGATACGAAAGTTGAAAAATGGTTTTCGTGACAAATTTTTGTTCATGCCAATTTTTATAATTTTTTAAAGGATAACTTACAATTATATTTTTATTAAAGAAATTTAAATATTTCAAGATAATTTATTATTAAATCCATTTGTTATGTCACTAGTGTTAAACCTGTCAATGGATCGGATTTTATACAAATTCAAATCCGCATACGATTCATTTAAACGGATATGGATCATGCCTAAAATTCGATTACCCGATTATATGTTTATTAATGGAGTGAAATTAGATTCATATACTCCGATCCGTTAATAATACGATCTAATTAATATTATATATATATATATATAGGGAGAGGTTCACAAGTGGACCGAAAGAATGGATTTTTTAATGGACCTTAACAAAAAACACATATTAACACATTAATTTTAATTTCTATAGTGTAATTGATCCGCGTCAGCGGCACCAGAGACCACACATTCACCCCACTACCCCCCACCCCACCGCCCGCCCACCCCCACAACCACCACCATCACCAAATCAGCCCTTGTGGCAGCCCTTATGACAGCAGGGCTGCCATGGGGGTGAGGGTGGGAGGGTGGGGGGTGGGGTGGGGTGGGGTGGGGGCGTGTGGGGGATCGATCGACACGTGTATTTGGTGTCGCTGGCGCGGATCAATTACACTATAGGAATTAAAATTAATGTGTTATTATGTGTTTTTTGTTAAGGTTCATTTTTTTGGTCCACTTGTGAACCTCTCCCTATATATATATATATATATATATATATATAAAAAATAAAATAGGAAACTTATGTATATCATAAGCTTAACCTATGATGTCATCCAATTAAGTTTTTCCTACACTACCTCTTTTGCCCTTAAAATTTTTTATTTTCCCCTCTTTTGACACACTCTAATTTATTTTCCCCTTCTTTTTAAAATTCAAAAACAAGGATAGAATGGTATTTTCTTCAATATTACACAAAGGCCCACTTGCTCTCTCAAACCCTCCATCATTTTCTCTAGAAACACAAACCTACCGAAGACATACGCAACCCATGAAAAAAACTTTCAGCTACGTCTTTCTCTACCTCATCTCATTTTTTAGACCAACACAGTCGACAGACCTTACGGCATGTTTCCGGCATTGTACCCACATGCTTATACACCTCTGAGGACTCACTCGACCAAATTTAGCCTAAAAATTTCCTTCCGTACACACGCTTATACACCTCCAGACCAAAGCGGATCAGATCTAATCGCTGGATGTTGAAGACACCTCCGATATACCCTAACACGTTCACCACTATTGGGATACCTCATCTAATTTTCGTTCACCACTATTTAGAGAGAGAGAAGAGAGAAAACTCTCCATTGTTGAAGAAGAAGAACAATTTCTAGGTTAATCTCTCTAATCTTTTTTTGAAACCAAGTATTAGATCCCCTTCTTTATTAAATGTGGTTCAAAATTTGACCATTTTGGTTCGATGGTTGGTTCGATTTTGGGTACTACCAGGTATAAGCTCTATTTTTTTGTTCATTTCCTTCTAACAGTGGCATGATTACTATTTGATTTACATTTAGGTGCATAGTAATGCCATGAAATTCGTGTTTTAAGGTTTTGTTAGATTTTATTTGGTCTGAGACATGGATCTTCATTTTGGTTTTATTTGTTGAATTTTCGTTCACCACTGTTGGAATACCTTATCTCATTTTCGTTCACCACTGTTTAGAGAGAGATAAGAGAGAAAACTCTCCATTGCTGAATAAGAAGAACAATTTCTAGGTTAATCTCTCTAATCTTTTTTTAAACCCAAGTATTAGATCCCCTGCTTTATTAAATGTGGTTCAAAATTTGACCATTTTGGTTCGATAGTTGGTTCGATTTTAGGTACTACCATGTATAAGCTGTATTTTTTGTTAATTTTCTTCTAACAGTGGCATGATTACTATTTGATTTACATTCAGGTGCATAGTAATGCCTTGAAATTAGTGTTTTAAGGTGTTGTTAGATTTTATTTGTCCTGAGACGTGGATCTTCATATTGGTTTTATTTTCGTGCATATTATACTACATGAATGCCTTTATCAGTTTATTTTGAGCATATTTTCCTTAATCAGTTGTGGATGTTATATCCTATACACTTTATTTTGCAAGGGTTTGAGGCATATGTGGGACTGCTGCTACTTATGACCACATTTGTTGGAGTCGTTTCTGAATGGCAGGTTATATTTTGTTGGGTACTTTTGGTTTTAATGGCAGCTAGAAACTTCACAAATACAGCAAAGACACTCATGGAAAAATCCAAATTTAAAGCGAAAAGGAAAAGTAAGAGCAAGTCGGAGTTAGATTAGCGCATCTAAAAAATTACTTGGTGATTTTTCGAAGATCAGATGGAGTTATTAGTTTAAACTAAACATCTAATGTTATTAGTTTCAGTAGTGTATTAGTTTCAGCAGCAGCAGTTAGGCCTGTAAACGGATCGGATTCGGACCGGATCAGGCAAATCCAAATCCGAATCCGTTTATGTTAAACGGATTCGGATCCGATCCGATTATCCGACGGATTATCTGTTAGGGTTCTGAATCCGATTTGTTAAGAATCCGTTAATCCGATCCGTTAATCCGATCCGATCCGATTATTTATTTATTTATTTTAATTACGATTTCCATTATTAAAATTGTAATTTTTACTTGAAATTACATTTTTAACCACTTAATTTGCAACATTTTTTTACTTCATCTCTTATTTCATAATGATAGTTTCAAATCCAAATAATGATATTTCCAAATCCGATTTTTATTTCCATCTCTAATTTCATAAATATAATTTGCAAATGTTTCCAAGATCAAAATATTTATTCTTAGATAAATAGTCCATCATTCAAAATGAAACTAACACCAAGATTGAAGTCCACCATTCAAATATTAAACACACCCATCACAAATAAACCCAATATCAAATCCAACATTCAAAATCCAAAAATTACAGACATGACTTGGATAAAAGTTCAAACTAAAAATACAAAACCACATCTTCACTTCAACTTTCTCCTTCAAAGCCTCCCTGAAAAACAAAAGAATATTATTAGATAAATACAGATATTATTAGATAACATATGTTAAAAAATAAAAGAAAATTTTGAACTTACTTAGTGATTATCTTCCTTCTTCTATGCTACCACTGAAACAAACCTTATGATTCTTGAACAGCTGAAACAAATATTATAAAGATTTAGATATTTGAAGAAAAGAAAAAATATAAAAATAAATATAATTAGGTTATAAGATTTACATAAATATTGATTGAAAAAATTCAGTTATAAGAAAAAATTCAGTTATAAATACTATACAAGTCCACAAAAACATCAGAGTTACAAATAAATATTCAGTTACAAATTCAGTTATAAATATAATTAGATGTGTAGTTACAGAAAGAAAATCAGTTTTTTGTATCAAATAATCAGATTTGTTTCTTGCATCAAATAATCAAAGGGGTTTCTTCCAAATAATCAAATAATCAAAGGGGTTTCTTCCAAATAATCAAAGGTTTTTTTTCAGAAGTTTAGCTTCATTGATGTTTCTTATGATTTACAGATGTCTACAACGAAATGAGGGACCGGATAAACTGAGAGTGATTTACAGATGTTTCTTATGATTTACAGGTTTCTTCCAAATATCTACAACGAATTGTACAGATCTGAATGAAGAAGAAAAAACAACATACTGAGAGTGACGCCGCCGCAGTGGAGAGAGAGGAGATGAGCACAGTATGCTGCGAAATGAGGGACGCCGTCGCAGTGGAGAGAGAGGAGATGAGGGTGCGAGAGAGTGAGGGAGGGGGGTGGGCCGTCGCAGTGAGAGAGAGGAGATGAGGATGCGGGAGAGTGAGGGAGGGGGTGGGCCGCCGCAGTGAGAGAGAGGAGATGAGGATGCGGGAGAGTGAGGGAGGGGGTGGGCCGCCGCAGTGGAGAGAGAGAGGGTTTAGGTTTGTGATTTAGGTTTAGGTTTGTGTTTGTGTAGTGTGCTGTGTTTGCCGTGTGTTTTTAGTGTGTTGTGCTGCTGCATGCGTGTGTTTATGTTGTGTGCGTGTGTAGTTTTTTTTTTGTTTCTTTTTTCTGTTATATATTCTAATAAATAAATTATATGATATATATTCAATATATTAGAAAATATAATATATATTAATTAAAAATAGATATTTATAATATATATATAAAAAATATATATATTATAAATATTAATCGGATCGGATTTTTAACGGATCGGATCATATGAATCCAAATCCGCTCCATTTAATAATCGGGTAATCGGATTTCAGGCTTGATCCAAATCCGTATAAATGGATCGGATTTGGATTTGGATTCGGATAAAATCCGATCCATTGACAGGCCTAGCAGCAGTGTCTCGTCTTTGTTGTCAGTGTATTAGGCTCTCTTCTCTATTCTAAAAATGTTATTAGTGTATTACTCTCATATGTTCAATTTTGGGATGTTTAGTATTACTCTGGCATGACATCTTTGTAGCACGACATCTTTTTTGTCACTCCGCCTCTCTAATTTGGTTATATTCTGATTTGTTCCTTTTTTATTCTAATTTGTTGATATAGGTGGATGGTGGATCGATTTTATTAGATGTATTCCGATAATGGTGGTCAAAGGTCAAAGGAAGTAGATGGTTTGTTATTTTTTTTCTTCTTTTCATTTTCAAATTTTTTTCATATTATATTGATTTTCTAATTTACCATGCTCCTAATGTTCCACTTTTTTCCAATTGGTCTGTGATGTTGATGCTTTTGGTGTCGATCAATAGTTGTATAGCTTAAATTCAATTAAGTGATTCTGGAACATATTGAATTAAATACTGGAAGGTATTCTGGAACCACATCCCAAAAACAAGACATGCCCTTGATTTTTTACAGCCTGAAAAGGACTCAGTCAAATTTGGGAATACGTCCGGATGGAGCTCATCGACTGAAAAGGTGCCAATCCCTAACGTAACCAACTGTGGAACCTGAACGAGTTGGTTGGGAAGCTTCTCGAGGGGTACAACATGGTTAAGTCATAGAGTTATCATGTTGGGACACCTAGCAACTACGCGCTCAAGGGATGATAAACTCACCTCCGAGGCCAAGCAAGAGATGTTTAAAGACACACGGGACATACAGGGCACCTAAACCATTTTTTATGCAGAGCACCTAAGTTCAAGAATCTTCAAAAGGTGTCGACCATCATTTTCTCTCTCTCACCTTGGTATACTCCAGTGCTTTGCACACTTCTGCTCTCTAATTGTTGCAACTAGGAAGATAACGCTGCAAACGGACACCTGCTTAATTGAAAGGTCTCACTCTCTCATTATAATTTTCTTAGTTGAGATCATTTACAATTTTCTCCTAATTTGTTAGGCATGTAAGATTTTTGTATTCTTAATTATCTTTTATGGTCTGTTTTTGTTTCATTCTCTGGATGTATTAATATACATCTTCATCTCAAACACCCTCACTTTTTAAGTATTATGAATCATTAGATATGGAAATGTATTTGAACTCAAACACCCTCACTTTTTATCTATTACGAATCATTTGATATGGCAATGTACATTTGATATGGCAATGTATTTGAACTCCTGTGGTTTTATTTGGTTTTCATATTTATACTCAGCGGGAAGCAGGAAGTACATTTAATAAGGCTCACATTCCTCTTAGCTTGGTTCTTGAATTTTCAGTAGTCTTTTCCTATTTCCTAAATATTTGGTCAACTTCACTGCTATAGTAACTAAAGGTTTAAATGGTTTTTATTATTTGCTTTTAGTAGTATCCATGGAGGCAAATGTGGAGGACTAATCCCCCAGTCAATGTGTCTTTCTTTGTCACGATCAATGGGATGTGATACTCTCTCTTTTGGGTTTCATTGGGTTATGCCCAGTACATGGATAATGACTCTACTGTTTCCCATTGTACTTTGGTAGTTGTCACTAATTTTTGTACATAGTAGATTGTGTATAATCATTTAATTCGTAAGTACATAGTCACTATTGTTGTTATTGGGAGTGTTTTTCATTTTTTAAATAAGGGATAGTCCTATAAACAAATGAGATGATGTCCAAAATTTCTAAAATGTTTACATGTTGTCCTAAAAAAACTTTAGTACTTAAATTAGATTTTTTTTACAGATATGATGTTTGTAATGCGAGTTCCAAGATGGACTATTAGTTTTGTTATGGATATTTTATATTTCATAAACAGGGTGGATAATCATATAAACAAAAAAACTTTGGCTAATATTTTTAATTTGTTTACCAATATTTGTGTTATAAATAGTTAAAAATTATTACGAGATCCATAATGGATCAAACACGGTAAATAGTCATATAAACATATGAAAATTTTCCCCAAATTTTAAAATTGTTTACAATTATTTGTTCTAAAATACACTTTGACTTAATAGGTTCGTACCACGGTGTATGTATGCTAGGGGTGCACAACGAAACCAGAAATCCGATAAACCGAACCAAACCGACTGCATTGGTTCGGTTTGAATCGGTTTTTTTGCTCAATGGTTCGGTTCCGGATTGAGAAAAAAAATGATACATCGGTTCGGTTCTCGGTTCCAGGGTAAAAAAACCCAATCCGGGACCGAACCGATTTAAAATTACATATATATATTTATTTAATATATTTAACACTTGTAATTTATATTTTTGTGATTATTTGAGTTTCTAACTTAAGTTATTGAGGTCAAAATTAATTTTGACCTTAAAAAAATTTGTTATGAAACACATTAATCTTAAAAAAAATTAGTTATGAAATATGATTTTGGAACCGAAAATCGATCCGATCCGATCCGGGAACCGCTGGTTCGGTTTGGTTCGGTTCTGAATAAATGTCGGTTCGGTTTTGGTTCCTCGGTTCTCGGATTAGTACCAAAATCGATCCAAACCGAACCATGTGCACCCCTAATGTATGCATGTAAAAAAAATTCAAAAAATTTCCATTTTTTTCAACTAAGAGGTTTGTACCATAGGTTATTTAAAAAATAGTTTATTTGTTGTGAACTAAAACGGACGTATGGTACTATCAACGACGTATAGTTTTGAAAATTAACATCGTGCCTTCAGGTACGGTCATACCCTAGTGTATATATATATATATATTATAATAGTTATAATAATATGTAAAAAAAATCTCCCTCATATAAAAGAAAGAAAGACACACACGCACGGCTCCTAAGAGTTGAAAATTAAAATGTTGCAAATCAAGTGGTCAAAATTATATGTTTTGACATATCATTATTTATTATTTTAATGAAAATTAATATAAAAATAATAATTTGTCAGATAATCGGATCAGATCCTAATCTGTTTAACATAAACGGATATGGATTTGGAAGCCTAACAGATAATCCGACGGATAATCAAATTAGATCTGAATCCATTTTACATAAACGGATATGAATTTGGATTTGCCTGATCCGATCCGAATCTGATTCGTTCACAGGGCTAACTAGCATCGACTTGTACAATAAGAGAATTAGTGGACCTAAGTGTCTAAAATTTATCAAAATTCTTTTAGTGTTTAAAATTTGTTTACGAGTGACTTAAGAGTCTTTTCCCCTTTTTGAAATTGATATTTGAGAATATTTATTTTTTAAGTGATAATCATCGCTAAAAATGCTTGATATAGTTGTTTGATCTATAAAAATAAATAGTTTTTAATTCAAAAAGAAGTTTATTAAAAACAAAAATAACAAAATAGAAACCGTTTATAACAATAAATCACAACCTTCGATGGTTGTTTGGTAAATTTGAACATATAAACAATTTTTTAATCCCTTTTAAAAGATGCGTCATATAATGCCTTAATATATCTATATTATACATCTAAAACAATAGTATTATAGGTATAAATTCCCATTAATGATAAAATGTAAAAAACGTGAGCATTTCTTTCAGAATTGACCCCAGTCCTTGGTCGTCACCACTCTTAGGTCAGAATTGACCTCGGTCTTGGATCGTCACCTGAGTTGGGTCAAAATTGACCCCGATCCTTGATCGTCACCACTCTTAGGTCAGATTTGACCTCGGTCTTGGATCGTCACCTGAGTTGGGTCAGAATTGACCCCGGTCCTCGATCGTCACCACTTTTTATAGTGAATGTGATGGAGGTGAATTTTAAGCTTTTTAAAAGGAAGCTTGTAGTGGCTTAAAACAAGTAACAAATCAGAGAATGATGCTTATAAAGTCATTGTCTCTTACTTAGAATCGGTACTCTCTTTCTCTCTCTCTATCAATCAGAGAATGATGATCTTGTTGATTAGACATTTGTATTGAGTTTGGTTAAAATATGATTCATTATTAGCAATTGGAGGTTACAAAAAATGTAAATTTATGAATGCCCATTGCAATGCTCATATAACAACTATTACTTATTGTTTACAATGCTAATATGCAGAATTTCCTTGTTTCACCCACCCACTTTTCAGATCTAATTTTATTGGGAATGCCAACTTTAGCAAACTAGAATGCCAAAATATCCAATTATATTATAAATCATTTAGATTTTCATGTATATGTAACTCTCATTTATTTTCTTTTGATTATTAGAGGACAAATTTATTTTTGAAGAAATTGATGATTAGTCATAACCCTGAAAATTTTGGTTCATAACTTCTAAATTTCTTACCCCATATTTATTGGCTTCGGTCCAGATTTGAATTTGATGGAGGTGAATTTAAATCTTTTTGAAAAGAAATGTGAACGGCTTTCTCAAAATGAATGATAGGTGTCGTTAATATATCAATAAGTATATACATATATGGAAAGAAGATAACGCAACACCCCGTATTTTTTAATAATCATGAATTAAGTTATTTCTGGTATTTTTAAATTACATGTGTCCAGTAATTTAATTAAAATTAAATATTGCATATTTAATAGATATTAATTTATGGGAAAAAGAATAATATTTATGTGGTAAATTTACTAAGCGTGTTATAGTAAATAAAATACGGTGAATTTTTGTACGTCGTTGTGAGTGAGAACGTCGAGATTTTTTATGGTATCTCAACCGGGGATTGTGAGTAGAGTATTTAAGGTTGAGATATAAAATTTATGCATAGTGACTCGAATGACGATTTTGAGTTAACGGTTAGTTCCGAATAGGTCGAAATATGCATAATTGAGTATCAAGGGTAGTAATTGGGTTCCTAGGGCTTTTTAGACTAGATTGGGCTCACACTGAGATGTTTGCATCATTTGGGCTTAGCCCATTGGAGTAATTTTGGGATGAACAATATTTAATCCAGAGTTAAGGTTTGGAGGAAGCCTAAATATAATTCTAAACCCTAAACAAGTGTAGGAAGAAGGGAAATTGAAGAAGGAATAAGGGAAATTGAAGAACCAAGAAGAAAAAGAGAGTTTGGAAAGCCAATTCCAGGAGCAATTCATCTTCTGTAATGGAATTTCAGACCCTACGAATCGTATCAGACAAGTGGTTATATTGCTGTGACTTTATGTGTGGAATTCATGTTCATATCATAGTGAGTGTAGAAAATTATTTTGGGGAAGGGTTTTCTCATACAAAAATGGGATTTTGGGGTTGAATTTATCTCCTATAATATTCAATTGATTTAGATGATGAATTAATAAATTTAAATGACTTATAATTGTTGGGTAAGTTAACTTTGATGAGATGTAGAGAGTAATTTAATCTAAATTCAGATTTATGGGTTTAACTTAGGGTTTTGGTTGAGAGATATGGAAAATAAACCAATAGATTGATTGAATCATTAATATTAGTCCAATCTCTAATGCTAGGATGATTTAGAAGTATTGGAATTATCATATTTGTGTCCCATTATGTTGTATGTTTTCTAATGGA
Organism: Sambucus nigra; assembly: GCA_949130495.1. Taxonomy (NCBI): domain Eukaryota; kingdom Viridiplantae; phylum Streptophyta; class Magnoliopsida; order Dipsacales; family Adoxaceae; genus Sambucus; species Sambucus nigra. Next base: position 271,885,098 of record OX422221.1, on the reverse strand, counting down.
GGTTAGGTAAAGTTTGGAAGACTTTTGGGTCATTTTGGGGGAAGAACATAGGTTGGAGTTCGTCAAAATCAAAGTTGCGTCATTTTGACTGTCAAGGCAAATCGGTTCGTCCCCTAACCGAACTGGTTCGGTTTACTTGCTTGTCCCATATGAAATTGTATATCTTTTCACTACGATCGCGTGGGCGCCGATCTCGTATTTTTTTTAAAATTATTTATGATTTTTATACGAAAGGGTGTACGAGATAAAAATCTTTATTTAGTAATCTAGGGATGGATTTTATCCTAGGCGGGATTATATTACGGATGATTACAAAACCTTGTGGATATATTCCCTTAGTTAATATGAATTCACAGTTGATGATATTGAGATTAAGTTAATAATTTTTAATACCTCTGAAGATTATGTGCAGTGAGAGAAATTTTTGGTAGACAAGAGTTAGCTCGATATACTTGTATGTAGGGTATTTATGGAATATTAATACCCGGGGTGCAGGAGATTGAACGGATAGAGTGATTTTCAATTTGTGCAATTAGGACTAGTATCTCTAAAATATATCAATGTATCTTTATTATTATGCCATACTGATGTATACATAATCAAAAGAATATATAATTAACAACATTATATGGATCCATAAATTTAATACATGAATATCCAATTATACATGCCATTTATTCTTTAATCATACAAAATATTATGTATTATATATTTAACCTTAGGATCTTAGATCAACATGATTATCATATATTATTATTATTATGTGGAACATAAAATGATTTTATAATCACAAACCTCCATTACGTAACAACTGGAAAGATTGGTAGAGCGGTTAATCTTAACAATGTTCGATCGAGATGATCCTCGTACTAAGACTTTATCTTGTCATTCCAAAATCGTGTCTCAGTTTAGTGCATTCTAACGGCTAGATTTTCCTCTAAGGCCAAAATACTGTTTTGAAATTAACCCTCATTGAGAATTTAGATTTATCTCCTTATCCTATAATTTCCTTACATTGTCTTTTAGTGTGTCTGAATGATGAAAAATCAGTCACTTATTTATAGGCAAGGACAAGATCCAAATCTCCAGTCACTTAATTTGAGGCGTCCATCAAGAGAGTCCTTTGACTCTTGGTATTTTAAGTACCCCTTCATTAACCAAAGTGAGTTTCAATATTAATATAATTATGGAACACGTTATGAAAAATTATTTAAAAATAATTCTAACAATTGACTATTAGATGTAAGCAACAATATCCATAATTGATGAATATTAAACCATTTAACATATATCATTAATACAACTCTCGAACACAACTCATCAACTTGATCACATATCAACGAAGGTGATGTGTGAGTCTAGTGTCTCTTATAATTTTATATATCAAACTGAATCAACATGTTATATCATTGCCTAATCGTCTTCCCAGTTATACACTTTATGATAGCTCCAAGTTTAATATACTTACAAGTGTTATCGATTATATTTAAAGGATAAGATGTGAAGAGATTGTTTGAAGGCTGGTACGAATATTGGTTTATCGTATGTATTACCTTTAAAAGTCACTTGCTAATGTATCCATAAGTTTTGTTTTAAACTAACGCCCACGAGTCCTACCAACAAAATAACAACCCCTTTTCGACTTTTTTACCTGTAGGTTTTATCACCATATGCACCCACAAGGATATTTTAATCCACTCATAATATTTTTCAGGTGCAAGCATGCATATATCTTATCAACTTTAAATACGATTAATTTTGAATAATTTAAATTCTTTTGATAAAAAACAAGGTTTTAAACTTTTAGATATAAAAAATGCATGAAATATGGTCATGCATCAGCATCTCAATATTTCTCTTTATTAATGTATCATTGATTTATGATGTTCATGTGTTTTTATCCATGCCTTGATCTAACATTTGGGGGAGGTTCCACATGAATAATAAATACCATCTTTCTAGAATAAAATAACCTCTAAATTTATTTAAAACAATGATAATGTGCTCCAAGGGCGTATTTTTATTTATAGTGGATTGGCTCGGGTAACGTTGGAAGATGAGTCCAAAAATAAAGCTTTTAGTCAAAATCTTAAGATATACTCTTTTTACCAAGTACTCCAAATGACAAATGATTGAATTATGATGATCCTCCTTTGTTTAAGATTTTAACATCTAGTTGAATGAAAGATACAACTTATTTTGATACCCCAAACCAACTACGGGGCGATAGTGTGAGAGTACAAGGGTTTAGTGAGAGAGAGAAGTTTGGAACATTTCACATTTTGGTGGGTTTTCCCTTGAAATAAACACCCTATTATACTTGGTCAAAACCATTAAACGAGTTCTGACTAATTTATGTTCATTATTAGCAAAGATGACCGTTGCATCAAACCTCGATGAAGGTCATTAAAATATGATAACAACTTGATCCCCCGCCAAAAACACTCATTTACGGAGAATAACACAATGAAGGTCAATGAAAATTTTTGTAGGTAGTTGTTGTTATCTAAAATAATATGGTCAGATGAACCAATAAAAAGATGACATTTGTCATCATACTCAGTGGGTCCAAAGATAGTAGGTAGAAGTGGTCAACGTTATTATCTCCCTGGTCGGTATGCTAGCCGACCACTCTCATGAATATAAACAATCAGTAATATGAACAGACACACGTGAGGATCTCAGGTCACCATGCACGTGCACGTGCATAATGTACAGTTGCTAATTATAATGTACATGTGTAAAAACCTATTGTATAAAGGTCTCCTACATATTCATCTTCTTATTACTATTAATAGCTCATTACCCCTCTTAATTAAATGTAACTGAATAATAGTTTGTCCAAAACTCTAGAGAGTTCTTGAGAGGCTTATACTAAACCTTAATACCTGGTAACACTTTACCCATATATGTAGGCATCTCATTGGGTTGAAACACGTAAAAATAATGTGTTTCTTTATTTGTCTCTCATCTCTATCTATTTTATATATTTATTATTTTATCTGTGGTTGATAATAATTAGTTAAATTAAGCCAAGGTTCATTCTAATCAGAAACTCAATTTTATACACCAACAGATTGGCACCGTCGGTGGGAAACGACAAACCAGTGTTATTTTTGACCTATTTTCCACCAAGAAGCAATTTTTCAGTCACTTGCTATCAAGTACTGAAAAATGGTAGATAATGTCAAGGTAGCCACGCCATTGGCAATGCCTTCAGTCCCTAAGTCCCTCCGAGTATTGGGGATTTGTAAGGAATTCCGATGAACATAACCAAGGATTTAAAGGCTATGCAAGAGATCGCGAGACAACTAACTCGGTCGCTCCAAACCAGGCTCATAGTGGGACCTATCACCAGAGGAGAAATGTTTTCCTCCTGCACGCTATGGGGACAAGCAACCTTCAAACCTAGTAGGAAGATAAGAAAGGACCAGATCTAGGTACTATAGGTTAACCAATGATCGATCCTATCACCCTGTCGTGACCTCACCACTCGAATCTATTAATTATTATGATAGGCATTCCCTCTCTCAATAGAGGCTGAGTGCCCTGGACAGGTTAAGCAGGGACTCAACCTTTGATCATTTAGGTCCTCTAGCTACTAGTGGTCATAATCACAGAAAGCCCTTCGGATCATGAGATCGTTGAGAAGGATCTGTCAGGTCAAAATCCAGCGTTTGAGGATCAGTGCATGTCGAGCAGACTTCTCATGAAGAGATCTCAGCATAAACCTATGGCCAAGTAGTTAAGAATATCTCAATCAAAGTCGATCCGAATGAGCATCCCTGAAAAACTGCAATTCAACGATTAGAAGATTATATGGGAGAAATAGCCAAATCTCAAAATCCCTTGCATAAGAGTTTTGTGAAAGGATCACTTTTCATCCCTACAATTGTGAATTACCCTACACCCACCAAGTTTGAACTACATGTGTTAACACCAAAGTACGATGGAAAAACTGATCATGTACTTCAAGTGGAACAATATTAGGCTACTGTCGACATATACTCAGTTTTCGACGAGATGCCTTGCAATGCATTTTCTAGCATTATTACTGGATCGGCACAGATTTAGTACAATAACTTACAAGAAGGATGTATCTCCAGCTTTCAATAGCTCGTTCAGTTTTTCATCAGTAACTTTTGCTTTGGAGCCAAACCAGTCAAGAGGATAGCTCATTTGTTGAGTGTTCGCCAGTGAGTAGGAGAAACTGCACGTGAATATATCACTCGCTTTAATAGAAAAAAATTAGAAGTCATTGATTATGAGGAAAAATGACGATCACTGCACTGATGAGTGGTTTACTCCCCGAGAAGATATATTATGCCCTAGCCAAAGATCCCCATAAAACCATGACTGAATTGATGGCTAAAGCAGGAAAGATTATGATCATAAAGGAGGTCATGGCTATAAAATAATCTTTCAACTCCAAGGTCGATAACCATAAGTGCTCTGGGAAGAAAGAGCAGAAGAACAAGAAGGTAGAAATCATATTTTGGAGGAAATCCGAGGGAGAAAGGACTTGAAATGGCTTGGGAAGCTTAAATCTCCCCCAAATCTGAGGGATAAATCTAAGTATTGTGAATTCCACAAAGACCGCGGGTATAACACAGACAGTGGTATATCATTTAAAATGAGATAGAAGATCTGATGCGAAGAGGAAACACTCCAAATTCCTGGAAAGAGAAGGTAGGTCAGAAGAGTGAGAAGCCCGTAGATGATCGTAATCTCACTGTAAAGGAGGAAATGATAAGAAAAAAGGCAGAGATGATGATGCAGAGGACGATTCGGATTTACCGAAGAGACCCAAAGACCTAGTGCATAAGGGTGAAAATGATTTCTTTGAATTGTCATTTCATTACAGGTGGTGATGCTGGGTGAGGTGACAAAATAGCCGAGATAAAAGTGTACTTGATTGAAGCCAAAGCATGCACTTACATTCAAAAAATTAACCTGTGTTGCGATGTTGATAGTCGTCTAAGAAAAGAAAATAAAGATAAGTTGGTGATAGGATTCTCCAAAAATGATCTATCTGGAGTACTATATCCTTTATGATGATCCTCTATGATGGTGTATGAAGGAAAAGGTGCTATAATACTAGTGGAGAAAGGCAGCTCAACCGATGTCTTGTTTTATGATTTCTTTAAGGGACTAGAGCTGCAAGATAATAAATTAGAGCCCTATCATAGGCTCCTCATCAATTTATCTGGAGAAAAAGTGTATCCCTTAGGAACTGTCAAATTAGAAGTCACAATTAGCACTTGACCAACATGCTAAACTGAGAAGATTCATTTTTTTGTCTTAGACAAGAATGTTTAGTCAACCTATAATATTATCCTTGGCATAATCGACCTAAAAAAGTTTAAAGTTGTACCATCTAATGTATACTAGCGCTTAAAATTTCTCACATATTATGGGGTCAGCATTGCTACTAGACACCAGATTGAAGACAGGAAATGCTATTACACTTCTGTCGACCAAAAAGAAGTGAAGAAACTTACCACCACTTATCTGATAGAAACCATAGATACTCACGAGGAGTTTGAATTGGTGAAAGGACAAGTTATTGAGGCTATAGAGGCCACAGTCCTTGATGATGAGCACCCAAAAAAGACAACACAAATCAGTTCATCCATGGATTTATCCATCAGATACGAGTTAGTATATTTCCTTAAATAGTGAAATAACATGTTCACTTGAAGCCACAAGGATATGACAGCTATTGACCCAAAGTTCATTTTCCATGAGCTGAACATTATCAAAGACGTGAAGCCGATCAAACAGAAGCGATGTGTCTTTAGTCTCGAGAAGAATATGGCTATTCAAGAATAGGTGGAAAAACTACAGAAGGCAAGTTTCATTGACGATGTCAGATATCTCGATTGGTTGGCTAATGTGGTTATGGTCAGACAGAAGAAAAACAAATGGCGTATGTGTGTTGAGTTCACAATTCTGAACAAGACTTGTCTGAAACACCATTTCCCCTTACTAAATATTAATCCTCTGATCAATGACACTGTTGGACACGAATTTATCAGTTTTATAGATGCGTACTTGGGATACAACCAAATCAAAATAGAACCAGAAGATAATTAGAAGACCTTATTTATACTAGTCGAGGTACATAGTGCTACAATTTTATGTCTTTTGGGATCAAAAACGCTGGAGCAACATACCAAAGGCTAGTGAACAAGGTTTTCGAAGAATAAATCGATAAAAATATAGAGGTATATGTGAATGGCATGTTCACTAAGAGAAAGAAAGTAGCCTATTACATCAAAGACCTGAGTAAAATGTTGGACCAATTAGAGAAGCACCAGACGAATCTCAACCGACCAAGTGTGTGTTCGGCGTGTAGGAAGGAAGGAATGTTCTTTCTGGTTTATAAGAAATTAGAGAGGTATTAATGATAATCCATATAAAATCCAAAAACTGATAAATATGCAATCTCATAAAAATAAGAACGATGTGCAAAAGAGGACTCAAAGAGTAAAAGCCCTAAATAAATTTGTCTCTCTAGTTATTGATAAGTGCCTACTCTTATTCAAAGTGCTAAGGAAGACTTTCGAGTGGAATGAAGAATGTAAAAATTCCATTATAGAATTGAAGAAATACATGGGGTCTCTATTATTACTTATGCCTAGAAGTGCCTGAGTCAACAGTTAGCTCGACACTCATCCGATTAAAGAATGTGGTGTACAAACCTTACTACACCATTAAGGCCTTCTGAGGAGCCGAAATTTGTTACCCACATCTGGAAAAGCTATCATTAACCTTCATTCAAGCCATAATTCTAAGCCCATACCATTGTGGTCTACACGGGCTTGCCCTTGCGTTGAGCCATTCATAAACCAGAGAAGTCGGGAAGATTTATGGCTTGGGATGTGGAGCTAGGAGAGTACAATATACATTTTGATCCTAGAACCATAATAAAAGGCCATACAGTTGAATATTTCATAACAGAGTATATATATGAAGAAAACCTTTCCAATAAGACTTCTATGGAAGAGAGCTCAATAGTAAATCCGGCCGACCAGACTTCTTTGGAAGAGAGCTAAAAGGTTTAATCACTCGAGCAAACTTCCCCAAAAGATAACTCCATGACAGCTATAACCAACCAATAGGAAGATACAATAGAAACATTAACTAAACAAGAAGTTGTTTCATGTTTCCTGGAGCAAAGTCACGAGATATTTAATTATGGAATCATGGATGAAGCGGATTTTAAAGAAGAACCACCAGTTTGGAAGATGTATGTGGATGGATCTTTGTGTACCTCTGGCAGCCATAATGGGTTGATAATCAACACTCCAGATGACATATATGTGATATATACACTCAGGTTCCAGTTCAAACTTCTAATAACGAAGTTGAGTACGAAATATTGATCACAGGATTTGAATTAGCAACTTCTTTGGGAGCCGAGCAGGTACAGGCACACAACGATTCCCAGTTAATCGTGAACCAAGTATTGGGAGTATACGGGGTCAAATGAGAATTCGTAATGAGGTCTTTAGCCAAAGCACAGATAAAATATCTAAATTTTAGGCAGTCAAAATGATCAGGATCCCAAGGATTGATAATGACTGAACAAATGCGCTCACTCGACTTTCTTTCGCAAATAGAACTGAATTGAGAAGAACCATTCTAGTGGAAATCCTCATGCACATAAGTATTAACGAAGAGAAAATATACCTGATTGCATTGAATATGGGTCCCTCATGGATAGATCCAATCATAGAATACATTGAGAAGGGCATCCCGTCGATCGACCCAAAGGAAGCAGGAAAACTAAGGTACAAAGCAGTCGGATATGTTATGGAAGGAGGAAATTCTATACAAAAGGAGGTTCATTATTTCACTGCTCAAATATGTCCATTCAGTCGAAGTGCCAAACCTAATTAAAGAAATACAAGAAGGATCCTGTGGGGCCCATTCGGTAGGAAGATCATTCGTTAGGGGAGTGGCCACACAAGGATATTATTGGCCAACCATGAAAATAATTTGTGTTGCTTATACAAGGCGTTGTGATAAATGCCAAAGGTTTAGTGCCATTCATTAAACACTTGGATCTACACTAACGCCGATCACATCCCCATGGACCTTTTCCATATGGAGAATTTTACTAATTGGCCCCTTACCAAAGGTGTTAGGAAAGTTTAAATACTTGGTCGTTACTATAAATTACTTCATCAAGTGGGTAGATTATGAACCTCTAGTAGACATGCCTTATGAGAAAGTCTTCCAGTTTACATGGAAGAACATATGTCTATGTCGTATGTCTTTATCACTAATCATAGCACATAGTTTGATAATAAGGAGCTTGAAGATTACTGTATCAAGTCTAAAATAAAAAAATTGCATTTTGCCCCCGGACACCCTCAGTGCAATGGGCAAACAAAGATGAAAACAAAACTCTTCTCGATGAAATGAAGAAAATATGGGGAGATGCCAAGGGAAACTAGATTAATAAGCTGCAAAGCATACTCTGGGCTTATAGGACAACGCTATGGATAACTATCGGCAAGACACCTTATATGTTGGCATTTGGGATAAAAGCAGTGGTCCCAACATAGATTATTTTGACCAGTTATATAATACTCTACTTTAATTATCCAAAGAGTGATATTATGCGACAGTTGGATTTAAACTTAGTTGAGGAAGTTAGAGTAAATAATAAACTCCACGTGGCAGCATTCCAGCAACGAACTGCTCGATTCTATAACAGAAGGGTCGAGTCCAGCAATCTTAAAGAGGGAGACTATTTGTTGAAGAAGGTGCTCTAGAAAGGAAACAAATTAGAGGCAAATTGACATGGTTCATACCTCACTTCTGCAGTTGTCCGATCGAGTACTTATCATCTAAAAACCCTAAAAAGAGGACATTTCAAGAACCCATGGGATACTGAGCACCTAAAGAAATATTATCAATGATCAATTGAAATGTTACCTAAGAAGCGTGAAGGAACGCAGTGTGTGATACTGATTTAAATTAATTTGCAAATTTCCAAGTAAACCTTATTTTATTGGAGTCAAAATAAACCAAATCAATTCAACCCCTATGTCTATGTCGGTACATACATAAAAATATTCGAATTATCAAAAATCAAAATGCCTATATAAATCTACCCTCCCATGAATAAATTTGCAAGACCTCAAACTGTTCTTTAAAAAGTCTTCATCAAATCTCAAAGCTTTTCTCATCAGGGTGTGCAATATAATGATCTTCAATCTTTGTACCTACACACATGAGATAAAGCAAAATATCTTTGTGACGCACCGAGTTTGAAATGATATAACAATAAAGCTATTATAAATCAAATATCCCCCATAACACGATAATTCTTTCTCCCCCTTTTTATGATGTCCCCAAATAGACAAATAAGAAGAAATAATCAAAACATGGAGTGTCACGATAAAAATTCATAGCAAACATGAATCAAATTACGCGCATGCAAAGGTATGTCCCCAAAACATTCACAAACTATTTTTGGATTTTTTAATTTTTCATACAAAAATAAGATACTAAAAATCACACCATGGATTTAAACTAGAACAACGAAGTCATGGAAATGGAATGAATGGGTGTGAACACATTCGATAGGTAAATCAACTCAATCAATCATATGTGCATGATGCATACATTTACTCCTAACGAATGAACATAAAAAATATCCTTAGGTGTAAAAATTGTTGAATTTAGATGATATCGTCTTATACAAATCAACGAATCAAAGTCAAAGTGATTTTCACACCAATAATGTCCAAAACTATTTAACGTTTTTTCAAGATTTTCAAGGACGTGCAAACTCGTTTTAAAATCTCCAACCAAACTCCCTCATATATATTTTCTTTTAGAGGTGTTAAACAAAATTCTCAAACTTTGGAGAATTGGTGCAAAAACCTAAATGGCCCATAATTGGCATGAATTTCTTTGTATTGCCTTTAAATTTTTTCGGGCTCTTTTAAACCTCTCTGGACCTCGGATAATAAAATTCCTCAATTTTTTAGGTCCAATTTAAATGGCGGCTTAATCGCAAAGGATAAATAAAAATCTTTCGTATCCCTTCACCGTTTTCAAACAAAGCACACAACCTCACCAACGGCTCTTACATGCACAACTTTCTTATCAAGTTTTATCGTGCTTGGTTCGTTTTAAGGACAGGATTGAAGTGAAAACACCCAACCAACATGTGATAAGACAAGCACAATAATCAAACAAATCCGTGCATGTGTGCAATAAAGGAAAACATGAGTCAAACATGTAGGAAGTAACACTTAATTACATCTCAATGACTCGAAACATTATAAAGCACATGGATGAATTGACCTATTGTCTCAAAACACTATCAAATAGTCACATGAAAAATGGAATGATGTTGTGACTTGGTCATCCTAAGTGTCCATCCATATATGGTGCAAACAAAATACAAAAATCTTTTTGGATTTTTCAAAAAATTTATCAAAATATTTTTTTTTATATTTTTCAAAAACAAAAAATCTATACAAAAAGTACATATCACAACGCTAGCAAAAATATATCAAAAAGCATAACTAGCGTATGACAAACATGCAAACACAATCATCTATATGATATGGCAAGAGAAGAATCATGTGCAAGCAAACGAGAATCAACTTGTCTAAAATCTAATGCCTCTAAAAGTGATTTTCTAATCCAAATAGATGTGAAACGTCATGTGGGGGATTTGGGAACCATGGTAACACTAGACATAAACTTCCTAGGACCTTTTCCAAGATCAAAATAAAAACGCCTAAGGTGACCTTTCCTACCACAATATGAACATGTGTAAACAAGTGGAACGACACCTATGGGTTGACCTTTTCTAACATCCTTGGAATTAGTTGACCCTCTAAAACAAATAATGGTTTTGGATTAGAAGCATGAGAACAAGATGAGCCATTACCATCACTATCAAACCTACTTGAGTCTGTCAAATCATTTTTTAACTTCAAAATTTTTGACTAAAACAAAGAATTAGACTCTTCCAAATTAAGGGACGCCTTTTTCAAATTTTCAACAATTCCTAAAAGGGTATATCTCTCTCCCTCAATTAAGGCAAACTTTTCCCTAAGAGTCTCTTCACGTGCCACAAACTCATTGATTAAAATATTTTTGTCATCTTTGGCACAAACACAAACCATCGAATTTTTAATGTCCTCCAATTCTTTTTCTAAAAGTAGGACCCTATCACCACTCTCTTTCTTGGACAATTTTAAAGCAACAAAATCATGGTCCAAGGAAACAAATTTTTCATGATAAAAATCTAGTTGATTTTGAACCGTTTGAAAAAGATCCCTTGCGAATTTAAAACGAGAATTTTCTTTTTCCAAAAAATCAATTCTTTTAGCAAACGTCAAATTCAAGTGATTTATATCATCAAAAGTTTCACTCATGTCATCAAAGGGGGGCATCTGATTAGATAAGTGTTCCATCGAAAATATTACGATTTTTCACAAAACTTATTTTAAAAAAAAAACGCCATTAACAAGATTTTGAAGCTTCGATCTTTTGGTTTTTCATCATTCGAATTCTTCCCATAGTTGCCCCTGCGTTCTCCGGTGTCTGAATCTGTCAACGGTTGATTTCTGAGTTTTTTTTCTTCAGCGTGTGGCTCTCCGGTGTGTGGCTAAGCCAGTGTTGTCTTCCCCGACGACTGTCCCTCCATAGTTGTTGGTCCTCTAAATTTTCATTGCGTAGTCCGGTGTGGCTGCTTCTTAGAAATTGGTTCTACGACATGGGGTGCAACCACTATTGCATTCCCCTGCGTTTTTGTGTTCAACACATTCCTACTGCTCTTGTTCTTCGACGACATTTCCCCCTTTCGACATTTTAGAGGTATTTCTGATCATAACTGTCTTTTGATTTTTCTTTGAAATCATTTGATAGAATTTGTTGCTGGTCTAGTATATATTTGCTGATTTTTGGATGTTGTTGTGGTTGGTGTTCGCGGTGGTTCAGTTGGAGGATTGTACGGAGATAGTCTCTTAGGTGTGTGTGTGTTCCTTAGCGACGGTATCCTTTTACACATCTCATGTTACATTTTTTTAGTCATGCCACCTAGACGTCGTGGTGCTCCTTTCGGGCAGCTCAATAAGGCTCCTCCCTCTGCTCGAGTTCAGGGAGCTTAGGCCACTAGGCCGCCGTACTCACCTGTGAGGTGGGCCACTCATGTTGAGTATGATCATTACTGCTCATTGGGTCTTTACATTCGATTTGTTATTTCGGAGAGAGTGTTTCGTTATGCTGAGTTTCCCAAGCTAGGCATTCCTCGTTGGTTATCTGATAGAGGTTGCGAGTATATGTTTGAGGTTCGTGGGGTTGTTTATCCGGACATTGCCCGAGAGTTTTTCTTTTGAGCCCTTCCCCACGCTAAAGGGATCTTTTCTACTGTACGTGGCATTCCTGTTCTCGTCACTGCAGATCTCATTACAGCTTTTCTGCACCTTTCTCGTGTCCCAGATGCTGTGTATCCTCATTATACCGACGGTGGACCTACTTATGATGATATTTTGCGATATTGTTTCTGGGAGATTCCCCAGGCAGGTTCTACGATGTATCATCGCCAGCTTTACCCTTCCTTCCGTGTACTTAATAGGTTTGTGTCAGCATCCATTTATCCTCGGATAAATCACACTCAGATTGGATCTGACATCGTCTATTTCATGTACCATGTTTCTCAAGGATGGGATATCGATCTTCCGACCGTCATGCTTCAAGTCATATCTTCTGTCACTGTCCATAGTTCCATCCCTGTCCGCCCTGCTCTTCCATATGGGACTCTCATTTCCACCCTTTGCACTACTACTGGTGTCCCTATTTTAGAGGGTGATTTGTGTCTCCCTACGCCTGGTATTATTGATCATAATACTTTCACTCATTCTGAGAGTCATTTGCCACAGGCAGTGAGAGCGAGAGCTCCACCCCCAGAGGGAGTCTTCCCTGATGCTGATCCTTGTCAGGCTACTGATCACACTGGTCCGAGCATGTCTGATTTTTCTCTGTCACCACCCTCCACTCCAGTACGTGCACGTCCTATTGAGGAGGAGGTTTCTACTTTACAGGCCCAGGTAGCTGCTCAGAGCAGGATGTATGACTCTATTATAGCCAGATTTGATGCTGAGGCCGAAGCACGTGTTCGTGCTGAGTCCAGGATGACAACATTTTTTGATGAGATGCTGCAGAGAGAGCAGTAGAGAGGCACTGGTTCATCTGGACTCGGTCATATCTCTTCCACATACACTGCTGATACTAATGATGATGATGGTGATACTCCAGTCGATGCTTAGTTTATTTTTATTTTACATCGTATCTGAGACATTCATATTCCCGATGTATTTTTTTATTCTCTCGGATATGATGTACTACTGATGATCAGTTGTATCACTCTTAGTTTTATAGCATATAAGTGTAGACTATTTTACAGTTTTAGTGATTCTCGCATTAGTATTCTGTTACTGCTATCATTTGCTATCCATTGTCATAATGATATTTTTTATCTAGCCATGCTGATTCATTCTTATATTTTATTGCTAGATTTGGTATGTGTGTCCCACCTTTTGTCTATTTCAGGCAAAAAAGGGGAGAGATATGTGATGTAGGGGGAGTATTTATTATGATATTATATTTGTTTTATTCCTCCATACTTCACTTGGGTATATGGTTGGGTCTCATGTGTGTAGGTATATTTTTCATAGATTCAGATATTTGTGGATACATCACATTCAAAGACAGAATCATAATTGCCATTCAGAGACAGAATCAGATTCAGATGCTTGCCGTTCATTCAGTTTCATTATGTCCTGTATTTTTTATATTGTGGAGTTTTGGGATATGACATGTTTTTATTTTCCGACATATAGCATTTCTGTTTAGTTTTGTCCCGGAATAGCCAAAGGGGGGATTTGTAAGAACAAAATTCTTATCATGTATTTTTGTTTTAATTGGATTAATTCCGGACAAAATAAATTAAGTCTAGGCTAGTTTTATTTATGGAGTTTAATTGAGCCTGCGATAAAGTTCAAGTCCAAGAATGTGCAATCAAAGATTTCAAGAAGATTACAAGTCAAGACGAGTTGCATATGTTTAAGATCACTCGGGTATGAATACTATTGAGTAGTTGGGTAATTTGTATATTGATTAAATGCTGGGTGAGTTAAATGTTTGAGAATTAATTCTTCTTTTGTTTAAAAAATATTTCTGAGTTGCAAAAAGTTAAAATAAAATTCGAGGATTAATTTAAAAGAAAAATATTAATTTAAAATACTGTAGCTCGCTTAAACGAGATCATAAGTCGTTCAAACGACATTTAATGTCACGCGAACGAGATCTCATCTCACTCGAACGACCTACTACCTCGATTTTTGTGTTTTCGTTTTCTTGGACTCTGTGCAGCTCAGTTATAAATAAAACGTATCTGCAAACGTTTCAACATAAGGCAGAACAGTTTCAAAAACTTATTCCCATACAGTTTTTCATCTTTCGATGTTTATTCAAGATCATATTACTCAATTCCAAAGTTAAGTGATTTTGAACGAGTTTATCGAAAGATAATTCGCTCGTTGATTACACCGTTATGAACTTTGTGAGGAGAACTCTACAACCGAAGAGCTGCGCACTATTGTAGAAGGATACCTTATGAAGTAACTTGTGGAGAAGCCGTCTTTTTCTCTACTACTGACCACCTGAAGTTCCTGCGAGAGATTTCAGCTGAGACATCGAAACTGACACCTGCGGGTATTTCGTATGTCGCACTTATTTTCATTGTAATCCTTGTAACCGTTCTTTACAAAATTATAGTGAAAATAAAAAGGTTTTACCCTTCGAGGATTTTTCTTGAAATTTTTTCATTTATCGCATGCTTTATTCATCGAATGGATTTAATCACTTAGATGCATGTTTAGGGTTTAAGAAGTTAAAATTTGTTTTAACTAAAAATTGGAACAAAGTGGTTTTTACCTAAAGTACACACTAAAGGGTTGTTTCATTACCTCTTACAATATCCTGTAACTTGCTTTCAACTCAATATATAACACCAGTTTCATTAAAAGTTGGTTTCTTTTTCATGTTTTATTTTTATTTTTTTGGGAGTGGGAGATGTACAATCATAAATAATAAAGAAAAAAACTAGTCACTACTCCTAAAACTTAAAGTAAGAAACTTCACATATGACTTCATCTTTGACAAGTCATGAATGAGAAGTTACGAACATAAAACTTCATATATGACTCCTCAATATTAGGAACAAGAAGTTTTACCGGGTTCAATTAAGGAAAATTCCTAAAATATTTTGTCACCAATGGTAACTACTTGGGTTAAAATGATAAGATCTACTTGATTGGCCACAAATAAAAGCACGTTAGTAGAACCTAAGGTGGGACAACATGAGTTAGTCCTAACTGGTAACCAGTAAGGTAGATTTGTCGGCTTAACGCTGACCACACAATCGTAAAACTAAACTACTAGTAGGCCACAATCACGTAATAGAGCAACCCAAGTTTTATCCTGAAAGAGGCGCGGAAGTTGGATCCCCGGAGTTTGATGATCACAGTTAAAATAGTAATTTCCTTTTTAAACAAATAAATGCGGAAGCATTGAATAAAAGTGATGGTTCCACAAAACAACAAGGCCGGGTTTTAATATCATAAGAAACAAATTAAAACAACATAATTCAAGTCCTAGAATTTGCCTAATTCATGATTATTCATTTAAACAAAGTTAGGCGACACCAATATTAGCAAATGACTTGAATAAACCAAATTAACCCAATATTTAATTTAAGTCCCAAATTAAATGCGTGTGATTGTAAAACCAAATTTTATCTTGAAATTAATCTAACATGCGTTCTAAGTGATATAGAGCAAGATAAAATAAACAGTCACACTACACCGCGATATACGAGGAAAAACCCACTAACGGGAAAAAACCTCGGGACGGCCCTAGCCTCAAATCCACTAAAAACGGTATTACAAAATACAAGACAAAAGACTTACTTCCTAAACTCAAACCCTCTCAAGTCGTGATGCTCCTTCTTGTATCAACCTCCAATTAGCGGATAACCAACGGAGCTCCACCGTGGTCTCGGAATACACCGATAGGACTTTAAACGGTCACCGTCACCCGAACATGGAGCCTTTCTCCAAACGGGTAGAATCTCAACAAAGGTCTTCTTTGTGATGGGATGTAGAAGCAAACCCGAAACGTCTCTTGAATTCGGTAGAGAAAACCGGTGCCAAAAACTCCAAGTAAGGATATGTATATATGGAACTTGGAATAAACAACAATGGGTGTAAACTAGAGTGTGTATGAATTTTCCATTAAAATTTAACACTCAAAACTTGAACATTTTCCCTAAATAAATTTGCTCTCAAACTCTCTCTAAGAGATGGATATGGAATGGAAAAGTTGTCTTGGAAAATGTGTTTCCCGCACATAATAAAGTATAAAAAAATGTTGGTTGAAAACCAAGTGGAGGAGTGGGGAAAAACTACAAAAAACTGCCAAATAACTGTTCCCGCTGGAAGTTCGTTCGAACGAACGTGATTCTCGTTCGAACGAGACTTCTAACGAGTGACCAGCCTGGGCTCGTTAGAGGTTCGTTAGATACCTCGTTAGAACGAACCTTCGTTCGAACGACTGTCCAGTTAGGGTCGTTGGCAAAACTCGTTCGAACGAACATGGTTCGAACGACAAAACTCGTTCGAACGAAAAAACTCGTTCGAACGACATTTCAAACGAACAAACAGAAAGATTGAAAAATTCGATTTTGGCCCAGAAACTTTTATAAACTTTTATATACTTATTTTTAAGTTTCTAATTGATTCTTTCTGAAAAATAAAATGCAGTTTTAATTCACCCAATACAAATTGTTCCAAGCTCCTATATACATATAAATACATTCATACCTTGGGAGCATGGAACCTAAGTTGATGACGTACAAACGAGGCACATAAACTACGACATGTTGATGATGCTTTATACTCTTTGCCGCTACGTCTTCAACAAACACTTCATAGGTCTTGAATATTACAATTAAATAAAATCCTATGAATAAATGTTTTTGTCCGGAATTGAGCCAAAACTATAAGAGGACTCAATTGGAAATTTGTGTCCTTACAAATCTCCCCTTTTGGCTATTCCGGGACAAAAACCAAACACAAATCCTAAAGGGCCGTCAAGCTCTACTAGACTCAAAACATAACCCGCCCAATCTTGACTCAACCCAAGGATAAAACTCTTTGCCATAGAAAGATGCCGCTATAGAATAATTCCTGCACACTTAAGCAAACTCATCAAATGCATAGGGAATATCAAAATATTAAATGCAATTTTTAATTAATTACTCCCCCTAAATTAATTCTCCCTTTAAACACATGACCTACTTAGAAAGACGTCTCCCCCTAAGATAAATCTCCCCCAAACGAAGATACGATAATAATAGGATTAGATACCATTTCTCCCCCTATCATCATTCTCCCCCTTTTTGTTCGGGAATAGGCAAAGGATAAAGAACTAAGAAACAACAAGTGAAAGCTTAAAGTGATAAGACATGAAAGCATATGGGCAATTAAAAACAAGGCAAAGACATACAAATATCATATATATATATATACTAGAAATATATCAATGAACCACTTGCATATATATATAGATATAAACACACACATGACACAAAATACAATAAGTTTGCACACTCGTATGGCAAAAATGTGTCATATGGAAACGGAAGTGTAGGGGTGTGAACAAGCAACAATTAAATTTAGACCCAAACACTTAAGAAACGTTCACGGAGTTCTCATTTGATTGCAAACTTCATCACAGTTAAATATAACCTCATGTGACAATATAAAGATTGAACTCAATGAACAAACATACACAATGCATACAAGCCTAGCATGATGATGATTCTACAAACCAAATAGAGTCATGACATTAAAGACAACTAGGATAAACGGACATTGTGCAAACCGTTGATATACCATCCAATTCTCCCTCAATAAGCATATATATTCTTTTGTTTTTGAATGAATATATCAAACAAACATAGGCCTTGGCAATTGCTTTCTTTGAATGCCAAATATTCTGTTTTTAGGCCTTTGGATCACGTATTTCTTTTAGATCCAATCAACGGTGGCTTACAATCGCAAAGGATTTAATTCATCCTTTCGGAGCCCTTCCCCGTGCATATATTTATTTATCATGTTTTCATTTTTCGCACAAATCTCACATGCAACGGATTTTGACATGCACTAGTCCTCCTAGGTCATAGATATGTAGATGACTAGATTGATAGGAGAACATCTCAAAAAGCTCAAATATAACATGTGACATTAAGATTTCAAAAGAGCTCGTGCATGTGTGAATAGAGGCATATAGAAATAGAATCCATTTAAACAATACAAAATCCAACTACTCCATATAAAACATGGTAAAGAACATTTTAAGGATTGAAAATCTAAACCAAAAGTTCTAGCCACATGGGAGCGTAAAAGATAGGATTCAAACACAAATATATGCCACATAAAGTGTGTCAAACAAAAATACACACAAAACAAAATCTTTTTGAGTGTTTAACATTTTAATCAAAAATAAAGATATATACTCAAAAGACTAAACAAAAATCATTTGTATTTTTCATTAACCTTAAATTAAATAAGTAAAACACAAATGATAAACAAAAATCTTTTTATATTATGCAGTCAATTTAAACACAAAATATAATACAAAAAGATAAACAAGTCATAGTTTCTAGCATGTGATATGAAATAAGGCAATGACTAGAAAATGACTAAACAAGCATACATTTAGCATATGAATATAGCATGAAGTACAAACGCTAAAGTATGCAAACACTAACACAATTATCCTTTAGATTTAGCAAGGGAGGAGGCATGTGTAAGTAAATGAGAATCAAAATCCCTATTTTGTAAGGCAACCAAGTCGGATTTCCTAACCCAAATTAATGAAGAATTACTATCTTGGGGTGTAGAAACATTAGCTATCGTGGTTACTTTACTATGGGATTTTCTAGGAATTCGTTTAAGATCTAAACAAAATTTCCTAAGATGACCTTGTCGACCACAATGTGTACAAGTAAGAGCATGTCGAAAAGATTTATCTAAGGAGTGATCATTAAATGCATTCCTAGAAGATTCTCCTAAAACATTGGTTTTGACTTTAGGGTTAAAATCATTACAAGAATTGAAGCCTAAACGAAAAGTGTCATTTTTAATTTGGACCGTTCCTAACATTTTATCTAGTTTTTCCGAACGACACTCCAAATCAAATTTGACATTACTAGAATCTTTTAATTTATTTTCCAATTCTAAAATTTTAGATTCTAGTAAAACATTTCGCTCTTCAAAACCAAGAAGCTCCTTTTTCAAGGATTCCATTAAACCCCTAAGGCTATCTCTCTCGCCTTCTACATATTAAGCTTATCTTGAAGAGTCCTCTCATGTGTCCTAAGGTCTTCTATTAAGGCACTTTCATCAATGGCCTTGACACTCTCTCTTAAACTCGCTTCTAACTTCAAATTAACTCTTTTCAATTTAATAGATTCTTTATATAATTCATGAAAAGCATTTTGAAGTTCACTCATATCAACCTCATCTTCATTTTCACTCTCTCTTTCTTCTTCACTCTCACTATCATCAAAAATAAGAGAATCATGTACAATGACCTTGGAAGTGGCATGTGCTATAATTTCATCATCCGATGAGTTCTCATTATCACTCACATGTGCCATAAAAGCCACAAAATTTTTCTTAGTGGGGGATTCGGGCTTCTCTTCCTTATCACTATCACTAAGGGTCGCATTATATGAAATGGGTCGTTTACCCTCTTTCCTTAGTTTAGTGGGGCACTCAAAAGCCCTATGGCCATAACCTTCACAACCAAAACATTTATTAGACTCGTCCCTATCAATATTTTCATTACTAGGTTTTGGGATCTTATCGGCTTTAGAAATCTTCTCGTTTTTATCATGTTTAGAAGATTCAAATTTCTTAAAATCATTTTTAACTTTATCTTTGTTAAATTTAATAAATTTTCTAAATTTACGAGCAAACAAAGCCATATCTTCCGAGTCACTATCACTATCGGTCTCTACTACTTGTTTAACCTCTTTGCGGGCTTTTAAAGCAACGCCCTTTTCAATTTTCTTTTCAGTTTTAGAGGGAAACATATCTAGTTCATAGGTTTGTAAATCACCTACAAGCTCTTCTAATTTCGTAGAGGCTAAAGTGGGTAAAGAATTTAAAACGGTCACCTTTGGAATAAATCTATCGGGTAGTGACCACAAAATTTTCTTTACAACACGGTCGTCAGGTATTTTCTCTCCCAAGTTAAAGGATGAATTAACAATATCAGAAAGTCTAGCATAAAATTTATCAAATGTTTCTTTTTCATCCATTTTGATAGTTTCAAATTGAGTAGTGAGGTTTTGGAGTTTAGAAGCTTTAACGACACTCGTTCCTTCATGAGTTAATTGTAAAATATCCCAAGCTTGTTTAGCGGTTTCACACGTCATAATACGTCGGAATTCATCCGGTGCGACAGCGCTAAACAAGGCATTTAAACCTCGGGAATTAAAGTTTGCTAGCTTAAACTCATTTTCAGTCCATCTATCAACGGGTTTGGGAACATGTACATTTTCAATTAAATGTGTTGGTGGGGTCCAACCGTTAACAACAGACATCCAAACACGTTCATCGATAGATTTAAGTGCCGATTTCATTCGCGCTTTCCAATACGCGTAGTTAGAACCATCAAAAATAGGAAATTTTGAAAATGGGGAAAAATACATATTTAGCCAAAAAGTAAAGGATCTTTAACGAAATAATTTATCGTTTTTGGCTCTGATACCAATTTGAAAGAGGCACGGAAGTTGGATCCCCGGAGTTTGATGATCACAGTTAAAATAGTAATTTCCTTTTTAAACAAATAAATGCGGAAGCGTTGAATAAAAGTGATGGTTCCACAAAACAACAAGGCCGGGTTTTAATATCATAAGAAACAAATTAAAACAACATAATTCAAGTCCTAGAATTTGCCTAAGTCATGATTATTCATTTAAACAAAGTTAGGCGACACCAATATTAGCAAATGACTTGAATAAACCAAATTAACCCAATATTTAATTTAAGTCCCAAATTAAATGCGTGTGATTGTAAAACCAAATTTTATCTTGAAATTAATCTAACATGCGTTCTAAGTGATATAGAGCAAGATAAAATAAACAGTCACACTACACCGCGATATACGAGGAAAAACCCACTAACGGGAAAAAACCTCGGGACGGCCCTAGCCTCAAATCCACTAAAAACGGTATTACAAAATACAAGACAAAAGACTTACTTCCTAAACTCGAACCCTCTCAAGCCGTGATGCTCCTTCTTGTATCAACCTCCAATTAGCGGATAACCAACGGAGCTCCACCGTGGTCTCGGAATACACCGATAGGACTTTAAACGGTCACCGTCACCCGAACATGGAGCCTTTCTCCAAACGGGTAGAATCTCAACAAAGGTCTTCTTTGTGATGGGGTGTAGAAGCAAACCCGAAACGTCTCTTGAATTCGGTAGAGAAAACCGGTGCCAAAAACTCCAAGTAAGGATATGTATATATGGAACTTGGAATAAACAGCAATGGGTGTAAACTAGAGTGTGTATGAATTTTCCATTAAAATTTAACACTCAAAACTTGAACATTTTCCCTAAATAAATTTGCTCTCAAACTCTCTCTAAGAGATGGATATGGAATGGAAAAGTTGTCTTGGAAAATGTGTTTCCCGCACATAATAAAGTATAAAAAAATGTTGGTTGATAACCAAGTGGAGGAGTGGGGAAAAACTGCAAAAAACTGCCAAATAACTGTTCCCGCTGGAAGTTCGTTCGAACGAACGTGATTCTCGTTCGAACGAGACTTCTAACGAGTGACCAGCCTGGGCTCATTAGAGGTTCGTTAGATACCTCGTTAGAACGAACCTTCGTTCGAACGACTGTCCAGTTAGGGTCGTTGGCAAAACTCGTTCGAACGAACATGGTTCGAACGACAAAACTCGTTCGAACGAAAAAACTCGTTCGAACGACATTTCAAACGAACAAACAGAAAGATTGAAAAATTCGATTTTGGCCCAGAAACTTTTATAAACTTTTATATACTTATTTTTAAGTTTCTAATTGATTCTTTCTGAAAAATAAAATGCAGTTTTAATTCACCCAATACAAATTGTTCCAAGCTCCTATATACATATAAATACATTCATACCTTGGGAGCATGGAACCTAAGTTGATGACGTACAAACGAGGCACATAAACTACGGCATGTTGATGATGCTTTATACTCTTTGCCGCTACGTCTTCAACAAACACTTCATAGGTCTTGAATATTACCATTAAATAAAATCCTATGAATAAATGTTTTTGTCCGGAATTGAGCCAAAACTATAAGAGGACTCAATTGGAAATTTGTGTCCTTACAAATTCAAATCAAAGTTTTTATTAAAATATGTCAAATCTCTTTGTATCATTATAAGGAAACATTCAACACGCGTCATTATAAGGGAGGACTAAAGAATAAAGAACATAAACTACTCAATCTAATTAGGAGTTTTCCTAGAGCTTTCTCCATCATAGCAGGAGGAACATTTAATGCAGAGGGAAGAACTGTTGATCTCAATTCCATAAGCCTAAACTGGCTACTAAAATTAGTCTTATCCACTAAGTGCAAGGACCGAGTAAGAACATCGTCTCCGTGCAGACCATAATCACCAAGATATATTCTGGCCAAGCTAAAAGGCATTGTATATGTGGGGATCCATGAAGTATCTAGCTTAAATGGAGGAGTAGGCTGATCCAAGCATCCAGGGTCATGCTAGTACCAAAGACTATTTTCTCCCAATACCTTTATCATAGTAAGAGCGTTGATCCATCCCCATTTATAACCTTCTCTACAGGCTTGCTCCAGTTCCTCGCTCAAATGTGCTTAAGCCTCATCATAGTCGTTCATCCATATGGTGCAGGGATGCTTGTGGAAATAATAAGTTAGACGATTAACTTTCTCATTCAACTTTGATGGTGGCCGACTGGTTTTTGATAAGATTTCCTTTTTTAGGTAAGGTCTTCTTTGTTCTCTCCTCTTATATGGAGGTAATATCAACTGCCATTTACCGAGAAGATTCCCCCCCCCCCCCCCCGGGGATTTTTTCCATTTCTCTAACTCCTCCATTAGCCGAGCATTCTCCTGGTAAAAAATGATGCACCTTTATTTTGGTCAGCATCAACAGCCTTCTTAATACCCTCTAGTCCATCCCTTAACGTATTATTCTCCTATTCCAAGAGGTTGTGTAACATCCTACTATAAATATACTTTAGTCCCTTTAGAAGGTAATAAATCCAAATAAACCCTAAGTTTTCACAAAATTATTAAAATACTCCTAAAGGAAGAATTAAGTCAAATTACACTTTTATATACCAATTAATACCCAACTTTCACTCAAAAGTTTAACCAAATGACTTATGTTTTGTAAAAATATCATAATCAACTCCATTAAGTTTGAATAATTACACATAAGCCCCTAAACTTTCATAAAGTAACTTCAAATCCCTTAATTCAATTCAAAAACTATCCAAGGACCTAAACCGAAACCCAAACTTATTTAAACTTACTCCCCTGCTGACATGGGCCCGTGGATTGTCGACATGGCATGTGCCACGTGGAGTACCGTGGGTACCCATTTACCATCCACATAAGCTTTGATAAAACTTATGCAAATTCAGCCCCATCTTCACCACCAAAACCACCAACCAAATCCTCTCTATGAACCCTATAAATACCCTTATTTACCTCAGTAAAAACTCATCCCAATTGAGAGCTTTTCTAATGTAAAACTTTGAGAGTTTTTGCATTTCTGTTATTTTATACCTAAATGTTTGTTTCTTCAATTTGGTTATATTTTTGCATGTATATAGAATAGAATTATGCATTTGCATGTATTAGTTAACGTATGTATGCAGTGAAATAACTCAAAAACTAGAAAACGCCATTAAAGCTTGACCTTCAATGGTGGATTCTGCTACCTTAACTTTGAACCAGTTTTAAAGTGAGGTAAGTTGAGTTTAGGTTCTCAGGAACCTAGGTGCAAGGTTTAATTGAACCAAGAACATATTTTGATAACTCAAATCAAAGGTTGAAGTATACGGGCCTGGAATTTTCAGCGACCAAAATTCCTCAAACCATGCTTGTTTTGCTACATTTTCAACATAAAACAAAACCCTTATTAATACTGGAATGACCAAAATTTTTTGCCATTTTTACAAAAACTCAATAGCTCAATTTAACCCACCAAAATTCCTGAAACCAATATGGTTGGATTCCTCTTAAAATTTTATGCAATTTTCATTCAAAAACCAACTCAAATGGTTTCTTAAAATGTTTTTGATATAAGGTCAAAGTTTCAAAACCCTAAAGTTAAATGGTCGAAGGTTATAGATGAGTGGGTTACACGCGCGAGTGAGAGTCAAACCAGGCGCGTGAATTATTTGATATAGCAGTTGAGGGCGCGTTTCCAATCAGAAAATTTTGATTTTTTTTCAATTTTGAACAAAATGGTATATTACATAACCCTCTATGGATCCCAAGAAAGTACTTTCTCAAGAAAACAAGTTTTAAAGTTTAAAATTAAGTTTTAATTTTACACATAATTCCCTGACCAATTTCTAAGTATTTCAAAATATCCCTAAACTTTTTCTACAAATTCTTTAGTTCAAATAAAGTTATTTTGTCTCTTGTCACTAAATCCAAATTCAATTAGAAATAAAGAAAAATATTATTCTAAAATTAAAAAAATTATATATTATACCCTTTTAGTTATTCTTATAATGAAACTTCTTACAATTTAGTATCCTACTGCATCATATAAGCATTCTTGTAGCCCTGTATGACCTACATACACTCTCCATGATTTTAGACTATCCGGTCAACCCCAGTGAATTAGATGCACAAACTCGAAATTCAAAAATTCAAAGTAAGTGATTTTAATTTCAGTATTAAACAAATTGAGCTTATGCCTTTCAAAATTACTGATTGTTATATCATTACGTGATAATTTTGAACTCGTGTTTCAATTACGAACTCATTTGTGTAGTTCATATTTATTTCGTATATTGATTCTCTCGATATTTTTGTTATCCTTAAACCCGATAAACCGTTATAGCCTACGACTTCAGTAAAAGCCACTGAACTCTTTTTAGCCTTAATTATGGTATAACCCTGCAACCTACTATAATAATTGCATATTACCCTATAATTTATGACCATTTTTAATGAAACCCCTAGTAGCATACCTTACGATTCAGGGATATGACCCCGGTATACCACGATTGTTATAATTGGCTTGTAGGATTCCGATGTTGAGTGTCTAGTTTTTATTTTCTACATATGTATGAGTATCACTCTAGATAAGTGTGCCAAGCCTTTAATCTTATTATTATTATTATTATTATTATTATTATTATTATTATTATTATTATTATTATTATTATTATTATTATTATTATTATTATTATTATTATTATTATTATTATTATTATTATTATTATTCCCCAACAATTTTGGGATTTACTATCTAAGTGTATGATATGCTTCAGACGATATTGAAATGGTATGTCTACACAATTGAAGCCCATATAACCAATAATTTACTGGTTATCTTATTATATCCTGAACCCTTATCTTGATAAATTGATACACAACTTATTCGATTACACTCCACCATAGTATTCATTTACATATCATTAGACTACAGTATACCCCTGAAAGTTCTATGTTATTTCAGTCTGTCTCCAGATTTTAACGATATCAATATTAAATCCAGTTACTCTCTAATAATAGAATTTCTCCCATACCTCGTATAGAAATAAAAATTATCTACTTGACATGTCTGTTTAATTGTTTTCCTTCTAGATGGAAGACAAACCTGAAGAAGATGAGATACCTTCTGCACGTTTGAACTTTTATTCTATATTACCTCGAAAAATCTTTTCGGTTACATACGTATGGGTGGTAGCAGACAACAATGGTAGTCCCCTCTGGAATATTAACACCGTAACTTATTAGCTCTTATGATTCCCGATTTTTTTATACAAGTTTTACCTTATATATGGCATGCACGAGTAATTATGTATTTCCATTTATTTCTAGACTCAGCTATATAATAAGATGCTAGGCACCCCCGTATAATAGAATCTCTTAATTTCCGCTACCTTTAATTTATTTGAAATATTTATTTTATTCCTTACTTACCATTAAAAACATAGAATTCGCGGATGCAACAACATGGTATCAGAGCATCACCGGGTTTTATGCCTATACGGGGCCAAATACAAGAATATTTCGCCTATGACTATACGATCATTCCTATGAATATGGCCTTAATCACATTTTGTTACTCATACTGTTTTGCAGTAATGAATATTTGGGAAATTAAATAGGTCGGCTACGCAAAGCTTTATCAACACATACGGAGCATTGATTGCGATTGGACAATTACTACTCCTGAGATCAAACACAGTTTGCTTATTGGTTTCATTTTTGGAGAGGCTCAAGCAACCCAACAGGCTAAGAGATTGTCTGAAGTCCCTGACACTTTGCAACAAGAAATACATCTCGTATGGGATGTCTTACCACCTAATGAAGTCACAACTATTCCCCCTAACTCGCTAATCGACTATGGTTCTTTTTCTCCCGCTGCTAATCCTTACCCCCACGACTACCGGTACTTCCCCAGATGATTCAGATCCATCTAAAGATGACCTAGATCCCGAGTTTGACCGAACGGTTCTTCAAATGGCTTAAAATACTATCGTTGGAATATGGTCGTAAATAAATAAAATCTACAGGTGTAAGTAGATGAAACCCATATTCCCGAATGACTGCAGTAATTTAAACTTATAGTTCTTTTATATTAGTTAAGTGTTATTTTGTTGTAAATAGGTTTAATGGCTAGGTAATCTTCTTTGTTTGTTTTTTGTGCCCGTGTAATACTATGTAATTAAATATGATATAAAATAACATGTATGTTGCTATATCTATACTTGTAATTTATCTCTCGATACATTATTTGTATAGGATGGTTAATACTCGAACACCTACCAGTGGAACTCGTGAGGAATGATTTATTACACAAATGCCTAATCCTACTACCACCAATAAAGAAATTTTATGTTGTCTATAAGAATTAACTATACTAACCCAACGACAACGAACTCTGCCTCCACCCCTCATTATTAATGACCCATCAGAAGAGACTCAGAGAATGAACGCCCTTAAGGAGTTTCTGAGATAAAAAAACCCATCCTTCTTTGGGAAGCTCGGTGTGTTTGAAGCAGGAGGATGGATCCGTCAAACACTTAAAGCAATTAACGTGGTAGGCATTAACCCTGAACTTAGTGTAAGATTGGCTTCATACCTATTGAAGGAGAAGCAAATTTCTGGTGATAGTCTATTTTACATTCCTGAACTTAATGAACTAACCTGGGAGTAGTTTGAAGAAATATTCTTTAACAAGTACTTTTTCAAATTCGTAAGAGATTAAATGATCATAGATTTCATAAGCCTACAACAATAATAAATGACTATAGCTCAATATGAGGCTAAGTTCACCTAATTATCCCAATATGCTCAAGAATACGTTGACACCGAACCCAAAAAGTGCAAGCATTTTGAATGAGGTTTACAATAGAACATTAAATCCTCCATCATTCCTTTACAAGTCTGAGAATTTAACCGAATGATCAAAATATCCCCCTTATAGAAAAACACCCTGTCTCTACCAACACAACCCGAATTTCTACTCCTTCCCAAAATCCCTATGTTATTAGGAACCAGTATAATCAACAAGATCATCCCTATAACAAGCCCAAGGATGGCAGATCATTCAATCAGATTCAACACTGCCATAGTAGACCTTTAATGCGTTGTCATGAATGCAATCAGGTAGGACATCTTAGACTCCAATGCCCTATTTTACACATGTCTCGTCCTTCTACCTCACCTAATTTTATCGAATTTTTAGTTAAGAATCCAACTAATAACTCTAACTGTTCACCGCAATAAAATCCCTTTGAAAGAAAACAAGAACCACTCAATAGGAACCAAGGTCAGAATTCCTCCTTACTCCCAACAAAAAATTGAAATTACCACGGTGTGGACAAAATTAATCTTCGTTTTTATAATATTTCCGCACATATATTATTTGATTCTGAATCTACACATTCTTTAATTAGTCACTCATATACAACTTATCTGCAATTATCCTCTAATCTATTAACTCACCCTTTTATTATAGGAATGTTGACTGAAAAGATGGCCATTACCGATATAATTTGTAAGCGTCACCCTTCACATTTTGGAACCAGGATATTAATCATAGATTTAATAGTCATCGATTTAATGGAGTTCAATTCAATAATAGGAATGGACGTTTTATCCCCGAACTTTGATTACATTGACTGTCATGCAAAGACGGTGACATTAAAACCACCCCATCAAACTCCATTTCACTTCGAAGGACAAAATACCCACCAACCTCTACTTTTTTGGATAAGTGAAAAAGAAGCCTGCTTCCTTTCTAACATCTTTACCAGTTACAAAGATGTGTTTCCAGAAGATTTATCTGGAATGACCCCTCCTCGAGATATTGAATATTTTACCTCCCATATCACAATACCCCTCATCGTAGGGCTTATTTAGAATTACGAGAATTCGAACACAACTAGATGACCTACTTAATAAAGGATTTATACGCCCCAGTACATCACCCTGGGGAGCTCCAGTTTTATTCATGCGAAGGAAAGATAGATCTTTTTTATTATGTATCAATTACCAAAAATTGAACCAAGTGACCAACAAGAATAAATATCCTTTGTCTGAGATAGGTGATTTATTTGACCAATTGCGAGGCACAAAGATTGATTTAAGATTAGGATATCACCAATTTTGTGTTAAGGGAGAAAACATACCCAAAATCGCTTTTTGGACACGATATAGCCATTCTGAATTCTTATCATGTCTTTTGGATTGGCCAATGCCCCTACCGCTTTCATGGACCTAATGCATAGAATATTTATCCCTTTCCTAGATCAATCAGGATCATCTTTATAGATCTCATATTAATTTATTCTAAGACTAGGGTAGAACATAAAAAGAACCTATATATACTGTTAGAAACCCTTCGTAAACATCAACTTTATGCAAAATAGAGTAAATGCGATTTCCTCATAAAAGAGGTAAAGTTACTTGGACATGTATTCAATGAAGTAGGTATACAAGTGGACCCAACAAAACCCCAAAAGTACTGGAATGGTCTCCACCCACCGCCATTACTGAACTATGTAGATTACTAGGACTTGTTGAATATTATCGATGCTTTATGGAAGGATTTTCCTGAATTGCCCTACTATTAATGAAGTTGACCCCAAAGGATGTTCGATTTATATTTACCTCCGAACGCGAACAATCCTTTTACACCTTAAAGGAAAAAATAACCACCGTTCCTTATCATAACCATTCCTTCCATTAACCGCAACTACGATGTTTATATCGATGATTTGTTATAAGGACTCGGTTGTGTATTGATGCAATAAGGGAAAGTGATGGAGTACGGATCATGAAAATTGGAAATTCATGAGCATAATTGTTCAGTACACGACTTGGAATTAGCATTAGTAGTCTTTGCCCTTAAAAATTTTGAGATGTTATCTGTATGGAGAATAATTTTAGGTAAGTACATCTTCACGTAAAAGGATCTTGACCTTCGGTAAAAACTAGGGGTGTTCGCGGTCCGGTCCAGTTCGATTTTTAGGATTTTTAAGGACCGGACTCACTAAACCGGTCCTAAAAAAATGAACCAAGATCGGACCGATTGTATCGGTCACCCGACCCTTGTTGGTTCATTTTTTATAGGATCAGTTCGGTCTAACTTTTTGGTCCTAATCTTATTAAATTAATCTTTTGACTGCCTTATTTTGACATTTTTGTTGTTCATTTTAGTGAAGACAGCTCCGTAACTCCCAACTGTTGTTTAAACTTTGTGGAGGCTTATGATGCACAAAATCCCTCAAAATTTAAAGATTTATTTTCTGCTCACCAGAAGAGGATGGAAGTATAAAAGAAGAGGGTTGAAGCAAAATGAATTTATACAGAAACGTACCAGCTGCGATGAGACTACGATGATGGCAGCCAATACAAGAGAGAGGTAGAAGCTGGCGCGATGAGGCTTAACAACAACGGTAAAGGCGGAGAGAGCCAAGAGGTAAAAATGATAGCGGCGGAGAGAGACGAGAGCGGAGCTGTAATGGCAGTGGCGGAGAGAGGAAAATTTGTTGGCAGCGACGGAGAAAGGAAAATCCGTAGAGAGGGATGAGAGAAAAACGGCGTGGGTTGTTTGTTGGCTTGGCACAAATGAAGAAAAGATAGGTTTTAGGGCAGCAAAGAGGCATTAGGCATTTTTTTTTATTTACGATCATACCCTACCTCTTTAGTTAAGTTATTTTATATATAAAAATATAATAAAAATATATAGTAATATGAACAACTGGTCCGGGTCGGTCCAAACAGGTTATTTAATGTGGCGGACCAAGGATCAAATCGACTAAACTGGTCTGGAAAAAAAAACTAGATCGGATCGGTGATAAAAAAAACCCGATAAAAATAGGGCGGTTCGGTTCGGTCCACCGGTCCAATCGGTTTTTTAAACACCCCTAGTAAAAACGATGGATAGAATTATTAGAGGATTATAAACTTAACTCACTCTACTATCCCAGAAAAGGTAATATAGTCGCTGATGCCTTAAGCCACAAAGACCGTGGAAGCCTCCATAGTATGTTTATATTCTTAGAAACCATTGGAGATCACAATCTAAAATGATACCCCTCCAAGACCCAAATTAATTTATGAAACATTAACGCTTATGCCATTCTGCATCAGATAATCATGGACCTCCAAGACGAGATGAATTATTGCATTCCTAGAAGCAAAAACTTCGAAACAACCTCTCCGAAAAAGATTGGATGTTGGACCCCGAGTATGGGTTAAAATTCAAAAATCGAGTATATGTTCCTCTTATAGTCTCATTACGAGAATAAATACTATAAGAAGCTCTCCATTCTAAATTCATGATTCACCCTGGAAGCATTAAATTGTACCAAACCCGCAAGCAATATTATTGGCGGCCCGATATGAAGAAAGATATTGTACACTTCGTAGAAAAGTGTATAACTTTCCAACAAGTGAAGATTGAACATCAACACCCCAACGGTTTACTCCAACCACTCTCTATCCCAGAATGAAAATGGGGTCATGTAACCATGGAATTTGTAAGTTGATTGCCCCAAACTTCTTAAGGATACAACACAATATGGGTTATCGTAGACCGTCTTACATAATTCACCCATTTTTTATCAACCAAATCCACCGATTCCTTCTAACTTACATCAAGGAAATTATTAGACTTCATGGTGTACCTATTTCCATTGTGTCCAATCGAGACCCAAGATTTATCGAAAGATTTTAGCACGCCTTATAAACCTCTTTAGGAACCAAGTTTTACCTAAGCATTGTTTTTCATCCTCAGACCGATGGACAATATGAACGAGTTATAACTCTGGAAGATATGCTATGAGCCTATGCATTAGAGTTTCTCAGTTCATGGAATCATCATCTTATCTTGATCGAATTCTCCTATAATAACAATTATTAGACCACACTACTCCCTATAAAGCCCTCTATGGATAACCCTTTCGCCCTTATGCTGGAATGAATCGGGAGAAAATTACAGATTCGGACCTGAGATAATCATTGAAACCACAAAAAAGATACGCCTTATTCAGGAAATATTACATTCAGCCTAGAGTCGACAAAAGAGTTACGTCGACACTCGCCAAAAGCCCTTAGAATTCAAAATGAATAACTAAGTGTTCTTACAAGTATCTCCAAGGAAGGGGAAATTTTGATTTGAAAAAAGAGGAAAATTAGCACCTCGCTACATTGGTCCCTTTGGAATTGTCGAACGTATTGGACCAGTAACATATCGTCTAAAGTTACCTCCCGAACTATCCAGTCTCCATGACGTGTTTTATGTTTCGCAATTGCAAAAAAAATATCTCTGACCCGAGTCACATAATTACTTGGAAGGATATGACAGTTGAATCCAACCACGAATTTGAGGAAATACCTATCTAGATTCTCAACCGACGGGAAAAGGTTCTACGACATAAAACCATCCCACTAGTCAAAGTTCTTTGGCGACACCATGGAGCTGAAGAGGCAACATGGGAAACAAAATACATTATGAAACAACAATACCCTGCGCTTTTTCCAGGTAATTTTGAGGACTAAATTTTTTGGTGAAAAGAATGTAATAACCTACTATAAATATACATTTAGTCCTTATAGAATCTAGTAATCCCAAATAAACCATGGGTTTTTACTAAATTACTAAAATACCCTTAAAGGAAGAATTAAGTCAACTTTACTCTTTTATATACCAATTAAAACCCAACTTTCACTCAAAGTTTGACCAAATGACTTATATTTTGTAGAAATATTATAACCAGCTCCATTAGGTTTGAATAATTACACATAAGCCCCTAAAATTTTATTAAGTAAATTTAAAACTCATAATTCTGTACAAAAACTATCCAAGAACCTAAACCCAAACCCAAACTTATTTAAACTTACTCCCCTACTAGGGCCCAACTAGAATGCTAACATGAATGTGCCATGGGGAGTACCTTGGGTGCCCATTTAGCATCCACTTAAGCTTTGATGAAACTTCTGTAAATTCATCCCCATCGCCACCTCTAAAATCACCAATCAAATCCTCTCTAGGAACCCTATAAATACCCTCATTCACCTCAGTAAAAATTCATCCCAGCTTAGAGCTTTTTGATTCGTATCAAATATTACGTATTTTCGACCTATATCTTTATGCATTCTAGCACTTTTACGGTCCTTAATGCCTATATTTATGCTCATTAACCAGACAACTTTGGATTTGGATATATACATGCTTTTCATGGGTTAATTGTGCTTTTGTAGGTATTGGAGCGCTAAAAGTGAGGATCCGTTGCTTTTCGGAGAAGTTTCGTCGTCGGACGCTACTTCAAGGGCATTTTAGTCAATTCACATTTCATCTCTGGCTTATGGAAATTCCACGGATGCTTATTTCATTGAGCAAGCTTCGTGTGGTCGCAAATGGTGCACGATTCTGAGTTCAGATGGTGAAGTTGTGATCGTTTCCGTTTGCAACCTTTTCCCCCTCTTCATGGACCAAATAGCTGCCAAAAACAGAGTACCGGTAGACCGCAATTTTGAGTTTTTCTGTGAAAAGGAGACGGTGTGCCTTCACTTGAAGTCACGATGATCGCTCCCCTGCATCCGGACGACCGCGTGTAGCAGATATTTTTCCACTTTTCCTTTTCTTTTCTTTTTCTTTTATTTCTTTTCCAACTTACTACATAAACCAATTTTATTGTAAATATAATCGATTTTAGGTTAGTTTAGCTTAGGGTTTGGGGGTTTGGAGAGCTCTTTTTCTTCCTCACTTGGTTTGACACCCATTTGGGTTTGTAAGTTGACTATCCATCTTCCCTCTCCATTAATATAGGTTGTATTTCCTTATTTCTTGCTTTGTAGTTTAGTTTACATGCTTTTATTTAGTTGTTTTCTAGTGTAGATTTACTGCAGTTATTTACCGCATTTTTAATATGCTTTCTAGCTAAGTTATTCTAGGTTGTGTCGGATTGAGCTCATTCCAGGTTGACATGTTGCTTTGCTTTGGTGATGGAGTTTACGGGTCTATTTCGGGCGCGTTGTCCTAGTTATTATGCCTAGGATATTTGATGGGGCATATCATGTATGCTCCGTGCTTACGACCTTGCGTGCTTAATTTTCGGGGTATTTATTGACGCCAAAATATTATTAGGCTTTTATGTGAATTTAGGGGCGTGACAACCCTTGATTTAATTAACTGTCAAAACGAGACGTAATCTTAATAAGTCGTTGACCCATGTAACCATTTTATAAAAATTAACTCGGGTGAGGGATATTCGACGCAACCTATAGTTTTTACCGCTTTGTTAATGAAGAGTGCGCTTTTGTTCAAATAAAGGAATTATTTAATTAAACACAGGTTTTCAATTAAATCCTAAAAACATGAATCTAGATGATTTATCAAATAATATAAATATAGCATGTGACACAACATATCAGGAAAAATCCCCGCATGGCAAAACCATATTATTTTTACTATAATTTGTAAAGAACGATTACACGGATTATAATGAATATAAGTGTGACATATGAAAATACCCGTAGGTGTCGGTTCCGATATCGTCCGCTGGAATCTCCCGCAAGACTTCCAGATGGGCAGCAATGAAGAAGATACCGGCTTCTCCACAAAATACTCCAAAATAAGTAAGAATAATCTCTTGAAGGTTTATGATGTGCAAATGATAAATGGGAATTAAGTGTGCATTTATAAGGAAGTTTTAAAGCCTAAAGAACATCTTTAAGAAAAGAAGGCGGAATCTGGGCCGGAATTTGCTCAACATACTGCAAAAGGAATTTGACCAGCAAGAAGTGGTGACAACATTTTACACAGAAATCGAGGTCGGCGGCGTTGTTCGAACGATATTGGATGTCGCTCGAACGAGAACATATGTCGTTCGAACAACATCGCGCAAGATATCAATGTCGTTCGAATGACAGTGACATCTCGTTTGAACGAGCACGCTTTCCAAAAAAGTCCGTTTCAGCTTAGAAAAAATTCTGTATTTTTATAAAAAATAATTTCAGACTTCAAAAAATATTTTCTAAAAAAAATTCCCAAATATTAATGAAAATATAAACAACTCTAATTAATCATTTTACTGATAGTGCGTCATGAAGTTATGGGAAACGGTTGAGCAGTACGTAGAATGTAGCTTGATGCATGAGTGAAGATGATGGATGCATGGATTCGGATAAAGGCCATCGAGGATGATCGTGATGACGTGCCGAATGTAGCGGTATAAGACATACAAACTGTGATCTAGGAAAAATAGAAAATTCCTAGATTCTACCTGGACATTTATAAAATTATGTCCTTACAAATCTCCCCCTATGTATATGCCGGTACATACATAAAAAATTCGAATTATGCAAACTCCCAAAAAACAAATGACATATAAGATAATATCCCCATTAAACCCTCAAGCTGAGAATATTAAGTGACATGTCATCAATCAAACTTCAACATCTTCAAATCTTTAACTCTTCAGAAACTCCCAAAGCTTTTCTCATCAGGGTGTGCAATCCAATAAATATCAACTTTGAACCTACACACATGAGAAAAAGCAGATACCCATGACACGCAATAGTTTGAAATACAATGATATGCAAAAATCAAAGATCAATGAAGTTTGAGAAAATCATAGATAAATCAACAAGATTTTCTCCCCCATAATTGATTCTTCCCCTTTTTATGATGTCCCCAAAATAGACAGATATGAGAAGCATAAATATGGAAAATGTCACAAAAAAAAAATATCTATTTTTGAATTGTTTCAAGATTTTTACTCAAAATATACAGCGAAGAATTAAAGAATCTTCTATTTTTGATTTTTTTTTATAATTTTTACACAAAGTGTACAACAAGGAGTCACAGCATGAAGGAACACAAAAACAACAAAGTCGATGAAAGCGTAAATGTAGGGGTGTGAACACATTCGATAGGTAAATAAACTCAATCAGTCAGATGTGCACGATCCATACATGTAATCCTAACGAATGAACATCAAAAGTATCCTTAGGTGTACAAATATTGAATTTATATGACATTGTCTTATACAAATCATCAAATCAAAGTCAAAGTATTTTCCACACCAATAACGTCCAAAATTATTTAGCATTTTTTCAAGATTTTCAAGGACGTGCAAACCCGTTTAAATTTTTCCAACCAAACCCCCTCAGATGTATATTTTGAATAGAGGTGATCTAAATTCTCAAACTTTGGAGAATTGATGATGAAACGTAATGGCCCATATTTGGCATGTATTGCTTTTTATTGCCTTTAAATTTTTTCGGGCTCTTTTAACCTCTTTGGACCCCGGATAGTAAAATTCCCCAATTTTTAAGTCCGTTTTAACGGTGGCTTTAGCGCAAAGGATAGATACTTACCTTTAGTAGCCCCTCCCCGTTATTAAAATACCACACAATCTCCCCAAACGATTTTTACATGCACACCTTTCTTATCTAGTTTTATCACGCTTGGTTCGTTTTACGGACATGATTGAAGTGAAAACACCCAACCAACGTGTGATATGACGAGCACAATAATCAAACAAATTCGTGCAAGTGTGCAATGAAGGAAATCTTGAGTCAAATGATAGAAATAACTTGACTTTTTGCGTGTATTTGTTCTTTTATCGTTGCTTGAAAAGTCTCCTTCTAATCAAAACCTCAAATATCTACAAAATATAATAACTCAAGTGTAGAGGTAAGTCAGGGTATCAATCCACTTTCTAGGGAGTAAGCTATAGACAAATTCAAATGTAATTCACTTTTTATTTTCTTTTTGTGCTTTTTCACTTTTCTACTTTTTTTTAGCTTTTTCAAATATTAAAACAATAGGGTGAGGTGAGGTCTTAAACTAAACTAAACTAAACTAAATGTGATATGATAAGAACTAACTAGAAATTTACTAAAATGAAAATTAAAGTCTAAACTAAAAATAAGAGATAAGTGAGGTAAATAATTGTGAGAACAATCAAGGAGTGGGATAACACCACAAATTTTAATTATTCTAATTAATTAATTTAATTATTTGAATTCTCCCAAATTAATATCAAAATTACAAATCAACTCTCGTTGCAAATGTAATTTTAATAGTAACCTTTTAGAATATTAAGTTTAACACCCCACAACTCTAGAAAATTAGATCTACACTCCTTTTAATTAATCACCCGCTAGGATCAATCAATTAAAATTCATGTAAATCTTAGAAAATAAATTTAGAGTTGAAATTCAAGTTATAATACCCCACTTAAGAAACCCCTATCTCTAGTTCGAATCTAAAATGGGTATTATAATTATAATTTCTATTTTCTCTCGAAAATCATTTACCCCCTCTCGAGGCGTAGATTTAAGGGTGAGGGATCAAAATTAACATTCAAAGGGATTTTTCAAGTAATTAAACTAATTGAAATAAAATAACATCAAATAAGGGTTTTACCCCACCCCTTGAAAGGGGTTTTAGCCTAACATGGTATAAAATATGACAAATTAATAATCAAGAGCATAAACAAATAAAATATAAGGGCAAGAGGACAAATCTTCAAACAAGTCTCCTTGATTTACAAAATTGGACTCTAATCCTCCATTGAAATTGAGCAACATCCATTCCAAATGAGCTTTTCACAATATTCAATTACATACAAACACTCATTTGAATCACTAAACAATTAATTTCTCACAAATATGTAAAAAAATAAAAAGAATAAAATAAAACTATTTACAAAGGATAATTTTCTCTACAATTCTCTCTCTAGAATTTTCCTATCTAAAAGCTCTCATTTTTTGATGATGAGTTTTTGGTCTTCAACTCTCTTTAAATACAAGACATGGAGCATGGGGGGTTAATTTGGGTAATTGGTAAGGGTTGAGCATGTGGTAATGGGGTGTGGAGGCTAATTTAAGTGACACACACAAGTGAATGTGTGTAGGTGAGGTCATGTGGAAAGAGTGGGAAATGGGGGAATAAAAATCATATATGGTTTGAGGGTATTTTGGGGTTTTAATTGTGCATGTGGGAAGTGGAGGTTTAAGGGTATATTGGGAAAAGGGGTTTAAGAGGGATAAGAGGGTTTAAGTCACATGGGTTAAATGGTTTAGTTTGTCTTGGCAGAAGGTTGAGAACACGATTTTTGGCTAAGGGGTTAAATGGGTTTTATTTGGCACATGGGTTTTAGTTGGTTTATTTGTTTGGCTTGGGTTTTGGTTTTTAGAATTTGATTTGAGTAGGTGGAAATCGATTTAGGCTTTGGATTTGGAGAAATGGGCTTTGATTAAAGATGTGAGAGGGGTAAAGGGTTTGGATGTAGGGCTGGAGTAGGTCGGTAATGGCAGTTGCCGCCGAAGGTATACCGGAGTTGGGCGGCTCTGATTTGGCCGACGGTCAAGGCGGGTAGGGGAGTTCGCCGGTGGTGGGGGTGAAAGGTCGGGCGGCGCCGGGGTTCAGGCGAGGAGAGAGAAGGGGGCGAATCGGGTTTGTGGGATTCTGGTGCCAGGGTCAGGGTTATCGCCGGATTTGGCATGGGTAGCAGGTGGGTCGCCGCCCGGTTTTGTCACCGGTCGGAGCTGGTCGACTGGAGATCACCGGGTTATGGTCTCGGGTTGATGGGTACTTAGGTGGGTTATGGGGGTTTTAGGATAGAGAGGAAAGTGGGTTATGGAGTTGGCTTTGTTTTTAGTTATGGAGGGAAGAGAGAGAGAGTGAGTGTGGTGAGGAACAAAAAGGTGAATAGTGTTATTGGTGATTGATTTGGTGTGTGTGGGTGTAGTTTAGGATGGGTGAGGGTGAGGGTGTATTAGGGTGTAGGATAAGTATTGGGTATGAGTGGGTTTAGTTTAAGTGTAGGTAGGTAAAGGGTGTGTGTTTATATGTGTGTTTAATTTGGACACCAATTAAAATAATAAAAAGACTCAACTAAAATTAATAAAAATAAAAAAATAAAAATAAAATCTAACTTAAAAATAAAATAATAAAAATAAAAATATTAAAACTGAAAAATATAAAATCCTAAGCTTATATAAAAACTAAAATAAAACAAAAGAAATCAAAACTTAAAATCTAAACTAAAGTCCTAAAAAAAATATAAAATCTAATAAACTAAAAATAAACTCCTAAAACCAATCCTAATAAAATAAAATAAAACTAAAACTAAAAACTAATAAAAATCAAAATAAAATAAAATTATACAAATAAAGATAAAAATAGAAAATAAAACCTAGAAAATACTAAATAAATCTAAAATAAATCCTAAAAATAAAAATGACTCAAACTAAAAATCTAAAAAATAATAAAATGACACAAACAAAACACACACAGGCTTGGGGTAAGTTTGGGCTAGGTTTAGGCTCAGGTTAGGGTACGGGAGAGGGAATTAGCTCCATTCTAACTGCAATTGGCCTCGAAATGTATCTTTTGACACCGCAACTGCAGTTAAGCCTGCATGATAAACATTTAAGCGCATAAGACCCATATTATCGAGAATTAGCAACTAAAGTACATCTATTTGGAGTATAAATTGTACAGTTTTGGGTGCTTATCATCAAACATGTAGGAAGTAACACTTAATTACATCTTAATGACTCCAAACATTATAAAGCACAAAGATGACATGATCTATTTCCTCGAAACACTATAAAATAGTCACATGAATAAATGAATTGAAATTGTGACTTGGCTATCTTAAATGCTCATCCATAAAAGGTGTAAATAAAATACAAAAATCTTTTTGTTCTTTTCTAAAATTTTTATAAGAAAATCTTTTTGATCTTTTCCAAAAAATTTATAAAAAGAAAATCTTTTTGTTCTTTTCTAAAAAATTTATAAAAAGAAAATATTTTTGTTCTATTCTATTTTAAAAAAATAAAATATTTATACATGATACAATCTAGCAATAGGAATCATTTTATACGAAAATGACAAAGCATCCTATCCTAGACACGGACAACCCCTCAATCAACTGTGCAAATACCTAGAGACTTATTAAGATTTTTGAATCTAAGGGCATCTAAAGGTTTCGTAAAAATATCGGCTAACTGGCGGTTGGTGGGTACGTAACTCAGGGATACGACTTTCTCCTCCACTAGCTCTCGTATAAAGTGCTCGTGTATCCTGATGTGTTTTGTGCTCGAATACTGGACTGGATTACGCGATATGTGTATCGCGCTCATCTTATCACAAGAAATGGTCATGGTGTCCTATGAAATACCATAATCCTCCAGCATTTGTTTCGTCCACAAGAGTTGTGTGCAACAACTCCCGGCGATGATGTACTCAGCCTCCGCAGTGGACAACGAGATGGAGTTTTGCTTCTTGCTCAACAAAGAGACAAGAGTAGAACCAAAATAAAAACACCCACCAGATGTGCTCTTACATCCATTTACATCCCCGACCCAATCAGCATCTGAATAGGCGGACAGACGGTCATCGGTATCAAAGGAATACCAAATACCATATGAGAGAGTCCCACTCACGTATTTGATAATACATTTTAGAGCGAGTAAGTGTGACTCTTTTGGTGATGCCTAATATCGCGCAGAGTCCCCAATACTAAAGGTTATGTCGGGACGAATGGCAGTCAAGTAGAGAAGACTACCTATCATACTCCGATACAAGGTTTGCTCCACGTCCTTACCTGAAGTGTCCTTACTAAGCTTGATAGAAGTACTCATAGGTGTACGATCATGTTTATCGGAGTCTAAACCAAATTTCTTCGCTAGGTCTCTAGCATAATTTGATTGGGAGATGAACATCCCATCCTCTAGCTGATGAACCTGGAGACCAAGGAAGAAAGTAATCTCACCTACCATACCTATCTCAAACTCACTTTTCATCTCCTCCTCAAAGTGGTGAGCATGCTGCGATCATGTGGATCCAAAGACTATGCCGTCCACATAGATCTAGGCAACCAAACTAGCACCGTTATCTCTCCTGACGAACAACGTCATATCAACTCCCTCTCTCTTGAAGCCACGGGCTAAGAGATAGGATGTAAGCCTCTCGTACCAAGCACGGGGTGCTTGCTTCAAACCTGTAGAGGGGGCTTGGAGATAATCCTAAGATTAGGGATAATCCACCCATTGGCAACAGTGTTTGGGATTAAGACAGCGTGGCAGCTCAAGCGAGGCAGCTTGGCGTGGCAACTCATACTTTGGCTTGCTGATTACTTAGTCATATTATATCTTTTGTTTGTATGGGCTATGAGCTATAATGATTGTAATGATGTAACGAGAATAATGAATATGCGTGAGGTCGAACGGTACTCGCGAAAGACCAGACTTGGCAGGGCCTGGGAGAGCTTTCATGCTCTATCGAATGAACTCACCGTGGGAACTTTAGAGGGACTTGGTTTGGAGGATTGAGAAGTAAGGCACCGTTGGGGCTTGTCCTGATCATCTTAGATACACCTGGTAAAACACCGAAGGACCCTGACCGTGGAACTTCAGGCGGAGCAGCTTGGAGTTCCATCGGGCGTTGTGTCATGAACCAAACAACCCTCTACTTAATGTCACATCTACTGTAGGTGATGTCACTAGCCAGCTAAACAATATCAGCCCTGCACTTGAGTAAACCATCGTGGTATTTGGGGCTGTCAGGCAGTTGGTGAGCCACCTCTGCAACAACTGCCCCCTGACACACAATGGTTAGGCAAAAGGTATGTCTTGGCATTTAATGTTTATGACGTGGAGACAACTAGTGCATCAGGCATTTAATGTTGTGACATAAAGTGTGAGGGATGTCTTTCGTAGTCTTAAATGACTGAATTGTCTCGGGGGTGGTGTGTGGGGCTATTTAAGGACCCCAACCACCTTTGAGGAGAGGTGTGTTCTTTTGAGAATCAAGGAGTTATCACTAGAAAGAGTTATTGCAAACCATAGAGTTTCACCCACTCACCATTGTTATTAATCACGAAGCTTTTAATACTTGACAGAGAGAAAAAGGGCATTTTGGGTGTGTTTCTACCTGCCTACCAAGGTGTATCTAGGATGCTTACTCCCCTCTCCTTCTAGCTAAGTTACTTCTAAAATTCCATCACTACTTGAGGTCATTTTTCTCCGCTTTGTAAAAAAAAAAAAAAAAATATCCAAAATCCAAAAAGATTTTCAATATAATTGAGTTTTGAAACAATTTCTTAATATAGAATTAATTCATGGATCTCTCATCTTATGAAATTTTTACACATTAGCCATATAATATGATCGACAATGGATATTGAGGCGAAAGTTAATATGCTTAACGAATAAATGTGGAGATTTTAACCCGATGAGATTTTGTGCCATTCATCGTTTTCGAGAGATTTAAATCAATCCGAGTTAAAATTACTCAATCTTTCCTTCAGTGATAAATTCGTTGATGATCTTAAATTCTTTTGTTTTGTTCGATTACTGAAAACAAAAAGTCAAAATGTGAATCTTAAGCACTAGAAGTCTTAGTAAGTCGTCTTGAGACACAAATCAGATTAACAAAACTTAAAAAATGAGATTAGGCCATCGTTTGAAAGCCCAAAAATAAGCTTAAATTCCAACCTTTTTATAATATTCCATTGCAAGCCCAATTGAGCCAAAAAGAAAATAAGCCTTTTGTTGAAAACCCATTATCCTACCCAACTCCAACTGGGAGTTTAAAGCCTATAAAGACAAGCCATACCTATTTTATGAGAATACTAGGGTAAAATTACGGTAGGAAAAAGGCCAAAAGAAAAAGAGGTTGCACAAATGTGAGTATGAAAAAAAAAGAAAAAAAAAGAAAGAAAAAAAAAGAAAAAAAAAGTGTGAGCTTGAAAAGAAAAAGACAAATGGAGGTTAGAAGAAAAAGTGCTTAAAGTCAAAATATAGAAAAATCTCTATATTCTCAGAAAACTTTGAACTCCAAAGCCATTCTTTCTAGCTAAAATCCGAGCCTACAATACAACCAAAGAAAGTCCTAATCGATCTCAAGTGAAGTTAGTTAAAGTGTGGAGAGAAGTCGAATAGGATCTATGGTGTGATTCAATGTTTTCAACAAGTAATCGATTTTCTGTTCATGAGATCATATTCATCCATTGTATAAAAATCCATTTTTGATTATGTATATGTGAAATTTGTTCATATAAATTTACTCTTTTATTCACATATACCGAGAGAAAACAATCCATTTCCGAGTGTTCGATTGTGAGTGCATTCTGTGAGATTTTGAAATCAAAACGAACTTTCGGATAAGAAATGCAACGATCAAATCTTTTGAAATTGACGGTTATATTGGCTATGCACACACACACACACAATAAGTTGAGATTGAGAAATGAAGTTCTACTATATTTATGAAGTTTGCATTCAAACTTGGTTATATTTCTTTTTTGTCATTTGTATTGAGTCAAGCTTTTGAATTTTGTGGGTATATTCACTGAAAACCCTCACGAGACAAAACTCGTCCACTAGGGTAACCTAGAGGTTTAACGGCATGTTGCACATGCTAAGTGCAATCGTGATTCCTACGAAAGTGAGTTAGATTTTAAAATTTTAGTTTTGTTCGAGGACTAGCAAAGTTTAGGTTTGGGGGTATTTGATGAGTGCATTATTTTGTATGAATTATGTCCAAATCTAGGCCTTGTTAGACCCATTGTATCTTAAATAATGAGTTTTTAGAGTCGTTTTCAAAAAATAAAATAAAAATGCAGGTTTGAATAAAATCCGAGTAAAAAAATACAATTTTAATAACTCCGGGGGTAAAATTGTAATTTCAAAAAATTTATGGGCCTGAAAATAATTTTTAAATATTTATCTAGGCAAAATAAAGTTCCCTCTAAAATTTGGTTGAATTTGGAGTTAAAATGGAAAAGTTATGAATTCCGGGGTCAAAAATATAAATAAGGGTAAATTCATAATTTTCTAAACTTTCTGGGACTGAAATTGAATTAATATAAGTTATTTTATATT
Organism: Sambucus nigra; assembly: GCA_949130495.1. NCBI lineage: Eukaryota > Viridiplantae > Streptophyta > Magnoliopsida > Dipsacales > Adoxaceae > Sambucus > Sambucus nigra. The sequence continues at coordinate 271,841,337 of OX422221.1, read as the reverse complement.
TTTCCAGGTACCCCTGAAGTTTGGTGAAGATCCGAGGTGATTTAGTGAAGATATGAAGATTGTGGGAATAATTTAAAGAAGTACAAAGTTTAGGGGCCAAAGTGGAAGAATGCAATTTCTGGAAATCGGAATGGGTTATATATTATTGAAGCAGTCATTATTGTAAGAATGCTGTTTGGTTCAGTGGTCTCGTGAGCGCGTGAAAAGGAGAAGGTCAAGGGTTCGATTCTTCCCCCTGACCTTAATTTTTTGGTAAAAATTCTCAAGCCCAAACGCAGCCTTAAAGAGATAAGGTTTGACAGCTTCTTAGTCCGAAAATCAAGGGATTTTGGAGCTAACCATTACGTGATTTTCAAGATATTTCGCGGGGCTCTTTTTTTTGGTTGATTTTTAGGAATTTATTATTCATATAAATCAATTAAAAGGGTGTTTTACACCCATTCAAATACCCTCACCCTAAGCCTATAAATAGGACCCTTGGGTTCATTATTTTGAGGAGTTGTTTAGAGAGAGCTTTAGAGAGGGCCAATAATTATTTTGTGAGTGGAGTTTTTGTCAAGATTATTTGTGACACATCAATTGTAAGTTTGTTTATTTAATGAAATTGAGTATTCATTCTTGCAATTTTATTGTGTCTACAATTATGCTAGCTTAATTTCCTCACTAGGACTAGGTGAAATTTATCATGTGTGATTAATATTGTGTGTGATTTAATTTCGTCTTTATTTCCCGATATGTGCTAAAAGTTTTAAAAATCGGTATTCATTTAAAACGACACGAGAGTGCGTTTTAAACCTTCGGCATTATTTGAAAAAAAAATCATTTTTATATTTTAAGTATGAGTACTTTTTGATGGGTTATACTTTTATTAAATTGATTGATAGTCCATGCGTAAAGACTATATTTTAAAATTTAAAAGTGAACTTTTTAAGGGAATAGGGATTTTAGGCGTCTAAATTTAGAGACGTTAAATTTTATTTTGGACTTCTCACGTATTATTTTTCCGAATTAAATACGACGAGAGTCGGTTTAATTTGAGTTATAAAATCGGGAATGACGAATTTAAATTATTGCACAGTGTTAGTTTAACGTGATAAATGGATCCAATGTCCTAGTTTTCTACCTTGATTATATCTCTCGTACTCCTATTTCTTGTTTGTGTTCCTTAGTTTAATATTACATCTCATATCCAACCCAATTTAGTCTAGTTGGACAGTCACAATTATTTTTAAAGAAAAAAATTGATAAATCTCTGTGGGTTCGACCCGTACTTACACTCGCTATTCTATAATAGCCCGTGCACTTGCGGTACTTTATAAAATTGACAACACTACTTTTCTGAGTTATACACGAGAGATTTGTGAGTTTAAGTTGAGCTTCATCTTCATCAGGCTTGTGTTGGCATGTTTTATTACTAACCCAAAGTTTTGTGCTAGTTAACTTATCATTACCATACTTCAAAGGGATTACGCCTCAACCTACGATCTAAAGTACCCTCCTACATTTGGCGACTCTGCTAGGGAGGCATTCTCCTAGGTAAGGAGTATGGCGCAAGATAATGCTACTCGAAGACTCAACTGTGATGATATCCAGCATAATGAAGAACATGATGCGAGGGAGAAAGAGGCCCTAAGGGATGGGGATCCTCGAGTAGACGTACCTTCGGTTTCGACGACGTTAGGCGTTCCAGGGGCGACACAACCTTCCACGAGCGCGGGGTTGGGACCCGCCCAGATGGCGCTCCTCATGAGCAAATTTTATGAGTTTTTGTAAACTCCAGTAGCTTCAACTATGCTGGGAGGATTGGAGGCTAATGCTTTCGTGACACCAGGGGTAGCTCCAACGGCCCCACTAGGTGCGAGTATTACTGGAACGATCCCAGTAAGCGTACACTCTGTTTTGACGGCACCACCGGTAACGTTCGTTTCAGTTGCAACGGACACTCAACCCGTAACCCCGCTGCTGGTTGCCCCGGTGGCATCGCCCATGGAGGAAATGAGAAAAGAGATGCAGAAGGAGATATTGAAGTTCATGCAAGCTTCCTCGCAATCCGCTGGCGAGGTGGCTTCAGTTTATGATGACTTTCGAACACCTTATCCTCAGAAATACAATGATGAGCCTTACCCGAAGGACTATATTCCCCCTATCTTTAAAAAATATACAAAGAAAGGTGGGAACCCGAAAGAGTACATTAAGTGTTTTGTTGAACACTTGGGAGCACATTGCAATGATAAGAAACTTAGATTGAGGGAGTTTTCCAAATCACTAACCGATAAGGCATACACCTGGTACTCCCATTTGACTCCCAACAGCGTTTTTACGTGGGAGGAGATGCATGTATTGTTTGTCCAAAAGTTCTTTTTAGCAGAAGATGAGTTCACCTTGACCCAACTTGGTAGGGAGAGGCAAAGACCTGAGGAAGAGGTGGTGGCCTATGTTCGAAGGTTCAGGGAAAGGTCCCTCGATGTAAGGGAGGAGTCCAAAGAGTCCAAGTTATTATAGATTTATGCTGAGGGACTGCTTCCTGAATACATCTGCCATCTTATTAACGAGACGCGCGAGGGGACTTTTGCGGCATTCTTAAAAGCGGTGAGAAACATCTCTTTGGTGGTGCGACCCAATCCGGTGGTAGCACCCATGATGTTCAGGCAGCCGATGCAACCCACAGGGGGGAGATCTCAGCCCCCACGGGTAGGGTACGCCGAGGGGGGAGATAGGGGCAAAGCACCGAAGAGGGACAATAAGAGGAACTTTGGAAGAGACAGAGAAGACCCACCACCGTTTCCTTGCACGATAGAAGAGGCTGTGAGTTGTTATAATGCGGTGGTCCAAGGGGGAAGAGTTTATGAACCAAAAGTCATTCCTATGGAAGAACCCGATGCTGCAACGAAGGCGGATCCTAAATATTGTCAGATTCATCGGAAGATCCAACATCCAACGGAGATCTGTTTCACGCTAAGAAGAATCATTGACAAGTACATGAAGGCGAGAACATTGCAAATCTCCCCATAAAACGTTAACAACAACCCACTACCAGTGCATGTGGCCAATCTCGTGGTGGACCATGATGAAGAGGTGGAGAGAGAAGAAGGAGAGGAGTACGAGGAAGCTTTAGAGATTTGCACTAGGGAATTGGATAACGTCGTGTTAGCTTACGATGAAGCAAGCTCCAAGGATGTGAAGGATGTATATGATGCCGAAAGCGAAGAGGTACACCCGACCTTAGAATATGGGGCAGTTTCAAAATCCCCGAAGTTCACTTGGTTCTTCGAACAAGTGGGGATTCCAAAGGAGAGTAGGCTGGAGATAACCCAAGCGATACTTGATATTTCAAAAAAGAACGTGGTCCCTTCGCTGAGATGGAAGGGACCCATGGCCTGGTTGGTGAGAAGGTTTATGTCAGAGGTAACCTTCAGTGATGCAGATAGGGCTGTAAGGTTCCCTCACAACAGGCCATTGTATGTGACCGCCATGGTCAACGGAGTTAGCTTCGCAAGAACTCTTATGGATGGGGGAGCCTCCATCAATATCATGCCAATCAACTCCTTCCACGCAGGCAATATTCCAGAAGAAAGGCTGGTTCCCATGCCCTTGGTGATTTCGAGGTACGATAATCAATCTTCCGAGTCCATTGGGTACGTTAACGTTGGGATTGTAATGGGAAATCTGAGTTCCCATATCAAGTTCCACGTAATAGAGAGTGCAACTTCCTATTATCTGCTAATAGGAAGGGTATAGATGCACAACCAAGGCCTAGTTCCTTATACATATCACCAATGTGCTAAAGCAAATGTCAAGGGCATAGAGGTGACCATTAGGGCTACAAAGAGGCCCTTCGCTGATGAAGAAGCTCACTTGGTGGACGCAATGTTTTACACAGAGTTAGAAGAAGATGTCCCGATCTTGACAAGAAGAATGGAGGGAGCATGGGTTCCCTCGATCAGAGAAAGGATGGGGCCCTTAAGCGAGCAGAAGAAGGAGGTTGCAAGCGGTACAAGGGAAATAGCCGAAGAAGCTCACCAGGTGGCCCCTCGGTCCCAAGGCATTTCGAAGTAGCGTAAAGACAGAATGAGGCCCAGAGTGGACCCGATAGAGCATAAAGTCCAACGACAGAGCGTGCTGAGTCAGTTCTCAGGAGAAAAAGTGGTCGAAGCTTTTAGAGAGAAGAAGAGGAAGGCGATCACCACTACCAGCAGGTAATGCAAGAAAGTCGTTACTTAGGAATGAAAGGTGGTGTATTGATTGTAAAGGTGTGATCGGGCGACCGAAGAAACTGAGGACGAGGTTGACCCGATATATGAATGCTTTTTGGTAGATCAACAGGGGCAGTTCATATTGATAGATAATTCTAGCATACAGGAATTCGTGGAAGAAGTCGCTGAGGAACCAGATTACATGGCAAATCATCCAAAGCCCCAGGCATAAGAGTTGGAGCAATTAAACCTGGCAAAAGAAGGAGAAGATCCAAGACCCATCTTCATCTCGAAGGATCTCAGCAATCAGAAATGAGAGGCCTTGGTCGAATTGATTCGGGAGTTTATAGTTGTCTTCGCATGGAAATACAAAAAAATGGAAGGGCTGGATGAGGAAGTAAGCTGCCACAGGTTGAATGTAATGCCGTCAGCCATTCCAGTGAAATAGGAAACAAGAACGTACAAGCCCGAGCTGGATCTGAAGATTAAAAAAGAGGTCCAGCGCCTGCTAAAGGCAGGGTTCATCGTACCGATACAACACCCACTCTGGCTATCCAGTATTGTCCCAGTGGGAAAGAAGGACAAAAACCAAATAAGGATCTGTGTGGACTTCAGAGATTTGAATAGAGCTTATCCTAAAGATGAGTTCCCTCTACCCTCCATCGATAGTCTGATAGACACAACGGCTGGTCATGAGATGTATAGCTTCATGGATGGGTATGTGGGGTATAATTAGATCAAGATGGACCCCTCGGACGCAGAGAAAATGACATTCAGAACCCTGTTGGGTAACTTCATGTACAGGGTCATGTCGTTCGGCCTCAAGAACGCTGGGGCGACTTACCAAAGAACGATGATGGCCATTTTGCATGACTTCTTCCACAAATTTGTAGAATTCTATGTGGATGACTTGGTCATCAAATCAAAGGAGGAGGGGTCCCACCTGAGCGATTTGAGGAAGGTGTTTTCTTATTGTAGAAGGTATAAATTGAGAATGAACCCATTAAAGTGTGTTTTCGGAGTGACGAGTGGGAAATTCTTAGGCTTTGTGGTTGATCGACAAGGGGTGCAAAGAGACCAGGACAAACAACGAGCGATCTTGGAAATGTCAAGTCCTATAACGACGAGGGAGTTGAAGAGCTTCCTCGGTAAAGTCTCTTACCTTAGGAGATTTGTGCCTGGGTTGGCCGAAGTAACACACCCACTGATGCAGCTGTTGCGAAAGAGCACGAAGTTCAGGTGGGAAGAGGTTCACTAGGAGTCTTTCACTGGGTTGAAGAAGCTGTTGGTCTCACCACAGACCATGGTTCCCCTACGGGCAGGAACGCCGTTGTAGTTATATCTCACATCTATCGCGAGATCCATCGGGGCTTTGCTGGCACAGGAAATTGATACTACCTCGATAGAATCATACATGGGACAGAGATTAGATATAGCAGCTTAGAAAGGCATTGTTTAGCCTTAGTCTTTGTAGCACAAAAACTTAGGCATTATATGCTGTCTTTTATAATTCACATTGTAACTAAATGTGATCCTATTAAATATTTGTTGGCAAGAACTATATTGATTGGCAGGGTAGCTAGGTGGTTCCTCATCCTTTCAGAATATAACTTAAAGTGTGTAGTTCCTCGCGCGATCAAGAGTCAGGCGTATGTCGATCTATTGGCCATCTTTCCATCAGGAACGTTTGAACCACCTAAAGAAGACATTCCAGGAGATGACCTACAAGCCAATTATCTGGATACAACTGAGGAGGAGTGGACGATGCAGTTCGATGGATCTTCGACAAAAAAGAAGGGAGGGGCAGGGGTTATTCTTTCAAAAGGAATGGAAGAGATTTTCCTTTTCTACAAGTTAGATTTCCCTTGTTCCGATAACAAAGCAGAGTACGAGGCATTGGTACTAGGGTTGCTGGAGGCTCTTTGAAGGGGAATTCGTTCACTCTGCATTAAGGGTGATTCAAACTTAGTGATCCAGCAAGTAAACACAGAATATGCGTTGAAACACATGAACCTGGCACCATACAGAACGATCATTCAGAGACTCCTCAGCCAGTTCCATCAAACTAAGATCAAAAGACATCCCAGAACGATGAATCGCCATCCAGATGCATATGCAACTATTGTCAAAAAAATGATCATGAGGAGCGATACAACTATCGTCATGATCCAACGAAGAACAGCTCCTTCGCTGGTGCAATCAATGCTACCAATGGGGGAGGACGCGGACTGGAGGGGAGAGATTAGGAAGCAGCTGGAGTCTGGCGAAGGGGCAATGAGGCTAAGAGAGTTGGCCCAATATTTTACAAACCAGGAAAATCTCTACTTTAGAAACACTGGGGGATGGTTATCAAGGTGCATTGGCCCAGAAGAAGCAGAGAAAAGGTTAAAGAAAACACATGAGGAGCACTGCGAAACAATTGAGGTACCTCTTTATAGGAGAATTCAAAGAGAGGGATATTTCTGGCCTAGAATGAAGCAGGACGCGGCGGAACTACAACGGAGGTGCGATAGGTGCCAGCTTTTCTTCGAGGCAGCTGAATGTCATTTCGTTGAAACTCAGGCCGATTGGAGGCAACCCTATATTGACTTCATTAAAGATGGAGTTGTCTCAACAGAGAAAATTGATGCAATGAGACTAAAGCGAATGGCCCTAAGGTTCTATATCCAGGAGGGGCAGCTCTACCGAAGGGGATACTTCAACAGGCCCTTGCGTTGCATCACGAAGGAAGAAGCATCTGAGGTCCTCAAAAAGGCGCATGATCCAACTCACATAGGAGGGGCCAAGTTGTATGATCAGTTGATGACGTTGGGGTATTATTGGCCAACGATGGAAAAAGATGCTGTTGAGTTCGTTCGAAAATGTAAAGCTTTCCAACTACATGGAAACATGATCCATGCCCCATCGATGGATTTACACTCTCTGGCAACGCCTTACCCTTTTCAAAATTGGGCGTTTGACCTGGTGGGGGCAATATATCCTTTATCGAGGGGGAAGATATGGATACTAGTTACAACGAAGTGTTTCATAAAGTGGGCCGAGGCAATACCACTCAGAAGGGAAACGACTGGGGTGGTGAGAAACTTCATCAGAGAATACATTATTTATCATTTTGGGATCCCAAAGGTTATTCTCTCAAATAACGGGATACCCTTTGTTAATTCAGAAGTAACAATGCTCACAGATAAGTACTCCATTGTTCACCATACTTCAACGGTGGCATACCCAAAGGGAAACGGTCAAGCCAAAGTGACTAACAAAATGTTGGTTAATATTCTGGCCAAGGTGATGGAGGACTTCCCAGGATCGTGGGACGACAAGATACCAGCTGTGCTATGGGTATATCGAACAACCAAGAGGAAACCCACAGGGTACACTCCGTTCTCGCTTGTTTATGGAACGGAGGCAATCCTTCCAGTGGAATTAGAAATTCCCTCTACCCGATACACCTTACGAAGCAGCATGCTCCCTCAGAATAGACACATACAGTTGGAAGCATTAGACGAGCACAAAGATAATGCGATACAACACTTTCAAATGTACACGGAACAGCTCTCCAGGGCATATGATAACTTGGTAAGACCTAGGAAGTTCGTGGAGGGAGACCTTGTTTTGAAAGAAGCAGTGAAGCACATCAGGGGACTTCCTCTACTGAAGTTTACAGCCAATTGGGAGGGACCTTTTGTTGTAAAAGAAGCTCATTAATCAGGATATTGCTTACTTTCTAGGATGGAGGAAGACAATCCATTTAAAATTAACAATAAATGACTGAAGGTCTATCATGTGTAGACAATTAAGTTTGAACAATGATTGTAAATAGCTGTTGTTATGAATATATAAGTTTTAGTTATGACTTGAGCAGAGTGAAAGAGTTACAGAAATATAGAAATTTATAACATACAAAAGTAGTTGTAACATACAGACGAATGGGAAAATATACATTTTTTATTCATTTGTAAACGATAGAGCATTACAAAATTGGGAACTACTGCCCAAGAATTACATAGAAAGAAGCAACAGGAAGATATATATACAAGTGTTGACTAGCCTAAGAGGAACCATAGGTCCGAAGATGAGAAAAAATCTCTGGGAAGGCCCGAAGAAGCTGTAGTACAAGACTGTTGGGCATTCATGGAAACCTCCAACCTCGTTTGTACTTGTGCACATCTGATAAGGAGTCTTTCTCGTTTCAGCTTGGCCAGACGCAAAGATTCTTCAGCATCATCTACCTCCTTATCAACTGCTTCTAGAAGGGGTGCTATTTCGGCCAACCTGGCTTCCTCAGCCCATTGGTCCTGCTGATGCTTCTGCAATAATTCCCTCTGCTTGATCAGTTGCTGTCTCATTAAAGTTTTTAAATACGATATAAGCCAGTTAAAACAAAAAACATCACGACCCAACTCCTTCAAATAGCCAAGAAATTGGTTAAGGAGTGGTCTGGTAACGGTTACAGTGGGAGTGATAGCAATTTCTACAACGACAGTAGCCATGCCTTGCAACCTATAACTCATGACAGAGATATTGGAACATAAACAATCCACAGAGAAGGTTTTAGGATGGTGATTCGTAAGTTGCTTGATCACTAGTCGATGAGTGGCAGGCATTTGGGGAGAATGTTGAAGCACCATTAAGTAGAATGCATGAGGAGCCAAACCCGGTAGAGGAAGCTCGCACCCGAATTCACTCTCCGCTGTAGCACTGGTCGTGAACCTTGGTCAGCATGGTCAGAATCTTCCGAGACAGCAGGTTCCCGATGAGGCGAGCCAATAGGCGAAAGAACAGGTGGAGAAGCCTCTCATGCAACCTGAGAAAGAGTAATAAATGTATGAAAATCTTAACAAGCATTGTCGTTGTTAAGTCACCATTATAGGTGGAGTTTATATGAAAATCTTAACAAGCGTTTTCGTTGTTAAGTCACCGTTGTAGGTGGAGTTTATGAAAAAACCTTGACAAGAGTTTTCGTTGTTAAGTCACCGTTATAGGTGGAGTTTATAAATAAACCTTAATAAGCATTTTCGTTGTTAAGTCATCGTTATAGGTGGAGTTTATATGAAAACCTTAACAACCGTTTTCGTTGTTAAGTCACCATTGTAGGTGGAGTTTATGAAAAACCTTAACTAGCATTTTCATTGTTAAGTCACCGTTATAGGTGGAGTTTATATGAAAACCTTAACAAGCATTTTTGTTGTTAAGTCACCGTTATAGGTGGAGTTTATGAAAAACCTTAACAAGCGTTTTCATTGTTAAGTCACCGATATAGGTGGAGTTTATATGAAAATCTTAACAAGCGTTTTCGTTGTTAAGTCACCGTTATAGGTGGAGTTTATGAAAAACCTTAACAAGCGTTTTCGTTGATAAGTCACCATATAGGTGAAGTTTGCGAAAATTCTTTGACAAAATGCAGAGAATTAACAAAATACCTCGGGCATAGCAGGGGCAATAACGGGAGTCACCGTGGCGGCCATGAGGGCAGGAATCGTTGGGGGCGGACTCATTACCTCAGAAGCCATAACGGGGACCCTGGATGCAGAAGCCTCAACGATGGGCAAAACTCCCTCACCAACATAAGGTACCAAGGCCAGTATAGGCGATTCATTTGGAGAAGATGATGCACCAACATGGATGGGTGCAGAAGAACCACCATGCTGAGCAGAAGCACCAACCTTAGCTTTATACGCGTGCAGACCTTCAAGAGAAGGTGGAGCGAGATTGGGAGAAAGTTGCAACATGCAAACTAAGGGTTAAAAAAGAGGAATACCCACAAAAAAAAAGGGAGAAGTACCTCTAAATGTCACTTACCTCAGTTTTGCCACTGAAAAGGGGAATCGCAGTCAATGGTCTCGTTCGCAGTGTGGGAACACAAATGTTGGCTAATAATGAGGACACTTCAACCTAGGGCACCCAAAATCTCAAGGTTCAGTACGATAAATAAATAAGGGGGTAAGAGTGAAAGGACGTTAGACCAGATAAACTATAAAGGAAATCATATCTCGGGCTCATCTTCATCAGCCAGAACGATGGACAGAAGAAGCTCGGGTGAAGGAGATAAATCAGAAAGGATGGGGAGAGTTGCCTTTGGTTGCGAAGAGATGCTCTCAGAGTCAATAATACCACCCCCATGGCAGTATCCCTCACACGTTGAGAGGCCGAACGGCGGGAATAGGTAAGCCCAGTCATGGGCGAACGAGGAGGAGTCACATTGGGCGGAGAAACACCGAAACGTCCCCCCACGAAAGGGCTCACGGAGGGGCTAGGGGGATTGGCACTTTCTTCTTCAACCTCCTGCACCAAAGTTACCAAAATGCATAAGCAAATGTACTTTTTTTCCTTAGGAAAATGGGAAATGATAATAGAACAAGTATACATACCTCAGATCTGACAGGTGAGGGGGCAGGGGATAAATGCACCTCAGGAGTTTGTCTCCTCTGGGACTTGGTACCCAGAGTTTTCTTCCTCGTTCCCGATGCACCAGTGCCACTACCGCAAATAACACTTGAACCTTTTCTCCTCTTCGCCGTGGGTTCAGTGGGATCAACTATGATTGTGGGGAAGTTTCCCTGTGGAGGAACAACTGGAACACGCCGTTTGAACTCAACGTTTATGCGGGATACCTCGGCTTGAACTTTCTTTCTTAACTCCTCGGCCATCTCTGCAGGCATGGGAGGAGGAACGGAGGCAATGGGGAATGCCTCCTTAAGATCTTGGGGTTTAGTCTGGGACTTGGACTTGGAAGAAGACCCGCTCTTTGCCTTTTGGCCTGAAGGTTCATCGGTAACAACTTTGACCGAAAAGGTAGCTTTCTTAGAGGCTGCAACACCTTTGGATTTGGGCGTAGCAGTAGGGATCATGGAACAAAGGGGAGGAAGGTCAGTAGGATTTACCTTGGGAATTTTATTCAGAGGGAACTCAGCCCCAAGGATGGAGTTACCCTTTAAACCCAGCTCCAACGCAGAAAAGGAAAGAACTGAAGGGTACACTGGATCCCCCTCGATGAACTCTATAATATCAGCCAATTATTTCGGCCAGTATCGTATAGCGAATAGAGAGGACACATCCCCTTGCCTTCTATTTCTGGGAATAGTTACTCACCCAGCCATTGCAGACATTATTCCCCATGCAGCGGTAGATGAAAACAGGGAGCATGCCTCGCTAAAAGAAATCTTGGGGTTTGATGATTGAAAAATAGGGCGAGGAGCCCCCTGATCAAAACCAAATTGGCAGATGCACTGATTGGGATTGTAGTGCTCGCTAGTATATCCCCACTCAGTATAGGAAGGCAGATACTCGGGGGAGAACAGAACAACCACGGACAGCGAAGGATCTTCAATATCTGCGCCTACCTCCACTAACCTGGCCTCATGTTGGAAAAAGTCACAGTTGTGAATAAAGATGTCCTCTTCGTAGGGTCTCATAACAAAGTCTTCAAAACGATCAATCACAGGGATTAACTCCTTTTAACTCAGTTTCTTATGATAAAGGTAGGAGCGTGGGGGAAGAATTCTTTCCCCAGTTAGAGGACGGTTGATCTCGGCCGCTACGGCAGGGAAACGAACATAGAGGAAGCTCGTCAGAAGGACACAATTGGAAAAATTTTCCAAGTTATAACGACCAAGTGATCGTTCCATATCGACGAGGGTCCTTTTGATCCATGTATAGAGAGATCCCAAGGCGATTGCAGCCATGGGAAGCTTGGTACCTCAGGCCAAACGAAGGGATATATTGATAAGGTCCCTTCGGGGCTGATCATTAGGTTTTCTTGGTAGAAGGAAACATGAAAGAATGATAAGTATATAATTAGGAAGTTCCAAAGATGTACCTTGACCAGGGGCACCTCCAGAAGAACTACCTTCGGCAGAATCCTTGAAGAAATAATTGATAAGTGGGGAGAAAGTGGCCTTGTTCGATGAACTGGTGCAGCTTCGGCATATTCGGTCCAGCTCCAAACGATCAGCAGTCTCCTAGGCATCCAGAGCCTCATCAGTATAAGGCTCTTGGCCTGTTGCTTCAAGGCCCAGGAGCTCACACACATCTTCCAATGTCACCGTGAACTCACCTCACGCAGTGATGAAGGTATGGGTAGTAACGTTCCAGTGAGACACCAGAATAAGAAGGGAAACGTTATTCTTGGAGAGAGTAAACTCACCAAACCATTTAGCCTGTTGCAGCCTAATCTTGGTGAGAATTTCAGGATAGGAGCTCTGCATGTGGGAGTTCTACGCAGCAAACTGAGCGGGAGAACCCCCAGGCGCTTCAAACTCAATGTGGGACCACGGGAAGTCCCCTCGCTCCAAACGAAATCGAAGAGTCCCCTCGGGAGGAAGAAAGCCCCACTCAGTAGATGCTTCGTCTTCATCACCCAACAATAGAGGGTCAAACTTAGAAGAAAAATGGACCCTCTTACACGCACCAGCAAAATCATCACCGTGTCCAAAAATAGGTGATCGACGGTAAAACCTTAGTTGTTCCTGGCGGGCAGCGTCCAGGGTGGTGGCAACGGTACAGGCAGCAGGCGGAGCACTGGCAGCAGATATGGTGGGGTTTCTTGAGGACGCCATGACAAATAATGATAAAGCAACAGAAAATATTCAAGTGGGAAAGGTTTGAGAACGACAATGGAGGACCACAACCACAAGTGGTGGTATAGAAGGTAACAGAAGAAAGAAGTTAAGTAAGAGCTTAATAACAATGGAGTTCTCACAGACTTTCTCTCTCTAAAGTAAAATGGAAGCTTGAGGAAGAAGAAGCCAAAATAAGAGAAAATAAAGGTTAAGTGTTGGGATATGGACATTTGAAATTTTCGAGTTCGGTGTTTAGATTTCCCCACCCTCGCACGTGCGCGGCCGCCTATAATCATTTCACATGAACACGTGGCACTTCGGGAAGTACTTTGGCAGTTGAAAAGACAGCGCCACATCATTAATGAAGTGACGCATAGAGAACATAAAGCGTTGCCTTCTTCAACAAGTTTAAGTTTTGGTGCCAGAAGATTCTGTCAGGCATATCCAATAAACTTCTAATGAAGGAGATCCCCCAACGGTTCAATAAAGATACGACGTCCCCTCGCCACATGTCCCATCATTTTTCGAAAATAGTGAAGCACCACGGGGGATAATTTCATTTATTAGAAGTCCAAACGAGTATTTGAAAGGGGTTAGTAGGCCTTTCGGGAGAATTTTACTTTTTCCAAAAGACTAAATCGATGCGGTTCTAACGGGAAAAGAAGGCCAAAGTTTTTTTTTCTCGCGCAGAGAAGGTTCATCGGATTGAGAAGTTTTCATGCATGCATTTTTTTTGTTCACACAACAAATCCCTCCACGAAGGGGAAAATGTATAGGGGGCTTAGAGATAATCCTGAGATTAGGGATAATCCACCCATTGGCAACAGTGTTTAGGATTAAGACAGCGTGGCAGCTTGGCATGGTAACTCATACTTTAGCTTGCTGATTACTTAGTCATATTATATCTTTTGTTTGTATGGTCTATGAGCTATAACGATTGTAATGATGTAATGAGAATAATGAATCTGCGTGAGGTCGAACGGTACTCGAGAGAGACCAGGCTTGGCAGGGCCTGGGAGAGCTTTCATGCTCTATCGAACGACCTCACCATGGGAACTTTAGAGGGACTTGGTTTGGAGGATTAAGAAGTAAGGCACCGTTGGGGCTTGTCCTGATCATCTTGGATACACATGGTAAAACACCGAAGGACCCTGACCGTGGAACTTCAGGCGGAGTAGCTTGGAGTTCCATCGGGCGTTGTGTCATGAACCAAACAACCCTCTACTTAATGTCATATCTACTGTAGGTGGTGTCACTAGCCAGCTAAATAATGTCAGCCCTGCACTTGAGTAAACCACCGTGGTATTTTGGGCTGTCAGGCAGTTGGTGAGCCACCTCTGCAACAACTGCCCCCTGACACACATTGGTTAGGCAAAAGTCATGTCTTGGCATTTAATGTTTATGACGTGGAGACAACTAGTGCATCAAGAATTTAATGTTGTGACATAAAGTGTGAGGGATGTCTTTCATAGTCTTAAATGACTGAGTTGCCTCGGGGGTGGTGTGGGGGGATATTTAAGGACCCCAATCACCTTTGAGGAGAGGTGTGTTCTTTTGAGAATCAAGGAGTTATCGCTAGAGAGAGTTATTACAAACTAGAGAGTTTCACCCACTCACCATTATTATTAATCACGAAGCTTTTAATACGTGACAGAGAGAAAAAGGGCGTTTTGGGTGTGTTTCGACCTTCCTACCAAGGTGTATCTAGGATGCTTACTCCCCTCTCCCTCTAGCTAAGTTACTTCTAAAATTCCATTACTACTTTTCCGAGTTATACACGAGAGATTTGTGAGTTTAAGTCGAGCTTCATCTTCATCAGTCTTGTGTTGGCATGTTCTATTACTAACCCAAAGTTTTGTGCTAGTTAACTTATCATTACCATACTTAAAAGGGGTTATGCCTCCACCTATGATCTAAAGTACCCTCCTACAAAACCATACAAGGCTTTCCTCAGATAGTAGACGTGCTCCGGGTGCGTAGGGTCTTCAAACCCTTTTGGTTAAACCACATAAACCTCCTCCTATAAAATGCCATTTAGAAAGTCACTCTTGACATCGATCTGATATAACTTGAAGCGCAAATGACATACAATGGAGAGAAGTAAGCGGACGGACTCAAGCCTCGCAACATGAGCAAATGTCTCCCCAAAGTCTACACCCTTAATTTGTGTGTAGCCTTGAGCGACCAACATAGCCTTATTTCTGATTATGGTACCATTTTCATCCATTTTATTCTTGAAAATCCACCTGGTACCAATCACATTAGTTTCACTAGGTCGGGGGACAAGTTCCCAGACATTATTCTTTTTAAATTGAAGTAACTCATCCTGCATGGCAGATATCTAGTGTTCATCCTTGAGGGCTTCTTTGTAATTCTTGGGCTCAACTATGGACGTGTAGCAAAAATGACTAACTACGTTCTCTAGCTGAGCACGAGTCTTGACCCCTAAAGTGGGATCGCCAATAATGGCAGAAGGATCATGACTCTTTCGAACCCAAGCATGTGTGTTCCCTAACACAGTAGTAGAGTCCATTGAGTGTGGGTAAGGGATAAGCAAGTCGCTGCCAGAAAATTCCTCATCCTCACACTGAAGGCTAGGATCAATAAACGCCGAAGGTTCGTCATCTTGCATGGTGATGTTTATTGACTCCATAACCTTAGAGCTCTTCAGGTTAAAAACACGGTACGCTTTACTATTTGATGAATATCCTAGCAATATTCCCTCGTCGCTCCGGGAGTCAAACTTTCTCTATCTCGTAAAATGTAGCATTTACTCCCAAAGACGCGAAAATAAGCAAGGTTGGGTTTCTTGCCAGTCCATAATTTATAAGGCGTCTTAAGTGTGTGTGGACGTAGGTAGACCCTATTCACCGAATGACATGCAGTAGACACTGCCTCTGCCCAAAATCTCTTAGCAACCTTAAGACATAGGAGCATAGATCTAGCCATTTATTAAATCGTCCTATTTTTTATCTCAACAATCCCATTTTGCTGAGGAGTCTTCACAGCAGAAAACTCATGTTTGATTCCTAGGCTGTCACAGTAAAGATCTACCTTTGCTTCCTTAAATTCCGCGTCGTTGTCACTACGTATTCTGTTAATAGTGACTCCGTGTTGATTTTATAGGACACCACACTTGGTCGTTAAAAACTCTACAGCATCGGATTTCTCTCTCAGAAAACCTACAATCGAATATCTGGAGAAATTATCTACCATCACGAGGATATACCTCTTACCACCCAGACTCTCAGTACGAGTAGGACCCATAAGATCCATGTGAATTAACTCAAGCACACGAGAGGTGGTGATGGAATGCAACTTCCTGTGGGGACTTCGGATTTGCTTTCCCAGCTAACAGGGTCCACAAACCATGGAAGTTGGCTTTCCAAGAGATGGTAAGCCACGTACTAGGTCCTTTTTAGCTAAACGTGTCAAATCTCTTACGTTCACGTGACCTAGACGTTGGTTCCACAGATCCATAGGAGTGATCATGGCCCTGTTGCAAACAAGTGAGGATGTGGGCACTGTCCCATAGTAATTATCTTCTATCCTCACCCCTTGCACTAAAATTTTACCGGATTAATTATAGACATTACACACGTCCCGATCAAATTTTATGGCAAAGTCATCGTCGCACAACTGGCTAATGATGAGAAGGTTTGCCTTCAAACCTTTGACGTACAAAACATTCTCTAGCTTAGGAAATCATGGTAACACAATTGTACCTCATCCTACAATTCTAGACTTGCTTCCGTCTCCAAAGGTGACTTTACCATCCTTATAATCCTCTAGGTAGGTAAAGAATGAGACATCACCTGTCATATGGCTGGAGCACCCACTATCAAAGTACCACTGTGAGGTATTATTTGCTTTAAGAGAGACATGAACAACAAGGTCCTTTTCATCTTTCTTAGGTACCCAAGACGTGGTAACCTTTTGTTTACCCTTGTTGTTGTTGGTTTTAGTCAGGATACGGGAAGCATTTACTTATGACAAAGATATTCGTTGGAATTCCTCCATTAAACTCTGTGATGTCATAGCTAAAAACTCAACACGCTCTCTCAGACTGGCAAAATCATCAGTATGATGTGGTGGAGAAGTAGTACGTCGTGTCTGACCCAAACTATAATAAAAATCCCTGAGGTGGCCTTTTATTTTGCATAATGTACAAAAGAACACAGTTTTAGGCGGACCTCCGTTTGTTTTTCTTGGTCGAACACTCCTTCGTGGTTTTTGACGATGGCCATATGGATTCGTAGTAAACTCAGGAATATGTCCAGGTGCAATTTGGGTCATGGAGGCACCATCAAAACCTCTTCCTTGCCAATCACCAAAACCTAAAGCGGGGCCGAGGAGCATCTTTCCCATCTTTCCAGATCTGTCCTCAATTTGAACCTTGACATCCTGTTCTCGCTCAAGATCATGAGTAAGTTGGCAACAAGGGCTTCAAGTTTCTTCCGAGTCTCCAGAGAGGAATGGAGCTCATTCGTAAGACTAGCCACTTATTTAGTCAAGCCCCCTTTCTCTTTCTCAACACCACTCTCTCTCTTTCCAAACAATCTCTCTCTCTCTAAACAAACTTTCTTTCTCAACACAGGCAGACTCTCTTTCTCTAAAGGTAGTGCAGGTGGAGGATTCTCTCTCTCTCGCTTCTTCTAAATCTTTCTTTAAAGCGGTGATCCTAAGAACTAGCGCTTTGTTACGCTTTTTGGTTTTAAATGACTCATTATATAACTCGCGTAGGCACGTTGAAGATTACACTCGCTCTCACTTGCATCATCATCCCCCTCACTCACATCGTTCTCACTGTTGAGGAGTCCCTGTGAAGTAGCATCCTCAACGTCGTGAGGAGCACTAAAAGTATGACTAGCCATGAATGCGGTGAAGTTGCATTCATGTGGTGACTCGTCTCTAGAATCCACCGACTCGACCTCACTGTCGTTACTAAGGGTAGCATTAAAGATAGCTTTGCCCTTTTCTTTTGCAAGTATGTTCAGTCTAGTAGCACACTTAAAAGCTCTATGACCCTTACCATCGCACTCATAGCATCTCTCACCGTCTTTAGGAGGGTATTTAAAACCTTTTTCATTTTTCTTATTTTTCTCAAAAACTTTTTATCTTTGAAATTTTCATTTTTCTTGAATTTGAGAATTTTCTTGAAATTTTTAGCAAATAGGGACAAATCATCTAAATCAAAATCACACTCAGAACCTGATGTTTCTATCTCCCTTTTTTTAGAAGACTCAACTCTCTTTTTTGCCGACCCCTCACTTTTTCTAGCCTGGGCATTAAGTGTAATACCTTTATCTTTAGGTTTGAAGGATTTAGGAAACATATCAATTTCATACGTTTGTAAGTCTCCTACAAGTTCCTCCAATTTAAGCGTATTTAAGTTACCAATAGAATTTAGCACAGTGACTTTAGGGATAAAATGCTTAGGAACTGATCTTAGAATCTTTTTAACAACTCTAGCATTAGGAATGTGTTCATCAAGATTAAAACTAGTGTTAACAATATCAGATAACATAACATAAAATTCATCAAAACATTCAGTCTCAAGCACGACGATAGTTTCAAATTGAGTTGTTAAATTTTACAGTTTAGACTCTTTCACAGCATTAGTTCCTTCATGGGTAAGTTGTAAAACATCCCATCCCTCTTTTGACGTGGTGCACGTCATAATACGTCGGAACTCGTCAGGAGTGATGGATCCAAAAATAGCACTTAAACCCTTATAATTAAAAGATGACCATTTAAATTCGTCTTCAGTCCATTCAGTCACAGATTTTAAATTAGTCACGTTATCAACAGTGACGGAGGGAGGTGTCCACCCTTTTTCAACCAAAATCCAAACACGTTCATCAATGGCTTTTAAATCACATTTCATGCGGGCTTTCCAGTAAGCATAGTATGTCCCGTAAAAAACTGGCATTTTATTATATAATTTCTCCATTGAACACGCCCTTTTTCAAAAATCAATTTTTTTAGAAAATCGATATCTTAGAAAAATTTTGCGAAAAATTACACGGTATATTGTGTAATTGGCTATGATACCAATTTGAAGAGTGCGCTTTTGTTCAAATAAAGTAATTATTTAATTAAACACAGTTTTTCAATTAAATCCTAAAAACATGCATCTAGATGATTTATCAAATAATATAAATATAGCATGTGACACAACATATCAGGAAAAATCCCCGTAGGGCAAAATCATATTATTTTCACTATAATTTGTAAATAACGGTTACACGGATTATAATGAAAATAAGTGTGACATATGAAAATACCCATAGGTGTCGGTTCCGATGTCGTCGGCTTGAATCTCCTGCAAGAATCCCAGATGGGTAGCAATGAAGAAGATACCGGCTTCTCCAAAAAATACTCCGAAATAAGTAAGAATAATCTCTTGAAGGTTTATGATGTGCAAATGATAAATGGGAATTAAGTGTGCATTTATAAGGAAGTTTTAAAGCCTAAAAAACATCTTTAAGAAAAGAAGGCGGAATTGGGACGGAATTTGCTCAACATGCTGCAAAAGGAATTTGACCAGCAATAAGTGGTGACAATATTTGACACAGAAATTGAGGTCGGCGTCGGAGTTCGAACGACATTGGATGTCGCTCTAACGAGAACACGTGTCGTTCGAACGACATCGCGCGAGATATCAATGTCGTTCGAACGACAGTGACATCTCATTTGAACGAGCACACTTTCCAAAAAAGTTCGTTTCAGCTTAGCAAAAATTCTATATGTTTATAAAAAATAATTTCAGCTTCAGAAAATATTTTCTAAAAAAAATTCCCAAATATTTATGCAAATATAAACAACTCCAATTAATCATTTTACTGATAGTGCGTCGTGGAGTTGTGGGAAACGGTTGAGTAGTACGTAGCATGTAGCTTGATGCACGAGTGAAGATGATGGATGCATGGATTGGGATAAAGGCCGTCGAGGATGATCGTGATGACGTGTCGAATGTAGCGGTATCAGACATACAAACTGTGATCTAGGGAAAATAAAAAATTCCTAGATTCTACCTGGAGATTTATAAAATTATGTCCTTACAGTTAATCTAGTTTCAATACACTCGCCTAGATTAATCATTTCTCTTTATGCATCCTTTTTTGTTTATAATCATCTTTTACACTTTTATTTAGGAATATTAAATCCCATAAATTCTAGCATCTCGTCTTTGTGGATTTTCGATACCCGGACTTGACCGCTATACTCACCCATTGAGTGTATTCATAAGTTTAGGTTTTTGTATTAAGGCGGTGAACATAAAACAACGATCGACATTTGACACGCGCCACTCTCACCCTTGATCAAAATGTGTGATTCGTATAAAATATTGCATATTTCCACCCTATGTCCGTTTCGATGGTGAAGTTATGGCCGTCTTCGTTTACAACCTTTCCCCCCTCTTCATGGACCAAATAGCTGCCAAAAACAGAGTACCGGTCGACCGCGATTTGAGGCCCGATCGACCGCGATTTTGAGTCTTGCTGTGAAAAGGAGACAGTGTGCCTTAACTTGAAGGCGCAATAGACTGCGCCCCTGCGACCGGCCGACCGCGTGTAGCAGATATTTTTTCACTTTTCCTTTTCTTTTCTTTTTCCTTTATTTCTTTTCCAACTTACATTATAAACCAATTTTGTTGTAAATGTTATATATAATCGATTTTAGGTTAGTTTAGCTTAGGATTTGAGGGTTTGAAGAGCTCTTCTTCTTCCTCACTTGGTTTGACACCCATTTGGGTTTGTAAGTTGACTATTCATCTTCCCTCTCCATTAATATAGGTTGTATTTCCTTATTTCTTGCTTTGTAGTTTAGCTCATATGCTTTCATTTAGTTTCTTTCTAGTGTAGATTTACCGCATATATTTACCGCTTTCTTTACCACGTTTTTAATATGCTTTCTAGCTAAGTTAGTGTAGGTTGTGTCGGATTAAACTCATTCCAGTTTGACACGTTGCTTTGCTTTGGTGATGGAGTTTACAGATCTATTTCGGGTGTGTTGTCCTAGTTATTACGCCTAGGAGATTTGACGGGGCATATCATGTATGCTCCGTTCTTACGACCTTTCGTGCATAATTTTCGGGGTATTTGTTGACGCCAAAATCTTATTAGGCTTTTATGCAAATTTAGGGGCGTGACAACCCTTGATTTAATTAACTGTCGAAACGAGACGTAATCTTAATAACTCGTCGACCCATGTAACCATTTTATACTAATTAACTCGGGTGAGGGATATTCGACGCAACCTATAGTTTTTACCGCTTTGTTAATCTAGTTTCAATACACTCGCCTAGATTAATCATTTCCCTTTCTGCATCTTTCCCTTTTTGTGTATAATCATCTTTTACACTTTTATTTAGGAATATTAAATCCTATAAATTCTAGCATCTCATCTTTATGGATTTTAGATACCCGGACTTGGCCGCTATACTCACCTGTTGAGTGTAGTCATAAGTTTAGGTTTTTGTATTAAGGCGGTGGACAGAAAATAACGATCGGCGTTTGACACGCGCCACTTTTCACCCTTGATCACTTTTCTAATGTAAAATTTTGAGAGTTTTTACATTTATGTTATTTTGTGCTTGAATCTTTGGTTCTTTAATTTGGTTATGCTTTTTCATGTATATCGAATATAATTATGCGTTTACATGTGTTAGTTAACGTGTGTATGCACTTAAATAACTCAAAAATTAGAAAACTCTATTAAAGCTTGAGCTTCAATGGTGAGTTCTTCTTCCTTGACTTTAAACTTCCTCCCGCACGTTTGGACTTTTATTCTATATTACGTCAAAAAATCTTTTCATTTATGTACGTATGGGTGGTATCAGACAATGATGGTAGTCCCCGCTGGAATATCTACAGCGCAACTTATCAACTATTATAATTCCTAAATATTTTCTACAAGTTTCTACAAGTTTTGCCTTACAAGTTTTTCCAACATTATTATTGGAAAAAAGAGAAATTTATTAAAATTGTGAAAACATATTACAAGCAGTGAGATTGATTAACTACATTAACAAAAGCCCAATTTTTTTTACAAATACCCTACACATTACCCCTTCTCCCGGTCTTGATTCACCTCCACCTCTGTATGTTCCACCACCATAGTCATCTTTGGAGGCACAAAAGACTCTGCTATCCCCTCTTTATCGTCAACCTCCTCCTTAATTTTTTGAGGAGTGTCTGGATTGTGTTGGAGAAAAAGGTCAGAGTCCACTGCAATACCGACCTGGGTAAGGGGAAGATTTTTCCAACTACTCCATTTGGACAACAACAGTAGAAAATGCCTTATCCCACCCATGGGTGTAGGCATCCTCATTGTCTTTTTTGGCCTCAGCCTTCAACTGAGCAAGCTAACCCTTAGCATCCTCGACCACCTTCTTAGCCTCTTGGGTAGCCTTCACAGCCTGGTCGGCCCTCTTCTCAACATCTCCTTCAGCCTTCTCAGCATTGGCCTTCCCATTTTCCAACTTCTTAATAACATCGTCTTTATTCTTTTTATCACCTTCATGGGGTTTTTTGACAGCCTCCAAAGACTCCCGCATACCCTAGAAAGTTGCCTCCACATTCACAAAGGACTCTCTCAGCTGTTCGTACCTCCTGAGGAATTGATCATAATTAATCAATAACTATAAAAATCTCCCATTTATAAAGCATCAATAAGTGAATAACATGGACATATGACACTGCCCTAGCCCTTGTCGGCCTGATCCTTCTCAGATAACTCTAAAGGGGTGGCTACACCCATCTTTAGCCTTTTGAATTTAGGCTTCTAGTTCTTTATCACTACAGGTTTAATTATCATGGGATGTTTGGATCCCCAAACATCAGCCTTCTTCTTATTGGTAGGAGGTTGGAAAATTTTCTCATAACCATTTCTAAAAAAGAAACTTTCATCAGCACAAGCGCGAGATCTAAGGATTCAAAGGAGGAAGATGTCCCATAACAAAAAAAATCCTTCAAATTGAGGAGGGGACTCAAATTTAGTGGCCGAGGATGATGATGTTACATCTTCTAGGTTAATGGGGACTAATGGGATCTTTTCGATGGGGTGAGTGATAAAAGAGGTGACTGAACTCTGGTAATCGAGAAAAATGGATGCAGAATGATGACGAGCTTCTCCCATCGTCTATTGAATTGACCAAATGACTTTTAGGTCGATAAAATTGACCTTTGATGCGCGAGGAACATCCTTCTTCTTCTCTGCAAAACGGAAAGACAAAAATGTAGTCAATAACAAAATTAGCTGAAAGACTAAAAAGAAGAAAATAAAATAGGAATAAACAAATGTCAACCTATGCCCTAACCCTCCTGAGGGTAAAGTGGTCTATTGTAGTCCTCTCCCTTTGGAAGAGGGAAAAATTGCCAGTGTTTTGCAATCAACCCATGATCCTAATATTCCTTATTAGAATCAGGTAAGATTACTATTAGAGCTCTGTTTGAAAATTTGGTCATTAAATAATAGATGTTGTCATTGGTGGTCCCCCAACTATAATAATACATTAATTTCTTCATTCTTATATTGGTTTCAAAATGGTAACTAATGCAATTGACTCCATTAACTACCCTTCAAGTGTTGGGAGCCACTTGGGTTCGGACCACATCAAAGTATGGATAAAATTTTAAAAATAAATGATTTAGAGGGAATGTTACCCCACACTCAGCAAAAAATATTATGGGTATCTAGTGACCTTCTTCCAAAGCACGAAAGGACTAGTTAGCAACTCAATTTTTATGGTCCTAAATGTCTCCAAAGAACCCTCATCCATAACATACACCATTTTTTTGATAAAGAGGAATGAAAAAAATAAGAAGATAGGGGTTCTTACCGCGAAATAGAAAATAGTAACTCTCATAAATAGCAGAGTAAAAAGTTTGAGAAGAAGGAGAAGAGTTTGAAATTCAAGATAAGGAGAACAAGGAGGGAAATGACGTTTTATAGGACTTTATAACGCCTCTTGAGCTACACAAGATGAAATGATTAAGTGTACTACCGCTTCACATTTCGAAGACATCTCAATTCCCCAGAAATCAAAATGACCAGCATACCCCCAAACAATTCACTATTTTTTCTATTATTTATAAAATTGCCACTGTCCAAAATATGACATTTAGAAATTTACAATTCCTAGTGGTCAGCAGCCGACCAGACGCTTGCAGATAGCTGAGAAAATCTTAATACTCTATCCTTTCAGTCAATAAGTCACTCCAATCAAGAATAAAGTATTGGGGGGCCTTTGTTGTGACTTATAAGACGGTCAGGTGGACTAATAAAAATATGATTCCTGTCATCATACTCAGTGGGTCCAAAGACATTAGATAGAAGTGGTCGGTGCTATTATCTCGCTGACCATCCTCAAGAATATAAACAATCAGTAATGTGAACATAAGCACGTGAGGATCTTAACGGTCACCATGAACATGCACGTGCATAATGTATAACTTCTAATTGTAATGTACAAGTGTAAATAACTATTGTATAAAGGTATTCCACCTCTTCAGCTTCCTATTATTATAAATAGATCACTACCTCTCTCAGCTAAGTGAAACTGAAAAACAATTTATCCAAAAACCCTAAAGAGTTTTAGATAGTCTTATACTAAACCCTAATACTTAGTGGCATTGTACTCGATGATGTAGGCACCTCATTGGGTTGAACCATATGAAAATCCTTTGTTTCTTTCTTTGTCTCTCACCTCTCTCTATTTAATATCTTTATTATTTATTCAGTGGTTGATAATAATTGGTTCAATTAAGATAAGACTCATTCTAATTAATAAACTAATTTAGACCCCAATAGAATTGTTCCTCAACAAAGTGCAATGAATCCACATCGTATGTCAATGAACTAGGTTATGAAAAAAAGTAAGTGACTTTTCAATACATGGAAAGAATTTTAAGGAAGAAAATTCTCACCAAGGCAAAATAATTAAACATGAACAAGGTTTTAATACCAAGATTTGTTATTGTGGTCGATCTTTAATAGCTTTATGCTCGACGAGCACTCTAAGGTTGCGTTTTTTTTTCAAATTCAGACTTCAGATTCAGATGAATTAATATGTCAAAATATTAAAATAAATAATGAAATTATGATTTTTGGAATTTTATATGAATTAAAAAGTAATTTTGGAGATTTTATAACGCAAGAAGTAATTACGGGACATTGTAACTTAAATTACATAGAAACTAGTTTGAGATTTATTTTTATTAGAATAATAATGTCATTAAATGAGTTAAAATGAATTTATATTATTTTTATATATTTTATAATAGTTAAATTGACAAGTGAGGCATTTGTTTAATTAGTTTTTAATTTAGGGGTAAAGGGGTAATTAGGCATGTCTTAGGTTCTAAGCTAGGGCAAAGTGAAGGGTAGACATAAGTGTATATATATGGTAAGAAGTTGGAGAATAAAGGAAGAGAAAAGAAGGGAGAAAAAGAGAGAAAAGGGAGAGAAAACGAAGAGAAAACAAAAGATAAATAAAAGGGATTTAGGGCGGCCATAACCAGCTATGTGTTTATGATGGGGATTTATTTATGTTATGATTTATACTTTATTTCACTTGCATGGCATGGGGCTAGCCACGTTCACGGTCTTTAATAATGATAAAGAAAATTAATTGATAGAAATTATACGGGTCAAGTAAAGAACAATAAGGAATGGTTTTACGATACGAGGATGTCAGATTATTATTTATCTCTTATTCATAGAAATTATTTTTTGCCTTGTATTTATATATTATTTGTTTAATTAAAAGACTCCGCTATGGTATTTAGTGCATCCAGTAGTTATGATTGGGTTATTTGACCCTTTTTGAGATCACGTAGCCGGTATACTTGCGGGGTTTTGACACACTCTTCGTTGACTAACATTTTAGTTAAGTCATAGTTGGTTTGCACCTATGGAGCAACAATTTATTTGAGACGTATGAGAAGTATTGAGGAGCTTGGTACACTCGAACCTTTGGGGATTTCTTATCCTTAGTTTTATTTCCAGTCATTATATACGTAACATGATTGTAGGGTTTAGTTATATGGTATTTGGAGATCATACGAAATGTAATCGGCATTTTTGTTTTAATGAATGGAAAACTTGTATTTATAGTGTTGGTTCTCATTGATTATTCTTGTTAAGAAAAGTTTTAAATTGTCTCGTAGTTTTGTGACATGCTGAGAATGATATTTTATTTGTTTCACTTCCAAGTATTTATTTATTGATTAAGCATGACCGCCTTAATTAACATTATTTGGGGTATTACAAATGGTATTAGAGCATGGTATGGGTCTCGAGGATTATTGTATCATCTAGTTTTTCGCATGCCCATCTTTATTACTTTTTCGAATTTGTACTCCAGTAGGTTTTGTTCTATCGTACAAAAAACCTAGGAAAGGATAACTTATTATATCTTAGTGGTTAGAGATTGGATAGGGATGAGGAATATCGTTTGGTTAAATAATTTGGATATCTAATTTTTGTTATTGGAGGCTAATATTTATTTGGAAGCTAAGAATTTACTCAATTGGGACATATATTAGTGTAGGTCACTACACTAACATATTGATTTTGTGACTGCCTGCTTGTAACTGTTAATGGGGGTGACAAACTTTGACACTGTCAGGAGAAGTGATAAAATTATTTATAACTGTCATTAGGAGTGATAAAAAATTTAAGTAATGAAAAATTATTTGTATCTGCCATTAGCAGTGATAAATTTTATCATATGATTAATTTGTGGTTGCTTGGAGCAATCACAAATTTTTAAATGCCACAAGGAGTTACAAATCTTAGCGTTATGCTTAATTTATAACTGCTATGAGCAGTCATAAATTTGTAACCATCACTAGCCATCACAAATTTTAGCATTAGGCTTAATTTATAACTGTTACTAGGAGTCACAAATTTATAGCTGCTAATAGTAGTCACAAATTTTGGCATTACACTTAATTTGTGAGTGGTTTGAGCGGTCACTAATTTGTAAATGGTACTAGTGGTCACAAATTTGTAACCAAAAATTCAGTTCGATCCTTACTCTCTCTCTTTCTCTCCTCGCTTACATTCTCCCACCAAAAAAAGAATTTCCCCTCCTATTGAAAACTCTCCCTCTCTCGTACACACACCAGAATGGTTTTCATGGAATTGATTTAGGGCTTTTGAAAGGAAAAATAATGGTTTCTATCTTTAACCTCTCATTATCAACCGACACCTTGCGATGATGGTGTTAACAAACACACCCAAATGATTTTCACGGTATCTCTCTCTTTTTTCGCTCTCTTTATCTTTATATATTTTTAATGGTAGATCTATATATTGTTTATGGTCATTTATTTAATTTCTTATTAGATCAATGTTTATATTCTGGTTTTATAGAGATCAGGGTTTTGATTTCTGCTTCAGAGATTATTGCTCACGAATTTGGGTTCTTCTCATGGATCAAACTCACTAACTGCACACACACACACACACACACATGTGTGTGTTTATGATTAACTGATTTTGATTCCTTTTTGTATGCTCTACATTATTTGTTGTGATATGGTAGTTGTCATTTCTTGTGTAAATTTATGGTCCAAAGTATGAATGCCAATGATTTTGAATTTATAATATGGATTGTTTCCATGAATATGGTTATTCATCTTGATTTTTTATGATAATGGAAATATAATTATAAATTTCTTAAGAGGGGTTACTTATTAGCGTAATAGAATTTTGTAGTTACTCAAGCATAATTTAGTTGTTTGGCATGCATTTAACACTTTTTGGATAAGGTGACCTATGTAGTTTCTTGATTGTTGCCAATATGGACACGAACTTGACGAATAGAGGGGAAGTATGGGTTTCTAAATACTTTTTTCTTTTTTATTTTTTTGTAGGTAATAGCTGCATGTTCTTTACTTGGTATTTTTTAACATATTATTTATTCTGATTAATTGAGTTATGATTGTTACTGGCAGTGGTTCGTGATGATATATTACCTGGTAGGTATATTTCATTCTTTGTCTCTGGGCATATTGTGACACATTGTGTGTACCCATTTACGTGTTCATCAAATTTATATCACTTGTTCTATATCGATTTTCATAACCGTTCTTACTTTTTTATCGAATTTATACCACTTTGATTTTTCTCTGCAAGATACATTGAAGAGCTCGAGTATGTTGACGACCATTGTTTTGGAAAAAAAATAGATGAACTGAACGAAAGGTTAAATAAATGTGTGGACATTATCTGCAATTCCAACAAGTTAGTCATGTTTTTTATTGCATTAGTTGTGTTTTAATAGTTAGTGGACTTCAAACAGTGACCAATTTTGACATGTCAGTGAGTAAAAATGATTTAGTGTTGGATGGACTTTTAAGTGTGAGGTCTCATTCGTGTTATATAACTATAAATATGAGAGAATGCTTTTGAAATCTAATATGGTATGAGCGTGTATTTTAGATATCCACAATAACTTGCTTCTAATTAGAGTATTATGAATTGTTGAAGGTGGATGTGTAGAAATATGTTCCCAGGTATTCAATAATATTTTAAAATTTTGTATTAAAATCTTGAGTACATGGTAATACTATGTCCAATATCTTCAAATGATGTGTTGAAAGAGGGCCTTAGGTATAATATAAATTATCTGATGTTGCTAAGTACGAAGTTTTTGATGTATGGGGATGAATCTTTGTTGTTTAAGGATCATGTGCTTCTTTTTTCCAATGTGCGACACGTTTTTTATTTGATTTTTTTTTAATTTTTCATCTAAATGTTTGGAGGATATTCCGATTCATAAAACTTTGGTATTCACTTTCATTTTTTAAACACAAATGAATGTGTAGTATGCTATGTTGACACTCACTTTAACTCTAATTTGGCTTCTGCTTTTTGATTATGCAAATTAAAATGGGGTGTTCCATGTGGCTGAACTTTTAATTGTAGATCATGAACAAAGTATAAGATTATTGGTCTTTATTGTGAAGCTTTATTTATTTATCCTATTTGCATATAGATTACATTTTAGTTTGCTCAGATAGTTAATTTATGATCTTTAAGAGTAATTAATTTATGATCTTTATGGGGGTGCCTTCCATAATTTTGGTCTTTTAAGGGTAGTTATAGATACATGTGTGTGTATCTATAGGTGTTGAAAGTTAAAGAAACAAAAAGTAATGCTGAGTTGGGGTTTGTTATGCTATACCTTCCATCTCATATTGTTTAAGTTGCTGTGTAAGCTATTGAGCATATCCATTTGCATGGTCCCATGGAAAATACCACACGTGATGCTGCGTTAGTTTAGATCTCTTGTTTTTCTTTCTATCGCACTCCTCCTAAATGCTTTATCATTTTATTTTTCTGAATTTTCATATTTTGATGTTGATAGGATACCAAAGCTAAACTGTGAACTTCAAGATTGTCCCGCGGAACTGCTCCATCCACCAGAAGATCCCGTTATCTTGATATCCTCGTTCCTTAGTACTTTATATGGTAAGTTTATTTAACATCTTTTTCTCCTATTGTTAAGTGCTAGCGTGTTTGGAGTTTCTGCCAATTCAATGCAGTGTTCTTATGATCAACGAAAGAATAGTGTGCCAGCCATTCTTCTTATGATGTAAAAGCGTTTGTATTCAGAAGGCGGCCTTCAAGTATGTTAATCTAATTTTATAGCGTCAAATTTTGTTTGACCGTTGTTAGCGTTACCAAACCACTGCCATTCATTTCATGTCTCTTATTTAAAGGCATAAGGAATATTATGTGACACCCCGCCTAATTAAATACCGGGCGATCACTCCTTTATTAAATTAAAATCAAGGTGAACAGTTGGTTCATTCTTAACATCACCGTCGAAAAATACTTTTCCAATTTAAACACCCTAAATAATTAAGCTAAGTGTCAAAACCATTTTAGACTTTACTTTCCAAATTTTATTTTATATAAACCAACATTTAAAACTTTGCATAATTCACAATTTATAGTCACACCACAACTATCCTGGAACATACAATCCAAATAATCAAACATTCAACTAATTGAATCCAACATTCAATACTTTAAATGAAAACATCCTGGCAATAATAAATCCCAAAGTGACAATACTAGAAATAAATGAATCACAATGTCCAATAAAACATCTGAATAATGGAAGGGCGACACAAGCCCAACTGAAATAAATAATGCTAAGAGTAGAATCAAATGAATGAGGTCGTCTAAGCAAGAGGCCTGCAACTTCCACCTAAGCTGCAGCACGTTCCTTCCAAAGGATCCTATGCAAGACGCCCCTGTGGCTGGGCACCTGTAATATATACATATATATACAAGAGAGAAAGGAAAAATAGAAACGGGTCAGAGCCCGATAGTGTAAATGATTTAAAATTTGTTTAGCAAGTATTTAAAATGTTTACAGGCCAATGCAACAACATATTAGCGCGACACTCTCTTGAGAAATTCTCACCTCTCTTCTAATGTGCACACCTATTGCACTAACCTTCCCAACGATTTAACTTATCTTATCTTAGGTGACTCGTAAGATTTAAACTAAACAATTCAACTGTTTAGGAAGTAAATTTCATTTAGTGACATAGCTCTCATTTTTAACTTTATTTATTAATAAAGTTTTCCAGAATTATACTATTATACTTTTCAAAACAAGCATTTCCAATTTGAAGTCATTATTCGTTTCTTACTTACCATAAACACAATAGGAAGTTCCAAATTTCAGAAATTCATATATATATATTAAATACTCGTATAATATATATATTCTAACAGCACCCCACATAAAAATTATGGTGTGGGCATACTCTACTATCCAATCCCCGTATCACTCGTACTAAGGGAAATACAAGTTTGGAGTCACTCTCGAACTGTATTAATACATACACAAACAACATTGAGGCGAAGCATAGTTTCCAAGTCCAAGAGGTCAGCACATACCCTCGCGTCTCTTAGGACCGTGACTATCGATTCGATAGGCTGTACCTAGGATTCCTATCTTCTTGGGTACAAGTCAATATCCCCCATAAAGGTCCCATCGAGATAAGACTGTCCCAGCGTGGTCACCTCAGGGATAGCAAGTAGCGCGGGCATGATTTTCACACGTATATAGTATATGCATAAACACAGTCATATAAATATACTACTTTTACCATATCAAATTTAGGTTCATCTCATAACCCATAATTATAACATTTATCCTTATTTCTCATTATTTAGTTATCACTTATAACGGTTCGTCTCTTACTTTTAGTTTTAGGGATTATTCCAACTTACTACGTAACAATCGTGGGACTCTATCCTCCCAAGTGTAGAATTCAGTAGGTACTCATCTATTTTCCATCGTAACTATCTTATGCGTCTCTCAATTTAA
Source organism: Sambucus nigra (assembly GCA_949130495.1). Taxonomy (NCBI): domain Eukaryota; kingdom Viridiplantae; phylum Streptophyta; class Magnoliopsida; order Dipsacales; family Adoxaceae; genus Sambucus; species Sambucus nigra. Next base: position 271,810,219 of record OX422221.1, on the reverse strand, counting down.
TACATAATTCTATCGTCCCTTATATGTAAACATCCCAAAAATGTAAATCTCGTCTTACATTAAAGGTTTCATAATTATTAATAAGTCCTACTGGTCCTCTTGATCTCCCAAAATATTTTAATAAGGATGTCCAAATATTTTTACTCATTTAATTTGAATTTAACTATTTACAAAGGGGAAATATGATTCTGCCAGAAGGAGTCGATCGATCGATGGCAGGGGCTCGATCGATCGATGCGTCGATCGATTGACACTCCTGGTTCGATCGATCGATCAAACAGGTATGCGAATGCAGATTAACAGTTACGGGTTCTATCATCCAACCTCAACCAAATTCAGATTTTTAACACCCAAACTCCCACAAATTCGTACTACAAACATTAGAAATCCAAACTAACAATCTTCTACGTAAAGCATGTGTATTTTCATTAATAATCAAGGATTAAAAGGGGCAAAACTTATATAAACCTTATGAACCCTAGATTTTTATTTAACTTTGTCCTAATCAATATTTTTCCAGAATTTCTTCTTCCAAAGCATCATAAATCCGTGGTTCAATCTCTACATATGAAGGGGGATTTCCAGGTTTCCATTTATATCATTACTACATGCAATTTCCTATCTCCAACATGATTTTTTTCTTCCATGAAACTCATCCTAATCAACCCTAAACTAACATGAGTGATGCATTAACGAAAATAATCAAGATAAACACTTGCCTGGAAATTTGTTAGTTCTGATTTGAGGACGGATTTGGTGTGGTTGCGTTCCTCGTCGCGCGATCTACGCGTTGGTGGTGGTGGCGGTGCAACCGGATGAATTTTTGGCCTAGAACACCTTGACAAACTCTCTCCTTCCCTCTCCTATGGCCTTCACTTGTCTTTGGTTGTGTTAACCCTAGAAGATAACCTTATACATCTGATATAACCCTTGAAAATTCGTGGGTTTAATTGCCCAAAATTACAAAATGTCCAAAATGCCCTCCCGGGGTGCTAAATAGGCCTAAAAACACCCCGAGACCCAAACTAAACCCCCGGGTATACTTTTCTGACTATCTCGACCCTTTCGGACACTTTGGCGCACTCAAAATGACCATACGAGCGACTTATAATTTATTCATTTTATTAATCAATATTTAATCCCGACGCGACACGGGCGCGTCCCGACTCAAATTTCCAAATTTGTCATTTTATTCACTCTTGACATTTAAATAGAACCAATATTATATATTACTCTGCTCATTAGTAATATTCAACAAGATTCCCATAATTACTAACTCACATCACGTTAATAATTATAAAGTAATTAATTTTCGGACATTAAGTTTAATAAATCCCCAAATTTATAAGGCATAAAAAAATACGGGGTATTACATATTCCGAATAAATACTGAGAATGGTCAATATATGGGATATATTTAAAAAAAATCTATATTATTACCTTTGGATTTATCATGAAAATTGTGTTAAGAAGGACATGTGTTCCGTAAGTGTATGATACTTTTTCTCTATAAGTAAATGAATGAGTTCTTCGTTTTCATTTATTAGGTTAAGATGCTTAAGGAATTTTTTTGTGTGAATATCTTATGAATTTATAAATATGAATTTTATGCTGATAATTATGTTTTTCATTTGTTTTAAGTTTGGATTATTGTGGCGATTTTCATGTGACGTTCTCTATAGTCTATACTCAATTTGTTGGCCAATTAAGTAACGATTCTGAGTTGAAGTCATGGTTAGGGAGTAAAAATAATTTAAAAAAATTTCATTATTCTGTGTTGAATTCTAGGATAATCGATAATAACAGTTTGGTGTATTTTGATACACAAGTGGATAATTGTAAATGTTCTGCTATGTTAGATGACCATTACAGTGTTGATAATTGTAAATCTCCTGCATCTATTTTCTTATTTTCTGATTTTGCACAGATGATCGGCAAAGCTTTTTTTTCTTATCAAAATTTCATTACCTTATGGTTTTAATGATTTATGCTTTTCTGTTTCCATTTTCAGACCTATGAATACTACGTGCATATTGGATGTTGACTGGTGAGCATTGGTGTGGTGCATATTTAGGTGTTACGGAAAGGTGCAATCATTTCTTTATTTTTTTTACTTATCTAATCTATTTTCATTGGGTTTGTTCTTTACTCATTTTTCTTTTATTGATCGATATTTTTTCTAATTTATGGATACCTTTTAGAAAATGCTTTATTTCTTATACACGAGAAGAGACTGAAGAGTTTCATTTTCTATCCTCTGTGTATGCATACATAAGAGAAGAGATTGAAGTGTTGGACCTTAAAAAACATAAAAGCTGGTTGACACCTTAGTTTTGGGTTTATTGTGCACAATGTATTTAAATATAATTAATTTTGTATTTAGATTGGAAACTAAAGGTAGAAATTTGTTCAACTGAGCACTAAATATTATATGATCGTCTTAGATGGTTTTTTATTAGTGGGGGCTCACAGTCTTGATGTGAGAATGGAGTTCAAACTTGATCCCTAATTGAGCAAGAATGGAGTTAATTTTTGTCTAATTCTTGGTGTTTTACCTGTTATTAATTTTAAATTAATGTAGAGTTACCAGATTATATCTATTTGATCTTCCCTCTCTCTATATATTTGATCCACTTTATAACAATGGCAATGGAATCCATTTTCTTCATCCATTCAAGCTATGTATGTACACACTGTAACATGCATAAAAAATCTATATATACAACATGATATAAACATGTCTTTATAGGGTTAAAACATATATGTCCCATGAAGTTTAGATACTTTTAGTTTAGTCCCTAATATTTAAATTTTGACAATCGAGTACTATGTTTTTTCAATTTCGTTTAAAATATTGTTATTCCAATAGAATAATTTTATTATGTAGTATTCATAAACATAAACAGAAAATCCCAAAAGACAAACAGACTTACACAGTTTGTGATTGATAAAGGGGTTATTACTTACATAGTTCTGCGCATTCACTTAAGCATTACTGTTATAACCTCTCTAACAGTTTTAACTATAGTAACGCTATCGTCGTCGGAAGATGCAACGAGTTCTATATTTATTCGATAAAAAACAGAAGTTATTTAACAAAATATATGAGATATACATCTTATTCAATGGTTGTCCCAGTTCTAAATTTTTCCCCCTTTCTGTAATAGTTTTTTAATTATACAGGTTCTTGAGGTGTATGATTTGTGGTTTTTTAAATATTCCCCTTCTCCTTTGATGCGAGAGGCCAATCAAGGAGATAAAATGAATTCTCCTTCATCTTGTAAATTGTGTTGCTCCTCCCCGTGACGATTTCCAAAAAAACAATTCCAAAACTATACACATCTGCTTTATCAGTTGGGATACCCCTCATTGCATATTCAGGTGCCATATATCCATAAGTTCCAGCAATTCGGGTGCTGATGTGGGTATTATCCTATTCATCAAGTTTGTCCAGACCAAAATTATCAGATATCTTAGGGTTAAGATTCTCATCAAGCAACACAATGTTTTCTAATTTAAAATCATGTTCAACAGAAATAGCTGAGATAGGAGGACCATATACACCTTTATTAGGGATAACTGTTGTCCCTAGTATGGAGGGGGTGGTGACTTAGATGGTGGAGGTGGTGACTTGTAATAGTATGGAGGAGGAGGAGGCTTAGATGGTGGAGGTGGGGAGTTGTAGTGGTATGGAGGAGGTGGTGACTTAGACGGTGGAGGTGGGGAGTTGTAGTGGTATGGAGGAGGTGGTGACTTAGAGGGTGGAGGTGGGGGGTTGTAGTAATACGGAGGAGGAGGAGACTTGGACGGTGGAGGTGGGGATTTGTAATGGTATGGAGGAGGAGGCGACTTAGACGGTGGAGGTGGGGAGTTGTAGTAATATGGAGGGGGTGGTGACTTAGATGGTGGAGGTGGGGAGTTGTAGTGGTATGGAGGAGGTGGTGACTTAGACGGTGGAGGTGGGGAGTTGTAGTGGTATGGAGGAGGTGGTGACTTAGAGGGTGGAGGTGGGGAGTTGTAGTAATACGGAGGAGGAGGAGACTTGGACGGTGGAGGTGGGGAGTTGTAATGGTATGGAGGAGGAGGCGACTTAGATGGTGGAGGTGGTGAGTTGTAATAGTATGGAGGTGGAGGAGACTTAGACGGTGGAGGTGGGGAGTTGTAGTGGTATGGAGGAGGTGGCGACTTAGATGGTGGAGGTGGGGACTTGTAATAGTATGGAGGAGGAGGAGACTTAGACGGTGGAGGTGGGGAGTTGTAGTGGTATGGAGGAGGTGGCGACTTAGATGGTGGGGGTGGGGACTGGTAGTAGTATGGAGGAGGTGGCGACTTAGATGGTGGAGGTGGTGACTTGTAATAATATGGAGGGGGAGGAGACTTAGATGGTGGAGGTGGAGAATTATAGTAGTAAGGAGGTGGCGGAGAGTTAGCCGGTGGAGGTGGAGATTTATAGTAGTATGGTGGATGACGTGAGTGCTTAGGTGGTGGTGGAGAATTGTAAGAATATGGTGGATGCCTTGAGTGTTTTGGTGGTGGCGGTGACTCGTAATAGTATGGGAGGTGTGAGTTCTTTGGTGGAATTGGTGGCAACTTGTAGGGAAAAGGAGGGTGTTTGTAGAAGTGATTTGGTGTGTGGGGTGGTGGTGATGGTGAGGCATAATTATAAGGATTTTCCGCAACTACACTGCTGGCTATCAAGAAAAATGCCATAGCGTACAACAGTTGTTGAGGCCATTGCCCCAGCATCCCAAGGCTTTCCATTTTAGGATAGAGAGTTATCAGAACTGTTGGTTTCTGATCTTGCGTTGTTAAGGAGGATACTAACACTTTATATACTAAACCATACAATCATTGAAGACATTGATATGTTTGTAAAATGAAGTAAACAGGATGGGTTGAAGAATTATAAAACTCCAATAAAACTCACATTTTCTCAACTATTGGAGTGGGTTCCCACTAAGGCGTCTTAATTTATTGTGGTAGAGGGCCTGAATAAGTCAAGGTATTGAGTTGGTAATATGGTGTACGGCTGGATTATCGTTCTTATTTTTGCGCAAACGCGTTTAGGCAAATGGTTCTCCAATTTTAGTGAGACATTTTCTCAACTTGCAAGTTTGCTGTCTTTGTCTGTGTACCAGCTCGTATTTGCAAATGGCGGGTTTTGCTTGACTTTTGGATGGGAGAGGGAGTAAGGGTTGTCCTATGTTAGGGTGACGTACATGATGTTGACGCGATATGTCGGGTTCGTGTCGAGTTTTTTTGACACAAAATTATATCATATTGTATTCGCATAAAAATTATGAGTCGTATTATCGTGGCTTGTTGTGTTCATCGTGTTTTTATTCTAATTTTCGTGTCTATTTATGTTTAATTTAGCGTAAAATTTTAAAAATTTGCTTTATTTGTGTCTTGTCGTGTTATGTAATTTTTATTTGGGTGGTGTTCGCGTCTGAAAAATCATAGTCGTGTCGTGTTGTGTCGGTCCAAAACACGATCCAGATACACGAATTGCCACTCCTATCTTCCAGGGTATTCCCGTTCGGTCACAACTTAATCATCCATCACTTTACTTTTTAGTCCGTCCTAAATAAATAAGGGTTAATATGAAAAAGAAAAATTATAAACGTTTTCATTATATTAATAGGACATGCAACAATTTTATTATAACTAAAATTATTCAATACCAAAAATATTCTACCATCTTATAATACAATTACTTTTGTATTACCTTCATTTTTAAGAAAATTAATTTTTCTTTTCTAAAAAAATAGTCCCTATTTTAATTGTTCTTGATTAAAGTTATTTATTATTATCAGATGTGATGTTATTTCCACCTAAAAAATAACTCACAAACACCAATCTTTAACAACCACAAAACAAGTAAAATGTTATTCAAAAAATTAAAGTAAGTTACACTGCAAAGCATTGACGGATCTAGAAATATGAGTAACGAGGAGCAAAATATTATACATTTATTTTTGTGATGATCAAAACTATAGAAAAATCATAAAATTTGAAGACTATTTGGTTGAAATATGATTTTTTTTAAAGTTGTGTGTGCGTGTGTGTGCATGTGTGTGTGTGTTGGGGGGGGGGGGGGGGGGGAGGCCAGCCCTTGTCCCTTGTATCCGCCTCTGTTGCAAAAAGTCAAACTATTTATAAAGTAATTTGATTCAAATGTCCATTTTTTCCTCTTCTTTTTCTCTTTAACTTCTTATTCTCTCTAAAAACCAAACCCTAATCTAACTCTTACCTTATAATCTCATCCCATACCTCCCCCCCCCCCCCCCAACCTCTTCCTACACCCCTGCCACCTCTTTCTACAGTCATCTCCAACCCCACTGCTTCTCCTTCTCTTTTTATTTGAAAAGATGCCACAAACCACCCTCACCACCATATTAAACCTCAAATTAAATTTTTTAAGTGAAAAAAAACATCATAAATGTAGATACGTAAGTATTAGACTTAAAACACTCGAAAATGGAAAATTAAAAAACCCTAAAAATCACCAAAAAGATGCAAACCGATTGAAAAATGACCATCTTCCCCTCCACGGTAGCACATCATTGTGAAAAAGGATTTTTCAGGGTTTGAAGTTACTGTAGGTTTTCATGGTGGGAAGTAACCGTCACCCCCCCACCCACCCGGGCCATCCTGTTAGTTTTTTTTTTTGCGGTGACTTCAAACCGTGGAAAACTCATTTTCACGGTGACATGCCATAAAGTTGGGAGGTTTTCACAATGACTTCCCACTGTAAAAACTCCATTTTCATGTTAACGAGCCACCGTAGTTGCAGAAGTCGACACTAATACCGAGTTTGTCCTTTCTTAAAGATATTTTTTGGTAGGTTAGAGTTTTAGCTTTTGATTTTTTGTTGGTTTAAGTCTAAACACTTATTATTATTATTATTATTATTATTATTATTATTATTATTATTATTATTATTATTATTATTATTATTATTATTATTATTATTATTATTATTATTATTATTATTATTATTATCATTTATACAGTTTATTTTTTAAAAATAATATGGTTAAAGTGGTGGGGATGGTGGTTTTGGTAGGTAATGGTGGATGTGGAGAGAGAGAGAGAGAGAGAGAGAGAGAGAGAGAGAGAGAGATTTTTGTTTATGGTGGTGGACAGTTGAGGGACAAAGTGTTTTTTGGTGGTGGTGAAGTTGTGATGAAGTTGAAAAATATTTTTTTGCTTAGGTGGGTAGAGTCATTTTTTATATTTATCTGGAGTATTTTAGTAAGTTTATTCAAATTAAGAAGTTAGTTACTTTTGGTGTTGTGAAATAAAAAATAATTTTAGTTTTGTGTGGTGTAGGGGGATACTTTTGGGTGGAAATCCCTTTGTAAGGGATAATGTAAGAAACATGACTTGTTAATATTTTGAATAAACTTACTAATCAATACAAAAATTTTTATTATCAAATTTGTCCTTAAAACTAATCAATACAAAAATATGTATAATCCATAGTGTAACCACGAAAAAACAATCAACTTTAAGAAAAAAAAATAGCCCTTATTTTATTTGTCTTTATATAATGTTTTTACTTAAAAAAAAACAATTTATCATTTTTTTTCATTTTAAATCTAGCCCCTATTTTTTTTCTTGGAATGATGTGTTTCATTTTTATTTTTTATATACTAAATATGCTCTCTTTTTAAATACCTGGCTCATATATTCAAATGGTAAGTTTTGCTCGACTTTTGGATGGGAAAGGAAGTAAGGTTTGTCTTTTGTGAGGGTGATGTAAACACGAAATGGAATGACACGACGTTGGCACGATATGTCGTGTTCGTGTTGAGTTTTTTTGACACAAAATCGTATCGTATCGTGTTCGCATCAAAATTACGAGTCGTGTTATCGTGTCTTGTCGTGTTTATCGTGTTTTTATTCGAATTTTCGTGTCTATTTATGTTTAATTTTCGTGAAATTTTAGGGGGAGGCCAGCCCTTGTCCCTTGTATCCGCCTCTGTTGCAAAAAGTCAAACTATTTATAAAGTAATTTGATTCAAATGTCCATTTTTTCCTCTTCTTTTTCTCTTTAACTTCTTATTCTCTCTAAAAACCAAACCCTAATCTAACTCTTACCTTATAATCTCATCCCATACCTCCTCCCCCCCCCCCCCCCCCAACCTCTTCCTACACCCCTGCCACCTCTTTCTACAGTCATCTCCAACCCCACAACTTCTCCTTCTCTTTTTATTTGAAAAGATGACACAAACCACCCTCACCACCATATTAAACCTCAAATTAATTTTTTTAAGTGAAAAAAATATCATAAATGTAGATACGTAAGTATTAGACTTAAAACACTCGAAAATGGAAAATTAAAAAACCCTAAAAATCACCAAAAAGATGCAAACCGATTGAAAAATGACCATCTTCCCCTCCACGGTAGCACATCATTGTGAAAAAGGATTTTTCAGGGTTTGAAGTTACTGTAGGTTTTCATGGTGGGAAGTAACCGTCACCCCCCCCACCCACCCGGGCCATCCTGTTAGTTTTTTTTTTTGCGGTGACTTCAAACCGTGGAAAACTCATTTTCACGGTGACATGCCATAAAGTTGGGAGGTTTTCACAATGACTTCCCACTGTAAAAACTCCATTTTCATGTTAACGAGCCACCGTAGTTGTAGAAGTCGACACTAATACCGAGTTTGTCCTTTCTTAAAGATATTTTTTGGTAGGTTAGAGTTTTAGCTTTTGATTTTTTGTTGGTTTAAGTCTAAACACTTATTATTATTATTATTATTATTATTATTATCATTTATACAGTTTATTTTTTAAAAATAATATGGTTAAAGTGGTGGGGATGGTGGTTTTGGTAGGTAATGGTGGATGTGGAGAGAGAGAGAGAGAGAGAGATTTTTGTTTATGGTGGTGGACAGTTGAGGGACAAAGTGTTTTTTGGTGGTGGTGAAGTTTGTGATGAAGTTGAAAAGTATTTTTTGGCTTAGGTGGGTAGAGTCATTTTTTATATTTATCTGGAGTATTTTAGTAAGTTTATTCAAATTAAGAAGTTAGTTACTTTTGGTGTTGTGAAATAAAAAATAATTTTAGTTTTGTGTGGTGTAGGGGGATACTTTTGGGTGGAAATCCCTTTGTAAGGGATAATGTAAGAAACATTGTTAATATTTTGAATAAACTTACTAATCAATACAAAAATTTTTATTATCAAATTTGTCCTTAAAACTAATCAATACAAAAATATGTATAATCCATAGTGTAACCACGAAAAAACAATCAACTTTAAGAAAAAAAAATAGCCCTTATTTTATTTGTATTTATATAAAGTTTTTACTAAAAAAAAAACAATTTATCATTTTTTTTTCATTTTAAATCCTAGCCCCTATATTTTTTTTCTTGAATGATGTGTTTCATTTTTATTTTTAAATACTAAATATGCTCTCTTTTTAAATACTGGCTCATATATGCAAATGGTAAGTTTTTGCTCGACTTTTGGATGGGAAAGGAAGTAAGGTTTTGTCTTTTGTGAGGGTGATGTAAACACGAAACGGAATGACACGACGTTGACAACGATATGTCGTGTTCGTGTTGAGTTTTTTTGACACAAAATCGTATCGTATCGTGTTCTCATCAAAATTACGAGTCGTGTTATCCTGTCTTGTCGTGTTTATCGTGTTTTTATTCGAATTTTTTGTGTCTATTTATGTTTAATTTTCGTGAAATTTTAAAAAATCGCGTTATTTGTGTCTTGTCGTGTTATGTAGTTTTTATTTTAGGTCGTGTTCTGTGTTTAAAAAACCATTGTTGTGTCGTGTCGCGTCGGCTAAAACAGGACCCAAATATACGAATTGTCACCCCTATCTTCTAGTGTATTCCCGTTCGGTCACAAGTTAATCATCCATCAGTTTACTTTTCAGTCCGTCCTAAAGTAATAAGGGTTAATATGAAAAAGAAAAATTATAATTGTTTCATTATATTAAAAGGACATGCAACTATTTTATTATAACCTAAAATTATTCAATACCAAATTATTCTACCATCTAATAATACAATTATTTTTGTATTAACTTCATTTTTTAAGAAAATTAATTTTTCTTTTCTAAAAAAATACTCCCTATTTTAATTGTTCTTAATTAAAGTTATTTATTTTTATCAGATGTGATGTTATTTCAATCTAAAAAATGACTCACAAACACCAATATTTAACCCCCACAAAACAAGTAAAAGGTTATTAAAAAATTTAAAGGAAGTTACACCGCAAAGCATTGGCGGATCTAGAAAAATGAGTAAGGAGGGAAAATATATTATATATCTATTTTTGTAAGGACCAAACTATAAAAAATCATAAAATTGAAAGACTACTTGGTTGAAATATGATTTTTTTATTTTTTTTTGGGGGAGGGGGGGGGGGGGGGGGGGGAGGGGAGGGGAAGGCCACCCCTTGCCCCCTATATCCGCCTGCTCTATTGTAACTCTTACCTTTTAATCTCCTCCCATCCCCCCCACCTCTTCATAACACCCAACCACCTCTTTCCACAATCATCTCCAACCCCCACTACTTCTACTTCTCTTTTTATTTGAAAAAATGACACAACCAACCCTCACCACCATGTTAAACTTCAATGAATTTTTTAAGTGAAAAAAAAATCATAAATGCAGATACCTAAGTATCAGAGCTAAAACAATCGAAAATGGAAAATTAAAAACCCTAAAATTCACCAAAAGCGCAAACCAATTGAAAAATGACCAACCTCCGCTCCACGGTGTCACATCACTGTGAAAATGGATTTTTCAGGGTTTGAAGTTACGGTGGGTTTTCATGGTGCGAAGTCATCGTGCGCCCAACCCCAACCCCTGCAATGGGCCATCATGTTAGATTTTTTTTACGCTGACTTCAAACCGTGGAAAAATCATTTTCACGGTGACAGGCCATAAAGTTGGGAGGTTTTTCACGATGACTTCCTGTAAGGACATAAATTTCCAATTGAGTCCCTGTATTGTTTTGACTTAATTCCGTGAACAAAACTGTGTTTGTAATATGTCATAGGGAGATGTTTCTTTTGTCACGATTCACTTGTCTATGACGTATTGAAGAAATTGAAGACGTTGCGGCAAAGCTTCAAAGCAAGTTTACTCGTCTTCAAAGTTAATTTCATTCCGAGATCACTCAGGTATGAATGCGTATAATTAATGGTGCTCGGAATTATTTTATAAAAGATAAGGATGTAATTTTTATAAAGAAAAATGTTTTTAAATGGTTTATGGTATTTTAAAAGGTTTTATACTTCGTTTTATGATGATAAGCTCGAAAAAGAGTTTGACTAATTTGAATTTCTCTGTTAAGAGACGTTCTTATCCGAAAGTCAAACTTTCGCGAGGTCGCTCGAACGACATTGGATCTCGTTCGAACGAGATACAATGTCGCGCGAACGACATTGGATCTCGTTCAAACGAGATACAATTGTTGCTCGAACGACATGCTTAAGTTGTTCGAACGACACGTTTTTCGAGGCGGTGTTTAAATCCTATTTAAACAGTGTTTGCATCATAATTTCGTAAGTGTGCTTTCTGAAAAAAGTTTTTACGAACCAGAACCTTGTTTGCACATGTTTTCTAAGGTTTACAAAGCTTAAACACATCCTTAGAGTTTGCAAAGATCCGCGTTATCATTCTTATATGTTTACGTGATCTTGCTGCACCAAAGTTGTTTGTTCTACACATTGAACACAAAGGGTTTTGCGGTGAAGAAGCGACGAACATCGTGTTCGACATCGTAGACGAATCAAAGCCATATCGGTGGACACCGAGACATACGTGGAGGCGTGTGTTTTTGGACAGAGATCGTAGAAGACGGAATTTCTGTGTTGGGCACTAATGAAGAACGGTTGAAGATCAGAAGGAGCGTCAAGACCCGTGGGGATCGAGTCTTAGTGTAAGGCTAATCTGTCTTTGTAAAACCATTGTTCATAGTGATTGTTTGGCTTGGGCCGTCCGAGGTTGTTTTCCCGTTTTGGGTTTTTTCCTCGTACATCCGGCGTTGTGAGTATTCTTTACTTTACTTGCTTTAATCACTAGATGCATGTTTAGGATTAATCAAGATAAAATTGGTTTAAAGTGAGAATTGGGATTTCACAACTTGGTTTGGTGCATAATTAAAAGTTTGATCTTTTTCGGAGAGAAATTGGTTTTGTTGAAAACACACATATCGGGACCCCTTTCACTTCCCATTGAAAAAACTCCATATTCATTGTAACGAGCCACCGTAGTTGCAGAAGTCGACACTAGTAACGAGTTTGTCCTTTGTTAAAGATATTTTTTGGTAGGTTAGAGTTTTAGCTTTTGATTTTTTGTTGGTTTAAGTCTAAACACTTATTATTATTATTATTATTATTATTATTATTATTATTATTATTATTATTATTATTATTATTATTATTATTATTATTATTATTATTATTATTATTATTATTATTATTATTATTATTTTTATTTTTTAAAAATAATATGGTTTAAAGTGGTGGGGATGGTGGTTTTTGGTAGGTAATGGTGGATGTGTGGGGAGAGAGAGAGAGAGATAGATTTTTGGTTTGTGGTGGTGGAGAGTTGAGGGACAAAGTGGTTTTTCGTGGTGGTGAAGTTTGTGATGAAGTTGAAAAATATTTTTTGGTTTAGGTGGGAAGAGTCATTTTTTATTTCTATCTAGAGTATTTTAGTAAGTTTATTCAAATTAAAAACTGAGTTACTTTTGTTGTTGTGAAATAAAATATAATTTTACTTTTTGTGTGGTGTTGGGAGATATTTTTTGGTGGAAATCTCTTTGGAAGGGATAATGTAGAAACATGACTTGTTAACATTTTCATTATATCTATAATAACATCTAACAATTTTATTATCAAATTTGTCCTTCAAACTAATCAAAACAAAAATATGTATAATCCATAGTGTACCCCACGAAAGAACAATCAACTTTAAGAAAAATAAATAAAAATAGTCCCTTATTTTATTTTTCTTTAGATAAAGTTTTTACTTAAAAAAATCAATTTATCCTTATTTTTTATTTTATATCTAGCCCCTATTTTTTTTTCTTGGAATGATGTGTTAAATTTTTATTTTTAAATACAAAATATTCTCTCTTTTCAACTACCTGACTCATATATGCAAATGACGAGTTTTGCTTGACTTTTGGATGGGATATGAAGTAAGGTTTGTCTTTTGTTAGGGTGGCGTAAACACGAGGCTGAACGACATGACGTTAACACGATATGTCGTGTTCGCGTTGTATTTTTTTGACACAAAATCGTATCGTATCGTATCGTATCGTGTCGTGTTCGTATCAAAATTATAAGTCGTGTTATCGTATTTATCGTATTTTTATTCGGATTTTCGTGTCTATTTGTATTTAATTTAGCGTGAAATTTTAAAAAATCGAGTTATTTGTGTCTTGTCGTGTTATGTAGTTTTGATTTGGGTCATGCTCGTGTTTGAAAAATAATTGTCGTGTTGTGTCGGTCCGAAACACGATCCAAATATACGAATTGCCACCACTATCTTCTAGTGTATTCCCGTTCGGTTACAAGTTAATCATCCATCACGTTACTTTTTAGTCCGTTCCTAATTTAATACAGGTTAATATGAAAAAGAAAAATGATAAACGTTTTCATTATATTAGTAGGACATGCAAAAATTTTATTATAACTAAAATTATTCAATTCCAAAAATATTCTACCATCTTATAATACAATTAAATTTGTATTACCATCATTTTTAAGAAAATTAATTTGTCTACTCTTAAAAAATAGTCCGCATTTTAACTGTTCTTGGTTAAAGTTATTTATTTTTATCTGATGTGATTTTATTTTTACCTAAAAAATAACACACAAAACACCAATCTTTAACCACCACAAAACAAATAAAATGTTATTCAAAAAATTAAAGTAATATACACCGCAACGCATTGGCGGATCTAGAAATATGAGTAAGGAGGGGCAAAATATTATATATCTATTTTTTGTGAGGACCAAAAATATAAAAAAATCATAAAATTTACAGACTATTTGGGTGAAATTTGATTTTATTTAAGGGTACGTGGGGGTGGGGGGGTGGGGTGGGTGGGGGGGGGGGGGGAAGGCCACTCCTTGCCCCCTGTATCCGCCTCTGCTCCAAAGAGTCAAACCATATATAAAGTAAATTTGCTCCAAATGCCCATTTTTTCCTCTTCTTTTTCTCTCTCAAAACCAAACCCTAATCTAACTCTTACCTTATAATCTCCTCCCATTCCCCCACCTCTTTCTACACCCCTACCACCTCTTTCCACAATCATCTCCAACCCCACTGCTTCTCCTTCTCTTTTTATTTGAAAAAATGACACAAACCACCCTCACCACCATGTTAAGCCTCAAATGAATTTTTTTAAGTGAAAAAAAAACATCATAAATGTTTGATACGCAAGTATTGGACCTCAAAAATCAAAAATTGAAAATTAAAAATCCTAAAATTGACCAAAAGCGCAATCCGATTGAAAAATGACCAACTTCCCCCTCCACGGTCGCACATCACTGTTAAAATGGATTTTTTAGGGTTTGAAGTTGCGGTGGGTTTTTCACGGTGGAGAGTCATAGTGCTCCCCCCTGAAGACGGGCCATCATGTTAGTTTTTTTTTACGTTGACTTCAAATCGTGGAAAAGTGGAAAACTCATTTTCACGGTAACATGCCATAATGTTGGGAGGTTTTCACGGTGACTTCCCATCATAAAAACTCCATTTTCATGGTAACGAGCCACCGTAGTTGCAAAAGTCTGCACTAATAACGAGTTTGTCCTTTTTTAAAGATATTTTTTGGTAGGTTAGAGTTTTAGCTTTTGATCTTTTGTTGGTTTAAGTTTAAACACTTACTATTATTGTTCATACTCTTTATTTTTTAAAAATAATATGGTTAAAGTGGTGGTGATGGTGGTGGTTTTGGTAGGTAATGGTGGATGTGGAGAGAGAGAGAGAGAGAGATTTTTGTTTGTGGTGGTGGAGAGTTGAGGGACAAAGTGATTTTTGGTGGTGGTGAAGTTTGTGATAAAGTTGAAAAATATTTTTTGGCTTAGGTGGGAACAGTCATTTTTTATTTTTATCTATAGTATTTTAGTAAGTTTATTCAAATTAAAAAGTGAGTTACTATTGGTGTTGTGAAATAAAATATAATTTTACTTTTTGTGTGGTGTTGGGAGATATTTTTGGGTGGAAATCCTTTTGTAAGGGATAATGTAGAGGAAACATGACTTGTTAACATTTTCATTATACCTATATAACACCTAACAATTTTATTACCAAATTTGTCTTTAAAACTAATCAATACAAAATATGTATAATCCACAGTGTACCCCACGAAAGAACAATTAACTTTAATAAAATAAAATAAAATTAGACCTTATTTTATATGTCTTTATATAAAGTTTTTACATAAAAAAAAAATCAATTTATCATTATTTTTCATTTTAAATCAAGCCCCTATTTTCTTTTCTTGGAATGATGTGTTTAATTTTTATTTTTTAAATACTAAATATACTCTCTTTTCAAATACCCGACTCATATATGCAAATGGCGTGTTTTTCTTGACTTTTGGATGGGATATGAAGTAAGGTTTGTCTTTTGTTAGGTTGACGTAAACCCGAGACAGAACGACATGATGTTGACACGATATGTCGTGTTCGTGTTGAGTTTTTTTGACACAAAATTGTATCGTATCGTGTCGTGTTCGTATCAAAATTATGAATCGTGTTATCGTATCATGTCTCGTTTATCGTGTTTATATTCAGATTTTTGTGTCTATTTATGTTTAATTTTAGCGCCAAATTTTAAAAAATCATGTTATTTGTGTCTTGTCGTGTTATGTAATTTTTATTTCAGTCGTGTTCATGTTTGAAAAATCATTGTCATGTCGTGTCGTGTCGGTCCCAAACACGACCAAAATATACGAATTGCCATCCCTTTCTTCTAGTGTATTCCCATTCGGTCACAAGTTAATCATCCATCACTTTACTTTTTAGTCCCTCCTAAATTAGTAAGGGTTAATATGAAAAAGAAAAATTATAAACATTTTCATTATATTAATAGGACATGCAACAATTTTGTTATAACTAAAATTATTCAATACCAAAAATATTCTACCATCTTATAATATAATTATTTTTTTATTACCTTCATTTTTAAGAAAATTAATTTTTCTTTTCTAAAAAAATAGCCCCGATTTTTAAATTGTTCTTGATTAAAAAAATAATCCCTATTTATTTTTATCAGATGTGATGTCATTTCCACCTAAAAAATAACTCACAAACACCAATCTTTAACCACCCCAAAACAAGTAAAATGTTATTAAAAAAATTAAAGTAAGTTACACCGCAAAACATTGGCGGATCTAGAAATATGAGTAAGGAGGGGCAAAATATTATATACCTATTTTTTTAAGGACCAAAACTATAAAAAATCATAAAATTTGATTTTATTTAGGTAGGGGTGTGTGTGTGTGTGTGGGGGGGGGGGGGGGGGGGGGGTTAGGCCACCCTTTGCCCCTTGTATCCGCCTCTGCCGCAATGAGCCAAACCGTATATAAAGTAAATTTGATCAAAATGCCCATTTTTTCCTCTTCTTTTTCTCTCTCAAAACCAAACCCTAATCTAACTCTTACCTTATAATCTCCTCCCATACCCCCCACCTCTTCCTACACCCCTACCACTTCTTTCCACAATCATCTCCAATCCATTGCTTCTCCTTCTCTTTTTATTTGAAAAAATGACACAAACCACCCTCACCACCATGTAAAACCTCAAATGAATTTTTTTAAGTGAAAAAAAACACATCATAAATGTAGATCCGTAAGTATTAGACCTAAAACAGTCGAAAATAAAAAATAAAAAGCCCAAAAAATCACCAAAAGTGCAAACCGATTGAAAAATGACCAACTTCCCCTCCAGGGTGGCACATCACTGTGAAAATGGATTTTTCAGGGTTTGAAGTTGCTCTCGATTTTCATGCTGGGAAGTCACTATGTCCCCCCCCCCCCCTCAACTGGCGACGGGCCATCATGTTAGTTTTTTTTAAGGTGACTTCAAACCATGGAAACCTCATTTTCACGGTGACAGGCCATAAAGTTGGGAGGTTTTCACGATGACTTCTAATCGTAAAAACTCCATTTTCATGGTAACGAGCCACCGTAGTTGCAGAAGTCGTCACTAATAACGAGTTTGTCCTTTGTTAAAGATATTTTTTGGTAGGTTAGAGTTTTAGCTTTTGATTTTTTGTTGGTTTAAGTCTAAACACTTATTATTATCATTTATACAATTTATTTTTTAAAAATAATATGGTTAAAGTGGTGGGGATGGTGGTTTTGGTAGGTAATGGTGGATGTGTGTGTGTGTGTGTGGGGGGGGGGGGGGGGGGGGAAGATAGAGAGAGATTTTCGGTTTGTGGTGGTGGAGAGTTGAGGGACAAAGTGGTATTTGGTGGTGGTGATGTTTGTGATGAAGTTGAAAAATATTTTTTGGTTTAGGTGGGAAGAGTAATTTTTTATTTCCATCTAGAGTATTTTAGTAAGTTTATTCAAATTAAAAACTGAGTTACTTTTGGTGTTGTGAAACAAAATATAATTTTACTTTTTTTGTGGTGTTGGGAGATATTTTTGGGTGGAAATCTCTTTTTAAGGGATAATGTAGAAACATGACTTGTTAACATTTTCATTATATCTGTATAACACCTAACAATTTTATTTTCAAATTTTTCCTTAAAACTAATTAATACAAAATAGTGTACCCCACGAAAGAACAATCAACTTTAAGAAAAAAAATAAAAATAGTACATATTTTATTTTACTTTGTATAAAGTTTTTACTTAAAAAAAATCAATTTATCCTTATTTTTCATTTTATATCTAGCCCCTATTTTTTTTTTCTTGGAATGATGTGTTAAATTTTTATTTTTTAAATACTAAATATGCGCTATTGTCAAATACCTGGCTCATATATGCAAATGACGGGTTTTGCTTTACTTTTGGATGGGATATGAAGTAAAGTTTGTCTTTTGTTAGGGTGGCGTAAACACGAGGCTGAACGACACGACGTTAACACGATATGTCGTGTTCGCGTTGAGTTTTTTTGACACAAAATCGTATCGTATCGTGTTCGTATCAAAATTATAAGTCGTGTTATCGTGTCTTTTCGTGTTTATCATCTTTTTATTCAGATTTTCGTGTCTATTTATATTTAATTTAGCGTGAAATTTTAAAAAATCGCGTTATGTGTGTCTTGTCGTGTTATGTAGTTTTTATTTGGGTCGTGTTCGTGTTTGAAAAACCATTGTCGTGTCGTGTCGGTCCGAAACACGACCCAAATATACGAAATACCGCCCCTATCTTCTAGTGTATTCCCGTTCGGTTACAAGTTAATCATCCATCACGTTACTTTTTAGTTCGTCCTAAATTAATATGGGTTAATATGAAAAAGAAAAATTATAAACGTTTTCATTATATTAATAGGACATGCAACATTTTTAGTATAACTAAAATTATTCAATTCAAAAAATATTCTACCATCTTATAATACAATTATATTTGTATTACCATCATTTTTAAGAAAATTAATTTGTCTTTTCTTAAAAAATAGTCCCTATTTTAATTGTTCTTGGTTAAAGTTATTTATTTTTATTGGATGTGATGTTATGTCTACCTAAAAAATAACTCACAAACACCAATCTTTAACCACCCCGAAACAAGTAAAATGTTATTCAAAAAATTAAAGTAAGTTACACCGCAACGCATTGGCGGATCTAGAAATATGAGTAAGGAGAGGCACAATATTATATATCTATTTTTGTGAGGACCAAAACTACAAAAAAATCATAAAATTTACAGACTATTTGGTTGAAATTTGATTTTATTTAAGAGTGGGTGGGGGGTGGGGAAGGCCAACCGTTGCCCCATGTATCCGCCTCTGCTGCAAAGAGTCAAACCATATATAAAGTAAATTTTCTCCAAATGCCCATTTTTTCCTCTTCTTTTTCTCTGTCAAAACCAAACCCGAATCTAACTCTTACCTTATAATCTCCTCCCATATCCGCCACCTCTTCCTACACCCCTACTACCTCTTTCCACAATCATCTCCAACCCTACTGCTTCTCCTCCTCTTTTTATTTAAAAAAATAACACAAACCACCCTCACCACCATGTTAAGCCTCAAATGAATTTTTTTAAGTAAAAAAAAAACATCATAAATGTAGATACGCAAGTATTAGACCTAAAAAATCGAAAATGGAAAATTAGAAACTCTAAAATTGACCAAAAGCACAAACCGATTGAAAAATGACCAACTTCCCCTCCACGGTGGCACATCACTATGAAAATGGATTTTTTAGGGTTTGAAGTTGCTGTGTGTTTTCATGGTGGAAGTCATCGTGCCCCCCCTCCCCTAACGACGGGCCATCATGTTTTTTTTTACGATGACTTCAAACCGTGGAAAACTCATTTTCACGGTGACATTCCATAAAGTTGGGAGGTTTTCACGGTGACTTCCCATCGTAAAAACTCCATTTTCATGGTAACGAGCCACCGTAGTTGCAGAAGTCGACACTAATAACGAGTTTATCCTTTTTTAAAAATATTTTTTTGGTAGGTTAGAGTTTTAGCTTTAGATTTTCTGTTGGTTTAAGTCTAAACACTTATTATTATTGTTCATACTGTTTATTTTTTAAAAATAATATGGTTAAAGTGGTGGTGATGGTGGTGGTTTTGGTAGGTAATGGTGGATGTGGAGAGAGAGAGAGAGAGAGAGAGAGAGAGAGAGAGAGATTTTCGTTTGTGGTGGTGGAGAGTTGAGGGACAAAGTGGCTTTTGGTGGTGGTGAAGTTTGTGATAAAGTTGAAAATTATTTTTTGGCTTAGGTGGGAAGAGTCATTTTTTATTTTTATCTAGAGTATTTTAGTAAGTTTATTCAAATTAAAAAGTGAGTTACTTTTGGTGTTGTGAAATAAAATATAATTTTTCTTTTTTTGTGGTGTTGGGAGATATTTTTGGGTGAAAATCCCTTTTTAAGGGATAATGTAGAAACATGACTTGTTAACGTTTTCTTATACTTATATAACACCTAACAATTTTATTACCAAATTTGTCCTTAGAACTAATCAATACAAAAATATGTATAATCCATAGTGTACCCCACGAAAGAACAATCGACTTTACGAAAAAAAAATAGTCCTTATTTTATTTATCTTTATATGAAGTTTTTACTTAAAATAATGAATTTATCATTATTTTCCATTTTAAATCTAGCCCTTATTTTCTTTTCTTGGAATGATGTGTTTAATTTTTATTTTTAAATACTAAATATACTCTCTTTTCAAATACCCGACTCATATTTGCAAATGGCGTGTTTTTCTTGACTTTTGGATGGGATATGAAGTAAGGTTTGTCTTTTGTTAGGTTAACGTAAACACGAAACTGAACGACACGACGTTGATACGATATGTCGTGTTCGTGTTGATTTTTTTGATACAAAATCGTATCGTAACGTGTCGTGTTCGTATCAAAATTATGAGTCGTGTTATCGTATCATGTCTCGTTTATCGTGTTTATATTCGGATTTTTGTTTTTATTTATGTTTAATTTAGCGTGAAATTTTAAAAAATCGCATTATTTGTCTCTTGTCGTGTTATGTAGTTTTTATTTCGGTCGTGTTCGTGTTTAAAAAATCATTGTCGTGTCATGTCGTGTCGGTCCCAAACACCACCCAAATATACGAATTGCCACCCCTTCTTCTAGTGTATTCCCATTCGGTCACAAGTTAATCATCCATCACTTTACTTTTTAGTCCCTCCTAAATTAGTAAGGGTTAATATGAAAAAGAAAAATTATAAACATTTTCATTATATTAATAGGACATGCAACAATTTTGTTATAACTAAAATTATTCAATACCAAAAATATTCTACCATCTTATAATATAATTATTTTTTTATTACCATCATTTTTAAGAAAATTAATTTTTCTTTTCTAAAAAAATAGTCCCGATTTTTAATTGTTCTTGATTAAAAAAATAGTCCCTATTTATTTTTAGCAGATGTGATGTAATTTCCACCTAAAAAATAACTCACAAACACCAATCTTTAACCACCCCAAAACAAGTAAAATGTTATTCTAAAAATTAAAGTAAGTTACACCGCAAAGCATTGGCGGATCTAGAAATATGAGTAAGGAGGGGCAAAATATTATATACCTATTTTTGTAAGGACCAAAACTATAAAAAATCATAAAATTTAAAGACTATTTGGTTGAAATTTGATTTTATTTAGGTGTGTGTGTGTGTGTGTGTGTGTGTGTGTGTGCGTGTGTGGGGGTGGGTTGGGGTGGGGGGGTGGCGTGGGGGGAGGCCACCCTTTGCCCCCTGTATCCGCCTCTGCTGCAATGAGCCGAACTGTATATAAAGTAAATTTGATCAAAATGCCCATTTTTTCCTCTTTTTTTTCTCTCTCAAAACCAAACCCTAATCTAACTCTTACCTTATAATCTCCTCCCATACCCCCCACCTCTTCCTACACCCCTACCACTTCTTTCCACAATCATCTCCAATCCCATTGCTTCTCCTTCTCTTTTTATTTGAAAAAACGACACAAACCACCCTCACCACCATGTAAAACCACAAATGAATTTTTTTAAGTGAAAGAAAACACATCATAAATGTAGATCCGTAAGTATTAGACCTCAAACAGTCGAAAATAGAAAATTGAAAACCCAAAAATTCACCAAAAGTGCAAACCGATTGAAAAATGACCAACTTCCCCTCCAGGGTGGCACATCACTGTGAAAATGGATTTTTCAGGGTTTGAAGTTGCTCTCGGTTTTCATGCTGGGAAGTCACTATGTCCCCCCCTCCACCGGCGACGGGCCATCATGTTAATTTTTTTTAAGGTGACTTCAAACCGTGGAAACCTCATTTTCACGGTAACAGGCCATAAAGTTGGGAGGTTTTCACGGTGACTTTCAATCGTAAAAACTCCATTTTCATGGTAACGAGCCACCGTAGTTGCAGAAGTCGACACTAATAACGAGTTTGTCCTTTGTTAAAGATATTTCTTGGTAGGTTAGAGTTTTAGCTTTTGATTTTTTGTTGGTTTAAGTCTAAGCGCTTATTATTATCATTTATACAGTTTATTTTTAAAAAATAATATGGTTAAAGTGGTGGGGATGGTGGTTTTGGTAGGTAATGGTGGATGTGTGTGGGGAGAGAGAGAGAGAGAGAGAGAGAGAGAGAGAGAGAGAGAGAGAGAGAGAGATTTTCGGTTTGTGGTGGTGGAGAGTTGAGGGACAAAGTGGTATTTGGTGGTGGTGAAGTTTGTGTTGAAGTCGAAATTTTTTTTTTGGTTTAGGTGGGAATAATCATTTTTTATTTTTATCTGGAGTATTTTAGTAAGTTTATTCATACTAAAAATTGAGTTACTTTTGGTGTTGTGAAATAAAATATAATTTTACTTTTTGTGTGGTGTTGGGAGATATTTTTGGGTGGAAATCTCTTTGTAAGGGATAATGTAGAAACATGACTTGTTAACATTTTCATTATATCGTATGAACACAAATTTTCAATTGAGTCCTTTATAGTTTTGGCTCAATTCCAGACAAAAATATTTGAGTCATAGGATAAAGTTCTTGACCATCTTTTAGGCCTATGACATACTAAAGTTGAAGACTTAGTGACCAAGTTTAAAGCTTCATCAAAATGCTGAGTTTAATGTGCCTCGTTTCTACGTCAACAACTGTTTGTTCCGTTTACTCCTAAGGTATGAATGCATTATATATTTATATAGGAGCTTGGAACATGTTTTATTGGGTGTAATTTATAGTTTTTCTAAACGACTTTGTTTTACTTGGAAAAATACTTTTTAGAACTTTTCATAAAAAGTTTTGGGCTTAAAAATTAATATTTTATTTTTCTGACACGTCGTTCGAACGAGATTGCTAGGTCGTTCGAACGAGATGCCATGTCATTCGAATGAGATTTCTGACGATTTTTCTTTTTGAATTATGGAACCTCGTTAGTAAAACCGTTCGAACGAAAAGTCGTTCGAACGAAATTTGGCGGGAACAGTTATTTTGGGTGTTTTTGACAGTTTTTCCACTTTTTCCACTTCTTTTTCCCACTATCTTTTGACATAACTACTTAGTGCGGGAACCAACTATTTTGAACCAAATTTTTCATTACTTTCCATCTCCTAGAGAGAGTTTTTAGAGATCTTGAAATTCAAAAGAAAAAGTTCATGTTTTAAGTGTTTTTGTTTTCACGAAAAAAATTCTTAAACACTTGTGTTATACCCAATTATTGTTTTAATCCAAGTTTCAATATATATATATATATATATATATATATATTCATTGTGTGGATAAAAGATCCTTTATTGTATTCTCTATTGAACCAGAGGTTATCTAGCATCTTCTGCTGGTCTTCATTGACTAGTAGCTTTGACCTAAATTTTTGTTTTGCATTAAGAACAGTAAACAATTGATTAGTATGCTCTTGTGTTCTTGAGGAAGATCCTTGATAAGCCATTTGCAGAACATTAAGAAGAGTTAGTAATAAAATATCGGCTAATTGATTATCTTTACCTTTAATATGTTCAAATTGTGGGGTAAATCCTCTTCCTGTAATATTGTCAATAAAGTTTAACCATTTTTTTGTCGCTGATTTACTTTTCCTTATAATTCCTTTTTGTAACAACCCAATAATTGTACATAGTTCCATATCTTCTTGATTCGTTTGAATAGGTCTTGATTTTGTAGGAATAAATTTTTCACTAAATTCCTTGGTGTATGGTAAGGTTACTATATGTTTCTTTCTATGTAAGAAGGCATTTGGTAGATCAGAACAGATTTCATTTGTGATTTCTATCTTGAATTTTTCTATTTCATCTTGGAGAGGTTTATTAGTAAGTTGTTCTTCAATTCTTTTGTATCTTACTTCTTCATTTAGAAAATTTAATTGTTTTCTCTTATATTGAAGACGCTTTATTGATATTGAAAATTCTTTGAGAGTTTTTAAATCCCTGATTTCTGGTTTTGAGAGAAATTCGAATTTTACTTGTTGTCCGAAGGCTATTGAGGTTATTCCAGTGTCACTAGTTGTAAATGGATATAAAAGGCAAAGAAAAGGGATTCCTAGGATTACTTTGTCTGTCATATTTTTTACTAAAACGAAAGGTGTTTTGTAACATACATTATTTTGACAAATATGAGCTTTGGGTAATTTGTATTTGATTTGTATTTTACTTCCATTGGCTGAGTTTAATCGTTCAGATGTTTTATGATAATACCGGGTTGGAATTAACCCTTCTTGTAGGCAATTTAAATCTGCGCCTGAATCAATTAATGCTATGACTTTTACCTCATATTCTTTGTCAATGATTAAAGTTACTTGTACATGCCACTTTTGTAAATTAATTTGGTTTATGATATTTAATTGTTGATCTGTTTCTTCCTCTGTTACTATTTTGTCATCCTCTGGTTCACTTTCTGAGGAGATAACTTTTTGCTTTTGGAAGGTTTGGTCAACTTTTAAAATAGTGATATCTTGTTTTAACTCTTTACTTTCTATTTTGATGTCTTTGATATCTTGTTTAATTATGTTAACTTCTCGTTGAAGATCTTGCAATGTAATTTCTTTGTGAGTTTTAAATCGTTTTAGAGTATTATCAAGACTTATCTTATGTTGTTTCTTTCCAGCATCTTCTTCTTTAGATAATAATTTTTTAAATTTGGATAGGTATTGTGATTTTAAATCTCGGTTTTCTATTTTTCCAATTAAATCAATTAATAGTTCTTCCTGTTCTTCCTGTTTAGTGAGGACGTTAATAGTTTTACAGCAATTGTCCTTACATCCTAAATTTATATCTGGAGAGCTAGAGTTTGTACCGGATTCATAGTAACTTGATGATTCGTAATCAGTGTTTATTTCACCTTCACTAGAAGAATTTTTTAGTTCAAAAATTTTATATATTTCCTGTGTTACTTCAGATGATAATTGTAACTGGTTAATCTGGGATTTTACTTTACATTCAGATTTGTAGTGACCCGTTTTTCCACATTTATAACATTTTACTTTACTCTTGTCACTTTTCTTATTAGTTTGTGGTTTTTTGTGTTTTTTATAAAATTCCTTATTTTCTTTATTGTAAAATTTGTTGTTTTTGAAATAGTTTTTTCTATGTTTCTCATATCGTTTTGGATATGACTTATATTTTTTATTTCTTGATGGTGCAACAGGGTTTAAGCCGTATTGTTCACAAAAATTTCCCATTTCGTATTTTGCTTTTAATTTTTCTTTATTAGCCTGTTTACTTATTTTCATATCTATACACATTTTTAATCCTTCTTTCTGGATTGTACTTATTATGTCTCCATATGTAAGATTGTTATAATCAATGTGTCCATTGGTGTTACTTAGGACTTCTCTTATTTTATGAGCAAATAAATTTGGTAAACCATTAATGAATTTTTCTTTCCAAAATGGTTCATTACTATCGTCTCTAAGCATTACTCGTGATGTGAAAACATCTTTGTACCATCTAAAATCACTTAAAGTTGGGCATCTAAGGTTACTTAGTTGATCATGAATCCTTGAGGTGATATTACTTGGTGTTCCTAAAAAATGTTTTATTATTGTGAAAACTAAAGTGTTAACTCCATCTGGAATCCCCATTCCAATGTTTTCATCAAAAATTGGGAGGCCATTAGCATCTTGTTGGACAACAGATTTAATTTGTTCCTTTGATTCTTCGGTAAGATGTTTATCCCACCAAGATTTTAATGTTCCTGTGAATCCCATGGTTAATAGCTCAACTATTTCTGTTTGGGGAATGTTTTGATTGTTTAAGTAATTGTTGGCAACCATAGATATGTGTTGCATCTTATTTAAAATTTCTTGTTCAGATAATCCATCTATGTTCCATTCATAAAGTCTATCTGAAGAAACTGAAAATTGATTGTGAACATTTCTTTCTTCATATTGCATATCTGGGGGTGTTGGTCTAGTATACCAATTTTTTGTTAAGGTGGTAGGAGCTACTTTAGAAGTTTTTATTCTATTTAATTCAACATTAGTAAATTGGTTTTCAATAGTCTGGATATCTTCATCCGTAGTAGTTTCTTGGGATGAGTTTGTATAAGTACTTTTGTTAATAGTTGTAATAGTTTTTGATGATTCTGCTTTGACTTCTGCTTTGATATCTTTAAGCATTTTTTCTATTTTATCTAGAGTCTTTTCAGACTTTGTTTGTAAACTTACTCCTTTTCGGACTTCTGGAAGTTGAATTAAAGGTATTTCGTTTTTATATGGTAGGTTTGGTTTATCTATCTTATTTTCAATAGATTCTAGTTGTTTTCCTAGAGTATTTAGGTATTGATTAGTGTAATTATTTTGTTCAATAACCTTTTTGATTTCATCATTAGTAGAAGTAACTTTAAAGGGTGTAGCCACTACTTCTGTTCCCATGTGATTTACTAAAATGGTTTCTAGTGGAGGGTGACTAGATGATACTGTTGTTTTGTCTTGTTTTGTCCATTTTACTTTTGTTAGGACATTTATTGTTTGATAATAGTTATCTAAATAGTCGAAAAATTTTATGTCTGTTCTTAATTCATTCATTAAAGTTTTCCATTTTCTTAGTATTCTAGCCTTTTCACTTTGGGAATATTTTTCTCGATATGCTCGTCGTCTAGTACGGTTTTCTTTTGACTCAAAATCTTCTCCTAGTTTAATCATGTCAGTTTTATAGTCTTTATTGATTGTTAATAATTGGTGATTTACTGAACCTGTTTCAAAATCTGTTTGAGTGGGGGAATGTTGATCTTCATCATCATTAAAATTAGATGTTGCTGTATAGCAGGGTTTACTTACTTGGGAGGTTGTATCAATTTCTTTTAACTTAAGATTACGTCTGGGTATTAAATCTTCATCTTTTCTTGTTGAATAACTTGTCTGGGATTTATTATCATCTTTGGATTTACTATCATCTCTAATATAGAGGTTTCTAAATCGTGGTTGATCAAAACTTATCCTAACTGATCCATCAAGGTATTCTTGGATTCGTTCTAGATTAATAGCATTGTTTTGTACTTTTCTGGGATGATTTTCATTCTCTAATAACCAATCGTTTGGTAAATTAATATCTTTCCAATTTATTGACCTAGGGACTTGAATATTAGCATCATTTGTACTGCTTTGTATTAAAAGGGTTTTATCTTTCGGGCTTTTTACTAAAGCGTGGACATTTAGATTTGTCCTTAAACATTTGTAATAAATTCTATAAATTAAAGCAAGTGGTTTACTTCCTTCTAACATTTCATAACCAGATGTTTTAATATTTAGTGTCATAGTTTTTAATATGTGAGGGTCTGTTAAGCTTAATGTAAAATCAGGAAAGCAGTTAAAATGTATTGGACCATTAAATAGGCTTGATTCCATCATTCCTAAAATACTGGTGTTGTAATTAGTATGTCTAGCATCTCTAAGACATAGGAGAATAGAGGCATTTATGCCTTTACTGGTTAATGGTTTGACTGCTACTTGTATTAATCCTATGTGTAGGAAATTGAATCCGTTTTTTCTTTGTTTTGTAATAGCTTCACTAGTTAATAATTGAATTCTATCATGTTCTTTATTCAAAGCATAAACATGTTCAACGGTTTTAACATTGTAATTAGTACTAAAGGATGACTTTAGAAAACTGGTTTTGTAAATTTCTTTTGTTGGGACTTTAGGAATATTCCAATCATTTAAATCTAAATTTACTTCTTCATAAACATGTTCTTCCTCGTTTATTATATCTGGGGGAAAAGCTAAAGAAGATCTAGAGCTAGAACTTGCCAAAGAATTTGATCTAAATAATCTATTCATTTTTTAAAGCTTCTAAGGAACCTATTTTCTCCTTACAATTTTCATGTTTGTTTTCTCAAAATGTTTCAATACATACCCTCTCATACCTATCCGCTCAGGCCACTCACTCGGGTCTTACTGTTTGGATACCGGATTTACTGTTCAGGTGATCTAACAAGTTGGGATGTGAAAACACAAAGGGTGTAAGAATACTGTAGACCTCTACTCTAATAATAATTTTTTATCTTCTTTTGACCCTTATCATAGATATATATTAAAAACAAAAGTAGAAACCATATTGCCAAATGATATATCCGATAAAATAATTAGATTTGCACAAGAAAAAGATGTCTCAAATTGGCTTTTTATTCAAAATTATTTCCGTTTTAATCCCGAACCTTTGGGATGTACATATAAATACGAACATGTCCATCTAAATGCTATAAGTAAATATGAAACAATGATATTTATAGAAATAAACTATAAAAAATTTAAAAATTTTATAATAACTAGACCCAACGTAATCTTCCAGACTAATCCTGAGATTGCAATAGAAGTTACTATAAGTTTATTATTAGAATATGGAATGGTTAGTAGTATTTTAATACCCCCTCCATGGGATAATATTAATTGCAACTTTCCAAAATGTTTAGTAGAGGCAATAGCTGAACAACAGCCTAAAAGGGTGAATTCACCTTATCTTTTATTGATAATCGAAAGTATACCACCAGAATGGATAGGAACTGGTCAAATAATTCATAGCAGGCACAATATATTTATTGAACACAGGCAAGATAGAATTTCAAACTATTATGCTCAAGCAAGTAACGATGACTCATTAATTCAAGGAAAAGAGGCAACAGCTGATTTATTATTAATGTATAAAGTATATAATATAATGAATGGAATTCCAGCTGACCCCTGGTATATGATTAAAGAAAATTTTAACATAAGAATATTTATAACAAAACATCCTTTTAATAGAAATGTAACTTATTTTAACAAAACACAAAATTCTATAGACACTGAAGAAGCACTATTTAATGAAAGAGAAAGTAATTATCATTATTTAGCCTATAGACACACCTATTCAGATAATGACTCAATGGACTCAGTAACCAGGCACAATATTGATAATATGGTAGAACCATAAAAATAGATGCAATAAATATGTCAGCACTACCACGACAAAACAGACGCAGTGGCAATATGCTATGCAACAGCCAACAATGGTTCGATAATTTTATGTTAAATGGTGGGACTCTTTCAATCATCAAAGGATTATTAATGCTGTCCAAATGGAGTTTCCTTGCCAGCCAATCATTCCAGTTCAGGCAGTTCAAGTAACAAAGAAATCCAGTCAAAGTTCTATGGATACATCATTAGCCATGTCAAAGAAATCCCAGCAGCTCAAAGATCTAGCGAAACAGCTCCTTCTTCAAGCTGAAGCCGAAGATGAAAATTATTGTTCTCCCACCTCTTCTAATGAATCAACAAACAGTCACCAAGTTAACACATCGGATCCATATTCAAGTTCTTTATTCCAAGATGCTCAAGACCCTTACAGTCTGTAATAAATTAAATCCGTTTACCCCCAGGTGAAAATATTTACCCCAGTCAAAGTTACCCTCGGTGAAATTATATTTACCCCAGTCAAAGTTACCCCCGGTGAAATTATATTTACCCCAGTCAAAGTTACCCCCCGGTGAAATTATATTTACCCCAGGTGAAAATCATTAGTCAAAATTACCCGCAGTAATATCAGTTTACCCAAGGTGAAACAAGTTACCCCAAGTTAATATCAGTTTACCCGTCCTATTTACCCCAGGTGAAAATCATTTCGTCGATTTACCCCAGGTGAAAGTCAAAGTTACCCCAGGTTAATATCAGTTTACCCGTCCTATTTACCCCAGGTGAAAATCAGTTTACCCGTCCTATTTACCCCAGGTGAAAATCATTTCGTCGATTTACCCCAGGTGAAAGTCAAAGTTACCCCAGGTTAATATCAGTTTACCCATTTACCCGTCCTATTTACCCCAGGTGAAAATCATTTCGTCCTATTTACCCCAGGTGAAAGTCAAAGTTACCCCAGGTTAATATCAGTTTACCCATTTACCCGTCCTATTTACCCCAGGTGAAAATCATTTCGTCGATTTACCCCAGGTGAAAGTCAAAGTTACCCCAGGGTAAATAGAATTACCCCATTGAAATCTGCAGCTATAAATACCAAGCTCATTCCAGTCATTAACCAGAGTCCAATTCTCTGGAACTAAAACACTCTCTAAACTTTCTCTCTCTATTACATTCTCAGTTTATATTCTGTATTAAACATTATGCTTTCAAGTTCATCCGGTTCAACCAACTGTATTAATCAGTAATTTTGTAAGTTTACTTTCAGTTATTTCAGTTATTGTAATTTATGTTCTTCGTGTTCTTCAGTTTTCAGTATTAGTAATTTCTGTTTTTATTATATGCGCTGCTTCCCTTTTGGTATCAGAGCCAAGTTTCCCAGTTATTGTGTTTGATCTATATTTCCAGTTCCCTTTTAGTTTTACAGCAAGTTGGGATACCGGATTTACTGTTCAGGTGATACCAAAAGGGAGTAATTTTGTAAGTTTACTTTCAGTTATTTCAGTTATTGTAATTTATGTTCTTCGTGTTCTTCAGTTTTCAGTATTAGTAATTTCTGTTTTTATTATATGCGTTGCTTCCCTTTTGGTATCAGAGCCAAGTTTCCCAGTTATTGTGTTTGATCTATATTTCCAGTTCCCTTTCTGGGATGATTTTCATTTTCTAATAACCAATCGTTTGGTAAATTAATATCTTTCCAATTTATTGACCTAGGGACTTGAATATTAGCATCATTTGTACTGCTTTGTATTAACAGAAATAGTTGAGCTATTAACCATGGGATTCACAGGAACATTAAAATCTTGGTGGGATAAACATCTTACCGAAGAATCAAAGGAACAAATTAAATCTGCTGTCCAACAAGATGCTAATGGCCTCCCAATTTTTGATGAAAACATTGGAATGGGGATTCCAGATGGAGTTAACACTTTAGTTTTCACAATAATAAAACATTTTTTAGGAACACCAAGTAATATCACCTCAAGGATTCATGATCAACTAAGTAACCTTAGATGCCCAACTTTAAGTGATTTTAGATGGTACAAAGATGTTTTCACATCACGAGTTATGCTTAGAGACGATAGTAATGAACCATTTTGGAAAGAAAAATTCATTAATGGTTTACCAAATTTATTTGCTCATAAAATAAGAGAAGTCCTAAGTAACACCAATGGACACATTGATTATAACAATCTTACATATGGAGACATAATAAGTACAATCCAGAAAGAAGGATTAAAAATGTGTATAGATATGAAAATAAGTAAACAGGCTAATAAAGAAAAATTAAAAGCAAAATACGAAATGGGAAATTTTTGTGAACAATACGGCTTAAACCCTGTTTCACCATCAAGAAATAAAAAATACAAGTCATATCCAAAACGATATGAGAAACATAGAAAAAACTATTTCAAAAACAACAAATTTTACAATAAAGAAAATAAGGAATTTTATAAAAAACACAAAAAACCACAAACTAATAAGAAAAGTGACAAGAGTAAAGTAAAATGTTATAAATGTGGAAAAACGGGTCACTACAAATCTGAATGTAAAGTAAAATCCCAGATTAACCAGTTACAATTATCATCTGAAGTAACACAGGAAATATATAAAATTTTTGAACTAAAAAATTCTTCTAGTGAAGGTGAAATAAACACTGATTACGAATCATCAAGTTACTATGAATCCGGTACAAACTCTAGCTCTCCAGATATAAATTTAGGATGTAAGGACAATTGCTGTAAAACTATTAACGTCCTCACTAAACAGGAAGAACAGGAAGAACTATTAATTGATTTAATTGGAAAAATAGAAAACCGAGATTTAAAATCACAATACCTATCCAAATTTAAAAAATTATTATCTAAAGAAGAAGATACTGGAAAGAAACAACATAAGATAAGTCTTGATAATACTCTAAAACGATTTAAAACTCACAAAGAAATTACATTACAAGATCTTCAACGAGAAGTTAACATAATTAAACAAGATATCGAAGACATCAAAATAGAAAGTAAAGAGTTAAAACAAGATATCACTATTTTAAAAGTTGACCAAACCTTCCAAAAGCAAAAGGTTATCTCCTCAGAAAGTGAACCAGAGGATGACAAAATAGTAACAGAGGAAGAAACAGATCAACAATTAAATATCATAAACCAAATTAATTTGCAAAAGTGGCATGTACAAGTAACTTTAATCATTGACAAAGAATATGAAGTAAAAGTCATAGCATTAATTGATTCAGGCGCAGATTTAAATTGCCTACAAGAAGGATTAATTCCAACCCGGTATTATCATAAAACATCTGAACGATTAAACTCAGCCAATGGAAGTAAAATGCAAATCAAATACAAATTACCCAAAGCTCATATTTGTCAAAATAATGTATGTTACAAAACACCTTTCGTTTTAGTAAAAAATATGACAGACAAAGTAATCCTAGGAATCCCTTTTCTTTGCCTTTTATATCCATTTACAACTAGTGACACTGGAATAACCTCAATAGCCTTCGGACAACAAGTAAAATTCGAATTTCTCTCAAAACCAGAAATCAGGGATTTAAAAACTCTCAAAGAATTTTCAATATCAATAAAGCGTCTTCAATATAAGAGAAAACAATTAAATTTTCTAAATGAAGAAATAAGATACAAAAGAATTGAAGAACAACTTACTAATAAACCTCTCCAAGATGAAATAGAAAAATTCAAGATAAAAATCACAAATGAAATCTGTTCTGATCTACCAAATGCCTTCTTACATAGAAAGAAACATATAGTAACCTTACCATACACCAAGGATTTTAGTGAAAAATTTATTCCTACAAAAGCAAGACCTATTCAAACGAATCAAGAAGATATGGAACTATGTAAAATTAATGGGTTGTTACAAAAAGGAATTATAAGGAAAAGTAAATCAGCGACAAAAAAATGGTTAAACTTTATTGACAATATTACAGGAAGAGGATTTACCCCACAATTTGAACATATTAAAGGTAAAGATAATCAATTAGCCGATATTTTATTACTAACTCTTCTTAATGTTCTGCAGATGGCTTATCAAGGATCTTCCTCAGGAACACAAGAGCATACTAATCAATTGTTTACTGTTCTTAATGCAAAACAAAAATTTAGGTCAAAGCTACCAGTCAATGAAGACCAGCAGAAGATGCTAGATAACCTCTGGTTCAATAGATAATACAATAAAGGATCTTTTATCCACACAATGAACTACGTAAATACCTTTTTTCACAATATGAATAATTATGTGAAAACTTTAGAAGCACAAGTTAAATATTATAAAAGCAAAAGCAGTCCACAACTCATTAAGGACCATGAAACTGTTATTAAATATTATAAAGTATTAAATCTTAAAAATCAAGAAAATGAAAAGAAAATGAAAACTGTAGACCTCTACTCTAATAATAATTTTTTATCTTCTTTTGACCCTTATCATAGATATATATTAAAAACAAAAGTAGAAACCATATTGCCAAATGATATATCCGATAAAATAATTAGATTTGCACAAGAAAAAGATGTCTCAAATTGGCTTTTTATTCAAAATTATTTCCGTTTTAATCCCGAACCTTTGGGATGTACATATAAATACGAACATGTCCATCTAAATGCTATAAGTAAATATGAAACAATGATATTTATAGAAATAAACTATAAAAAATTTAAAAATTTTATAATAACTAGACCCAACGTAATCTTCCAGACTAATCCTGAGATTGCAATAGAAGTTACTATAAGTTTATTATTAGAATATGGAATGGTTAGTAGTATTTTAATACCCCCTCCATGGGATAATATTAATTGCAACTTTCCAAAATGTTTAGTAGAGGCAATAGCTGAACAACAGCCTAAAAGGGTGAATTCACCTTATCTTTTATTGATAATCGAAAGTATACCACCAGAATGGATAGGAACTGGTCAAATAATTCATAGCAGGCACAATATATTTATTGAACACAGGCAAGATAGAATTTCAAACTATTATGCTCAAGCAAGTAACGATGACTCATTAATTCAAGGAAAAGAGGCAACAGCTGATTTATTATTAATGTATAAAGTATATAATATAATGAATGAAATTCCAGCTGACCCCTGGTATATGATTAAAGAAAATTTTAACATAAGAATATTTATACCAAAACATCCTTTTAATAGAAATGTAACTTATTTTAACAAAACACAAAATTCTATAGACACTGAAGAAGCACTATTTAATGAAAGAGAAAGTAATTATCATTATTTAGCCTATAGACACACCGATTCAGATAATGACTCAATGGACTCAGTAACCAGGCACAATATTGATAATATGGTAGAACCATAAAAATAGATGCAATAAATATGTCAGCACTACCACGACAAAACAGACGCAGTGGCAATATGCTATGCAACAGCCAACAATGGTTCGATAATTTTATGTTAAATGGTGGGACTCTTTCAATCATCAAAGGATTATTAATGCTGTCCAAATGGAGTTTCCTTGCCAGCCAATCATTCCAGTTCAGGCAGTTCAAGTAACAAAGAAATCCAGTCAAAGTTCTATGGATACATCATTAGCCATGTCAAAGAAATCCCAGCAGCTCAAAGATCTAGCGAAACAGCTCCTTCTTCAAGCTGAAGCCGAAGATGAAAATTATTGTTCTCCCACCTCTTCTAATGAATCAACAAACAGTCACCAAGTTAACACATCGGATCCATATTCAAGTTCTTTATTCCAAGATGCTCAAGACCCTTACAGTCTGTAATAAATTAAATCCGTTTACCCCCAGGTGAAAATATTTACCCCAGTCAAAGTTACCCTCGGTGAAATTATATTTACCCCAGTCAAAGTTACCCCCGGTGAAATTATATTTACCCCAGTCAAAGTTACCCCCCGGTGAAATTATATTTACCCCAGGTGAAAATCATTAGTCAAAATTACCCGCAGTAATATCAGTTTACCCAAGGTGAAACAAGTTACCCCAAGTTAATATCAGTTTACCCGTCCTATTTACCCCAGGTGAAAATCATTTCGTCGATTTACCCCAGGTGAAAGTCAAAGTTACCCCAGGTTAATATCAGTTTACCCATTTACCCGTCCTATTTACCCCAGGTGAAAATCATTTCGTCGATTTACCCCAGGTGAAAGTCAAAGTTACCCCAGGTTAATATCAGTTTACCCATTTACCCGTCCTATTTACCCCAGGTGAAAATCATTTCATCCTATTTACCCCAGGTGAAAGTCAAAGTTACCCCAGGTTAATATCAGTTTACCCATTTACCCGTCCTATTTACCCCAGGTGAAAATCATTTCGTCGATTTACCCCAGGTGAAAGTCAAAGTTACCCCAGGGTAAATAGAATTACCCCATTGAAATCTGCAGCTATAAATACCAAGCTCATTCCAGTCATTAACCAGAGTCCAATTCCCTACGACTAAAAACCCTCTCAAAACTCTCTCTCTATTACATTCTCAGTTTATATTCTGTATTAAACATTATGCTTTCAAGTTCATCCGGTTCAACCAACTGTATTAATCAGTAATTTTGTAAGTTTACTTTCAGTTATTTCAGTTATTGTAATTTATGTTCTTCGTGTTCTTCAGTTTTCAGTATTAGTAATTTCTATTTTTATTATATGCGCTGAAATTACTAATACTGAAAACTGAAGAACACGAAGAACATAAATTACAATAACTGAAATAACTGAAAGTAAACTTACAAAATTACTGATTAATACAGTTGGTTGAACCGGATGAACTTGAAAGCATAATGTTTAATACAGAATATAAACTGAGAATGTAATAGAGAGAGAAAGTTTAGAGAGTGTTTTAGTTCCAGAGAATTGGACTCTGGTTAATGACTGGAATGAGCTTGGTATTTATAGCTGCAGATTTCAATGGGGTAATTCTATTTACCCTGGGGTAACTTTGACTTTCACCTGGGGTAAATCGACGAAATGATTTTCACCTGGGGTAAATAGGACGGGTAAATGGGTAAACTGATATTAACCTGGGGTAACTTTGACTTTCACCTGGGGTAAATAGGACGAAATGATTTTCACCTGGGGTAAATAGGACGGGTAAATGGGTAATCTGATATTAACCTGGGGTAACTTTGACTTTCACCTGGGGTAAATCGACGAAATGATTTTCACCTGGGGTAAATAGGACGGGTAAACTGATTTTCACCTGGGGTAAATAGGACGGGTAAACTGATATTAACCTGGGGTAACTTTGACTTTCACCTGGGGTAAATCGACGAAATGATTTTCACCTGGGGTAAATAGGACGGGTAAACTGATATTAACTTGGGGTAACTTGTTTCACCTTGGGTAAACTGATATTACTGCGGGTAATTTTGACTAATGATTTTCACCTGGGGTAAATATAATTTCACCGGGGGGTAACTTTGACTGGGGTAAATATAATTTCACCGGGGGTAACTTTGACTGGGGTAAATATAATTTCACCGAGGGTAACTTTGACTGGGGTAAATATTTTCACCTGGGGGTAAACGGATTTAATTTATTACAGACTGTAAGGGTCTTGAGCATCTTGGAATAAAGAACTTTAATATGGATCCGATGTGTTAACTTGGTGACTGTTTGTTGATTCATTAGAAGAGGTGGGAGAACAATAATTTTCATCTTCGGCTTCAGCTTGAAGAAGGAGCTGTTTCGCTAGATCTTTGAGCTGCTGGGATTTCTTTGACATGGCTAATGATGTATCCATAGAACTTTGACTGGATTTCTTTGTTACTTGAACTGCTTGAACTGGAATGATTGGCTGGCAAGGAAACTCCATTTGGACAGCATTAATAATCCTTTGATGATTGAAAGAGTCCCACCATTTAACATAAAATTGTCGAACCATTGTTGGCTGTTGCATAGCATATTGCCACTGCGTCTGTTTTGTCGTGGTAGTGCTGACATATTTATTGCATCTATTTTTATGGTTCTACCATATTATCAATATTGTGCCTGGTTACTGAGTCCATTGAGTCATTATCTGAATCGGTGTGTCTATAGGCTAAATAATGATAATTACTTTCTCTTTCATTAAATAGTGCTTCTTCAGTGTCTATAGAATTTTGTGTTTTGTTAAAATAAGTTACATTTCTATTAAAAGGATGTTTTGGTATAAATATTCTTATGTTAAAATTTTCTTTAATCATATACCAGGGGTCAGCTGGAATTTCATTCATTATATTATATACTTTATACATTAATAATAAATCAGCTGTTGCCTCTTTTCCTTGAATTAATGAGTCATCGTTACTTGCTTGAGCATAATAGTTTGAAATTCTATCTTGCCTGTGTTCAATAAATATATTGTGCCTGCTATGAATTATTTGACCAGTTCCTATCCATTCTGGTGGTATACTTTCGATTATCAATAAAAGATAAGGTGAATTCACCCTTTTAGGCTGTTGTTCAGCTATTGCCTCTACTAAACATTTTGGAAAGTTGCAATTAATATTATCCCATGGAGGGGGTATTAAAATACTACTAACCATTCCATATTCTAATAATAAACTTATAGTAACTTCTATTGCAATCTCAGGATTAGTCTGGAAGATTACGTTGGGTCTAGTTATTATAAAATTTTTAAATTTTTTATAGTTTATTTCTATAAATATCATTGTTTCATATTTACTTATAGCATTTAGATGGACATGTTCGTATTTATATGTACATCCCAAAGGTTCGGGATTAAAACGGAAATAATTTTTAATAAAAAGCCAATTTGAGACATCTTTTTCTTGTGCAAATCTAATTATTTTATCGGATATATCATTTGGCAATATGGTTTCTACTTTTGTTTTTAATATATATCTATAATAAGGGTCCAAAGAAGATAAAAAATTATTATTAGAGTAGAGGTCTACAGTTTTCATTTTCTTTTCATTTTCTTGATTTTTAAGATTTAATACTTTATAATATTTAATAACAGTTTCATGGTCCTTAATGAGTTGTGGACTGCTTTTGCTTTTATAATATTTAACTTGTGCTTCTAAAGTTTTCACATAATTATTCATATTATGAAAAAAGGTATTTACGTAGTTCATTGTGTGGATAAAAGATCCTTTATTGTATTCTCTATTGAACCAGAGGTTATCTAGCATCTTCTGCTGGTCTTCATTGACTGGTAGCTTTGACCTAAATTTTTGTTTTGCATTAAGAACAGTAAACAATTGATTAGTATGCTCTTGTGTTCCTGAGGAAGATCCTTGATAAGCCATCTGCAGAACATTAAGAAGAGTTAGTAATAAAATATCGGCTAATTGATTATCTTTACCTTTAATATGTTCAAATTGTGGGGTAAATCCTCTTCCTGTAATATTGTCAATAAAGTTTAACCATTTTTTTGTCGCTGATTTACTTTTCCTTATAATTCCTTTTTGTAACAACCCAATAATTGTACATAGTTCCATATCTTCTTGATTCGTTTGAATAGGTCTTGCTTTTGTAGGAATAAATTTTTCACTAAATTCCTTGGTGTATGGTAAGGTTACTATATGTTTCTTTCTATGTAAGAAGGCATTTGGTAGATCAGAACAGATTTCATTTGTGATTTTTATCTTGAATTTTTCTATTTCATCTTGGAGAGGTTTATTAGTAAGTTGTTCTTCAATTCTTTTGTATCTTACTTCTTCATTTAGAAAATTTAATTGTTTTCTCTTATATTGAAGACGCTTTATTGATATTGAAAATTCTTTGAGAGTTTTTAAATCCCTGATTTCTGGTTTTGAGAGAAATTCGAATTTTACTTGTTGTCCGAAGGCTATTGAGGTTATTCCAGTGTCACTAGTTGTAAATGGATATAAAAGGCAAAGAAAAGGGATTCCTAGGATTACTTTGTCTGTCATATTTTTTACTAAAACGAAAGGTGTTTTGTAACATACATTATTTTGACAAATATGAGCTTTGGGTAATTTGTATTTGATTTGCATTTTACTTCCATTGGCTGAGTTTAATCGTTCAGATGTTTTATGATAATACCGGGTTGGAATTAACCCTTCTTGTAGGCAATTTAAATCTGCGCCTGAATCAATTAATGCTATGACTTTTACCTCATATTCTTTGTCAATGATTAAAGTTACTTGTACATGCCACTTTTGTAAATTAATTTGGTTTATGATATTTAATTGTTGATCTGTTTCTTCCTCTGTTACTATTTTGTCATCCTCTGGTTCACTTTCTGAGGAGATAACTTTTTGCTTTTGGAAGGTTTGGTCAACTTTTAAAATAGTGATATCTTGTTTTAACTCTTTACTTTCTATTTTGATGTCTTTGATATCTTGTTTAATTATGTTAACTTCTCGTTGAAGATCTTGCAATGTAATTTCTTTGTGAGTTTTAAATCGTTTTAGAGTATTATCAAGACTTATCTTATGTTGTTTCTTTCCAGCATCTTCTTCTTTAGATAATAATTTTTTAAATTTGGATAGGTATTGTGATTTTAAATCTCGGTTTTCTATTTTTCCAATTAAATCAATTAATAGTTCTTCCTGTTCTTCCTGTTTAGTGAGGACGTTAATAGTTTTACAGCAATTGTCCTTACATCCTAAATTTATATCTGGAGAGCTAGAGTTTGTACCGGATTCATAGTAACTTGATGATTCGTAATCAGTGTTTATTTCACCTTCACTAGAAGAATTTTTTAGTTCAAAAATTTTATATATTTCCTGTGTTACTTCAGATGATAATTGTAACTGGTTAATCTGGGATTTTACTTTACATTCAGATTTGTAGTGACCCGTTTTTCCACATTTATAACATTTTACTTTACTCTTGTCACTTTTCTTATTAGTTTGTGGTTTTTTGTGTTTTTTATAAAATTCCTTATTTTCTTTATTGTAAAATTTGTTGTTTTTGAAATAGTTTTTTCTATGTTTCTCATATCGTTTTGGATATGACTTATATTTTTTATTTCTTGATGGTGCAACAGGGTTTAAGCCGTATTGTTCACAAAAATTTCCCATTTCGTATTTTGCTTTTAATTTTTCTTTATTAGCCTGTTTACTTATTTTCATATCTATACACATTTTTAATC
Organism: Sambucus nigra; assembly: GCA_949130495.1. Taxonomy (NCBI): domain Eukaryota; kingdom Viridiplantae; phylum Streptophyta; class Magnoliopsida; order Dipsacales; family Adoxaceae; genus Sambucus; species Sambucus nigra. Next base: position 271,770,163 of record OX422221.1, on the reverse strand, counting down.
CTTCTTTCTGGATTGTACTTATTATGTCTCCATATGTAAGATTGTTATAATCAATGTGTCCATTGGTGTTACTTAGGACTTCTCTTATTTTATGAGCAAATAAATTTGGTAAACCATTAATGAATTTTTCTTTCCAAAATGGTTCATTACTATCGTCTCTAAGCATTACTCGTGATGTGAAAACATCTTTGTACCATCTAAAATCACTTAAAGTTGGGCATCTAAGGTTACTTAGTTGATCATGAATCCTTGAGGTGATATTACTTGGTGTTCCTAAAAAATGTTTTATTATTGTGAAAACTAAAGTGTTAACTCCATCTGGAATCCCCATTCCAATGTTTTCATCAAAAATTGGGAGGCCATTAGCATCTTGTTGGACAGCAGATTTAATTTGTTCCTTTGATTCTTCGGTAAGATGTTTATCCCACCAAGATTTTAATGTTCCCGTGAATCCCATGGTTAATAGCTCAACTATTTCTGTTTGGGGAATGTTTTGATTGTTTAAGTAATTGTTGGCAACCATAGATATGTGTTGCATCTTATTTAAAATTTCTTGTTCAGATAATCCATCTATGTTCCATTCATAAAGTCTATCTGAAGAAACTGAAAATTGATTGTGAACATTTCTTTCTTCATATTGCATATCTGGGGGTGTTGGTCTAGTATACCAATTTTTTGTTAAGGTGGTAGGAGCTACTTTAGAAGTTTTTATTCTATTTAATTCAACATTAGTAAATTGGTTTTCAATAGTCTGGATATCTTCATCCGTAGTAGTTTCTTGGGATGAGTCTGTATAAGTACTTTTGTTAATAGTTGTAATAGTTTTTGATGATTCTGCTTTGACTTTTGCTTTGATATCTTTAAGCATTTTTTCTATTTTATCTAGAGTCTTTTCAGACTTTGTTTGTAAACTTACTCCTTTTCGGACTTCTGGAAGTTGAATTAAAGGTATTTCTTTTTTATATGGTAGGTTTGGTTTATCTATCTTATTTTCAATAGATTCTAGTTGTTTTCCTAGAGTATTTAGGTATTGATTAGTGTAATTATTTTGTTCAATAACCTTTTTGATTTCATCATTAGTAGAAGTAACTTTAAAGGGTGTAGCCACTACTTCTGTTCCCATGTGATTTACTAAAATGGTTTCTAGTGGAGGGTGACTAGATGATACTGTTATTTTGTCTTGTTTTGTCCATTTTACTTTTGTTAGGACATTTATTGTTTGATAATAGTTATCTAAATAGTCGAAAATTTTTATGTCTGTTCTTAATTCATTCATTAAAGTTTTCCATTTTCTTAGTATTCTAGCCTTTTCACTTTGGGAATATTTTTCTCGATATGCTCGTCGTCTAGTACGGTTTTCTTTTGACTCAAAATCTTCTCCTAGTTTAATCATGTCAGTTTTATAGTCTTTATTGATTGTTAATAATTGGTGATTTACTGAACCTGTTTCAAAATCTGTTTGAGTGGGGGAATGTTGATCTTCATCATCATTAAAATTAGATGTTGCTGTATAGCAGGGTTTACTTACTTGGGAGGTTGTATCAATTTCTTTTAACTTAAGATTACGTCTGGGTATTAAATCTTCATCTTTTCTTGTTGAATAACTTGTCTGGGATTTATTATCATCTTTGGATTTACTATCATCTCTAATGTAGAGGTTTCTAAATCGTGGTTGATCAAAACTTATCCTAACTGATCCATCAAGGTATTCTTGGATTCGTTCTAGATTAATAGCATTGTTTTGTACTTTTCTGGGATGATTTTCATTCTCTAATAACCAATCGTTTGGTAAATTAATATCTTTCCAATTTATTGACCTAGGGACTTGAATATTAGCATCATTTGTACTGCTTTGTATTAAAAGGGTTTTATCTTTCGGGCTTTTTACTAAAGCGTGGACATTTAGATTTGTCCTTAAACATTTGTAATAAATTCTATAAATTAAAGCAAGTGGTTTACTTCCTTCTAACATTTCATAACCAGATGTTTTAATATTTAGTGTCATAGTTTTTAATATGTGAGGGTCTGTTAAGCTTAATGTAAAATCAGGAAAGCAGTTAAAATGTATTGGACCATTAAATAGGCTTGATTCCATCATTCCTAAAATACTGGTGTTGTAATTAGTATGTCTAGCATCTCTAAGACATAGGAGAATAGAGGCATTTATGCCTTTACTGGTTAATGGTTTGACTGCTACTTGTATTAATCCTATGTGTAGGAAATTGAATCCGTTTTTTCTTTGTTTTGTAATAGCTTCACTAGTTAATAATTGAATTCTATCATGTTCTTTATTCAAAGCATAAACATGTTCAACGGTTTTAACATTGTAATTAGTACTAAAGGATGACTTTAGAAAACTGGTTTTGTAAATTTCTTTTGTTGGGACTTTGGGAATATTCCAATCATTTAAATCTAAATTTACTTCTTCATAAACATGTTCTTCCTCGTTTATTATATCTGGGGGAAAAGCTAAAGAAGATCTAGAGCTAGAACTTGCCAAAGAATTTGATCTAAATAATCTATTCATTTTTTAAAGCTTCTAAGGAACCTATTTTCTCCTTACAATTTTCATGTTTGTTTTCTCAAAATGTTTCAATACATACCCTCTCATACCTATCCGCTCAGGCCACTCACTCGGGTCTTACTGTTTGGATACCGGATTTACTGTTCAGGTGATCTAACAAGTTGGGATGTGAAAACACAAAGGGTGTAAGAATCAAAACTGGCTCAAAATTGGCTCTAAAAGGGAACTGGAAATATAGATCAAACACAATAACTGGGAAACTTGGCTCTGATACCATAACTGGGAAAATTGACTCTGATACCAAAAGGGAAGCAGCGCATATAATAAAAACAGAAATTACTAATACTGAAAACTGAAGAACACGAAGAACATAAATTACAATAACTGAAATAACTGAAAGTAAACTTACAAAATTACTGATTAATACAGTTGGTTGAACCGGATGAACTTGAAAGTTTATGTTTAATACAGAACATAAACTGAGAATGTATATATATATATATATATACACTTTTCTTGGAGTTTTGGCACCGGTTTCTATCTCTACCATTGGAAGAGTGTTTGGGTTTACTTCTAAATCCCTCAAAGAAGAAGAAATTTATTTTGGTTGCGACATTCTCACATGGTGAAAGGCACTATGTGTGATTGACTGTTGTTTCCTAGTTCCTCATTGGTGGATTCCAAGGTTCCGGTGGAGTCCGGGATTGTCAACTAAGTGGAGGTCGGTACAAGAAGGAGCATCGGGGCTTGAAAGGAGTCGAATCGAGTGTTGTAAGTCTTTTTGCTTGTACCTGTAAAATACCATACTTAGTGGACTTAGGGCTGGGTCGTCCGAGATTTTTTACCGTTGTGGATTTTTCCTCGTACATCGCGGGGTAGTGATTTATTGTTTATTTTATCTTTCGCATAAGTCACATTAGATGCATGCTTAGGTAATTTAAGATAAATTTGGTTTATATCACTACTTACTTAATTTGGTTCTTAAATTAATTTGGGTAATGTTCAATTAATTTAGTTCAAGACATTTAATTTAATTTGATAAAATTTTGTTTGGCCTAAATTTGCTAAAATAGACTCATTAATATTGTTAGGCAAATTTCTAGGACTTGAATTGAACTAATTTGGTTTGAGTGAAATTAAAAATATGTGCATGTTTAATCTTATTTCACTTGGTTTAATTTTAATTTTGAAGAAATTACAATTTGGTGTTTTTTGTGAACCATATCGCTTTCGCTCATCTATAACAAGGAAATTGAAAATTGAATTTTTATTATAAGATTTTAAAATTGGGGACCTCGTGTTCCAACTAGTGGTATTAGAGCAGGATCGCTAAATAATTGCGTTTAAGATCCTTTAAATATTTTTGCTAAAAATGGAATTTTCTCCGTTTTCAAAATTTTCTATTTTCGATGGTTCTAACTACGCGTATTGGAAAGCGCGGATGAAATCGGCACTAAAATCTATCGACGAGAGAGTTTGGTTGTCTGTTGTTAACGGGTGGTCCCCATGTACACATTTATTAGATAATGAGCATGTTCCCAAACCCGCCGATAGATGGAATGAGAATGAATTTAAACTCTCTAATTTTAATTCCCGAGGATTAAATGCCTTGTTTAGTGCGGTCACACCGGATGAATTTTGTCGTATTATGATGTGTGAAACCGCTAAAGAATCTTGGGATATTTTAAAACTCACTCAGGAAGGAACTAGTGTCGTTAAAGCTTCGAAACTCCAAAACCTCACCACTCAATTTGAAACCATCAAAATGAACGAAAAAGAAACTTTTGATGAATTTTATGCTAGACTTTCCGATATAGTTAATTCATCTTTTAATTTGGGAGATAAAATACCCGACAACCGAGGAGTAAAGAAAATTTTAAGGTCCCTACCCGATAGATTTATTCCTAAGGTGACCGTGTTAAATTCTTTACCCACTTTAGCCTCTACGAAATTAGAAGAGCTCGTAGGTGATTTACAAACCTATGAACTAGACATGTTTTTCTCCAAAACTGAAAAGAAAATAGAAAAGGGCGTTGCTTTGAAAGCCCTAAAGGAGGAAAAATAAGTAGTAGAGAGTGATAGTGAGAGTGACTCAGAAGATATGGCCTTGTTTGCTAGGAAGTTTCGAATTTTTTTGAAATTTAACAAAGATAAATTTAAAAATGATTTTAAGAAATTTGAAACTTCTAAGCATGACAAAGCCGAAAAGATCCCTAAAACTCTTAAAGAAAATTTAAATAGGGACGAGTCAAATAGGTGTTTTGGTTGTGAAGGGTATGGCCATAGGGCAAAAGAGTGTCCCACTAAACTAAGGGGAGATGGTAAGCAACCTATTTCATATAACGCAACCCTTAGTGATAGTGATATGGAAGAGGGACCTGATTCCCCCACTAAGCCCAACTTTGTGGTTTTTATGGCTAGTCACGTGAGCACCGATAATGAATATTCCCATGAAGATATTTAAACACGTGACACTTCTGTGGTCAAAGTTTATGATTCCCTTATTTTTTATGGTAGTGAGAGTGAAAAAGAAAGAGAGAGTGAAAATGAAGAAGAGGTTGATGTGAGTGAACTTCAAAATGCTTTTCAAGAACTTTATGAAGAATCTATTAAATTAAAAAGAGCTAATTTGATGTTAGAAGCTTGGTTAAAAGAGCGCGTCAAGGTTGTCAATGATAGTGCGTTAGTGGTAGACCTTAGGACACAGGGGCAGATGGAGCTTGAGCCCAAGAGGGGCCATCGCCCCGGTTGGATAACTACAAAAAAAAAAAAAATTTTTTTTTGATAAAAACAGCCAATGGTCAGCAGTAATTTTTCATTAAAGAAATTTCATGAGTTCATCCTATAAAAAATGGCTATTGAAATAAATTTCATGAGCACTAATTTGTGTAATTTGTATGTATGTTTGTGTGGTCTCAAATTGTTAATAATGATTGAGAGTAATTGTTTGGGCATTGTAAAACTATAATTTGTTTAAAATTAGAAATAACCCCCAAAAAAATCGTCTCGGGGGCTCCCGCCCTCGAACCCCCGACAACACTCAAAACTTTTGCATATGTAATTTTCAACCGATTTGGCCCCGGTTGGACTAAAATCCTGGATCCGCCACTGTTAGGAAATGAGAGAGAGCTCTTCGTGAGAAGCTTGAATATATATAAGGCGAGAGAGATAACCTTAGAGGTTTAATGGAGTCAATGAAAAAGGAACTTCTCGAGTTTAAAGAGAGAAATGTTTTATTAGAGACTAACATTTTCGAATTAGAAAATAAATTAAAAATACTCTAGTAAAGTCAAATTTGATTTGGAGTGTAGGTCCGAAAAACTAGAAAAAATCTTAGGTACGGTTAAAATAAAAAATGACACTTGTGGTTTAGGCTTCGATACTTGTAATGAATAAACTCATAAAGCCAAAACCAACGTTTTAGGAGAATCGTCTAGGAAAACTGTTAGAGATCATTCCTTAGGTAAGTCTTATGGCCGAGTCTTTAAGTGCTCACACTGTGGTCGAAAAGGTCATCTTAGAAAATTTTGCTTTGATCTTAAACGAGGTCCTAGAAAATTCCTACATAAGGCAACCGATGTAGCCAAGATTCCTACTTCCCGAGATAGTCATTCGTCATTAGTTTGGGTTAGGAGATCCGACTTGGTAGCTTTACAAGATAGGATTTTTGATTCTCATTTGCTTTCACATGCTTCCTCCCTTGCAAAATCTAAAGGTTGAATGTGTTAGTTTTATTTGCATACTTTAGCTTTTGTACCTCATGCTATGTTATCATGCTAAATGTATGCTTGTTTAGTCATTTTCTAGTCTATGCTCCATGTTTAACCACATGCTAGAATTATGATTTTTGTTTATCTTTTGTATTATATTTCTTTCATTTTATTTTGCATTAAATGAAAAATACAAAAAGATTTTTGTTTTATTTTTTTTGTAATTTTAGATTACTGAAAAATACAAATGATTTTGGGTTTGTCTTTTGACTACATATTTTTATTTTTGGTTAAAAATTTTCAAAAACTAAAAAATATTTTTTTTTTGTGTGTATTTTAGTTTGACACACTCTTTGTGGCATATACTTGTGTTTGAATCCCATCTTTTTCGCTCCCCTGTGGCTAGAACTTTGTGTTGAGATTGTCAATCCTTATTATGTTCTTTACCATGCTTACATGGAGTAGTTGGATTTTGTGTTGATTTAAATGGATTCTATTTTTATTTGACTCTATTCACACATGCATGAGCTCTTTTGAAATTTATTCGTCACATGTTATATTTGAGCTTTGTGAGGTGTTATCCTACCAATCTTGTCATCTACATATTTGTGACCTAGGAGGACTAGTGCATGTCAAAATCCGTTGCACGTGAGATTTGTGACATATAAAAATGCTATATATAAATGTGCACGGGGAAGGGCTCCGAAAGGAATTATTATTCTTTGCAAATAGTAAGCCACCGTTTGTTTGGACCTAAAAGAAATACGTGGTCCAAAGGCCTAAAAATAGAATTATGGCATTAAAAAGAAAAATAATTGCCAAGGCCTACTTTTGTTTAATATATTCATTCAAATATATATGCTTATTGAGGGAGATTGGATGGTATATCAACGGTTTGCACAATGTTCGTTTATCATAGTTGAGCTTGTAATGTCATGACTCTATTGGTTTGTAGAATCATCAACATGCTAGGCTTGTATGCATTGTGCATGTTTGTTCATTGAGTTCAATTTATACTATCACATGAGGTTATATTCAACTATGATGAAGTTTGCAATCAATTGAGAACTCCGTGAACATGTTTTAAGTGTTTGAGTCTAAATTTAATTGTTACTAGTTCACACCTCAACACTTCCATTTCCATATGACATATTTTTGCCATACGAGTGTGAAAAACTTATCTTATTTTGTGTCATTTGTGTGTTTATATCTATATATACGTGCATGAGCATTATTGGTATATTTAGTTTATGTATATATATGATATTTTTCTGTCTTTGCCTTGCTTTCTAGTCCATCTATGCTTTAATTCATAATTGGTATCTAACTTGTTGCATTCTTTGGTGATATCACATGCTTAATACTTTATGTATCATATTGGTATCATTTTCTTGCATCTGAGTTGGTATTGGTTATTATTTGTTGGATTAGTTATGCTTTTGTTGCCTATATGCTTTCATGCTCTTATCACTCTAAGCATCATGTTTAAATTAGTTTTATCCTTTGTCTATTCCTGAACAAAAAAGGCGGAGAATGATAGGGGGAGAAATGGTATCTAATCCTATTGTTATCGTATCTTAGTTTGGAAGATTTATCTTAGGAGGAGACGTATTTCTAAGTAGGTCATTTGTTAATAAAGGGGATAATTAATTTAGGGGGAGTTCTTATTGTAATTGCATTTAATATTGTTGATATTCCCTATGCATTTGATAGTTTGCTTAAGGGTGCAGGAATTCTTCTAGTGACAACTTTCATCATTGGCAAAGAGGTTGATCCTTGGGTCTTGTGTCAAGTATTTGGTGGGATGTTTTTAAGTCTAGTGAGCTTGACGGCCCTTTAGGATTTTGTTGGTTTTTGTCCCGGAATAGCCAAAGGGGGAGATTTGTAAGGACACAAATTTCTAATTGAGTCCTTTGTAGTTTTGGCTCAATTTCGGACAAAAACGTTTGAGTCATAGGATAGAGTTCTTGATTATCTTTCAAGCCTATGACATACTAAATTTGAAGACGTAGCGACCAAGTTTAAAGCTTCATTAAAATACCGAGTTTAATGTGTCTCGTTTCTACATCAACAACTATTTGTTCCGTTTACTCCTAAGGTATTAAAGCATTATATATTTATATAGGAGCTTGAAACAAGTTTTATTGGGTGTAATTTATAATTTTTCTAAACGACTTTGTTTTACTTAGAAAAATATTTTTTAGAACTTTCCATAAAAAAATTTGGGCTTAAAAATTAATATTTCATTTTTCTAAGACGTCATTCGAACCACTCTGGAATCTCATTCGAACGAGATTGCTAGGTCGTTCGAACGAACTGACATGTCGTTCGAACGAGATGCCATGTCGTTCGAACAAGATTTCTGACGTTTTCCTTTTTTCATTCTGGAACCTCGTTAGTAAAATCGTTCGAACGAAAAGTCGTTCAAACGAAATTTGGGGGGAACAGTTATTTTGGGCGTTTTTGACAGTTTTCCCACTTCTTTTCCCCACTATCTTTTGACAAAACTACTTAGTGCAGGAACCAATTATTTTGAACCAACTTTTTCCTTACTTTCCATCTTCTAGAGAGAGTTTTTAGAGAGTTTGAAATTCAAAGAAAAAAGTTCATGTTTTAAGTGTTTTTTTTTTCAAGAAAAAATGCTTAAACACTTGTGTTACACCCAATTATTGTTTTAATCTAAGTTTCAATATATATATATACTTTGTTTGGAGTTTTGACATCGATTTCTATCTCTACCATTGGAAGAGTGTTTGGGTTTACTTCTAAATCCTTCAAAGAAGAAGAAGTTTATTTTGGCTGCGGCATTCTCACATGGTGAAAGGCACTATGTGTGGTTGACGGTTGCTTCCTAGTTCCTCATTGGTGGATTCCAAGGTTTCGGTGGAGTCCGGAATTGTTAACTAAGCGGAGGTCGGTACAAGAAGGAGCGTCGGGGCTTGAAAGGAGTCGAGTCGAGTGTTCTAAGTCTTTTTGCTTGTACTTGTAAAATTCCATACTTAGTGGACTTAAGGCTAGGGCCGTCCGAGGTTTTTTTCCCGTACATTGCGGCGTAGTGATTTATTGTTTATTTTATCTTTTGCATAAGTCACATTAGATGCATGCTTAGGTAATTCAAGATAAAATTGGTTTATATCACTACTTACTTAATTTGGTGCTTAAATTAATTTGGGTAATGTTCAATTAATTTAGTTCAAGTCATTTAATTTAATTTGATAAAATTTTGTTTGGCCTAAATTTTCTAAAATGGATTCATTAATATTGCTAGGCAAATTTCTAGGACTTGAATTGTGCTAATTTTTTTTGAGTGAAATTAAAAATATGTGCATGTTTAATCTTATTTCACTTGGTTTAATTTTAATTTTGAAGAAATTACAATTTGGTGTTTTTTGTGAACCATTTCGCTTCCGCTCATCTATAACAAGGAAATTGAAAATTGAATTTTTGTATACGATTTTAAAATTGGGGGCCTCGTGTTCCAATCTATACAGCACCTAACAATTTTATCATCAAATTTGTCCTTAAAACTAATCAATACAAAAATATGTATAATCCATAGTGTACCCCACGAAAGGATAATCAACTTTAAGGAAAAAAAATAAAAATTGTCCTTATTTTATTTATCTTTATATAAATTTTTTACTTAAAAAATTCAATTTATCATTATTTTTCATTTTAAATCTAACCCCTATTTTTTTTCTTAGAATGATGTGTTTAATTTTTATTTGTAAATACTAAATATGCTATCTTTTCAAATACCTAGCTCATATATGCAAATGACGGGTTTTGCTTGACTTTTGGATGGGATAGGTGTAACACCCCGCCCGCCCGGATTTGTCCACTGTGCGCGCCCCTAAATGGCTATCATCTTCCAGGGCCTATCATCAAGACAACCCGGGATCCTACATCGCAAGACGTCGGGAACCGGCCATGTGCCTGCGGGATAGTCAAGACCACACCCGAAATCTCCTAACCAGCGCAGAAAAATATATATCAACAAACGCTCACATGGCCTATAGGACTATATCCACCATGCATTCATTAGCCAGGGGGCTTCACCATACGTACGCAACTTCCCTTACGATAGCGATTTAGAGAGGTGTGTAATCCATATTTTATCAATTATGAAAATCATTTATTTACCATTTTGAAAATATTCATTTTTATATTTTCAAAATCATTTCCATCATAACATATATATATACCTAAATCACACAGTATATACATATCCTATATATCCTTCCTAGAATATATATAAACAGCCATAGTGGCCTATAGCATCTAGCGATGACCAATAATCCCAAAGATTCCCTCCAGGAATCATAATCATGCATTCATATTAGCATGATTCTAAATCCAAAGTATTTCCTTACTTTGACAAATAATGATTACCTTAATCATCCCTTAAGGATTTATTGGATATCTCCAAATATAATAATTCACTCTAAGTGAATATACATATATATATATATATTCCCCAATCCACAAGTCCCTTAGGACATAACCCTCTAATATACTTTAATTTAGAAGGCCCTTAAACTTTATTTTCAAAGAGGAGAAATAATAAAAATCTCCAAAATCTTGGGCTGAAAACAGGGCACCGGTCGACCGGTCCTAAACCCCCGATCGACCGCGGGTTGTAAATAAGCCTATGAAACAAAGCAGTAGGCCCTTCCTCCTTGACGCGGTCGACCGGTCACACCAGGTCCTCAAAACTTTAATTCCCCAAATCCTTAATTCAACAAACCAAATTCATTTTCGGGGTTTCTAAACTACCCTAAAAATCATCCCAAACATCTACGCAATTAATTCTAGCCGTAATTTTTCCAATTCCCTATTTGATTTCCGAGTTGGAAATTCCCACCCGGAGCTGCCATCTTGTAAAAATTATATCAAATCGTATAAAAATAAAAAAAATACGCGGTTGGCGCTCACGTGACCGTATCAAAAAGATCTACAACTTTCGTGTTTTGGCCGAAAGCTAAATCAATTCTCTTCCTAGTCAAAATAACCCCACAAGCTTACGGGTTACTATTCATTATCTCTCCCAAAATCCCAAACTCCATTTTTCTCCATTTTTGTTGTTTCTAACCTCACCCAACAACTCAATAAACATCTAATCTATGTTTTACAACTAACACATCAATTATTTTGGGGTATTAAATCATTTCTCTTAGTTTTAAACCCTAAAACCATAAAAACCCCAACTTAACCTTTAGCCCCATTTTTATACTCCATTAACATGGTTTTAACACTAAAAATTAAGAAATTTATTGATAAATGCTTTGAGATTTGCATTTTGATTTGAATATTCGTACTCGTGTTGTTACGTTTTATTCATCGTTAATATATATTTATTGAGCATCTTTCCTGTCGTATTGTGTACTTCCCCATATTTTCTTTCAGTGGCAGGTTAGCGCGGATTTTGGGGCGTTATGGAGATTGATTTTAGCGAGGATTATTTGGGAAAGATTTGTATTATTTTGATGTATAGAGCTTTGGAGATTTGTATTTTATTTTTGAGTTAGTTGTTGTAATTGTAGAGATTGAGATTAGTGGATTTATATTATTGTGGGTTTATTTAGATGCTCTATACCTTGTCACTTGTGGATTTTGATTTATTTTATCGCACTAGCGCTCTGTTCGCTCTCTCCGGGCGGACGGGGTGTTACAAATGGTATCAGAGCTTAGGTATACGGCAACCCTCGAGGCTTGAGTTTTGGGTTCATTGTGTGGTTAGAAATTTTTGGAGATAGCAAATTTTAGGTGATATTCGTGTTAAGTTTCGAGATTAGAGGTGAGGAATTTATTTTTGGGAGACATGATTTATTTTTGGAGTTAGTGTAGTGGCCTGATTTTGAGAGTTAGGCATTCGGCGAATTTCGAGGGTGAAATTCCATTGTTAGTGGGGAAGTGTAACAATCCGCGTAATTTTGGGCTATTTTAATTAATTTTTGGAAAATGGAGGAAAATAAATTTTTTGATAAAATTATTTTTATTGCTCAAATATGTTGGTTATTATTTTTAAAGGCGAGAATTTTAAACGGTTTCGAAAACGGAGTTAAAACGGATTTTAAAATGATTTTTAAATGTTTTTAAGTCTTGGAGTTGTTTTGACTTCCAACTCTTCATTTATTTGCCTTATTTAAATGAGTCTCTTGGATTCCAACTCTTCATTTCTTTGCATTATAAAAGGGAGTCTTGAGCAAGCCTTTTAACCTACTTTTGGCACAAATTTTGGGAACAAATATATTTTATATTCCTCTTCTTTTTATATATACTTTGGCCCTTGAGATTTGTGAGTTCCAACCTTAGATTAGAGGTGTTCTTGGGGCTATTTTGTTGGAGGTTCTTGGAGGAGATTTTGTAGATCTTTTGAGTTGATCTTGAGGATGTGATCATTGGTTTCTCATCATGGTTTGAGGCATGGGGTTTTACACAATATGCTCCTTAAATCTCGCGAGTGTCATTCTCTTTGAATTCTTGTTAATTGAACTCATATTTGAATTGATAAATTCATTGAAATCTGGAAAATAATTGTTGAAATTATTTTGATTCATGTGGTATCATTATATTGTTGATGAGCACGTTGTCATGAGATTTTAATATGGTACGGATGTTGGGCACCCGCCAAAATTCTTGTTTCCCGGGCTATGGCTTGATAAAGCATATACGGATGTGGTGAGGCCTGGTGACCCGGTTAAAGTGTTGTTAAGAAATTTATTGATAAATGCTTTGAGATTTGCATTTTGATTTGAATATTCGTACTCGTGTTGTTACGTTTTATTCATCGTTAATATATATTTGTTGAGCATCGTTCCTGTCGTATTGTGTACTTCCCCATATTTTCTTTCAGTGGCAGGTTAGCGCGGATTTTGGGGCGTTATGGAGATTGATTTTAGCGAGGATTATTTGGGAAAGATTTGTATTATTTTTATGTATAGAGCTTTGGAGATTTGTATTTTATTTTTGAGTTAGTTGTTGTAATTGTAGAGATTGAGATTAGTGGATTTATATTATTGTGAGTTTATTTAGATGCTCTATACCTTATCACTTGTGGATTTGGATTTATTTTATCGCACTAGCGTTCCGTTCGCTCTCTCCGGGCGGACGGGGTGTTACAATAGGAAGTAAGGTTTGTCTTTTGTTAGGGTGACGTAAATACGAAACGGAACGACACGACGTTGACACGATATGTCGTGTTCGTGTTGAGTTTTTTTTACACAAAATCGTATCGTATCGTATCGTGTTCGCATCAAAATTACGAGTCGTGTTATCGTGTCTTGTCGTGTTTATCGTGTTTTTATTCGAATTTTAGTGTCTATTTATGTTTAATTTTCGTGAAATTTTAAAAAATCGCGTTATTTGTGTCTTGTCGTGTTATGTAATTTTTATTTGGGTCGTGTTAGTGTTCAAAAAATCGTTTTCGTGTCGTGTCGTGTCGTGTCGGTCTGAAACACGACCCAAATACACGAATTGCCACTCCTATCTTCTACTGTATTCCCATTCGGTCACAAGTTAATCATCCACCACTTTACATTTTTGTCCGTCGTAAATTAATAAGGGTTAATATACTCAACTCAACTCAACAAAGCATTTCCCCAATTATTTGGAGTCGGCTACATGAATCATATTTTGTGGTTCCATTCTGTCCATCACAATATCTTCGGTTAAACCACGTGATATCGTGTTTTTTTTATAGTATCCCATCAAGTCAATTTAGTCCTACCTCTACCCCTTGTGTTAATATCAATACTAACTAAATCAGTCTTCCTTACGGGAGCATTCATTGGTATATGCTTGATATGTCCAAACCATCAAAGTCGATATTCTCTTAATATATATTATATAGGAGTAACTTTTACCGTTTCACGAATTTGTTCATTTTCAATTTTATCCTTTGGAGTTTTTTCACAAATCTATCTCAGCATTCGCATCTCCGCTACACTCTAATAAGGGTTAATATGAAAAAGAAAAATTATAAATATTTTCATTTTATTTATAGGATATGCAACAATTTTATTATAATATTAGTCTCTAAAATTATTCAATACGAAAAATATTCTACCATCTTATAATACAATTATTTTTTTATCACCTTCATTTTTAAGACAATCAATTTTTCTTTTCTAAAAAATAGTCCCAATTTTATTTGTTCTTAATTAAAGTTGTTTATTTTTATAAGATGTGATGTTATTTCCAGCTCAAAAATAACTCGCAAACACCAATCTTTAACCACCACAAAACAAGTAAAATGTTATTCAAAAATTTAAAGTAGGTTACACAACAAAGCATTGGCGGATCTAGAAATAAGAGTAAGGAGGGGACCAACATTATATATCTATTTTCGTAGGGACCAAATTCTTATTCTTTCTCAGTACCAAACCCTATTCTAACTCTTACCGTATCATCTCCTCCCATACCCCCCACCTCTTCCTTTATTCCTACCACCTCCTTCCACAATCATCTCTAACCCCACTGCTTCTCTTTCTCTTTTTAATCTGAAAGAATAACGCAACCACCCTCACCACCATGTTAAACCTCAAATTTATTTTTTTAAGTGAAAAAAAAATCGTAAATGAAGCTATGTAAGTGTTTAAACTTAAAACAATAAAAAATGGTAAATTAAAAACCCTAAAAATCACCAAAAATGCTAAGACATTGAAAAATAACCATTTCCCCTGCCACGGTGGCCCATCACCGTGAAAATGGATCTTTGAGGGTTTAAATTTACTGTGGATTTTCACAGTGAGAAGTCACTGTGCCCCCTAACCTACCCTAGTGAAGGGCCATCATGTTTTTATTTTTTATTTTTTATTTTATGGTGAGTTCCTATCGTGGAAACCCACAGTGACTTCAAACCGTGGAAAACTCATTTTCAAAGTTAGGAGGTTTTCACGGTGACTTCCCATCATAAAAACCCCATTTTCATGGTAACGAGTCACTGTAGTTGCAGAAGTGGCCATTGATAACGAGTTTGTCATTTTTTAAAGATAATTTTTGGTACGTTAGAGCTCTAGCTTTTTACTTTTGGTTAGTTTAAGTTTAAATATGTAACGTTCCAACTCGGATTTATGGATTACCCGTGAGTCAACCGGTCAAACCCGAGCATTAGGTGTGAAGTGCAATGGAACAACCTACATAATCTTGCTAGACCAGTTTTATTTTAGTTAACATTTCTCTTGTTAGCAGGCGATTCCAGTTTCAAAGTCAACTACGTGAGGGATCCATGGAGAGCACCCCGAAGTCCAAGTAAACAGAGCTACTAACGTAAAAATAAATGAAGTAATTACTTGTATAACGCCCTCAAAATACGAACCCGCACTCATCCTGTCGTAATAAAGCGAGGGTGTGAGTCTATGCCTAGTGGGAGTATACAAGTAGTATAGAAATGAACAGCAGAAAGGATACTCACACGCTAAAATCATATGCATGTGAAAACATATATATATATATATATATATATATATATGTGTGTGTGTGTGTGTGTGTGTACACTTTTGAACAATACATGTTCCTGTACACTTTTGAACAATACATGTTCCATTGCATTAACCGTTTCACTTTCGAAAGCCTTACTTGTCCAGGTTAATTTACCTCAACCTTGTAAAAACTTCTTTTACTCATACTTAGCATTTCTCACTTTATTTAATACACCCATTTCAACACGTGAAACTACTACACTTAATTTATCCAATCCATCCCTTTACCAGAATCACCCTTTTTATTCATGCAAATATAGTTTAGTATTTTCATGAAAAAGCACTATTTCAACACACGCATTCACCGTGTTAGAAAATACTAATTTAATCTTTTGAAAATACTTTTTAGAACATATTCTTATGTTAAATATGATTTTAACCATTTAGATTGCTTAACCACCTAATTACCCACTTTCTTCCCTTTTTCTTATTTTATGGACATTAGTAGATTTACGCATTAACTTGTACATTTTACCTTTACCGGAACACTTATTATATTCATTTAAGTTAGGTTGTATTAACACATTTTACCACACAACCCATTTCTTAATATGTTTCAAATTTTCTTTATCTTTTCTAGGAATCTTTCTATACCGCATACTTTCACGGGGTCCACACCGCCGGCTATGCGCACTATATGCTCTGGCCAGTGCTTTAGTGTTTTTCACCCAAGGGCTCCGGGAAATTCTTACTTTATCCCGGTGTCATCCGGGTTCCTTTTATGTGTTTTAACATTTTATAAATGTTCACATTATTGCACTTCTCCTTTACTCGGTCGACCAAAAACCCAGGACTTTACCTCCCCATCTTATGTTACACTTTGAAAATTTATCATTTCATGTCCTTTACACTTTAACTTTGATTTTATTCCAAAAATTGTATTCGTTTAGGACCACTTTGTGTAACACCCTTTCCAATATTTTTATTTCATAAAAATGTTCCACTTTAGTAAAATTATCATTTTACCCATTTGTTTCCAAAATCACCTTTTAGTCAATTTTTCACCAAAAATATTATTAAGTTATTCATACCAACTTTTTAAATATTTTAACACTTTAACACCCTTTCACACTTGGAGTAATATCTTTCTTAGTTGAAAATACTTTGATACCTTTAATCCCTTGTTAATTGCGTAAGTGTTAATATTTCATAACATTACTAAGTTACACTCACTAACCATTCCATGTTTACCCATTAACACTTAATGAAAACTTTTTATCAAAATTTTCCAAACGCATGTTCCTTTACTTCTTCATTCAAGTAATACATTCACACTTAAGACTATTATAAAAAAATTGCTACTTCTTTTTATTTAACATGTAGTCTTTCAACCTCATTTTCATCATATCTTTTAGTCCCAATTATACATACTTTGAAGACTAAAATTATAACTTTTATTATTTCTTATTTAAACCCAACAAAACCTCATCTAAACTTGTTTATACATTTATTATTAAAATACTGTAAGTTTATATGCATGGGAAGATAGATTTTAGACCCCCAAAATTCTATTACATGGTTTGAACATACTTTTCATCATGGAAAATCATTATAGTTGTAAAAATACATTCTTCAGGCACAAAGGACATTTTTTATTTCTTCAACCTCAACCAATTTGTGTCTTTCATTAAACCTTCATTTTTGCAAGAATTTTGAATATTATTATTCCAATAATTTTTCAACAAATTACATCATTTGCAAACATTTTATTTCATAATACGTTTTTCATCAATATTTCTAGAGAATCATCATTTTCATAAAACACCCACTTTACTATCCCAAAAGCTTGAAATAATTATCCATTCCTTATTTTTAATAAAAATAACATTTATCAACTTTTTTATTCCATAATAATGTTTATTGTCTACACAACAATTATATCATTTAACTAAATACACCCTACTCAAATAGTTTAAATACAAGACTACAATGCAAAATAATACTTTCACACTAAGAGTACGTTCTACTCACCTCTAATTGCTCAAATGGAAGTGTTGGTGTAGGAGGAGCAACCCTCACCTCCAAAGGTAGCCTTAAGGGGTTACCAAATGCTTCCACCTAAGCTCCAAAGCAAGACCTACTTCAACTCCATTAAAATTCACCTTCTTTTTCTCCAAAAGTCCCCCAAATCTTCCTCCAAAATTCGTAGCCCTTCCTTATTAATGATGAAAAATGGTATATTTTATCTAAATGTGGAGAAATACATCTTGAAAGTGATAGTTTATGGTGGAGGAGTGGTGGTTTGATGGTGGGTGAAGGTAGAGGACCACCCACCTCTCTCTCTCTCTCTCTCTCTCTCTCTCTCTCTCTCTCTCTCTCTCTCTCTTCCATTTCTACCAACACAAATAACCTTAAACACACCAAACAAACCTTTATAAAACTCCCCTTAAGCCTAAAAATCCCGTTTTACCCTTTTCTGGGATGACTTAGGCTCGACAACTCAAAGATCTAATAATCCAAATTGTGACAGCACACAAAGGCAATCAGGTCTAAAACCTCGACCAACGTCGTTCGAACGACTTATGCTATGTCGTTCCTTCCCAGCTTCGCACGACCTGATAAAAGGTAAAAAGTAACGCATGTCAAAATGCCGGTCGTTGTTTTCGTTTCACCACCTCAATACAAAAAAAACTAAACTTATGAATACACTCTAAGGGAGTATATTGGCCAAGTTCGGGTATCGAAAATCCACAGAGATGAGTTGCTATAATTTACTCGATTTAATACTTCTCAATAAATGTGTAAAAGGTAATGTTAACTGTGGGTACCTTACTTATCTTTTAGGCCCATAAGAGTAGCCGGACGAAACCCAACTAATAGTAAGAGATATTCGACCCAAATTATGGATGCTCTAAGTAATAACGGTTAGAACTAAGAATTTGACCCATTCTATCCCCAAAAATCTTGGAGGAGATATTCAAGGGATAGTGGGATAGCGGGGCAGTTACCAGCGCCCCTCTCTCCCTCTTATGGAATATATATTATACCCCTGGCCCGGGGCAAAGGGCATGTAGAAGAACCTTTCTTAAGAGTTACTTAATATAATAGTAGACCTCTCCATGGACATAGATAATTTACCAAACCACGTATATCTTTATTTTGTGTGATTACGATCTTTGTTCTTTTCCTTATAGTGATTGTCTTTCATTATTGTTTGTATTGAGATATTTGTCACCATAATTGGCACCGTTTGTGGAAAGCGGTTGTTTTTCCTATAAGAAATCCTTCACCACCAGGAACCTGCAATGTCCGATCACAACAACAATGCCCCTTAAAGAGGGGAAATCCAAGAGCAGCCTATCCCTCATAGGGTTAGGTATAAAGTACATCATTCAAACCAGAGGCTCTGCTAAGATAGGCAGCTCTCCGAAGAGAGCTAGGGGATAATTAGATCCACATAGATTTCTAGGCTGATAAACGCCTACGAGGCCAGGTTTCGAGAATAGGAGGAGGCCACTCTGAAACAGGAAGTTGAAAATGCTTGCCATAAAAGGCGAATAGAGAGGATGGAAAGGGACCTCCATCGTAACACAAGGCAACGCTACAATCAAACTCCTAGCCCTCAGGCGAGCAAACCTTGCAGTCGAGGAAGGAGTCCAGGGCATGGGTCGCAGAGGTCTGAGAGACACAAGTCAAATGATGACCAGTCCGAGCAGTAATAATCAGCTCGCCGATATAGGAGCCCTGGTCGAAGGAACGATGATATACGAAGCTTAGTCCGAAGAGAAATGGACTAGCACCCAGCTCATCGGGGTGCCAGATCAATAAGAGAGCTGGCCAGGCGAGCTCTCAGTCCCCCTTTTTAAGGGCGATTAAGGAAGCAGAAGCCCTAAAAAAGTTCTCAGTGCCCAGATTCAATATTTATGATGGCAAGACTGATCCCATTGATTATGTCAGACAATATAGCTAGGCCATGAACCTGTGGAACCATAACTATGTGCTCATGTGTAGAATTTTCCCGGCAAGCCTGCACGATGTCATCCAAAAATGGTTCGAGAATCTCCCCCATAGATCCATCAAGAACTTCAAGTCCCTAGCCGATCTATTCACAACTCACTTCATTATGAGCAACTCACATTCGAAGAGGATGGACACTTTGCTGACAATGAAGAAAAAACTTCAGGAGAACCTTAGAGACTACGCGAAGAGATACTGGGAGATGTTCAACGAAGTCGACGATTGCTCAGTGCATGTCGCTGTAGCATACTTCAAGATCAGCTTGCCCCACTCCCGTCTTTTACACTAGTCCTTCACTAACAAGGAGGCCATGACCGTCGACGACTTGATGGTTCATATCGAAAAATATGCCAAAGTCGAAGACGTAACTCATCCTCGTGCAAAGGAAAATGGTGAGACCAAGGTTACCGGTAAGGGGGCAAAAAAATGACGCTCAAAAGAAAATGAATAAGAACGGGGGTAAAAGTGGCCCCAAGAGTGGGAGAAAGGGCGACGCATCGAAGGCGTTTCAAGCCATGAATACCGTCTTCAGAGAACCTATCTATAAGATCCTTTCAAAAATCAAAGATGAGCCATTCATTAAGTGTCCCAAAAATATGGATGGGGATCCCTCCAAGCTAAATAACGCATTGAGATGTGAATTTCACAAGGAAGGTGGACACAAAACTGAGCAATGCAAGGCCCTGAAGTCCCACCTTGAAGAGCTAGCTTAAGCTGGACACTTAACTGAATTTGTAGAGAAAAAGGCAGAGAAGGTAGCTGTAAACAATAATTAGAAGCCCGATAATATTCTCAAAGAGGATGTCGGCCACGAGTTTACAATAATTCATGGGGTGTCTGACCTCAAACAGATCCAAGGGAATGCTGCTCGAATGGAAGTGAAGAAGCTGACAGAAGTAATGCAAGCTTTTCAGATTGATCCTGCCAAAACCCAAGCTGGGAAGCGTCGACGTCCAGAGGAAATCAACTTCAACAAGCACACCGTGTTCACTGAAGAGGATTTAGTGGGAGTGAGAAATCCACACCACGACGCATTGATCATTACACTCAGGATAACTAACTTTGACGTCGACAGGCTACTCGTCGACCAAGGAAGCTCATCCGAAGTAATGTACATCAAGCTACTTAGAAAGTTGAAGTTAAGCATTGCTGACCTAAAAGAGGCCACTGTTCCTCTGGTTGGCTTCACTGGAAAGATAACAACCCCCTTGGAAAAGATCGTCCTACCCATAAGGGCAGGAAGCATCTCAAAGATGATCGAGTTTCTTGTGGTTGATATTGATTCACCCTACCAAGCCATCCTCGACAGAGGATAGCTACACGCGATGAAGGCCGTCTCATAACCTCTCATCATAAGTTAAAATATGTGACAAAGCGCGGAGTAGTTGAAATCCTTGGAGATCAAGCAATGGCAAGGAAGTGCCTCATAGCGACCATATGCCCCAAACAAGAGAAAAAAGTGGAAGAAGCAAGAAACTAAGATGAAAAGCAGGAGAGCATGATGCCCTCCAAATAATAATTAAGATATGGCAGACCAGGAGTGGAGGAGACCAGGCTCCTCCCCTCTAAGAGGTTAGTCGAAGACCTGGAAGAAGTCGCAGCCGAAAGTGGCCCAACTGAGAGAACATTTTTTATTGGAACATCCCTTACTGATCGTGAGAAGAAGGAATTGGTCACACTCCTTCGAAGCAATTTGGACATTTTTTGCATGCGAGCCCTACGAGCTGTCCAGAATCGATTACAATATTACCTGCCACCTATTACACATGGATCCATCCTTCAAGATAGTTATACACAGGACACGCCGAGCAGCCCCAGAAAAAGCCAAAGCAGTGGAGAAGGAAGTGGAGAAATTACTGGATGCAGGGTCCATATAGGAAGTTCACTTCCCTAAATGGCTATCTAACCCATTAGTGGTCCCCAAGAGCAATGGAAAGTGGAGAGTCTGCATCGACTTCACTGATCTTAATAGGGCTTGCTCTAAGGACAACTTCACTCCAAAGATCGACCAACTGGTGGATGCAACGGTAACTCATAAAAGAATGAGCTTTTTAGACACGTATTCTGAATATCACCAGATCCCTTTACATGAGCCAGATCAAGATAAGATCGCCTTCATCACTAATGTTGGCTTATTCTCTTCTTCCTGCTCGACAGATGAATAGTAGCATTCCCGAGCTACCTTTTGGTCACCCTTTACAACTCCTACTCCAAAATTAGTTGGAAACTTCAGACATTGATGTACAGTTGATGGTACTGCTTCGAATTTCTTCAAACCTACCCTTCCCATGATGATATTGTAAGCTGACTGGACATTCTTATCCATCACAAAGAAACGTACTCTTTCTGTTCGACAAGCAGGCCATGTACCGATGAACATATCCAACTTGATCGTCCCAAGTGGAAAGACTTTCTCGCCAGCAAACCCGAGGAGGGGTCTGTGATAAGGTTCCAACTGAGACAACTTTAGATTTAAACTATCGAAGCATGAGTAGAACATGATATCCGCCGAGCTACCATTATCCACCAGTACTCTTGAGATTATTACTTCCTTCATCCTCATTTTGATCACCAGTGGATCATCATGAGGATATAGTACACCTGCGAGGTAATTCTTGGAGAAATCGATGACCAATTTTTCTTTGTTCACCTTCCTCGGGCGATCATCTTCAGCTAGATTTATTCGCTGAATGTATGAACAAGCTTGAGCCTCATTGAGGTAAGCTTTTATTTCCGCAGTAAGGTCCCCACCTCCTGTATCTCCACCTGTAATAACATTACAATCAAACGATCAAAAACGAATTGAAAATACCTCACGCTCTGGCTGTCTTGGTCTCTTGGGGAGATCGGGGTCGTCTTCTGGATCATCTTCATGATCTCTTTTCTTATTTTCTTCTGCTCGACGAGGAAGTACAAAAATGATTTAACTCACCTGACACCATTAAAGTTCAATCCAAGCACACCTGATGAAACATAAAACTATCACCCAATACCAAAACAACCATCCAGCCACTACCAAACTATCAAACATCAAATCTCCCATATTACACGGCCTTTCACAAAACCACAGAGATGAACAACCAAGAACAAAGACAAAATGTTCAAACCTCATACATATCAAAGCTTAAATCCTCTAACCATGGAATCTAATCAAACCTGCAACTGAAAAGATCAAGAAAAACTCTAAAGACTTGATTTTACTTCATATTCACACCCAAGACTCACCAACAACAACAAGAAAGGGAATATGATCAACCTCAGGAAAAAAGAATCTTAGACAACCACCCTTACAATAACACCATCTCAGCTGAAGATCAGGGCCAAACTCACGCACCAGATAAATTTAAAAAAAAAATTTGAACTGGGGCAACCTCCCCAGTTGGGCCTAATGTGTATCCGCCACTGCGATCAGCAGATGATGTTCTAGGCTCAAGGGGCAGTTGAGGTAGCCAAAGATGCTATCGAATTTAATAAATGAAGACACCTGAACACTCTCTCCACTTCTATATAATGTCTTCTTTAAATATTTTGTATGTATTTTTATTTTATTTTCAATCTTTTTCGTGTTAAGATAATGTGTGATGCTCCTTAAGAGATGATATTTGACAAATGTAGAGAACTATCTCATGGAGTTCTCAAATTTTACATTAGGTAATTCATTTTAATTTCTATGTTTCTGGATTTTGGGGAAAAAAAGGTGTGTCTGTGTGTGTTAGGATCTCATATTGTAGAATTTTGTAATATATTTTTTGTCATTCCTCTTCAAAATTCAGATTATTATTTTTATCATATTGTTTGGTTGCCTAAGAAACTCATTAAGAGACAAAAAATGTGTTTTATGTAGTTTTGTAGAAAATTAAATCTCATCTCAAATGAAATTGTATTCTAAATAATAAAATATAGCTCTTACTTTTCTGTGTCCACACACAAATGATTTAATTCATACATTCGCAGTTTTAAGATAATATATGATTAAAAAAAGACAATCACATAAACTTTTATTAAGAAAAAAATGACACACACAAACTTAATTATTCAAATTTGTAATACTTTACCTAAGCGTATTTGTATCTCTTGCAATTTTCTATGCTCACTTCATGTGAGTGAAGAAAGAAATGAGATGTAAATATCATTTTTTTCCCTTAATTATTTTATAACTTCTATGCTCTCAATTATATTTTTTTTTCAATTTTCTAAATTATAAACAAATCGTAAAGTTAATTGTTTATGTCATTATTACTAAACAACGAATGAACATAAAAAGATAATACCAAGTGAGAAGAATATTATTATATAATAATTTGAGCTGATATCTTTAATTTGTGGAATGTTATTTGAATCTTGCCATAAACGATCGACGCACAAATTATGACATTTTATTGACAATTAGAGATAATAAAATAATTATTTTTTACGAGTATAATGAAATTTTATTGCTCCACTTAAAAAATATCGTATTATAAATACGCTCGTGAATCGCGCGAAATAGATGCCAATATTTCATAAAGATATATGAACACATTAATTGAAACGAAGATGGGATTCATTATGACTTAACTTTTTTCAATAAACTTTGGGTTAACTTCCTACAGAATCCGTCGGTGAGGAGACTGGGGGGATATTATTATATCTATTTTATACTATAAAATTCTTAACATGAGTTAATTCTATTTCATCGTGAGATTGTTCGCGTGGTAACTATTTTTAACTCTCTTGCTCATTTTTTACTATCCGTATGTATGACACTCCCCTCACATTTCGTCTATTTTCCTCGTGCCCTATTTTTTCTCTCATCTATTCCTTTTCTCACACCATATTTTCGTCTTTTCTGTGTCGCTCTCTACTTTTCTCACCATGTGGATAAACTACAAGACACTAACTAATGTAACTTGAACAAATCAAAATACTCCTATTTAAAAAATTCCTCACCGTCAGTAGCATTCTAATGGGAATAGAAAAATGAAGTCTGAGGGTTTTCTTTTCCTCTACAAAACGGAGTTATTTCCTCACCAAATTATTCTGTTTGACCCGCTTTTGATCCGTCCAAATTTATCTCTATTAATTTTTAACGCATTTATATCTGCCTATAACCGTCCATTTGCCACTACTAGCCTACTCCAAAACCCCCCAAAGATGGGTTTACTGCTGCTCAAAAACCTCATCTTCTCTTGATTTTCAATTTTTGAGAAATCTAAAATTCAAGATCTAGGATTTCTAAATGAAAGACATCTAGAATCGTGGTGGGTGTACCAATCCGATTCACATAAAATGAGCAACGATAAAGAAGACCCCAACTCTTCTGCTAAATTTCACACCGTATAACCCCTTCATGACCTAGAATTTAATTGAGCCATCGATCTCGCCAAAAATCTTAAAGAATATATTTTTTTTTTTAAATCTACTATGGTGTTAACATTGGCCAAGATGAATCCCACCTTTCCTTAATTTTCATATAAGGCTGGTATCTTTACATGGGTACATGAAACTGCTCTATTGCTTCACGTGTAAAAGGTGGAAATATCTTTGTTCTTTAGTTTTACATGCTTTGGAGTTCATTTTCCAAGAGAGGTTTGATTGTTGTTGCAATCTTTCCCTTTTATCATGGTTTAACACTCACATGTAAAAAAATTAAAATAAAGAAAATGTATGGTTTAACACTCACATGTAAATTATACCATATTTTAGTTTGTGTGCTAAAATGACTTGATTCTGTTCCCCAAAAAAAATATATATATATCATTTGCTTGGGCATGTAACATTACATACCCAACTTGATTGTAGGTTAGGGTGCTGATCTTTGCACCCCAATTTTTTTTTCAAAACATTACAAAAAAAAATTATTTTTTTTATAATTCTATCCAATAAATTCTCACGACTAACCTTGGTCGTGGTACCCATTTTCATGGCTAACTTTGACCCTGATATCCCTTTTATCGCTAACCTTGATTGTAATACCATCTTTATGGCTAACTTTAGCCGTGATACCCATTTTCACGACTAATCTTGGACGTAGTACTCATTTTCATGACTAACCTTGATCTCAGTACGAATACTTTTTGAAATGTTAATTTGAATGGTCTTAAGGAAGGAAAAATGAGTTTTTTGTGATATTTTAAAAAAACTATGTTTGGAGAACTTTTTGGGGTACCAATTACCCATGTTTTATTTGTCAGATTAAAGGTGGCGTGCTCCATCTAAGGTATTTTATGCATTTTTGTGTACTAATATTTTAATTTTTCTTCACAATTTTTTTTTCGAATAACCTTTTCCTCATCATAGAATTTATTTTTAATAGCATATGCGTATAGTAGGCTTAGGCGGATCAGCTATTAATAGATCTCCATCAGATAGAAAATTAGCAGCTACTACATCAAATGATAGATTTAGTACATAAACTTAACATTTTCACAACTTATTACTAGCTAGTAACGCTAGAAATTTTACTACGGAGACGCTCAGTGCAGCTCTCTCAACACTTCTTTTTTATTCTTATATTCTGCCCGGCTCTTCCTTTTTACTTCTACTTCATCATTTCACCTGCACAATAGAAACAAACCAACATTACATAATGTAAATATTGTGTGTAATGACCCCAAGTCTCCAAAGTGCAGAATCTTTTTTCTTGGAGTATCTCGTACAATTTTGTTAAGTTAATGTTCAATTTTGGACAAAGGGTTCAATTGAAACTCATTTCATACTTTAGACTCAATAGGCATAAGATATACTTTGAGGCCCAATAGATTAAATGAATTCAAATATTTTAAGAACCATATTGGTAATTTATTCCTAGTATATATTTATTTATGGTAAATTAGGTATTATAAAGATACTGGTATAACTTTCTTTATTTTCAATCTTTATGTCAATGAATATTAACTGTTAGAGATTTTTTTTATAAATCAATCGATGATATTTCTATCTCTATTGTAGAACTACGCAAGTATCGCTATATTTGTTTGAAATTGAAAGAACAAACCTCCCAAAGTTAGAAACTAAGGATGATGATATTGATATTATAAAAACTACAATAAGTAAAACAAAGAGTATGGGGAAATTGTAATCTAAGCCCTACCAAATTTGAAATCACCACCACCACCTCATGCCCGCACCTGAACTTTTGCATAATTCTCAATACAAACTAACTTTTGTAAAACAAATTCTCCATAGTAATAAAAACTATAATGTTGGTGGTTGCGTAGTTATGAAGTAAATGGTAAAAAATACAATATACATGATTTCTTATATAAAGTTTAACTAAAGAACATCAAGACATGACTTAATATATGTGTACCAATTGTCGTAATAAAGATATATGTGAGGCTTATTTACTTCTTCATTATTTGTGCCGAAATAATTACGTAAAAGTAATTATTTTTTTTTACTGAACCATAAATACAACACTAATGTAAGTATATAGAATATTTATGTCACTAAAACCACATAATTGTATTGTTGTTCAATTAATCTTAAAGTTGGCTTTAAGTGTTTATTCTAGATGATTAATTTAGATTTTGGCAAATATTTTGGATAGAATAATAGACATCAATTGCTTGGCAATATATATATATACATATATATATATAGGAGAAGGCTCACCTACATCATCCTCTATACATCATCCATGCATCACGCTTAATTATAGGCACTCAAAAACCATTTTTTTCAAATTTTATATTTTTCCCTTGAAATTAACCTTATCATCAACCCATATGCAAAAAATTAGGTCAAAATACATTTTGTAACTATTTTTAAAAAATCCACAAAAAACTGCTAAAATTACCTTATTTATAAGGGTCTGCGCCAGCAGTTTTTTGTGGATTTTTTAAAAATAGTTACAAAATGTATTTTAACCTAATTTTTTGCATATGGGTTGATTGGAAAGTTAATTTCAAGGGAAAAATATAAAATTTGAAAAAAAAGTTTTCTAAGGCCTAGAATTAGGTGTGATGTACGGTGTGATTTATAGTGCATGATGTAGGTGAGCCTTCCTCTCTCTCTCTCTCTCTCTCTCTCTCAGAGAGAGAGAGAGAGAGAGAGATGCAGACTCATGTGCACACTAAGGCCTCATTTGATGCGCCTTATAAGAGATTTATATTGGATAAAATTATCCTATCTAATATTTGGTGTAACTTAGGATGGGATATGAGATAGAATAAGTTATCCAAAGTGAGTTCCTTATTCCACAAGAAGTGGGATAAAAACATCCCACCTCCAAGGTCGTATAAAATTATACGGTGTTAAAATTTAAATAAAAATTACTACTCTACCCTTATTAAATTATAAAAAAAACTCACGCAACTTGCACTTTTTCAGGTATTAGATAGTAGTCGGCGATCCCTTTGATTCACATAACTCTCCATTAATATTTTTCATCACGGTAGGTAACCTTCTCATTTTTTTTTCTATTTTTTCTATTTGTTGCTTTATCATGAACTACTATTTTGGTTTAAATCGATTTAAGATTATGTTAACTTACCTACTAGACAAGTTGAAAGTTATGTGTTTTTAATATACCGCTAATATTTTACTACACATATTTTTTTTAATGTATTATTAACCTATTGCTAGACAAGTTGAAAGCTGTGTACAATTCAATTTATTTGTTTCTCTATGTCTTCGACGACTATTTTGGGTAAAATCGATGTTATTCAGTTGTAACTTCAAGAAATTTTTTGCAACTGATTTGTTTTGAACCGAAAGAGAAGATAGTAAAGTTTTACTATCTCATTATGGCGGCTAGTTTGTGTGCACATGATTTTTGTATGCGTGTAAGTGATTACTAGATGTTGAGTGTGTATAAATTATAAATACAAATACATATTTTCATGTCATAATATTATTTTTTAACATCCCACGTGGAATTAAATATTATGTTATTGAGTTAAAATATGTGATAACAATATACTTTTTTATTTTTTTTATTATTAAATACGAAAGAAGGGTATTTTTGAAAAACTCGAGATAAATTAATCCTATCCGGAGCATTTAAAAAATATGACTGTATTATTATATTCCATCACGTCTTCTTATTCGGAACTGTTTCAAACGCAGTATTGGAATAAGTCTTATACGGTCCATCTTTATCCTATCCAATCTGACTCTTATCCTATCCTATCCGGACCCTATATACGGCGTATCAAACGAGGCGTAAGTTTGCACATGTGCTGGCGCACGCCAATTTTTTAAAAATATTAAAAAAAATTGAATTAAGTTTTTTTATGTGATATTTAAACATTTCAACGGATCCATATAAAAAAATAAACTCAATTTTTTTTTGCTATTTTTAAAAAATTAGTCAAACTTTTGCAGCTTTTAAAGTGATTAAAAATAACGAAAGTTTGACCGATTTTAAAAAAAAAACGAAAGAATTTCGTTTGAACTAATTTTTTTTCTATGGGTCATTTGAAATGTTTAAATATCACACAAAAAAAATCAGTTAAATTTTTTTTTTACTATTTAAAAAAAATGATGTGCAAATTTGGTATGCACCGGAAGACATTGGATCATATATATATATATATATATATATATATATATATATATATATACAAACTTAGTGTGCACTGTCTATATATTATATATACAAGTACTGCTCTTTTGTGAATCAGTCCGCATTTTATAATTGTAGACCGGACATGCGTTACTTGACTGTGAGCCGAGAAAAAAAAGAGTGTGTGCTATAATTTAGTCCATAATTTCTAGGGTCACCGTGAGGTGACATATATCATATATATAGGGAGAGATTCAAAAGAGAATATTAAAAGATGAACATGTACCGAACATTAACAAAAACCCCCCAAACCCATTAATTTTAACTTCTATGTTGAAATTGCTCATGCCAACGACACCCCCTAAACCATTCCGGCCAGTACCCCCACCCCACCCTACCCCCCTGATCCCACGACCACCGCCGGAAAACCACCCAGATTTCCCTATTCGTTTAAGCCACAAACAGTAATATTCTAAGCCCATTTTTTAATCGAGCAGACCCAACACCCACCATCACTCACAGGACCTCCATTAAACCCTTCGACCCTTGCACCTTATCACTCCATACCTGTCGGAATCCAGCTCCGGTGGCCTCATAAAAACCATCATTAACAATTGTTTCAATTTCCTCTTCACCCATCAAATAACAAGATGGATGGGGAGAGAGGGAGAGATTTGTCGTACCAAGAATCTGTTGGGTTAGCTAAAATCTTAACTCATACTCAGAAATCCAAGTGTAGGGATGTAGCTGTAGGGGTTTGTTTAAATTAGTAGATCGGGTCTTGCCTAAATTTCGTCAAAGAGATGTAAGGTAATTGGAAAATTCTATTTCTCTCTTTCTTTCTCTCTCTCTCTCTCTCTCTCTCTCTCTACTTTTTCCAAATCTATGTCATGATAGATTTGGGAAACATTAGATATTAAATCTTGTGTACGAGTGGTAAAACACTCCAAGCTAAAAAGGTCAAGACAGACGTTGAATTATGTAACACAAATGCCGGCCACCACTGGGCCTTGAATTCCCACCTGCTTCTGATGGCAGATCGCGGGCTAGGGGGTGGGGGATGTGGGGGGTAAGTTGCGTAAAAAGAATATTGAATCTGATACGGAATAATTGCAATAGAGGAGTTAAAATTAATGAATTTTGAGTATTTTGTTAATGTTCTTTAAAATGTTCGTCTTTTAATATTTGTTTTTGGGACATATATCAAATAGTCCCTCGAACATTTTTTAATACTCATTTAGTCCAAATTTTTTTATTTTGTCTCAAAAAGTTCTTTGCCACACATTTTGAAGAGGGAGTGTCGCTGACGCGGACCTCTAAAAATAAGAGAATATTGAGTGCTTAAGGGACTAAATGGATTAAATTAAAAATATGTGTCCTTTTTAAAAAATATACATTTATAGTAGCGCCTATTCAATAATTGACCCTTTGTTTTTATCTATGTATATTTAAAAAATATGTATACATTTATCTATGTATATTTAAAAAATATACATCTATCTATGTATATATATATATATATATGAAAATGTTAGAAAGACATATTTTGAGAACAAGATTTGAGTGGACGTGTCCTACTAAAGTTGTTACCACTTCGGTGTCCCAACTTGTGTCCAAATGTACGTCTTCATAGTATCATCTATCTATGTATATTTTGTATCTATCTATATTTTGAGCGAGAGAGAGAGAGAGTACATGGTTCAAAGTTGGCAGCGCACTTATCGGGGAGTTGAATGGCCATGTTCCGATCGACGCCGGAGATAGGGGGGCCATTGAAAAGCACACACAAACAAGGCTGCCCAAGAGATTTGATTGCCGCACAGCAAGCGGGGTTTGGGGGGATGGGGCTAAATGGAGCCAGAGCTGGCCTACAAGGTATTAGCTGAATCAGTGAGGAGAAAAATGTGACCCCACAAGTAAGCCCGTTGCTTTCTCCCACCAAATTACCTGCCACCACCATAAACACCAGCACTAATGGAACAAAAGCCTTCATATTTTGGATTCAAATATTTCTCTCTGCTTTTGCTTATTTCTTTCTACAATGCATGGTTCATCACATATATAGAGAGGAGATGAGGCTCACGCATCCATGCATGCCCATTTGTGCCTGTCTCCTAACTTTGTATCACACTTGATTGGTGGTGCCACTTCTAAGCCAACTCTGCTGTTTATCATGCTTATGAAGCAGTTATTAAACACAATTTTCATGAACTTAATTGCGGCGTATCTAATTTTTGTTTTGCTACATATTTTTTTTTTATAATAACACTGTTTTAGAAGATAATTTTGACTGAAGGAATACCTGGTGGATTTAGGATTTATTGAAATATACAACACTGCATTAGGTTAGGGATATCTTGAGATTGACCCCGACTTTTAAGGTCAGTTTTAAGTTACCTCTAAAAATAATAAACATTTGAGTCACAACGTCATTCATGATTGTAACGGCACTTTGCAACAGTATTTTGTGACACTTTAGGAGACTTTGCTACAGCCTACACTGTTGTGGGGATATTGCACTTTTTTAATTCTGAACGTGTAACTCAAGAGTGAGGGTTTGGAGATCTTCCATCACTCTTTGGGTAATCTAAATAATAGTTATGAACTTACGAAAATAATTAATTACCCGAGACTCATCTCTCCCTCTTCATAATAGAGTCCTGATGTTGTTGGTTTTGTTTTGTTATGGCTTTCCCTTTGTGTTTTTGTATTATTAATTCGTTTGTTTACTTCTCGTGTATCCATCGATTTGTTTTGTCTACTTCAGCTATTAACTATTCGAGGTGTTTTTATAATCTACAGGTGTAGTGAACTTATTCCAACTTCTAATTAAAATGGTTTTTGAGTGAACCATATTTTAAAACTATTTTTAAAGCTGAAGTAAGGATGGATTTAGTTGAAATATTGACTATTGTTTAAAAGAAGAGTAAAAATATTGGCTGAAGTCATAAATATTCACATTTAGATTATTTTTGCAAATAACTCTGAAGTTAAAAGTGTAAAAATAAATGAAATTATAGTAAAACAAGATTCAAAATTGAATTTGAAAATCGATCAATCTAATATATATATATCCATATAATAAGATGTAATGGTTTTTGAATTCTAAAAAATGTAGGAGCACAATAAGAGTTGAGATTCTTTAAGAGAAAATCAACGGTTGTGATTGCCTCTCAGATTTCAATATCCCGCCTAAAATTTTAGAGCCTCTCTCTTGCCTCGATTAACACGCTCGGACGGTGGGGTGTTTGCCCACTCTCTCTCAATCAACTGAGTACCCTATTTCTCTCAAACCCTCTCACTCTCACCATCTCTGAGCAACAACGACGCATGAAGAAGGTACAAGAACATCTCTCCTACCTCGGTTAACATGTTCGGACAACCATTCTCTCTCTCAATCAACTTAGTACCCTATTTATCTCAAACCATCTCGCTCTCACCATCTTCAAGCAACAACGACGCATGAATTAGGTACAACAACATCAAATCCTCTCACTCTTAAACCCTAATTTGTTTATTCGTGTTTACATTTTTTATTTGGAGTTGTTTTCATTTATTTTTTATTGTGAGGTATCGCACATAATTTTTTGTGGGGTTATAGATTCTATATTTTGATTCAGAGGAACACTGTATAATCATTTTAGTTTAGGGATTAAGTATGTTGTGGAAATTGTTTCCCGTTTAACATTAATTTTATATCTATTGAACAAATTTTTTAAGAGGTTTTAAAATTCATGTTGTGAAGTTTATATCCACTTTTTTTTTTTAATTTTTAGTGAGATAGGTAAGATTTGTGAAGTTCATATCCAATTTTGTGAAGTTTATATCCAAACGGAGCTTTAATTTCACTGAATATAAATATAGATCTAGAAGAAACTTCACTAAATACTGATATAGATCTAAATAGAGCTTTAAATTCACTGAATAATAATTTAGTTTTCATATACTTTTTCATCTCCATCCAAACAAAAGCAAAAACTAGGCATATTGCATATATGGTGTGAAATGAATTTATAATTATGATTATTTTTGTATCATTATGAATTCCTTAATTATTCAGTTACCGAAAATGCCTCCAATGGGCCCCAATGTGATTCAAATACGATTCTTTAGTGACATGCTTCGATTGTTTAGCGACATGCTTTAGAGTAAAATTTTTTCATCATTATAGACAATTTATATGTTTGAGGGTTTATATGTTTTGAATGTATGATCTTCAATTTGTTTAATACATTAATGGTTTGCTTTTATTTGTTCATGGAGGGTTTATAGGTTCATTAGTTTGTTGAATAATATCATTCGCCTTTTATTATAATTTATATTGTTTATATCACCTGAATTTTGAGCACAAGTGAGTGGAAGTATTATTCAGATTACCTCAGCATTTTATGAGTTTGAGGTTACCTCTGCATTTTATCATTTGGCACGATTGGTAAACTATGCATTTTATTCAAGTATTGAAAGGTTACCTCTCCCTAAGCTATGCTATATCATATGAAAACTGAGGTCATATACACCAGCGAGAACGAGATTATTAGCTGCAG
This sequence comes from Sambucus nigra, assembly GCA_949130495.1. NCBI lineage: Eukaryota > Viridiplantae > Streptophyta > Magnoliopsida > Dipsacales > Adoxaceae > Sambucus > Sambucus nigra. Next base: position 271,736,456 of record OX422221.1, on the reverse strand, counting down.
CTGATTTCAAAGCAAAGGCGCCAAACAAATATGCATATAATGCCAGTGTTTACACAGAAATATATGTACTGTTAATGGGTTTTTATATTGGCTTTGGAATCTACGAGGAATCTCACACACTTAATGTTATAATTACTGTATATGTAGTGTGCGTGTCTCTTTTCTTAGATTTCATGTCAATGGGGTTTTGATATTGTTCTTATGTTGCAGCGCTACTGAGTAGAAGGTTCTGCATCTGGTAAAAGGAGGCCATGCTGCCGAGTAGGAGGTCCTCCACCATTGCTAATTTTCATGCTATTGATATTCAAATTTCTTCACACTATTAAATCATCTCCACCTAGTTTGGTTGCAATTTTTTTCTATTTTGAAAATCTGGTACAAAAGGGCAGTATCCCCTGCCTCTTTCAAATCAGGGTTTCAAATCAGTATATCCATTTGAGGATACTGAGGTTGCTACTGAACTGAATATGGAGAAGAGGAAAAACGCATTACGGTAAACACTGACATAATAATTTTGAAGGGAACGATTGATATATTCATATCCATGTCCCTCGCGCTAACTTCTTCTTCTCTGTGTTGTGATAAACAGGGGTCAAGTGATTGACCATTCACTGCCAAATGGGGCAGCGAAATGATGAATCTAGAATTATATGGTATTTTGCCTATTTGGAGGGGCAACATACTGCCATAAAGAACGGTATGCTGGAATATTTGTTGCTTCTGCCCCAAGAGCAGAGGTTGCACCCATACTCCTGAATTTCAATTATTTTTCTTACTAACAAAAACACATAAATTGTTTTTCTTTGTTATTTGTGACTCTTTAATCAGTAAATCATCCCTTATGTTTGCCACTTCTTTGTTATTTGTGACTATTTAATCAGTAAATCAAAACACATAAATATTTTTGCCACTTCTTTGTTCTATAAAACGTAATTATCGATTATGGATTTTGATTTCTACCACACGCGAGATGGGATGTCTAATTTTATACAGGTTCATTTTTTTATCAACTATATCTATTATGTAACGTTAATTGATGAGGCAACTCACCATTTTCTTAAAATTCAGTTGATACAGAAGAAAATATGCAGAAGGTGAAGCCCTCGAAAAGCTTACAGGGATGAAAAATCTGACAAGCTGGGAAATTGCGAAACAGCAGGCTGTTGTGAACCCTAAGAATATGTGTTAAGCTTGATTGCCTTGCTATTGGGAAACAGTTTGCTGTTGAAGAAATTTCAGCTCGGGTATATCCATTTCTTCTCATTTTAGATTTACTTTACATGTTCCTTATGCTGAATTATAATGCCCATTCATTATCATTGGTTGGATTTAACGCTAAATCCTTATGCTGAATTACTTATGTTGATATATCCTTATGTTGAATATATCCTTATGCTGAATTACTTATGCTGAATTATTTATGTTGACTTACTTATGTTCCTTATGCTGGATATATCCTTATGCTGGATATATCCTTATGCTGAATTATAATGCCCATTCATTATCAGGTATATCCTTATGCTGAATTACTTATGTTGATATGCTGAATTACTTATCATTGGTTGGTTTTAACACTAAATCATTGTCACTCTGTCTCTCTAATCTAGCTTATATAATTATTGATTCCTTTTTTTATTCTAATTTGTTGATATATGTGGATGGTGGATCGATTTCATTAGATGGAGTCCGATAATGATGGTCAAAGGAAGTAGATGGTTAGTGACTTTTTTTCTTCTTTCTACTTTCTATTCTTTTTACTTTCTAATTTTTACGGATTATATTGATTTTCTCATTTATCATGTTCCTCATATTCAATTTCTTTTACAAATGGTCTGTGATTTTCGATTTTTTTGGTGTAGTTGTGGCTTTAAGAATCACGAGTTGTGATCCTAGGGAGATTTGGAGGAAACACACTCTCAGTAATAATTTTTTCAACAATGTTCACTCCACCCATCTGTTGTTAATGTCATAAAGACACCTTTCATGCATCGAAAATAAGCTGGAAACTCCAATAAACATCTACACCGGGACATATAATCGGGTAGCAAGGGCCTTGCAATTGAAGAGATGTGTTTCTTAGTTCGGGAGGAAGGTTGGCAAAATAAATTCATATTGATCCAGTCATCTAGCAGTCCCCCATTGGGTTGAATGATTGGGTTATATGGCAATATAAAGAAGTACTCGATTACTGAATAGATGACACATAAGGAAGAAACAATATAGGCGTCTCCTCGGTTTAATTTGTTTCCATATTTTTCTTTAAGACATAGTATTGCCATAGTATTAGCTGAAAAATTATTATTTTTCTTACATGTAAACAACCAAACCAAGTTGTATTGAAATTAAATCTTTCCAATTGTTATTTTATTGTGATTAAGTTAGCTTTCCTGAATATCAACGTGCCTTCAACTATGAACTATTTATTAGGTTATTGTCATGTTTTTTATACCTTAAACAGGTGGATAGTCCTATAAATAAATGAATTTTTTTCCATTTTTTTAAATGTAACTTATTTGTATTGAAATTATATTGTGTCAATTGTTATTTTGTTGTGATTATGCTAGATTTCCTGAATATCGCCATGCCTTTTTGCACGACCTATTTATTACGTCTGAAATTGATGTGAAAAGAAATCTTTGGTAGTTTATTAAGACAAATTTTGTAGGCGACTTAATTTCACTATACATGTACTTTGTTTAAAAAAAATACAACTATGCCTATTCGCCGTTTTGCCGATTACGTACTTTGAAAATTTTCACTGTGCCTTCAGGCACGGGTATCCACTAGTATATATATATATATATATATATATGCATGTATATAATCTTTTTTGAATTTTTTTTATAAATATAAATTATTTTGTAAAACAATACCCTTCTAGTAAAAATATGAGCACAAAATTAGTTTTTTATAAAAACTATAGTTTTAGCTCTTTTTTCTATAAAAAGATTACAAAAGTTGATTTTATAAAGATAAGTATAAATTATTTTATTTTAAATAAAAGTTGTATTTTTATAAAGTATTTTCCTAAAAAATAGAGTTTTTAACTTCTTTTCTTTACATAAATTGTGCTTTAAAATACTATTCTTATATATATACATATAATCTTTTTGAGAAAAAAATAGTTTTATAAAGTAACGTTAACGTGAAAATTTTATAGAATGTTTTAGAAAACTATACATTTTATTATTAATTTTTTTTTGAGTTATACATAAAAAACATTTTATAATAAACAACATTTTATATATAACTCAAAAAAGTACTTTTTATAAAAAAATATTCAGTTTATTTTCGGTTTTGAACGTTAACAATACTTTATAAAAATATCTTTTCCTTAAAAAAATATATTTATATATATAAAACAACCTTTTAAAACACAATTTATGTAAAGAAATGAAGTTAAAAACTAGAGTTTTTAGAAAATTACATTATAAGAATACAATTTTTATGCATAATAAAATATTTATACTTATCTTTATAAAATCAAGTTTTCTAAAAAAAATTATAAAAAAAATGTTAACACTGTAGTTGCGTAAAAAAATTGTTTAAACAAATAATTTATATTTTTAAAATAGCTTTTAAGATATATATATATATATATATATTCTTTTTGTTTTCTTAATTCCCCTTACTTTATCATTAAATATTCTCCTTTTTGCATTCTATTTTTACATCCAAGTATTTGTTTCGCATAAAATATTCTACAAATGAAATACATATATTCGTTATCCTTTTATAAATTTTTCTACATTAAAGGCATGTATCACACAATAGGTATTTTAACGTTATATATTTTACCTCTATTTTTGTAAGTATGTTTGCATTGTATTGTATAACAAGAACTCCAAAGCACTCGCGCATCGCGCGAGGCTAAAAACTAGTATATTTAAAAATGGTGTCTTAAATTATAGCTTTGACACGTGACTTGAAAATGAAAGTGCAATTAAGTCAAACTCTCCACCGTCCTTATTATCTTCGATCTCTTTGATTCTTTTCACCACCCATCTTCTCCCCTCTTTTTACTTGGTTTCATTTACAACAGAGTCCCTCTCATTCCCTATTCTATGTCTAAAAGAACTCCTCCAGACATCATTTCTCTACAGTGTCCCTTTCTATACATCTAATCCATTAACTATGTGTTTCTCTTTCCCACATTTGCCTTTCCATCGTCCTCTCAATTTTTCCTCGTCCATCCACTGTTCCACTTCATATTCTCTCACTCACATTCACTTAAACAAAGTAAAGTTATTTTTGAATTCCATATCTCGACCTTATGCTTGACACTGATGGCAATCTATAATATGATTAGAGATGAAGAAAGACGACACACAATGTAAAGTTTGACTCATAATGTAATTTTCTTCATCTTATTATGTTTATTATGTGCAACTATTTTGGTCTTTATATGTTGTTATTGTTAAATTTATTTATATATATTGTGTTTGGCGAAAAATTGATTTGCATATAAGATGTTTGTATTAGTACTCAGCAAGACATTATTGAAGCATGTTGAGGTGGAAAATTAATTTGCAGTAATATTATTCAAGTACCCACATTTGTATCCTTTCAAAATCACTCATTCTCTACTTCTCATAAGCAAGGGGATGTGTGTAATAATCGTTGAAGAACATTTTGATTGTGAAGGTGAAGTCGCAATTATAAATGTAAAAATAGTCATTAGCTTTCCCTTTTTTTGTGAATTATAGATGATTTAGTGTATATTGTGTCTATATATGTTGTATCTTTTGAAATTTGAATTCACGTGTTGTTCTTGGAAGGTAGGACTTAGTGCCTTGCATATATTTTAGGCATTTTTATTTAGGATTTTCTATCTAAATGATTAAATAAGGAATCTTGAGGCCATTGTATCTGGAAATAGGTCTGATAAAGGCCAGGCATATACAAACCTAAGTTAAAATATTTATTTGAGTCTCATGATTAAATTTAGGGGAAAGAGATCTAATTATATTTAGTTAGTTTTTATTGATTATGGTGTGTGAAAGTAAACTTAAATAAATATATTTTCTTCAAAAATCAAGTTACCAAACTTGGTGACATTTTGATGATTTTAAATTTGACCTCAGATTAAAATCGGAGTTAACTTTTCTTTTTTGATTTTTTTAGCATGAGTTGGGATATTCACTTGCAATGGATATTGTATAATTTGAAAAGAAATAATATTGTTCAAGTTTTTCCGAGTCAAGTGCAGGTGGAAAAAATGGAATAATATATTTTTTTTATAAGTAAATGTTCCAATAAAACAAACCCGCCCAAGGGGGCGGAAAAACGTATACAGGCAGTATACACAACAAAGAAAGTAAAGGCCTGAGCCAAAACAAAGACTACCCTACCACTCGAAACTCCTCCAAAAAGTCGAGGAAGATAAACATCGACGTATCCAGCCTTTTCCTATACCAAGTGAGAAGAAGGCTCACGAAACAATAACGTAGACGCGAAGGATCCACCTCGACCCCCTCAAAGCATCTCCGATTTCTCTCTTGCCACACCGACCAGAAAATGCAATGTGGGACCATCTTTCAAGCACCTCGCGGACCCTGCCAACCCATAGGACTCCCCCAAGATGCCAACACCCCACTCACCTCCCGAGGCATAACCCACGAGATCTTACCCAATGACAAAATCAAATCCCATAAACCCCGAGACACACGACAGTGTAGCAAAAGGTGATTGGTCATCTCCTCCTCCTTCTTTCATAACGAACAACGACTAGCCAACCTCCTCCCACGATTCTGGAACCTCTCAATAGTCAAAATGGCTTGTCTGGCCGCAGTCCACACAAAAAAACTAACCTTCGTGGGTGCCTTGCTCTTCCAAATAGCCTTCCATGGAAAGGAAACACCTCCCCTACCCCTAAGCACATGGTAATACTTTTTAACCAAAAAACTCCATCCTGAGAACTCGTCCACCTCAAGCCATCAGCCTCGCCAGATGGAATAGGCGCTACAAACAGCCACTCAATAAACGCCTCTGCCTCCTCCAACTCCTAATCCCGGAGCTCTCTCCTAAAATTCGGCTCCCATACCATATGAACCCCTACCCTCCTCATGTGGTCCTCAAATCTCCCCTCCCTATCCCCCGCAATCCGATACATCCCCGAAAAAAGATCCTTCAAAGAACCACCCTTACCCCATCTATCCCTCCAAAACCTGATACGATTCCCCCTCCCGAGCTGTAAGGAATTGGACTTAAAGAAATCAGCCCACCCACGTGCAATGCACTTCTACAACCCTACCCCATGAGTAGCACACCCCTCCCTAGGACCCCACCCAAACTGGTCATCCCCATGCCTAGCCAACGCCACTTTCCTCTACATTCTGCCCTCCTCCCTATAGAACTTCCATAACCACTTGCCCAGTAAAGCCTTATTGAAATGGGATAAGATCCTCACCCCCGCCCCACCCTCCTTTAGAGGCAAACACACCTCATCCCACCTCACTAGACTATATTTGAACTGATCTTCATGACCTCGCCACAGAAAATACCTCATCAACTTGTCGAGGCCTTTGCCAACAGAAGCAGGTAAAGGGAGGATATACAAGAAGTAAGTCGGGAGACTCGACAACACACTTCTGATCAACGTTAACCTTCCCCCTTTGGAAAGGTACCCACGCCTCCAACCAGCTAACATCCTTTAGACCCTCTCAAGAACCGGATCCCACATCGCCGTGGACTTAAACTTATCCACTAAGGGGAGGCCAAGATAAGTAGAGGGGAGCGAGTGAACCATACACCCAAGTACCCCAGCCAAATTGACCACGTTATCGACATCCCCAATGGAAATCATCTCGATCTTCCTAACGTTAATACGTAGCCCAGACACCGTCTCAAAACACACCAACAACATCCTCAACGTCCTGACCTCATCCACAGTCACCCCAGAAAAATAATAGTATCATCTGCAAAAAGCAGATGAGAGATAACAACACTCTGGGGAAGAGAGTTCCCGATCCGAAAACCGGAGACCAGGACACCCTCCACCATACGACTCATCATCCGAGAGAATGCCTCCATAACCAAAATAAAAAGAAATTGAGACAATGAGTCGCCCTGCCTAAGACCCCGAGTGCTCGAGAAGAAACCGGCAGGCACCCCATTCACCAAGACAGAGAACTGGACAGATGAGATACACCTCTTCATCCACCAACACCACCGCTCCCCGAACCTCTTCCACCTCAGGAGATAAAAGAGGAAGTCGCATCACACATGATCATAAGCCTTCTCAACATCAAGTTTGCAAAGAATGCCCGGAGTCCTACTTCTTACCCTAGACTCGATGCACTTGTTCGCCACCAAAACTGCATCAAGAATCTGATGGCCACCCACAAACGCGCTTTGAGTGTCGGACATAAGGGGATCAATCACCTTTCTAAGTCTAACCGACAGCACCTTAGAATTGAGGTTATACACACTACCAACAAGACTGATGGGTCTGAAATCCCTCACATTCATCGCTCCCCCGAACTTCGGCACCAAAGTAATAAAAGTAGCATTCAGACTCCGCAGAAAGTACCCCCTATCATAGAACTCATGAAAAACTGCCATCATATCCTCCCTAAAAACTTCCCAACAATTTTGGAAGAATTCCATAGTGAACCCATCAGGGCCAGGAGCCTTATCCCCACACATCAACCTCAAAACATGGACCACCTCTTCTTCCGTGAACGCTCTTTCCAACTGATTCACGTCATCCCCCGAAATGCTAGCCACCGAAAGTTCATCCATCTTGGGACGCCATGATTCCTCCTCCATAAACAATCTCGCATAGAACTGACTTATTTCCCTACGAATGTCACTCTCCTCGGTGTACTCCACCCCCTCTACTACTACCTTACCAATATGGTTAAAGCGATGATGTGAGTTAGCCGCTTTATGGAAAAACTTTGTATTGTTGTCCCCTTATCTAAGCCAAAGAGCCCTAGAATTTTGTCTCCAACAAAGTTCCTCCTAAATCAATCTCCTCCCCACCTCCCTTTTTTTCTCTTCTCTAGTCACCCTTTCATTTCCCGAAAGTCCGCTCAACACATCTTTCTCATCAAGGACCCGAGTATCATCTATAAGCTAACCAATCACCTCCCCCACATGCCCAAACACATCGTGATTCCATCGAATAAGATCACCTTTAAGATGGAACAATTTGGAAGCCAACCTGAAGCTAGCATTAACCTCCACCTCATACCCCCTCCACCACTCTTTAACCCTATCAACAAAGTTCTCCTCCTTAAGCCACATATTCTCAAATTGAAACGGGGACCTCCCACCCCTACTCCGACCACATTCCAAAAGGATAGGGCAGTGATCAAAAGTAACCCGCAGAAGGCAGGCTTGAGTAGCCCCCGAAAAATGTTCCTCCCACTCAGTAGAGAGAAGAAAATGATCTAACCGAGAAAACGAAGGTTCGTCCCTAAGACTAGACCAGGTATAAAGCCCTCCTTCCAAAGGAAGGTCCACCAAACCCAACTCATCGATGGACTCAAAGAAATCCCGCATAAAATATTTCAATCTCCCCCCACCACTCCTCTCTGAGGGAAATCGTACAACATTGTAATCTCCCCCCGTACACCATGGAACACCCCAAACACTTTTTGCCCTTGCCAATTCCTCCCACAACTCCTGACGGTCCGAGTCCTCACCAGGGCCATAAACCCCCGAAAAACTCCAAGTGAAACCATCCTCAACATTCCTGAATAAACATGAATGGGACCAATATCCCACCAATACATTGAGTTTCTCCACCACTCTATTATCCCACATAATAACAATCCCTTTTGAAGCCCCTTATGAATCCAAACAGCTCCACTATACACTACGTCGCCCCCAAATAGACCTCACCCACTCCCTATCCAAATCTCCCATCTTCGTCTCTTGCATACACACAATATTCGGCCTCCAACGCAAAATGGCTCCGCTAACTACACCTCTTTTCACAGGGCCATTCAAGCCCCGCACATTCCAGGAAATAATGCGTAGCTTCATCAAAAACGGCTATTAACCCCTCCCTGCCCCACCTCTACCAACTCTACCCTACCCCTCCGCCTCTCCTCTATATCATGAAATAAATAAAGGGCCTCCTTCTCATTCCCCAAATATGTTTACCCTAGAAATTTACTAAAACCCCCTAACATACTAGACACCCATTCCTCCACCTCACCCTCTAGGGTCTTCTCTAAACTCCTTCCCCCAGACGCCTCCCCCTCCCCCTCCGATCCCCTAAGCTCAACCCATAATTTAGGGTACGATGCTACCATCTTACCCACCAACCTCTTCTCACTTACAGAATCTCCCGAGGAACTAAAAAAGTCATGCGCAAATGCCTTCGCCTCCCCCAAACCTAGACCCTTCATCCATGCCCGCACAAAGCGGGTCCCCACTGAGAAGATCCGTACTGGACGAGCATACAAGAACACTACCCTCAGACACACCAATAACTAAACCCTAACACTCGTTGACCGTCTCAACTCTAGTCAAAGATTTTTTACTCTTTAGGGACGCTGCATTCCAATTGTTGTTCCTCTTAAAAGATTCCCCCCTTTGTTTACATTTTTTCTTATAAACCCCATTCTTAATCACTGTGCCCGAATTGAGAAGAGGACCAATCCTATGAGTGTTAGAAGACTGTTTACTTTTCTTACCTACAAAGGGAATAGAGGTTTGATTAGGAGTACGAACAATCTGTGAAAAAACATCAACCCCCGAGTTGGTTCTACCCCCCACTGCCTTCCCAATAGCCACATTCCCACAAATATTGACAATAGAGGGGCCCTCATCTGACATCGCCACATTATTTTTGCAAGGTACACTAAGTCCGTTCATGTCACAAAAGCTGTCAACAAAGGAACCCACTTCCTCCAAGTGGGTCTTTTCAGATAAGACACCCTGCAAATCTACCCCATCACTAGCAGGACCACTTTAGACCCCTTTAACCCCCACACCCAAGATACTACCAACCTTAATCTTTTCAACCACCCTACCTCCCACATGCCCCAGGCCTATAACCCTATTAACCCCACTCCCCATGCAACGTCCAACCAGAGTATTAGCACCGTCAACTAGCCGGTCGGACCGTTTCCCCACTGAAGGAGACAAAACTGAACTAATCTTCCCCTTAACTTTCAGTACCCCTGCTCCTTCTTCCTCACCCCTCTCCGTACTAACCCCACCAAAAGATTCTCCGCCCATATATGACTGAACCTTGCGCCTGAGATCCGCCTGAGCACACGATTTTGCAAAAACAACGTGCTCCAAGTCATTGCTACCGGATATATGCTCTCTTAGTTGAGACATACCAGCATCTGTTGTTGACCGTATCAAAAGTTGGATATCTCTCCTGTGTTGAACAGCCTTCACAACTTTCATTGCAGATGTGGACGCCGGCGTAGATTCAGCAGCTGACAATACCCAGTTATTAATGGCACAAACCTCCACCGTGCCCATAAGAACTTCACCACCTTTGTTCTCAGAAGCGTCAGGTGTGTGACCTCCTTTAACACATAACCCACTAGAACTACCAAGAGAAGCATTCACCTGACTGGTTATACCACAAATAACACTAACACTGGGTTTTATGCTAACCACTGTACGCTGTGCCAAAGGGATGGACAGCCTACCCTGCTTCCTCTCCGTTCCTTCATCACCACCAAATAAACAAGACGTATTACTCTCAACATGTATAGGTAAGTTAAAAACCCACCCGCCAGCATTGATAACCACGCTCTCCGGAAAACTCTTACTCCTTTTAACTAGAATCCTTTCCCACCTCAGCTCTTCCCCCACCAAAGTGTCTTCGTCCACTCTTAAAAAGCCCCCACACCTGTGACCTATCGCTTGAAACACCTCTTCTCCCCATAAGTGCAGTGGTAATCCCATAACCCTAATCCAAAGAAAATTTTGATGCCTGACATTCTTAGAGCAACAACCTAGAGATGTCACTTATCCAAGAAGAGATGTTCCCCATACACAGTCCAACATTTCGTCTTCAACACCCTAATCGCTTCCTTCTCCGGCGCAAAAACGAAACAAAACAAAGAAGAGTTCAAATATCTAACCTTTACTCCGCCTATGGACCTCCAATGAACGTCAATCCACGACTTCATTCTCTCGAGAGAAGGATGTAAGCACTCTGCATTGCCAACTCTTCCCACCAATGCCCTCTGAAAGAAACGAACTCTGGACCTCCATGAGTCATCGATAATGGATATCTCAGACTTGGAAGGAAGCTCTGGATGGACCTTTAATGGAGAAAGTGGCCAGGGCTCAACGGAGGCCGCTTGGAGATACGACCGCATCATTAAGATAGTAATAAAATAATAATTCTAGATGCGAGAGTCAACATACTGTGTGCATGAATGTTTACAAGTTTCTTTGTGCGTGAGACACTAAGAGAGAGAAAGAGAGACTTTTCCTTATCACTCTATCAATCATGGAATAATATATTAACAGTGAGATGTAAATGTTAATAAAGAAATATTTATATACATAGCTTTGTATAAATAAAAACATATGCATGAGTGTAGTTAACACTTTAAATATTTTATGTGGTTGATATATCTAAAGGTTATATACTAAAAGAGCACAGTTTAGATGTTGCAACATATATATTGTATAAAGATTCTAGCTTACGAGAAAAATTGACTCTCTTTATATATATACTAGCGGAATGACCGCGCTTAAAGGCACGGCGAAAATTTTCAAAATATGAAAATGCAAAACGAAAAAAAATTCCAAAGCAAAACAATAAAAAATTTGCATAATTGATTAGACTTGACAATTGGTCAAATTAAATGGTGTTCGTGTCGTGGGAAGTTTTCAAAATATGTTGGTAGCTATTTACCAACCTTGTCAACAGTATATAACAATTAGTTGGAAAAGTGCTTAATAGTATGAAAAATCAATGAATAGAAAATTCTGTACACATCAAAAGCCTTTCATATCCTTACTTGCAGCAAGCTTTCTACCCTTCATCAACAGGGTCCAATTTTGGTAGAAGTAAATGTTTGCTTCCTCACATTAATTCTTGAATATTTTCAATTCTGTCCTTTAATTCTGTAATAATCCCCAATTCTTCCTCTAAAGAATCCATTTTTTCATCATCAAGTTCCTCCCATTGAGCCTCATTTAATTTGAGTGTGATCTGAAATCGGGTTTTATTGAGGATTTGGAAGTCTTCGTTGCCCTCATCCAATCTAGTTATGACCTTGGGGTCATCATATGATATATATTTCACCAAATAAAAAGAGTGGACTTGCTTCGGTGCAGGCCATAGCCATTCATCAACTGCGCCTTTTCGATCATAAATGTTATTCATCAGCTCATTAATTCCCAAGTCTTGATTAAATTCACCCATGATTTCTTCCACTAAAACACCTGCCAAATTAGGCAAAATAATGTTTAAATTTCATAATGTCAAAACAACCTACGTGTTGATTGTTACACAAATTTAAAATAATTTTGCAACTAGGGATTAATGAAAAAGAAGCAACTTATAAGAAATACATATATGAAAATATAGTTGTAATGAAAAAGAATTAAAATCTGAACAAATAACCTGTAGCTTATTAATATTTCAAGTTGAAACCACATACCCCGGTCTTTTCCCCTGACAGTGATTAAAAAAAAAGATCACACGTCTAGACATGTTGATGAGTATTGAGGTTCTGCTATAAAAAGCTTCCCTAAATACATTAAAAGAGCCATACATGTTTTAGACATTGGGCCGTAATCCCAATGTAGAGGGGGGTTAAATGGATTAACCACCAACACTCTAATAAATTACCCCACATATTTAATCAAATATTAATTAAATGATTATCGAGTTTTAATACAATCTAGACCCTACACGGGCTGAGATATTATTGCGCGCGATTTAATATATTGCGTATACCCCGCATTTGATTAATTACACTAGACAATTGACACACCCCAACCCAGTTACTTATAATTAAGTTTGAAAGTCAAAGTGTGTCAAACCATGATTAATTTAACCAAACCATAGACAAGAGTTTTAATTTCAGAGTCATCATTGTAAATCCATATAACTGAAAACCTTTTTACAACATCAGAGTAGTCAAACTTATACAAACTTGATTGAAGAATAATTTAGCTTAATTACATCATTTACATTTAAACAAAAGTTTTATTTTCTCCCATTCCTAGCTAACCCAACCCGACTTCCTAGATTTGGCAGTGACATCGCGTTACTTGAAAAATGTGAACATAGGAACCGTGAGCAAAATAGCCCAGTGAATTCATCACTACTATACTACTGCATGAATTTAAATGCAATAAATCATGTCCATATAATTATGTATTAACTTATCCGGCTCATTCATAATGAATGGCCAACTTTTCCGAATCATGATTCACATATCCTGTCCAAATAGACAATTCTCCCCCATTCCTGACCGAGGAGTAACCCCTTGTCATTAATAGAAAAATCTCTCCCATTCCGGGTCGAGGAGTAACCTCCCATTTCGGTAAACCGAAATGAAAAATTTTATATTCATAACATTATGATCATATTCGTAACAGTATACAAATACATCATTCCAGTGAGTACACTCACCTTGGTTGACAACTATGTATTCGCGTTTCCTTCGGGTGGAGCTGAACTAGGTTGATTTGACCTTACACCTGTCAATCTAACTAAATCAGTACTCAATCTCAATAATAAGTATTATCCTAACATAATTATGTAAATTTCATGACTATACAACAACAATATAACTCCACATAAGTTACATTCCATAAAACATAAGTAAAGGCGAAACAATGGTATACATGTTGATAAAGCTATGAACATTCAACCGTAGGAAATAACTCATAAGGAATTTATAACTAAAACAAAGTAAACATGAAAGTATACTTCTGAATGTAGGTACACATGAAACATGTACTCAAAATACTCTTTAGAAAGAGGAGATAACAATATTCTTTCATTGGGTATTCAGTATGGCCTCAAATTGTTGTCTTCTATATTCAACCATCCTATATTCCCAAATTGTATAAATACAAGTGTCCAACCTTATCAATATAAAAACATATATGAATATAATTTCCAGTAAAAGTGACGGTGTAATTTTTCAAGCTTCCTAGAGCAAGTTATGACCATTTCTTTACAACCCAAGAAATCTGCCCTACAAGCTCCTCTATTGTTCCTTCGACTTCCCAGAATTTTCATAATTTTTCTCCCGCATAACTTTTCATGATTTTCAACACATTTTCAGTATACATAATGAATAGTATAATGTTTCATAATTGTTTGACTTCATTTGCTATCTCAAAAGCTTGACTAAACTCAGGGCATACCGAAATGAAGTATACAAACAGAAATTATATACCGACTTGCAACCATCACTACGGCCTAACATCAAGGATTTAAATCCTAATTCTAGGATATGATATGAATATATGAGTCTACTTTCATATACAATTGAAATTTCTCGATTCCAGTAAGCACACAAAGAGATATGCAAGTTTGAATACAAGGGGTTTCAATACAAAGCAATTTTAAAGGTTTGTACATTCAACTTAACTTAAACATGCATATAACCATATATATATATATAAATGATGAAACTTTCTTAAAACTATGATGATTTATATCATATAAATCAGTAATATGAAATAAATAACAAGAATTTCAATTAATATTACCTTCAGGGCTTTTACGTAATTTCTACGGATTTTTCTACACTTTTTCTCCTCACTTTTTCTTCCTAAACATCTACTTTCTCTTTCCTCAAGCTAACAACACTTGAAACTGAACCTAGGGCATAATTTGATGAAGAAATATGATAGATGGAGAGTTTTAAGTTGGCCAAGGCTGCCTACCAAGCCAACCAATCAAATTAAACCATTTGGTTTAATAAAAGACAATTTACCACTTAAAGGGAATGGACAGATTTGCCCCTTGTTCGTAAATTCGGTATAACTCTTTACTCATACATCCATTTGATGATCCGTTTATTGTATTTCAACCCTAACTCATATGTATACAACTATCTAGTTTTCGCCTCAAGTCATTTATTATGTTATAAAGGTCAAAACTAGTCTTAAACAGGGACATTTCTACCGAAATTAACAAAATTTTTGTGTTTGTAAATAATTCGACATTTCATGATTTATGAAAGTAGGATTAGACTAAACATAATCACTTAACATTAGATATACTAATAAAACATTATTAATATCACATAAGGAAAGCATGATTTAAATATAATTTATCATATTTATATTCGGGATGTGACAACTCACCCTCCTTAAAAAATTTTGTCCCCGAAATTTAATATAAAGGTCACTTACCAAACAAATGGGGATACTATTTCTTCATGCTATCCTCCGTTTCCCAAGTTTCTTATTTAATCGCTTGGCTCATCAACATAACTTTAACTAAGGAAATAACTTTATTTCTCAATATTTGCTCCTTACGATCAATAATTTTCATTGGTTCCTCGATGTACGACAAGCCTTACTTCAGTTCAATTGGTTGAGTTTTCAACTGATGAGATGGATCCACCAAATACTTACGAAGCATAGATACGTGAAACACATCATGTAAACGGGATAAATCTGGAGGTAATGCTAATCTATATGTCAGGGTCCCAATTCTTTCCAACACCTCATATGGTCCAATGTATCTTGGACTTAATTTTCCCTTTTCCCCAAATCTCATAACGCCTTTCCACGGTGAAATACGCAGGAATACCAAATCTCCCTTTTGAAATTCCAATGGATACTTCCTCTTATCTGCATAAAATTTTTGCCTGCTTTTTGCTATTTTTATTCGTTCCCGAATAATTATGATCTTTTCAGTCATCACATCTATTAATTCAGGACCCAATATTTTCCTTTCACCCACTTCATCCCAACACAAAGACGTTCTACATCTCCTCCCATATAAAGCTTCATAAGGAGCCATACCAATAGTCGAATGATAACTATTATTGTATGAAAATTCCATCAATGGAAAATGATCATCCCACCTACTTTGAAGTCAAATACATAGGCTCGTAACATGTCTTATAATATTTGAATCGTCCTTTCTGATTGCCCATCATTTTGTGGATGAAACGCAGTGCTGAACTTCAAACTTGTGCCCATGGCATTCTGGAGACGAGGCCAAAACATAGAAGTGAACGTTGGATCTCTATCAGATATAATTGACACTGGTGCCCCATGTAAACGGATAATCTCATCAACGTACATACGTGCATATTTGTCCACAGTGTAGGTGGTCTTAACTGGAAGAAAATGGACCGACTTCGTCAATCAGTCTACAATAACCCAAATAGAATCATGCCCCTTTGGTGACCGTGGTAATCTCGTAACAAAATCCATTGTTATATGCTCCCACTTCCATTTTGGAATAGGCAACGACTGCAATTATCCTGCTGGCTTCTGATGCTCCGCCTTTACTTGCTAGCATACTAAATATTTATCTACGAACTCTGCAATCTCACGTTTCATATTTTTCCACCAGTAATACTCTTTCAAATCTATGTACATTTTGGTACCTCCCGGATGCATAGAGTAAATAAAACTATGTGCCTCTTCTAATATATCTTTCTTTAAGGGCGGATCATTCGGTACACAAATCTTATTTTTATATCACAATGATTCATCATTCTTAATTTCCAAGTCACTCTCTTTACCATCCAGGACATCTTGTTTCTTCTTCTCAAGGAATGGATCACTGTTCTGCAAATTTCTTATGCATTCAGCCAATAAAGGTCTCACTGTGACATGTGCTAATAATCCTCCGCCTTTTGAAAACTTCAATTCAATCCCCATCGATGTCAAGTCAAGAATATTTCCAACACGGTCACACCGTATGCAACCAAGAATCCCTGATGATTTTTGACTCAAAGCATCTGCTACTACATTGGCCTTCCCAGGATGATGATGAATGGTACAGTCATAGTCTTTAATCAGCTTTATCCAACGCCTCTGTCTCAAATTCAGTTCTTTATGTGTAAACAAGTATTTCAAACTTTGATGATTTGTAAATATCTCACAAGTTTCTCCATACAAGTAATGTCGCCACAACTTTAAAGCAAAAACAATGCCTGTTAGCTCCAAATCGTGTGTAGGGTAGTTTCGTTCATGCGTCTTTAATTGTCTAGAAGCATATGCTATTACCTTCCCATTCTGCATAAGAACACATCCTAACCCTTGAAAGGAGGCGTCTCTATAGATCACAAAAGACTCATTCCCACATGGAATAGTAAGTATAGGGGATGAAACCAACCGATTCTTTAATTCTTTAAAACTCCTTTCACATTCTTCATGCCATACAAACTCCACTTCTTTACGAGTCAACTTTGTCAATGGTAATGCTATTGCTGAAAATCCCTTAATGAATCTGCGATAGTAACCTGCCAATCCTAGGAAACTCCTAATTTCTGTCACATTCTTAGGACTTTCCCATTCAAAGATTGCTTCCACTTTCTTTGGATCAACATATATCCCATTTCCCGAGACAATATGCCCTAAAAACACAATTTCATTCAACCAAAACTCACACTTTCTAAATTTAACAAATAATTTCTTCTCTCTCAAAATCTGCAATACAAGTCTCAAATGTTTCTCATGTTCCTCCATGCTACGCGAGTAAATCAACACATCGTCTATGAATACAATCACAAATGAATCAATGAAAGGGTGGAATACTCGGTTCATCAAATCCATAAAAATGCTGGAGCATTAGTTAATCCAAATAGCATCATCAAAAACTCATAGTGCCCATATCGTGTCCGAAAAGCTATTTTGGAAATATCACTGTCCTTTACTTTCAATTGGTGGTAACCCGATCTCAAATCAATCTTCGAAAATATTATGGCCCCCTGTAATTGGTCAAACAAATCATCGCTATGAGGTAGAGGGTACTTGTTTCTAATGGTCACCTTATTCAATTGTCGATAATCAATACATAATCGCATTGTCCCATCTTTATTTTTCACAAATAACACTGGGGCTTCCCATGGCGAAACACTAGGCCGAATGAAACCTCTGCTTATCAGATCCTGTAATTGTACTTTCAATTCTTTCAACTCTATTGGTGCCATTCTCTATGGAGCAAAGGAAGTTGGACCAGTACCTGGAATTAATTCAATGGAAAACTCTACTTCCCTATCGGGTGGCAATCCTGGAAATTCCTCTGGGAAGACATCAGAAAATTCTCTAACCACTGGTATATCTTCAACTTTAAGTTCTTCCTTACTAACATCAACCACATACGCTAAATACCCTGTACAACCCTTACTCAATAACTTTCTGCTCTTTATTGCTGAGATGAGACAATTAGGGACAACATTCCTTTCCCCTGTAGTGGAACTCGAGTTCACTAGGAAGATGAAATGTAACTTCTTTTCGAAAAAAATCAATGGAAGCATGATACGATGATAACCAATCTATCCCTAATATAATATCAAAATTTCGAGTGGCCAACGGTATCAAATCAACATAGAAATCTCGCTCACCCATTCGTAAGACACAATCTTTATAAACATGCTCCACCAGAATTACACTTTCC
Source organism: Sambucus nigra (assembly GCA_949130495.1). Taxonomy (NCBI): domain Eukaryota; kingdom Viridiplantae; phylum Streptophyta; class Magnoliopsida; order Dipsacales; family Adoxaceae; genus Sambucus; species Sambucus nigra. Next base: position 271,717,909 of record OX422221.1, on the reverse strand, counting down.
ATTGGGGTAAAAATATATAAGGCACAATTGAGAAATGAACATGGTCTACCCAAATATGAAATAATATGTAATGCCACAAATGAATGCGTAGATCCAGGATCAATGAGTGCATATAAATCTTTATTCACTACACCAAAATGGTCAAATTGTCACCTTTCAGCCGGTCACCCTTGTCAAGGTCATTGACCGTGACAAAAAACATGCGTTTTGTGTCACGGTCATTGACCTTGACACGACCGTGACAAGAAATTTTCACGGTCATTGACCGTGACAAGCCCGTGACAAATTTACTTTTCACGGACTTGTCATGGTCAATGACCGTGACAATTCTTTAAATAATTGTCACGGTCAATGACCTTGACACGACCGTGACAATGTTTACAGCAAAAACCATTTCCCCCTTCTTTTTTCCCTCCCGCGCCGTTCCCTCCCTCTCTCTCTCTCTCTCTCTTCCATTTATATATATGTTTGTGTGTATATATATGTGTGTATGTGTGTATATATATGCGTGTGTGTGTGCATGTGTGGGGGTGGGGCAGGGTGGGGTAGGGGGTGGGGCAGGGTGGGGGGTAGGGGGTGGGGCAGGGTGAGGGTAGGGGGTTAAAAATGTAAATAAATAAGTAATATTCTATAAATTTCCAAAAATAATATCCAAAAATGTAAATGTAAATAATATCCAAAAATGTAAATTTGTAGTAATTGTCATCCGAAGTTGCTAAAAGAATCCGAAGTTAAAAAAGCATGAAAAATAAAATATTTTTTAAGATTTGTGGTGAATAACTAAAGTTAAAAAAAGTATTACTTTAGTCATTAAATTACTTTTTGAATTCGGGCGATGCGCAAATTTGTAGTAATTGTCTTATAATAAAGATCAATTAGTCTATGTTGTTGAAAATTTTGATCAAATTGGTGAGCCCTTCATATTTTAAAAATGTTGTTTTTATTCCTATAGAACAGCTTAGATATCTTAACAAAATACATATCTAACAAAACACATATCTAACATTGAATATGATTTTAGAACTTAAACTTCAAGATACAAAAAATAATTCTATAGAACAACTTAGATATCTTAACAAAACACATATCTAACATTGAATATGATTTATAAAAAGCACAAAACAATAATAGAAATTCAATACATGAAATTAACATTGAGATTATTTTAAATAGACAGTCACTACTGTGTGTGTGTGTGTGTGTGTGGTGGGGGGGGGGGGTGGGGGCTATTGTGTGTGTGTATGTGGTGAGTGGGAGGTGTGGAGGGAGGTGGGGGTGTGTGTGTATGTGGTGAGTGGGGGGTGTGGAGGGAGGTGTGTGTGTGTGTATATATATATTTGAATTAACCCATGAATTTGTATTTTTGTATTTGAATTAACCCATGAATTTATTTTTGTATTTGAATTAACCCATTATATGAAACATACTTGAAATTAAATATAGTGCGCATAGATACTAGCATTCTAGTTCTTATGCGTACGCATTCAATAGCCCTTAGACCCGTTCGAGAGTCATTACCCCTGTAATGAGATCTCTCAAATTGTCCCGTTTGGACAGTTTGAGACTGTATAATTTCTGTATAATATTATTATTGGCTTAAAGTTGTTACTTTTGGAGGAAGTTCTGCAGTCGTATCTTAATGTTCTCTGGGTACATACTAGATTGACAAGTGTGACTGTTATTTCAATTGACCAATTGAAATAACACTCACACCTGCTAATCTACGTCGTGTACTTGGAGAACTAAGGGGATATGCTGTCGAATTTTTTTCAAATCGTAATAATGTGCATGAGCTGTTAAGTATATTACAGAAAAATGCAGTCTTGAATGGGATAGGACCACTTACCCTTTAATAGGATAATTAAATGATAGGATAATTAAATAAAACATACTATAAATCTAAGTTTTGTTTACCTTTAATAGGTGTTTAGTTGTGGTAGCTGTGATGGGATATCCGAAATACAAAGAGTGAATGGGTGAGACTAATAGAATGGGGGATGTGTTTCGCAGAGGTGTTAACAAATTTGTGAAATATGCAAAGAGATGTCGTAATGATGAAGAGTTTCCGTGTCCGTGTGCTAGGTGTAAGAATGGTAAGGTGTTTGAGTGGAAAACAGTTGAACTACATTTGTTAAGATCGGGTATGCAAGATAGTTATCGATTTTGGAGTTTTCACGGTGAATTTAAAGTTCCTTTTGTTCCCGACCAACCTTCACAACAACCTTCAACAAGTAGAATAGATGTAGAAAGGGACGACGTAGATCATAATATATTAGAGGATTTAGTTGATGATGCGTACGGAGTTTATGAAGCTGAGGAGAATGAGGTTACTGATGATGTAGAAGATTCAAGTGCTCGTGAAGATAACACGATAAAACGTGACGATGACTACCAAAGTTTAAAATTTAAGGCGACCCAACCGTTATACTCTAGCTGTGAGAAAGATCAAACAACTTTACATGCCATGGTTCGTTTGCACAGTTTGAAGACGCAGTACGGTTTGTCTGGCAATAGCGTGGCGGGAATTCTGAAATGGGTGAAGGTCTTATTACCCAAGGTGAATACACTTCCAAATAGCTATCCTGTTATGAAGAACAGTTTGAAAGGTTTGGGAATGAAGTATAAATCGATTCATGCTTGTGTGTATGACTGCATACTATACCGAAAGGAGTATGAAAATCTCGATCGTTGTCCGGTATGCGATGAACCTAGATATGTCCAATCTACTAGTAAGGAAGGCACATGCTCAAAAGTGCCTCAAAAAGTATTGAAATATTTTTCCGTTGGGCCTAGATTAAAGCGATTTTTCACAGTACCCTGGATTGCAGAGGCAATGACTTGGCATGCTAGGGCAGAAGTAGGGGGTAATATCATGCGTCATCCTATTGATTCTACTACCTGGTGGAGGATGAATTTTGAGTACCCCGATTTTGCTCGAGAACAACGCAATATTCGTTTGGCTATATCAACAGATGGTTTCAATCCATTTGGAAATCTAAGCAACAATCAGAGTGTATGGCCAGTGATCCTAGCCCCACTCAACCTCCCTCCTTCACAGTGTATGAGACCTGAATTTTCGATGATGGATTTATTGATACCTGGGCCAAAGGCACCAAGTTATGACATTGATATCTACCTGGCTCATTTGGTAGAAGAATTAAATGAGTTGTGGGAAGAGGGTGTGCAATCATTTGACTCTTTTAGAAAAGAAGAGTTTACGCTGAAAGCTATGTTGATGTGGGCAATTCATGATTTTACAGCTTATGGGACATTATCCGGATGTGTAGTACATGGTTATTTGGGGTGTCCTATTTGTGGAGAGGAGACTGAATCTATTCGTCTATCCTCTAGCTTAAAAAATGTATACCATTGCCACCGGAGGTTTTTACCTCCAGCTCATAGTTTCAGATTTGAGAAAGGTTCCAATTTTTTATTGAGCGGAGTTGAACATAGGCTACCGCCGAGATAACTTTCGGGTTCAGAAATTGAAAGTAAATCTTCTGAATGTGGCCCAAATATGCCAGGTAAGAATCCTAAATTTTAGAATGTCAAGCATAAGAAGACCCCAACTGGGAATGAAACTGAGATAAGAAAGGCATGGTCTCGGAGGTCAATTTTATTTGACTTGCCTTATTGGAAGAAAAACCCGGTGCGCCATGTATTGGATGTGATGCATGCAGAGAATAACTTCGCTGAACATATTGTGGGTACTTGCCTTGGGGGGAGTCATTCGAAGGATGGAGAAAATTCACGAAAAGACCTTAAAAAGTTAAAACTTAAACCACAACTATGGTTGAAAGAAGATAGTAGGGGAAGGACAATAATTCCCCCTGGTGCGTTTACTTTGACGAGTGAGGAAAGGAAGGTGCTTCTAGACACAATATATAATTTGAAGGGTCCATCTACTTTTTTGTCCAACTTGCAAAGGATTGTGAATTATGTTACTCATGATTTACATAAGTGTAAGTCCCACGATTGGCATGTGATCATGCAATTGGTTCCTCTATTGTTTAAGCACTGTTTCTCCAAGCACAAGGATTTGCGTAGGGCTATTATGCAAATTAGTATTACCTTCTACCTCTTAAGTGAGAAGGTAGTGAATCGAGAACACATAGTGGCCGCAAAATTGGCTGTGAACGAAGTGATTTTTGTATTGGAGAAGTACTTTCCCCCAGCATTCTTTGACATAAGTGTTCACTTGTTGGTACACCTATGCGACAAGGCACTTCTTTGTGGTTCAGTTAGATATCGGTGGATGTATCCGTTTGAAAGATTGATGAAAGTTTTTAAAGATTACGTCAAGAATACGCGATATATTGTAGGATCAATTGCAGAGGAATACATCACCGTGGAGTCATCAATATATACTCGAGAATATATGCCTGACTCGACCAGCGTTGATGACACTGATGAATTCCTCGATGATGGTGGTAATGTGATGGGAAAACGAGTGAAATTAACGAGTTTGCAACATGAACAAGTAACTCGTTATCTATTTGACACACATGAAGATGTCGAAGAATGGAAAAAGTAAGTTTTGAATATTATAATGTTTAATATTATTTTATATTATTTTATACATGATTAATTTTGTAATATGCAGTAAATATGAAGCCTGTGAGAACAATAAAAGACGAAAAACAATGGTACAATCAGACAACGAATTTAGGCTATGGTTGACACAAGAGGTAATTATAATGAAAACAGTCGTTATATAACGTTACATTACACTCAAATTTTACCACTAATATAATTAATTTATCTATATTCTCACCTCCTAAAGATGGGTGATGCGACATCAAGGCTTGCTCGTCTAGCCACTGGACCCTTGTTCGTGGCACAAGAGTACAAAAAGTATCGATTAAACGGTTACATTTTCGGCGCTAAAGTGTACGAGGAAAGTACAAATGTACAGAACTCAGGAATTTCATACATGGCTCTTACTTTCTTTCGAGCGAGCGCAAAAGATAAAAACCTCGTTGAAGCTGAAATGACTTACTATGGTGTAATCCAAAATATATTTGAATTGGATTATATAAGCTTCAAAGAGATTGTATTTTACTGTGAATGGGTAAGAGTTGAGGATAAAAATGCTTGTAAAGTTGATCCTGTCACCAATTTGATCATGGTTGACTTGTCCAAGTTGAAGAGCAACGACCACGTGAGCGATGAGCCGTTTGTTTGTGTATTTCAAAAGGTTAAGCAAGTGTTTTACTCAGAGTATATCAACAACGAGCCATGGTCAATTGTCCAACACGTGCCAAGGCGTCTAAATAGTAGTGTGGATGACTTGGCTGCTCCTACCGAATATCAATCCATTTTTTATGATAACCCGAATTTGAAACAATTTTTCAATTTGTAATAAATATTTCAATTTGTACCGAAACATCCATTTTTAATGCTTTTACTTGATCTGCACTTTATCATTTTCATTCTTGTGTAGTGTACGTGTGTGGAGAGGAGATTAATACATAAATATTTCAACTACATCTAAGTTTTGTTTATACTAATCCATGAATATATGCTTCTTACCTTTAATAGGTGATTAGTACATAGTTATTTGGGGTGTCCTATTTGTGGAGAGGAGACTGAATCTCTTTGTCTATCCGAACACTAAGAAATGCCATAATCCTATGGAGCGATGCTCTGCAAATTCCTCCCAACCGTTATGTAGCCAAACATCACCAGTTGAAGTTGTCAATTCCACTTTCCATACCCCACCACTTGGAACTTCTAGCAAAACATGGGAGATCATTGAAAGGTGGAATTGATAACTTCAACTGCTGATTTTTGGCTACACAACGGTTGGAAGGAATTTGCAACGCATAACTCCATAGGATTATGGTATTTCTTAGTGTTTAGATATGAAGAGAATTATATTTGACACGATTTCCCGGGGAACATTAGTTGGAAGGAGGTGCCATATGAGCTCAAGTTAGCTGTTTGAGTGACACTACAGGTAATGTATTTATATTTATATGTCAATTTCGATTTCGATTTCAATTACGATTTATATTTATCTATATTTGAGGGGCGGATACTAATTTTACTTTATTTCAATTCAGGGGACAGGGAGTGGCCCTAAGGGTAGGCCATATATGCTCTATACTTATGTGGCTATTCGGACGAGAAGGTGTTCCCGAGCGTCGTGGTACAAAATCTCTTTTCCATGCAAATAGTTTGTAGATTTGAGATAAAATGATGGTGATGTTGTTTCTTCTTAAATAGTTTCTTATTTGAATATATATTTGCATTATCTTTAGTTTGTTCGGATATATGATGTTTGGAACAGGTACAACGTTGCTATAACAGGTACAAATATACTGCTGGGCAGTGGCCATACTGCCCAGCAGATTTTTTTTAAATTCTGCCCAGAATTGTCACGGTCATTGACCGTGACAATTTTTTTAAAAGGGGTCACGGCTTTGTCACGGTTTATAACCGTGACAAACGTGTCACGGTCATTGATCGCGACACGATCGTGACACGACCGTGACAAAAAAGTTATCTCGCCTCGAAATGTCACGGTCATTGACCTTGACAAGTTGGATTTGTCAAGGTCAATGACCTTGACAAATGGGCAGATTTTTTGTAGTGATTGTCAATAGAGAGTTTACCGGTAACCACTTATGGTGTAGCACGGGCATCTTGCAATGTCATCGCAAACACTCTTCCTCCTGCCTTCGATCCACTTGCTTATTTTGTATCCCTTCCCCTGGTTGCATTCCCTGGAGATGATCCTTTATGAGGCCCCACACTACTAATTGAAACTGCTCTAGATAGCATAGGATAATTCTTTCTCAGATGGCCCTTCTGATGACAGTTAAAACATTCTATATTCTGTAACTTTGGGCAATTTCTTTTTATATGGCCCGATGTACCACAAAAGAAACAAACATTCGAATCTCTTTGCGCTGAAGCTCCTAAACCTCTTCCACTACTAGCCTCACCCCTCTGCAAACCACCTCCCATACCTCTACAATGCTGAAATTTCTGCCCTCCAAGCCCTGAATATTCTGTATCACTACCTTTTTGATAACTTGGATTGAATCTGCTTCTCTTTACACCTCGTTCTCGATTCTCTCTTGCTTCATTCACGTCATTTTCTACCAGCAGGGCTTTATTCACCAAGGCTGAATAATTACTAGTCTCTAAAGCCGATAGCCTTGATTTAATAACTAACTCTAGTCCATCGAGAAATTAGCTGCACATATCTTCCTCATTTCGTATAAACCTCGAAGCAAACCAAGATAAGGCTATAAGTTTGGCTTCATATTCTCTAACAGTCATGCTTCCCTGATTCAACATGAAATATTCTTTCTCCTTTTATTTTCGATACATCGAAGGAAAATACTTATCATACAAGGCTTTAATAAAAGCATCCCATGAGATCACATTCGCACCTCCTAGAGTAATCAACAAATGTTTTGTGGCATCCCACCAGTACTTAGCTTCTCCTTTCAGCATATACGCCGCCAAGGTCACTTGTTGATTTTCAGGCATCCTCATTACCCCAAAGATAAGTTCAATCTCCTTAACCCAGACTTCTGCCTCTGTTGGATCAACTGCTCCTTCGAACGATGGTGGGTTCATCTTAATAAATTTCTCATGTGAAGTACTCCTTTCTTCACGGTGTATCACCTCCTCAGCTCTAGCCAATGCATGTGCCTCCAGTTGCCTGGCCTGTTGTTCTTACATCTGAGCCATAAATCTAGCTTGCTGCTCTGCCATTAGAATCATAGCACGTGCCATTTTTTGCATGTCTGTCAATTGTTCCTACTCGGGTTCTATAATTCCATGAACAGGTTGCTCAACCTCCGCTTCTGCTGCCATATTTGAAGCCTCATCTTCTATTCTCACATTAACATTTCCTCATTCCATACTTTTATATATGAAATAAATCAAAGATATAACAACATACAAATAGACATATCTTTCCTAACATAATCGTTAGTGTTGATACCAAAATTAGTATGCCGATATAGACGAATCACAAGAAGACACGTGTCGATCTACGAGGCACAATAGCAACGAGGAAGTCTATTCCCCCGACCAAGTTAGACTCACTCCGAGCAACAAGTATACTCCGAGGAACTCCAGTTCTCCGAGGAACTCCTAACGCTCCGAGCAACTAAGGCGGTTCGAGCTGCATCTCGACCACATCATTGATTGCCAGATAATCAACAGTTCAACTATTCATTGAATGCTTATCATCTTGACGCACATGTTTGAAGAGCATTAAATAAATTACCCTTTCATATGTGTATCATTTAATGTAACACCCTTTCATGTACAGTCTAATGGCTATAAATACCTTGTATCACCCTCATTCAAAGGGACCGGAATTTCTTGATAGCACTTGTAATCGAGAATTCCCAAACACTCAGCAATAACATAACAGTGGATGTAGGCCATTCAAATAAGGCTGAACCACTTTAAAATCTTTTGTCTCATTTATTTATCTGTGATTGAATAATTAGAGTAATCTAATTTTTTACATCAACAGATTGGCGCCGTCTGTGGGAAACGACTGTTGTTATCGTTTTTTCACCAAGAATTATTCATCATCAATGGCAGACAATCCAGAATCTAGCAATCGAAACGCTGGAAATGCTGGAAATCCTCCAAATCCCTCTCCACCGCCAGATCTGGCTGGAATTATGACGAATCTGGCTCAAGGACAAACCGCCATGCAAGAAACAATGCGTCAACTCATACAAACCCTTCATGGCAGTGCACCTGCGCATTCAGGACAGCAAAGTGGTCAGAGATAAACCTATTTACTTTCTTCACGATCCAGGCGTACTGAGTCATATCGTAATGAGGAATCTAATGATTTCTCTTATCAACCTGGGCGAACTTCGTCAATACGGGCTACTGATACTGATCAACGTATCACTCTCTCTCCAGAAAAACCCAGCGCCTTGGAAAGACTGAGCAGAGCGTCTCCTTTCAGCCGATTAGGCCCTAGAAGGAATAGGAGTCCACCTAAGACCATGTCGAGGAGTTTTCGACAACCATCAGATCTAAGAGAAGGATCAGCACAATCACGACCAGTTGCTCGTCAAGATAGATCTCAGGAGGCTACTTCAGAACAATCAATTGCTCGAACTAATAGGCCCGAGGAGGGAAATGATGCGTGGAAAGGTTCCATTCAGCGGTTGGAGGATAGATTGGGAGAAATGGCTAAGGAAAATAATCCCTTACAATGAACTTTTGTTCAAGGGACACCTTTTGTACAGGCCATTGTGGATTTTCCTACACCGTCGAAATTTAAAGCGCCCGTGGTGACCCCCAAGTATGATGGAAAGACATATCCTGTTCTACACATAGAGCAATATTAGGCTGCTGCCGATATCTATGTTGACCCCGACGAGATGAGATGTAGAGCATTCTCTGGAACTCTTACTGGATCTGCCCAAATATGGTACAACAATCTTCCTCGGGGAAAGATTTCAACTTTCTTTCAGCTGGCCAAGTTATTCATTGGCAATTTCTGTTTTGGGGCAAAACCAGTAAAACGAGTAGCACACTTGTTAAGTGTTAGACAAAAATCTGGCGAAAGTACTAGAGATTACATAACTCGTTTCAATAACGAGAAGCTAGAAGTCATAGATTATGAAGAAAAGACAGCAATCACCGCCTTGATGAGTGGGTTGTTGCCTAACAAGTTGTACTACACTTTGGCCAAAGATTCACCTACAACTATGTCAGAGTTGATGGCAAAAGCGGCCAAAATCATGATTGCCGAGGAGGCTATGGCTGCGAAGAAGAACATGGATAAAGAAACCAAGGTGGAAGTCGACAAATCTAAGAAGAAAGAGCATAAGGGCAATGGCGGTGACAGGCATTCCAAGAGTAATAAAACATCATGGGAAGTCCTGAAGAAATTCGATAATTATACTCCTTTGAAAATGGGTATTAACCATGTCTTGGAAGAAATCAAGAATAGCGAGGAGGTAAAGTGGCCGAAAAAATTGATGTCAGCCCCTGATACGAGGAACATGGATAAATATTGCGAGTTTCATAAGGATCATGGTCATATGACCAAAAATTGCATAACTCTTCAGAACGAGATTGAAACACTCATCCGAAGAGGAAAGCTAGCAAAGTATGTTGATCGGGGAGGGGAAAGAAGAAATAATGATCGAACTAGAGAGAGGTATAGATCTCCTCGTCGAACAGAGGAGAAAAAGAAGAGAAATCATGAAGATGATCCAGATGATGACCCCGATCTTCCCAAGAAACCGAGGCAGCCCGAACGAGAGGTATTTTCCATACGTTTTGGTTCATTTGATTGTAATGTTATTACAGGAGGAGATGCAGGAGGAGGAGACCTTACTGCAGAAAGAAAGGCTTACCTCGGAGAGGCCCAAGCTTGCTCGTACATTCAGTGAATAAATTTGGCCGAGGAGGATCGTCCGAGGAAGGTAAACAAAGAGAAGCTGGTCATTGGGTTTTCAAAAAACGACCTGGCAGGTGTTCTTTACCCTCACGACGACCCTTTGGTGATCAAAATGAGGATTAAAGAAGTAGTGATTTCAAGGGTGCTGGTAGACAATGGTAGTTCGACAGACATCATGTACTATTCATGCTTTGACAGTTTAAATTTGAAATTATCTCAATTGGAACCTTATCACAGACCTCTTCTGGGTTTTGCTGGCGAGAAAGTTTTTCCACTTGGGACGATCAAGTTGGATATATTCATTGGAACTTGGCCTGCTTGTCGAACAGAGAGAATACGTTTCTTTGTGATGGATAAGAATGTGCAGTCAGCTTACAACATCATCATGGGAAGAGTTGGTTTGAAGAAGTTCGAAGCAGTCCCATCTACAGTACATCAGTGCTTAAAATTTCCAACGAATTTTGGAGTAGGAGTTGTGAAAGGTTATCAAAAAGTAGCTCGAGAATGCTATTATTCATCTGCCGAGCAAGAGGAGATTGAAGAGTCAAGAAAAAAGACTACTACCTACCAGGTGGATGAAGGTACAGAAATTGAAACACTGGATCCCAGAGATGAATCCCAACTTATAAAAGGACAGGTGGTGGAATCTACAAAAAATGTTATTCTGGACGACGAGCACCCTGAACGAGTAACCCAGATAGGTTCGTCGTTGGATGCCTCGATAAAACAGGAATTGATAACTTTCTTGCAAAACAGGAAGAAAACTTTTGCATGGAGTCATGAAGACATGCCAGGAATAGATCCAAACTTCTTATGTCATGAGCTCAGTGTGAATAAGGAGATCAAACCTGTAAAGCAGAGAAGAAGAGTATTTAGTCCCGAGAAAAATCAAGCTATACAAGAGGAGGTCAACAAGCTCCAGAAAGCTCAATTCATTGAAGATGTGAAATATCCAGACTGGTTAGCCAACGTGGTGATGGTAAAGAAGAAGAACAATAAATGGAGAATGTGTGTTGATTTCACCGATCTCAACAAGGCATGCCCAAAGGATCATTTTCCATTGCCCAGAATTGATCAACTAGTGGATGCTATCTCGGGACACGAGCTACTCAGCTTCATGGATGCTTACTCTGGTTACAACCAGATCAAAATGAAACCTGAAGACAGGGAAAGTACTTCTTTCATTACCCCTAGGGAACTTATTGTTATAATGTTATGCCTTTTGGTTTGAAAAATGCAGGAGCGACATACCAGCGGCTGATGAACGAGTTTTTGCCCAACAAATCAGTTGCAATATGGAAGTTTATGTCGATGATATGCTAATAAAGAGCAAGAAAGCTTCTGATCATCTAATTGACTTAGGTCAGACCTTTGATCAACTGGATAAATATCAAATGAAACTCAATCCGACGAAGTGCACATTTGGAGTACGAGAAGTAATGTTCCTCGGGTACATCGTCAACCAGCGAGGCATTGAGGCAAATCCAGCAAAGATCAAAGCTCTTTTAGGGTTACGATCTCCAACGACGAAGAAAGAGGTGCAGAGTCTTATAGGACGAGTTGCAGCGCTCAACAGATTTGTATCCCGAGCAACTGATAGATGCCTCCCATTCTTTAAAACACTTCAGAAAACTTTCGAGTGGAATGATGAATGTGAAAAAGCCTTTCAAGACTTGAAGAAATATATGGGAGCACCTCCACTATTGTCCAGGCCAGTAATGGGAGAAAAATTGTACTTGTACCTGGCAGTATCAGAGAATGCAGTCAGCTCGACATTGATCAGATTGGAGAATGGAGTCCAAAAACCAATTTATTACACAAGTAAGGCTTTCCGAGGTGCAGAGATCAGATACCCAAAGCTGGAAAAATGGGCATTGGCATTAATTGAAGCAAGTAGAAGAATGAGGCCATATTTCCAGGCCCACACCATCGTCGTGTATACCGACATGCCACTAAGACAAGCCCTTCATAAGCTAGAAAAATCAGGGAGACTGATGTACTGGGCAATAGAACTCGGTGAATATGATATTGTGTATGAACCCAGATCATCATTAAAAGGGCAAGCTGTAGCAGACTTTATAGCAGAATTTACATATCCTGATCCCCCCGAGGAACAAAAATTGCTCGCTGACCAACCTGTGGATGTTACAGGATCAACAAACATAAGTCCAGATCAACTTCGGTTGGTAAAAGGGCTTGTGGATGTAGAAAGATCATCAAATTCAAACCCAGACTAACTCCGGTTGGTAAAAGGGCGAGAAGAGATGGTCGACGAAGAGCGAAAAATACCAGGGGAGGATGAAAGGAAACAGCAGATATTTCACCAAGGAACTCTGTCAGATAAGAAATTTGAAGAAGAGTTACCTACATGGAGATTATATGTAGATGGGTCATCTTGCACAACAGGTTGTGGGGCAGGGATTGTTTTGAAAACCCCAGACGAGATTGACATGGATATGCCTTGCGATTCCAATTCAAAGCCTCCAATAATGAGGCTGAGTATGAAGCCTTAATAACAGGTCTTAATTTAGCAAAGATTATGGAAGCGCAACAAGTGATGGTATTCAGCGATTCTCAATTAATTGTGAATCAGATAATGGGAACATATGCGATTAAAGGAGAATTAATGGTCAAGTATCATGCAAAGGCGATGGAGTTGTTGGCAGAATTTGATGTCATTCAGTTGATCAGAATACCAAGAATGGAGAATGCACAAGCAGACGCACTGGCCCGACTAGCATCAACTACTCGTACCGAGCTGCGAAGAACGATACCAATTGAAGTATTAGAAGCTCGGAGCATAGATGAATACCTGACGATGAATTTTATTACCCTTGATTTAGGATAATCTTGGATGGATCCCATCAGGGCATATATTGAGGAGGGAAAATTGTCGGAGGATAAGCTCTCTGCAAAGAAATTGAAGTTTAAAGCTGCTCGGTATGTACTAACTAATGGTGTCTTGTATAGACGAGGAATTATGGCAGGTTTGCAAAGATGTGTGCATCCCTCCGAGGTGAAGGAATTGATTGAAGAGATCCATGAAGAGTCCTGTGGAGCCCATGTAGCAGGTCGGACACTTTTGCAAAGGGTGATGACACAAGGATACTACTGGCCAACGATGAGGGCTGATTGTATAGCCTATGCTAAGAGATGTGATAAATGCCAACGTTTTTCCTCCATCCGACGAACTCCACAAGCATTGTTAACACCCATAACTTCCCCTTGGCCTTTCGCCGTGTGGGGAATGGATTTGGTTGGACCACTGCCAACGACCCGAGGAAGATTCAAGTACCTCGTCGTCGCAGTGGATTATTTTACTAAGTGGGTAGAAGCTGAGCCACTTATTGATATGACATACGAGAAGGTGTACCAGTTCGTTTGGAAGAACATCATCTGCCGATATGGTCTCCCTCATGCCTTCATCACAGACCATGGAACACAATTTGATAACGAGGAGTTCGCAGCCTATTGTCGTCAGTCAAACGTTTTGAAGGTTCATTCAGCACCAGGCCATCCTCAGACCAATGGACAAACTGAAGTGACGAACAGAACATTACTAAATGGTTTAAAAAAGAGGCTAAGTGAGGCTAAAGCTAATTGGATTAATGAGCTACAGTCAGTATTGTGGGCTTACCTAATAACTCCCCGAGCAGTAACTGGAGAATCACCATATATTCTGGCATTTGGAAGTGAAGCTGTAATACCTGCCGAGTTGGGTCTTCCAACACATAGAGTGCTGAATTTCAATTCCCCAGTCAGAGACTTGATGAGGAGATTAGATTTGGACATGCTTGAGGAAGTTAGAGAAGAGGCAGCCATTAGGAATGCTGCTTATCAACAGCGAACATCTCTGTTCTACAACAAGAGGGTGAAGAAATGCGACTTAAAAGAAGAAGACTATGTGCTAAAGATGGTCATTCAGAAGCACAATAAATTAGTAGCAAACTGGCATGGACCTTACCGAGTTACAGAAGTTGTTCGACCAGGAACTTACCGCATAACAACTCTAGAAGGAGAAGAGTTTAAGAATGCATGGAATGTTGAACACCTACACAAGTATTATCAGTGGTGTAAAATGTAAAGCAGTTCCATCAATATGAATAAAACGATGATGTTTCTCTATCTTCTCTCTTTTTATCGAAAATTTTTCAGGGAATACTAGTGTACAACACTACGCTGTTCAGCAACACTGATAGTTCAAACCCACGACCAACTCCGGTTGGTAAAAGGGCGAGAACAAACTATACTCCTTTGGTTAGGAGGCGTACACTAGCGTGACCAACTCAGGTTGGTAAAAGAGCTAGTGAACATGATAGTTCGAACCCACGACCAACTTCGGTTGGTAAAAGGGCGAGAACAAACTATACTCCTTTGGTTAGGAGGCGTACACTAGCGTGACCAACTCAGGTTGGTAAAAGAGCTAGTGAACATGATAGTTCGAACCCACGACCAACTCCGGTTGGTAAAAGGGCGAGAACAAACTATACTCCTTTGGTTAGGAGGCGTACACTAGCGTGACCAACTCAGATTGGTAAAAGAACTAGTGGACACTATAGTTCAAACCCACGACCAACTCTGGTTGGTAAAAGGGCGAGAACAAACTATACTCCTTTGGTTAGGAGGCGTACACTAGCGTGACCAACTCAGGTTGGTAAAAGAGCTAGTGGACATGGTAGTTCGAACTCAGACCAACTCCGGTTGGTAAAAGAGCGAGAACACAAGATGATCGACGAAAAGCCAATCTCGGTTGGTTAGGAAACAAAATATGCTCTCAAATGCCAACTTATGTTGGTCGAGAAGTAAGATATTATCTTAAATGCCAACTTATGTTGGTCGGGAAGTAAGTTTATTACATAAAATTTCCTCGAAGAACAAATATTCCAAACTGAACCAACTATAGTTGGTCGGGGATAAAAACCCACTAACTGTAGTTGGTCGACGAGCACAATTTGACAACCTTGGTTGGTTGGAATAATTTTCAACATTTTTATACTCATTACTTTATTATTAAGTGATCGAGAAATATTACTAATACTTGTAATTTTTTACTAAGTTGGTCGATGAACCACACAATATTGTTATGCAAGCACAAATATAAAGTGTTTGACAAGCACAAGACAAGAGTAATACAAATTTGTAAACAAAAATGAAATTCTTTCATTAAAGTCAAAATGAATTACACAAGTTTATTACATTGATATTAAATTCTGTACTAATCATTACATCAAAATTTCCTATTCTATTGGCTTTTTTCCTTCAGCTTTTGAAATGGGCTCCTCGCCAGCAGGAGGATCTTCCAAGCAAAGGGGAGAATTAATGAAGTTAAGATCTCGCAGCATTCTGACGTTCATTATTGAAGGTGTATCCAGTAAATGCTCCGGACGAGATAATTCAACCTGCGAATGAAGGGCATAGTCACCAAGATACTGAGAGATCAAACGACGAGGGATGGCCCGAGCAGGGATCCAACTCATATCAAGCTTGAATGGTGGATTTGGTAGATCGAGCAGCCCAGGAGCATGGTAATCCCATAAATAATGGCCCTGCTCTAGTTTTAATACACCCAGGGCGTTCAACCATCCCTGTTTATAACCTTCATTATTGGCATTTTCAAGGCGAGCATCCAAGTGACAAAGGGCCTCATTGTAGCCTGCCATCCAGAACTCACGAGGTTGTTTGTGGAATTGGAAAGTTATTCTCTCTAACTGCTCGTGAAGGTTTCTGGCAAAAACATCTTTATTATTCAGAGCAGACTTTGTCGAAGCAAGTTGATCCTCCAGAGTTTGGATTTTCTTGGACATTTCAGACAAAGGCCGATCTTTTGCATTCAATTGGAACGCTTGAGTTTCCAATGTTGACTGAGTACGAGCTTCTTCAATAGAACGACGAAGAGTTCTTCCTCGTCCCCGAGTAGGTGGAGTACTCTATTCCTCGACAATATCCTGAGCAACTCTTCCTCGTCCATGAGAACCTCTTCCTCGTCTCCGAGTAGCAGTAGAAGTAACCGACCTTCTCAAGGTATCCAACTCTTGCCTTAATTTGGCATTCTCAACCTCCAGAAAGGAAAATCCCTCGTCAGTCACTGGGATTACAGCTGTTGAAGAAGATGCTGCAGACTTATACTGTGCCAGCTCTTTCTGCAAATTGTTATTTTCTTGTTCTAGAAGCTCGGAAATCTGTCTACAGGTTTCAACTTCACCCTTTAGGGTTCTCTCTCTGACATCGTACCCAGCCAGGAGTTTGTCGTAGCCCTTCTCGACAGAAAGCTGCTGATACTTCTTCTCATACCCCTCGTGCAACAGGGCATTTGATTCCTTATACTGATTTTGAAGGTCCTCTAAGGTACATTGAAGATCCTCGATCATTTCGTAATAGGCCACATTGTTGGCCACAACCCGGTCAAGTAAACCCTTCAGGTACTGATAGGCCTCAACTGCCTGCTCGGAAGCATCATGACCAAGGATATCAGCAACTTCAGATGCACTTAGGTCTGTGTGACCAGCTTTATAATATTCGTGGCATTGCTGCATCAACTTTGTATCATTATCAGATAGCATATCCATTCTATCCATGAACTAGTAAAGAAGAGAAGGCAAAAGTTAATAAAAGAAGAAGACAGAGCATCAACAATGTAGAGGAACAAAAAAGGTAATTTTATTACATCATCGAAAGGAGTACAGCGTTCAGAATACAGAGTACAAGTAAAAGAAAAATAGAAAGAGAATACCGAACAACTTCACACATTTTCCTTGTCTCCCAAGACTTTCTCGGGAGGCTGGGACGAGGAGCTTGGTTGCTCGGTGGGAACAATGAGTTGATTGGAAAAAGTTGAGACTTGAGGAGCAGGCAAAGATGAGATCTCCTCGGTGGCTGTCTGATTGGGTTATGAAGCAAGGACTTGATCACCTACTATCATTGAAGACTCCTCGGACGCAGCTTCGTCTTCTTCCTTATCTTCAATTACAGGAGGGGGGCCATGAAGATGTTGTTGAAATAGTTCAGAGTCTTCACTAACCTTCAGTTCCTGCAGGGCAGCAACCCAACCATCTCGGAAGTATTTCAAACTCCCATACCTCATCTGGGTCATCATTGCTGCTACCCCTATCCCATCCTTTGTCCCAACCAGTTCGAAATGATTTTTTCATAGCCACCTTTCTTTTTATTTTCTCCGAGGAAAGCTTCTCGGATAGAAGATCCTCGGTGGTTTTCAACTTGGCCTCCACCTCCTCCTTCTGGAGATTTACTTCTCGCAGAAGGGTCAGCTCTTCCTCGGCCGATTTTAATTTATTTTCAAGCTCCCCAAAGGTACTGAGCTTCTCGGCATATTTCTTATTCTCTCTCTCCAAATCCTTCACTTTACTTCCCAGCTGCACCTTCTCTGCCTCAGATGCAACCAACTTCTTCTCCCATTCACCTCTATCCTCGTCGTATTTTTGACGGGATTCCTTCAAAGATTGGGCCAAGCCCTGTAAAACATCCTCTACTCCAGACGAGGAGCTAGAAGCCTTGATTGCTTCATCTTTCTTCACTATGGTGTTAAAGCAACTCACCAGCTGAAAAAGAAGGTAATGATAAGTCAGTGCCGAGATACATGTATTGATGAAAAGAAAGAAAAATTCAGGATAAGAGAAACTTACTGAAGCAATGTGACGAGTAGCTAGGGATGTCAGCATATCCCTAGACATGTTTTCCTCGATTCCTTGGACTTCAGGAATGGTCCAAGTCTTTACCGAGCTCATTGCAGAACTCGGGGGAATAATGGTTGGAACACCAACTCCACTAGCTTGGAGCTGGGGAATGGCTTCAGAAAAACTGACCGAGGATGATTTCTTCAGTCTCCTCGGTGTCTTCTCAACAATCTCAACCAAAGAAGAACTTTTGGTTGAAGAGATGGTGATTACTTCCACAGGTGCATCCTTCTGCATAGGAGCCACTGGGGGCTTCTCGGCGGCCTTCTGAGGAGCAACAGAAGGGGTGGCATCTACTTTCTTTGTCCCCTTCTGGACATCAGCCTTATTTCTTTTCCCATCTCCAGCAGAAGTAGTCTCTTCGAAGAGAGCAGGAACTCTTCTTTTGCCCATTTTTTGACTCATAGGAATGTGAGAGTCTGGTGAAGAATCCTCAGAAGCTGGCAATGGTTCACTAATGCTAACCACAGGACGAGCAGTAAAGGACGATGTATAGCTCCTATACCGCAACAAGTATGAGGCAGACCTGACGTGCTCGTCTGCAACTTTCTGATGCAAACTCCAGATATGTTTCAAATGCTTTATATTAACTTCTGATTCTTTGGGAGTTTTTCTCTTGCTGTCAACTGCAAACAAAAACATATTGAAATGTCAATCATGCATTTATTCAAACATAATGAAATCATAATTTCAGAAATGAAATAAAATGAAAATAACCTATCCCATTGCCATATGGAGGGCATTTGGGACCCTCATATACTGCATCTCCAACCAAAGGGGCATGTTGCCAATTTTTTATAACTACCCCATGTTCAAAATAATCCCTATTTGCATCAGGGAGATTGACTACTAAAGCCCTATTCAAAAATTAAGTTTTTAGATAATAAACATTATCTAAAATAGCCCATCTATAACAGTACATAATCTCAGGAATTCCTATACGAGTTCCATGAGTTTGATTTAACCTATATACCCCATTAACTATTCTTCATGTGTTGGGGGATATTTTTGCAGGGACGACATCGAAATATTGACAGAACTCTAAGCACAGAGGGTTTGGTGGAAAAGAAAATCCACATTCAGCAATAAAGAGACTGGGGAACCAGTGTCCCTCAGCCAAACGAAAATAATCTAAAGGCTCAGAAAGATTTTCCAAGGTTACCCAAGATGGAATGGAAAAGTCAGAACGGAATTTCTCAAGAGATTCAATAATATAAACCATGGTGAATAAAAGAAATGAAGAGGAAGGAAGAAGATCTTACAGGAAAAAGGGAGATCTGTTGACAACGAACGAAAACAAGGATGAACGCACAAGAGAAAGAAAGGCTAGGGAAAACTCGAAAGCAGAAAATTGGGAAAGGTAGAAGACGGTATGATTGCCTAAGAAGTTTAAATACTTTGCCTTGGGAAACGACGAAAGAAATGATTACAAAAAGGAAACTATTACGCTACCGGCGGCTAAAAGGATAAAAAGTGCACGAAGATCGAAGCGCTTATAAAAATGCAAAAAAACGGATTCTGCGAATTTGTAAGGAAATTCAAATAAGAAGAAAATGATCCTAAAACCCAGGAAGGTCATTTAATATTGCCATATACCGAGAAATAATGTTCCATACTCCTCAAAGTTCGAAATACGAAACATTGGGGGCTTCTGTTGATACCAAAATTAGTATGCCGATATAGACGAATCACAAGAAGACACGTGTCGATCTACGAGTCACAATAGCAACCAGGAAGTCTATTCCCCCGACCAAGTTAGACTCACTCCGAGCAACAAGTATACTCTGAGGAACTCCAGTTCTCCGAGAAACTCCCAACGCTCCGAGGAACTATTGAACGACGAGCAACTAAGGTGGTTCGAGCTGCATCTCGACCACAACATTGATTGCCAGATAATCAACAGTTCAACTATTCATTGAATGCTTATCATCTTGACGCACACGTTTGAAGAGCATTAAATGAATTACCCTTTCATATGTGTATCATTTAATGTAACACCCTTTCATGTACAGCGTAATGGTTATAAATACCTTGTATCACCCTCATTCAAAGGGACCGGAATTTCTTGATAGCACTTGTAATCGAGAATTCCCAAACACTCAGCAATAACATAACAGTGGATGTAGGCCATTCAAATAAGGCTGAACCACTTTAAAATCTTTTGTCTCATTTATTTATCTGTGATTGAATAATTAGAGTAATCTAATTTTTTACATCAACAGTTAATATCAAATAAAATATTTTTCTAACACCCACTGCCAAATCTAAACTCTTCTCACTCCAGAACCTCTAAAACGTAGGCTATCATACCAAAAGCTGACACACCCCAACCCAGTTACTTATAATTAAGTTTGAAAGTCAAAGTGAGTCAAACCATGATTAATTTAACCAAACCATAAATAAGAGTTTTAATTTCAGAGTCATTATTCTAAATCCATATAACTGAAAACCTTTTTACAACATCAGAGTAATCACACTTATACAAACTTGATTGAAGGATAATTTAACTTAATTACATCATTTACATTTAAACAAAAGTTTTGTTTTCTCCCATTCCTAGCTAACCCAACCCGACTTCCTAGATTTGGCAGTGACATCGCGTGACCTGAAAAATGTGAACATAGGAACCGTGAGCAAAATAGCCCAGTGAATGCATCACTACTATACTACTGCATGAATTTAAATGCAATAAATCATGTCCATATAATTATGTATTAACTTATCCGGCTCATTCATAATGAATGGCCAATTTTTCCGAATCATGATTCACATATCCTGTCTATATAGACAATTCTCCCCCATTCCTGGTCGAGGACTAACCCCTTGTCATTAATAGACAAATCTCCCCCATTCCGGGTCAAGGAGTAACCTCCCATTTCGGTAAACCGAAATGAACAATTTTATATTCATAACACTATGATCATATTCGTAACAGTATACAAATACATCATTCCAGTGAGTACACTCACCTTGGTTGGCAACTATGTATTCGCGTTTCCTTCGGGTGGAGCTGAACTGGGTTGATTTGACCTTAAACATGTCAATCTAACTAAATCAGTACTCAATCTCAATAATAAGTATTATCCTAACATAATTATATAACTTTCATGA
Source organism: Sambucus nigra (assembly GCA_949130495.1). NCBI lineage: Eukaryota > Viridiplantae > Streptophyta > Magnoliopsida > Dipsacales > Adoxaceae > Sambucus > Sambucus nigra. Next base: position 271,696,702 of record OX422221.1, on the reverse strand, counting down.
CTATACAACAACAATATAACTCCACATAAGTTACATTCCATAAAACATAAGTAAAGAGGAAACAATGGTATACATGTTGATAAAGCTATGAACACTCAACCGTAGGAAATAACTCATAAGGAATTTATAATTAAAACAAAGTAAACATGAAATTATACTTCTCAATGTAGGTACACATGAAACATGTACTCAAAATACTCTTTAGAAAGAGGAGATAACAATATTCTTTCATCGGGTATTCAGTATTGCCTCAAATTGTTGTCTTCTATATTCAACCATCCTATATTTCCAAATGGTATAAATACAGGTGTCCAACCTTATCAATATGAAAACATATATGAATATACTTTCCAGTAAAAGTGACGGTGTAATTTTTCAAGCTTCCTAGAGCAAGTTATGACCATTTCTTTACAACCCAAGAAATCTTCCCTACAAGCTCCTCTATTGTTCCTTCGACTTCCCAGAATTTTCATAATTTTTCTCCCGCATAACTTTTCATGATTTTCAACACATTTTCAGTATACATAATGAATAGTACATAATTAAAGTTTCATAATTGTTTGACTTCATTTGCTATCTCAAAAGCTTGACTAAACTCAGGGCATACCGAAATGAAGTATACAAACATAAATTATATACCGACTTGCAACCATCACTACGGCCTAACATCAAGGAGTTAAATCCTAATTCTCGGATATGATATGCATATATGAGTCTACTTTCATATAAAATTGGAATTTCTCAATTCCAGTAAGAACACAAAGAGATATGCAAGTTTGAATACAAGGGGTTTCAATACAAAGCAATTTTAAAGGTTTGTACATTCAACTTAACTTAAACATGCATATAACCATAGATATATATAAAGGCTGAAACTTTCCTAAAACTATGATGATTTATATCATATAAATCAGTAATATGAAATAAATAACAAGAATTTCAATTAGGATTACCTTTGGGGCTTTTACTACGAATTTTTCTACACTTTTTCTCCTCACTTTTTCTTCCTAAACATCTACTTTCTCTTTCCTCAAGCTAACAACACTTGAAACTGAACCTAGGGCTTAATTTGATGAATAAATATGATAGAGGGAGAGTTTTTAGTCGGCCAAGGCTGCCTACCAAGCCAACCAATCAAATTAAACCATTTGGTTTAATAAAAGACAATTTACCACTTAAAGGAAATGGACATATTTGCCCCTTGTTCGTAAATTCGGTATAACTCTTTACTCGGGCATCCATTTGATGATCCGTTTGTTGTGTTACAACCCTAACTCATATGTCTACAACTATCTAGTTTTCACCTCAAGTCATTTATAATGTTATAAAGGTCAAAACTAGTCTTAAACAAGGACATTTCTACCGAAATTAACAAAAATTTTGTGTTTGTAAATAATTCGACATTTCATGATTTATGAAAGTAGGATTAGACTAAAAATAATCACTTAACATTAGATATACTAATAACACATTATTAATATCACATAAGGAAAGAATGATTTAAATATAATTTTTCATATTTATATTCTGGATGTCACAACAATACTCTAGTAATGATTTAATTAATTATTTGAGATGCCATCACATATATTGTGATAAGTAGCACCATAAATATTGGACACTTGGCCCCACCGAAAAGATGACACATGTTAAGCCCACTTAGGCACTTTTACTATATAAAGAGGGCTTCCCCCTCATTTTGAGGGATGATGGTCTTGGGGGAAAATTAAGGAGAGAAAATATAGCTTTCCTCCCCCCCCCCCCACACACCTTTGAAGCTCCGTCACGGGTTTGATAGTGATGAGAGTATTTCTATAGTTTCATTATATGGTATATGGGCGTTCGAGAGGCAGATAGCCGGATTTGGCACCCCCTTGCACCGAAACTACCAAGAATGGGCGTTCGAGAGGCGGCTCATCGAATTAGGCATCCCCCACGCACCAAAACCACCAAAACCGATCTCTCTCCGGGGTATTGTACGGACCCACAAACTATGCAAACTTTAATTCCGCAAAGACGGATATGTAGGCGCAACCATGTTGCTGAAGTCTAAAATGAGCTCGACGCGGTGTCTCCTCAAATCTGCACTCACATCTTACATTTGGCGACTCTGCTGAGGAGGTATTCGTGATTTAGGTTGCGTAACGCCTCGTGCGCACACACGGAGAACTCAGTGCCAGTGGAACACTTTTCTTCAATAAAGATAAACATTACTTCTCATATTCTATCTTTGTTGCTTCATTGAATATTCCATATCTATTTCTTTTATGAACATCATGAATCATATTTATTGGGATACAAGATGAGTTGATATTTGTCTCAAATAAAAAATAGTTTGATTATTTAGATTGACAGAATTAAAAATATATAAGAAAATGCATAAATTATTCTTTCACGATGAAGAAATATGAGTTGTCGTTGCTATCGTTAATTTTGATCCAACAGAGACTGATTATATATATATATATATATATATATATATATATATATATATATATATATATATATATATATATGAAGAGGTATACTGCTCAGCCACACAAATTTGTGAAGATACTAAATGTTTGGGTGTACAACATATTGGCCGAATACCCTAAAATCGTATGTCAGATTTCAATAAAATGTAATGTTGGTTTGCGTGTGTCAATAATATTAAGATTGACACTCTACTAGGTACAAAAACTGATTTTGCGTATAAAAGATTTATTTATGCGTATAAAAGAAACCTTATGTCTTATCAAAGTTTTGAATCATAATTTAAGAGTTGTATGGGCCGAAAGTAGAGTTGTCCCTGTTGGCATGTTAAAGTGTTAGATATCTAAAGATGTGATTGGATGGTACAGTAAATAAAGTTGAGTGACGAGCATTGAATCAGGTTGTACTACATATATATAATTGTATTATTCTTTTTTTAGTTTAACTGGAAACAATCCACGTCATAAGAAAACCCCCATATACCTGGTGCCTCAAGAACCCACCACAAAGGTACACACTCATGGCTCCGGCAGCCTGCTCCGGCAACTAGGGTGCCTCATCACTCCGATGAGCAAGATTCCCTTCGATAAAAGGGGGAAAAATAGGACATCGGGCAGCAAGATGATTCAAAATGTTAAACTAAGAACCCATCAGTATTTTACAATCGGATGAAAATCCACACCCATTTACAAAAATAATACCAAATATCACAGTCCAAAAATTGACACAACTCAACATTCGAACCAGTTAAAAGTTCTACCCTGTATAAAAATCTTGATCTCCGAGAACCTTACTTCCGAACACGTTACCCAAACAAAACCCACTCTCAACTCTGAGCCATCTGACCCTGAGGAGCTTCGACCTCCATAGTAGCTCGGAACAATGAACTGACCCAACTCCCATAAAAAATGGGTATACATGAGATTACATCTGAGAAATCAAACACGATGCAGTTCACCTCTGAACCAGCTTCAGATCTCTAAACAACCACGGATCTCCGCAGCTTCCTAACTTTCGAATAGGTATCTTCGAGCTACCTGAAGTTCGAACAAGTAACTAGAATGGCTTCAACCTCCAACACCCTTGACGGTTTGACCTTCGAGGTAGGAAATCCGAGCAGCCTCTGGAACATCCTCGAAATGCACGAGCTTCCTCCAGTTCACTATCAACCAAGGTTCTAAAAGGCGCGAGGCGTGGTCGAGGCGTAGAGGTCAAGCCTCAAGCCTTAGGAGCCTAGGCGGAGCCTAGGCGGAGCCTAGGCGTAAAAAGGCGTTTTTCCTTTTTTTATTATTTTAATTATTCTAAGGCTAGTAATATAATAAAATAATACATACCTTGAATTTTGAAAATATATTCATATGTTTGGTAGCCATCTTTCTCATATTCATGCTCCATAACCAATATTTGTTAACTAATCCTTCGTTTTTTTTAAAAAAAGTGTGCCTTAAGCCTTTTACCAAGAATAAGGCGTAATAAGGCGTGGGCGATGCGTTTCTCCCAAGCCTCAAGCCTAGGCGGGCCTAGGCGGAGCCCACTGCTATCAACTAGTGTAATTAGTTGTGTGAGGTGGGATTACGAGCCATGTCAACTTTAAGTCCCAAATTGTAGTGGGTTTTGTATTTTTATATAAAGGCCCTCAGATATCAGTGTACTCGAGGTACATTATTGATTAAAAATTCGTCTGAGGCACCTGGTACTAAAAAACATTATTAGGCACGATGTCATTTATATTTTTTTTTTGGTGAAAACAGGAAATTAAAAAATAGAAACAAACAACAACACCCGTTGGTTCTAAACGAAATAGAACCCGTCCTCTTCCATCTCTGCGTCAACCATCTTAAGGAAATCTTTCGGCGCTTGGTCATATTTTTTGTATAGGTCATCCACCTCTCTCCCAATTTTCACCATGAAATCAGCCATAAAGTTGCTTGCTCTTGGAATGTGAACGATGTTAATTTTTAGCTCTTTCGCAAGCACCTTGCAATTCTCGATGATATTTGCCAAAGGGTGATTTTGGGTGTTTTCCTGCTTGATGAGATTGATGGCTTCAAGACAGTCATTTTTCAGACAGGCATTCTTCCATTTCTTTCTGAGGGCAAGGTTTAGCCCATGAAAAATTCCTTCTAGCTCCGCACGTAGAGGACTGGCGGTACCTTGAATTCTTCCAGTAAAGCCCATGATCCATTCTCCATCTTCATTTCTAACCACTCCACCAAAAGAACCCGTACCACAACCATGGTCAAAGCCACCGTCAGTGTGTGCAATAGGGCACGGTTCACGAATTAATATGTTATTGTTTTCCCCACTAACCTTTGTTCGCTTGGTGTTTTGGGCTTCAAAAACATAATTTGTGTAAATCATAGCCAAGCGGGCAACTGTTGGCGGAGACTCATCAATGTTATTAAATATGAAATTGTTTCTGGATTTCCAAATATGCCACAAGGTAATAATAAAGAATTTGTACCTTTCTTTCTTCGAATCACCCCAAATGTTTAATGCAATCCATTCATTTACATTACCTGATACATTTAGGTCAAGGGTGTGGTCGAAGCCAAGTGTATTCCAAATTTCCCTAGTGTGAGTGCACTCCCTAAATAAATGATCGATGTCCTCGAGGAGCCCACACCGTGGGCAGTCACCATTATTCGTAAGACCTCTACGCATACGATGTTCATTAGTGAGGATTTTACCATGTAGAATGGTCCACAAAAAAGTGCAAATTTTTGGTGGGACATTTAATTTCCATAACTTTTTCCAAGCCTCCCATGGTTGATGTTCATTATGCTTGGTAACAAGGGATTGATAACACGAACTAATTGTGAACTTTCCTTTAGTACTTAACGACCAGGATGGGTTATCATCACAACGGCAAGTACGGGAGAGTGGGATGTTAATTATATCATTCATAGTGTTCATGTTGAAAGAGTTTTCGATAGTTCTAACATCCCATTTCCCGTTCTCTTCAATAAGCGCCTCGACATTTACATTTTCTAGGTTCCCCGGATGTTCCATAAGGTTGATAATTTTATTCCCCACCCACCAGTCTTTTAAGATGTTAATGTTCTTGCCATTACCAACATTCCATTTGATATTTTTCTCAAGGGTTTCTCTACATTTAAGAATACTTCTCCAAGTATGAGACGCCTTATTACATTTTTTCCACATTCTAGGATTTTGACCCGCTTTATATTTATTTCTTAATACGTCAGCCCATAATGACTTATCCTTATTTACAATTTTCCATCCGAGTTTAGTGACACTAGCTTGGTTATTTTGCGCACTCTTTCTTAACCCAAAGCCTCCATTTATTTTGGGACTACAAACTTTATTCCAGTTTACAAGGTGAATCTTTCCCTTACCATTATTTTCTCCCCATAGGAAGTTTCTATTAAGTCTATCAATCTCATTACATATCTTCATCGGGAGCATGACATTTTGCATACTATAGTTTGGGATGGTGGAAGTTACAGCCTGGATAAGTGTTTTCCTTCCCGCAAGAGAGAGAAGTTTCGATTTCCATCGCGTTAATCTTTTTTGGATTTTTTCAATAATGTCTTTAAAGTGAGAGGCATGTAACCTACCATGTATAAGTCTATTACCAAGGTAAATACCTAGGTCGTTAGTAAGGCTCATGCGAAACAAATGTCTAGTCATTAAAGCCCCCCTTTTTGGTATATTTGGGGACGCAAACAACTTAGATTTAGAGTAGTTTATTTTTTGCCTAGAGATGTGACAAAACTCCTCAAGGGTATCAATGACTGCTTCACACGAATTGTTATCATATTCCGTGAAAAGAATAAGATCATCAGCAAAAAAGAGGTGGGTGATGCGGGGGCCCCTAGGAGAGGCCCTAATACCTTTCCATTTATTACATTTTACTCTATCCGATATCATAGCAGATAAGTATTCCATGCACATAACGAAAAGATAAGGGGATAGAGGATCACCCTGTCGGAGGCCTCTAGATGGTTTAAATCTGGGGAGGGGGGCACCATTCCAAAGAATAGATGTAGTGGTATTTTTAACACAACTCAATATAAGGTTGCAAAAATCCTTATCAATATTAAACCAATTTAGAACTCCCTCAAGAAAGTCCCAATCCACTCTGTCGTAAGCTTTTTCTAAATCAATTTTGAGAATATAACCCCCTACTTTTCCTTTAGTGTTCATAAGGGTGTGGATAATTTCCTGTGTAACAATAACATTATCAGAAGCTTGTCTCCTAGGGAGAAAACTAGCTTGGTGGGGGCTATTACGGCAAAGGATAGGTCTAAGCCTATCCACAATAATTTTGGCAAGGATCTTATAAGAAACATTGCAAAGAGTAATAGGTCTAAATTACGATATGTTCTCAGGATTGTCCACTTTAGGGATGAGTGTTATAAAGCTGTTATTTAGGTCACTAGGGAAGTACTTATCCCGAAAACATTTTTGGCAAAAGGTAAAAAGGTTAGTAGCGATGGTTTTCCAAAAATGTTGGTAGAACAGCGGTTGGACACCATCCGGTCCAGGCGCTTTGAGAGCTTTCATACTAAAAGTAGCTTTCCTCACCTCCCCCATAGCAATTGGGGTAGTTAAGAAAAGGTTTTCATCTTCCACAAGTTTCATATTATCCAAATTTCGCAGTTGGCTTTGAATATTATAATTAAAGTCAGCTTTAAATAATTCCTTAAAATATTTATTAATGTGGTTTGAGATAATAATACCATTATCAGTCCACTCCCCATTAATCAGAAGTTTTTTGATACAGTTTCTCCTTCATCTTATAATAGTGGTAGCATGGAAGAATTTTGTGTTTCGATCACCCTCGTTAAGCCATTGGATTCTCGATTTTTATTGCCACAAACTTTCTTCGTATCTAATTATCGTGTTAAACTCATTACGTAACTTATTTTCAAGGGTGGCGAGGTTATGGGAGTACCAAGTTTCTTGTGCTTTTTTTATACCACTTATACGTCTAAGAATACGCTTTTTATTTTTAAAAATATTACCAAAATTAGTGTTATTCCAACTTTTAAGCTTTTCCGTACATACTTAAATGTTCTTATCGAGATTTGAAACATTATTCCAACTTGAATTAACAAGATCATTAAAATCAATCCTATCAAACCAACAAGCCAAAAGCCTGAAGGGTTTAGGAATAGTGAGGTGTTTGGACATACCTTCCATTCTGATAATTATAGGACAGTGATCCGATGCGGTCCGTGGAATATTCTCCACATTTGCTTTCGGGTATTTTAGATTCCACTCCGCGTTGACTAGTCCTCTATCTAATCTGATAAGAGTATTTGCCATGCCCTTCCTGCTATTTGTCCAAGTCAGTTTTGGTTCCGAACACCCCAAGTCTGAAAGATTGCATTTGTTAATGTTTTCTATAAAAGTAGTGTTAATTTTTTCCACCACCTTCTTCCCAAAACTTCTTTTTTCAGAATTATCCACATGATCGTTGAAATGACCCGCCACTAACCACGGAATATTAATGTTTTCAGAGATATCATATAGGTTATCCCATAGTCTTCTGCGCAGCTGCCGAAGTGAGCTGGCATAAATCGTCGAATAAACCCACTCCTCATACTTATTTTTGGTGGCCAATAAGTGTATAACTTGTCTGGTTTTATCTAACGTCTCCAGTTTTATGGAGTTTGGATTCCAGGTAACCCAAATACCGCCGGACCTGCCAACTGGTTCAGAGACCTCCCTGTTAGTAAAACCAAGGCTGTCAAAAAAACCAGTCAGGTTTCCAATAGGGATATGGGTTTCAAGAATCACCATAATGTCAGGGTTATACATATTTTTCAGCTCAGTGATAGTAGGTTTAAAAATGGGTTTACCGGCCCCACGACAGTTCCAAATAATTACCACCATTGACGACCTATTTTGAATGAGTGAGTCCACCTCGTTGATTGTCCAGCAGCACCTTTTAGCTATTTCTTGGTGAAGCTGTGTGTCTCTGCACTTCTCTTCCATTATCGCTGTGATTATCTTCTCGTTTCCCCATATCTGTTCCAGGGTGCTGATTATGATCTTGGTTTTGGATATTTTCCAATTCACTTGCATGATGGCTGCCACCTCTAAACTCTCCGCTAAGTTGGTTGAGACTTCTCCTGATGACAGCATCAGATTTTGAATTTGTACATCCCCTAGGAAGGCAAGGGGAAAGGGGAGGTTCATTTCTGGTTTTATTTCCGGTTGTCTGTTCTTTATCTGGTGTGGATATTGTTGAGGCTTTACTGATAGTCGAGTTTTTTGCACTTAGGTTCCGTGTTTGGTCGAGTTGGGAGCTTCCTTTTTTGTGGATAATACCTACCGTCAGGCAATTATTACTTACAGTATTTGACATTGGGATATCAGTATTATTGCCGCTGCACATGCCGATTTGGCTATTCCCCATGCCATTATACTCCACTATTTTATCTTTAATCTTTTGCGTGTGATGTACCTGAGATGTACTTCCACCTGTCTTATTATTTTGTGTTGGCACTTTTCTTTTGGGCATTACCTCACGAGTTGCACCATCTCTACCCCCATTTGTTTTTCTGGCGTCAGCACCATTTATGGTAGAAGTGATGCTTGCAACAGGTTTCATCCCCAATCCCTTCGTATGCAGGCTTTTTGTGCTGAAACTTGCTTTTCCATTTGTTCTATCATTTTGTCTCTGTAGCTTGTCACCTCCATCACTATTGAGGATGGAGAACCTGTTGTTATTCCTTCCCAAGTTTTCTTTAGTTCCATTTGAACTAATTCCGTTTCTATCATTCCTAAATTTTTTGTTTCGTTGAACCAACATCCAAGGACCAAATTGGTCATTTTTCTTTTCCACGTCAACTGTGTTGTTCCCATAGTTTCCTTCATTTGCACTCTTAGAATTATAGTCGTTATCAGTTGACTTTGTCGGAGCTGCTCCCATACTTTCCGAAGGAGAATTTTCAGATGTGATATTTAAATTTCGGTTTGAAGCATTTAGTGGGCAAAAATCAGTTTTGTGACCAATTTTACCACACTTAAAACATATATACGATAAGAATTCATACTCCACTCTATACTTACGTCCATCTAGTATGTAGCATGGGATTAGAGGTTTTGCCAGATCCACTTCAACACATATCCTAGCATATTTGCCTCTAGTAGATGACACTGAGTTAAAATCTGTCTTGATTGGTCTCCCAAGCTTGCATCCAATCTGGAAGAGGGCTCTTTCGTCAAACCATTCAATAGGAAGCCGTGGTAGTCTAACCCACAAGGCAATAGTCACATGATTTGCTTCGAGAGGGTTAAAATTTGGTACCCACTTTCTAACAATTAAGTAGTGGTTATTTATTACCCATGGTCCACCTGTTAAGACATTGTAATAGTCTTCCTTTATCATAAATTTAAATAGGTAATGTCCCTCCTCCAAATCAACGATTTCATAATCACCCTGTAGGTTCCAAAGTGAGGATACTCTTGCATTAAGAACCTTGAATCCAATATTTCTACCAAGGAGACTCACAATTACACTGTCATTCCATTTCTCCCTTAATTTTTCTACGTGTTTTTTGGGGATAGATACCACTGGACATAGTGGATCCTCCTCCTCTTCCACTGGTTTGGTGTTGAGGTCCATGGCATGACAGTTATTCTCATTTGGTTCCTCCATGTCGTCATCAGACCAAACACAGTTAGCATCATCAAAAAATATATCTGAGTTTTGCTTCTTACCCACTACATCCTTGTAGGATAGTATCTTTTTAGGTCCCTTCATTTTCTCACCACCTTGGGTTGTGTTTGGTTCAGTTGTCATCATGGTTGAGCTTTCATCCAGAATCATGTCTGCATTAGTCCCTTCCATATTTGAGCAGTTCATCACTTCATTTTTGTTTGAGGTGATGGTATTTTCGTAATTCTCTATTTCCATGTCCACAATTGTTTCATGGCTGTCTTTTTGTTTTTTGGTGCTCCTTAATAGGAGGTCTTCTTCCTCTTTGGAGTTTCTGGTAGATAGTGGTGGAGGGACTCCCCCACAGTTTCCAGCCTCTTGGGATGGATGATCAGGATGGTTTGCTTGTACACCAAGCATGGTTTGTAAGAGCGTTTTTGAGAGATTTCGGCAATATCCAAACAAGGAAGGAAGGTGATTCAATGACTTTAGGATAAGAGTACAAAATCTCTTACAAATCACTAATTTTTTTGCTTGCAACAATAAGAGAATGTTTCCCACGATGTCATTTATATGCCACAGTTGCTGAAAATTTGTTCATTATGTGATATTGAAAGAAAAGTAGGCCAAATGAAATATATCGCCTATTTTATTTAAAATAGGAGGTTATGAATTTATTTGTGCATGTTTATTTGTTCACCCTGAAAAATTTCCTTCGAGGTTTAAAAATATTCGTAGCCTCGCACAAATTTAAGTTGCTCGAGTAGAAAAAATATTTATTTCTAAAAAAAGTTATACCCCTTGAAATTGAGAATATTTTTTGTTATCTCGCGAGAGACCCTTTAAAGGATTAGTACGTACATGTACTGAAACGATCTTGCCAAAATAATATTTTTTGTGTGAAAACATGTCAAAAATGACACCCTTCGAAAAAACATATCAAAACGATATTTTTCGAGTAATCTTGGCAAAATAATATTTTTTCTGAAATTTGCTAAAGTCTTAGTGCCTCGGAGGAACCCCTTCGAGCAGCCTCTTTGAGCAACCCCCTCGAGCAGCCTTGGAGGAACCTCCTCGAGTAGCCTCTAAGAGCAGCTTCAGAGGGACCTCCTCGAGCCGCCTCGGGGGAACCTCCTCGAGCAGCCTCTTCGAGCAGTCTCAAAGGAATCTCCTCAAACAGCTCACAAAATAAAAAAATATTTTTTGAAACTTAGCATTTTTCTCAAGTCATGGTACCTCGAGTAGGTACCTCGAGAGACCTCACCCGCGGTGACTCGAGTAGGTACCTCGAGCGACCTCACCCACGGTGCCTTGAGCAGGTACCTAGAGTGACCTCACCCGCGGTGCGTCGAGTAGGTGCCTCGAGCGACCTTCTCCTAACGGCTCGACCAGCCTCGAGCGACCTCCCCCTAGTGGCTCGAGCAGCCTCGCCCTAGTGACTCGAGCTGCCTCATTCACAGTTTCTCGAAGCAACCCCCTGATAAACTGCATCCATGGTTGCTCGGAACAACTTTTTATGCTATCTTGTATTCGATTTATGCTAAACTATGATTTATTCACATGTTGATGTTAGCTACATGAAATTTGAAAATTGATATTTATTACTCACCTCGAGGTGACTGAGCATGCTTATTGACTAATTTATTCCATAAATGATTTAATGGACCATTTCTGAGTTTTCTCAGCTTTGATAAAATAGTGGGGGCATGATATAGATAGCTCACTGCATGATATATCCACACTCTATCAATCGCATATTGTAACATATCAAATTCGCATTATAAAGTTGCGCAGAATAATAGGTTTATGATTTCTCGAAGCATGTTTTCGAGTTTATTGTATTCTATTGACATAAAATAAAATAAAGAGGAAAATATACCCCGCATGATTATATATGGCACTTCAATATGCCTTATGAGTTACTAATGATTTTTGTACCAGAATCCGAGTCAATTTCTTATCCTTGCAGATATTGAACGCACATGGTCAAATCGAGCTCAAGCAATTATATCAGGCCTCACAGATGTCAAGGCCAAACGCTCAAGAGATTTATTTTTAACTGTGGGCAAATACCCAGTGAAATGTATTTAAATGCTTTCAACTCTTAGATGGTGTGGTAACCAATTGTTTATTTTTCTTTAATTTACTTTATCTTGAGATAAAAGATAAATCAAAGTAAAGAGGGGGGAAAGAACTATATAGTATACCACTTATAGTTAGGCATAAACACAGGTGACGAGCATGCTCAGATTCGGTTCCAGAATAGCCATCATTGATGAAGCATCCCCAAAAGAGATACCAGATTCAGCATAGCCACCAGATGGCTCATATATATATCACTGGGTACATTACATTATTTCCATCAAAGAGACAGGGGGCAAGTAAGATCGCTCACAAAACCTGGAGCATGGATACAGAGTTTTCATACAAACCTTACCAGTATTGTGGTAAGTCTCCCACAGAGGTGCATTGCAGTTTTCACAAAACCTTACCAGTCTCGAGGTAAGTCACCCACAAAGGTGCATTATAGATCTCACAAACCTTACCAGTATTGTGGTAAGTCGCCTACAGAGGTGCATTATAGATTTCAAAAAACCTTACCAATATTGTGGTAAGTCGCCCACAGAGGTGCATTACAGTTTTCACAAAATCTTACCAATTTCGAGGTAAGTCACCCATAGAGGTGCATTATAGATTTCACAAAACCTTACCAGTATTGTGGTAAGTCTCCCACAGAGGTGCATTACAGTTTTCACAAAATCTTACCAGTTTCGAGGCAAGTCACCCACATAGGTGCATTATAGATCTCATAAACCTTACCAGTATTGTGGTAAGTTGCCCATAGAGGTGCATTAAGATTTCACAAAACCTTACCAGTATTGTGGTAAGTCGCCCACAGAGGTGCATTACAGTTTTCATAAAACCTTACCAGTTTCCAGGTAAGTCGCCCACAGAAGTGCATTATAGATCTCACAAACCTTACCAGTATTGTGGTAAGTCGCCCACAGAGGTGCATTATAGATTTCACAAAACCTTACCAGTTTAGAGGTAAGTCACCCACAGATGTGCATTACAGATTTCACAAACCTTACAAGTTTCGAGGTAAGTCGCCCACCGAGGTGCATTACAGATTTCACAGACCTCACCAGTTCGAGGTAAGTCGCCCATAAAGGTGAATTATTGATTTCACAAACCTTACCAGTTTCGAGGTAAATCTCCAACAGATGTGCATTAAAGTTTTTACAAAAACCTTGCCAGTATTGTGGTAAGTCTCCCAAAGCGGTGTATTACAGTTCTTATAAAGTCCTACACTACTAGGCCTGCCTGACTCTCGGTTGTGGGAGATTAAGCTTGTAAGACTAGGTCAGGACCCTCTGTTGTAGGAGATTATGCCTATAAGACTAGGTCCACCTGACACTCGATTATGGAAGAGTATGCCTATATTACTAGGTGATTAGGCATAAATTCTTCCTAATTTATCCCTTGATTTAGTTACTTTTGGCACCTCGGACAACGTAATTGAGTTGACTTTATCTCATAATCTTGCTACTGACTGATCCTAATGATTACACCGAGTTTCTGGTATTTCGTAGTGATTTTACAGGTATTTGATGTCAAGAAACGAAAGAAGGAAACCGGAAGAATCAAGGAAGAAAGAAGGAAAGTCAAAAGGGCAAAAGTGTAATTTTCACCCAGAATTCGAATGAGGTACCTAAAGAGAAGTTGAAGACATCACATTCATGAGCACATAGGAAGAAATGACACCTCAATCGGAGTCCCGGACCAAAAGATATGAGCAATCAAAGTTGAGCAAAAAAGATAAATAGGCAGACCGGTTCGCGCCTACCCCGGACCGGTCCGCTGTACAAACTCCAGAAGACCCCGGATCACAAGCAAACCGAAGAAGGAAAAAATTAAAAGAACCGGTCCACCCCCGGACCTGTACGCCCCAAAATAAAAAGAATTGATCCGCTTTAGAGGAAGACCGGTCCACCTAAGGCCCGGACCGGTCCGGGCATCGAGATTTGCAAATATGATCTTCTCCTACAGAGTCCTAGTGCAGGTGAAATTCCTAAATTTTTGGAGGGTATAAAAACCCGTTTTATTATTGTTATTTGGATGGATTTTTTTAGGGAAATTTTTAGATAATTTTCCTCTCTTTTTCCAGAAACCCTAGTTTAGATAAAATTTCCAGTTTTAATTCCAAGATTGAAGATTCATTCAGAGTTTAGTTGATTACCAGTTTTATTAATTGCTGCAATTGCTGCTTTGGTGATTTTAGTGAGTTATTACTTCTTCTTTCCAATTCCATTCTACATTAATTCACAAGTTTCCTTAGATTAATTATGAATTTCTGCACATCAATCACTGTTTTCATAACTTTCATCATGCTAGGCTAGATTTTCTAAGGCCAGGATATATGAACCCAGCCTGATGTGTTAATTGCACGCGTATAACATTAATCCTCTAAATTTAGTGATTGAATATGACCGTATTGCGTAGGAACATAACAATTGTAGGTCTTTATATCTCGTTTGCCTCTGGGTAATCGTGATGATTTAGAATGCAATTTGTGTGTTACTACCACGATACCGATTTACTCGTCCTCAGATAAGTATGGCGCAGGCTTGAACCTCGTATATGTAATGCTTGGGAGTACTAAATTTCGGGTCAATTTAAGCAGTTAAATTCATGATTAGTATTATAACTGCAATTCATTAGGTTTGGGGGATTGTATTCCCGTCCTGTTTTTCTCATCATTTTAAACAAAAGTTTCAAATCATCTTTCAATTAGCATTTTAGGTAATTTGGTATAATTGCATCTTTTCCTAATTTCATAATTGCATTTAGTTTAATCATTCCCAAAACCAAATCATTTTTTCTTTCTTTTTAGAGTCAAAGTTAGGGTTCCTCCGTCTTTTCCCGTCGTTACAACTCCGTTGTCCTTTTTCCCTGTGGATATGATCCCGACTTATTGGGTTTATTACTAACGCGACAGGCTTGCACTTGAGCCTAGAGTGAACGCACATTAGAGACACATTCTGAGTCACGTCAAGTTTTTGGCGCCGTTGCCGGGGAAATAGGTAGACTTAGGATTAGATCGAGTCAATCCAAAAATTTGACCAAAAATTTCCAAAAATCCAAAAAACATAAAAAAAATTCAAAAAGCACAAAAAGATTCACAATCATCATCTCTCCTAAGCTTTAATGCAAAATTCTGAACTCACTCCCACACCCCATAATACTCCAACCAACATTCACGAAAATTCAATTGTTAAGTATAATCCCGATAGTCCCCACACTCCAAACGCCCCACAGTTCTGGATCCCACCTCCCACACCGTCGCACTCATTCTACAATAACACTCCGTTTTCCTTCTTAGGACACAATCCGAGCACACCAAGTGAGAGCACCGAGTCGTTAAGTGAGGAAGAGATGTCGCAACACGGCAGTGCACCCACCGGTGAGGAAGAGCCCCCATACCGCCCGCTAAGAGAATTCTTATATCCCGAGCGCACTGTCACTCCGGGATGCATTATAATCCCGTATAATGCCGGGCAATTTCGTTTCAAAAATGGGATGATCCAGATGTTACCGCATTACCACGGTATGGATTCTGAAAAGCCATACCTCCATATTAGGGAATTTGAGGACGTGTGCGATACTCTCAACGATCAAACCTGCACGCAAGAGGTGATCCGCCTCAAACTCTTCCCTTTCTCGCTCAAAGATAAAGCTAAGACCTGGCTATGGTCTTTACCTCCTAGCTCGATTCCTTCTTGGAACGAGTTGCAATCGAGATTTCTCAAGAAGTTCTTCCCAACACATTGAACAATCTCCATAAAGGCTCAAATTCAAGCGTTCATACAAGCTAAAAATGAGCCATTTCATCGATGTTATGAGCGTTTCAATGAGTTAGTTACTTCATGCCCCCATCATGGATTTGATTCAGTGCAAATCATCTCTTTTATCTATAATGGGTTGAATCTTAACTCCAAACAACTTGTTGAAACGATGGGAAGTGGTCCGTTTGTTGATTTAGATGCCCACGATGCTGAGCTTCACCTGAGGTATGTCGCCGAGACTACCCAATCCTGGGATACATCCGACCCTGACGCTCAAAATCGAAATCGTCAAGTGACTACCACTCCGTCGGCGTCCGACCTATTCCACGTAGACAAGAACTCTATGACGGATAGTCAATTGGATACCCTTGAGAAAGGATTTCGAGATCTATGCGAGATATATGGAAAAGGACCAGCTGGACCCATACCAAACCCCGTCGAAAAGGTGTGTGATTTGTGAGGCGGGTCATTCAACTGAGGAATGCCCGACTATACCCTCCTACAAAGTAATGCTTCAGGAGCGAGTTAGTGGTATAGGAGGATTTAAGGGTAATTTCAGTGCACCGCACGGGAATTCATACAACCCTTCGTGAAAAAACCATCCTGGTTTTAGCTATGGGCAACAACGTGCCGCAATGAACCCTCCTTCACATGTTGCCTCTCCTCTACCATAACACTTCCAACAAGCTCCACACATGCAAGGACATGTGAAAGCACCACCACCTCAAGGAGCGTATATTCCACCACCGCGGAGAACTCTCGAGGATACCATGAATCAATTCATCGCAAGACAGACAGCAACCAATGCCAAATATGATCGTCTGATTGGCTACATAAATGTAAGTCTGTCAAAGATACAATCCTCGTTGAGTGTCTAAGAGAAGGGAAAGTTTCCTGTCCAAGGCCAAAGACCTCCCCAAGGTCAAACTAGTGTTAGCTCCACCTCCACTGAACATCATGAGCAATGTCAAGATGTGACCACTCTTCGTAGTGGGAGAGTCGTTGATTTATCACCTCCCCCACACGACACGATAAAAGACAAGGAGATTTCGCCCGGCACGAAAGAGGCCGAAGATGTCCCCTTGAATGAGAGTGACAAAGAAGACACTAGTGAGCCAGAGGTAGTAGTGAAACCACCCTTCGCGGCACTGTTTCCTCAAAGGTTGATTCCCTCCCAAAAAGGAAACCCACGTGAAGATGTGCTAGAAGTTCTTAAGCAAGTAAAGCTGAATTTACCTTTTCTTGATACCATTAAGCAAAATCCATCTTATGCTAAAGTCATCAAAGACTTGTTGACGGTAAAAAGAAAGATGAAGGTAATGAAGAATGTCTTTCTAGCACAAAATGTGAGCTCCATTCTACTAAATGATCTCCCGCCTAAATTCAAAGATCCCGATGCACCCACCATATCCTGCATCATTGGAGAGAAGAAAATTGAAAAAGCCTTACTTGACTTGGGAGCAAGCGTAAATATCTTCCCTTACTCCATCTATAGGCAACTTGACTTGGGCGACCTCAAGCCCACAAAGGTCACTCTCCAATTAGCGGATCGAACAGTGAAGATCCCACAAGGCATAGTCGAGGACGTGATCGTCCAAGTTGACACTTTCTACTTCCCGATAGACTTTGTCATTTGGGACACAGAGCCCTCCTTCAACTCGAGCAACCATGTTCCCATCATCCTTGGGCATCCATTCTTAGCTACGGCTAACGCAATCATCAATACTCGGAATGGGCGAATGCAACTCACTTTTGGGAACATGACCTTAGCGACCAACATCTTCCACATAGCCCGACATACGGGTGAGGAAGATGATCTTCACGCGGTGAGCCTCATAGATGAGATAGTAGAGGAGTATTTTGAGGAGACTTATTGTGGTGACGCCTTAGAGTCCTGTTTAGCGGTGACATACGAGAGTGCGGGGACGTACACCGACTTCGAGAGGGAGGTTAGGGAGTTTGAAGAGTTCCTCTATGAGAGCACGTCGGACGAGGACGTGAGAGATGTTAGCTGGGTTTCTAGATTCGAGGAGTTACCTCCGAGGGATACTCGCATGGTTCCCTCCAGTGACAAATTTCTAACCCTTGAATTAAAGAAACTCCCCTCCCATATCAAATATGCATACCTAGGAAAGGATGATACATTTCCTGTTGTTGTCTCCTCTAGCCTAGACGAAGAGCAGGAAGGTAAATTGTTGAAAATTCTGAGGAAGCACCAAGGTGCTTTTGCTTGGTGCATCGCCGATTTGAAAGGGACAAGTCCTTTGATTTTCACTCACAAGATCCATCTCGAAGAGGATGTCAAGCCCTCTAGAGAAATGCAAAGAAGACTAAATCCCAATATGAAGGAAGTTGTGAGAACCGAGATTATCAAGTTATTGGATGCCGGGATTATCTAACCAATATCGGATAGCAAGTGGGTGAGCCCTATTCAGGTCGTCCCGAAGAAATCGGGAATGACAGTGATTGAGAATGCCAAGGGAGAGATAGTTCCCCAACGTACCACCACTGAGTGGCGCGTTTGCATTGATTATCGGAAACTAAATGCAGGAACTAGGAAAGACCATTTCCCCTTGACATTTATTGATCAAATGCTTGAGAGAGTAGCGGGCCACCCTTACTATTTCTTCCTTGATGGTTATTTCGGATATAACCAAATTGAGGTGGATGTACTTGACCAGGAGAAGACGACCTTCACTTTCCCTTTTGGTACGTTTGCCTACAAACGCATGCCATTTGGATTGTGTAATGCGCGTGCGACCTTTCAAAGCTGCATGTTGAGCTTATTTAGCGGCATGGTCGAGAGAGGACTCGAAGTGTTCATGGACGATTTCAGCATTTTTGGCACCTCTTTCGATCATTGTTTAGAAAAGCTGGAAAAAGTACTCCCCCAGTATGTGGAAAAGAACTTAGTGCTGAATTGGGAAAAATGCCATTTCATGGTCACCGAGGGAATAGTTCTTGGCCACATAGTATCATCCAAGGGAATAGAAGTTGATAGGGCAAAGATATATGTCATAGCTGATCTTCCCCCACCAAAATCGCTTAAGGGCGTGCGCTCATTCTTGGGTCACGCGGGGTTTTGCCGAAGGTTCATTAAGGACTTTAGCGCCATCGCTAGACCCTTAAGCAACCTACTCATGAAGGACACCCCATTCGAGTGGACGGAAGCATGCCAAAACTCTTTTGAAAAATTGAAAAACATGCTTGTGTCCGCTCCTATCATGCAAGTTCCGGATTGGTCCTTACCATTCGAACTTATGTGTGATGCTAGAGATTATGCAATCAGGGTTATTTTGGGCCAAAGAAAAGATAAGCAAGCTCATGTCATCTACTACACTAGTCGGACTCTTACCGGACCTCAACTCAACTACTCTACCACGGAGAAGGAGTTGCTAGAGGTAGTCTTTGCCCTTGATAAATTTTGGTCATATCTCATCGATTCTCCCATTACTTGCTTCACCGACCACGCAGCTTTGAAATACCTACTTGTAAAGAAAGATGCCAAGTCGCCCCTCATAAGGTGGATCCTACTCCTACAAGAGTTCAATCTCTCCATCAAAGATAAAAAAGAAGTAGAAAACGTCGTTGCCGATCACTTATCACGGATTTCGTCCGACGTACCTAGTGATCCCGTACCCATAGACGAATACTTTCAGGATGAGCAACTTTTTGCTACCTCCTCTTTGCCCTGGTTTGTAGATATAGTAAACTATCTTGTCACGGGAGTCGTTCCTCCCGATTGGACACCGCAAGATAAGAAGAGGTTTATTACTTGACCGCGCATGTTCTTTTACGATGATCCATTCCTTTTTAAATATTGCGCCGACCAAATCATCCAACGATGTGTACCGGATGACGAAATCCCGAAAGTCATCCAGTTTTGTCATTCGGAAGCTTGTGGAGGCCACTTTTTGACAAAAAAGACTGTCACAAAAATTCTGCAATGCGGCCTCTATTAGACCACAATATTCCCGGATGTGAACGCTGCTTGCAAATCTTGCAATAGGTGCCAACGGATGGGGGCCATTACCCGATGAGACATGATGCCCCTTACCCCTATACTCATTATTGAGATCTTCGTCTGTTGGGGTATTGACTTCATGGGCCCTTTCCCCCCTTCCTTTGGTTTCCTATACATCCTTATCGCGGTAGACTATGTTTCTAAATGGGTGGAAGCTATAACTACTAAGACAAATGACAATAAAGTGGTGATAAAATTCCTACTGGAACACATACTTTCCCGCTTCGGTGCACCGAAAGCGATAATTAGTGATAATGGCACGCACTTTTGCAATAGGCCATTCGCGAAGCTCATGAGAAAGTATGGTGTCCTTCACAAGGTTGGAACAACTAATCACCCACAAACGAATGGGCAGGCTAAACTAGCGAATCAGGAAATCAAGAACATTCTTGAAAATACCGTCAATCCTACCCGGAAAGATTGGTCACTTAGATTGAACGATTCGCTATGGGCCTATCGTACCACATATAAGAATCAACTCGGAATGCCCCCCTTTCTTCTTTGTGAATGGAAAACCTTGCCATCTTCCCATTGAGCTCGAGCACAAGGCATATTGGGCAATTAAGCAATTGAATTATGCCATGGATAAGGCCGGTGAAGCCCGCAAGCTTCAATTGAATGAGTTAGAAGAACTACGCAATGATGCGTATGAGAATGCCAAAATTTCAAAAGAAAGGATGAAACTCACTCATGATAGCATCATTCGACGAAAAGAGTTTCTTCCCGAGCAAAAAGTTCTTCTCTATAACTCTCGGCTTCATCTCTTTTCGGGCAAGTTACGGTCACGATGGTCTGTCCCGTTCGTTGTGAAGAATGTTTTCCCCCATGGAGCTATTGAATTAGACGATTTAAAAGGGGTAAATACATTCAAAGTGAATGGATAACACCTAAAGCCATATCTAGAGGCGTGTTCGGAAGAAGTCAACATCGTTTGGTTGTCGGACCCCATTTACGGGGTAGAGTGAGCTGTTACAGCGAGGTCGTTGCACCCCCGATGCATATGGGGCGAGAGTCGTGTGTGTTGTGAGAGTCGTGTGTGTGGCGAGAGTCGTGTGTGTTGTGAGAGTCCTGTGTGTGGTGAGAGTCGTTAGGACTAGGTTCATTCGGGAAAAGCATTCGTGTGTTTCGGGAATTTTGAGTCAAAGGGCGCTGACCAGCAAAATCGAGAGGGTTTTAGTCCATATTGATAGGGAGTATGTCTCGAAAGTGAAAATTTTCGGAGAAGAGAGATCGAAACCAAGTTCGGGGAAAATCCAGCCCAAAATCCCTGGGCAGGACCGATTCCTTTAATTTAAGGCCTGACCGGTTCCTTTAAATTTAAAAAGGACCGATCCTCTAGATGGATTTCTGAATATTTAAATACCCGGACCAGTCCCCCTACCCCGGACCGGTTCGCCTTCTGCAGGTCTGTTTTCTCTCCTTCCCAAGATTCACCCCCCTTTCTCCCTAATCCCATTCATTCCCTCTAATCCTTTTTCCCTCCTCTCAACCCCAACCTTTCCCTCCCAAATCCACCCCTTTTCCCTCCAAACCCTTTCCCTCCAATTCCAACCCCTCCCCTCACCCCTTCCACTATAAATACACCCCAATCCCTCCCTTTCTCTTCACACCTCCAACACAAATCCTCTCTTCCCCCTCTCTAGTTTTCCTAGCAAAAATCCCTTCTGTTTCCATGGCTCCCCGTGTTGCCCCCACCAAGTACGACTCCACCGATATCCAATCCTCTGGTCACGGCGAGTTTCGCTCCCGCCAAGAGGAGCGATGGTGCAATCAATTTTTTGGTTTGGGCAGCAAACTCCATATGGAGCGCACTGTCCAATGGGACGGGCTGCCTAACTCCGTCATCGCCCTATTCATGGCTTGGGGCAGGTGCCGATTCCTCAACGAACCCTACGAAGAGGTTTGGGCAACTGAAGTTTGATCCTTTTATGGCACCTTAGTTCGAACGGGCCAATTCGAGGCCCAAGCTTACATGGATGGGAACGTCATCCCATTTTCTTTGGCTCTTCTCACGGCCAAGTTGGCCGAGTATGACGTTTCGGACGTTTAAGAATTCACATATCCACGAAACGTCCCCCCAGTCGACAATGATACTATCATGGCCCGCATTGCACCGAATGTGGCTTGGGAGGGGAAACCGTCGCCTTTGGACGCCTTAACGAGAAGGCGCGCCTAACATTTCCGATTGTGTGCGCCAACATTTTACAAACGTCCAACGATTCCGCCATGCGGCCCCGGCAAGCCACTTTGACCTATCACCTCTTTGACCCCCACACTTCCATCCATTTGGGCCGCACTTTATACGCGGATATCATTAACGCGTCCTTGGATGAGAAGGGTACCACCCCACTTCCCTATGACCGTTTGATCACTTCCATCCTTAAGGATGATGGCATAGCAGCGCCGATCGATCATACTCGCATTCCCGGTCCTTTTAGACAAGGGACCCGCACCAAGAGCGCCAAACAACTAGTTATCCTATGGGCTAGGCGGGGCGGTGATAGCGAAGAAGAAGCTGCCTCGAGCGAGATCGAGGAAGAAGAAGCGACAGCTGGTGCGGATGTCGAGATGGGGGATATCGGTTCGGACGAGGAGTCGCCGGACGAGGCGGACGACCCAGATTTTGAGTGGGCAGAAAGCAACCTCTCAAACCGAATGTCGGCGCTTGAAACGAACTTCAACAGCTTTAAGACCAACTACGAGCGCGGCATGAGCTTAGTTCTCCGCTTCCAAGCGGACATCTATCGCCGCGAAGGGGATCCTAATGATCCACTGCCCTCATATTACCATAACCCCTATGGCCCCGACGCGCCCGGTTCTTCCCATCCCCCGCCCTGGTGAAGCTTGATATGGTGCTGGAAGCTTTTTAGTTATTTTTCCTGTTCACAGTTGTATGCTTTTCCTTATAACCATAGTCTTGTTTGTAATAAAAACTGCATTTTCTCCATTTGTTTATTTTATTTATCGCACTTATTATTTTGCCTTATTTTGATTTTAGTCCTTTTTGCTTGAGGATAATGCAAAAGTCTAAGTTAGGGGGGGTCACAAGTGCGTATATCTAAAACTTCACAAATTTTCAAAATGCCCAGAAATTTTCAAAAAAAAAATCATAAATTTTTGAAAAATCCAAAAATATTTTTGTTCAAAATAAATGAAAATTGGAATTCAAAATTTTCAAAAATATCATTAAAAGTCGAATTGAAGTCTCAAATTGTAAAAATTCAATATACACAAAGCCGAAATTGACTAAAGATGGAAATTGAACGAAAATTGACGACTTAACGAATAAGTGTGGAGATTAACAAACCCGGTGAGATTCGAGCCTATCACTTTTTGCGAATTTTTAAATCAATCCGAATTAATTGTTAACTCAAAGTTCTTTTCAGCGCCTAAGAAGTTGTCGAGGATCTTAATTCTTTCATTTTGATCGGTTTTGAAAAAGGTGTGTAATATTGCTTTGAAAAATGTGTAAAATTGATCTCTAAACTTAAATTCATCTCGAAACGCATATGGTAACGCAATTGGTATTTTGGACAATGAAGTAGGCCCTCGGTTGTCACCCAAAAATATTGGCCAGAAAAAAAAAATGCGAAAAATTACCCCTTTTGCAACCCAAGTTGAGCCGAATAAATTTGTCCTTCATTGGACAACCCGAAAAACCCAAATAGCCCGAAATTGTGAAAAATGGAAAAATTCATAAATTAAGTTCGAAAAGTGCATATAAAGGGGCAAGAAAAAAATAAATATGCTCAACAAAAATAGTGAAAAAAGAAAAGAAATGAAAAACATAAAAAATAGAGAAAAAGAAGAAAAAAATGAACAATAGCCCGAAAAAAGCACAATTGGACATCATAAATGACTTTTCCAATTCAACCTTCCCGACAATTGTCATTTTACCCCATATACCTTAAAACCTGAAAAAGTCCTAACCGAGTCTAAATTGCGAAATTGGTTACCGCGTGGAGAGCTAATACACCAAAAGATAATAAAAGCGATTGAATGCGCGAAAAAGAGGCAATGTTCCCGTTTTTAAAACCGTAATCCGTTGATGAGATCCTTTCACCATATATATTTCTGTCTTTCTAATTGTATGCGTGATTTTGCTTCCATTACATTTACTCTTTATATCAAGCATACCGAGAGAATAGCCACATTTCGAGTGATCCGTTTGAGAGAGCATTCCGTTAGAAATTGAATTCAAAGTGAATTTTCGGATAAGTAACGTAATGATCAATCGGTGAAAATTGGCGGTTATATTTTCGGCTTCGCACACACACACTACGGTTTGAGACTTGTAAATATGACTTGATGATGACTATTTTCTGGAAAAGTTTGAATTGTACAATTTTTGCGTATTTTGAATTTTCTTTGAGTCGAATTTTGAGGGTATATTCTCTGTAAACCCTCACGAGACACAACTCGTCCTACTAGGGTAACCTAGGGGTTTAAATCTTGTTGCATATGCTAAATGCAATTACTTGCCCGCGAAAAAGGTATTCTATCTCAATAAAATGATTTTCAAGAATTGAGTCTTGCTAGGATTCTTTTACATTGCTCGGGACGCGCAAAGTTCTAAGTTAGGGGGGGTTTAGTTAGGCATAAATTCTTCCTAATTTTCCCTTGATTTAGTTACTTTTGGCACCTCGGACAACGTAATTGAGTTGACATTATCTCATAATCTTGCTACTGACTGATCCTAATGAGTACACCGAGTTTCTGGTATTTCGTAGTGATTTTACAGGTATTTGATGTCAAGAAACGGAAGAAGGAAACCGGAAGAATCAAGGAAGAAAGAAGGAAAGTCAAAAGGGAAAAAGTGTAATTTCCACCCGGAATTCGGATGAGGTACCTAAAGAGAAGTTGAAGATATCACATTCATGAGAACATAATAAGAAACGGCACCTCAATCGGAGTCTCGGAACAAAAGATATGAGCAGTCAAAGTTGAGCAAAAAAGTCAAATAGGGAGACCGGTTCGCCCCTACCCCGGACCGGTCCGCTGTGCAAACTCCAGAAGACCCCGGATCACAAGCAAACCGAAGAAGGAAAAAATTAAAAGAATCGGTCCGCCCCAAAATAAAAAGAACCGATCCTCTTTAGAGGCAGACCGGTCCGCCTAAGGCCCGGATCGGTCCGGGCATCGAGATTTGCAAATATGATCTTCTCCTACAGAGTCCTAGTGCAGCTGAAATTCCTAAATTTTTGGAGGGTATAAAAACTCGTTTCTATTATTGTTATTTGGACGGATTTTTTGAGGGAAAATTTTAGATAATTTTCCTCTCTTTTTCCAGAAACCCTAGTTTAGATACAATTTCCAGTTTTAATTCCAAGATTGAAGATTCATTAAGAGTTTAGTTGATTACCAGTTTTATTAATTGCTACAATTACTGCTTTGGTGATTTTAGTGAGTTATTACTTCTTCTTTCCAATTCCATTCTACATTAATTCACAAGTTTCCTTAGATTAATTATGAATTTCTGCACATCAATCACTGTTTTCATAACTTTCATCATGCTAGGCTAGATTTTCTAAGGCCGGGATACATGAACCCAGCCTGATGTGTTAATTGCACGCGTATAATATTAATCCTCTGAATTTAGTGATTGAATATGACCGTATTGCATAGGAACATAACAATTGTAGGTCTTTATATCTCGTTTGCCTCAGGGTAACCGTGATGATTTAGAAGGCAATTCGCGTGTTACTACTGCGATACCGATTTACTCGTCCTCAGATTAAGTATGACGCGGGCTTGAACCTCGTATACGTAATGCTTGGGAGTACTAAATTCCGGGTCAATTTAAGCAATTAAATTCCAGATTAGTATTACAACTGCAATTCACTAGGGTTGGGGGATTGTATTCTCGTCCTGTTTTTCTCATCATTTTAAACAAAAGTTTCAAATCATCTTTCAATTAGCATTTTAGGTAATTTAGTATAATTGCATCTTTTCCTAATTTCATAATTGCATTTACTTTAATCATTCCCAAAACCAAATCATTTTTTCTTTCTTTTTAGAGTCAAAGTTAGGGTTCCTCCGTCTTTTCCCGTCGTTATAACTCCGTTGTCCTTTTTCCCCGTGGATACGATCCCGACTTACCGGGTTTATTACTAACACGACCGGATTGCACTTAAGCCTAGAGTGAATGCACATTAGAGACACCCTCTAAGTCACGTCACTAGGCCCGCCCGACCCTCGGTTATGGGAGATTATGCCTATAAGAATAGATCCACCTCCACCCTCGGTTATGGAAGATTTATAGCCTACATTACTAGGCCCGCCTGACCCTCGGATATGGAAGATTTATAGCCTACATTACCAGGCCCGCCTGACCCTCGGATATGGGAGATTTTATTTTTTAAGACCAATATGACTTGTCCCTCCTGACCCTCAGTTATGGGAGATTTTATTTTTAAGTCCAATATAACTTGGCGCGCCTGACCCTCACTAATGGGTGATTCAAAGTCCTATACTACTAGGCACGCATGACCCTCTTAAGGGAGATTTAAAATCCCTACATTACTAGGCATAAATCTAATTTATGAGAGACTAAAGTCCTACATTACTATGCATGCTTAAAGACCCTGACTTTTGGGCCCGCTTACAAATATGTTGGTTTAAAAAAAACAATTCACTCGAGGCACTAATGATTGCTTGACCGAGTACACTCAAACAGGTTTTTGATCTTATGATTACAAAAGATCCACTATACTTTAAGCATGGTAGAATATCCTAGAAAAAAAGGAATTGCTATATCATTTAGTTTGGTTCAAGTAGGGCTTTTGTTCGAGATGAAATATATGTGCCCAAAAATCCATGTAAAGAAACAAAATACAACCAAGCTAAAGGACTTGAAGGGTAGCCTTACAATTTAAGACCCAACTGGAGCTATGATTGGTCAGATTGGTAGTAGTGAGAACTGCCATATGACAACACTCAACAAATAAAAACAAACATTTGTAACACATTATTTCAATACAACTATCAAGATCAAGGACAAACCACTGGAATTATTTTTCAATGTCTACTAAGTTAGTGAAATTAAGGAAACTAAGAAATTAAAATCAAAGAAATTCTATAATACATTCAAAGAAACTATATAATCAAGTATGCCTTGAAGTATTCTCTATAATCAAATATTTAACATAAAAGTCTTAATGAAAAATAATGGCAAAAAGTAGCACATAGCCTCAATTGAAAAGCAATGTGTAGGGAGAACCTCAACAAAAAACAACAGATATGTACAATATATTTTGAATTTAATAGCAATTAGGAACATAAGTAATTAATATGCATATATCAAACCTCATTGCACAAACAGGAGAATAAATAAAAGAAACAAACTCAAATGTGAATACAGTGTGCTACAAAAGCTAAAAAAACTATATATACTCAAAAATGAATGTAATATCTCTGTATCAAATGGCATCCTTATGTGTAAAAAACACGGAGTACATAAAGGAGGAGATGTCAAAATGAATTAATTTTTAACACTATATGTGAACAAATGGTATTAAAAACTAAAAAATGGCATATAGTGATCTGATGGCAACATCAAGTAAAGAGCACCATGAAAATAATTAAAAAACTGAATATGCATATTAAATTGTAGACATAAAACTAATAGAGCCTGGAAAATGAATAGTCGCAATTCATATTGATGAGACTTCAAGAGTAATTAAGTGATTGTATAAAAGCAAAAGAAAATAGTGATTCTCATTTAGCACTTACCATTTTCGCATATGATGATCAACGGT
The DNA here is from genome assembly GCA_949130495.1 of Sambucus nigra. Lineage (NCBI taxonomy): Eukaryota > Viridiplantae > Streptophyta > Magnoliopsida > Dipsacales > Adoxaceae > Sambucus > Sambucus nigra. Next base: position 271,668,964 of record OX422221.1, on the reverse strand, counting down.
AATTCTGTAATGTATGGGGCCATACTTTTTGTTTTGTACTCGAAAAATATTGTACACGATCATACTTTTTCAATGGTTCAAAGAGCCTAATTATGCACATTATTTAAAATAAGCATCCTCTTTAAAACATTGATCTATAACCATAAAAAACAGATCTATAACGATAATTCGACAAACATAAAAATCCAAGTAAAATAGTGACAATTTTTCTTATAGTTATCATCTGTGCAGGAAATAATTTCATAAAATGTGGTGCACATATGAAAATTCGATAACCAATAGAGTGGACCACCATTAACATTGTCTAAGATCAACATGACTCTTTGAATTGTATCTTTGCATATTTGTATCTGAATAATTACTTTTAAGTCCGAACATTTTATATTTTCACTGATTGCTAAGTTGTCAAATTATGTCCATTAATGTCTAGGGAAGTTGGAGAAGATGTTTCTGCCAAGGTACTGAGCTACTGAGCAGAGGCACGTGTGGTATGGCTATTAAGGGGATGTTAGACAATGGGCATGCTGTGGTGGTGAGGAGGTTGAAGTATATGCCCATGATGGATTTGATGAGTTAATTTAAGAAGTAAATGGAGGTTGTGGAGAGTATTAAGCCCCAGAACGTGGTTCAACCAAGTGCGTATTACTTCTCTATGAGGATGAGAAGTGTATTATATATGATTATTACAGTGAGGGGAGCATTTGCTAAAATGTTATATGGGGCAATAAGAAAAAATAAAATTCCGTTAAATTGGGAAACTTGATTAAGGATAGCAATTGCTTTAGCGAGAGGCATTGCCCATATCGGCGCAAAAAATGGAATGAAACTCGTTCATGGAAACATAAAATATCAAACATAGTTTTGAATTACTAAGACTAAGGTTATGTCTCGAATCTTGAACTTTCATCATAATGAGTCCGCTAGGTAAGTTATCGAGCCCCAGAGGTGACAGACACGCGGAAAGTTTCACAGCCTTCGAATTTATACAACTTTGGCATGTTGTTACTTGAACACCTAACCGGTAAGTCCCGTATGGATGTCAATACCAGTGGCAACGTTAAGGATTTGGATTTGGTCCAATGGGTTCATTCAACAACTCGTAAGGAGTGGATGGCCAAATTGTTTGATCCAAAGTTCTGAAGCATCAAAATATAGAGGAAGAGATGGAAATGATATTGGCAATAGTAGTGTCATGTGTGGTAAGGGCCTACCTATATCAAATAAAAGTATTGGGTATGCGATTATTTTTTTACTAAATAGAGGTATTGACTTGGACAATAAGTACACTCGAATGATCAATAACCAAACCACCTACCAACTGCATTTCCCCATGCAAAAAGGGCCGACATTTGATAAAAAACATTTGGGTTTATTGAATAGGTTGCGTCTGGGTCAGTGATCTTTCACTTGTGTGCCAAATACATTCTTTTCTCCTCCTTTATTGAATAGGTTGCGTCCGTCACTCCTTTTCTCTATCAAACCTCCTTATCTAAATACTTTGAAGGCTTGGATGTCTTGAGCCCCGTTGATTTGAGAAAACACACCCGATCATCACCGAATATGTGCTCAGATATGTATTTAGCAAAAATCGTGCACAACCCAGTGGTTGCAATCTGACCCGAACACCAATGCAATGCTCAGTTCAGTTTTTAGTACATTTGTTGAACTGAATTCATAGTAAATAGTTTAAATGCACAAAATAAATTTTTGTTTTATTGACACCACAAAGTGATATTATTTTTTCATTTCAACTTAAATGGATGAAGGACAAATAAAAGAAATTATCCACTAATAAAAAATCTAGTTTCCCATATGACATATATCTATCACAAACACATTTAAACAAATCATTTATGTCCTCTTGAGATAACACCTAACACCACCTAATAATATTTTCTCCTATCATTTCCCTATTTGACCTGAACAACAACATTCTCAGGGATGCACACCACTGCTCCTTAGTTCTCTCTCTCTCTCTCTTTCTCACACACATTGCTAATCATGTCCTATACAATATTTTACTCTTATATTGGATGATGAAGCAAATCCAGAAAACACATATAACACGCTATGAATAGAATATTGAATTAGAAATGAGCAGGGATAAACATAATTAAAAAATTGATTCAGTTTACCTGAAATAGAGATAAAGAGGTTCGAGGAAGGGCAGCATAAACAATACACTGAAAATTTACCCCCAGGGTGTGTTAGGAAAATGAAACGCCCAAAAACATTTACCAACCATGGAAGGTTTATATACCATAGAACATATAAACATACAAATTAAACAACCAAAAATTGAACTAAACCATATAGAAACATGAAGAAAAAACTGTAAGCAACCTAAAAAACTATAAAAATCCATAATATCCAAATGGTTAAATAAACATTCAGGGGTATTTACATTCAAAGAATATAATGAAAATGATTTAGATATCACTACAGCAAAGAATATTACAAAATTCATAAAAGAGTGTCAAGAAATTCATACTAAATTAGTACCTTAAAACCAACATTAACACAAAAAAATCCATAAAAAATGAAAAAAATCTGAAGAAAAAGAGTATCTACAAAACAAATCATAAAAATACAAATTAGATATCTCAAATAAACCTAAAAACAAATTAAAAACTTTGGATGGAATTAAGGAATGCACATAACTTGATATGTAATGCAAAATATTTTAATTAATTTATACAATTTGATGTCTTGAGATAGTATATCCAAAACCACACAAAAACACGAATATTATTTGAAGTGGCGGCGGGAAGTCAAATTAGCATAAAAATAAGTAAAGCAGGTTAGCCTTGCTATAACTAAGCCTAAAGTAAAGCCAAAATAGGATAAAATATACAAAAAAATAGGATGAGAAAATCAGTAAGAACAACTAAATAAACCTATAAATATCAATAATCCAGAAAAGGTCCTATAACCATTTAAACGTTTCTCCTCCATCAGAAATGTTCATAAAATTTTACCAATTGGGTTCACTATCTCTTACCATGAGTAACGTTAACACATTTTAAATGTCCTTCGCAATTTACAATGGTCATCTGCAATTTACAATGGTCATTTATAATTTACAATGGTCATGCAACGATCAAAGATAAAAACCAAATTACTGTTCATAATAATAGTACAAAAGTTGCACAATAAAAGTTTTTCCCTCACAGTAAATAATAGACCATTGAAAAAAAACAAAAAATAGTGAAAGTGATACTCAAATTACACCTCCAAAATAACACATTATAGCCCTAAAAATAGAATATTTTTTTACATGAGCAACGCAACCCTTATTGTTGGATATCATTTAAAAGTTGGATATCAATCATTATAAAGACTACTATTTAAGAGATAAAGGTTACTTTAAAGTCATAGTAGTTTCCACTTAATTGTAAAAAACTTATCTAAACACACAAAATACACAGAAAACTATACAAAATTTGCATTAAATATCAGTGTTGGTTTAAACATATGATAATAATATGTCACTTTTCACATCAAAAGCAGGAAAGTATTTCTAACAATAAAACATTGAAGCAAAGAACACATAAAATGGAGAGATATTGAGAGACTAAATCTAAGTGGGGGGTAATGTTCAAACTTGCAAAGAAACAAAAATGAGTGAAGATTAATAGTTGTTACAAAAGAAAAAATAATAATAAATTGTAATGCAGACATAAAGATAGAGTGGATATTCTAATAAAGAATCCTAATTAAAATTACGTCAACACTACTGGGAATAAAATTAAAATACTCACTTGCCCATTTTTGTCAAGCAATGGATGTTCAATAAATAACATAACATTGTTTTGAATCCAAAGTCATATAAAGCACCCCATCTCTTGGGAAAACCTTTTTTGTCGTGCAGAATCAATTATTCAAATACCTTAATCGCAAATAACCATATATATTATTAACAAATGACAATTCTACACACCAAGCGAAATATAATGACAGATAGAAAAGTAAGAGACTTAAATAATAGAATAAAAAGTATAATAAATTGACTCCACCTTGATAAGGAGTCAGTGAGGTAGCTTCGGATGGCTATGAATGTAACCTCTGCCCAAAGTCATACACCCAACATTTTTTCTCTATAGAAAAATAGTTCACATCAACCTTAATGTAAACAAAAAATCGAAACAGGACATGCGAGTAAAAGAGTTATTGGTACATACATCAATACACCTTCTAAAAGTTAAATCAAACCATAATAATCATAAATACGAAAAAAACAAATCGAAAACCCTAAATATCCTGTTAAAAACAATAATATGAAAATACCCAAACACCCAAATGAAACCCCAAATACGAAAGTAGGAGAGAGGGATATTACATTTGGGGGTGCGCTGAAGAGGAGGAAGGGGCGACGTGGAGAGGAGGAGGGGCGACGACTGAGGGGAGGAGGCTGGTTTTTTAGGCAGAAAATGAGGAGAATGAGGGGAGACGGGAGTAGGGTTTGGGTTGAAGTCCTTATTTATCTTATTTTCCATGTCACAATGCATAAGTGGTGACATGGCACAATCTCATACCCTTAGATCGCTCCAAAAAATCCGATCTCGGTCATTGATTCGTTGGAACAGTAAAACATCCTCCTCTCATATTATATATACTAGCAAAATGCCCATTTCTGAAGGCACAACGATAATTTTCAAAGTATATAATCGCAAAAAGATTTTTTTTTTCAAAGTTCATAATTGCGAAATGGCAAAAAATTTCGTTACCCAACAAAACAAAGTGTAATTTAAAAAAAAATTTGGCCATAATCTCCTTTATTTATAGAACCATCCAATCTTCTTAACAAATAATAAATAATCCAATAACATTCAAAGTCGCGTATAATTTAAAACGAAAAGATTTTTTAGATAACACAAATAATTGTAAAGAATTTAAAATTTTTGAGCAAAATTTAATCTGTTTTTAAGACTATCCACATTGTTCAAGAAATAAAAAATACTTCAATAACAAAATTAATAGTCAGTTGTAAACATCGTATGAACAAAATCATCACTTCAACTAAATTCATAAAAAGAACACAAATATTTAAGTTGAAGAAATTTATTATATAACATAAATAGTTGTAAACAATTTAAAATAAAAATGGACAGAATATCCTCTTTTTATGGGACTATCCACCCTGTTTAAAAAATAACCCAATAACAATATTAATAGATATCCTATTTACGGGTCCATCAACAAATCAAAATGCAATATATGTTGATACTCCCAATACCATTAAATCATCACTACTCCGTCACATCATCCTTACAACAAAGTCCTACAAAACCAAAAAACTGAACAACAATTAAAATTTATATAATCACCCACACCTATATAACTACTATGGAACACCTCTAAACACACCTCGGATTTGACAGATTCTCATGAAAGCAGATGATACTCCAATGCATATCCATAACCATCCTTATTAACTTACACGGGCTTCACGACATGAAGTTTATTGCCAATGCAATATAAATATCAGCTTGAATTTCATAATAGCAACCCAACGCATCCAAATGCACTCATGTCTTCCATATTTCTGGAGAAAAAAAACACCGGAGATCAGTAAATAAATAGAGATTTTGTAGACATGTTAGCAGCCATACTGCCATAAAAAAAATTATTTTCTATCCACATAAATCCTTTCCTACTCGACTTACACCTTTAGTCATACTTGTTGGTACAAAAAGTATCACTAAAATTATTTAGAGTGGGGGATAATTTGTATACTGGGAATAGTTTATTCCTTATGTCATCGGTATTTTAATACTTTCAATGATGGCCCATATTAGACAGGGTGTGTACATAGCACCACAGTAAATACTAAAACTGGAAATAATTGCTTAGTTGGCAAGGAGAAGAAAATTCTTTACTGATGGTTATTTTTCATATTGTATTCAAGAAAAATTCAAGCTAGTTAAACAATAAAGTTACAAATTGACCCCTGAAATTAAGGGTGTCATCATTCTTCAAAAAAGAGCAGGCTTGTACGGACACGGACAAAAGTGGAGGGATAGAAGCTTTGAGCCAAGACACGGACATAAGTGGAGGGAATTCCTGACCTGTTCGATTCAGAAATAGAAATGCTCGATCTAGAAATAAAACAATATAGAAAAAGGAAGATGCAAACCAATTCAGACTTGCTCGATCCAGAAATGCTCGATCCAGACCTACTTGATCTAGACCAATTCAGACTGTGTGATAACTCGCCTTTGCGGTATATATATATCATTGTGGGGTAAAAGACAATCAATCAAAAATCCCTTTTAGTACTTAGAAACACACTAAAACATGTATAATGGCAAGGGGTCAATTTGTGCTCTCTAATGTGGACAAGAGCAAAGTGAAGACAAGTATGATTTTTAAAATAATTATGAAGGGGTTTAAAATCGTGTAAGGGCTTGTGGTGGGTTTAGAATGGGTTACGGGTTTGGAACGCGTTTGAGATGCATGAAGCGAACTCGGGTTGAAGCGGGTGCCCGGGTGAAGGGTCGACACTAGAGGTTTTGGGTTCCGGGCAAGGGAATAGTAGGTCCGGGATTGATGATTTGCGGGTTTGGAGCTGGGTTTACCTGGGCGGAGATGGGTTAAAGGTGTTTGGGTTTCCCAGTTCGGGTAAGGTGGGTTGAGGCTGCTGTTAAGGACATGGGGGCTAGTTCGGTTTGACAGTGGAAGGTTGGCAGCGGGGCTGTTAAGGGACTGTTATGGCTGAAGCAAGGTGGGGGGGGGGGGGGGGCTCGAGTTTGGCTTGGGACGCGGGCTCGTTTTGCTGTGGATAAATGGGTTGAATTAAAGGTGGTCCGATTTGGTGGTTATGGGTTGAAGGGTATGGAGGTTTGATGGTATTGATGTGTCTATAGAGGAGGGAGAGTGTTGTAGGTGAGAGGTAGAAGATGGAGATGGGTAGGATTGCGTGTGGGTGAGTGTATGGGAGTTAGTGTGAGTGTGTGAGAGTAGTTTGAGTGTGATTAGGTGTATGGAGTGGTGTGTGTGAGTGGGTTTAATGTGTTTGTGTGTTTATTGTACGTTTAATAAAAATAAACAAAGAAAATAAATAAAAATAAAAACTAAAATAAAATAAAAAATAAAAATCAACTAAAAATAAAACACACTAAAAAAATATATAATAACATGACACACAATACAAAGTCTAGAAACTAAACACGACTCAAATAAAAACTAATAAAACAAAACAAAAAAATAATATAAAAAATAAACTAACTAAAAACTAAAAACAGACAAAAAATAAAGGAGAACAAATACTCGACGCACTAAATTATATCCTCTAAAATACATAAATCTATAAAAAAAAATAAAAATAAAAACTACAAAAGAAGTAAAAATAAAACCTAAAGTCCTAAAAATATAAAATCTCGCAAAATTAAAAAGAAAGACTAAAATTAAAAACTAATAAAGCTCAAAAATAAAAAGAAATAGAAAATAAATTCTAGAAAATTTTAAATAAATCCTAAAAATAAAAACGACTCAAACTAAAAATCTAAAAAGCACAAACTAAACACACATGGGGTTCGTGGTAGGTTTAGGCTCGGGTGAGGTACGTGACTGAGGAATTAGCTCCATAAATCGCACATTTGCCTTGAAATAAGCATTTGAACACCGCAAACGACGATCAAGCACATAAGAAAGAAAGAACATTTAGAAAGAAAAATGATCTCATGAAAGAATGGTAATCACTATAGTGAGAACGTCGAGTTATTCACCACGTTGACTTTCATTTGTTCGAACACTAGGGGGAACATGATTCATATGGGTGAGGGGAAAATGAGATGGGAAGGATGGATGAGGTGAAGTACGATGGTGATGGATGGATGATGGATGAAAGATGGATGCGATAGAAGAGTGTTCTATACTTTGGATACAAATGTCTTTATTACATAAAAACTAACTATAAAATCTCTTTTTTTATTATTATTTTTATTTATTTTATCTCTTTTCTCTTTTTTTTTCTTCGAATTTTCTTTACTTTTTTCTATTTTTCTATTTCTCTCTCTCTCTCTCTCTCTCTCTTTATACTCTCAATCACTGAAGACATTTACATTTGGAAAAACACTCTTTTTCTCAAAATGATGAATGATATATGAATGGAGATGATATATGGATGATATAGGGAAATATGTGGGAATATGGAAGAGCATGGGAATGTAATGGGTGAAGTGAATGGCTGAAAACCTAGTAACCGGGACAAATTTAAAAACACATGTTTCTTACAACTCGAAAGTGATGGTTCTCAGTGATCAAGCGAAAAATGAAGAATAACGAGATCATATAACAATTAAAGTGCAGACCCAAAGAAAGTTGAATCAACTTATGACTCGGAGATTGTGTAAAACACTCTGAAAGGGTGAAAGGCACAAATCTCACAAGTTAAAGTCTCTACTAGAGATCCTTAAGGTTCTCATGAGAATTGCAGTACTCTTTAACTCTAAACCGTAGTGATGTGATAAGTGCACACATTTTGTTGAGTGTAGAAATTCATGGTCCAACATGCCTTGAAACGTATCACATAAGATATTTAGAAGAAGAAAAAAAATCCTCTAGCTTGATTCCTAGACTTAAAAAGATGGATGATATAAAATTCACATCAATGAGTGAGATGAAAGAAACTGCATGAAATTTTAAAAATCGGGTTTAAAAATAAAAAAAATTCAAAAGATATACGATTTTGATAAAAATTTTCCACCCCCAAACAAAAAGGAACATTGTCCTCGATGTAAGTAAAATGATTTTCAAAATTGAGAGCATAAGGTAGGAAAGAGATTACTAGAAACAACCGCTAATGAAATGGACAGATGAATGTAAAAATGAAACCTGAATAAATGATTAGAAAAAAAAAATGTGTACGAGTCTATAAACATGGTAAATCATTGGGTGGTGTGAAACACCACCCCCAAACAGGATGGGACTCAAACAAGAAAAAAATGGGCTGCCTCCCGGTAGCGCTAAGTATAATGTCTTCAGCCAGACCGAAGGAATTTCACCCTAAGGATAAGATCTAGGAACACACGAGGTGGAAAAAAATCGGGTGATGATAATCACCCCCAAACAAGACTGAAGCATCAGTCTTGTTGGATAAAGGCTAAAAGGGTCAATACACTTGTATGGCAAAGTTCTTCACGCGATGCAAAGCATCGGTGGACCAAGGGCGGGTAGGTATTAGGGTAAGGGTGAAGAGGTATCAGTATCGAGACTTATTGAGCCGGAAGGTGAGGGCATCAAGGGCCCTATAAGCATGATGCTCAATCTGGATGGGGAGGAAAAATGGTGGGGAAAGTGAAATGGGGTGGGCCTCATAAAAATCACACGACCGTTCTATAAATGGACGATGATAATGGTCTCATCGTGACACACCAGGGAGCTTTCGAGGGGAAAAATCAACACCACAAGAGAGTGGCGTGCATGGGATAATAAGCTCGATGTCAGGGAAGTGGAGAGTATCACCACAAGTACTCTCGTGGAAGGTAGAGGTTGGTTTCAACTGAGGATCTAAAAATGTCGAGGGAAATATTAAATGTGTAAAATCAAGATCCAGACCGGGTGGTGGGGGTAAAGGGTGGGTCGGGTGGAATAAATTGCGGGGGAAGATGATTTATCTCTAGAGTAGGGGGTACACACTCATCGGGAGGGTTAGAATAATCCTCAAGGTCCTCCTGAAGAGGGCGTGTGGTATCAGGTGATGGAGAGATCAACTTATCCACCAATGTGTCACCATCTGTAATGGTGAAAGGGTCTAACGAGGCATTAAGATCCGAGATGTATGAATCAACATCAATATCAGACTCAAAGTGAGCCAAACATCGCTGAAGAGGATCCATAGCAAGGGAGGTGGGAACCATCTCCGATGTAATCTCGATGCAGTGGGGAGCACTCATAGCCAGAGCTAACCTATAAAGAATGGGTGTCTCGACGACACACTCAATGGGTACAACAGGTATAAACTCAGGCGTATTTTTGGATTCAATGGGAATAAGAACCTCAAAAGTGGGTTCTTTTGGATATGGCAGGGAAAGGCGAACCTCAGTGTTAGGTTCTTTTGAATTTTCGGGGTATGGATCAGTCTCACTAGTGAAATAATCGTCAACACAATTGTCAACTTGGGGCTCGAACCATGGAATGGTCTCCACTTATAGATTCTTGGGGTGGTAGGGTTGGTCACACTCAAAATCGGTGGCGCAAGACGACGCATCATCGTTCTATGAGGGGCAACAACGGGTTGACTTGAGGGGAACTCCGAATCGGTCACACTCTCAAATTTACTTAAGAGTTGCTCAAGCCTTTGAATAGCTTGAGTTTGAATTTGAGTTGCTTGCTCTTGCTCAAGGATGAACTGTTATAAGAGGCTTTCGAGAGATGAGGTGGATGATGGTAGGGAAGTGATGGTTGGTGGTGGGACAATGGTGGATTGGTGAGGTGGACACAACACACTAGTATCATGACAAAACGGAGAATACTCATAGAAAGTGTGGGGAGCGGGATCAAGTTTGTCATACAAAAAAGGGGCGCCTTCGTGATGGACAAAATGATGATAATCATTGGGTGCGTAGTGAGGGAATTGATCGAGATGGGTGCACTAGGTTTCCATGACGACTGTTGGAACGTGTGAGGATCCACAATAAGGGGTTGGGATTCGTATTATGTGGGAGGGTGATCAATCCTCCACGAATAGCTTGGTTGCTTACACCACTCGATATTAGACATGTCTAGATAATAAGCCGAAGTGGGTTCCAAAATAGTGTCGGATGGATACACATGTTCTATGGTGGGTTCGGATGAATAATGAAAGTACGGGCACTCATGGGACATGTAATTGGCGTGGGAACAATAGATGCACGGTGAAGCATGTGACACATTGATACTCGTCATCAGAGATGATGAAATGTGAGGTGCGTGTGTGGATAACGCATGAGTGTCAACGGTGTGTGGTTGAGAGTTAAAGCCACTAAGTAAGGCATGGAAATAGCAGGTTCGGGGTTGATGATTCGCGGCTTTGGAGCTGGGTTTACCTGGATGGTGACGGGTTAAAGGTAATTGGGTTTTCGAGTTTGGGTAAGGCGGGTTAAGGCTACTGTTAAGGAGATGGGGGCTAGTTCGGTTTGACAGTGGAAGGTTGGAAGTGGGGCTGTTAAGGGATTGCCATGGCCGAAGCTAGGTGGGGAGGCTCGGGTTTAGCTTGAGACACGGGTTCGTTTTACTGGGGATAAATGGGTTGAATCAGAGGAGGGCCGATTGGGTGGTTATGGGTTGAAGGGTATGGAGGTTTGATGGTATTAATGTGGTTATGAAGGAGAGAGAGTGTTGTAGGTGAGAGGTAGAAGATGGAGATGGGTAGGATTGGGTGTGGGTGAGTGTATGGGAGTTAGTGTGAGTGTGTATGTGTTGTTTGAGTGTGTTTAGGTGTATAGAGTGGTGTATGTGAGTGGGTTTAATGCGTGTGTGTGTTTTATTGTACCTTTAATAAAAATAAACAAAGGAAATAATTAAAAATAAAAACTAAAATAAAATAAAAATAAAAAATAAATTAAACTAAAAAATAAAAATCAACTAAAAATAAAACACACTAAAAAAAATAAAAATAACATGACACACAATACAAACTCTAGAAACTAAATACGACACAAATAAAAACTAATAAAATAAAGCAAAAAAATAATTAAAAAAATAATAATAAAGTAACTAAAAACTAAAAATAGACAAAAAAATAAAGGAAACAAATACTTGACGTACTAAATTATATCCTCTAAAAATAAATAAAATCTATAAAAAATAAAAATAAAAATAGAAGAAGTAAAAATAAAACCTAAAGTCCTAAAATATAAAATCTAGCAAAACAAAAAAGAAATACTAAAATTAAAAACTAATAAAGACAAAGAAATAAAAAGAAACATAAAATAAATTCTAGAAAATTCTAAATAAATCTAAAATAACTCCTAAAAATAAAAACGACTCAAACTAAAAATTTAAAAAGAACAAGCTAAACACACATGGGGTTCGGGGTAGGTTTAGGCTCGGGTGAGGTACGAGACATGGGAATTAGCTTCATAAATCGTACATTTGCCTTGAAATAATCATCTGAACTCCTCAAATGGCGATCAAGCCTGCACAATAAAAAATTACGCGCATAAGACCCAAATTGTCGAGAATTAACAACTAAAATATGTTTATTCGGGGTATAAAATATACACTTTTGGGTGCTTATCACTGTGCGACTGTGACACTCCGACTAATTAAATACCGGATAGCTACTCCTTTATTTAAATTAATACAAAATGTCATGTTGGTTCAGTTCATAGCATCACTGTCGAAAACATTTTTTTTAAACAATTACTAGCCACCTAATATTTAAAAAGTGAGTTGCCAAATTTTATTAAATTAAATTAACATGCAACCAATTAAATTATAAGTTAACTGTACCACATCCATATCACAATCACAATGAAAATAATAATGGAAATATAAATGAGTCTGGAGTAACACTCCCCTGAATAATCTAAATACTGAATAAAAAACCAATACAAAGTTTGAATAATTAAATAACTCTAAAACTTAAATGAAACTCAAAGTATGAGAAAGCTGTCTCTAAATGGAAAGGGGCGACATGCCCTAACAGATGAATGACACAGAAATAGAATCAAATGTAGAATGTGTAGGCGTCTACTATCGAGATTTTGTAACTTCCACAGCAGCTATATCACGTCAATGAAATGGAACTCCTATGCTTGGCGTCCCTGTGGTTGGGCACCTAAAAGGTTTTACAAGAAAAATAGATTTGAAAGAAAACGGGTCAGAGCCCGAGGTAAAAATAGTTTAAAAATATAACAAGTGTTTAATTGCATTAAATAGTGAATATTTTATACATATTAGTTATGTGCTCCCACATGAGTTCCTCACCCCTCAACTAATGTCCACGCCTAACGTATATCCTTAACCCGTCCTAGTTATGCCGTTAACTAACTAGTCTATACCCCTTCCTATCCTCATATTATAATATGGGGGGGGGGGGGGGGGGTATTCATAACATTATAATATATCCTGCATGTATCTCACCTTTTCATTGATCAGATTAATGTATAACAGTTATGATAGGAAATTCTCATTTTTAAATCCCATTCAAAATGTCTCAATAAGTTATATTCACACTTTAACAAAGAGTCCATTATAATCACAAGTATATTATTTTCAGCATAAATAAACAAATAGGGCTCCCCTAGGCTAAGTTGCGGTGCACACATACTCTGCAATAGAATCCCGACACATCACTTACATAAGGACTACGTGTTCCGAATATCTAAGTAACCGTTTCAATAAGCAAAATCACACATATTGGAGGCGAACATATTTCACATACCCATGGGTCACGCAAATACCTACGCTCCCATGGTCACCTGACTTATTAACTCACAAATAATCCATTCACAACCCCATGTCCTTAAGGTACCAATTTAAATCCCCCCGTAGGCACACAAAGATTAGATGGCCCTATTCCAAAAGCCGACCTCCCGTGATAGCAAGTATGGTAGGTATGTCATACACATAATAATCCATATACTAAGCATTCACACAACTTAGACAACTTGTTATATTATTAAAGGTATGTTCTCAGCCCTATACCATTAATCCAATTCGTACAATATTATAATTTCGGATGATATATAATATATTTCGCCAATACGTCTCACGTCGTATAATTTCGAGTACTTAAACCTAACCAAAGAGGTTACTAAGTCTCCTAACTTTCCCACATATTGATTCTGTACTCTTCAATCCTTATTCATGTTTCAAGCCTTAACTCATCTCTCGTATGAACTTAAAGTATGCTCTCGCATTTAAGAATGATAAATTTCTCGTCGGACACTCGTAAGTTTAATCACTACGTTCCAAACCAATTCTAATATGTTTCGGGCTTTAGTTACATCCATACTGGTCCCCCTAAAGTCCTAACGTATTTACATAATCCCCACTTTCAACTTTCAATGGCCGGAATCGGTTAAATCCAAAAAGGGGAAAAAGTTCACCAATTCTGGGGCGATCTATCGATGGACCTATGGTCATCGATTGATCGAGCACCATCGATCGATCGACCTATGAATGTCGATCGATCGATCAAGCAGGTGCATGCTACGGGTTTCCTTCATTTTCAGTCCTAGAGTGGTCCCAAAACTTCATTACATGATGTGAAATCCTAATATAAGTATATGGGGTCATTATACAACCTAATTACATAATTCTTAACATTCAAAAACTTTTAAATCATCAATAATTAGACTTTCTTGGATCAAATCTTCATATTAACATAAAAACCCTATTTTTCTATTTTCTTCAAGAACCATCATATTTCTCTTCCTAAATCCATTTTTGATTCGTACAAGGTTACGATTTGGTTACTGAATTACGTCGAGAACTAATCTACGTGAAAATCCTATCCAAGATTTAGGTTTCTTCTCCAAATTTCATGAGTTTACGTCTTTATTCAAGGCTATCATCAAATCCTATACTAGCATGGATGAATTATTCGCTGAAACTTAAAGAAATCAAATCACCTGCCTTGGAATTGATGTTTTGATCCGCTGGTGATGTAAAAGGGTTGGTTCTCTCCCTCTCTCCGATCACAATTCTAGCGAAAAGTGGTGGTGGGTAGTGGTTATGGCTTTGTAACCCTCCTGTAACTTCTTCTCTTTCTCACGTTGCCCACTTCTTGATTTTTGACAAAGAATGGCCCTAATGGACCTCATTGTGGCTGATTAATAAGGCCTAAAATTCGTGGGTCAAAATCCCTTAAAAATTAAAATGACTAAAATACCCTCTCGGGTTGCGGGTTTGGCCTAAAAATGCCCGGGATCCAAACTAAACCCCCGGTTAGTGTTTTATGACTATTTCGACCCCTCTGGACACGTTGGCGCACTCAAAATGACCATATGGATGATAAAATTATAATTTACTTTTAAATTCAACTAAATTGATTCCTGACGCGACTAACACGCACGTCCCAACTTAATTTTTTCAATTGTCGTATTTATGACTCGCAAAAATTTTAATAAATTCCACACTCATATATTACCATATTTACCCAGTAATATTCAATATTATCATCATAATCAAATACCAACTCACGTCTCGCTAGTGTTTAAATTCGGATTAATGTCTAATTAATTCCCATTTAATTTAATTAATCCCATTAAATAAAATCAATAAAATTACGGGGTATTACATACTTCTCCCCTAATAACAAAATTTTATCTCAAAATTCGGAAATAAAATATACCTGGAAAAAATAACTCTGGATAATGCTCACGAATCTCATCCTCGCGCTCCCAGGTAGACTCCTCGGCATTATGATGTCGCTACTGAGGACGTACTAACGGTACTATCTTCGACCTCAATTCCCTCTCTCTATGGTCTAGAATAGCAACCGGCCCCTCCTCATAGGAACTATCTGGTTGTAGATCAATATCCTCTAAAGCAATTTGAGTATGGTCCAAATCGTCTCAAAGATATCTCCTCAGTGAGGAAATGTGGAACACGTCATGGACCATATGCAAGTGTTCTGGTAACACAAGTCTATATGCGACTGGCCCAATTCGCTCAATGATAGGACATGGACCCACATATCTAGGCGCCAACTTCCCCTTCTTCTCGAAATGCATAATCCCCTTCATAGGTGACACTCTGAGCAACACTTGATCCCCCACATTGAACTCTCGAAAGGACCTCTTAGCATCGACATAACTCTTCTGTCGGTCTTGGGCTACCCGAATACGACTCCATATCATCTATATCCTCATCAAAGTATCCTGAATCACCTCCAACCCAAGGAGTTTGTTATCCCCACCTCTATCCAACATGATGGGGATCGACAAGGTCTGCCGTACAACGCATAGAATGGATCCATACCATTAGTGAACCGGTAGGAGTTATTATAGGCAAACTCCACCAATGGAAAATGCTAGTCCCAACCACCTGCAAAGTCTAGGATGCACATATGCAACATGGCTTCCAACATCTGATTTGTTCGCTTGGTTTGCCCATCTGTCTGCGGGTGATAGGTTGTACTCAATCGCAACTCTGTTCCCATGGATTCCTGGAAACTCTCCCAAAATCGTGACACAAATATCTCATCCCGGTTGGACACGATATTGAGAGGCACCCTGTGGAGTCTCGCTATCTCAGCTATGAAGATTTGGGCATACTGTCCCGTAGTGTAGTCTTTCTGGGCTGGCAGAAAGTGAGCAACCTTTGTCAACCGATCCACGATCACCCATATGGAGTCGTGACCTCTCGGCGATGTAGGTAATCTCGTGACGAAGTCCATGGAAACGGTCTCCCATTTCCATATAGGAATCTCTAATGGATGTAAAAGTCTTGCCGACCTCTGATGGTTCACCTTTACTAGCTGACAAGTAGCACATTTCGAAACTAACTAGGCAATATCTTTCTTCATTCCTCTCCACCAGTACTTTCGCCTCATATCCTGATACATCTTATCCCCACCAGGATGCACCGCGAATCGCGACCCGTGCGTCTCTGTCATTACCTCGTGTCGCAAGTCCTCCCCCTCAGGAACAACTAACCTTCCATTGAAGCGTAATCCCCCATCTAAACGAATGGTATAAGACTCGGCCCCCTCTACTAACAATCATACTATTCGCTCTTGACAAAACGGGTCTGCTGCCTTGTCCTGTATCACCCTCATAATAATCTGGGGCATAACTATCATCACAGACATGAATGATCGGGCCACTGCGTCCTAGTGTCCCAACTCCTTCCACTTGGCTTTCCACACCTCGGCCACCTCACTTACTGGCCTACGGCTCAACGTGTGTGCTACGACGTTAGCCTTTCCTGGGTGGTATTGGATATCGAACTGATAATCCTTCACAAACTCGAGCCACAGGCGTTGACGCATATTCAACTCCTTTTGCATAAAGAGTTACTAAAGGGACTTATGCTCTGTGAATAAAACATAATTCTCCCCCAGGAGATAGTGTCTCTAAATCTGTAAAGTAAACACGACTACCGTTAACTCCATGTCGTGGTGGGGTAATTCTTCTCGTGAGGCTTAAGCTTACGGGAAGCATAAGCTATGGCCTGAATCTCCTGTTGTAGTATACCCCCAAGTCCTAGTAAGTATGTATCAATGTAGACTAGATACTCCACTCCCGGCCTGGGCAATGCTAACACTGGTGCTGAGGTCAACTTGTCCTTTAACTTGTCGAATGCCAACTGACAGGCATCGCTCTAGATAAATGGTACATCCTTATGAGTCAGATGTGTCAAAGGACCCACTATCTTTGAGAACCCCCGAATAAACCTTCTATAGTATCCCTCTAAGCCCAAGAAACTATGTATCTCTGTCAGTGTCGTGGGCTGTCCCCACTCCCTCATCGCTGATACCTTCCGCGAATCAATAGATATCCCCCTATCTGAAATGACATGCCCCAAAAACTGAACCTCCTTCAGCCAAAACCCACACTTCTCATATTTTGCATACAACTCGTTCTGATGCAGCATCTATAAAACCTGTCCCAAGTGGTCGGCATGATCCTCCTCTGTTCAGGAGTAAACCATAATTTCATCAATGAAGATAATGACGAAGTGGTCTAGGAACTCACTGAAAACCCTATTCATCAAGTCCATGAACACGGTTGTGGAGTTGGTTAGGCCAAAAGGCATAACCCTAAACTCGTAGGAACCATATCTCGTCAAGAAGGCAATTTTCGAGACGTCCTACTCCCTAATACGCAGCTGATCGTATCCCGATCTCAAGTCAATCTTTGAGAAGAAGGGAGCTCCTCTCAACTAGTCGAATAAGTCATCGATTCGGGGAAATGAATACTTATTTCGTATTGTGACCTTATTCAACTCCCGATAATATACACACAACCTCAAAGATCCATCCCTCTTTTTAACGAACAACACAGGAGCACCCCACGAAGAAGTACTCATATGGATAAACCCCTGACCCAACAACTGGTCTATTTGATCTTATAACTCCCTTATCTCCGCTGGAGCCATGCGGTAAGGTGTGTGGGCTATCGATCGAGTGCCCGACGTCAAATCGATAGCAAAGTCTCTCTCTCTACTAGGAGGTAATCCTGGAATACGTCAGCGAACTCCCTAATAACTAAAATCGAGTTAAGTGGTATCACCACCTCCCTAGAGGTCTCCTAATCTCCATATAATACAAGTGAGTGGGCGATCCTCCCTCAGGACGAGGTATCGCCACTAGGAACATCTCCTGCCCGAGTATGGCAAAAATAATACTCCTACTGAAACAATCAATCATGGCTCGATATGCAAGCAGCCAATCCATACCAATGATCATATCGTACTCGGTCATATCTAATACTAACATATCGGCAGGTAGAGTAAACCTCCCAATATCTATGCCCACACCTCTACATATAAGAGAAATCATAGAACCCCTACTCGACGGTGAATCTACACAAGTAACAGTGCTCTCCCCAATATCTAATAACCCCATAGCGCGTGCAAATCTCATGGCAATAAAACAGTGTGTGGCTCCCGTGTCAAATAAAATACACCCCATATTCCCCTTAATAGAAAACATACCCTCAATCGTGGGTGGGTCCTGCGGCCTGCTGGAGCTGATAAACTCGACTGTACTCAAACTGTCCCTGTTGGACTGGGATTGCTGGGATAGGTGACAATGATGGCTTCTGTGGTGGCGCTGGGAGAGTGGCGGGAAACATAAGTCTCTGGGGCTCATGTCGAGCAACCTGCTGTTGCTACTGCGGGGCCCTACCCCTTTCAGGATACTCCTGGAATTTGTGTCCAATATTTCCACATATGGAAAACTTCCCTGAGAAGTTCCCCCCTCTCTGACCCTACTGCCCATGGCCCTGATGGCCGTTACCATTCCTACCCTGGCCATGCTGGCCCTACTAAAACTGCTGCTAGCCATGCTGACCCTACTAGCCATGTCGAAAACCTCCCTAGCTATGCCTGAAACCTCCAGATCTAAACCTCTAAGAATCCCCCTGCTGGGAACTTTGATCACCCTACCTATGCTAACCCTGAGCTGATTTTGCCACGTTGGCACCATTTCCTCATATCCTGCCCTGCTGACCGGACTCTCCTGCTCACTTATCCTCTGACGAATGAAAACAGTGGTCCTGGCAGTGGAGTAATGTTGCGTTAACCACATATAAGTAGGTGGCCAATGAGAGATTACCCAGTAGGTGCTGTCGAATCCTCCACGTCAACCCATCTATGAACTTCTGGATCTTCTTCTCTTCATTAGGGATCTCATTGTTAATGATGTTCAGAAGATTGGTTAACTCGACCTCATACTCTGCCACTATCCTCCCTTCCTGCTTTAGGTTCATCAATTTTTGCCTCATCTCGGTGTGAACTGCTTAGGGAAAATATTTACGGTCGAACCGCACCCAGAACTCCTGAATAGAAAGAACATCTCTCTCCTCTGTGGTGGTTATGGACTCCCACCACTGCAATGCTACTCCTAATAGCTTAAATTTAGCCAGTATCTGCCTCTGCACATCCGTACACTCATACATCCTCAAGTTTCTTTGGATGTCCTTCTTCCACTGGCTCGACACAATGACGTCAGAGCTCCCTGCGAACTTTGGAGGGTGAGCCTTCTAAAAGGCATCACGGATACGTTCCCAAGCAGACGAGAATACATGAACATGGACTGGGGCTACCACCGGTGCCTGAGGTGGTTCCTGCTGTACAACTGCTAATGCGACATTTACCGTCTGGGCTACAATGGCAGAAACTTCCGCAGCGTTCATAGAACCCTGAATTGGCGCAGGCTGAGGCTCGGGCTAGGCACTCTTGGGAACTCGTTGTGCACGTCGAGGAGGCATTTGAAATGAGAGAGAAGTTTTATAAGTCCACAGTTAATATCTCAAATTAGCTGAAGTACGTAAAATACACAAAAGAGTACAACAATCCTAAATTATAGGGCTCTATATCAAAGGATGCTACGCAGAAACATAACAAGTCGTACAGATCCTAAGGACACTAGAACCTGTAGCTTTGATATCACCTGTGACACCCTGATTAGTTAAATACCGGGTAGCTACTCCTTTATTCAAATTAATAGGAAATGTCATGTTGGTTCAGTTCATAGCATCACTGTCGAAAACATTTTTTTTAAACAATTACTAGCCACCTGATATTTAAAAAGTGAGTTGCAAAATTTTATTAAATTAAATTAATATGCAACCAATTAAATTATAAGCTAACTATACCACATCCACATCACAATCACAATGGAAATAATAATGGAAATATAAATGAGTCTGAAGTAACATTCCCCTGAATAATCCAAATACTGAATATAAACCCAATACAAAGTCTGAATAATTAAATAACTCCAAAACTGAAATGAAACTGAAAGTATGAGAAAGTTGTCTCTAAATGGAAAGGGGCAAAATGCCCTCACAGATGAATGACCCAGAAATATAATCAAATGTAGAATGTGGAGGCGTGTACTATCGAGATACTGTACATCAGCTACAGCAAGTCAATGGAATGGAACTCCTATGCTTGGTGTCCCTGTGGTTGGGTACCTAAAAGGTTTTACAAGAAAAATAGATTTGAAAGAAAACAGGTCAGAGCCCGAGGTGAAAACAGTTTAAAAATATTGCAAGTGTTTAATTGCATCAAATAGTGAATACTATATATATGTTACTTACGTTCTCTCGCATGATTTCGTCACCCCTCAACTAATGTGCACGCCTAACATATATCCTTAACCCATCCTAGTTATGGCGTTAACTAACTAGTTTGTACCCCTTCCTATCCTCACATTATAATATGGGTGGGGGTATTCATAACATTCTAATATATCCTACGTGTCTCTCACCTTTTCATTGATCAGATTAATGTATAACAATTATGATAGGAAATTCTCATTTTTAAATCCCATTCAAAATGTCTCAATAAGTTATATTCACACTTTAACAAAGAGTCCGTTATAATCACAAGTATATTATTCTCAGCATAAATATAGAAATAGGGCACCCTTAGGCTAAGCTGCGGTGCATACATACTCTGCTATCGAATCCCGATACATCACTTACATAAGGACTACGTGTTCTGAATCTCTCAGGAGCCAATTCAATAAGCAAAATCACACATATTGGAGGTGAACATATTTCACATACCCATGGGTCACGCAAATACCTACGCTCCCATGGTCACTTGACTTATTAACTCACAAATAAGCCATTCATAGCCATATGTCCTTAAGGTACTAATCTAAATCCCCATGTAGGCACACAAAGATTAGATGGCCCTATTCTGAAAGCCGACCTCCCGTGATAGCAAGTACGGTAAGTATGTCATACATTTAATAATCCATATACTAAGCATTCACACAACTTAGATAACTTGTTATATTATTAAAGGTATGTTCTTAGCCCTATACCATTAATTCAATTCGTACACTATTATAATTCCGGATGATATATAATATATTTCGCCGATACGTCTCACGTCGTATAATTTCGAGTACTTAAACCTAACCAAAGAGGTTACTAACTCTCCTAACTTTCCCACATATTAATTCAGTACTCTTAACTCCTTATTCCTGTTTCAAGCCTTAACTCATCTCTCGTATGAACTTAAATCATGCTCTCGCATTTAAGAATGATAAATTTCTCGTCGGACACTCGTAAGTTCAATCACTACGTTCCAAGCCAATTCTAATATGTTCCGGAATTTAGTTACATCCCTACTGGTCCCCCTAAAGTCCTAACGTACATACATAATACCCACTTTAACCTTTCAATGGTCAGAATCGGTTAAATCTAATAAGGGGAAAAGGTTCATCAATTCTGGGGCGATCGATCGATCGACCTATGGTCATTGATCGATCGAGCACCATCGATTGATCGACCTATGAATGTCGATCGATCGATCAAGCAGGTGCAGGATATGGGTTTCCTTCATTTTCAGTCCCAGATTTGTCCCAAAACTTCATTACATGATGTGAAATCCTAATATAAGTATATGGGGTCATTATACAACCTATTTACATGATTCTAGACGTTCCAAAACTTTTAAATCATCAATAATTAGCCTTTCTTGGATCAAATCTTCATATTAACATAAAAACACTATTTTTTTATTTTCTTCAAGAACCATCATATTTCTCTTCCTAAATCCTTTTTTAATTCATCTAGGGTTATGATTTGGTTACTGAATTACGTCCAGAAGTAATCTACATGCAAATCGTATCCAAGATTTAGGTTTCTTCTCCAAATTTCATGAGTTTTCATTATTATTCAAGGCTATCATCAAATCCTACACTAGCATGGATGAGTTATTCGCTGAAACTTAATGAAATCAAATCACTTGCCTTGCAATTGATGTTCTGATCCACTGGTGATGTAAAAGGGCTTGTTCTCTCCCTCTCTCCGATCATAATTCCGACGAAAAGTGGTGGTGGTTATGGCTTTGTAACCCTCCTGTAACTTATCCTCTTTCTCACGTTGCCCACTTCTTACTTTTTGATAGATAATGGACCTAATGGCCCTCATTTTGGCTGATAAATAAGGCCTAAAATTCGTGGGTCAAAATCCTTTAAAAATTAAAATGACTAAAATACCCTCTCGGGTTGCCGGTTTGGCCTAAAAATTCCCCAAGACCCAAACTCAACCCCCGGCTATTGTTTTCTGACTATTTCGATCGCTCCGGACACTTTGGCACACTCAAAATGACCATACGAATAATGCAATTATAATTTACTTTTAAATTCAATTAAATTTATTCCTGACGCGACTGATACGCGCGTCCCAACTTAATTTCCCCTATTGTCGTATTTATGACTCGCGATAATTTTAATAAATTCAACACTCATATATTACCATATTTACCGAGTAATATTCAACATTATCATTACAATTAAATACCAACTCACGTCTTGCTAGTATTTAAATTCGGATTAATTTCTAATTAATTCCCATTTAATTTAATTAATCCCATTAAATAAAGTCAATAAAATTACGGGGTATTACAGCGACTTTGTAAAGAAACCAAATGATACAATATAATGTTAAATTTCAAAATATGCAAACAAATACCTGTTGTCTCTTATGATTATGGTAGAAGAAAACAATCCAAACAATAAACTCAAACTATGACTTGAATTAAATTTTAATTTTAATTTTAAAAATCGCAAACGAAAAGATACATTAGGATGGGATGGATACCTTAATCTTAAAATATACTTGTATAAAATAATTCAACTTAACTTACTGTTTAACTTCCAATCGCAGACCCAACAAACTCCATCGACTTATACGTAGTTCCAGAGATCGACATTTCACCAACAATTTACAAACTGCAAGTAAATAACATACAAATCAACATCGTCACCAATAAACATCGTAACTAACAAACTTAATCACATAAAAATATAATCCACATAACACTGATCTTTAAGTTTTGTAAAATGTATAGCTTTGCCGAAGTTAACGAAATAAAAAAAATTACTACCATGTCGATAAAGGTAGAAAATTCTCGATCCAATTAAAGAGTATTCCCGTTTTGGTCATTTCATACATTTAACCAAAACCATTTTAATACAATAGGTTTGAAAGTTAATGATTGATTTGAAGTACAATCAATTTCTCAACTCATGTTAAAGTTGCACATTCTTAAAAGTAATTAGCATGCCCAAAATTACAACTCATCAAGGTTATTTAAAATATTAAAGTCATAAATATCCAAGGAGAGTAATTATACTAAGACTCCAGACAAATCAGGGAATAAAATAACAGTTGGTAAAAATCATATACCAAAATTTTTGATTAAAAATTGTGAAAATAGCAAAATAACAGTTAGTAATTCATTTATATATAAAAGTAAAAATATACAATACATGGTAACAATTAAAACTTACAACTGGAGGTACACTTATGGATCAAATCATATATTTACCTACAATAAAGTGAAAATATGGAAAAAAAGAAGATTAGATCTGGAAAAAGTAACAATATACAAAACATGGTAACAATTATAACTTACAATTGGATTTGAATTGGATATAACCATACATTTACCTTGCCTAATCTTAAACCCCAAAAAAAATACTCCCAACAAATGGTAAAAAAGCATTATACAAGTGTGTTATGTATTATACAAATGGTAAAAAACCCTTGTCGAGCTTATATCCCCGACGAAAAATCCACAACTAAAATCAAATTGCAAGTTCATGTGTGTTCTATATACAACACATACGCATAACAGTATTATAAAATTCGAAATGTCCTCGCCAAATAGCAGACCAACCCCAAAAAAATAGAAACCTAACTCTGTTTCATGTGTGGAACAATTACATCAAAGAAAGATCAACAAACAAAATAACAACACAAGTCAGTACCTACAATTTAAGCACAAAATTCATGAAAATCTAAGTTAGTACCTCCAATTTAAACACTAAATTCGTGAAAGCCCAAGTTAGTACCTGCAAAATTGAACTTTTACCCAAAATGGCACTAACTAAATACGAAATTCGTGAGAAACCCATAAATCTTACAAAAAAAATAATTAGAGAGAGGGAGGGAGAATACATCTGCTACAAATTAGATCTACAAATCTAAACAAAATAAATAAAAACCTAACTCATTTTTAAAATCAAAAGCAAAACCTTAAATTAGTTCTCATCTTTCATCAAAATGCAAAACCTTAAATTAGTTCTCATCTTTCATCAGAATGCAAAACCTTAAAAAACACAAAACACAAAACCTAATGAGAGAGAGAGAGAGAGAGAGAGAGAGAGAGAGAGAGAGAGAATACATTTACTGCAAATTAGATCTACATATCTAAACAAAACAAATAGAGACTTTACTCATTTTCAAAATCAAAAGCAAAACCTTAAATTAGTTCTTACCTTTCATAAAAATGCAAAACCCTAAATTAGAAAGAAAATTTGGAACGAAGAAGGAGAGACTACCTGTCGGATGAAAATGGAGCTGACGGTGGCAGCATGGAGCTGAGGGTAGCAGCGGGAAGCTAATGTCGGCAGCCTTGGAGCTAAGGGTGAGGATGAGAAAGGGAGAGAATGAGGGAGGGGTGCATCGGGTGATGGTAGGGTTTGTGTTAAAGGTCTTCCATGTTTTCACTCCACTTGCCATGCCACAATGCTTAAGTTGTGACATGGCACAATCTCACACCCTTGGATCGCACTAAAAAATTCGATCTCAGCCGTTGATATTTTGGAACAGTAAACCCTCCTCTCATATATATATATATATATATATATATATATATATATAGAGAGAGAGAGAGAGAGTCAGTCTCATACATACCGAGTATACATACTTGCTGGCACAAACCTTTTTTTTTTCAATAATAAAAAATATATATATTTGAGTTAAATTTTTTTATTTGATATTTGAACATTTCAAGGAACCCATATAAAAATAATCAGCTCAAAATAATTTTTTTTTGTGTTTTAAAAAAATCAATCAAACTTTCACAGCTTTAAAGTACTTTAAAAGTGTGAAAGTTTTATCGATATTTTTAAAATAGTAAAAAAAAAATATTTTGAGCAGATATTTTTTTTATTTTTGTTCCTTAAAATGTTTAAATACAGTACAAAAAATTTCAACTCAAAAATAATTTGTTTACTATGTTAAAAAATCAATATGTAAACTTGATATGTATAGGAACTTGACTCTCTCTCTCTCTCTCTCTCTCTCTCTCTTTCTCTTTATATATAATATATATATATATATATAGGCAGGCTCTTGTGCACATTAAATTTGCACAGTTCTGGCACACACCAATTTTTTTAAAGCATTAAAAAAAAATATTTATGAGTTTATTTTTTTATGTGATATTTAAACATTTCAATGCACCCATGTAAAAAAAATCAGCTCAAAAAAACTTTTTTTGCTCTTTTTAAAAAATCGGTCAAACTTTCACAGTTTTTAAAGTGCTTAAAAGATGCGAAAATTTGACCGATTTTTTAAAAATAGCAAAAAAAGTTTTTTTGGGCTGATTTTTTTTACATGGGTCTGTTGAAATGTTTAGATATCACATAAAAAAAATCAACTCTAAAATATGTTTTTTACTATTTTAAAAAAATAATGTGCAAACTTAGTGTGCACTTGACCCTGACTCTCTCTATATCTATCTATCTATCTATCTCTCTCTCTCTCTCTCTCTCTCTCTCTCTATATATATATATATATATATATATATATATATATATATATATATATATATATATATATATATATATAGATATATACTAGCGGATGCCCATGTCCGAGGGCACGGCGATAAATTTGCCCCCGTGATAAAACTCAACCTATAATAACCAGCCTTTTTTTAAAAAAAAAACTTAAAAAATATATTTTTTTAAAAATATTTTTTATAAAAAAATTATTTTAAAAAAATTATATTATTAAAAAATTAATAAGATAATAATGTATATATTTTTCCATGCATACATGCATGTGTATGCATGCAACACATAAAATGACATGGATGTTTATCATGCACAAGTTACTATTCATAACACCATTGTCCCATATATATATATATATATATATATATATATATATGCATTACAATTTTACTTTGATAGGGTAACTATAAACTTGAAAACTAGTACGAACCTAGTTAAGCTTTTTACAAAACTGATTTTGAATGGTTGTAAGTTAATATGTTATGAGATTTCTATTTTTAAAGGGATAACTAATAGTTATAATGGTAATTAGGGGTGGTAAATGAACGGATACGGATCGGATGCCATGTTTTCAATATCCGTATCCGCTATCTGAATGTACTATCTGTATCCGTATCCGTATCTACCCGGATAGTTAAAACAACTATTCATATCCGTATTCGCTCGGTTACCTCGAATTTGGATAATATCCGTATCTGTTTACATTATTTAGCCATCACAAAAAATAACTATTAAAATATCCAATCCAATGAAATCTAATTCAATCCAAATAAATATATTACAAAATTACTGCCTCCTAACCTCAACAATTATTGATTCCATAATAATAATATCATTCCATAATGATAATATGGCTTAAAGCCATCCATATTTTACAACCAAATAAGCTAAAGCCATAAAAAAAATAACAGTGAAATAGATATGCACCTTTTTGATTAAATCAAATTTATTAAGAATGATAACCTCATGGATCTTTTGTCTTAAAACATACTTATATTTTTATTTTAATAAGTATAAATTTTTATTTTATATATAATATATCTATTGTTAACTTTAGTTCATCACAATCAAAATCATCTCTTTACTTTTTTGTTTCTCTCTTACATTTTATCTTGTTTCTCTCTTACATTATTTTCTGTTTCTCTCTTACATTCACCACATGAGGGTTTCTTTTCTCTTGTTTTGTATAAAAGAGAAATGAAATAAATTTAGTTTTTTTTGTTTTTATTTTGAGTGGAGTATATGTTCTTTAGTGGGAGTATGTTATGTATGATAGGGTGTATTGTAACTTTAGTATAACTCTACGATACTATAACCAATAAAATAATAATACATGACATTTTATAATATACCCAATAAAATAATAACTTTATTGTATTTTTGTTTTGAGTGGAGTATGTGTTTATTTTGTTTTAGGGAATAAACGATTAAGGTTTTTTTAATATTATTTTATTAGTTATACTAATACTAATACTAATACTAATATTATTAGTAATATTTTAAACATATGTTAGACGGATACGAATATCCGATAAAATGGATACTCCGCATCGGATACGGATTATCCATGTCGGATACTAGATCTATCCGTATCCGTATCCGTTTTCTTGGTTTATTTTTATAGAGTATCCATATTTGTATCCGTTTCCATATTTTCGAATAAATATGCGCAAATTCGGATTCGGATTCGGATATCGGACGGATGCGAATTTTCGAATATCCGTTTACAGCGCTAATGGTAATAAATTGATACTGTAACCGATATTTGTATAACATTGTAGAATATAATATATAAACTCTATTACATAAATTATAAAACGCAATGTAATACATAAATTTTATTACATGAACTATAAAATGCTCACGTACCGCACGGATTTTAAAATTAGTTGTACGAAGAACCGCTAGGAAATATATAAAGGGTCCTTCTACAGCGATTCAAAATTGGGACTCGCTGACATGGCGTGTCGTGATTTGCTAGTGCCGCTGGAGCGGACCCACGTTAATAAGGAATCAACCAATAATGACACGCCATGTCAGCAAGAGTTCCAATTTTGAGTCCCAATCAAGAGTCACCCTATCATTTTCCATATATAAATGACTCAAATGAGAGATCATTCTTACATTTAAATTTAATATACACTTACCACGTGATCTTTTATAGGCCTCCCACTATGAGAAAAAGAAAATCCACATCTTAAGAGATATGTAAATTTTGTGTTGCATGTCTATTGAAAGCAAGACCTACATCAACACAACACGTGTTGATTTTTGTAATTGTTTCTCGTGCATGTTCAAAAAATTATTTTACATATAATTAATTTTTTTATAGCATACCATGAGGTGTCCGGACCAGCTTACGCGCACCTCGATTAATTTTCATTCGCGATTCATAACTTCCATTGGCCAAGTATTATTTTACATATAATTAATATGAAATTAATATATGCTCATGAAGTTGTCGTTAAAAAAAGTGATTTTAATGAATAATATTGTTTGTTGGCATACATATCAACAGTTGACAATGAAGTTATCCTGCAATGTTTCAAAATAAGAAAGTCCAAAGAGGTATATTCTAATGATATCATTTTAATTTAGCATTTCGTTGGTAAGAGATCTTCCGACGTCAATATACTGTTCTTGAATTTGTAAACCAAATTATCATCTTTCTTGATTAATATTTCATTAAATCATAGTATGTTTTGAGTACAGAAACATATATGACGGGTCCACGACTGCCCATAGTATGGTAGTGTGGGCTTAGTTGGAGAGATGAGGTAAGGGACACGATGGGATATTCAATTTTTATGGGATTACTTTAATTTTTGATTGGGCTGAACGGAAACACTCCAGAGAAGAGAAAATAAAGAAAATTTTATTGGTAAGGGGAGACATGGGTATACCATATTTCATCATTATTCATGATTGTAGCTGCACTTTGCAATAATATTTTATAGAATAATTTTGGACCGACATAAAAATTTGATATATTTTGATGTGATATATTGATGTGTCACATTCATACGAGATCGTCTACGAAATTTGTTGTTGTGGAACATGTATTTACATGTCAGATATGAAAACACTCTATTTTATGACTATATATGCCCTACACCTTGGGGGGGGGGGGGGGGGGGGGGGGGATATTGGATATTTTTAATTCTGAGCGTGTAACTCTAAAGTGAGGGTTTGGACTATTTTCATCACTCTCGGGATAATCTAAATGATATTTATGAAAATAATTGACTATTCGAAAGACATTTCTCACTGTTCATATATTGTATGCAGGTTCTAAAAAATGTAGGCGTGATCGAGGTGTAGAAGCAAATCATTAAGCCTTTAAAGCCTAGGGCGCCGTAGGGGTAAAAAAGCGTTTAGGCCTTTTTTTAATATATTTTAACATTTTAACTATAACAAGACTATTAAAAATACTAAAATGGTACATACCTTAAAATATGACTGAATCTTTGCAAACTAAAATACGATTTAAAAAAAAAATAGTGCATTTTTTCATCCATTACCCCCAAAACTCGTATTTTTTCACGCCTTACCCAAAAAAATATTCACCAACATTGACCGCACCTTAATATACGCATTGAGCCAAAACATGGCATTTGTAAAAAGTCATGCCTCGCCTAGGTGCATTTTTTAGAACACAAGTTGCACGTATTGAGAACCTTTGAAGTTTTGACGTTGTTGCTTTTGTTTTGTTATGGCTTGTAAAAATAATCAAAAGAACACGTAATTAACAATTTTATATAGATTTATAAATTCAACATATGAATATTTCAATTATACATGTTATTTGTTCTTTAATCATACAAAATATTATATATTGTATATTTAACGTTAGGATCTTAGATCAATGTGATTATAACATATAATCATTATGTGCAACATAAAACAAAATTATAATCACATACCTCCATCATGTCAAAACTGAAAAGATTGATGGGGTAGCTGATCGTAATATTGTCCGATCGAGTTGATATTCAAACTATGGCTTCATCTTGTCTTTGGCAAAATCTTGTTATAGTTTCAATGCATTCCAACGGTTAGATCTTCCTCTATGATCAAATACTATTCTGAAATTAACTCTCATTAGGAATTTAGATTTCTGTCTCTTATCCTGTAATTTCATTATGTTGAATGATGAAAAATCAGTCACTTATTTATAGGCAGATATATGACCTAAATTTCCAATAGTCACTTAATCTCAACCGTCCATCAAGGTAGATACTCAAGAGTCCTTTTGACTATTGGTATTTGGAGTAACCTTTCGTTAACCAAAGTGACTCTTAGTATTAATATAATTACGGAGAAAATTATAGAGAATTATTATCTATACTAGCATGAAGCCACGCGATGCGTGGCCGAATATATATAAATTGCATTGCTTTGGTTTTGTAGCATGCATCTTTTAATATATTTTACTAATGAAAAGAAATTGAATTTTAAATTTATATAAAAAATAATATGAATGACATTTGGTAACTGGAATCGATATTTTTAATTTTGACTTACAAAAGTTATAAAAAGAAAGACAATTGGAAAAAAAATTAATTGAAATACTCACAATTTGAAGATCTTGATTGTTGGGTGAAAATGTTATTTTTGCCTCATCAACATCACAAACCCCAGCCTTGACAACAAAACCCTCAGCTAGCAGTTGCTCAACAATCAATAAAAAAAAAAACACAAATGACAAATTTCCAGCCAAAAAATGGTTTTCGAAAAAAAAAATCCACCAAAAAAACAAACATATATCTCGGGGGAAAAAAGATTTACAGGAAAAAAATAGTTTTCAAGCCTAAAAAAGCGTATTCGTAGTGCACAAACAAAAAAATAAGATTTCTAGCAAAAAAAATACGAATCTGCATACTAAATATTTTTATAGAAAGAAAATTAGTAAAAAGAACATTATTTAATAGATACTGAAAATTCCATGACCAACTAAAAATGTACACTAAAAATATGCGGGGTCCTTTTTTTACCGAAATTGTTAAAATGTAAACTAAAAATACCAAAAAAAAAGTTTTCCCGAAATCATAGTTTTTTTTAATTAACCTTAAATGATAAATGAGGTAAAAACATCACCAAGTGATGCAACAACTCGAAAATTCAAAAAAAAAAAAAAAGAAACTCCACCTACCTTAGCATCAGAGAAATCTCTCCAAACTTTTTATATATATTTTTTTTATAAAAATGTACTAATAAGCACCTTCTAAACATTAGAGTAATAATCATATTAGTTAGCGACTTTCAATAATTATAACAATAATTATATTACCGAAATAATAAAATAGTGCAAAAGTTAAAATTGTAATTTTATTGTGAAAAAGGAGCAAGAATCACCTTCTAAACCATTAAGTAAAAGGTAGAAAAACTAACATCATGACTAAAGCAAAAACATAATATTTCATAACTTTTAAATTAAAAATTGCCTAAGTTCATGGAAACTCAAACCTAAAAACCATGGAAGAAACATATAATTTATAAATATTAAAGAGAAAATGATTTAAAGGCAGTGCTCGGATCTCCGACAAAACTTTAAATCTGCAAAAATACCCCAAATTAGTCAAATGAAAGTCCGGTAACTATACCCATATATCACCATGTCTCACAAATTTCAGCGGGTTAGGTACCTATATTAGATTGTATGTCCATTATGACAATATGTAAAACACGAACAAACACAAAAAAAAAATTATAAATCTTCACTCACTATTCTAACGTAACTACTATTATAACATAACCTCACGCTTAGTGTTGAGGGACTAACTCCGACTTTCCAATTTCTAGATGATAGTCATGAAGCAATATATCTAACTTAAATTCACTAAACGAAAATATTAGAATTTAGTCTTAGACTATGTTTCTTAACGCAAACATCTCGGATAAAGAACACGATTTATGTTTTTTAGACTAATAATCTCATTAAATTAAAAAATAATGCTTTTGAATACTGATTAAAGACAAAAGGATGTTTTTTAATTAAAACAAATCAGATCAAAATAGAAGATCATATGTTGTTGAATCAGGTGTGCCAACCCTCCATTGAACACAAATAAAAAATGCAGATAATTGATTAAAATAAAGTTAGATGAATTATTATGCATTTAATGGTGTAAATTACAAATAACAATTTTTGTCCCAGAATTAAAATTAAGTGAGATGAGTAATTACACAATTGATGGTGTAAATTACAAATTTTTTCAACCATGCTTTTTTCTTGTCAAGAACAAAAAAATAACGATCCAAAAGCTATAAAATTTGATTAATAAATAAATAACGTTACAAAAACTGGAAAGATAAGAATGATCCCTTTATAGTCTCAAGTGATACAGGATCCGAGAAAACCAAGAGATTGGCCCGCGACATTCACCAAATCAAATGGAAGCCCGACAAACAATATCTAACCAAGTCCGATTTAAAGAGGTCCTTTAAATTACCACAGTTTGTCTCTGTGAGTGCTGAATTTAGTGTGGTATTTAAAAAGACAATATAATTCAATAAGAAAGCCATAAGACATGATAGAAGCATCACAGCCTGAAAGCCTATGGAAAACAAATGAGAGAAACTTATTGTCAGTTCTAGATCACCTCTCATGGATGTCCATAATAATAAAATTGCTTTACATATTATCCCATTGCACCACATGAGGCCAAAGCTATTAAGCCCAATTGATTTTCCAACTCGAGCTATAGAAGTGAGATATATTGTTGTACAGACATTTGATGTAAAAACTACCGCATACCCATATGAGTTAAATGATATTTCCAAGGATGGTAAATAAAGTAAGGGGGAAGTAAATGTATTAGGTATTGAAAGGTTTCATTCTGCATATGGACAGTGTCATGTCTACTATTTATAAATAACAATTGTACAGAATTATGAACAATTAATATAATGACAGATTTGAAACAGAATTATAGAAATGAAATACTTACTAGAATTTGCAGAAATAATATTAGAATAGAAGAAATAATCCGAGCCCTGTTTAGAACAGTGTCCTTAAGACAAATTTATTCCCTCCACAAAGTGCCAAAGGTAATGAATAATTGTCTCCCAAGATAGAACGAATTTCCAAATTAATCAAGTAGCACAACAATGATTAGATTCTTCGAACACAATTCTGTGTTTATACTCAACCAGACCAAAGGGATGATATGCAGGAATGTATGCAGTAGCAATAGAAAAAAGATTTATTTTTCTGGAAAAAGTAGCAGCATAAATTCGAAATTATGGGAGGGAAAATTTTCAGTAGTCAATTCTGTAGGGGGAATGTTTAATTTATAGCTTTTGTGTTGACTGTTGGAACAGTCAACCGAAATTAACTGTCAAAAATAGTTAATCAGTTAAACGAAATTAACTGTTGACTGTTGGCAATAATTGCCAACAGTTTATTAATTAATTAATTAATTTCGTAATTAATTAATAATTAAAGCCCAGAAAGTTAAATAAATTCGGCCAAAAAATGTAGGAGATTTTTATAAGCCCGAGCCCGAACCGAGCCGAGCCGACCGGACGGACGGACGCGACCGCGTGTGGACTTTTGATCGAAAGTCAACCCGTGCATAGCTTAGGTCATCTCCCCTTCAAAGAGTTGGGATACCCCCAAGGCATCCAAGCCTTAGTCCATACTTGGGGTGTTATTAACTCATCAAAATTCCACTACTCTTCCAATGTGGGACAAGAGTTAAAACACACCCAATTCATTAACTTTCATTGCTTTGTGAGTCACTTTGGGGACATAATTATCATTCATAACTTATTGAAATTGGACATATGAATATACTACGTTAATCTCCTTGCGGAGGTAAACGCGTTCGTATATGGTCCCATAATTTTCGTAGTGTGGCTCCCACCTAAATTTGAGCTCAAAGTTGCTCAAAAATCTGTCCAGATTGACATCTTTATAATACCCATTTAAGTCCAATTTTCCAACAATCCCCCACATGAATGATATATCGCTATAAATAAAACAAAACAGATGCTGATGCAGATGCAGACACAAGTTGAGTAAAACTGAAGACTTATTGCATCGGGAGAAGTAGCCTAGTGGCCTTGAACTTTCCTTAGTGATATACTATCGGATTTACTTGGTTAATTAGTAGACTTCACGTCCTTGAACCGTCAACCGTTTTTGTAAACCTAGACAACAGTATTCACACAACAATTCTTCAACACAGTTGGTTCTCACGTTTGTGTTCATTTTGGCCGTGAACACCACTTGGTTCCGCAAGTATTTTAGAGAATATGCCTTTCATTATTCTCATAGAAGTGGCCCCCTTCTTACTTACGTAGGTGACTTCCATAAAGAGTATTCTGCAATACCCCACTTAGACGTACTAAGATATAGATGTCATTAAAAGCATAACTTATCCTAATTTCGCGGCAGATATGCACTGTCTCATCTTTGGAATGGATATATGATATATCCTCCAGTGCTTACTGAATACAATGTAGTTCGGTTTGCCCATTGAACCTAGATCTTGGGATCTCCAGTCAGCTAGGTTGGGTTGCCACTATATTGATTCTTATTTATTTATAGGCTTTAGACCCATTCCTCTCGATGATCTTTCAACTTGCTCTCGGTTTAAACCTTTCGTTAGTGGATCCGATATATTATCTTTTGACTTTACATAGTCAATTGAGATAATTCTATTTGAGAGAAGTTGTCTAACGGTATTGTGTCTACGACGAATATGTCGTGACTTTCCGTTATACATGTGATTTTGTGCCCTTCCAATCGCTGATTGGCTATCATAATGTATACATATTGCGGGCACATGTTTAGACCAATTTGGAACATCCTCTAAGAAATTTTGAAGCCATTCGGCTTCTTCTCCAGCTTTGTCCAGTGCAATGAATTCAGATTCCATTGTCGATCTAGCAATGCACGTTTGTTTTGAGGATTTCCAAGATACGGCTGCACCTCCGAGGGTAAACACATACCGACTCGTAGACTTAGAGTCTTTTGTATCAGATATCCAATTTGCATCGCAATGTCCTTCAAGAATAGCTGGATATTTTGAGTAATGCAATCCATGGTTTTGAGTATATTTTAAATAACCCAAAAATCTCAATATTGCTTTCCAGTGATCTCTTCCTGGATTACTCGTAAATCGACTTAGCTTACTTATTGAGTATGCTATGTCCGGTCGCGTACAGTTCATGATATACATTAAACTGCCGATAATACGAGAATATTCTAGTTGAGATATGCTTTCACCATTATTTCTTGCTAGATGTAAATTTACATCTACAGGTGTCTTGGTAGGACTAATATCATACTTATTGAATTTTTCAAGTACTTTCTCAATGTAATGAGATTGAGATAATATAAGTCCATCCGATGTTCTAGAAATTTTAATTCCTAATATAACATCGGCGATTCCCAAATCTTTCATGTCAAATCTACTACTCAACATTTGTTTTGTAGTTTTGACAATTTCCAAGTTACTACTCATAATAAGCATATCATCAACATAGAGGCATACAATGACATATCCATTATGAATGTATTTAAAGTAAACACATTTTTTGCATTCATTAATTTTGAAACCATTTGATAACATTGCATTATAAAATTTTTCATGCCATTGCTTAGGTGCTTGTTTTAATCCATATAGTGATTTAACAAGCTTACATACTTTTCCTTCTTGTCCCGGAGCTTTGAACCCTTCAGGTTGCTCCATATCAATTTCCTCGTCTAGTTCACCGTTTAAGAATGCAGTTTTTACATCCATTTGGTGTATTTCAAGTCCATTAATAGCAGCTATTGCTATTAACATCCGAATGGACGTTATTCTTGTTACCGGTGAATATGTGTCGAAGTAATCCAACCCTTCCTTTTGCCTATAGCCTTTAGCTACAAGTCTAGCTTTATATTTATCAATTGATCCATCGGCCTTCAATTTCTTTTTGAAGATCCATTTATAACCTAACGGTTTTGAACCTGGTGGAAGATCCACTAGTTCCCATGTATGATTTTGTAATATGGATTCAATTTCACTATTAATTGCTTCTTTCCAATTGAAAGCATCGGGTAAGGATATAGCTTCTTTATACGATTGAGGTTCATTTTCTAACAAATATGTAAGAAAATCTGGACCGAAAGAAGTCGAGATTTTTGCTCTTTTACTACGTCTTGGTTCATCCTCTATTGATTCAATAGGTTGATGAGTACCACTTGTAGTAGCTTGATTTGTCCTTTTAGAAGGACCAGATTCTCGGGTCATGTTATACGAAAATTCATTTTCAAAAAATGAAGCATCCCTCGATTCAATAACCGTATTTACATGAATGTCCGAAATCTCAGATTTACAAACTAGAAATCGATATGCACTGCTATTAGTAGCATAACCGATGAATACACAATCCACGGTTTTTGGCCCTATTCTTACCTTTTTAGGTTTAGGAACCATCACTTTGGTTAAGCACCCCCACACTCGTAAATATTTATAGGAAGGTCTTCGACCTTTCCATAATTCATAAGGTGTCTTGTGAGTCTTTTTGTGAGGTACTTTATTGAGAACGTAATTAGCAGAAAGTAAGGCTTCCCCCCACAAATTTTGTGGAGCTCCTGAACTTAATAACATTGAGTTCATCATTTCTTTCAAAGTACGGTTTTTGCGTTCAGCAACACCATTCGATTGAGGAGAATAAGGAGCGGTTGTTTGATGAATAATCCCATTTTCAGAACAAAATTCCTCAAATGGATATTCATATTCACCTCCTTATCACTTCTAATAGCCTTTATCGTTTTGCTTAATTGATTCTCAACTTCATTCTTATATTGTTTAAATGCATTAATGGCCTCATCTTTACTATGTAACAAATATACATAGCAATATTTTGTGCAATCGTCAATAAAAGTAATAAAATACTTTTTCCCACCTCAACGACATGGACCTTTGTTTCCATCGAATTCTTCCCACTTTTCTTTTGAGACTCACGGTTGTCTTCTTCGAT
Source organism: Sambucus nigra (assembly GCA_949130495.1). NCBI lineage: Eukaryota > Viridiplantae > Streptophyta > Magnoliopsida > Dipsacales > Adoxaceae > Sambucus > Sambucus nigra. Next base: position 271,631,778 of record OX422221.1, on the reverse strand, counting down.
TCTCATCCGGACCACCAACTCCTCCACATTCATCTCCTTACGCTTGTGCTTGAGATAGTTTTTGAACAAAGTCCAAGAAGGTGGCAACTTTTCAACAATTGCAGCAACTTGAAAAGTTTCACTAATTGACATTCCTTCAGCATGAATGTCGTGGAGGATCACTTGGAATTCTTGCACTTGCGAGATCATAGATTTAGAATCAACCATTTTGAATTCCAGAAAACGCCCAACGATAAATTTCTTCATCCCAGCATCTTCAGTTTTATACTTCTTTTCCAAAGAATTCCATAATTCCTTGGAAGTTTTGATAGTGCAATAGACATGGTACAAAACATAATTAAATTTTTAAAATCTGTGTCACACTAATTTTTAATAATAAAAAGAATTCCGTACAAACAGAATTATAATTTAAGATTAAGAAAAAATATATAGATAAACAGATTTTAACAAGAGTACACAAATAAAATTTTATTTTCTAAAACAGAATATAAAAACAGTATAGAAATTAATTTCTATACGAAAACTGTTTTTACTAATTTCTACAATAAAGCAATAACTTAATTCATTTTATTCTGTCAAAACAGATTTATTCGCAACAAATAAATTTTTGTAATAAAAAAAAATTTTCTACACTAAAAAAAACAGTAGAACATAGTAAATTTGTCTTAAGATTGTTATGTCTACTATTTATAAATAACAATTGTACAAAATTATGAACAATTAATATAATGATAGAATTGAAACAGAATTATAGAAATGAAATACTTACTAGAATTTGAAGAAATAATATTAGAATAGAAGAAATAATCCGAGCCCTGTTTAGAACAGTGTCCTTAAGACAAATTTATTCCCTCCACAAAGTGCCAAAGGTAATGAATAATTGTCTTCCAGGATATAACGGATTTCCAAATTAATCAAGTAGCACAACAATGATTAATTTTTTCGAACACAATTCTGTGTTTATACTCAACCAGACCAAATAGATGATATGCAGGAATGTATGCAGTAGCAATAGAAAAAGGATTTATTTTTCTGGAAAAAGTGGCAGCATAAATTCGGAATTATGGGAGGGCAAATTTTCAGTAGTCAATTCTATAGGGGGAATGTTTAATTTATAGCGTTTGTGTTGACTGTTGGAACAGTCAACCGAAATTAACTGTAAAAAACAGTTAATCAGTTAAACGAAATTAACTGTTGACTGTTGACAATAACTGCCAACAGTTTATTAATTAATTAATTAATTTCGTAATTAATTAATAATTAAAGCCCAGAAAGTTAAATAAATTCGGCCCAAAAATGTAAGAGATTTTTATAAGCCCGAGCCGAGCCGAGCCAAGCGGACGGACGGACGCGCGCGTGCGTGTGGACTTTTGACCGAAAGTCAACCCGTGCATAGCTTAGGTCTTCTCCCCTTCAAAGAGTTAGGATACCCCCAAGGCATCCAAGCCTTAGTCCATACTTGGGGTGTTATTAACTCATCAAAATTCCACTACTCTTCCAATGTGGGACAAGAGTTAAAACACACCCAATTCATTAACTTTCATTGCTTTGTGAGTCACTTTGGGGACATAATTATCATTCATAACTTATTGAAATTGGACATATGAATATACTACGTTAATCTCCTTGCGGAGGTGAACGCGTTCGTATATGGTCCCACAATTTCCGTAGTGTGGTCCCACCTAAATTTGAGCTCAAAGTTGCTCAAAAATCTGTCCAGATTGATAGCTTTATAATACCCATTTAAGTCCAATTTTCCAACAGACAGTTATGTTAATGAAAAAACCCTTATAAAGGTAAATAACATTGGATGAAGAAGAGTCTCAACTTTATTAAGAAACTGAGATTTAATGTTATAATAGTCAACTTTTATTACTGTCACGTGTCAGCCTCACACGATTTGGGTCTACAATTTTTATATAGTTATATAGATATATAGATTATACCTCTAATATGATAGTATTCGGCGAGTTAAATGAGACTTTGATACTTGCTTCAATTTTTTCCCTCATCTTGAACATTATGTTTTTTAAAACTAAAATAATTGAATAAATAAAAAATCTCTTTAAAACCAAAAAAAATAAATAAATCAAAAGTCCCTTGAAAACTAAAAAAATGATGCATTCTAAACTCCATTAATTAATCTCTCGATCCAACACAAACTAGATTCACTTAATTTATTTCACCATTCTCCACTCAAATCACATTACACAATGATAGTAATGCTACTACATTTATATAATGTTTTTATTTCTAGAAAAAAAGTTTTCCAAATTATTTTTTATATAAATAAAAAACGATTTTCGGTTATAAAAGCATTTTTAATGTTGTATTTAGAAAAACTTTAAGTTTTTATCTATAAATGACATAAAGTTTTTTAAACTAAAAACAAATAAATATGTATATTTTTTTAATATAAAATAGGTATAGTATTTTTGAAGTTTTTATTTATAAATAATAGTTTTTAAGTTAAAGAAGTTTTCAAAATTTCAAAATTATTTTTAATATAAATAAATAAAAATTGCCTATAAAAATATTTTTAACGTTTTATTTGTAGAAAAAAAATAAGTTTGTATCTATAAATGACATACAGTTTTCTAACATAAAAATAAATAAAAACATGTATAATTTTTTTTTATATAAAATACATTGTTGTTTTGAAGTTTTTATTCATAAAATAAATTAAAATTCAATCAAGTCTCTTGAAAACTAAAAATATGTTACATTCTAGACTCCATTAATTAATCGCTCGATCCAACACAATCTAGATTCGATTAAACTTTTTTTATCATTCTCCACTCAAATCACATTACAAAACGCTACTAATGCATACTAGTACATCAATATACCATTTTTATTTCAAGAAAAAAAGGTTAAAAAGAGTTTATAAATTTCAAAATTATTTTTTATATAAATAAAAAAAAAAGTTTTTTGGTTATAAAAATATTTTTAGCATTGTATTTATAGAAGAAACTTTAAGTTTTTAAATATAAATGACACAAAGTGTTTTTTAAATTCAAAAACAAATAAAAATATGTATAATTTTTAATATAAAATATGTACAATTTTTTTTGAATTTTTTTATATGTAAAAATAGTTTAAATGAAAAAAAAAGTTTTCAAATTTTAAATTTATTCAATATTAATAAAAGAAAAATTTGCTTATAAAAACATTTTTAACGTTTTATTTATGGAAAAACTTTATATTTGTATCTATAAATGACATACGATTTTTTAAAATAAAAATAAATAAAAATATGTATAATTTTTTATAAAATACATGCAATTGTTTTGAAGTTTTTATTTATAAAAAATAGTTTTTATATAATAAATATATTTAAAAATGATAAAAAAAAATTATTTATGAGAAGATTAACCTTTTATAATGACTTTAAAATAAGACACTGAATTTATGATATATACTAATTTTTGTAATTATTATTATATTTGTTTATTGTAAATCGTCCGTGCATCGTATGGGTTATATTCTAGTTTTAACATAATTCTAACATTCTCTCACTTGGTCCATAATCATCATATGTGCGCAATAATCTTTGAGTCTTTCTGAAATGGTTTTTCATAAATAACTTAATCAAACAAGCCATTAATGCGAGTCATGGCACTCACATACTAATTCAAGAGCATGTTCGTTTCCATGTACCACAACATTAACAACTCATCCAACAAGGTCTATAAATTGGGTTATTCAATAATGGTTTAATAATGTCTTATACGAAAGATTATTTCTGTCACATTCATCAATTCACATGCATGTAATCTTATATTGCAAGACATAAATTGAAATATTTAGAATACACTTTAATTGATATCAAATATAGTGCCAAAGAATAAGCGTTAAACAATCCACGACACCTATACTTAATAAGCATTAATATTTTCAAAAGGCATAAATAGACAACATACTTATAAATTAAGAAAGGTTACATATTCTTTGGAGCAACTGATACCAACCTTAATAAACAATAAAATGGCCCCTTAATATTAACTTCACCATTGCGACCGAAGTCTTTGGAGCAACCACATCACAACAGTTTACTCATAATGAGATTACTAATAAACCGAACACTCAAAACCATATCCAGACTCTTTGGAGCAACCAAAACAAAGTATTTGAATGTTATCACAAAATTCAAGATTTACAATTTATTAGATTATACCACTTTAGTAGAATTATAACCTAATTGTGATATAAATACTAAGATAAAAATCTTAAGGCATGCGTCTAATATTCAATTACTCATATTGGACATAATAAGCTTATATACATCAATCTAATATTTACAATTTGGGAACAATTTTGAGCACTGAATTAAACTTCACGTAACTATTAGTTTTAAGAAAAAATTTAAATCCTTCGAGGTTAAACGAATGAAAAAGAAAATTACTCATTAATGTTTATTCAATAATCGTATTTATCTCTTTAGACAAGCTTATAATGAACAGGCCACATCATCATTGCATCAACAATATAACATTCATAATTATATTTGGACCTACGGAGAGTCAATTTAATACACAGTAATTTAATATTTACAATTATTAACTAGGTCAGTTTGATTGATACCTATGTAACACCCCGTATTTTTGGAGGATATAGAATTTAATAAATTTGGTGAGATATAATTTAATTAATCTGGAAGATTTAATTAAATTAGTGAATTGAGATTTAATTAATTCAGATTATTTTAAAATTTACTTGTATAGTAAATTGAGGTCGAGATTGGAGCTTTTAGTAAAGTGACTCGAATGACGATTCTGAGCACGCGGTTGATTCTGAATAGGTCGAGATAGTAAAAAAAGAGTACCCGAGGGTAGTAATTGGGTCTCGGATCGTTTTTAGGTATAACCGGGTCCACGGAGGGTTGTTTGTATCATTTTAATTTGGTCCATAGACTTAATTTCGGGTTTAACAAAATAAAACCTACATTAGGGAGTTTGTGGCAGACACAACTCAATAGAAAACCCTAGTTTTGTAGAGGAGAAAATAGGGAGGATATTTGGGAGCCAAACTAAGAGAAGAGGGGTGCATTCTTCGTCAAATCTTTAACTACATCAAAGGAAATCAGACCCTACGAATTCATTCGGGCAAGTAGTTAGAATTTCTTTCAATGTAATTGTAGTATTTCAATTCATATCATAGTGGGTGTAAATCAAATTCGTTTTGGGGGCGATTTTCACATGAAAAATGGGTGTTTATTAATTGGACAAATTATATTGATTAAAGACTCGAATGATGTGGTATTTTGATTCAAAGGTGTGAGAATTCAAGTTTTGTTTATAGAACTGATAATCGAGGTTATTAATTAGGATTTTAAAATTTAACCTTGAGGAAACAGCGTAGGATAAATCGTATTAACCCAACTCAGATTATTATCAGTGTTACAAATCGATGATTATGATATAAATGAGCAATTGAGTTGTTGGAAAATGGTTTATAATGCTATGAATTAAAAATTAGCTTTTTTAGGTTTAAGTTTAGAAAACTTGGTTGAACAAAAGTGGCAGAACCGGTATCGTAAGGAAGAAAATAAGTTGAGGAAAGGTAATGTCGTTCAAACGACCAAGTGAGTTGTTTAAATGACAATGAAAGTTGTTTGAACGACCACTGGCCTCGTTGGAACGATGGCGGAAGTGATTTTTTCCTAGTTCTGTCTTCTACCTTGGTTTCTTTCTGGGATTTTCTTCTAAAGGAATTAATTGGGTGAAAGAGAAAAATGAGATATAATTCTTTGGGCCTAGGGAGGTGGATCTAAAGATATAGTTTTTTAGATAAAGTGTCAATCTAAATAGTGGATGTTGGATGAAATAAATCCTAAAAGGTTAAATTATGGACTAGTAAGGGAGCTCGGGTATTTTGGTTGCGTAATTTATTTTCCAAGGTGAGACGCTTTGGGTATGATTCAGTTTCACACTTGGGGGGAATATGACCGGCTCCACTACGTTTCCAATATTTTTACCCAAGTTCAGTGTGAGCTAGTTCGACTTGAGGTGGATGGGTTTGAGTGAGCATGCCTGAGACATGATAGCATTTTAGAGAAAGCATCCGATGAGTTATTACTCGAAAACTGACGGTTATTATACGTTACATGTATGTGAATATTGTAGTATACTAGTACGTATATAATATGAGTAGATAATTATATACGGATTTAATACAAAAGTATAAATGTATTTCTTCTATCACTAGTGTGAAAGTTATGTGATTCAAAAAGGGGATTTCTTATATAACTAGAGTGAAAGTTGTAGGATTTAAAAAGTAGTTTCTTATATAACTAGTGTGAAAGTGTGAAAGTTCTATGATTTAAAAAGAGGGATTTCTTATATAACTAGTGTTAAAGTTCTATGATTAATAAGATGTTTCCTATCTAACTTGTGTTAATCTTATATAATTTAATATATTTGAACCAATTAATAAGTTAATGAGATGATAACTTAATAATTAAAGTAAGAATACTTGGGTCAGAGTAGTGCGGTAGAAAGAGGTGTGTCACAGCTAGTTATGTGGGTATCTTAACTGGGAAGGTTAGCAGGAAATCATTAGATGTGCGCATTAAATGAGGGGTGAGATATACCTCAGAGAGTATGACACTAACTTAAATATGAAAAGTGTGCATGCATATTTAATTATTGCAATTTAACTGCTTGCTAAATATTTTCAAAATATTTTACTTGGGCTCTGACCTGTGTCAAAATATTTTTCAAAATCTTTTAGGTGCCCAACCACAGGGACGCCTAGTTTGAGGATTCTATCAAGGGATGCTTAGCTGCAGCTCATGTGAAAGTGGCAGGACTTTGCTATAGACACTTCGTTCATCTATACCTAGTGTAGGATATTTACTTCAGTACTTTTGGGCATGTCACCCTTAGATTTAGTATTCAGTTATTTATTTGACCTTATGTATCCAGGTTATTATTTAGGTTTATTGTAGTATTTTATTGTTGAACCGATAATTGATTAGGCCATCTTTATTTATATTATTCATGTGTATTGGATTCTGTTACCAGTTTGTGTGGATGGTTTTATTATTATTTTATTTCCGCATGTTTTTAATTAATGAAAGATAAAATTTAACACCACTCTATTTAAATTACTAAATGGTTAGTAACTTTAAAAATATTTTCGATACTGATGCCAAGAATGAGCCATATGAGACTAACGTTTTATTTGTATCACGGGCTGACCACCCGGTATTTCAGTAGGCGGGGTGTCACACCCTAATCTAACATTATATGAATATTAATGTCAAAACCTTAGCTATAATTATAATAATCATAAAAATATTTGGCATATTCCAAAAGCATTACGTAATATGAATATTATGACAACCAAATAAGGTTGGACAACTAATGTAGTTATTAAAATACATAAAATGTATAAATCCAAAATTTCAGATACTGAAAAAATTTGAGTAATCATTACAAAAGAGTTAAGAAGACTCTTAAAATAATTCAATAAGCAGAATTTAAAAAAAATGGAGAAGGAAATAGTTGTCAACTTTATTACCAAATATGACAAATTTAAGGTTTTGAGTGGTTAAACGTGCTCAAATAATCAAAATAACGTTCATCACCAAAAATAGTGAGTTTTGGTCACTAGACCACTTTTGATTGATATAAAAAAATTCATGAAATTTGAGGTAAGTCGGCAATTTAAATTTAAATTATTGCTTATTATAGGCATAAGAAAACTGTCACTGAAACCGTCTCAAAATTTCAGATTTATAGTTTTATAAAACAAGCAGATTTAAAGATATAATTAAATTGCCACAAAAGAAAATCACGATAAGGGAATCAAATCCAATTATAATATGGTCATTAAAATTTTGGAGCCAACAATCTCATCTTATGAAGTTTTCTTTTATATGATTGTACTTATATACTTAATAATTCATTTGGTTGCAGTCACAAAGACCCCAAGTTAGTTTATCCTTAATTGCGGTTTAATTATTTAATTCGTAAAGAGTGATTTTTTTTTACTTTCATTGAACATACATACACACACAAGGTGTAAAAATAAATCTTTCATGGAACATACATGTACACACATATTATATAATATTTTGTAAAAATTAATGCCCCTAAATAATATTATGCGCAGAACTTATTGGAAAATCAAAGGTCCACATATAGATGCATACATGATAATTTAATATTTATAACTATAGATTAAGAAACTTTCTTCCTAATCTAACATCATATATATATTAGTGTTGAAACATTAATTCATAATTATATTAGGAACTTTCCGCAACTAAATATATATTATACACAATAATCTAATTTACCGAAAATATTATTGTCAAACCCATAATCATACATCTAATATTCAAATTTTTATATTGAAACCTTTGGTCAATGCCAAGTAATACATAATATGAATATTAGAATAACCATTTAATGATAAAAAAAAAATATGAAGTGATTTATGCCATAAAATATGAAAAAATGATTTATTTTTCATAAATGGAAAATCTTGAGTTATCACTATAGCAACGTAAACAGTCTCACCAAGACCACTCTCCCATTCGTTCAATCGTAAAATCAAATTTTAAGCGAGAGTTATTAGCGTTGAGATTATTACCAAAAATCGCAAAAATGGGTTTTAGGGGTCTAAACGTCGTCAAGTCACCGAGATAAGTTGGTGCCCATTGTATAAAATGGATTTTGTTTGTTTTGATGTTTTCAGGTGACCATATGAATTTAATAAAATTCTCAGGTGACCATCTAAAATTCATAAAATTCCGAGCAAGGAAAAAAATTGTCACTCCAAACATCGCTAAAAATTCAGGAATTGTCATTTTTTTCCCGAATTCTTTTATAGTTAAAAAACTCTTAATGAATCCATAAATCTAACACATACATATCCAATTGTACATATTATTTATTCTTTAATCATACAGAATGTTATGTATTATATATTTAATGGTTATGATCTTAGATCAACATAATTATCACATATAATAATTATGCGGAACATAAAATAAAATTATAATCATATACCTTCATCATGTAAAAACTGAAAAGATTGATGTTGAAGTCAAGCTTAACGTTGTCCGATCAGGCTGATCTTCAAAGTTTTGCTTCATCTTGTCTTTGGCAAAATTGTGTTCCAGTTTCAATGCATGCCAATAGTTAGATATTCCTTTATGGACAAAACGCTATTCCAAAATTAACTCTCATTGAGAATTTAGACTTCTCTCCCTTATCCTATAATTTTATTATGTTGTCTTTTATTGTATTTGAATGGTGAAGAAACAGTCACTTATTTATAGGTAGGGACATGACATAAATCTCCAATAGTCACTCAATATCAATCATCTATCAAGGTAGATACCCAAGAATCCTTTTAACTCTTGATATTTGGAGTATCCTTTCATTAATCAAAGTGACTCTTAGAAATAATATAATTAGTGAACTCATTTTTTAGATACGTATGAATTCCTTGTTATTGTGTTTCTTGCTTTGCTCGCTATCCTTCATCCCACGCGTCTGTATTCGTTGTAATTAAACATACATTTCTTACAAAAAAATAAAATGAGAAAAAGAATAAAAAGAACATATTAATTAAAGTCATAAATATGTACCTTTAGTTGTTTTTTTAATAATATTGAAGTTAAAAGCGTAAAAGTAAATAAAATTATAATAAAAGAAAATGATTACACCAATATAATTCAATATTGAAAGGAATTTGGAAATTGGTTAATTTTAAGTATGAGGAACCCTTAGAAAATATATAAATAAATAAAATGAGAGGTCATTCTTACATTCGCACTAAGTATACACTTATCACATGGTCTTTGTATGCCTTCCACTATGAGAAAAAAAAATCCACATATTATGAGTTAAGTAATTTCTGTGTTTCATGTCTATTGAAACCATGATATATATATAAACACAACGTGTAGTACCCTTGTTATTTATAATGTTTCTCGAGGCTATCCACGATGAATATATAACATACAATCAACATAAAATTAAGGGTAAATTTCACCAAAACCCTCTAAACTATAACAGTTTTTCAAATAGCCTCATAATTTAAAAAACTTGGCAAAGAGCCCCATAAACTACTGAATTTTGACACCTAAAAAATAAGCAGAAAAATATAACATTTTTAATGCATAAAATCATATTTTTATCAACTTCTTTTTAATGGAAATGTATTAGATGTCAAAAATCAGTAGTTTAAGGAGCTCTTTGTTGGGTTTTTAAGATTAGGGGTTATCTGCAAAATCGCTATAGTTTAGGGGAGTTGGTGTAATTTACCCTAAAATTAATATATTCTTATGAAGTTGTTGGTAAAAATAATAACTTTTGAAATGAATATTGATGATCCCAGTAATGACCTTATATGTATGGAGGAGTAAAAATAACAATCAACCATTTATTCTTAGCTATATGCCTTGGCCATCCACTCTCATTGATAATAGGGTGAGCCATATATGCGTGAAATTTTATATTTGTCTAGGAAAGAGCAGATATTTCATTTATTGCATCAATCAACATTGATAATTTCTAAAGGACCACAGAAAAATAATTTCATACTTATCTCTTGAAAGACAAATGTCACATCACGAAAGAAGCTGAGAATTTAGGAATTGGTCACGTGCCTTGGGGTGCTCATTAAAAAGCCCAAGCCACATATAAAAGATTTTTGTTAACTCTTTTTTTAGAGGAAGTTAATCCATGAACTAAAACCCTAATGAAATTTTACTCCATTATACTCTAGAGAGCGAAAGAGAGAACGCAACTCGTGTAACACTGCAACCATGGCAATTGGCTAGTACAACTAGTAAAAAACAAATTTACTTGGAGTGGACATAGGACAAATTGATTGAACAAATTAAATTGGTGTGTTTTGATCTCTTTTATCCTTTTTTGTTTCCTTATTTATGGTTTACTGTTCATGTTCTTCTTATCTCAGTGAGTTATTATTCATTATTTTAATTAACCGAGTTGAACTCAAGTGAGAGCATCATCAATTTAGCATCACTTCTGGGAACTGACTAAACTCAAAAATTCCATTGAGTATACTCATTTCAATCCGATTTATAAGAACAATAGTAAATTCACTAGTAGCCCCATAACTTTTGGCAGTGTAACATTTTGGCCCTCGAATTAACTTTTGGCAGTGTAACATTTTGGCCCTTGAACTTTTTTTTTATAAAATTTAACACCCTAAAGTTGGTTGTACTTGCAACAATGATCCTTCTGTTAACTTTTCCTTTAAATTCAATAAAATTAATCTATGTAATACTATATCAATGTAATACCCCGTAATTTTTAAATAAAATTTTTCGGCTAAATTAAATAAAATAATTTAATATTAATTTGGGAATAAATTAAATCGAATGAATTTAAATTTAAATGGGTACAAAAATTTAAATTGATAATAAACATTTATTCATGTTTATATAAATACAAAACTCAATTCGACATAATGGGCTTGCTAGTGAGAATTAAATCACACAAAATAATTTATGGGCGCGTGTCGTTAGAACATAATAAAAATATCTAAGTGAAATAAAAATAATTGGAAAGTGTTTTGGAAGACGTTAGAGACTAGGTTTGCTATTTTTAATATTTAAAATTCGTCCTGAGTCAATGGTATATATGTTGTGGAGCTTTTAGGCTAGTTCGGGCATGAATTCGGGTCCCTTTGAGGGTTTAAAAGTTGGGTTTCGAGCCCAACTCGGGATTTAGCACTACACCAAATCTACCGAATTGTCAAGGTCATTGACCTTGACAAATCCAACTTGTCAAGGTCAATGACCATGACATTTCGAGGCGAGACAACTTTTTTTGTCACGGTCGTGTCACGGTCATTGACCTTGACACAAAACTCGCGTTTTGTGTCACGGTCGTGTCGCGGTCAATGACCGTGACACGTTTGTCACGGTTTATAACCGTGACAAAGCCGTGACCCTTTTAAAAAAATTGTCACGGTCAATGGCCGTGACATGGCCGTGACAACTTTTTGTCACGGGCGTGTCACGGTCAATGACCGTGATAATTCTGGGCAGAATTTAAAAAAAATCTGCTGGGCAGTATGGCCACTGCCACTGCCCAGCAGTGTATTTGTACCTGTTATAGTAACGTTGTACCTGTTCCAAACATCATATATCCAAACAAACTAAAGATAATGCAAATATATATTCATGACGATATAATCCAAATATTCAAAATAGAAATAATATACATGACGATATAGTCCAAATATAATTAAAATGGACAAACTTAAAAATAATGTTACTACATGTCTTGGGTAAAACTGAGGAGGTGAGTAGGCCACACGACATACGAATTGACGCACCCATTAATATACGTCGTTCCGCATTGTTCGCGCAACCACAATAGGGAGTTCTCCTTCCCGGGTATGACATGCGTGACGAGCACCCTGGACTCCATCTCTTGAAGCACACGTCCATGGACTATTCCACCCTCGACAATATTCGGGTCCCTCAACCCCCGCCCTATTGGCTGGCCATCAAATACGTCCAATATGAACACGCTCGGCCAACCAAGTGTCGACAATGGTCTATTGAAGGGCGCCAAATAGGGAAGTGGATCATCGAAGTACGAACGTGTCGGTGATGAAGCAGTGAGGTCCGCATCCTCGTCATCCTGCGCCTCATCCTCCCGCACCTCCTCCTCCTCCTCCACCGCCTTCTCCTTCCCTTTCCCTTTCCCTTTACGGTCTCCGCCCAACGTACGCTTCATGAATGCGTACATATCTTGGACCGTCGCCTCCAAACGGAACAGCTTCGCGTCGTGTGAATCCACCGTTCGAGCCAACCCGGTGTCGCTCGTCTCCAATCCGATGATCCTAGATTTGGCCACCCGCGAGCTCACTCCCCTTGTCCTCCCCTTGCGATCAGAGCCAAGCACTTGGCTGAGTGCGTCTGTGGACAAAGATGCCTTGTCGGCATCAGACTGCGACTCATGCATTTCCTTAAGCTTTGCCTGAAACGACAAAAAGCACATGATTAGTAAAATAAGTAAACTAAAAAATTATAACGTAATTAACAAAAATTAATTATTATCGGATTACTTACAATCGTGGCCGCGATGCTCGGGGACACCTCCTTGTCCTTCCCCTTCTTCGTCCGAAGAGCCATATAAGTATCGAGCCTATGTGGCTTACCCCCTGGCCCACTCCCTACCCCCTGAAATAAAATAAAGTAAAGTAAAATTAGTATCGGCCCCACAAAGTAAAATAATGAAGAATAATATATTTCTGTAGTTATAGATAAATTAAATCTTACCTGCATCCTATACTCCACCTCAGCATAAGAGGTCCGGCCGGAGTAGTGCACGTCCGTCTTTTTTGCCCGATTTTCCCTCCCCGATTGGCGAGATGCCAATTTTCGATCCTCGATCTCATTGTCAATGAACTTTTGCCATTGTGCCAATGAGCTCGGCTCCTTGGGCGGGACGAATCCGCGCCATTGTATAATGGACTCTCGTGTTTTCCCAAAGTACCGTGTCCGCATATTTTTCTTCCACGTCTTGTGTTGCTCCCTCAACTGCTCCAAGACGGAATCGCGTAGCTTTGGATCCAAGTTGAATTGTTTCTGTCCAACAAATACAATGTTAGTTGCGAATAAATATAAATATGAAATTGAAATTGTAATTGAAATTGAAATTGAAATTGAAATTGAAATTGAAATTGAAATTGAAATTGAAATTGAAATATAAATATAAATATAAATATAAATATAAATAAATTACCTGTAGTGCCGCCCAAACAGCTAACTTGAGCTCATATGGCACCTCCTTCCAACTCATAAACCCCGGGCCGATGACCGTCTTTAGCAGCTCGAGGGATCTCGCTAATAGCTCCGACTTGTTCTCGACGGTAATCCCAAATTTTCGATATTTGGGGAGCCTAGGGGCGGAGGAGCCCTCATCGCCTCCGCTACCACTAAGCCCAGACGGCATCATCATAAACAACATCATCATCTTCGCCTTAATATCTGAAGGAGAAATTTTTGCTGTAAAAAAATATTATTAGTACAGATAAAAAAAATGTTAATAGTACACATACACACACCCCTACCCCACCCCCACCACACACACGCAGACGTCATGCCACTTTTAAAACTAACCAACCCAACATTTCATCAATTAAACTAACAATTAAAGTATACAATTATTAATTTACTAATTTACAATTAGGGACAATCCTACTTTCATATGAAATTGGGACTAATTATTAATTTACTTTCATCTAAAACTATACAATTAAAATTACAATTAAAGCTATACAATTTCTTAATTAAAGATATACAATTGTTAAAATTGCCCCTCCACACCCCACCCCCACCCCCACCCCACCCCTTGCCCCCTCCTCCCACCACACACACACCTACGCACACACACACACACCCCACCCCCACCCCCTCCCCCCACCACGACCGTGACAATTGGGGTATTTTAAATATTTATATAATTAAATTTAACATATGAATTCTAGAACTTTTCTAACATTTACACAATTCTAACTATCACTAACCTTGCATTCATACTAAGGTTTACATAGTTGTAACAAATTATAACAAAATATTATCATATTTTTAGTTATAAAATTCCACCCCCACCCCCTCCCCCCCACCACACCCCACCCCCACTACCCCCGTCCCCCACCACACACCACCATACACACACATATACACATACCCCCCCTCCCCCTCCCCCCCTCCACGCACACACGCACACACCTACACACACACACACACACACCCCACCCCCACCACCCCAGCCCCACCCCCACCCCCTCCCCCCACCACGACCGTGACAACTACATTTATTGTTTATCAATAAAATTATGACATGAGATAATTATAATTGGAGCATAAATTTCATTATCATAAAGGGATAAATCCAACCAAGTACAGAGATTCTACAAATTAAAGTGAGAATTAAATTTAAGACTTTCTAACAACATGCATGTGTATGGATTCTACATAGTTGGGCACGAAAGTAACTAATGATATTCCTAAAAACATACAATTGGCAACATTTTGTGAATTTACTAAAGTTTATATAATATTATCAAATTCTGTTAAAAAATTATCTAGGGTTTTACCTAATTGAATTAATTTCTTAAATAAAATTATTATCAATTTAAATGAAAATATCAATTATTATCCAATATTTTTGAATGAAATATTTATTTTGAATGAAAATATCAATTATTATCCAATTATTATCCAACTATTATCAATTATTTATTTTGAATGAAAATAAATTGTTATCCAATATTTTTGGATATTATTTACATTTACATTTTTGGATATTATTTTTGGATATTATTTACATTTATATTTTTGGATATTATTTTTGGATATTATTTACATTTATATACACACATACACACATATACACATATATATACACACAAACATATATATAAATGGAAGAGAGAGAGAGAGAGAGAGAGAAAATCGACCTGAAAGTAGAGAGAGAGAGAGAGCAGCATTGAGAGAGAGAAAGAGGGAGGGAATGGCGGTAGGGAAAAAAGAAGGGTATATGGTTTTTGCTGCAAACATTGTCACGGTCGTGTCAAGGTCATTGACCGTGACAAGTATTTAAAGAATTGTCACAGTCATTGACCGTGACAAGTAAATTTGTCACGGCCTTGTCACGGTCAATGACCGTGATAATTCTTTGTCACGGTCGTGTCAAGGTCAATGACCGTGACATAAAACGCGTGTTTTTTGTCACGGTCAATGACCTTGACAAGGGTGACCGACTGAAAGGTGACAATTTGGCCATTTTGGTGTAGTGTAGATTTAATTAGTGTTTAATTGGGGGTAAACCACTCCCTCACCATTATTCAGAAAATCTGAACGTGACTGTTATCAAGAGAGAAGAGGAGAGAACCCAAGAAGGGAAGAAAAGAGGCAAGAAAATCAAGGGGGTTTTAAGAGGACTTCTTCTACAAGTCTTTAAGGCAAGAATTCTCTTGCTTAATTTATGCTTTTCAATATATTTATTGATGCATGTAATGGCCCCTTAAATATTTGTGATTTTGGTTTGAGTATGATTGGATTGATGATGAATAATGCATGTAGAGGATTAAATTTAATGTAGAGTTTGTCCCAGAAATTTAGGTATCGTGAATTTGAATATTGATGGTAGATTTCTTAGGATTTGATAGCTAATTGGGAACATCTTGATAAATTAATGTAGAGGACATTAATGTTAATTTTGGACTGAAATCGTGATATGAATCCCATAATAGATGCCCATGCTTTGAGTTGAATAGGACTGAAATTGGAGAATGATTCACGCATTAAAATCCTTAATAGATACTGCTTTCTTTGGGAGTTTTAGTATATCATTATGGGTTTGTTTTTGGGTTCGAACATATAAATACTTGGTTTAAATTTTGATTATGCATAGCTGTTCTTGGGATTGGAAATTTAATCTGAAAGAAGAATTTGGTGAAACGGAGGTAGGTAGGAGACATCAGGTCATTTAAACGACGACACATGACATTTGAACGACATATCATGTCGCGCGAACGACCCCCTGCCTCGTTCAAGCGACGTGTATGGGTTTCAGACACTTCGTTCTTTTTGGTTTGGCCTGGGTTTGTGTTGGTTTGCTAAAATTAGGTTGGATCTACTATATAGGAGTTAAAGGGGAGGGGTTTGTTTATTGTATATGAGTTAAAAAGGGAAATTCAATTAGAGAAAAGTTAAATGGAAGTTTAAGGAATAATAACATTAATGAGGAATATTAATATTTATGAGGGTATTGGGAATGGGATTTTGGTGGTGAATATTTTTATGAGTCCAAGTGAGTGAGTGGAACTAAGTTTGGGAAAATAAAGAATTTATTAAAAAAATACGGATGTTCCCACATTAAGGACAGAAAATTACAATTAACTAGTTGGTTAAGTAGTTATTCTATGGGGTGAGATTAATAATTCACTAGATAGTAAATTATTAATTAATAAAAATATTGTGGACTTTATGGGTGATTTTTATGGTAATTAGGGAGAAATTACCTATACACATTATATGAGATAATAATATGTACTTATATGTATTTGTGTGGACATACCAATATTCGTGGACTGTCCTATCGGCTTGAGGGTTCGCGCGTTTGGATTGGGTACCACACGTCGGAACATGTGGGCTTGATGATGTGAAAGTCATATAGGTACTACGTGGAGGCGCCATCTACGAGAGGTAGGTGTTGTCGCTGACCCTTCCTGTCTCACCGCTGGGTATGGGCCGTGCACAGGTGTCCTGCGTAGAGATCGCCCCCAATTTATATGTGTTTGTGATGTCCGTTTAGGATAAGATATTCCTCCAGACTTGCCGATAGAGAACGAATTAGACATCAAAGGTAGATGTCCTTGTATGTCAGATATATGGAAGAACATATATGGATAAATACCTGGACTTAATTGAAATAAATTTAATTGTCTAAGAATGTGGAAAATAATTATTTTTTGACCCTATAATGCATAATAGATGTTTATGCCTTATATATGAAACTTATGAGACTGGGATAAATGGGTGTTGGCAATTAAATGTAGATATTGCATTTAAATATTTAATTATCGATATATCCATCTTATAAATTTGAGACGGTGTCATAATCCTTATTTGGGACGTATTTAGAATGCGAATAATATCACACTTAGATTAGGGGTGAGGTGTTAAACGCATGTGAGTGATGAAGAAGGAATATTTATTTTGCATCGACTATACTATTGCATCATAAATTAAATAAGTTAATTCTTTCACGCCTCGGTCTCTGACCCAAATTTAAATATTTTTGCCCCCAAGTGCTCCTAGACAAGGATAGTTGGATTGTGTTGTATCAATCCTGTAGTCTCACTTGTTCTCCAGACTTTAGATCATTAGATTCTAGTATAGGTATTTTTCCTTCAATAGCTATTTATTTATTTGAAACATTTGTAAGGGCATAAGCCCGAGACTTCTTTACTTATGTTGGTTGGGATTTTTATTGCACTAGTTGGATTTATTATTTTGATTGTGATGGTTTGGGCTTATTTATTTATTTTAGATGTAATCGTGACATGTCAAATATAGGACTTAAATAATAATTTTTTTATATTCGCATTTGTGCTAAGAATGGTATGAATTGACAAGCAAGCCCTATCTTCAGCGTATCGTCCCTGACCAACCTTTATGTGAGGAAATAGGGGTTGTTACAATCAATGCATAAATTTTGTTTACCACCCCCATACTTAAACATTATGCTCAAAATAACCCAAAAATCGTACCCAAAAGAACAAAAAAAATGGGGATAAAATATGTTATCAGTTTGCGAACGACAAGTTTAGGTATCATTTGAAGTTATTTCGTGTATGATATTTAGGTATGGCAGTCATAAAATACATTTTTGATAATTAATTTCATTATATTTAAGAAGAATGTATATGGAAGGGACGCTAGTGAAAAAATAACATAATTTAGGTGGTTAAATATTATAAATTGGTTGAGGGCCAAAACTTTACACTATAAAAAATTCAGGGGGCACCAATATAACTCTAAGAACAAATATGGGTTAATATATATTTGGATCTATAACTTGAAGGGTTGAATAGAGTATATAGGAGGGGATTAGTGACAAACCTCCTCATCAAGTGACTAATAGGAGATCAAGATAAAGCAACGCATAATAAACTATACTCAAGCCTTGCAAAAGAAGCACAAGTGACCCAGCATCGATCCTTTTTCTCAAATGAGTGCAGTCTATCTTGTAATATATGAGATCCCTAGGTAGAAATGATGGACCAAGTCTGACAGGACTTGTGAAAGCTTCATGCTTTGTCGAGGGATCTCACTTAGGGGACTCTTTGAGGGAACTCGTTTAGAAAAATAAAGAACAAAGCATCATTAAGGAATTTAACTTAACCATTCTAAATACACCAAGTAAAGCACCAAGGAGGTATGAGGGACCTCGACTAAGTCATTTAAATAACCTCATTAGCATGCATTCTCAACCACATTTATATCTCAGTGGAAAAATAATTTTACTTAATATAAAAGATATGAGTCATGTCATATCATAACCAACATGTCAAATCAATAACATACATTAAATTGGTGGTTAAGAGGTTTGGTGATTGAAAGGATGTAGATGAAGGACTTTGCCACCGACACTAGTCAATTGGTCCATCATGACTTCCTTCATCATTTAATGCTTTTGACATGTTAGGTATGGTAGACTGGCATAACATTTAATGCTCCTTAAAGGTACCTTTAAGCTCTATTTCTACCTATAAAATAACAGATTTACCATTGATAAAAATAATTTATTTTTCATACTTAAAAAAACCTCAGAAAGAAATACTTTAAACTC
Organism: Sambucus nigra; assembly: GCA_949130495.1. Taxonomy (NCBI): domain Eukaryota; kingdom Viridiplantae; phylum Streptophyta; class Magnoliopsida; order Dipsacales; family Adoxaceae; genus Sambucus; species Sambucus nigra. Next base: position 271,612,411 of record OX422221.1, on the reverse strand, counting down.
ATAAATCATTGGTGCATTCATCTCTTTCCCATCAAGAAAACTATCATTTATTACTCTCAACACATATTCCCTTTACCCATTTGTGCTCTCTTTCCTGCTTGTGTGTATTTAATGTTCTTGGTCTCTCTCCCTCTGAATCAATGCCCTCAAATGCCCTTATTTATTACCGAACATTCTTTTATTTATTGCTCAGTATTTTGATAAACATATACTCTTATTTTCATTACCTTTTTTGCATTAATATTATCTTTTCACCACTAAATTGGTTATGCCTCGTTATTTATCCAAAATACCCCTAATTAACTACTCTTTTACATTTAACGACTCCACTAGGGATGTATTCTCCTTGAAATGATGGTCGATAATATTAATCGTACTTTGTTTGATGACTCTAAGCTATATGTTTGATGATTCTTAGCTATAGGGAGAGCATGAGACCCAAATGACTGACCTCCCATAGAACACCACTATCACTAGGGATCGTTAAATAGGCCAAGCTTCCACTATAACTATAATGGGTTCAATTCAAATGACAAATATAATGGCTATGGACTTTTTTTGGATCAGTCATATGATACTTCAATTCGATTCAACTGCATATATAGCATATTTCACCACATTGATAACACACACGATAAATCCCACAATGCGATAGGGTGTTCAACCTCAAATACCCATTGGTGGGTCAATGATCAACCTCATAAGCATCATAGCAATACCAATTACTATCGGATTACCTTCTAGAGTCACCAATACACACGATTCTTCTCAACCAAAAGATAATCATGTTAAGGCACTAGCAGGTCAAGGCTTCGCCTTAAAAGACGTGGCAAATATGATGATGTTAGGTGCACCCTCATTTTGAGAAGACCTGTCAATCTATGATGACTTCAGGATGACCTACTCTGAATAATACGACGATAAAATATACCTTGAGGGATATACTCCACCAATATTTGGGAAGTTCAACTGCAGAGGTGGTAACCCAAAGGAATATATCAAACGCTTAGTTGATCACTTAGGATCCCACTATAGTGAAAAGATACTTCTCAAAGAGAGTTCACTAAATATTCGATAAAAAAATCTTGCACTTGGTATTCTAATTTGGCCCGAAGGAGTGTGGGCACATGGTAAGATATGCATGTATAGTTCTTGTAGAATTTCTTCTTAGTAGAAGATGAGTTTACTCTCAAACAACTTGCTCATGAGAAACACAATCTAGGAGAAGGGTTTATTACCTATATAAGAAGGTTTAAAAAGAGGTCTGTATATATGATAGAAATGCTGCTAAGAGTAAACTCATAAAAAAATATTAAAAAGGGTTACAACCAGAGTATATTTTCCATTTGATTAATGAATTGCGAGAAGTTTCCTTCAAATCCTTCACCAAATGTGCTAAAAATATCTCCATGGTTGTTTGACCCAACCCAGTGGTGCCATGCATGGGGTGGAAGCCAATAGCATCTCAACCAACTCGAGGTAACGTTCATTACAGGAAAATTGATTTTTTTGGCACAAGTTAAATGCCAAGAAAAGTACTATAAATGTCTGAAAAACTTTTTATGGCACTTTTCGCAGCACTTTCATAAGTTCTATAATAGGCAATGTGATAAAAGAACCACGAAATTTTTAAAAAAGTCGGGAAAAATTAGCGACATTTTTCACGGCATTACTTAAAATGCACAAAAGAAATTTTTTGGGGGCATTTATATTAATGCTGGAAAACATATTTTTGTGTCATTAAAAAAATGTCGAGAATAACCTTTTACAACACCTATCAAATATTAAATACACTTTTTACGACACTAAAAAATGTAGAGAATAATAGTAGTAGCATTGAACAAAATGATGCTATTGTTTTGCAATATATGACCGGGAACAAGTGTTGAAAAAATCAAAACAAGTATTGCATTTATTTTATTCTTCTTTCAGATATAAATTAAATACATTAGAATAACATTGAATCAACACGAAAATAATCAAATTGCAATGTCACTAATATTCAAACCAATAACATTCACCGTACATAAACATAATTGATCTTGGAACAATTATCCATCCTCAAATAAAATATATTACATGTCCATTAAACGAAAAAAAAGGTGAAGCCAAAAAAAGTTTTAAATAATGTTCGCACCTTGTCCATCAAAGTCAAACATTCTCTTCGACCTACAAGAAAAAAAGTCAACTTTTAGTCACTAATACTTATACTTTAGTACTTTGAATAGAAAATAAAAGAAAAAAGTTAGTACATTAACAAATGCCACACTACACCTCAATGGCACACATCTTCAACAGTGGACTTGCTTCCATAAAGTCTAGGTAAAGGTTCATTCGTTGAAAATATTTTCTTAATATATACTTCCCAAAGTCTTCACCCAATGGAAAACACCCTACTTTTGTTGGAAGGTCCTTGGTTACAATAAATCCACATGCCATAACCACTTCTAGAAATTCGAAAGTAATAAGGTTTACAATTTTAAGAAGCACATTGTTTGAGACTTTTTGTTCGTGGTTGATGGTACTTATTCTTCTTATTTTTCTCTTATGGTTCATTATACAAACAAGATGAAATATGCCATCAAACATATATTTTAAAAAATCAATAAAGTTTCATTTGCTTTAAAGACATCCTAAAAAATTAAACGATTATACAATAGAATAAACTAAGAATCTAATGTCAATATATACAAAAACTTCCCAATGGAGCACATATAAGTATGTATGGTTTATAAAATCCATCTACATCTTGCTATAGTAAGACAAAACTCACCCCATTACAATGGTATTTAATAAGCTTAATTATTGTACAAACACCAACTAGTATAATTTAGAATGCATAAACATTTACTTGTATTATTTACCTAACTAACACCCATCAACCCACCAAATGGAAATAAATATATACATGAAAATGAAAACGACATAACCAAAAGAGTTTGAACGAATAAAAACAACAACAAAAGTTTAAAAAACCGACTTTATTGCCTTTGGAAATCATATACCTTATTATATATAGGCATGTAGGTGTTTCTCTCCGCATCTTCTTCAACTGCCCATACTGTGTGTTAAGTGGTATGTTGATTATATTTGTATGTCACCGTGTATATATGTTGTTTTTGATACGTGGGGTAAATATTTTACAGACATTTTAAAATTGTATGTCATAGTACCATAATTATATTTTCTTTCAGCTAATATATAAATTTTTCTTATTCTATTCTTAATTTAAATATCGCTCCACTAACTTTAAAGCATAAGTGATGGTAACGTATTACAAATTTTATAACGAAAGAAATCAAACACAAACAAACTAAATGGATCTTTCCAAAAGAAAATGTCTGCTTACATATAATTGGACTCCATGTGTGTCTTTCTATAATGCAAATGATCAATAGAAAGGGTAAGACTATTGGCGTGTAAAATTTAAAATTGTTAGGTTACTGGAGTGGGGAAGAAACTGAATAAAGGATATATTTTACTTCCAAAGTTGTTCTTTGTCAGAATAACACTTTTTCCCACAAAAATTAGTGGGAATGTACATACTAAAACTTTTGAAAAATAAGTATTGACTTTGAAAATTGTAATACTTTTAAATAATGATTTTCCTATAGAAACGAGACTAGTAAAAAATGATTAATGTTAGAACTATTTGAGGCATGTTATGAAATTTAATTAAGAAACATTTGTATTCACAAGTACAACTAAAACTGATAGTTCTTATTTACACCTTAATAGTAGTCAAATCAATAACACTTCGAATAAGAAATCTATTACTAACTATATTACAACTCTTAATTGTAAATGGACTATTGGTTTTAAGGAAGTTACATATATTATGCTCTGTTATTTTCTATTTTTTAAATATATGGAACCTGGTTGGATGTTTGGATGTTAAACACATGTATTTGTTGGATTAAAATTACTCCAAAATAAAAACAATTAGACTTGAGTTTGGAGGCTTAAGAGACCATCACTTATATATAAATATATAATAGTAAGATACCTGTATTGAAGTAGCATTCGTCTGTTCACTAGCACGAGCAACAGTCTCAGGGGGGGGGGGGGGGTGATCAAGTGTTAAGAATTTGCAAACTACAAAAAAATGTTTTATTTCAGTCATGAAAATGTAAAGTGTTAAATTGTGATTTTGAAAAGTTGTTATGTACTTACCAGTTGAGATGGAACTAAACGGTGATTTGATTGTGGTACCACTAGAGGTTGAAATAGTTTGATTGTGGTACTGTCTCTAACTTCTTTAGTCCTACTCTTACCAAGACTGTATTGAAAGATGAATGGACGATTTTATCCATTAAAAAGAAACGGATCTTCTCTGTTCGGCTAGCTAGCCAGGTGCCTATCATCACCTCCATCTGAATGGTTCCCAAAGGAAATACTTTCTCACCAACAAAGGCAATTATATGGCTCTAATTGGTTGAGTATCCAAGTTACCGAAACAAGGATAAAACATGATATTCATTGAGCTGCCATTATCTACTAGTACTCTAGAGACAATGATTTCTTCCTTTATGAACTTGATTACTAGTGGGTAGTCGTGACGATACAGTACTCCTGAAGATAATTTTTAGAGAAACCAATTACTAGTTTGTCTTTGTTAACATTTCTTGGTCGATCTTCCTCAGCAAGGTTGATCCTTTGTACGTACGAGCAAGTCTGTGCCTCATGGAGGTAAGATTTTTGTCATGCTGTATGATCTATGTAACAACCCGCCTAATGGTATACCGGATGATCACTCCTATATAAAATCATAACAGGAGTTACATATGGATCATTCTTAGCATCACTGTCGAAAATCCATTTAATTACTAATATCCTATTAGGCGAGCGTTAAAATTTTAACTTAAATACTCTTTTTAACGATTAAAATAAAACATCCACAATTAAATGAGTAAATGAAATAAAAAAGGAAAATGAAATGAACTAAAATAACCAAACACTCGATTCAAATTATACAACCATATCGAATATCGTGCAAAGAATAAATAAAATCAGTTGGACCATTGGACCGAATGTTTGTACAATACCTCCTATATAGAGTACAAGGAAAGAAGCGTCTACTGAGAACCCGCAAGCATCCACAGCTGCTGCAGCAGACGTCTGACTCGAAAGAATTTTCATCCAGGCGTCCCTGTGTCTGGACACCTATATATATATATAATATATAGAAAGAAAGGAGAGTAGATAAACGGGTCAGAGCCCGAATTTTGAAAATATTTTGTAAGTGCATAAATGCTTTATTTTTAGAAAAATAGTTTTATCTCATATTTAAATTGGTATCGCACTCCCATGAGATACCCCTCACATCTCCTCTAATAGTGCACACCTAACGCACCCTAACAACATACCCTAGTCAAGCTATCCCTGCCTAACTAGTCTAATTTACCCATCTACTATCTACCCCAGATAGTCCAAGTGCTAAGGGCAAAACTTCCCTCCATTCTCAACACTGCACTAAGTTCGTGCGTGGGGTGTCTCGCAAAGCGAAATCCAAACAAGGAACCCCCCCGATACACTACTACTTGGCAGGGTTAATGGTAGAGATCCATTAGGCCTGTAGCACACACAAATGTATAAATATATATATGTGTACATTTACAATATACGTCCGGATAATATCTCCCGGACAAAGGTTTACCAATTCAATTATATCTTTATAATACACATTCGGATCTACCTCCCGGACTGAGGTGTATTCTATACACAAAGTATTTATCATTTTTCTTTCAAAACTTTCCATTTCCCTTCTCATATCCAGGAAATGTATTTAAAAGCCAATTCATTAGCATGAATTGCTTTATCATAACATATACTTTTTAAAAGACAGTTTTATTATCATAAAAATGCTTTTCTGTTTCCAAAATATCCCATTTCCCTTTTTTATATTTAGGAAATGTATTTAAAAGCCATTTTTATCATCATAAAAATGCTTTGACCATATCATATGCTTCCACATCCCTTCTTCCATCCGGGAGTGTTACCGAACCTAAACATATAACCCATTTCCATTCCTATATCCAGGTAATGTAATTAAAGCCAATCCATTTTCATGAATTGCTTTAATATAAACGCGTTCTAAGACCGCCCGTCCGGATTTCTCCACTGTACGCGCCCCTAAATGGCTATCATCTTCTAGGGCCTATCATCAAGACAACCTCGGATCCTACATCGCAAGACGTCGGGAAGCGGCCATGTGCCTGCGGGATAGTTAAGACCACATCCGGAATCTCCTAACCAGCGCAGAAAATATATATCAACAAACGCTCATATGGCCTATAGGACTATATCCACCCTGCATTCATTATCCAGGGGGCTTAACCATACGTACGCAACTTCCCTTATGATAGCGATTTAGAGAGGTGTGTAATCCATATTTTATTAATTATGAAAAACATTTCTCTTTACATTTTGAAAATATTCATTTTTATATTTTCAAAATCATTTCCATCATAACATATATATATATATATATATATATATATATATATATATATATATATATATATATATATATATATATATATAAACCTAAATCACACAGTATATACATATCCTATATATTCCTCCTAGAATATATATGTAATAACGGCCATAGTGGCCTATAGCATCTAGCGATAACCAATAATCCCAAAGATTCCCTCTAGGAATCATAATCATGCATTCATATAAGCATGATACTAAACCCAAAGTATTTCTTACTTTAATAATCACTATATATATCAATCCTATCTAAGGATTTATTGGATATCTCCAATGATACCCTTCACTCTAAGTGAAATCAACAAATATCTATATTCCCAAATTATCCTAATTATCTCCTAGGATACACTTAATAATATTAGATATAATTATGCTTTCTATAAACATAATTATACAGGCCCATATGCCTACTAGAAATATCCTCGGGATTTATCTCACCCGATCAACCTTAAATTCATTGGGTTAAGGATTTCAACTCCTTGAACCCAAAAACTACTCCTAGTCCAATTAATCATTTAGAAGTCCCAATATAAATTAGGAAACCTAATCCATCAATTTCTACAAATATTCTATTTTCCTCGAAAATATAGATTTAGGGTTATATACTTAAAACCCTTACTTTACCCTCCTAAATTGTCTTAATTTATGGACCATAAAGTCCTAAAAGGTCCCCTAGGTTATCACCTAATTAACCTCAATGCAAGATGAAATGGAATCTATCCCATCCAAATCACCCTAAGAAAATTGTCCATTTTCAGCAGGGGTCGATCGATCGACCCGTGGCCGTCGATCGATCGATGGCTCGATCGATTGAGCCCTATGATCTATTGATCGATCATGTCGGGCAGCTTCTTCTCCGAGAAGCTGTTTAAGCCATGGAAGCTTCCCCCAAGCTTCCATCTCCTCACCCAATGGCCTACAACTTCTACCAACAACAAATACACTTATAATACGGGTTCTAAACATCCTAGAACCCGAAATCACCAATTAATTTCAGTTAAAACCTAAGTTTCTCCAATTTACCAATTTTAGGGGTTTATTCGTTTTATCTCCCGAAAACCCGTTTTATCTACGAATACCCAACCCAAAATCATTAGGGTTTGTTATACCAACAATGATATGAGATATTTATGCTTAAAAATAAATAAAGCAAGTAAACACTTGCCTCGTGGATAAAATCCGACGTTCTCGAGCCGAATCTCGCGGAGGCTGGCCGGAATCTCCCCCTTTTTTCTCTTTTCTTCCCTCTCTCTCTCTTCCCTCTCTTCTTTCTTATTTATCTTCCCTCTTCTCCCCCTCTCCCTCCTTTTATAAGGAGAAAAGGGTTAAATCCCTTAATACCCCCAAAACGACTCGTTTACTCATTTACGAGCCTATTCAACTCCAAAATTACCTGGAACTCAATTTTGACAATCAGACACTCTTTTTCGACTATCTCGGACATTCCGAGACTCATGGCGTAGTCGAAATTTCCATCTGAGGTACTTGAACGCAAATCACTATTCTAACCGAAAATAATTAAATGCGGGTTTTCTACTCAAAATCTTACCTCTTGTGTCGCAATACTCTACGGCGACATATAATTAAATTACTTCGACCTATATAGTCTCAAAATAATTTATAACACCCTTCGAAAATCATTAAATCCTCGAAAATCCCAAAAATTACTATTTTGAGAAATTCTCCAAATTCCAAATTATACTTAATTATGGAATTTAATTGTCTCCAAAAGGGCAGGTTGTTACATACTCCCCCCCCCCCCTACAATGAAATTTCGTCCTCGAAATTCAGATACAACTTACACCCTCTAACTAGGATTACTACAAATCCTAAAACCTCAAGGGAAAGATACTAACCTGACGGTTCCCAACCAAGTACTACGCGGCTACTGCCATCATAAAGTGACTCTAATACGTCACTTAATACCCATCATCTAAAATGCCTCTTGGCATGAATTTCAACCTTATATACTACTCCTATCTTAACTAGGCGGTATACCAAACCACCTTACCAAGGCACCCATACACCTTCCTAACTTGTGCACATCTGCACATCCGTAGTGAACGTCTGACACGTAACACTCTCTCCCAATAAGGGTCTCCTTTCCTCGGTGTAATACTCACCTATGGGTCCTTCCAACCCGCGAAATTTCAATCCTCCTAACCTCGGCGCCGCTAACTCTAGTGAACCTACATCCTAAAAATGCTACGATCTATGCGTTACCCTACCTAGGCGAAACGAATATCCTAAATATGTCCTTATTGCCCAAGGCCTCTCTCAACTCCCGACATTTGCTTGGTTTCATGCGTGGGACGTCTCGCCAAAGCGAAATCCAGATAAGGAACCCTCCCGTTACACTGCTCCCTCGCGTTTTCAGTTATCGAGATATAGCGACCTAAGGCACACCAGGGGGACGTCTTAAATCTTACTAGACTAACCTACAAACGCATTCCTACTATCTTATCATTCCGCCCATACGAAAGGAAACCTAACTAATCAAAGTGCCTACTCTCTGTAGGAACACTTCTTATATCACACCGATCACAGATTTCCTCCAAATTTGCCTTCTTATTAAGGCATGGTTATCATCCTCAAATCAATTTCTCTAAGTCCTACTCCACCCAACTACTTGTGGCGAGAGGACCACTTTAGTGCTTTTCCATAGCACAATATTTCCATAAGCGTACCATCATCACAGGGCTCGTAGTCTATAGTGGTTCATCCATACTATAAGACTAACCCACATCCTTGCATCCCATAACAGCTCTCCACGCCCGGCTCCGTTAAGAGTCATGTGTGGAGTGTCTCGTAAAGAGAAATCCAAACAAGGAATCCCTCCACACATTAACACTTGACTTCGTCGGTCACGGAGTCCCGTTATTTCAAATATGCAACCGGGATAATCCTATCCCTTATCATCGAAAGGTGGTCTGAACTCCTATCTCTAACTAAGAGTCACACCACCCAGTGATCGCACTATTTCTAAGTCCTTGCACAAACCACTACTGAGCTAAATCTTACAGCTCAACAATGATCCTGTGGGCCTTAAATTATATCTATAAGGTTGCACATATACCAACCAAAATAAGGAACCCTGTACTCATCGAGGTTCCATTAATCCATAATAACAAAGGTGTACTCAACCTGTATCCAGGTGAGACACCGCAACCACAATCTGTTCCCTCCAGGAACTATGGACACGATAGTCTTGCCATCATTAGCCTGCTATCGCTCCTATATACCATATACCTCATACGTATATATACAAAATATAATCACCCGCCTCTATGGCAAGTGAAGGAAAACAAAATTCCGCTATCGCGGAAAACACATAAACCTACATTATTATGTTGTCGAGACCGAAACAAAACTCAAATTACACACACGGGTCTTAGGGCTATTGAACACCACAACTTCATCTAGCTACACCTCTTACCAAAATTTCGTAACTCTAGGCTCCATCTGGGCACCCTAACCTTGTCCTTTATTCCTATTGAAAAAGACTATCCGTGTGGCTCCGTACTCCACAACACCATTTCCATCATTGGTCTTCCTGACTGTTGATACCAAATTTAATCTGCTGACGTGGACCAATCATACGAAGACACCTGGCTATCTACATGGCAATAACAAACCTCTCCGAGGAACTCACAGGCTCCGAGGAACATACCTCTCCGAGGAACTCATAGGCTCCGAGGAACATACCTCTCCGAGGAACATACCTCTCCGAGGAACTCTTGAATACCAGGAAGATCAACATACCCGAGTTACTCAGACGGTCCGAGCTGCATCTCGGCCACAGCATTGATTGCCAGATAACGAACAGTCCAACTGGTTCATTAAATGATTATCCTTGACGCACAAGTCTAAGGGCATTAAATGTATTACCCTTTCATATGTATATCATTTAATGTATCGACCCTTTCATGTACAGCCTCAAGGCTATAAATACCTTGTATCACCCTCATTGAAGGGGACCGGAATTTCTTGAGAGAACTTGTAATCAAGAATTCCACAAACACTCAGCAATAACATAACAGTGGACGTAGGCTTTATTCCTAGCCGAACCACTTTAAAAATCTTTGTCTCATATATGTTTGATGTGAATGTTTATCTTCATCTTCAATCTCATCCTCATCATTTATCTGCTGTTGACGCCACTAAAATGGCAGTGGCCATTTTCTGTCTTCAACAGATTGGCGCCGTCTGTGGGAACGTGTTACAAGCGTTGTTCTCCACCAAAAGCTAAGTTTTTATTTTCTCTACGTATAATCAATTATACATACATCTCTTGATTGGATCGTGATTTTTATGTTTATATACATAAATTAATTGTCCAATTTTTATCTGCAAAATGTTGCATATCATGATTTTTAAATCATAACTGTTAGATTAATTCTTATTTAGAAATCTAAAAAATAGTAGATTTCATAAATCATAATTCTTTGCTTGATTCTCAAGTTCTAATTTTATATCATGAAATAAATATTGTAAATGATTACATATGCCAATATATATGACGGTGGTAAGATTTAATCATTTTCATTGTTGATTTTGAAATAAATTTTGTAAGATCTTTGAGATCTATTCAAATTCCCATCATATTTTTAATAAAAGAATGGTAAAAGGTTAAAGACAATGAAAAGTCTTCTCATGGAAATCATGACCCATATATATTTTCTCTCTTCAAGTTTGAGTCTCTTTGCATTCACAAGTTTGAGACTCTTTGCATTCATGAATTATATATTTAATTTGGTTCAGCTTCCATTTATGTCAATAAAGTCTCATTGATTGATTTTTGATATAAATTTGATAATAATTTTGATCATTCGGCATATTTTTATCTCTCCAAATGGAGAATAGGAAGGGATCAATATAAAAAATAATTTTCTCTCACCTGAAAAATCATTACCCACCTCTTGTAAAAAAGTCTGGGCACAAATTTGATATGTTGGCCCCTCGTTCATCACATCACAAGATTTCTTCGTCGAAATCACACGATCTAGTGGGTTAGATAATTATTCATTTAATCAACATTATTAATGCTTAAATTTTACATCGAATGCTATTTTTTTTATCTAAGGATTCGAGATATTCTGGTCAGCCATCTATATTGTTGGTCGGCATCATCCAACCATATATTCTATAATTTGAGTTATCCTTAAATGTTGGTCGGCAACATCCATGTCGTTTGTCGGCAGCGGTAGAATATTGGGGTATAAAAAAAAATGCGAAGCACCCCAGATATTTCTTTAAACACGAGTTCGGCTTGGGGACAAGCATGGGGCTTAAGTCTTTTTAACTTATGATCACCCCAATAATATTTTTAAACAGCAACTAATACATGATTGGTTGTTGGAGATTAAATAAATTTAAAAAAAGCTTTACGTCTTATTTATGATGCATATTTGATAATAATTTGTCCATCTCACACACATTTGGCATAAAACATATTATTTCATATTTTGAAATTTTTATGCTGATACATATCATATATTGATTGGATGAGTAAATTATTCTCATGACTAATCAATTCAGCCTACACATATGGTAGAGCAAATTATTAATTTTTACAGGCACAAGATTCAATGCCGACGAATGCTGAAGCACAAATTATTCTATATCCGTACGGATTCCTATTTTATATTTATCTCAGCATGGAGCTCGAAAAATTTCTTCTCTCTATATATATTCGGCTCCGAGGAAACGCTACAACAGTTATTATATTTCACCCCCAACGGATAGTTGGTCGGGGTAATTCTTATTTATATTCGAGCCCAAATATCTGCTCCAGCACAAATGACTCTATATATACATTGGGATTCATATTCTATATTCATCTCAACATGACACACGGCGAGATACTTATTATCATATTCAGCTCTGAGGAGAACTGTAACATTTATTATATTTCACCCCCAACGAATAGTTGGTCGGGGTGATTCTTATTTATATGCAGGCCCAGCAAAGTTCTCGGCCATATTCTTATATTCTGGAAAATATTATTCTTATTCGGCATTCTGCAATTATGCCTCGACAGGATACTTATTCAGCTTTAAGGAGAATTACAACATTCGTTCGGATAATTCTTATTTATATTCAGGCCTGACAACATTCTCGGCCATATTATTATGTTCTGAAAGATCTTATTCTTGTTCGGCATTATATGATTCTACCTCGACTGATCGGCGAGGCACTTTATTATTTTTAATTATTCTTTATATCTATTTGGATGCATATTCTATTCTCATTTCAGCATGGAGCTCGACAAATATTTATTATATCTTATTCAGCTCCAAGGATGTCTCCAACATTTATTGTATCTTATTCAGCTCCAAGGATGTCTCCAGCATTTATTATATCTTATTCCCAACAATCTGTTGGAGGTATCCTGCATTTATTATATCTTATTCCCAACGAATCTGTTGGTTAGCGCCGAGGAGGTCTTCAGCATTTATATTATCTTATTCCCAACGAATCTGTTGGTCATCGCCGAGGAGGTATCCTGCATTTATTATATCTTATTACCAACAATCTGTTGGTCATCATCAAGGAGGTATCCTGCATTTATATTATTCCCAACAATCTGTTGGTCAGCGCCGAGGAGGTCTCCAGTATTTATATTATCTTATTCCCAACAATCTGTTGGTCAGCTCCGAGGAAGTCTTCATCATTTATTATCAATTACCACCAACTCTGATCGGTAGAATCCAACTCCGGTTGGTAGACAAAATCCAACTCCGGTTGGTAGATAAAATCCAACTTCGGTTGGTAGAAAAAATCCAACTCCGGTTGGTAGACAAAATCCAACTCCGGTTGGTAAATAAAATCCAACTTCGGTTGGTAGAAAAAATCCAACTCCGGTTGGTAGATAAAATCCAACTCCGGTTGGTATTGGTCGATAAATCTCATTCAAAGTTCACATTCCACAGTTGGGGGCTTATATTACAGATATATTTGTTCATTTGGTGGCACATTCTTATATCATCATGCAGTCGAGCATCAAATTCAACCCCGACTAATCAGGAGGTATATTGAAGTTCAAGAGGAATATTGAAGTTCAGGAGATATATTGAAGTTCAAGAGGAATATTGAAGTTCAGGAGATATATTGAAGTTCAGGAGGAATATTGAAGTTCAGGAGGTATATTGAAGTTCAGGAGGAATATTGAAGTTCAGGAGATATATTGAAGTTCAGGAGGAATATTGAAGTTCAGGAGGTATATTGAAATTCAAGAGGTGTATTCAGAAGTATCACGACATGATAAAAGAAAGCGACAAGTATTCCCCCGAGGAACTCTGTCAGACCAGAAATTTGAAGACGAGGTACCTACATGGAGATTATATAGATGGATCATCTTGCACAGCGGGTTGTGGAGCAGGGATTGTTTTAAACACCCCAGATGATATTGACATGGAGTATGCCTTGAGATTCCAATTCAAAGCTTCCAATAATGAGGCTGAGTATGATGCTATGATAGCAGGTTTTCATTTGGCGAAAGTTATGGAGGCACGGCAAGTAATTATTTTCAGTGATTCTCAATTAATTGAATCAAATGATGGGAATATATGCAGTGAATGGAGAGTCGATGGTCAAGTACCATGCAAAGGTGATGGAGTTATTGACAGAATTTGATGCTATTCAATTGGTGAGGACACCGAGGATGGAGAATGCTAGAGCAGACGCATTGGCCCGATTAGCATCAGCTACTTGTACCGAGCTGCGAAGAACGATACCAATTGAAGTATTAGAAAGTCGGAGCATATATTGAGGAGGAACAATTACCGGAGGATAATCTCGCTGCCTAGAAATGGAAGTTTAAAGCTGCTCGGTATGTATTAATTAATGGTATTTTGTATAGACGAGGAATTATGGCAGGTTTGCAAAGATGTGTACATCCCTCCGAGGTGAATTGATTAAAGAGATCCATGAAGGGTCCTGTGAAGCCCATGTAGCAGGTCGAATACTTTTGCAAAAGGTGATGACGCAGAGATACTACTGGCCGACGATGAGAGTTGATTGTATAGCCTATGCCAAGAAATGTGACAAGTGCCAACGCTTTTCCTCCATCAGAAGAACTTCACAAACATTATTGACATCCATCATTTATCTTTGGCCATTTTCTATGTGGGGATTGATTTGGTTGGACCATTGCCGACGACTCGAGGAAGATTCAAATACCTCGTCATCACAGTAGATTATTTTACTAAGTGGATAGAAGCTGAGCCACTTATTGACATGACATACGAGAAGAAGAGTATCCAGCCCCGAGAAGAATCAAGCTATACAAGAGGAAATGAAGACCGAGCAAGAGAGAGATCTAGATCTCCTCATCGGGCAGAAGAAAAATAATAAATGAAGAATGTGTGTTGATTTCACCGATATCAACAAAGCAGTGGATGCTACCTCGGGACACGAGTTGCTCATGGATACTTACTCTGGCTAACACCAGATCAAAATGAAACCTGAAGACAGGGAAAGACATAACAACGGCTGATGAACAAGGTTTTTGCCGAGAAAATCAGTTGCAGTATGGAAGTCTATGTTGATGACATGCAAGAAAGCTGCTGATCATTTGGTTGACTTGGGTCAAACTTTTGATCAACTGGATAATTATCAAATGAAACTCAACCCGACGAAGTGCACATTTGGAGTACGAGAAGGAATGTTCCTCGGGTACATCATCAACCAGCGAGACGTTGAAGCAAATCCAGACAAGATCAAAGCCCTGTTAGGGTTGCGATCCCCAAAAATGAAAGAAGAGGTGCAAAGATCAGATACCCAAAGCGGGAAAAATTGGCAGTGGCATTAATTAAAGCAAGTAGAAGAAGGAGGCTGTGTTTCCAGGCCCATATCATGCATGCCGACATGCCATTAATACAAGCTATAGCGGAGTTTACTAATCTTAATACTCCCGAGGAACAAAAGTTGCTTGCTGATCAACCTGTGGATGTTACAGGATGCAATGCAGAAATGGTTGGGAGGATTCCTAATACTCCCGAGAAACAAACATTGCTCGCTGATCAACCTGTGGATGTTACAGGATCAACCAAGAAGACTGCTCTACGGAGTCATGCTCTACGGAGCCATGCTCTACGGAGTCAAGCTCTCCGGAGCGCTCTACGGAGCAAAAGTGCTATAAGTAGCCAACCTCCTTTGGTTAGGAGGATAAGCTCTCCGGAGCGCTCTACGGAGCAAAAGTGCTATAAGTAGCCAACCTCCTTTGGTTAGGAGGATAAGCTCTCCGGAGCGCTCTACGGAGCAAAAGTGCTATAAGTAGCCAACCTCCTTTGGTTAGGAGGATAAGCTCTCCGGAGCGCTCTACGGAGCAAAAGTGCTATAAGTAGCCAACCTCCTTTGGTTAGGAGGACATGCTCCAAGGAGCCAAAAAGTTCGA
This sequence comes from Sambucus nigra, assembly GCA_949130495.1. Classification (NCBI taxonomy): domain Eukaryota; kingdom Viridiplantae; phylum Streptophyta; class Magnoliopsida; order Dipsacales; family Adoxaceae; genus Sambucus; species Sambucus nigra. Next base: position 271,596,516 of record OX422221.1, on the reverse strand, counting down.
AAGAATCCTACTACTCCTTTGATTAGGAGGTATACACCAGCATGATCAACTACGGTTGGTAAGACTTTATATATATTCTCGCATTACAACTTATGTTGGTCGGGAGGTAACATTATTACAAAAAGTTCACTGCCATTTTAGTGGCGTCAACACTGACCATCATGGAGTTGTCAACACCATCTGACTCTATAGCCTCGCTCCTTACAATCACCTTACTAATCCTCTTAACTCCTTTGTTAAAAGGAAATTCCACCACCGGTTCCAACAATCCTCCCTCATTAAATCTCCCCAATGTGGATGTCCCCTCAGGGGCACCTGAACACACCCACATTCTCTGTAAGCGTTAACAACACTTCTCTAGTGAGCCTATTCTTCCTGGAAAGGACTCATTTTTCATTGTACCTTCCTCACCTCGGTACAAGGTTCACTTCTCCATAATGTTCTTTATTCACTGTCGGTCTCTGGCCGACCCTTATGTGAATAATTACGAAACGTAATTCTTCTCCTCCTTGCAGAATCATGGGGACTCACGGTTAAAACTATCCGTAAAATCCCTTTGGAACCCTTATCTCCACGGGGTATTTCAACTTGAGTACCACTTTGTACCACAGTAGTACTTGGTTGCTCATAACTATTATACTTTAGTAGCCGTTGCAACAATCCTTAGCAATTTTCCACAAGGAGAGTGGCCTCTACTAAGGTCCTCGTCCTCATCTTCTACCAGCTTCCCCAGCTAAGCCTTGCCAACTGATGTCCTCCCCGAGGCCCTCCTTGGTCGTCTTTCTTCGATCGGCACACACGATCCTAGAACGAGCACGCAAAGGATTACCGCCATCTTCTAACACGACAGGAGAACGAAGTCTCACAAAGAAACCAACAATCCTATTCTCGGGGCTCTGTATCAAATCGAGAGCAACGCTGAAAGCGTAGTACGTCTGCACAGATTCCTAAGGACACTAGAACCTGATGCTCTGATACCATCTGTAACAACCCGCCTAATGGGATACCGGGCGATCACTCCTATATCAAATCATAACCGGAGTTACATATGGATCATTCTTAGCATCACTGTCGAAAATCCATTTAATTACTAATATCCTATTAGGCGAGCGTTAAAATTTTAACTTAACTACTCTTTTTAACGATTAAAATAAAACATCCACAATTTAATGCGTAAATGAAATAAAAAAGGAAAATGAAATGAACTAAAATAACCGAACACTCGGTTCAAATTATACAACCATATCGAATATCGTGCAAAGAATAAATAAAATCAGTTGGACCATTGGCTCGAATGTTTGTACAATACCTCCTATCTAGAGTACAAGGAAAGAAGCGTCTACTGAGAACCCGCAAGCATCCACAGCTGCTGCAGCAGACGTCTGACTCGAAAGAATTTCCATCCAGGCGTCCCTGTGTCTGGACACCTATATATATATAATATATATAAAGAAAGGAGAGTAGATAAACGGGTCAGAGCCCGAATTTTGAAAATATTTTGCAAGTGCATAAATGCTTTATTTTTAGAAAAATAGTTTTATCTCATATTTAAATTGGTATCGCACTCCCATGAGATACCCCTCACCTCTCCTATAATAGTGCACACCTAACGCACCCTAACAACATACCCTAGTCAAGCTATCCCTGCCTAACTAGTCTAATTTACCCATCTACTATCTACCCCAGATAGTCCAAGTGCTAAGGGACAAACTTCCCTCCATTCTCAACACTGCACTGACTTCGTGCGTGGGGTGTCTCGCAAAGCGAAATCCAAACAAGGAACCCCCCCGATACACTACTACTTGGCAGGGTTAATGGTAGAGATCCATTAGGCTCGTAGCACACACAAATGTATAAATATATATATATATATTTGTACATTTACAATATACGTCCGGATAATATCTCCTGGACAGAGGTTTACCAATTCAATTATATCTTTATAATACACATCCGGATCTACCTCCCGGACTGAGGTGTATTCTATACACAAAGTATTTATCATTTTTCTTTCAAAACTTTCCATTTCCCTTCTCATATCCAGGAAATGTATTTAAAAGCCAATTCATTAGCATGAATTGCTTTATCATAACATATACTTTTTAAAAGCCAGTTTTATTATCATAAAAATGCTTTTCTGTTTCCAAAATATCCCATTTCCCTTTTTATATTCAGGAAATGTATTTAAAAGCTATTTTTATTATCATAAAAATGCTTTTACCATATCATATGCTTCCACATCCCTTCTTCCATCCGGAAGTGTTACCGAAGCTAAACATATAACCCATTTCCCTTCCTATATCCAGGAAATGTGATTAAAGCCAATCCATTATCATGAATTGCTTTAATATAAATGCGTTTTAAGACCTCCCGTCCGGATTTCTCCACTGTACGGGCCCCTAAATGGCTATCATCTTCCAGGGCCTATCATCAAGACAACCTGGGATCCTGCATCGCAAGACGTCGGGAAGCGGCCATGTGCCTGTGGGATAGTCAAGACCACACCTGGAATCTCCTAACCAACGCAGAAAATATATATCAACAAACGCTCACATGGCCTATAGGACTATATCCACCCTGCATTCATTAGCCAGGGGGCTTCACCATACGTACGCAACTTCCTTTATGATAACGATTTAGAGAGGTGTGTAATTCATATTTTATTAATTATGAAAAACATTTCTCTTTCCATTTTGAAAATATTCATTTTTATATTTTCAAAATCATTTCCATCATAACATATATATATATATATAAACCAAAATCACATAGTATAAACATATCCTATATATTCCTCCTAGAATATATATGTAATAACGGCCATAGTGGCCTATAGCATCTAGCGATAACCAATAATCCCAAAGATTCCCTCTAGGAATCATAATCATGCATTCATATAAGCATGATACTAAACCCAAAGTATTTCTTACTTTAATAATCACTATATATATCAATCCTATCTAAGGATTTATTGGATATGTCCAATGATACCCTTCACTCTAAGTGAAATCAACAAATATCTATATTCCCAAATTATCCTAATTATCTCCTAGGACACACTTAACAGTATTAGATATAATTATGCTTTCTATAAACATAATTATACAGGCCCATATGCCTACTAGAAATATCCTCGGGATTTATCTCACCCGATCAACCTTAAATTCAGTGGGTTAAGGATTTCAATTCCTTGAACCCCAAAACTACTCCCAGTCCAATTAATCATTTAGAAGTCCCAATATAAATTAGGAACCCTAATCCATCAATGTCTACAAATATTCTATTTTCCTCCAAAATATAGATTTAGGGTTATATACTTAAAACCCTTACTTTACCCTCCTAAATTATCTTAATTTATGGACCATAAAGTCCTAAAAGGTCCCCTAGGTTATCACCTAATTAACCTCAAATCAAGATGAAATGGAATCTATCCCATCCAAAACACCCTAAGAAAATTGTCCATTTTCAGCAGGGGTCGATCGATCGACCCGTGGCCGTCGATCGATCGATGGCTCGAGTGATCGAGCCCCATGATCGATCGATCGATCATGTCGGGCAGCTTCTTCTCCGAGAAGATTTTTCGGCCATGGAAGCTTCCCCCAAGCTTCCATCTCCTCACCCAACGGCCTACAACTTCTACCAACAACAAATACACTTATAATATGGGTTCTAAACATCCTAGAACCCGGAATCACCAATTAATTTCAGTTAAAACCTAAGTTTCTCCAATTTACCAATTTTAGGGGTTTGTTCGTTTTATCTCCCGAAAACCCGTTTTATCCACGAATACCCAACCCAAAATCATTAGGGTTTGTTATACCAACAATGATATGAGATATTTATGCTTAAAAATAAATAAAGCAAGTAAACACTTGCCTCGTGGATAAAATCCGACGTCCTCGAGCCGAATCCCGCGGAGGCTGGCCGGAATCTCCCCCTTTTTCCTCTTTTCTTCCGTCTCTCTCTCTTCCCTCTCTTATTTCTTCTTTCTCTTCTCTCTTCTCCCCCTCTTCCTCCTTTTATAAGGAGAAAAGGGTTAAATCCCTTAATACCCCCAAAACGACTCGTTTACTCATTTACGAGCCTATTTAACTCCAATATTACCCGGAACTCAATTTCGACAATTGGACACTCTTTTTTGACTATCTCGGACATTTCGGGACTCATGGCGCAGTCAAAATTTCCATCCGAGGTACTTGACCGCAAATCACTCTTCTAACCCAAAATAATTAAATGCGGGTTTTCTACTCAAAATCTTACCTCTTTTGTCGCTATACTCTACGGCGACATATAATTAAATTACTTCGACCTATATAGTCCCAAAATAATTTATAACACCCTTCGAAAATCATTAAATCTTCGAAAATCCCAAAAATTATTATTTTTGAAAAATTCTCCAAATTCCAAATTATACTTAATTATGGAATTTAATTGTCTCCAAAAGGGCAGGTAGTTACAATCTCCTCCTCTTGAATCTTAGCCTGTAATCATTTAGCAATCAAAATAACCAAAATTGATACAAAATGCCTCATGTTCGGCTTATCGGAGTCTTTTAAGGAGATCAGGATCATCATCCTACTCATTTTCATGAGTTCTTTTCTTCTCCTGTCTAGGTTTGCAAGGAGATTTTGATCTTCATCGCATTCCCTCGTTGTTTTGCCAATCAGCATACTGATTCAACTTTCCTTGTCGAATGAGAGTTTTAATCTCATTTTGAAGAGATATGAAACATTCCGTTGTGTGACCATGATCCTGTGGAATTCGTAGTACTTAGTTTTATCTCTCTTTTTTGGGGAACTTCTCACTTATCAGGCCAATGCACATCTTTATTATTCTTGATTTCTTCCAAAACATGGTGAATTCCCATGGTTAATGGAGTATAATCATTGTACTTCTCGAGTCGCTCCAAAACTCCTTTCTTTTTTAATTCCATGTGTTCTTTAGGGTCTTTAAGATTTTTCTTATCATTTTTTCCATCAACTTTTATGCCCGAGCTACGCTTAGCTGCCGTTGCTTCTTTGCCATTCATGATCTCGGCTTCTTTAGCCATCGATTCTGCCATTGTCTTCGGAGGATCCTTGGAAAGAGTGTAATATAGCTTTTCTGGGAGCAATCCACTCATGAGGGCGATTATTGCAGTCTTTTCCTCATAATCTACAACTTATAGTTTCTCATTTTTAAAACAAATGATGTAATCTCTCATGCTCTCTCCTTCTTTCTGTCTCACAGTAAGTAAGTGTGCCACCCTTTTTATAAAATTTTCTCCAAAGCAAAAGTTGTTAATGAATAGCTCAGCTAGTTGGTTGAAGCTAAAATTTTGTCCCTGAGGAAGACCATTGTACCAGATTTAAGCAGACCCAGTAATGGTTCCAAAAAATGCTCTACACCTCATTCATCGGGGATGGCATAAATATCAGCAGCTTCCTAATATTGTTCTATGTGAAGAACTAGATCAGTTTTTCCATCATATTTGGGTGTTACTACTGGAGCCTTAAACTTCGCTAGAGTTGGGAAATCCACAATTGCCTACACAAACGGAGACCCTTTACAAAACGTCTTTGTAGTGGGTTTATCATTTTTGCCATTTCTCATAATCTGCCTTCCAAACTCTGTATGGAGGCTTTCCAAGCATCATTGGAAACACCATATCTATGAGTTGCAACCTTGTTATTTATTGAGCTTTCGCCCTGAAGTTGTTCGATTCGAGCAACAGTTCGTCAGGCATTCGATCTAGACTGGGTTGTGCCTTCCCTTTGATCAGATGGTCGTCGGGTGTTACCTGACATTGCCCTAGAAACATTTATGTTTCTCCTGGGTCCCAAATGATCAAAGGGAGAAGCACGACTTAGTCTCTATAAGGCACTTGGCCTTTATAGAGAATAGGATTGCATGTGGAAAGATTATGATGTCTTGAGAAATGAATTTGACCTTGGATGGTAGGAGACATCTCTTGTCATTATTGATTGGTTGTGCTAACCACCTCTTGGTGGGGGTGGTGGCATATTTCTCTGAGCAGATTGAGCAAGTACCCTAGCATGAAGAGTTTGTGCAAGTTGCCTAATAGTATCTTGCATAGCCTCTTGGTTTCTTACAAGAGTGGTCAGAATCCTAGTTAAATCATTTGCAGATGGAGGAGCAGAAGGAGCAGGAAGAATACCTTCGTTCCTGATACTTGTTTCAAGAATATCATCCATTTAGATGTTTAATTAAGTGAGATCGATTAGAAATATTGTTCCCACAGACGGCGCCAATTTGTTGATACAAAAACCTATACTAGGCTAATTAATTGATTACAGATAAATAGAAATAAAAGAGACAAGATATTTTGAACGTGGTTCGGCTTAAGGGAAGAGCTTACATGCACTGTTATGTATTGATTTGGGCTTGTTCAATTACCTCTCTTTTTGTGTCCCTTAGATGTAGGATTTATAATGTATTTATAGCCCTAGGGGCTGTACAAGTGCTGGAATATCAAAGGATGGAATGTCTTTATATCATAGACATTTACATCTGTATAATCATTTATGTATACAACTATTGGCATTTTCCTGTTATTATTGGTCGGTCTTCCTGGTGTTGGTCGATCTTCTTTGACATGTTGGTCGGCATCCCCGGTGTTGGTCAGCATTTCATCCTTACTGACTAGGATTAATCTTCCACTATTCAACACGTGTCAGTATCTGAATGGTCCATGTAGATGAATAATTTTTGGTATCAATAATCAGTTAGTTAGTAGCTAATAATAGAAGAGAATTACGATTTGGCACATTAGCCCTCGTACTCTGCTTCTCATTCAAATTACAGACACAATGCATATTGAGAAATTTGAAGTTGTGAAACAAATTATAAATGTTTATTTTGGTCATTCTTCTTAATTTTCATTATAAAAAATCATATCAGATACTCCTTATTATGATTATGGACTTTTAAGGATTTCATACTTCCATGAAATGTGTGTATTCTTTAGAGCCATTGTGTTTTTTTGTGTATTCTGTAGAGGCATTGTGATTTTTGTGGTATACCTATTTTTATTATGTGAGTATTCAGCAGTGTGAAATGTGTTTTATAAGTATATTTTAGAATAATAAATTGTTTATATATTTTTTTGATCTATGTAGATGTTGCATTGATTGAGAATGGAAACAATGGTGATGGAATGCCTAATATGTATCACATTGTACTTTCAGAATATATGGGATGTATTTTGCTTTTTTATGTTGATTGTGTAGTGAATAGGATTGGAAATAATGGTGAAGGAATGTATTATTCACGGACAAAAAAAAGGAATAAATTAATGTTCATGGATATAATTAAAACTAAAATTAAGAATTATGGATTTGAATTTACCTACAATAATGACACCTCGAAACTCAGTAGTGGCGTCGACAGAACTAAACCATGGCATGTGGTGAGGTTGAGTGAAATTTGTGATGGAGAGGGAGAGAATATAAAGTCAAAAAGTAGAGGTCAAAATTGAATGAGAAGTGCAGTTGAGCTAATGGTAATGGAAGGGTAGAGAGGAACGGAAATTTAATGTGCAGACTCTACAGTTTAAGAGAGTGGGAGGGAGTAAGAGCTTTGAGAGGGGAAAATGTGGGTAAGTTTTTGTTGGAGTTATAATTGTTTGGTGAGACATGGTAGAGATGGATTCAACAAATAGAAATGACAAAAATGCCTTCCAAAAATACAACAGGATAATTATAAGAATAGGGTTAAATATGGAACATGGGAAATTTGGTGTCCAAACCACTCAAAGTGATTTCATTCGGTTATATAGTAGTATAGACATCATAAGATTTTTCATTAATAGTTATAGTAATATATCATATCCTTACCAACAAGAAATATTAATTGATATTGTAGAAGTTTATGGTGAACATATCAATATTATAAGAGAAAGTTAACTTGCACCCTTTTCATTTAGTGACCTCTTGGGACACTCAGGTACTTATATTCTTTTCCAATCGAGAAGAAAATCCTAGTCCCTGATATAGAAATGATCAACAATTTGGAGATAATAGACACTCATATTTTGTATAGGCTCATATTTCGTACTTTCTCTTTAAGCTTGAGTAATATTTTTATTAAAAGTAAAATTTATGTGGTGTTATATAAGTTATATAATGAATCAAGCCATCTAGGATGAACAAGCTGAGTAGGCTCCCCATTGCAAATAACTACAATGACAACACTATTTTAATAAGAATTAGGAGTTAGAAAATTACGAGAGTCTTAGTTTATTCGTTATTTTTTTTCTATCATTTGAGGTGTCAAGACAATAAACTTGTTTTTATTGTTATCGATTTGTGGGCCATTAACCCCTAACTTCCAATTATGCATACTAATGTGAATTACACATGTAACACTAGACTGATGAATATGTAAGTCCCCTTATTACAAAATTGTATAATATAGTTGTTTTCAATTAGGTGATCAAAAGTAGATTGGAAATTTGGGACCACAAAACTTTAATATTAAAATCAACCAGTGGAATGTTCAAATACACCTTTTCTTCCAGTCAATAACAACTCAAATACTTGTACTGAGTTAGCAATTCTATGTAAACTAAGGCAAACTCTTAGGTACAAGGTGTGAGAACGCCTAGACTATCAACAAAAAGAAAATTAATAAAATTAATGTTTCAGAAAAGCACAAAATTGGTTAACAAAATCCAACATATCCAATATTCCACTACAACAAATAAGTAATATCACTAATTATAAAGTAATAATGATGTTCAAAACATCTATTCATTGTCATTGTGTTGTAATGACCACCAAGTAGTACAACTAAGTATTTGCTACACAAAGGCAATAAACTACAAAATGAAGAGTAATTATTTCCGCTTTTTCGAAAGCCCTGTATTCGATAAGTTTGGTAGCATCACACAATACTTAAAAAACTTCAGATAATAAAGAGCGGTAAGCATTGGGTTAAGTTTTAGCATCCTGCATTGCCTAGAATTGCAACAAATTCTACCCATGGCTTTGAACTCTATAAGGACCTTCTGTCATCTGTATGACAGTTAGGTGAGTCCAAAACTGAGGCAAAATGATTATATACCATAGATTCATAAGATAAAAGATACTATCAATTAAAAAAATTTTGAAAAAAGTGTCTCAATAATAATAATAATAATTTTCTCACCACAAATAATTGATATTCATAATCATAAAGAGATTAATGGAAAAAACGTTTGAGAATTGGAGTGGTGGGGTCGACAAATCCTATAAAAAGTTTCTACTCCCAAACATTTTTATTCAATGACCTAGAAATGAACTTTAACATATGAGAGAAAATAATTAAATACAAAAACCTTGGAAAATCCAAGAGGTTTCATTAGTATTACAAGCTACCACAAAATTATTCCTCGTCAATTAATAAATATGAAAGATACTCATATTAAAAAAAGGTGTAAATTGGAGTTGCTCGTGTCATTATTTTGTTGTTTTGTTTGGATTTGAATACTACTTTTTTGTACTATTGAAATTAACATGAGCTCTTTTATTAATCGTGACACCATGTGGTATCATAATAGGGTTAGCTAAAAAATGTTATTCCATCAAACATTGTCAACCCCTAAATAAGACCATCAATTTTGTCAAACTATGATGCACAGATTAAAATGGAAATGAATCTGAATCAGGTGCAATTCTCCACTTCTTTTCCTCCGATTCGTATCCACCAAGAATCTAATTTTTTCAATTAAATTTAATAACGGATTCTTCTCAGATTCTATAAATCCTAATTTTTCGAAGATTAACCAACCTTGGTTGTATTTTTGGGAACAACATCCTTTTTGTATGAGGATGTATATTCTATATTGGATATAAGTTTGAGAAGGAGAGAGGATGAGAGTTGACGCAAGATAATGGGAGATTCGAGAATTGACATTTCAATTTCTTCTAGCTTTAGGCAGTGAAACTGAATAATAGTTTCAGAATGACTTATACAAGTGACGTTCAAAAAGTTTGATGTGTGTCTAAATTTTTTTAGAGATGTAAGGACGCAAATTTCCAATTGAGTCCATATATAGTTTTGGCTCAATTCCAGACAAAAACATTTATTCATAAAATTGTATTTAATTATAATATTCTCAAGCCTATGAAAAGTTTGTTGAAGACATAGCGGCAAAGAGTATAAAGCTTAATCATCATGCCGGTTTCGTGCCTCGTTTATACGTCATCAAACCATAGTTCCATGCTCCCAAGATATGAATGCAATTATATATTTATAGGAGCTTGTAACTTGTTTATTGGGTGTTAGGTTTATCTAAGACTGCGTTTTTATTTTCAGAAAGATTTCTAATTAAAACTTTAAATAAGTTTATAAAGTTTTCTGGGCTAAAATTAAATTTTCCTACTTTCTGGTTTTTCATTCGATAGAGTTGTTCGAACGAGTTTGTCGTTCGAACGAAAATGTCGTTCGAACGAACTTGCCAACGACTTCCCATTATGGCATACTGGAACTTCGTTCGAAATGTCGTTCGAACGAGATTGTCGTTCTAACGAGATTTATAACGATATTCTAACGAGTTCATACTGGAACTTCGTTAGAAGACTCGTTCGAACGAGATGTCGTTCGAACGAGTTTCCAGTGGGAACAGTTTTCTGGCAGTTTTGAGCCGTTTTCACCCACTTCCCCACTTGATTCTTAACCAACTATTTTCAGACTTTAATATGTGCGGGAATCACTTTTGTAAAACAATGTTTTTCATATCTTACTAACTCCTAGAGAGTGTTTAGAGAGCAAAAACATAAAGAGAAAAAGATCAAGTTTTGAGTGTTAATTTTCAAAGAGAAAATCATTTACCACTCTAGTTTTCACCCATAGTTTTATGTATCCAAGTTCATATATATACATCTTGCTTGGAGTTTGGCACCGAGTTTATCTCTACACCGAATTGAAAGAGAGTGTTTGGGTTTGCTTCTAAACCCCACAAAGAAGAAGTTGTTTTATGTTGATTTACCCACTTGGAGAAAGGCTCCTAGTTCGGGTGACGGTGACCATATAAAGTCCGATCGGTGGATTCCGAGACCGCGGTGGAGCTCCAAGGTTATCCGCTAGGAAGAGGTATCTACAAGAAGAAGCGTTGGGGCTTGAGAGGGATCGAGTCATGTGTTGTAAGCCTTTTTATCTTATATTTGTAAATTCCGTACTTAGTGGATTTGTGGCTAGGGCCGTCCGAGGTTGTTTCCCGTCTTGGGTTTTTCCTCGTACATCGCGGCGTAGTGGATTAATTGTTTTATTTTATCTTTTGCAAAATCACCTAGAACGCATGCTTAGGTAAAAAGATAAAATTGGTTTCATTTAATCTCTACATGTTTAATTTGGATAATGTGTAGTTAATTAATTCAAGTCATTTAATTTTATTGTTAAAATTGGTTTGGCCTAATTTGATAAAATTGCAAAATATGACTTAGGCAAATTCTAAGACTTGGTTGAGTTAGCTTGGTTTAAGTGAAAATGATTTTAATGTGTTAATTTAATTTCACTCGGTTTAATTTTAATTTGTTTAAGATAATTGAAATTTGGTAATTCGTTTGTTTCTTGAACCATCACTTCTTTACGCTTCCACATCGACACATATAAAAGGAAATAACTTTCTTAATTAAAAGAAAATTTCAAAATCGGGGGCCTCACATTCCAACAATAGATGAAATTAGGTATTGTGAAAAAAAATCTGAAAATGATATTATCACTTACAACATTTTTGTTATGGTAAATTACACTTATGTTTGAGGCAAATGAATGTAGTTATTAATTTGTACAAAACCTAATGTATCATCTACAAAAAATAAAGGAACAATGTAATATTTCTTTCTGTATTATTAATTTATCTCTCAATGCACCCGAATCATACTTTTTAAAGATTTTTTTTAATCGCCGCACCCGCAATGTGTCGCGCACGCATCCCACCCGCATCAATGCTTCATTGGTGTTAAATGAAAGTCATATTTATCAAAAACAACAATTTTATTGCCTTGATGCTTCACAAACTGATGGAATAGACAAGGATATGATCACATTGTACACATACGATTTGAATTTAATATGAAATGCACTTTACAATCATGTCACACTCGTGTATGGAACTCAAAAAAGTTATTAAATGCAATAAGGTAACACAACATCAATAAAAAAAATCTAATGAATATAAATAGTATCAGTGAAATAATAAATAATTTAAAAGTAGTCTCATTTGTACCCATTCACATCAAATTTACAGTTGTGTCAAATTTCACCAAGCGCTCTTTTTAATGGTTGAAGTTCGTGAGAACCATTTTGTAGACTTGATCCATTAAACCAACCCATGGGAATCTTTCTCTAAAACTTGATCCCTTACATTACCTGATGTCTTATCATTTCTTTCCCTTATCGTGGAAGGAAATATATCTTTCAACATCACTAAAAAAGGAGAATAAAATTTCTAAATTTAGTCTTGAAATGTCTTAACAAGAAGTGGATTGAAAAGGGAAGAACATGGATGAATGAACAGACAACAATGAAGCTATGAAATACAAATTATATAAATTTAAACTTGAGAAAAAACCTCCCATTTCAAGAATCTCACAAATATTAAGTATATCTATTGACCTGTATACAAATTTTCACTACACAATCTCAACCCTAAAAAAGTAAAATGACATTATAAAAAATATTAGATATTATCTCACAAATTAAACACACAAAAAATATTTAAGAACATTATTTTACATTGTACGTTCACAATTGAGTATGGCATATACCGCTACAACCGTCGAAGAATTATTCAAGTTCATTAAAGCATAGAGACGGATCCGAATATCAAGCTTCTTCAACATTCAAACCTCTGCAAGATGAATTTTAGTGAGAACGTATTTAAGTCCCTTTACAGTTCACTTAAAAGTATTTGGGATGTTTAAATGTTTTTGTTAAATTTTTTTGAATTCATTCTATCTAAAAATTTTGTTCTCGGACACCTTTCCGTAGAAAAATCATAACTAATTAAAAAAAAATCCGAAAAATACGAAACTGGTAGCCACGCGTTCATATCGAAATTATCTACAATCATGGCCTGAAATCTCATTTGATAGGTCATTCGAACGACATCAAATCTCATTCGAACGAAATGAGATCTCGTTCGAACGACGCACCGACTCAAATTTTTTATACAAAGCACACACTACACCAAAAATAGCATTTTGGCACACCCTGATATTAAAAATCTGGCACAGCTTAAAACTGTGCCAGATTTTGGCACGGTTTTATAGAGATTTGGCACACTTTAAAACAGTGCCAAAATTTGGCACTGTTTTAAAGCGTTCCAAAATTGAGTACACTTTACTAGGATATAAAATACCTCAAAATTTTGGGACATTTTGTTTCCCTCTTCTCTCTCCTCCTTCGTCTTCTCCCCCGCTCTCCCCTCTCTCTCCACCAAAAACCCAAGCCCTACCCCCTGCTGCGTCGGCCCTATTCCTCATCGGGGTCACCTCCCCCTTTGGGTTTATCCCCTGCAGCGACCTCCCACTCCGGCGACCTCCCACTCCGACAGCGACCTCATCTCCCTCCATGATGACCCTGTTCTTTCTCCCCTGTTCTGTCTAAAAGGGAATGGCGACGAGCTGAGCAGCGACCTCCCACACCGGCGACGACCTCATCTCCCTCCCACGATGACCCTGTTCTACCTCGTAAGGTAAACTGATTACTCATCTCGTCCCTGATTAATTCCATATGATATGGAGCAAAGAATAGCTCCTAAAAACACCGAAAAAGCTAAAAAATCCACTGAATTAAAAACAAATTTAGGTTTAGTCCCAAGAGTACGAAATTATTTAATTTCACTTTTTTTTGTGGAACTTAATATTATTTCAGTTAGCAAATGCCATTTACCTAGAAAAATATTGATAACTACCATTTAATTCGATTACCTATTTTTTTTTAGATTTAACAGATAATTAAATTAATTACATGTCATACATTTCTAATTAAGATGTAATTTAAAAGTAATTTTTACTTAAGTGCTTAAAAAGGAAAAAAAATATAACAGGTTCCCCGCGGGGAACCCGATACCCATTTGAAACGGGGACGGGGATCCCCGAACCCGTTATAACGGGGAACGGGGCGGGGACGGGTAATGGTTTTTTTAACGGGGACGGGGATGGGGAGTTAAAACCCGACCCCGAACCGACCCGTTGCCATCCCTATCTTGAGGTGGGTGATATAGGAGGTGATTGTGTTTTCTTAGCAAGATCTGATGGGGGTGATGGGATTTCCAAGCACGTGAGGTGATTGTGTTTTCAAAGGCCCAGTCAGGGCACACTCCCTCCAAGGCGGTTGTCGCCCCTCTGAGGTATTTCTCATATTAATTTTTTGAATGGGTTTTTTATTTTGCAACAAAATGCAATTTTTTGGCACAAAAATGGTTCAATGTGCACAAAATGCATTTTAGGGCATAATAATCTCATATTAATATTTAAGTGTTTAAATGCTAATTGTGCCTGTTCATGTTTGTGACAATGTTAATGTGCACATAGAGGGGTAAAGCTTGGATAGTCCAATTGTTAGCTGTGGCCTGTTTCTCGCTAGCAACAAAAATGGAGGAGATTGAAGTGCCTCCCATTGTTGATTTACAGGTGAGAGAAAAATTAATGTGAATATTTATTTATTTCATTATATATTGATCCATTTTCCTTTCTGATATGTTCTTATATGTAATGGGCATATGTATTTTTGTGAGTAGGTACGAGATCCCAAATTTTTATTTGAAGGCAAAACCATACAAAGAATGGCGCTTCTTGTTTTGAGAACCTTGAATGGAGATCCCAAGTTCTTTCATAGACTACTTTCTTAAAAAGATTAACCATGATCATCTTCCATCACAATCTTTGATCTCTAGATCAATTCAATACATATTAAGCACAATCAAAGGTAGATTATTCACTATATGCAAAAATGTGTTAATTTATATCGATACATATCCATATAATAAAGCACAATATAACGCGTGTCCTAATGGCACATAATGATACCTAATTATACTCATAAAAGGGACATGTTATCAATTTCACACACGTGTGTGTATAATCATATATGGGTACTTTAATATTAAAGAGTTTGATCCAGTGCTCGGTGGGAATTGAATGCAGGTATTGGGGAGGTTTGGAGATCAAAAGGCCAGCATAGGCTGCCAGTGATTTGTTTGGTTTTGTTTTACAAATGTTCAACTTAGGCCAGTTCCATCCAATCTTAATCAAGTTACTACAGGTAACTATTATTTAGTACCCATTCATTAACCTTTTAAAATACATTAAATCATTCCGTTTTCAAGATGAAGAGCCAATGATTTTCGATATCAGTAATTTGTTAACAACAAAACACTTCGTCTTCTTCAATTTTAGGGTTTAGAACCTTGTTTTTCAATTCACAAAACATCCTAATCCTTAGTGAATTATTTTGGAACCCGAGATACAATCTTGTTGAAGTTTACTCCTATAGAGAGGATAATCTACACCGATATTTGGACTACGTGTCCATGTGGATTCGTTGTGTGTGGATTCGCTGCATGTGGATTGCGGTCATTAAGGTTCGCTGTGTGTGGATCTTTGCTGAAGATAGAACTACGTGTTCTTATGGAGTAGATGCAGTTGTTCCATTGCTGACAACACCGACCGACACCTAAGGGTATTCATGTGTCAAAAATCTATTTCATTATAACCGTGTAAGTTGTGATTTACAAGTATAGTTGGATAAAAGGTTTTGCCCCCGTGAGGGATTTTTCCTCATATTATGACTATCCTGTTATTTGGTTTCCTTTGCATGCTTATTTCTTTATTATTTCATATCACTTAGATGCATGTGTTAGGACTGAATTAAAAATTGGGTTCCATTAAAACTGGTTTGGTTGGCACACAATTAAAATTGATTTATTTGAGAAGTCGCATTTATTCCGCTGTAGTACACTCTCAAAATTAAATTGTAACACAAGCACAAATAATTTGGTAAAGCAAAGGAAATAATATTTCCTTTTCAATAGTGTAAAAAAATTTACATGTTTGAAACATACACACAACATACATAAATAACATTGACTGAAATACATAAACAAATATAATCTGAAACACGATTCAAGTAAAACAACAAGAATGAAACCTCAAGTCAATCAACACGTGATAAGATTAATCAATATTGTTTTTCCTGGATCGCACCAGAAAGGGAGGAGAGAGGGTAAGAACTGATACCTCAACATTATACACAAACTAGTTTCGGTGTTCTATTGGCGACAAGCTTCAGATTTCTATTTGATATTTTGAAAGAATAGCAGAGATCGAGAAGGACTTGGAGGATAGGGTTTTCATTTTTGATATTTTCAAAGGCATCTGGTAGGTCGATTAGGGGATGTGTTAATTTGGACGGAAAAAAAATTCATGGGATAGAGAAAAAATAAAGCACCATTATTTTCCACGGAATATCGTGCATAGTGTTATCCAAACTACATCGTTTGTGTTATTTTTTCTTGAAAAGTTTTTAAAAAATGACATAATTTTCCTAGAATTTTATAATAATTCACGTACATTATCGGCAGTTAGATAAAAACCCCATAAATTTTCAACAATTGATCAAAAATGCTGAAAATTATTTTTTTCCTAACACTTTTAAAAAAGGTCGCAAAACAATCGTCGAGAAAAGTACCTTTTCTTGTAATGTTGAGTATACCCACTAATAACCAATCACAACCATGGGATAACTATGCAGACGAAGGAGAATATGTTCACTTGTACAACAAGGAAAAATAATAAACAAGAGGAAATGTTTCTTTGAAGAACCATCACGCCTTATGTGCTCAATCGAAGAGGCTATGAGTTTCCATACAAGAGTGATGGCTGACGATTTAATTTTTCCTCCCATAAATGTTGCCTAATATGCTGCTTCAGCAAAGGTCCAATATAACCCAAAGTATTGTCAAGTACACTGGTGGGTAGGTTATCCCATTACTGAATATTACACTTTGAGAAGAGTCACCAATAATCAAGTAATAGTAGGGAATTCGTAAATCCTACAAAATAATATCAACAACAATACTTTCCTAGATTAAAAAAAATATGATAGTATTATTTGATGAATAAACGGAAGCATGTAAAAAAGATGATGAGTCTTCCAAGCTATGTGGTGAATTATTTTTGGGAATGGCTAATGTGGTTATTGCCTATGACAAGCCAATTATTAGAGATATAGAGCAAGAATTTTAATTTTAGGACAATGAAATGGACTCAGGAATAGAGTACCAAGTTTTGCTAAAGTCTCCAAATTTCACCTAGTTCTTTGACCAAGTTGGCATGCCAAAAGACAATGGATTGGATATCACTCGAGCAATATTAGAAATAATAAGAAAGAATTTAGTTCCCTCGCTGAACTGGAAAGGGCCAATGATAAGATGGATCTATCGCTTCATGTCTGAAATAACATTTTCAGACGCAAATAGACACATATTAAGTTTCCCCACAACAAGACATTATACGTCACAACAAGCATCCATGGGATCATCTTTAATGGGAGGTGGTGTGTTAGTGAACATCATGCTCAGCTCATTCTATCAGTCCAAAATTTTAGAGTCAATGTTAATCATCATGACTTTGTGCATCTATGGGTATGATAATAAGAATTCCCAGTCAATATGTTATGTTAATGTGGGAATTCAAATAGGCTACCTCACATCACATATCAAATTTAATGTGATTGAGTCAACCACTCCTTACCACTTACTAATGAAAAAGGTTTAGATTCACAACCATGGATTTGTACCTTTGACATACCACTAATGTGCAAATGTCAATGTCAAAGGATCAATAACAATCATTCCAGCAACTAAGAAACCCTTTTCAAAGGAAAAAGCGCATGTAGTTGACACTATATTTTACACATAACTAAATGCGGATACATGTATCCTAATAAGGTGTATTAAAGTGGTGAAAGTGCCAATGATCAAAGATAGAGTGTGACTTATGCAATCTAAGAAGATGAACACGAAGGAACCAAGAAAATTAATGAGGTCACTCCACAAACCAAAGCCATTTCAAAGAACCTTCGAGATATAATAAAGCCCATAATTGTAACGCCCTAACTCGGATTTAAGGGTCACCTGTGGGCCAACCCAATCCGGACCGATTGCATTAAATGTGGAGTGATGCGAAACAACCTGGACAATTTTTTGAGTCCATTTTAGTTATTTATATTAACTTAATAAGCATGAAATATTATTTTCCATGCATATAAGTATAATGATAACATGTGAGGAACCCATTAGACAATGTTGTAGGGTTTATTTAATTAGAGGTACTAGTGTAAATAGTAAGAATCATTTACCTTCAAAACGCTCTCAAAATACAAAATATCGCTTAAGTTGTCGTAACAATGGAAGAATGGTGAGCCAATGCCCAATGGGGTTCCCAATAATAATGCAATACAGAAACAAACAATGAAAAGAATGGATAAAATATAAAACATTAGTGTAAAAACCACATATTAGGACCTCCTAAGTCTCCCCTTAGGTCCCGAGCACCTCCCCATCTCACTGTGAACCCTAGGTCGCACTCCAAGTACCGATATAGGGGTCATCGGGTGCCTCGGATCCCGTTTGACTCCAGTCAACTCTATCGTTAGAGAAAAATCTCTTTAAATCTTTGAAGGGCTCTGAATACCCTTTCCAATGGTCCACCTCGTGCATGAATCAACATAACGGTTCGGACAAATGAACTATTTTACTACCGAAAATCGATTCGGAGGCAACTAGGCACTCCTGGGCCCCGAATTATCCCTAAAAACTTCACCGTCAGCAAAAAAGCTCTGTGAATATTTAAAAGGAACTAAAAACCCTTTCCAATGGTCTTCCCCATGCGTAAAACAACATAACCGTTTGGACGAACGATCATTTTTCCCTCGAAAATTGATCTAAAGTCCATCGGGCACTCCCGAGCTCTGTTTGACCAAAGTCAACTCTTCAGATCAAATGAGATTGAAAGAATCTCAGAAGGGAACTAAATACCATTTCCAACGGTCTGAACCATGTATGATTCTGACCTATGTTATAGATGAATGATCCATTTTACTATGAGAGGTCCCCGGGCACTTTCGGGCCCCGATTGAGCGAGGCCAATTTTTTGAACCAAGAAGAACTCTTTGGAATGTCAAAGTATAACTCCTAACCTTTCCAATGATCCACCCCGTATGCGTTCTGACTTAGCATACAGACAAACGATTCGTTTCAATCCGACGATCTCCTATCCGAAAGACTAGCTTGCGCTTCCAAGCCACATTTGACCCAAAGTCAACTCCTGGACCCAGGAGCGATCCAAAGGAATCTTGAAGGTATCAGAAGTACCTTTCTAATGGTATGAATCGTGTGTGATTCAGATCAACGAATTACGTTCTATGACCTTTTTTCCAGAAAAATCTGCACGAGACTACCAATTGGCAGGTCCATTACCATGCCTATCGACACTGTGTCTACGATCACCTGCCGATAGGCAGAATAAGGGCAGTGCTGATCGACAACCCCCTAACCCTATAAAATGAGGGCATGACCTCACTACCAAGCAGACCAACATAAGAGATCCATCAGCATCAGTGATCTCAGCAACAATTCCTTGAAATAATCGAAGTTCCTCATGTTAAGTTCCATTCAAGCTTACATTCCCATCCTTTTCATACCCAATTCGAAAAATATACTTCTCTTTCATTCACATTCATCAACACTCAAGGGAGTTCATCCAAGATCGAAGATCAAACTTAAAAGAAGGTCCAATTCCTCCCCCCTCTCTTTTAATTCCTTGTTTTTGCATAATATACATTAGCTTCATAATCTAGTTCTTACTTTAGTTCATACACATTAATATCTACACTTTTATTAGTATATTGAACATACTTTATTTCCTAAAAAATCCCAAAAAAAATAAAAGAGGGTTATACCCGTAAATTCCAAACGAAATTATCCATCACACTTTTTCTAAAACCAAAAAACACATTTTCTACACATACACATATAATAAAATTTCGTTTGAATCAATGGGATAAACCCCACACCTATGCTACATTCGAACTACGTGGACTTTTATGCCTTTATAGTCTATGTAGGCGTCTCGGATTAAAATCCTACACTTGAGTCCCACTTTCCAATTTTCCAATTTTCTAATTTTCTCAATTTCCCAAATTCCCTAATTTTCTATAATCTCCCATATATATATATATATATATATATATACACACTAGGGTATGCCCGTGCCTGAAGGTACGATACTAATTTTCGAAAGTGTACCTTGTTTATAGGACCATACGTCGTATATAGTTCGCAACAGATAAACCGTTTTTGAAATAATATATGGTTCGAACCTATTGGTTTAAAACAATTGGACAATTTTTGAATCTTGTATTAATAAGTATATGTTTTTTCGTAACACCTAATTATAAACAATTTAAAAAGCTTGGGAAAAATTTCATGTGTTTTTATTAGGGCTGGCAAAATGGGTCATGGGGTTGTGTTTTCACACGACCCGATACGACATTCTAAGAATGCAACGGACCCAAACATTGCACGACACGATAGCTTGATTTGTTTTCTTAACCTGAACACGACACATTAAAAACACAACACGTCATGATAACATAATAAGATTCGACCCAAAATGACATGATTGGTACGATTAAAGCAAATGTTAGAGGAGTTAAAAAAATAATGGATCTAAATAATGGGTTGATAATGGGTCTAAATTTGGTCGATAGTAGGTCTACTTAGAACTGTTATCTTAAGTGAACCACTATCGTGTCCTTATTGGGTCAATTTCATGGCAAAAATTGAACACGAACATGACACGGTCTAATAATGGGTCTGCCAACGCAGATCTAAACACGACCCAAACACGAAAGACCATGTCAATTTCATTTCCTTTTGCATTGTGTTATCATTTCATGTCGTATTATCATTTTGTTTTTAAAATAGCAGTCGACCCAATTTAATTTCTCTATAAATAAATTGAATCTTTAAAACAATTTGACAAAAAAAAATTATTTATAGGACTATCCACCTATTTAAGGTATAAAAAAAATTGGATAGAGCTTCAATAGAAAAAATTGGACAAAGTTTCAATACAAAATTGGAAAGAGTTTCAATATTTGGCCATCAAAACATAATGTAGTTTTAAAAAAATTGACAATAATATCCTTTATTTATAGGACTATCCACCCTGTTTAAGAAATAATAAATAGTAGAACAACATTCAAATAGTCTAAATTCATCAAACAAAATCAAATATAACATGAAATATACAATATTCATCAACGAAATTCACATTGTGCCTCAAATAAGCAAAGTGTCAATTTCTAAAAAAATGGGCATAATCTCATTTCTTTAGTGAACTATCCACCCAAGGGGTAACAACCAATCCAACGACATTAAAAAAATCTCGAATTCATCTAACAAATTATTTAACGAAACAAACTTCTTAAAAAGATCACATATATAGAACCCCAGCAGGTACCACATAAATTCCCTTCTGATGCAACTCTTCACTCAAAAGCTCCCCGGAATTTCTATGAAGCAGCACCCTATACCAGTCAATCGAACCGGGACATCTTTGCCTCTTCAACTCAATTAAGCATTTTCAAATTATATAAAGCACCTATAAACAACGAGATGATTAATATTTTTAATATTTGGGTTCTTAACCTCTTGATTCTCATAACATAAACATATATGATCCGAACATACTAAATACAAAACGAAAATAATAGGTGAAAATAATAGACGGAAAGCTAATGAGGCAATGACAGTTCAATCCACACAAATGTGAAAAAAACATACTTTTTAAAATAGTAGTCTGAAAGCTAATGAGGCATAAGAGTGGGGTGTAAGATATTGAAAAAAGTATTTTGTACTAAAGAAACAAAGCTTCAAACTATAGTGTGCATATAGGTGAAAATAAAATTTAATTGTATGTACATTAAAGACATCACACCGAAGAAAGTTTATTAAATAACATAACCTTTACACCCAACAATGATAATATTCCCAATTTGTGGATCTACGCGTGTAATAAAAAAAACATTTAAAATATCCAGGTGGTATTTTTATACATATGTTAATATTGGGAAACCTTGTTGAGTATGGTGAACAAAATGTCGTCTTTCGTCTCGAGGCGGTTTGTTAAATCAATGCCGTGTTTGGTTTAGGGAAAAAATGTGGAGATTCATTTAAGCAAACAAACTATATTGTTAATTCAAACACAATAGTTCAAAATTTGGAAAATAAGAGTGAGTCAATGGGTTTTATATCTTATAAATCATTTTAAATCCTTGCAGCGAGCATCTCTACTTTAATGAACATAGCCTGTTGGATACGTCGTTTACGGCCGTTTGCGGCAGGGATCACCTGTACCAGTCAAAGAACAAAGGGGGGATTTGGTAACCATGTAACTTCAACGGTTGTATTAGTCGTATTAGTCAGTGCTTTATATTCCAATGTGGTGGATTATTGGGTTATCATTTTTTATTTATGGGAGGACCATGAGAAATTAAACTATCACCAAGTTATATTTCAAATCCTCTAGTGGATTTTGATCATCCGCACACCCTGGCCAATCCGAATATGAGAATTATTGAAGGGATGTACATGATCATTTTGCAATCCAGAGGGCATAGGACAACTTACGTTTTAGGTACCGTAAGATATGTTTCACCACAGACCGTTGTTATTAACTTAAGCATGCATAAACTGGAAATCTTTAGGGATAATGAATTAGATATCCGGGCCTATAATGGTAAGGTATTGTAAGCTTACCATGACTTGATAATACAAAATATGATAAGAACAATGGCACACACCCTGTACATTTATTGGACCATAAATATTGGTATATAGTGGATAGCAAGGAAAAACATGATGTAAATGGTGATCAAATTGCTAGAAAGATACATGGATTAAATTGCATTAATCGACAATGCAACATCCCAAGGTTTTCCCATTTTATCAAAAGAAACCTCTATATCAACGAAGGATATAGAATAAAGACAATACCCAAAGTTAAATACCTGTAATGGAAGTGTTGTATTTGATATTGAACCTCTTCCATCTAACTCGGGGAGCGAATAGTCCAGTCTCTGCAAAATGGAGGGTAAAAAATAGTGGTGAATGAATAGCGTCATGTATCTTGTTGAACCTTAGATTGGATAATCATATAATATGAATGAACATCAATGGAAAACTTTGACAATGTTTATGATTTATACTCTCATTCATATGAACATGTTAACTACTAAAAAATGAACATCAATGAAAAACTTTGACAATAGAGCTTTCAAACTAAAAATTCAAATACTTACAGAAAACACAGACGAATCATTTGCGATCCTCTATAACCAAAACAAAGAAAAGTAAGATTCTTCTTGATTAAAGCTCTAGAAGAATCATATCTTAATTAAAATATGAATACATGGGATTTACTACTACATGAAGTTAATAATTTGCATCTAACTAAAATGAAAATTAAATTAATTTCACCTTCGTAGACAAATTGCATCGAGCCCATGATCATCAATGTTCTCGATACTATCATGCACTTTTTATGGAAGTGTTATTGTAGCCCGTGGATCAAAGTAAGTCCACATAATATTTCATATCCATGGCATATATGACTCCCGGATCTGCGGCCCTGTTTAATTAACAATTTATATTATTGTATACAGCTAAATATGTTTCATTTCTATCGTGGAAAGCTTGAATTGAATTTTAATACCAAAAATAACAAGCAAAAAGAGGATTCATTTCCTCATCCATGTATGAAATGAAACCCAACTCTGTTTAAACAGTAGTGAAATAGAATAAAAAAGTGTGTAACCTATTTGAGTACATAAAAATCACCACTTAAATGTTTTCATTCAGAGCATTTGTGTTGTCATGGTCACCATAAAACCAAAAAAATAGGGACATTTTTAAGAACAAAATGGAAAATAAATGAATAAAGAAATATAACAACAAACTTATCTTTATAGCATTGTAAAAACAAATGGCCAAATATTTCCAATAAGAGCGGGAGAAGGATATGTTAATGCATTTTGGCGGGTTACACTGACTATTATAATAACTATATTGGTGGCCAACTTTATAGAAGTAGAACTTACTAATTAAAGATGAGGGCATGAGATGGTAGTTGAAAGAAATGGTGCACTTCGTTTGTCAGATTATCGCAACAATAACAATCTTCATTTGATTCAAAGGCAAAATAGTAACTAATCGTGTTGTAATTTAATAAAATTGACAACTTCGCCTACCTTTTTACACCAAAAATTTGATTTAAGAAAAAGACTTCTCTTGGAAGCCTTGTACCTGCACAGAGGCACCGACAGAAACAATCACAAATCAAAAAGGCATTTCTAATACTTTGAATTCAATATGATTGTTCATGACATGAAAAATATTTGTAATACAATCTATTACATATAAAATGACATACATGTTCAAGGATAAGCTTGTTAGAATATCATATTGAATATGTATCTCTGATCCAAATTATGGGGACGAATGGGTACCTGGGAGATGAGTTAATAAAAATATTCAATCTTTTGAGTCGTGATCCATAATATAGAGAAAGCACAATTTTGTGAGTAAATTCATAAAAGATGAGGCTATTCGGATAAAAAAATGTATTAAGTAGCAAAGATGAAAGAGTATAGAAAGGAAACACCTACAAAGTTTCCACCGGTGGGAATTCACAAAATTGAAACTCTAACATGTTCCACTACATCTCTAGTATACAATATGGTATTTATATCATGAATTAAAAAACATAACGTGCATACAAAAAATGGAGGTACCTACTACTTAGTGACCAAAATGGTTGGATTGACAATTCTTAGAACAGGCGCTAGAATTTTGGATGTGGGACACCATTATCGAAAATTATCGACCATGCACTATAAAAGAAAAAGCCGAAATTAGTAAAAAAGATATGCCTTTTCTCACTAAATTAATTAATTTAACCATAAACTAAACTGTTACTATAAGAATGTTTCAAGAAAAGGTTTATAGAAGCAATCGTGAGAGTACAATTTAGCCATGAGAATGAACATTTAAAAAGAAAGAAATACTTCATAACATAGCATATGAAGCAATCAAACTTAAAACATGCCCACATTTCTTAACCCTTTATAAATGCCTACGCCAAAAATTAATCATGAGAGTGCAATTTATAAATCACACTCATGTTTAAATTAAGGACCAAATACCAAAAAGTCCCTAAAATATTTCTTAATAAACATTTAGTCTAAGCCTTTTTATTTTGTTCCAAAAAGTCCCTCAAACACCCATTTAAGAAATATTCTCTTATTTTTAAAAGTTTGCTCTAGTGACATGTTGAGGAACTTTTTGGAACAAATAAAATTGCTTAGAATAAACATGTATTAAAAAAATGTTTGAGGGACTATTTGGTATATGCCCCTTAAATTAATCATGCTCAGTAATTTTACAATGAGATTTAAGCAAACAAAGAGAGGAACCAAACCCAAATAAATAATTTTATCAACAATCACAGAGTGGTATACCTGATATGATTTAAAGAATGACATGAACCCTAAAAACCCCTAAATTTTTGAAAACTCATTTAAAAAGGAAAAGAATGGTATACCTGATTTGAACAGTGATGAGGTGAATCAAGGTGAGATATCTGCAAAAAGTAATAAAACACATGAGTTTGAACCATAAAAAACCAAATAATCACACTTATGTTGTCATATGCGCATATCCATGTAATAATGAACTAAAATTAGTAAAACCACCAACAAATCACAACCACTAACCCTAGTGGGTGATCCAAGAAAAAGATCATATAGAGGCGGAACCACTATTTGCATCTGCAAAAAAAAAGCACAAACTTCAAATCAGAGAGAGTCAAATGGGTTTCTTCGAACAGTACCTTAAAATCCCAAATGTCTTTCTTCAAACAGTCAAATGGGTTTCTTTGAATAGTCAGATGTGTTTCTTCGGGTAGGTGGCTGATGGATGGTGTTGTCGGGTTAAATGGTGTAGGTGGTGTATGGTGGCGGGTTCGATGATGGATAGAGATGATGTAGGTGGTGAAGCGAGATGGTGTAGGAGGTGGATGGATGGTGGGCAAGAGAGAGACAGAGTTCTATGGGTTGGTTCAGATGCAAAGATAGTTCAGGAGTCAGTGAGAGAAGTGGGGTTCAGATGTACAGATAAGCATATTTACCAAAATACCCTTGTATTTGAATTAAAGTGGAAAGGGGAATTGATTAGTGAGAAAGAAAATAAGGGGAATTCAAAATTTTTAAGGGTAAAATAGGAAGTGAAAAAAAAATTCATCTCATGACATCTTCATTTGATCTTATGACATACATAAGTTTTGTAACTTATTATATATATATCATGCTTGTGTGCGTTTCATCCAACACATATTGTCGTTTCCTAATAACGATCAATATCGTGATAAATGCATAAATTATATTTTCTATATATGTCATTTTGGTAACATTCCTATGGATGACCTCATTCTACCTTGTCCATGGTATGAGTTGAATGATTCCGATCCCCATGATATAAACATGCACACACACTTCATGGGGATATAAAGAAAAATAATAGCACTAGCCCATAAGGGACCTAAAGGGCGGGATGGGTGTCTAACACCGTCCCATTTCGTAACTTAGCCCTCGAACCTTTGAATTATTGGTTTCGTATGCAACAATTTGTCCTTGATATCACTCTCTCGAAGTAGCAACATATTCTTTTACCTATTTTGTGCAAACTAGGCTGGAGACTCCATCTCTTCACATCTACCCCACACCAATGACGATCGAAACACCTTTCAAAGAGGGGTGCGAGATCACATCACAGTCTATTCAAGGGATCCTCCCCCGACGCCTCCCAGGATGTCCATAATGTCACTGGGGACTATTTTTAAGTGGGATAGACTCTGTTTGCATGGGTGTTTTATTTTCTTGTATATCCCCCTATTTTCATGTTCCCCTTATTATTTCGTGTACATATGTAGCTCATGCTTATGACACTATTCACACACTTATGGAAAATTTTCATATACACTTCACACCACGTGAACCTAGGATCACACGTTTATCCACATGTTGCATACACCACATAGAAATCTATGCTTAGGTGTCACTAACACACACCTGTACTTATGCTCATCGCACACTCACTTGTAGATAATTACATATCACCCACTCACACTTATTATCCCTACTTAATATATCTCTACTATTTATACTTGTACCTTATTCTTGATTGGGCATGATCAAGAAAGATACTCTCTCCGTAAGATATTAATCAAAGAATCATGCATGATACACACAACACCACCAAATATAATTTCTATTGACAAAATGTTGTCCCGTAACTGGGGAGTCACTTCGTCATGGGCGCTGGTCTTGTAGGTCGCAGTTAGCCTAAGCGATATGGCTCTCACCTTCCATTGGCCAAGTACCTTTGACGTATATCGAACGGTTCCCCCTCATCGAACCGTTTGATCGAAGTCATGATGGGAGGTATATCGCAGCAATTACGTCAAACATATTGAATTTTCTCTCACACATACTGTTACCATGAGGTATAGAGTCAAGAAATTCACATACACTCAGGTATTTCAAATGCCTTATCCACACGTACCGATTGCCCTAAAAAACAAGACGTATATCGTGGAAGTCACGCCAAATGAGGGAACACCTTCCAATTAACCCAACAACTTTATACCCGCATATAGGTGTCAAGCTTAGGACACACATATTAGATTGTTGATTTCTACTCAAAACTCTTTCGAAATGACGAGTCGACATGCCCCCTAAATTTTTGTGCAATTTTTAAAATGGGACCCTGCCCGTGAGCCTGGTAGCAAGTCCAACCCTACTTTTTACATATGTTGCAAACCCATTTTTTCCAGGCTCAGGTCCCGTTCGGCATTTTTTTTGCATCTAGGCAAACTTAATACAAGTGAGAACCTAATAAACATAATAATCATGATGAGACCCGTCTCTCGTCTTTTCCTCTCTCTTTCCAAAAGTGTTCATAAATATTTTTCCTTTTTTATTAAAAATACCAAAAATATTTTCTTTTCCTAAAAAAGACATTTTTTTCCTCATATTTTCCAAGAATGTCAAAAACATTTTCCTCCTTTTTCTAAAAACAAAAAATTTCCCTTTTTTTTTCTTTTTCGAAAATAAATCCCAATTTTTCTCCTTATCAGGTTGATCACATACGCTTGGACTGGCTCGCTTTTGGCTTCGATCTTCAGTCAAATTTCCCCAAAGTTCTGTCAGTCCCGTTACTTCTTTCGAGTCTGAGATTCACTCGCCTTCCATGGAGAACATGGATCAAGTGCCATTTATACAACCAAATTTGTCGATGTTTCTAGCTCAGCTCATTGCCAAAATTGACAACCTTCAAACTGAGGTTCATGGGATGCAAAGAAACTAGGTCCCTGTCCCCAAAGAGCCCAAGGTCCTCTTCCCCTGCACTATGGGTCTGCTTGCACCCGAGCCTATTTCAGTTCCTGAGGAATACCAACATGATCCCTGTGCTCCTCCTGCTAATGGGTTGTCAATAGCCCAACTTCCTATGCTAAACCTTGCTGAGACAGGGGATAACTTACCCATGACTGTTGACCCAAAAGAGGAAGAATTGAATAGGGTCAAGGAAGACCTTAAGATGTTGACTAAGATGTTCGATCAAGTCAGACTCTCTGGGAACTACATGGACTACACCCATATATCTCCCCGTCCTAAAGCTAAGTTATCGAAAAAATTCAAGATGCCCAATATCGAGAAGTTCGGAGGTAGTGGACCACCAATCATTCATCTCTATAGCTATCACCGAGCCATGACTCTCCTAGGGGATTCTAAAGAAATAATGTCCCAGATGTTCCAGCAGACTTTGAAAGATAGAGCTCTCCGTTGGTTCTTAGCCCTTGAGGAATCAAGAATCCTTATTTGGGAAGATGTTGCCTGCGAGTTCATGTCATAGTAAAAATATAACGAAGAGCTAAAAGTTACCCACCGTGACTTAGAGATACTTAAGCAGAACCCTGGGGAAACAGTTAGAAACTTTATACCAAGGTGGAGAGAGAAAGTAGCTAACATGACCAATCACCCTTCCGAAGAAGATCAGGTCAGTGTCATAAAGAAGAACTTCTACCCTTTGTACGAACAATAATGGGAGGACAGTATTACCCTCACTTTTGAGCCCTTCAAGAAGCAAGAGTGGAGATTGAAGAAAGTCTTGCTAAGACAAAAGTTGAACCGAAGAAAACCTCTAGACAGTTTGCTCCTGGAAAATTTAAAAAACCTACTAGTACCACGATTTCTACCATCAACAATATCTCTCAGACTACCGTTTCAAGGGAAACAGAAAGTCACCCAAACCCCGTTGGAGAGGAATACACCGAGCATTACACTCCTCTCTCCAAAGTCTACCAGGCCCTCTTAAGACGAAATCTGATCAAACCATTAGACCCCCGTCCGTTACTAAACCCACTTTTAAAAAACTTTAAACTTGATGCCTATTATGACTTTCATCAAACTGCTGACCATACCATCGACCAATGTTTCCATCTCTGATATGTGATCCAAGGCCTGATTTACAGGGGTGTCATCACCCTACTAGCTAATCATAAGCCAAATACTACCTATAATCCACTCCCGAATCATACAAATGCCATATTCCTAGAAGAAGACTCAGAATTTAACCCATCCCCCAAAGCATGCCGAGTAAATCACCAGTCATAACCATATACTCTCCTAAACCTCTACAAATAGGCCCATATTTCCTCTTACACCCTACTATCTTTGTCGATCAAGCCTTATCCATCATCACGAGAACATGCATCGTTGTCCGCACTAGTTATGGAGGTAAAGATATGGAACTGTCAAAAGTTCTGAACCAACTTTTAGACTTCGATATGAAATTACCCTCCCAGATGACCATCGACTGTCAGAGATTCAGTGGGTTGTTCTTAGAAGCTCAAAAATGGGCTCGAGAGTCAGATAACTGGGTGGTGCCAACCGACGAAGTCAATCTAGATGACATAGTCCTGATCATGACATATTTGTTTCGACAGCCTGATGATATTTGTAGTGTATCCGAGCTAATCGATGCTTTGAAATTACAAGGGCCCCTAGTCCCTTCAATTCTGCATTTCCCTATCAAATGGTAGGAATTATATGAAGAGGCCATGGAAGTTGTGAAGTGCATTGACTTTTCATGGAAACACAATATCGTTGCCACCTGATGGGGGGACAATTTTGAAGATTCAAAAAATACTAATTTGATAGACAACATATGCGGGATGGTATCATTCGAGGAACTTCTAGGATAAATCAACAAGGTGGATGAATAACCCGATATCAATGAAGAAATATGGCTTCTATTTTTCCCTTCTTCTGTGAACCACTTGACCAGGTTAGGAAGACATTACCAAATCCCAAGACTACAACCATCAGCAAGCAATAAAGGTAAAGGTGTTGAGAATCTCCCTATATCAGAAATGACCCTCGAAGAAAGTAGGGTCCTCGATCAACTGAAGAAAACTAAATTAAACATCACTTTATGGGGAATTTTTATGTCCTCACAAATGCATCGAAATTCCCTAATCAAGCTACTCATAGGACCCACAGTTCCTCCCTCAACCATGCCAAAAGAAGCAGTGAACCTAGTCAAATCCTTGACCTCTACTTGAACAATCTACTTTTATGATGAAAAAATCCCCAAGACTGGTC
Source organism: Sambucus nigra (assembly GCA_949130495.1). Taxonomy (NCBI): domain Eukaryota; kingdom Viridiplantae; phylum Streptophyta; class Magnoliopsida; order Dipsacales; family Adoxaceae; genus Sambucus; species Sambucus nigra. The sequence goes on along the minus strand of OX422221.1, from coordinate 271,565,745 downwards.
CCAACCACAATCATGCTCTTAATATCTCTGTTGAAGTAATGGGAAGAACTGTCCCCCTCTCTCTCTTCGACAATTGATCATCTCTGAATGTTTTCCTATTAAGAACTCTAAATTATCTGGGATTAAAAGTAAGGGACCTCGCTCCAACATCTGCTTCCATACGTGCCTACGATAATACCTGTCGAGAAGTAATGGGATCTATCAATCTTGTAATAGGGGTTGGCCCTATAAACCCCATTGTGGAATTCTAAGTCATTGACATCCCAGGCTATTTCAATCTATTTCTTGAATAATCGTGGCTCTATAGCATCAAAGGGGCATCTTCTTCACTTCATCAGAAATTGAAGTTCTTCGCCAATGGATAAGTTATCACTATCATTGGAGACAGTGACAACACTGAGAATGCAAGCACAAGTAATACAGTACTTGAGATACAATACGGGGTGAATGATGTCCTACTATCAGGATTCCAAGTTGAACCACTCCTACTCCCAGTAGGGGATGACTTCAAAAACAAGGTTTGTCTGTAATATGACCCCCATGGAAACGTCAATGTAATTCGGATGTTCAATAACATGCACTTTATGCCCAGACTGGGGCTAAGGCAAAGATAGCAAGGGATAATTAAACCCATTGTGTTGAAGGAGACTTTACCTGCCTGTGGCTTGGGCTATCTACCATCAGAAGAAGAACTCAGATTGATCCGTCAGCCTCGACTGGAGAGGAGGTTAGAATGAGCCAGAACTGTCCTGAAAATTTCTTAAATGGAAGATTCATCAGAGAGGGTGAAGATATCCCCTTCTGTGGCTTCCCTGAACCTTGGAATGACCATATAGAGAAGAGGATGAAACTAGGAATGGATATCTTCTTTCAAGATAGCTACCCGTGGGTCGAGAGTTCCCAACACTGTGTACAATCACCCACTGAGGAAACCATAGCTAATATTAGAGATTTCGACAGAATTGACTCTGAGGATTCATTCAATTTACATACACTGGGGCTGACACTCTTCATGATCCACTCAGGGGCTACATCATCTAATCCATCCTTCCTCATCAAAGATGCTAATGCACCTCTTTTCAACTGGAATGCTGCCTATGTGACACTTAGTAATGTTAAACCTAAACCTGATGTTTACTCCCTTTACCCTTTAGTTTTTTCCCCTCACTTTGATGTAATCAAGACCTCCTTTAATGAGGTTCTTAATGTTATTTTTCCTATCAATAAAATAAACAAAGATTTTGAGTATCTTGATGTGCCTTACATTAATTGTCTTGATTATAATCAAAATCTTGGCAATGATGATTTTACAAATGAACAATTCTTAACTGGTCTACATAAGGTTAATAACAAAAAACATAACTGCGATCACGTTAATGAAGATGAAACTGGTGTTATTAATCTCGGTTCTAATATCAGAATGCACGAGATAAGGATAGCGACCACCCTTAATAAGTATGAGGGCACATAACTCGAAGAACTACTAAAGGAATTCATGGATGTCTTCGCATGGTCCTACAATGATAGGCCTGGCATTGACCCTGAGATAACACAATATGAGATTCTAACTCTTTTGGAATACAAATCGTTCAAACAAAAACTGTAAACCTTTGCACCGAATGGTCACTCAAAGTTAAAGAAGAAGTAGTCAAGAAACTGAACGTGGGCTTCATTCATGTGATCGAATATCCCACATGGCTAGCTAATATCGTACCCGTGCCGAAATTAGAAGGGCAGGTTAGCATTTGTGTCGACTATCGAGACTTGAACAAGGCCTCTCCAAAGGATGATTCCCGCTACACAACATTGACATGATTATGGATAATACGTCCAATCATGCTCTCAAGTTAGTCGTTGATGGGTTTGATGAATATAATAAGATCAAGATGCACCCAAATCACCAAGAGAAAACCGCATTTATCACCCTTTGGGGAACCTTTTGCTACACTGTCATGCCATTTGGTCTAAAAATTACAAGGGCTACCTACCAAAGGGCTGCCATAACTATTCTGCATGATTTAATACACAAGTAAGTCGAGGTCTATGTAGATGACATGATTATGAAATCTAATACTAAGGAAGGCCATGTTTACTCTCTCCAAAAGTTCTTCGAACGGCTGTGATAATACCAGATGTGGCTTAACCCACAAAAATGTGTCTTCAGCGTTACCAAAGGAAAACTCTTAGGATTCATGGTTAGTGAGAAAGGTATAGAAATAGATCCTACCAAGATAAAATACATACCTGAATGCCTCCACCTCGAATGGAGAAGGAAGTTCGGGGGTTCCTTAGGAAATTATAGTACATCAGTCAGTTGATCAACTAATTGACTTTTATCTGTGAACCCATCTTTGAACTCCTCCGAAAAACATCAACCAAAGTCTGGAACGAAGCTTGCCAAGAATCTTTCAACTGAATCAAGCAATACCTAACCCAACCTCTGGTGCTCATGCCACTGCATCCTGATCTTCCCTTACTCCTATACTTAACCGTAACTGATACTGCAGCTGGAGCTTTACTAGCCCATTAACTTGAAGAAACCCACAAAAAGAGAGCCATCTACTATGATAGTTGAAAGTTATCAAGTTATAAAGTTAACTACACCGCCTTGGAAAAAGCATATATCTCTCTTGTCTAGGTTACCCAAAAGTTTCGGTACTATATGCTCACCTTCCCTATTAAGCTTGTATCCCAAATGGATACCATTAAGTACCTACTCGAGAAGCTTTCCCTATCCAGCCGAATGGCCCGTTTGTTGATGCTTCTAGCCGAATTCGATATTACCTATGTCACACGGAAAGCCATAAAAGGAAGAGCCATCTCTGACTACCTTACTGACTACCCTATGGAAGAGGTTGATGTATGGATTTTTGAGTTCCCGGATGCGAATATCCTTTGTGCCTCCCAAGAAGACCTTTGATAGTAAATGTTCTTTGACGGCGCTGCCAACAAAAATGGGTATAGCATTGGGATCCTCCTTATTGCCCCCGATGACTCTCACACTCTAATTGCCATCAAATTGTATTTTCCCTGCACCAACAACATAACTGGTATTGAGGCGTGCACGATAGGCCTCAAAGTTTCCCTCAAGAAAGGAATTCGACACCTCAATGTCTACGAGGATTTAGCCCTCATCATCAATCAAGTACTTAGAAAATGGAAAGTTAAGGATGAGAAACTCTTACCCTTCTATGCCCACCTAAAAGAGATATCTTCCCAATTTTAAGAAATCACCTTCCACTACCTGCCCCGAGCAAAGAAAAACCTAGACGATGCCCTTGCTACCTTAGCCTCCATGATTGACATACCTGGAGGAATAGCCATGGACCCTTTCCTTGTCCAAAAACATGAAAAACTTCCCCACTTCTACCATATTGAGCTTGGCATGGAGGAAGATCCCGAGATAGACGACTACTAGTACTATGATATATGGAACCTTCTCAAACGAGGTAGGTATACCTAAGGACCTAATAAGAAGCATCGAGCAACTCTTCGTAGGCTGGATACCCAGTATATTGTCTATGATAAACCACTGTTTAAGAGAAACTTCGATGGAACCCATTTGCACTGCATTGCAGGGGATGACATTGAAGAAATGATGCATAAAATCCATAATGGGGAATACGAACCCCACATGAACGGCCATATGCTCGCCAAGAAGATCATCCGACAGTTTTACTACTCGACTACCATGGTTCAAGATTGCACAGCCTACGTTCAAATATGACTCAAATGCCAATATTTTTCCAACCTACAACACTTGCCTCCGTGAAATTATACAATATGACTTCTCCCTGGCCGTTCTCCACATGGGGCATTGACGTCATAGGGAAAGTTACACTAAAAGAATACAACGGGCTTGAGTTCACCCTAGTCGCCATTGACTGCTTCACCAAATAGATCAAAGCTGAGTCATAATGCAATTTTGTTTGCCAAGAAAATGGCTAAGTTCATCAAGAAAAACATCATTTGTCGATATGGGGTCCCGCACGAGCTAGTATTAGACAATGGTCTACATTTTGAGGCAGAAGTTAGAGAGGTTGTCGATGAGTATGAGATTGAAAGACACAAATCTTCTTGATACCGACCTCAAAGAAATGGAGCAGGCGAAACATCCAATAAGAACCTCAAAACCATCATCAATAAAATGACTGAGAGTTGTCAAGATTGGGCCGATCGGATCCCTTACGCCCTATGGGACTATCGTACTTTTGTTAGAGTTTCTACTGGGGCTACCCCTTACTCTCTAGTCTACGGAATGGAAGCAGTCCTACCCTTAGAGTTGGAAATCCCTTTGCTATGCATCATGCTAGAAAGCAGTGTCAACATGAAAAACTGGCACCAAAGTTGTCTTGACGAGCTGTCCCTCTTGCACAAAAGAGGGATGAGAGATCTATATCACATACAAGGGTACCATCGCCATATAGCGCGATCATTCAATAAGAGAGTCAATGATCGTGGTGTTGGAGAAGGGGACTTAGCCCTCAAAGAAATAGTATAGCCCATCTGGGGCCCAGAAGGAAATTCAAGCCTAATTAGAGCGGCTCATACAACGTAAATAATATCCTGTCAGGCATCACTGTTCTGATCACCAACATTGATGGAGAAGAAATGGTGCATCCAGTCAATATGGACCGTCTGAAGAAATTCTACTCCTAGTCTGAAATCTCGACACACTACGATTCTTCTCATCTCCCTTCTGAAAAAACAATCTTCATTTCCGCTAATCAAAACTACGTGGGGCCGAATCCTCTTAAAATATTTTTTTTAAAACCCTTAGAGGTACATAGGGAGCTCATTCATTTACATGAGCACGACCCCCTTCTTTTTCACAAAATCTTATTCCTTTTCTTATCCCCGAGAATGACAGTTCATTTTAACATATACATGAATAGAAGGGTTATGTATTCCTTAGCGATTGGTATAAATAATTCAAAATGCAAAGGTCATCAAGAGGCACAACTAGATAATCAAAAACTTATTTCTTTCATTATTCAAAATTTTAGTACAATTACATCGGCGTAAGGAATCAAATGACTTCCCTTGCCAACCTACACCTACCTTCCTAAAAATCAAGATAAAACCAAGCCCCACTACTCCTAAAATTCTCACACATTACAAACAAAATAACCACAAAGAAAACGAAACACCATAAAAAAGCTTCATAAGTTTTACCCACAACTGCCAGAAGAACTTCCTCCATCACCCATATCCTGGGGTCCCCAAACCCTCCCTACCTAAAGGGAATGCCTCTGAAGATCCATTGAGCAATAAGCCCAGACCAACCTTAGGAAAACCACAACATCAGCTATAGTGTCCAAAATAGTAAACCACATTTGCCTAGTCTCTACAGCTAGCATCTTGGAGACCACTATTCTCCATAACCATTTCATATATTCCCTTGAGATATGATAGACTAGTCGAGTAGACTGATAAGGATGGGTCGACAGACGACGATTCTCCCATAAAGATCCAAGACGCATGTGCATACGCTCCGTCAGGTCCTTCACAGGAAAGAAATATAGTGTTCATGGTGGCACTATTTTCTCCCAACCATATTGGCATAGAAGCCACCAGGGAATGTAGAAAGAGGTCTAACTGAGGCCAACCAATTGGACATACTAGTACTCCTCGAGCTCCAGAATGGGCAACAATTCCACCAACCAAGGCACAGACCAGCGCAAGAATAAAGCCCTCTGCGCTACAAACCAGTTCCCCTAACTCTCAATGTTCAGGCCTACTCTAATGAAATAGCTTGAGAAGAAGTTTGGAATCACTGTCAAAGGATACTTAGGTGGGACCACCATGAGAAATCTCCTGGACAATCAGATAAACATCATCACGGGACTGCCTCTCAAAAAGTTATGACGACCCTCCCAGTAGGCATCCAGTCCATTCAAAGTCTTCGCCAGTATCACTGCTATAGAATTACGACGGTACGACATCCAAAAACTGATAGATGCAAGTTAGTGGTCCACTAGTGTTTCCCCAGTAACCAATAACACTTTTGAAACCAGGCCGAGAATAACCGCCACAGCATAACCGAAATTGCCCACATCCTGCTAATGCACGAGCCGCAGCACCTCCAGAAGAGAAATCATTCCTCCCATAATTAACAGTCTGGTTGTCGAAGGCGAGATATGGAGAAATCCAACCAATAATTATCTAGAAGAATGGGAAACTCAGTTAAAGCTGCAAAAACGCTAGGATTTATCCCCAGCATGGAAAAAAATTCCTCATAGATTTAAAAATTTTCATCCAACCTGAAGAGAAAGACATGATCCTCCAGATACCAAAACTCGATTGTTGCCATCAGCATGTTCCAGTCAATGGGTTAGTTATGCCACAAAGAGACTCGCTGCATGTGGAAAGCGTCATAATCAACATTGTAAGAACACATCGCCTTTAAGGTTTCGAGGCAATTGGCGGACTCAATGCTATCGGGGAGAGCTATCTTGCAAAACAAAGAGATAATAAGGAAGTAAGAATGGGAGAAATAAAGTAAATGAAAGTGTGAGGAGAAAAGCCCCATCTACGCCCCTATTTACACTTATAAATCAGCAAACCAAGACAAAGACTGGTCACCATACCAAGTACCAAACAAGTTCAATCAAATACTTGGATTGATTGGACTGGACTGATATGTCGATAGGAAGGACAAGGGTCATGCCATTCGACAACCCCCTATTTTAGGAAAATTCCCTTTTTCTTTTTTGTCAAAATTAAAAAAACTAATAAAAATAATTTCTATCTTAAGGGAATTTTGAATTTCCTTTTGCTTTTACTAATCCCATTTTAAAATAAAATCCTACTTAAATAAATTTTCAAATTCTTTTTATGGTCTCAGCTGCAAAGTAAAAAGAGCATATGCATTATTCACTGAAACAAAAATTAAAAAAAAAACTTCATTTTCATTTGCATATAGTCTTTTCTGTATTACATTGATATCTTACAGGAAAAACATAAAAACAACGGGACTCAGCCCGAACCCAATTTTCTTTCTCTCTCCCTCTCTCTCTCTTCCTCTCCCACTCCCACTCTCTCTCTGTCTCTTTTTTTTTCTTTCTCTCTCTAAGACCCTCCATCCCTACGGCGCGCCCTTTTCCCCCAACGTCGAGATGATGTGCTAACATTTCCAGAGCTCAACCCTTCCCAGGATGAGGTAGACGGCACCAAGAAAGAAAGGACTAGAATCACCTCACGAATACGGGCAGTCGCCAAAGATATCCAGTCCTTCAACTAAGTAGTGAAACACTGATATGTTGCAAAGGAAAATAGAAAAGATCAAATAAAATAGAGGTAAAGAAAGAAATCGGGAAATTAAAAGACAAAGAAACACAAAATATACCTCACGTCGAAGGACCTCGTCTGTCAGGCCCAACTCCTCCAGGTCCATCGTATTGGGACGATGTTGTAAATGCACCAACCCTCCATCAGCTCATCGAATGTTGTAATCGGGCGAGTGTAACCGCACAAAAGAAGCCTCTAATGTCTCCTATGGTGTCGGTGATGTGGACACACTACCTGCGCTGTGGGAGGACCCCCCGCCGATTCGAGCCCACCCGAGGGAGAGGCATCACATCCTATATACTGGGAGGCATCATCCAACTCAACATGAAATCCATGTAGTCATACATCACCATTGCGTCGGCATACAATGAATACGGCTCTCCTATCATCGCCGCCACCCGGTCATCCTCTGACATCTCCTGCACTCACCTCATGAACATAGGGGGATTCATCGACGGCACCGCAACCTCTTCCTCCATAATCTATCAGACTAACCTCTCCCCGAGGTACAAAGAATAGAAAAACTCATGCATTAGTAGACGCCGCATCTGCGCATGTATCCCAATCGACCCAGTGTGCTAAGTGGTTGTCCCCCATGTATAAAAGGTCAACTGTAAATACCCAGCAAGATCAAAAGATCAATACTAATAAAAGATCATCAAAGGAAAGGACGGTCTCAAGATAAAAAAAAAGGCTTACCCGCTCACTGGTCAGGCCATTCAAGACTTGACGCACCGTCTCCAGAAAGAGAGAGACTTTTTCGATTGTCGGTTGGACTTCCACCACCGGTACATCCAGAAGAAGTCCCCAACAGATTAATCCTTCAAAGATATTAACTAGTTGTCTCACCCAATCACCTCATAAAACCACATCTGCAAAGGATGACATTTAAGAAATCGAGAATAAATCGCATGAAGGAAAATGTAAATGCATAAAGGAAAATTGCAAAAAATAAATAATACCTCCAGAAGATATGTAGCTCTAGTAAAAGTCTTTCGATAGCATCGGTTGAACGCATCAAGGGAATAATAAAGGGTCGCCAAAGCCAGCCTCCCCCAATCATAAAGACGGATGTTCGAAAACACCCCCCAAAATGGCAAAAACCACAAGTGGATGACGTTGCCACTCGTCACCACCAGAAAACCTCCTAACATCAACAGAATAAACAGACGGTCCATATGGAGAACCTATTAACCATCTCTCTCATTGATCCTCCTCCTCAATAATATCTCACTCAACAAAGACAAACAAAGAGAGCCCCACAAACCACCCTCTCCACATCACCTAATGTCGTTGTCACCGCCTCTGGCGTCACCCTCAGCGTCCTATCAACCTCAATATACAAGCCATCGTAGTTCGGCCCCAGTAGATGTTAAAAATCAATGGGACTCACCATCATCTCTCCGAATCCAAAATGGAAGGTGTGGGTAGTGTCCTACCACCTCTCCACCAGAACACACATAACAATAGTGGAACGTAACATCTCGTCCAGAATTGACACCAGTCTCCCAGAGCCGATTGATGACACCATCCAGTACATTACACGTGGAAGGTTCTCCCAAACATCTCTAAGACCCTTCATCCCTCAGATACGAATAGTCAGCATGGAGACATCAGACTGTCGAAGAAAAAAAGAAAACCATTGTCAAGTTCAAGAAATAAAGTAATCTCGTCAAGAAAAAGGAAAAGAATACCAAAGGTCATTCAATACTTTCATAGCTGCCAGGGTTCACTAACCTAGAAGAATGATGATGTAGAGGCTCACGCAAAAGAATCTGATCATCTACCAACGGATCAAATGAGTCGAATGATTTCTCGCTGTCCAGTGAAAGGGGCTCCCTATCCCTCCACTCTAAACCTGCCCAATCGTCGGCATTAAGCCATGCCATGTGATTAGCGTTGCTTGAGAAATTGACCATTTTGTACGTTAGATCAATTTGCAGAAGTTAATAGAAGAAGAAGGGAAGTAAAAAAGTTATGAAAAATGAGGATAACCCGCCTCTTTTTATAAGAGGCTAAGGGGCATGACGATCGACATCTATCTGCCACCCACCGATTGTCACTGACACTCCACCTACTCGAGGTACCCCAAAAGATCGTTACACTACTGTGTAGAACCCCTCCATCTATGCCGGTCGGCACCCCCTTTAAAGTTTCGTACCAAAAGTAAAAAAAAATACTAGAAAATATCGAAGAATCCTAAAAAAATTTCTAAAATTACCAAATTAATTTTAAAACCTTTTTCACTAAGAAAAACATTTTTACATCCCCAGCAACGTCTCCAAAGAACACTCCAAAATTCCAAAGATTCCCCAGCTACAAAAAAAATTGGGATCATTACCTCTTCCCCAGCGAAACCTAAAATCAAATGATTCCCCAAATCCCTAGAGAAAGATAACACAATCCCAGTGGAGTCCCCAAACTTCCCAAAGGAAACATAAGCCCTTAGAATTGGCTTCGTCCCTCTGAATTGGTCACCCCTAACTTAAGCCCGTATAATTGGCTTTGACCCATAGAATTGGTCACCCCTATCTTAATCTCTCAGAATTGTCTTTGACCCACAAAATTGGCCATCTCTACTTCAAGCCCACATAATTGGCTTTGACCCGCATAATTGGTCATCTTTACCTTAAGCCCATTGAATTAGCTTTGAGCAGTAGAATTGCTCACCCCTAACTTAAGCCCACAGAAATGGCTTTGACCTGCAGAATTGGTCACCCCTAACTTAAGCCCGCAGAATTAACATTGACCCATAAAATTGGTCATCTCTACTTAAGCTCGTAGAATCGGATCTGACCTGTAGAATTGGTCACCCCAGTAATACGCCCGCATAATTGGCTTCGACCCTCAAAATTGGTTACTTCTACTCAAGCCCGCAGAATTGACTTTGACCTGGAGAATTGATTGCCCCTATCTTAAGCCCTCAGAATTGGCTTTGACTCGTAGAATTGGTCATCTCTACCTCAAGCCCACATAATTGGCTTTGACCCGCAAAATTGGTCATCTCTTCCTTCAGCCCGCAGAATTCGTCACCCCTAACTTAAGCCCGCATAATTGGCTTTGACCCGCATAACTGCTCACGCCTAACTTAAACCCGCATAATTGGTCATCTATACTTAAGCCCGCAGAATTGGTCACCCCTTATCTTAATCCCTCAGAATTGGCTTTGACCCACAAAATTGGTCACCCCTATCTTAAGCCCTCAAAGTTGGATTTGACCCACAGAATTGGTCACTTCTACTTAAGCCCGTAGAATTGTCTTTGACTCTCAGAATTGGTCACCAAAAATAAGCCCTGAGAATTGGCTTTGATCGTAGAATTGGTCACCTCTAACTTAAGCCCACAGAATTGGTCACCCCTAACTTAAGCCTACAGAATTGTCTTTGACCTGTAGAATTGATCATCTCTACTTAAGCCCTCATAATTGGCTTTGACCTACATAAATTGTCACCCCTATAATAATCCCTTAGATTGGGCTTCGATCGTCAGAATTGGTCATTTCTACTTAAGCCCACAGAGTTGGCTTTGACCTGCAAAATTGGTCATCTCTATTTAAAGCCCGTAGAATTGGATTCGACCGGTATAATGGGTCACTATAATTTAGATCCTCAAAACTAACCCTAAACTACACAATTGGTCACCTCCTTACTCATTAACTCCTTTAGGTCCTCAGAATCGGCTGCCCCAACATCACTTTAGATCCTCAACATCGACCTCGACCCTCTGAATCAGTCATCCTCATCCCTTAGGTCCACTAAACCGACCTCTATCACGTGGTGTCTATTTAACGGCTATAACTTGTTCCAAGCTCACTCATCGAGGGGATCTATAGACACCACATTCTAAGTCTCCCGTTAGGTCCCTAGCACCTCCCCATCTCACTGTAAACCCTAGGTCTCACTCCAAGTACTGATCTAGGGGCCATCAGGCGCTCTTGTACCCCATTTGACTCCAGTCAACTCTATCATCAGAGAAAAATCTATTTGAACTCTGAATACCATTTCCAACGGTTTACTCCGTGCATGAATCAACATAACGATTCAGACGAACGGACCATTTTACTATCAAAAATCGATTCAGAGTCCACCGGGCACTCCCGAACCCCGAATTGACCCCAGTCAACTTCTCCGTCAGATCAAAAGCTCTTTGAATATTAAAAAGGAACTAAAACCGTTTTTTAATGGTCCACCTCATGTGCGAAATAGCGTAACTATTCAGACAAATAATCAATTTTCCTCCGAAAATTAACCCGGAGACCACTGGGCTCCGTTTGACCAAAGTCATTGCTTCATCTGTAACGAGACTAAATGAATCTCTATTGGTCACTGAATACCCTTTCTAATGGTCCACCCTATGTGCGATTCTGACCTATAATACAGGTTAACGATCAGTTTTACTTTGAGAGGTCCCGGGCACCCCGATTGACTAAGGTTAATTTTCCAAATCAGGCAAAACTCTTTGGACTGTCAAAGTGCATCTCCTAACATTTCCAACGGTCCACCCCGTGTGCGATTCTGACTTACCATACAGACGAACCATCCATTTCCATCGAACGATCTCCCGTCTAAAAGACCGATGTGCACTTTCGAGCCGCATTTGGCCCAAAGTCAACTCCTGAAATCGGGAGTGGAACAAAAGAGTCTTGAAGGTCTATAAAGTAACTTTTTAATGGTATGCACTGTGCACGATTCGGATCAATGTATTACATTCTACAACCATTTTTCAAGAAAAATCTGCACAAGACTATAAATTAGCAGGTCCAGATCCTTGCCTATCGATAGTGTGTGTAGGGTCACCAGCCGATGGGCAGGACAGGGGCAGTGCTAATCGGTATCCCTAACCCTATAAAATGAGGGCATGACCTAATTATCAAGCAAACCAACACAAGAAATCCATCAACATCAATGATCTCAACAATATTCCCTCGAAATCAGTGAAGTTCCTCATGTGAGGTTCCATTCCAGCTTACATTCCCATCATTTTCATACCCAACTTGGAAAAATATCCTTCCCTTTCATCGATATTCATCAACACTCAAGGGAGTCAATCCAAGATCAAATATCAAGATTCAAAGAAGGTCCAATTCCTTTCCTCTCTATTTAAATTCCTGGTTTTTGCATAATATACATTAGATTCATAATCTAGTTCTTACTTTAGTTCATGCACATTAATATCTACAATTTTTATTAGTATATTGCACATACTTTATTTTCTACAAAAATCCCAAAAACAAGTAAAAGAGGGTTATACTCATAAATTCCGAACGGAATTATCCATGACACTTTTTCTAAAACCAAAAAACACATTTTCTATGCATACACATATAATAAAATTTCTTTCGAATAAATGGGATAAACCCCGCCCCTATGCTACATTCAATCTACAAGACTTTGATGCCTTTACAGGCTACGTAGGCGTCTCATATTAAAATTCGAGACTCGAGTCCAACTTTTTAATTTTCCATTTTTTTTAATTTCCCAAATTCCCTAATTTTCTAAAATCTCCCATTTTCACACACACACACACACACACACACACACACACACACACACACACATATATATATATATATATATATATATATATATATATATATATATATATATATATATATATATATATATATCATGCTTGTTTGCATTTCATCCAACACATATTTTCGTTTCCTAATAATGATTAATATCGTGATAAATGCACAAATCACATTTTCTATATATGTCATTTTGGAAACATTCCTATGGATGACGTCATTCTACCTTATCCATGGTATGAGTTGAATGATTCTAATCCCCATTATATAAACATGCACACACACTTCATGGGGATAGAAAGGAAAATAATAGCACTTGCCAATGAGAGACCGAAAGGGCGGGATCGGTGCCTAACACCTTACCATTCTGTAACTTAGCCCCTGAACCTTTGAACTATTGGTTTCGTATGAATCAATTTGTCCTTGATGCCTCTCTCTCGAAGTGGCAACATGTTCTTTTTCCTATTTTGTGCAAAATAGGCTGGCGACTCGATCTCTTCACATTTACCCCCACACTGACAATGGTCGAAGCACCTTTCAAAGAGGGATTCGAGATCGCAGCGCAATCTTTTCGAGGTATCCTCCCCCGACGCCTCCCGGTATGGCCACAATTATCTTGAATGAACATGAAATGACTAAATAGTGTATGCATTAACTATGTTTTATTCTATAACATTTTCGTTAACTTATATTAAAAGCCATTAACCTTCACATTCTATGATTTACTATTTTATTACGAAAACATTCGTTAATCCATTAATCCACATAAATAATATGCGAGAAATGGTATTCCTTTATTCTTCTTTTATGTTAATCCTATTTAGTTTGAAAATTTTCAATTTCACATTAAAATCTCCATATCCATGGCATTTTCTATAAATAGCATTTGACACATGCGTCCGGTGTTTTAAAAGCCTTATTTAAACTTATATACAAGTTTGAACTTATAACCATTATTAATTATTCAAATGCCCAATTATGATCTTTGTCACTTTATTTATTTATATCTTTTTACCAACACATTACCAAGTTAACTCATTTATAGATGGATGGTTGTACTAGGGTCTATAAAGAATTAGAATGGGTGAGGTGTGACCCACTTCCACATATGTTTCCTTCAAGGTTTCTAAAGTCTCAAGAGTAGATGGGAAAGAAAACCTTCTACTTTTGGTAACAATGGAGATTTATGTAACTTACTATTTGAAAATAGAATATTGTGTAAGGACATAAATTTCCAATTGAGTCCATGTATTGTTTTGACTTAATTCAGTGAACAAAACTGTGTTGTAATATGTCATGGGGAGAATTCTATTTTTTCACGATCCCACTTGGTCTATCACGTATTGAAGAAATTGAAGACGTTGCGTCAAAGCTTCAAAGATTTAATCATGTCGATGTTTATTTGGTGCAAGTTTAATCGTCTTCAAAGATAATTTCATTTCGAGATTACTCAGTATGAATGCGTATAATTAATGGTGTTCGAAATTATTTTATAAAAGATAAGGACGTAATTTTTATATAGAAAAATGATTTCAAATGTTTTAAAAGTGTTTTAATGGTTTAAATTTCGTTTTATGATGATCAGCTCAAAATAGAGTTTGACTAATTTGAATCTCTTTGTTAAGAGACGTTTTTATCTGAAAGTCAAAGAAAGTCACACTTTCGCAAGGTCGCTCGAGCGACATTGGATCTCGTTCGAACGAGATACAATGTTGCGCGAACAACATGCTTAAGTCATTCAAACGACACATTTTTCGAGGCGGCATTTTAATCCTATTTAAACAGTGTTTGCATCATAATTTCGTAAGTGTGCTTTCTGGAAAAAGTTTTACGAACCAGAATCTTATTTGCACATGTTTTTTAAGGTTTACAAAGCATAAACACATCCTTAGAGTTTGCAAATATCCGAGTTATCATTCTTATATGTTTACGTGATCTTGCCGCACCAAAGTTGTTTGTTCTACACATTGAACACAAAGGGTTTCACGGTGAAGAAGCGACAAACATCGTGTTCGACATTGTAGACGTATCAAAGCCATATCGGTGGACACCGAGACATACGTGGACGCGTGTGTTGTGGATAGAAATCGTAGAAGATGGAATTTCTGTGTGGGCACTATTGAATAATGGCTGAAGATCAGAAGGAGCGTCAAGACCCTTGGGGATCGAGTCTTAGTGTAAGGCTAATCTGTCTTTGTAAAACCATTATTCATAGTGATTGTCTGGCTTGGGCCGTCCGAGGTTGTTTTTCCGTTTTGGGTTTTTTCCTCGTACATCCGGCTATGTGAGTATTCTTTACTTTACTTTACTTTACTTTACTTGCTTTAATCACTAGATGCATGTTTAGGATTAATCAAGATAAAATTGGTTTAAACTGAGAATTGGGATTTCTTAACTTGGTTTGGTGGATAATTAAAAGTTGAATCTTTTTCGAAGAAAAATTGGTTTTGTTGAAAACACACATATTGGGCCACTCACGAACTTTTCAAATTGGTATCAGAGCTAGAAATTTTTTTTATTTGTTTTGTGATCCCGTGTATTTTCAAAGACGAATTCTGGATATAATGAATTTTCTTGAACTCCTGTTTTTGATGGCACTAATTACACTTATTGGAAGATGAGAATGATATGTGCTTTAAAATATATTGATGAACGAGTTTGGCTTGCAGTTGAAAAAGGTTGGACACCCCCTGTCACTATTCTAGATGAGGTCACTAGTTTAAAGCCTGTTGAGTCTTGGACCGAAACTGAACAAAGACTTGCACAATATAATTCTAAGGGTCTGCACGTTATTGCTTCACATGTCACACACGAAGAATATAACAAAATTATGACTTGTGAAACATCAAAAGAGGCTTGGGATATTTTGGCACTCACTCACGAGGGCACTAACACGGTTAGGGCGTCAAAACTTCAAAATCTCACTACACAGTTTGAGACCATCAGGATGTTAGAGAGTGACACCTTTGATGAGTTTTATGCTAGGTTGTCCAATATTGTCAACTCGTCGTTTAACCTAGGTGAGAAAATTCCCAACAATCATGTCATTAAGAAAATCCTTAGGTCGTTGCCTTATAGGTTTGATGTGAAAGTGACCATTTTAAACTCCTTGGGTAGGTTAGAGTCAAATAAAGTAGAAGATTGTAGGTGACTTACAAACCTATGAAATCGACATGATTACCTCCAAGAACGTGCCTAAGAAAGAAAAGGGTATTGCTTTGAAAACCCAGAATGAGGAAATTAAAGTTTCGGATTCTGATTATGATTCCGATTTTGAGGATGTTGCTTTATTGGCAAAGAAATTTAAAAAATTTATTAAGTTTCAAAAGCAATCGAAAGATGCCAAGAAATTCGAAAAATTCAAGAACAACAAAGTAGATCCTACCTCTAAGGATAAGTTTGAAAAGCCTAAGAGAGATGAGTCGAATAAGTGTTTTGGGTGTGAGGGGTACGATCACAAAGTTAAGGAGTGTCCCACTAGACTTAAGAAAGAGGGCAAGCAACCTGTTGTCTAGAATGCCACCTTAAGTGATAGTGAATCGGAAGAGGGAGAGAGTTCCCCCATTGAGCGTAACTTTATTGCGTTTATGGAATGTCATGTGAGCGAGGACGATACAACTCATGTGAATGACACTTCCGAGGAGGTTTTTAGTGAATCCCATGTTAGTGAGGGTGAAGAGAGTGACGAGGAGGAGATTGATGTGAAAGAATTACAAAATGCATTTAATGAGTTGTATGCCGAAATGGTGAAGGTGAAAAAGGCTAACTCAAAATTGCAATCTAAGTTGAATGAGCGTGCCATAGAAAATAATGATAGTTTGATTGAGGATCTTAGGGCACGAGAGAAGAAGTTTAGGGAGAAACTAAAGTTTGTGGGGAAAGAGAGAGATAATCTCCGTGGTTTGATGGAGTCCTTTAAAAGGGAGATTTTAGAGTTTGAGGAGACTAGGCATTTACTCGAGTCTAGGTTTATTGAGTTGGAGGAAAGGTTGAAAGACTCTTCTAGAGTCAATTTTGATTTGGAGGCTAGGTCAGAGAAGTTAGATAAGATCCTAGGCACCGTACAAATTAAGGGAGATAGGGGAGGTATAGGTTTTGGTGAGAGAGTTGGTCCCATTCCCCCCGCATGTGTGAGAAACACTAGGATGGTTAGAAAAGGTCCACATAAAGGTAATCATTCCCACCACCGCTACACTTTCACATTTTATGGTAGGAAAGGTTACCTTAGGCGTTATTGTTACGACCTTAGACAAGCTCCTAGGATGTTTAAGAATAAAGTTGCCCCGGTTCCCCACACCCATATGCATCGTTTTACACCTACTTGGGGTTAGGAAATCGGATTTAGTGGCTTTAGGAATTAAACTTCATGATTATCGTTTGGGTGCACTTGATTCTTCCCATGCTAAATCTAAAGTATGATAGTGTTTCTATGTTTGTCATATGCTAGTTTGCTTCATGATATATTCATTGCTAGTATTATGACATATGTATCATTTTGTATTATAATTTTCATTTGTTTGAGTTTTATTTGAAAAATACAAAAAAAATTATTTTTGAGAAAACTTTTGAAAATCCAAAAAGATTTTGCTTTTCTTTGAGTCAACATATGTTTGAAAAGCCAAAAAGATTTTTGTTTTTGAGTTTACATGTTTGATGTGGCATATTGGTGTGCTTGGACCCCCCCCCCCCCCCCCCCATCGTTTCATTATCCATGTGGCTAGGACATTTGGTCATTATTATCGATACTTAGAATGATCTTAACCATTGTTTATATGGGGTTGTTTCGAAGTTGATATGCATCTTGATTCGACTTTGTATATATGCCAACATTGCACACATGCACGAGTTTATATGGATGTTTGACTTCTCTTGCATATTTGAATTTGGTGAGGCGTTCTTATCTCAATCTTGTCATCTATGCGTAAGTAGACTTAAGGAGATGTGTGCATGTAATAACCGTTTACCGTGAGGATTTAAAATTGGTAAAAATTATGAGTGTTTCATGGGAAAGGGCTGCGAGAGTTCAAAATTAACTCGTCATGAAAGCCACCGTTTAAAAGAGCCCAAAAAGAAAATGCAATATGCTAAGAAAAGGGCCAATAAAATTTTCTCTAAGTTGAGAATGCTAGAAACCTCAAAAGAACTTGAAAAAGTATGTTTTATATGAGGGTGTTTGGATGGAGAAAATTTAAAACGGGTTTGCACATCTAATCCTAATGTTGAAACATTGCAATTTGACGTTATTGTTTGTAGAATCGTCAAAATTCTGGATTTGTGCGCATGTAATATGTTTAGTTCATTAAGCTCACACTTTTACAGTCGTATGGCTATGATAATGTTTGATAATTTATCGCTATCAATTAGAGCTTCTTGATCGTTTCGATGTGTTGGAATTGTGACTCCTTTGTTGTAGTTTCACACCCATTCATTCCATGTCCATGTTTTAGCACATCGATACTATGTTTGCATGTAACTCGCATTTTTAGTTTTAATGAGTTTTAGGGTTTTGTGTTAAAAGATTACTATTTTAGCACTGTTTTGCTTCTGTCAGTCCCTTCCTGGAATTTTTTTGTGGAAATTTTTTCACTGGGCAATACTTTATAATATTTCTGGGAAATTTTGACAGGTCGCACGAAGTCGCTCTAACGACATCGCATCTCATGCGAACGACTTCTGTACTTCGTTTGAGAGACTTCCTCATCTCGTTTGAGCAAAGTCCCTGGCTCGTTCAAACGACTTGTTGAAAAAATGCCTTCTGATTGGTTTGCAGTCCTATGGTTATTTTGTTATATTTTTTTGGTACTGCAGGAAGCATTTCTGGACTGTTTGGTTTATATGCAGGTTCTTCTATGTTCCAAATTGGTTTTTGCATATGAGACCGTTTATCTCACTTCATTTGATTGGTATACTCTTTGTGTGATTTCTTAGTTTACTAGCTACTATTTTGTCATTACATGATCTCATTTAGCTTATTATTTCATGATTATCTAACGGCTTTCATTTTTTCAAAATTGGTATCAACTTGATTCAATTTGGTCTCATATACTCATGCTAGATACTTCATATTGGTTTATCTTTTCACCGGGTTGTCTATTCGAGACAAAAAGGGGGAGAGATTTGGTATGTGATGTAGGGGGAGATTTGTTGACCGCTTATATTTGTGTTTCAAATTGGTATCAAATAATTGCTCACATGTTTTCAAATGATATTCTCTTATTGAATATATAAATTGGTTTCATTTGTTCCTCCATACTTCACTTGGTATTTGTTGGTCGGTTTCATGTGTGTAGGTATGCTTCAGCGATTTGAGATTTCAAGTCTACATCACATTCAGACAGTTCATGCTTTCCGGTGCTACATATATTAGTCCGTGTCCTCTTTTTTTGATTTTGGGTTTATGGGATGGGATTTAGGCGTCATACGGCTTGACGGCCCGATTAGGCATTTCACAGGTTTAGTTTTGTCCCAGAATAGTCAAAGGGGGAGATTTGTTAGGACATAAATTTCCAATTGAGTCCATGTATTGTTTTGACTTAATTCCGTGAACAAAACTGTGTTTGTAATATGTCATAGGGAGAATTCTATTTTGTCACGATCCCACTTGGTCTATGACGTATTGAAGAAATTGAAGACGCTGCGGCAAAGCTTCAAAGATTTAATCATGCCGATGTTTATTTGGTGCAAGTTTAATCGTCTTTAAAGATAATTTCATTTCGAGATCACTCAGGTATGAATGCGTATAATTAATGGTGCTCGGAATTATTTTATAAAAGATAAGGATGTAATTTTTATATAGAAAAATGATTTTAAATGTTTTAAAAGTGTTTTAATGGTTTAAACTTCATTTTATTATGATAAGCTCAAAATAGAGTTTGACTAATTTGAATCTCTTTGTTAAGAGACGTTTTTATCTGAAAGTCAAAGAAAGTCAAACTTTCGCAAGGTCGCTCGAGCAACATTGGATCTCGTTCAAACGAGATACAATGTCGCGCGAACGACATGCTTAAGTCATTCGAACGACATGTTTTTCGAGGCGGCGTTTAAATCCTATTTAACCAGTGTTTGCATCATAATTTCGCAAGTGTGCTTTCTGGAAAAAAATTTACGAACCAAAACCTTGTTTGCACATGTTTTCTAAGGTTTACAAAGCATAAACACATCCTTAGAGTTTGCAAAGATCCGAGTTATCATTCTTATATGTTTACGTGATCTTGTTGCACCAAAGTTGTTTGTTCTACACATTGAACACAAAGGGTTTTGCGGTGAAGAAGCGATGGACATCGTGTTCGACATCGTAGACGTATCAAAGCCATATCAGTGGACACCGAGACATACGTGGACGTGTGTGTTGTGGACAAAGATCATAGAAGACGAAATTTCTGTGTGGGCACTATTGAAGAACGGTTGAAGATCAGAAGGAGCAACAAGACTTGTGGGGATCGAGTCTTATTGTAAGGCTAATCTGTCTTTGTAAAACCATTGTTCATAGTAATTGTCTGGCTTGGGCCGTCCGAGGTTATTTTCCCGTTTTGGGTTTTTTCCTCGTATATCCGACATTGTGAGTATTCTTTACTTTACTTTACTTTACTTTACTTTACTTTACTTGCTTTAATCACTAGATGCATGTTTAGGATTAATCAAGATAAAATTGGTTTAAAGTGAGAATTGGGATTTCACAACTTGGTTTGGTGGATAATTAAAAGTTGAATCTTTTTCGAAGAAAAATTGATTTTGTTGAAAACACACATATTAGACCACTCATGAACTTTTCATATTGAGTAACACCTTTTACAATAATGACAATGTGTGAGAGAGAAAGAGATCTCCTAGAAGTGACGGATGCAAAGAGAATGAAGAGACAAGCACTTTGACACTCAAGAGAGAACATGGAGAGAATAATTTTCAAGTGTGATTTTGATAGAGTAACTGTGATAACATAAGTTTTTTGTGTGTTCCTGACCTTACCCAAGGGTCCTATTTATAGGTAGATACTATGGTTGATGTGGTGTCTGGGCGCCAAAATGTGGCACTCTTAGAGTCAAGCTCTGAAATTTACCTTTTGTCTATGTTACTTGTTTGTTGCCTATCCCTTCTGACAGGAGACACCTGGTGAATACCAGAGTTAAAAAGAAAATATGTAGGCTAATAGTGCCAAAACGTGTCATTTGGTAAATATCTTTTCGAATGATAACTTGGTGAACAAAATTTTGTAAATACTTACGAATGGCCTTGATAGCCACTCGCTAATAGTCAGTTAAAAATACTTTTATGAGTAGCCTCTTGGATACTCGCTCATTTAATCGAAGTGTGAGTACTTGGTCGACCTCTAAGGTTTCTCCTATTAGTATTCTCTCTATCGTAAAGTGTCAAGTGGTTAGGAATTGGATTTTCCCAATAAACCTTGTCTCTTAGCCATCAAACCAAAATTCCCTATAGAACCTAATTGTCCCACTCCACCCCTTCTTTCTCGATTAAGGCCACATGTGTAAGGAAATAATAATGTTAGTAACTATATATCAAGTGAGAATTATAACAGTTATTGCATTATGAAATCCCCTCAATCTTTTGGGTCTGCTCAATTATTTTCTCTTTTATCTTTAGGTTGCTTATTGAGCATCTCCTTACCATTCTTATGTAGGCAGCTTGTTTATTTCTTTTGGTCCTAATCATTGTGATCCCTCTTGCTTATATTCTACCTTACCTCACCTCTAGGTTTGGACCCCTCACTGTGTCCCCACTTGCCAGATTTTTCCTAATGGCTTTTCTTTGGATTTGAGCCACTTATTGTGGACCCACTCGCCAAACCTTATTTTGGCATCCTTCTGGGCTTGGGCCACTAGTCATGGACTTACTCGCCAAATCTCTTATTTTGGCTTCGTCTGGAATTGGGCCACTTATTGTGGACCCATTCGCTTATTCTTGCACCCGCTCGCTTGTGAGCCCCCTTTCCCCATTAGTCCTGCTTGTGGGAAATTGAATGGGTACCCCTCTACATCATTATGATCCTATACTACACTAAAAGACAAAAAAGTCATTAAGATCCAATCATTTTTTCTCACGGTCCTTAACTGTAATAAAAAAATGCGTGTGTGTTGTCACCATCGTTTATCATGACAACATGCGAGATATTATTTTTGTCATGGGCTTGTCAAGGTCACCCTAATTAAAAAAAGGTCAGGATTTCAGCCCTAAAACCATTCATCTTCCTCCCAAAATATATAATTTCCCTCCTCTTTAATGAACTCGATTGCCTATCTCTACTAGGTCAAAAACCCACCATTTGTTTTTACCCAAAATGTATGATTTACACACACACACACACACACACACACACACACACACACACACATGTGTGTGTGTATGTGTGTATAAATGTAGTTGTAGTTGCTGAATTCATATGTTTGTTTTGTTGTAAAATAGTTGTATTTACATGCATGGCTTTGACATAGTTAGAAAACAACTTGTGCAAAACCTAGGTTTGAATAATTTGACTTTGATATTTGTTTGGGCCTGAATATATGTGTTTGTTTGTTATAAAATAGTTGTATTTATATGAATAGCTTGGTATTGTTAGAAAACAACTTGTGCAACACCTAGATTTTGAAAGTTTGATCAATTTGACTTTGATATTTTTTTAGGCTTGAATATATAGTTTTATTTGTTATAAATGTAATCAATTTTGTTAAAAAAATAATTTGTGAGTTTACTTTAAAATGTGAATTATTTTGAGATTTGGTATGTATAATTTGTATGTATAATGTGAATACTTTATGGGTTCATTTGAAGCAGGTGGGGAGATGGTCTATATCCTTAAAACGGGTGGAGGCCCCCTAATTGCCAAAGGAGTGATGAACATGAGCATCACTCCTGGTACCATGGTGCACAACTATCCACTCCAAGATTTTGAGTCCCAGGTCCCAGTCATTGAGATTATCGTGGGGCAAAAGGATGAGATATTGTGGTTGGACGAGTAAGCTGAGGTCCGATATAATGACCACACGTTGGGGGTGTAAATCATTTGGCCGACTTTTCTCCCGAGGCATAAGATTTTATAGGAATTGATGTATTTTAAATTAACTTTAAGTGTTAATTTGGTTTGATATATGGAATTTTTATATTTTGGTTTTGATGTATATAGTATTGTCATATTATATTATTAATTGTGTTTATGTTGGTTTGAATAAAAATAGGACTTATTTGAAGCGGGATTACTGTTGGGAAGTACCTAATGCCCAATAATTTTTCTCATATTCTACAGTATTTTCACGATCCATGATCGTGACAAAAAGGTATTTTCACGGTCCTTGACTGAAAAATATTGTAGAAAAACCTTATCTGTTCACACAACCTTAATTTTAGTTCGTGCACGTGGTCGTCAAACATTACAACATTGAATCCCCCCATGCGCACGGATAAGTTGATTTTGTTATGGTCATTGACTGTGACATGACCATGACAACACAAATACTTGTCACAGTGAAGGATTGTGACATGACCGTGATAATGATTATAATGTCATGGTTATTAACTGTGACAAGTCTAGGCCACCCTCATTTTTAATGATTCTATTCGTGTAAACAGGACAGTGACAAAGGGTTGTTGTCATGGTCAATGATTGTGACACGGGGATTTTCACCCCCAAAATTGTCACGGTCATTGATCGTGATAACTCCTTTTTGTAAAGGTCCTTTATTGTGATAAAAAGGCCCAAATGGTGTAGTGTTTAATCTATTATGCCATAGATTTATCAATTATCTCAATTGTATGATTGCCCATAATTTCTTTTATATGTCAATTCAACTCAGAATATCACATCCATAGATAAATATTAACCCTGCAATCTCAAAATTAACCAATGCCATATTTTCTATGTTTTTTACATCCTAGAGTTAACCGTTTCCCATTTATATTTATGGGATTTCATTGTGTTCCTCAAATGCCTTAGATGTTTCTTCCCTGGCTAATGGTTTTGTATATAAGCTGAAGTCACACCCTAGGGCTCCTGTCTCTCCATAAATTTTACTGGTAATCCTTAGTGAAAACTCTTTCACCTTCATTAGGTTTATTTTCTTATGGTAGAATCACCATTTTTACCAAAATACTCGACTTATCGTCGTTCTTTTGCTTATTGTTGTTAAATTTATAAAACTTTTGCAAGTGCGCGGGCTATTGTAATATGGATAATTCAAGTATGGGTCGCACCCACAAGGATTTGATCAATCGTTACAAATTATCAACTTTCTAACAATACATAATTTGTGTATAAAAAAAAGATGAAGAGAATAGATAAACATAAACATGAACATAAACATAAACAATAAATGCAAATGTTAAAATTCCCTTTTATAACTCAAACTAGATTATTATTAATTAGTATGACTCCCAATTACCTTTTACAAATCAAAATTATACCGACTCTCAAGCCCTAAATTGCGAAAGATGAAAACGTTAAAGTTCAAATCAAATATTTTATATTTTTTATTATGGCGAAAAATCGTATTCCTTTAAAAATATCGCTTTTAAACATTAAATGTCAAATGTAAGCATGAACTATCAAATGACTTAACACAAGCACAATCCATCAAACGTATTCACATATAATCAAAGGATATGGATAAAGTTTATCCCTTTTTAGAATTTTATATCAAACATAAGCGTGCACTATCAAAAAATTTAACATAAGTATAATCTAACAGATGTAAGTACATAAAATCAAAGAATGTGAATAAATTAATTAATTCTGGAGGTTTAAAATATCACTCTCATGACTTTTTTAATGAATAACGAATGTAAAAAATATTTTTAGATCAAATAGGTAATTAAAGGAAATAAAATAATTAAAATATACACTAAGAAATCATCGATAAATTTTACCTAATCCTAGCTATTAAATTAAGCTAGCATTGTAATTAAAACACAAATATTGCAAGAAGAAATCACAATTCTCATTAACAATTAACTTGCAAAATTGGAGTCTCCATACTTGTGTGCCAATACAAAAGTTCTCCTCAATACTTGAACACGTATTGTTTCACAAACACTCAAAAATAAAAGCATAATTGTTTAATCTTTTGTTGATCCTAAAATAAAAATATATATAAAAATTATCCTTCTCAAATGCTGGACCCGAGGTTCTTTTTATATGCCAAATTGTGAGGTTTTTGGTTTAGTGTCAAACACCTTTTAATTGGTTTTATGTGGGATTGTAAATATCCCCAAACCAAACTTTTAAAAGGATTTTCCACGAAACTTGTGTTTTAAATAAAATGGGATGATTTAAACTAATTGGTTTGGAATACAATCTTATGTGACTTGACAAGTTCCAGGTTTCTTGGGATTCTTTTTCATTAAAGTACATGAAAAAGATATTAGACTTTATTTGATTGGCATTAAATGACTGAATTTGGCAGCTGATTGATTGGGAATGGAGCCTGAATTGTATTTTCATTCCTAGGACTATAATTTGTCTTGGATTCTATGAAAAATAAGGGAACATAAGCTTTAGTTCCTTTAATTTTGGACTTGATTGATCTGAATGGAGGCTTACTAGAAAATTTGATGCTACCATGTAGTGCTAACCAATTTTTCTGAAACAAATTTTGTTATGGCATGGGATCGAACCCCTGACCTCTTGAGTGATATAATGATCCCATAAAAAATAAACAAAAGATCCCCGTAAGGATTGAACCTAGGATCTCAAAGTTTTATGACATATGGGATGTTACTCATCCAAGTTCCATTTAGTTAAATTAACTACACAAACTTATTTATAACCAACATCTTCCTCATTTCTCTCTTTTTACACTTCGACACCAAATGTTCGTATCTTTTTTTTATTTTTATTCCAATTTTTCCATTCTTCAGGGGTACCTATTAAAAAGAAAAATAAATTAAATTAATTCAAATTTAGGTCAATAAAAGTTTAAAAAATTATAGAATTACCCCTAATTCGTTTTTAGTCCCCGAAGTTCATTAATAACTCATTTAACTCGGAATTCAATAAAATTTAATTGGGAAACTTGTTTTTGTTCAGATAAATATTGTTGTTGATGTCTAAAAATGGACTAACTCCAAATTTATAATCACAGATAAAAATAAGATAAGTAACTCAAACCACACACACAAGAGACAAGGTTTTTGAGTGGCTCAACTGTAAAATACCCTACATCCATTGTTGGTTTTATTCAGTAGGATTTACAATGGCTCAGTATGGTGTCGATGTGAACTATTTGAGTTGTCCCTTGAGCTAAGGGAGTAGTTTGTATTTATAGTGGTTACAAACCCTAGAAATGGAGCGCCTTTATAATGCCAGATGTTTACATATGTGTATAATAAATGAAACTCTTGGAATTCAGTATTGGTTGGTATCCTATCCGAGTAACTCTTGGTATTCCTGTTGGTTGGACTTCTGGATTTGATCGGTAATCCAGCCGACTAAATGTCTGTGAAGCCGATCAAGGTGGTTGGTCAACCATGTTAGAGGACATGTGTGCATTTATTATTGGACCACTTGAGAGTGTAATTTTTACATACAAAAAAAGCCCCCAGTGTTTCATACTTGATGCTTGATTGAAAGTAGGGAGTATTTAGCCCAGGAATTTGCTCAACGTTTGGGGTGGCAAAATGGGTCAACGAGTCATGTGAAAATATAACCCGACACGACACGATAAGAAATCAGTGGATCCGAATACGACACGACACAATAGCGTGCTTTTTATTTATCCCAAACATGATACGTTAAAAACACGACATGACACGATAGCATGATAACTAAATATGATTCAATTGGACATGATTAGACCCCAATCAACACGAAATTATTGGACACAATTAGAACAGTTAGTGAGGAATTAATAGTGGGTTTATATAGTGGGTTGATAATGGGTCTAAATGGGATCAATAGGGGGTTTACATAGGGTATATATCGTGTCCTTAATTGGGTCACTATAGAGCCCTTATTGGGTTAATTTCATGGCAGAAATTAGACACAAACACGACACGTCCTGATGGCGTGTCCAAAAACCCAGACTCGAACACGAAAGACCGTGTCAATTTCGTGTCAAGTTTATTTCATTGTGTGTCGTGTTATCGTTTCGTTCCCAAAATTTCAAGCCCTACTCAATGTACAATTTTGAGTGTTTGGTTGGCAACCGACCTCCTATACTTGTAATAATTTCCACTGGCACTAAAACATTTTTGAATCGCCAAAGGACACAATCATCTTTTGATGCTTCGGGAAGGGTGCAACTGGCGGTAGATATATGATTCATTTAGTTAATCATTTTAGTCCCATTTATCGAGGCAACCGATAAGTAGGTACAAATTTTCCCTTCTTTTTTCTTACTTCAAACCTTCTAAACTTTAGCATTTTGTTTGCCTTCAAGCTTTTTCCTTTGTGATCACTTGCTACCATCAACAATATTAGGTTAGCCTTCAAGCTTCGTTGATGTTGGAATATAAAAGTTCCATCACTTCCTTTTTTTTCTCAACCTACACTTGTTCTGCCTCAAGTTGCTGTTAACCTTGAGGAGGATCATGTACCAACTTCTTCAGCCACTGAGTCTGGTGGGGATGAACTTATTCCAGGAGAAACTTCTTCCTCATTTGAGTCTTTAGACATTTTTTATATTTACCTTTATCCTTCTGTAGATATGACTAAGAGGAAGATGCCCAACTTGATGGGTGGCCCCCTATCCCCAACCCCCAAGAAAGCTACTGATATTGTAAAGAACCTAGCTAAAAAAATATCAGGCCAGTGATAAGAGGCCTATTGGTGATGATGAGACTCATACTGTGGAGCCTAAATTTAAGAGGTTGAGAAGAGGCTTGCCTGACCCTTCACAGGTCAAGAAGTATTTAGTCGATCAGTAGGCATTACCTATAAAGAATATGATTGACCAATAGGAATTGGTGAGGAAAATTCAGGTTGACCTTGACATTAGGTTAGCCTCTATTGCTGTTGACCCTTGACTGGCTAGGGGTTAATTAAGTCTAGGACACTTCCTGATGATAGATCTGCGTCAACCCCTATTCCAGGTCCCGACTAAATGAAAGAGCTTTCCATAACCTGGACCTGGTAATTTTCTTACTTTTTTACTTTTTTCTCCATGATGATGAACTCTTTCTGATGTCTGATCTTTTGCCCTTCTTGCAGTTCCTGGTTGATTTTAACCAAATGATGGATAAGGATGGTCAATTACGTTATTCTGTAGGAGAAGTTGAAGGGGCACCTTGGAAGGTCTATAAAAATCTTTGGAAGCTTTTCGACAAGCTTTGGAGACAAAGTAAAAATCCTGGAAAGAGGATTTAAAGAAGGCCAATGATAGGGCCAATGTTGATGAAGGAAAGGTGAATGCTGTCAGGGGAAGAGATAAATCTAGCGAGAAAAAAATAAATGATGTTGGAACCAGGGCTAAGGCTGTCAAGGACAAACTTGTTGAAGTCGCCACTAAGGCCCACACTGCTAAAGATAAAGTAGCTCGTCTGACTTATGAGGTTACATACTTGAAGACCAAAGGCAAAGATGCCTTTAAAAAAGTTTAGGATAAAGTAATTTTTGTTTCCTATACTCAAATTGAGTATTCTAAAAAGTTATTCTTCAAGGAAGGGTGGACTGAGGCCCTGAAGTTGATCAGCACCAAAGAAAGCTCTTAACTCTTCATAAGGCATGACCCTCGTGCTCCTCCTAACCTGGATAAGGAGTTTGATGATGATGAGGGGTCTGAAGAGTATTCTATTGTGGCCCTTGATTAATTAATGGTGCCCAGTACTAGTACCGACCTACTAACTGCTAGCCAGGATAAGGCCAAGGCCAAGGCCAATGACAAGGCCATTGACAAGGAGAAGGTCTAGCAAGTTTATTTATTTTTTGTTCTTCTTTATTTTTCTTTGTTAAAGATGTTGCAACTTTAGTACTTAGACTATCATTCAATGAAAGAAAAACTTTTTATCTTCAATTTCTATTAATACCTTAGAATGATTTTGATTTCATGTTGAACTGTGTTATATTATTTTTTCTATTGTCGGATTCTCTGGATTTTACTCATAAACACGTGTATTTATAACTTTACAATTTGATGCTAGGAAGAAGGACATAATTTTTGTTGAATATGATTTGCTTAGAAGAAGTAGAAACCTTCTAGAATCTAGTCATATTCCTATGTTTGAAGAAGACTTAACTGGGTTCCTCCGTCCAGATGCATCCGACCAAGTGAAGGAGTTGTATATTTATCTTCATTTCCTGCTGGACATGACGGTTGCTAACAACGCCACATATTATTAAATGATTGAGAAACTCCAAGAAGATCACAAACTTTCCCTAGCTTTACTTCACTATGATCATGAGTCTAGGTACAAAGCATTAGGTGAAGGTTGGGGTTTTAACAAGAAATTAAAAGACATTACTTCTGCTCTGAATAAGAAGAAAATAGCTTTGAAACAAGATTTGGATAGTGCCCGATCAATTGCTGCAATGCAAGAGAAAGAAAACCATGCCCTGGGGGATGAACTTGACAGCTTGAAGAGATCGACTACTTTCGGTCCCGATGAGGGAGTTTCCTTTTTTCTAGAATGAAAATGCAAGACTGTTGGAAGAACTGGAAGCATTGCAGAAGAAAAAGACCAAACTTGGGCAAACTTCTAGGCAAAGAATAGTTGTTTGACCAACTATTGAGGAGGAAAGAATAAAAAAAATTATTGTCGACCTAGCTACCCAGTTGAAAGCCAAAGATATTGTTATTGCTAACCAAGTTGCCCAGTTGAAATCTAAAGATAGTGTCCTTAAAAAACTTCAAAATCATGTGGAGAGATTAACATTTTAATTTCACAAACAGCC
Source organism: Sambucus nigra (assembly GCA_949130495.1). Lineage (NCBI taxonomy): Eukaryota > Viridiplantae > Streptophyta > Magnoliopsida > Dipsacales > Adoxaceae > Sambucus > Sambucus nigra. Next base: position 271,536,091 of record OX422221.1, on the reverse strand, counting down.
CAACCCACATGGATGATCATCTTGCTCAAAGTAATCGTGAAGGCTATAAATGGGGATGGAGCAACTTGCTAATTTTACTGAAGTATGATCAAAATAGTGACTTATGGCACTCGAATGACCCATGTCTCTTAGATTATGACAAGCCTCCACTCAAATTGCACATAAAATGGATTCCTCCAAATGCCATTCCCCAATGCCCGATAACTAAATATTTAGGGGATTATGGCCTTCATGATGAGTGTGAGATAGTTCGTCCCTCTCATTTGCTTAATAGGCCGAACAATAGCAATAGGCAGATGTCAAGGGATTTCAACTGAATCAATTCTCCATATACCCTTGATGATCCTCCTGCCGGAATGGATAAGTTATAAGGAAAGCGTCCAGCAGAATAAATTTATATTTATTGTTCTCTATTTTGCTCGCTTATTATAATACATTTTTATTAATGAAATGAGGTCATTTTTTATTAAGTTCTATTTATTCAAGCTTATGGTTGTTATTATCTTTTTGCCGACTAGGTAACCTGTATAGAGATTAGTTAATCGGTTTATAGACTAGATAACCTACTTAAATATTTAATATATATTTCATGCTTGAATCACGTATATGACCTTAGATTCAACTAATGCACTTAGATAAAACTATAAATAGCTTTATTGTAATAAGTTGTAACATTAGTCATGAGTGGAGACCAAGTGTACTATGGATGTATAATTATTCCAGTATTTTAACCTAGCCGAATAAAACCTCTAATTAAGAAATTTTACTGACTTCTTATTCGTGACTTTCTGAGGACAAATCATACATGAAGTTAAACTTTTCTACAGTTGGAAAATTTTGGAAAATTTTGAGCCATGCAATTTGGCAAGGAACTTTTTGAGAACTTTCCTGAAGTTTGGAAAAGTTTGAACCATGCATCTCTCGGCGAAGAACTTTTTGAAAACTTTTTTGAAGTTGGAAAAATTTAGAAAACTTTGAAACATGCACCTCTCGACGAGCAAATTTTTGAAAACTTTTCTGAAGTTGGAAAAGTTTAAATTAAAATTGCTCATATAATTCTGGTCAAGGTGTAGCCACCATACTCCAAAAAGAAAAACACAAAAAGGATGTATAATGGAGAAAATATGAAATTTCATTAACTCGAATAAGCAATTACATTAAGGATATAATTTTCAGAAATGTATTACTCATAATATTTGCACAGATGGTCTGCGTTCCAAGGATTCTTGAATTCTTCCCCTTCCAGAGTTTCCTAACGATAAGTTCTTGGTCGAGATATGATATGGACCATGCCAATTAGGATCCATCTTATTTTGGGGAAACATATCTAACTCGTAAGTCTGAAGATCACCTACCAACTCTTCTAACTTAAGTGTGCTCAAATTTCCCATCGAGTTTAAATAGTGACTTTCAGAATAAAACGTTTTGGAAGAGATCTTAAAATCTTTTTCACAACTCGTGTGTTATCAATTACCTCACCCAAATTAAAACAAGTGTTGACGATGTCTGACAAACGTGCGTAAAACCCATCAAAAGTCTTGGACCCTAATATAGTAATGGTCTCAAATTGGGTGGCTAGATTTTGCAATTTTGACTCTTTAACAGCAGCTGTACCTTCGTGCGTCATTTTTAAAACATCCCATGCCTCTTTAGACGTGGTGGACGTCATAATACGATGGAATTCATCGGGAGTGACGGCTCCAGAAATAACACACAAACCACGGGATTTAAAGTTAGACAATTTATAATCATCCTTAGTCGAGTTTGACACAGGTTTTAAAGAGGTGACATTATCAATAGTCACGATGGGAGGAGTCCAACTATTATCAACCAACAATCAAACTCGCTCATCTATGGCTTTTATAACAGATTTCATGCCTGCTTTCCAATAGGCATAATTATTATCGTCAGAGATGGGCACCCGATTATATAAGTGATGAATTGAAAAACTTGCGACAAAAACAAATTTTAAAAAATAAGATTGATATCACAAAATTTTTGCAAAAAAATAGGAATTCACAATAAAATAGTGAAACCTGCTCTGATACCAATATCAATTGAGTTTGTAAATATCCATTGGAATCATACACACTTATTTAATTAGGTTTTTACATTTAAACAAACCAAATTCAATTTTAATTCAACCCCTATGCATGCATCTAAGTGCCATAAAGCATTAAATCATTCAAATCATGCATATAAAACAAAGACGACAAATTCAGGAAAAAAACTCCTTTCGGGTAAAACATTTTTAACACTTTAAAAAGTTTACAAGACCATTTACTTACATACAACCTGATAATTGTCCACAAACGTAACGCACAGTGTCTTTGTCAAACCTTCAAAAATACGAGTGACGACAAAAAATTAGTAGGTGTCGGTTCGTCGTCTTTGGCTCATCCACATGAAGAGATCTACGCTCGGTGTCCACTGATCAGATATGGATATGCCTTCTCCACAGAGGTTGAACAATAGCACGACTGTTCTTTGGGTTCTAAAACAATTCACAAAAAGATATTGGGATTTTGTGAATTGAAAACAAAAGGATTTTAAGCCTTAAATGAAGAAGCCAAAAGTATTCTACTGATATGCAGTGTTTGTAGAATGAAAAACGAAAAGACTTCTTAAGAAAAAAACGGAGTTGGAGAGTCCTATTTATAAAAGACTTAAGGCGATGTCTCTTTCAAATGATGTTGGATGTCGTTTGAACGAGATCCAATGTCGTTTAAAGTATCGCGCGATATAGCCCGTCGTTTGAACGACATAGGTTGTCATTCGAACGGAGCCTATTAAATAAATATTTTTCTTTTTCTTTTTCCAGTAAATGCACTGCCACAAAACTCCAAAAATTAGTTTTTGATGAAAAAATTTAAAACTCCGCTCCAACACTTAGAATTTTTTTGATAATAAATATCCCAATACTTTAAGTGCATTATTAAGGTACTCTAAAACATAACCTTACCAAAGTTAATCCCGTAGAGGCTATTTGTTGAATAACCTTGATTATTCGGATCCGTCTTGATGTGAATGTGATCTTGAACTTCTTTGACGGTGTAGCGGTATATGGCATACAAATTGATAATGGACAAGAATGTCCTTACAGATCTCCCCCTATGTCTATATCGGTACAAAATAAAAATATCCGAATTATCAAATATCAAATGACCTATAAAAATATAGCCTCCCATGAACCCAAAGCTAAAAGATAAATGACAAGTCTTCAAACTTTTTCAATCTCAACAAATAACTCTTCAAAACTTCAAACTTTTCTTGTCAGGGTGTGTAACGTAATGATCTTCAATTGTACCTACTCACATGAGAGAAAGAAAATACCTCGTGACGTATCAATTTTGAAATGATATAAGCATAATAAATTTCTCCCCTATACATAAACTCCCCCATAACATCATAATTTGTTCTCCCCCTTTTTATTTTTTCAAAATAGATAAGGAAAAGAATAAACAATATAAATCAAATCGGGGTGTCATGGTAAACAAGGCAAACAAACTATTTTTGAATTTTTAAAATTTTTCATACAAAAATGTAAAAATGATGTTAGAAAAATCACAAAGCATGAAATTACACTAAGATAACCAAATCATGGAAACAGAATAAATGTGTGTGAACAAATTTGATAGGAAAATCGACTCAAGCATGACATGTGTGCAAGATGCATAAGAGTAGTCCTAATGAATGAACATCAAAATAATCATTAGGTGTAGAATTGTTGAATTTAGATGACATCATCTTAATCATATCAACAAATCAAAGTATACATGATTTCCACACCAATAACGTCCAAAAATGTGTAATTCTTTTCATGACTTTCAAGGATGTGCAAACCGTTTTAAATTCCATCCCCAAACTCCCTCATTAAAAGATAATGCTTTTATTTTTTCTTTTGAGGTGATGAAACTAAAACCTATTGGCCTATTTTTGGCATATATTTCTTTTTATTGCCTTTCAATTTTTTCGAACTCTTTTAAATCTCATTGGACGCCGGATAATTTCCAATTCCTCATGTTTTTAGGTCCATTTAAATGACGGCTTTATCACAAAGGAAAAATTAAAATACCTTTCGCAACCCTTTTCCGTTTTTCAAAATAAATCACTCAAACTTATAAACGATTTATATCATGCACTACTCTTTGTCAAGTTTATCGCATTTGGTTCGTTTTATAGACGAAATAGAGATGAAAACACTCAACCAACATGTGATAAACATGAAAAAAAGTCAAACCAATATGTGCATGTGTTAAATAAAGGGCAAATGAGTCAAACATGTAGGTAACAACACTATATATCATCTCAAAGACTCCAAACTTTGTAAAGCACATGAATGACACAACATATTGTCTCAGAACACTATCAAATAGTCACGTGGATAAATGGAATGAAATTGTGACACGGTCATCCTAATTGTCCATTCATATATGGTGTAAACAAAATACAAAACTCTTTCTGGATTTTTTCCAAAAAAATTCTTAAAATCAAATAATTTTTGCATTTTTTGAACACAGTTCAGAAACAATCCAGCAGTACCAAATATTATATCAATATGAACTAGAGGACTGTAAACAGGTAAATCCAGAAAACCCAACAGGTCGTTTAAACGAAACACAAAATCGCTCAAACGAAAACATTTGTCATTAGAACGACAACTTCGTGCGACATGTGATCTCGCTTGAACGAGAACACAATAATCCCAGAAAATAATACAGTTTTGTCTAGTGAGAAAATTTCTAAAACCAGTTTCTGGAATGGGAAAACATATCCAAAACAATGCTAAAACAATACCAAAATTAAGAAAATTAATCTAAAAAGCTAACAAAATACAAAACAAATGGTACTGACTAGCAATAGGCAAAAATGTCATCATGTAAATCACCCTATGCAAGCAAACATGTCTAGACCTCAACCGGTAGGTGCGATGGAGTTTTCCAAAGATGGTGACATCTTTTGAAATAACTCTATCAAATCATGTGAAGTCTGGACCAAAATCTTTACTTTCTCTCGAATAGGTGCAAAATCTCTATCATTATGTGCTATAAAAGTATATTGGGTGGGTGCAAGTATACGAACATGTGTTGGCGTAAAGCGTAACACATAACCCAATCTAAAACAAAACTCCCTAAGGTGTCCTCTTTTTTTGCAATGGGAGAAAACATAAATCGGCCTAGGAACACCTTTCACAAAAACTCTAGGACGTTCTCTTCTAATAGGAATGGGACACCTAGGTGGGTTAGGATGAGAACCATGTGAATCTATCACTAAAGTGGGAACCGGCTCGGGTGAAACAAAAGATGTGGATATACTGTCATGACCTTTTCCTAAACTTTCACCACCACCCAAAACGGGATTAATAACCACCTATTCAACTTTCTTACATGAGTTCTCTAAAGGGACTTTGACCTCCTGGGCACGTTTGAGATAACTCTCGAGTTGGGATACAAGTGTCATCAGACCACACACTGTGTCTGTAAAATCACACTTTTCCATCCTTAAAACTTCTCTCTCTCTCTCAAAATCTAAAACTCGATGACCTAAATCCTTATTATACTTCTTCATTTTCAAAGTCTCGGTGTACAAATCTAGAAAATCTTTTTGGAGCTCACTTTCATCTCCACTCTCAAACTCGCTCTCATCTCCACTAGAAGCACTCGAGTCATCACCGTCGCTCTCGTGAACAGAATCATCGTGAGACATAGTGGGTGTGCTCATACGACTCGAAAAAGTTACACTCGTCCCATGTGCTAAACCTTTATCGAACACATCTCCCTCATCTTCCTCATCTCCCTCACTATCACTAAGTGTGGCGGGCATGGCAGTTTCTTTGCCCTTTCTCCTTATCCTAGTAGGACACTCTTTAGCTATGTGCCCTCTATCCTCACACTCAAAGAACCTGATCACATCCACCTTATCACTTTCTTTGCCTCCTCTTTATTTTTATTTTTCTCAAAAGATCTCTTTTTATTGGAAGAATTTTATTTAGACATTTTGAGAAACTTTTTAAAAAAATTCGCAAGTAAGGCCATGTCAGAATCAGACTCGTCCTCAAACTCGGACTCACATAAACTCACTTTATTTTTTCTTATCTCTCTACCTCGAAATATCCTCACTAGATCTCGACTATGACCTAAGTGCAATTCCTTTATCTTTGGGTTTGACAATTTGGGAAAACATATCTAACTCGTAAGTCTAAAGATCACCTAATAACTTTTCTAACTTAAGTGTGCTCAAATTTCCCATCGAGTTTAAAATAGTGATTTTCGAAATAAAAAGTTTTGTAAGGGATCTCAAAATATTTTTCACATCCCGCGTGTTATCAATTACCTCATCCAAATTAAAACAAGTGTTGAAAATGCCTGAGAAACATGCGTAAAACTCATCAAAAGTCTCGGACTCCAACATAGTAATGGTCTCAAATTGGGTGGCTAGATTTTACAATTTTGACTCTTTAACAGCGGTTGTACCTTCGTGTGTAAATTTTAAAACATCCCATGCCTCTTTAGACGCGATGCACATCATAATACAACGATATTCGTCGGGAGTGACGCCTCCAAAAATAGCACTCAAACCACGATAATTAAAGTTAGATGATTTATAATTGTCCTCAGTCCAGTTTGACACGGGTTTTAAAGAGGTGACATTATCAACAGTCACAGTGGGAGGAGTTGAAGCATTTTCAACCAACAACCAAACTCGCTTATCTATGGATTTTAAAACAGTTTTCATGCGTGCCTTCCAATAGGCATAATTATCGCCGTCAAAGATGGGCACCTGATTATTTATGTGATCCATTGAAAAACTTGCGACGAAATCAAATTTTTCAAAAAAAGATTGATATCACAATTTTTTGTGGAAAATAGGAATTCACAATAAAATAGTGAAACCTTCTCTGATAATAATATCAATCGAGTTTGCAAATCAACAATGGAATCAAACACACTTATTTAATTAGGTGTTTAAATTTGAACAAACCAAATTTAATTTTAATTCAGCCCATATGCATGCATCTAAGTGTCATAAAGCCTTAAATGATTCAAATCATGCATATAAAATAAAGACGAAAAATTCAGGAAAAAACCCCTTTTGGATAAAACCTTTTTAACAATTTAAAAAGTTTACAAGAACATTGACTTAGATACAACCTGATAATCGGCCACAAATGTAACGCACGGTGTCTTCTGTAATAACCCGCCCTTTTGGAGACAATTAGTTCCATAATTAAGTATAATTTGGAATTTGGAGAATTTCTCGAAATAGTAATTTTTGGGATTTTTGAGGATTTAATGATTTTCGAAGGGTGTTATAAATTATTTTGGGACTATATAGGTCGAAGTAACTTAATTATATGTCGGCGTGGAGTATAGCGACAAAAGAGGTAAGATTTTGAGTGAAAACCCGCATTTATTTATTTTGGGTTGGAATAGTGATTTGCGGTCAAGTACCTCGGATGGAAATTTCGACTGCGCCATGAGTCTCGGAATGTCCGAGATAGTCGAAAAAGAGTGTCCGATTGTCGAAATTAAGTTTCGGGTAATTTTAGAGGTAAAAGTAACTCGTAATTGGGTAAACGAGTCGTTTTGGGGTTTTAAGGGTTTAAACCCTTTTTCTTTCTTTATAAATAGGGAGAGGGGGATAAAAGAGAAGAAAAAGAAGAAAGAAAAGAGAGAAGAGAGAGAGGAAGGAGAAAAGTGGGGAGAAAAGGGAGATTCGGGCCAAACTTCGCCGGATTCGACTCGAAGTCGTCGGATTTCATCCTCCAGGCAAGTGTTTACTTGCTTTATTTACTTTTGTGCATTAATCTCATATCATAGTTGGAAAAAATATGATTTTGGGGTTAAAACCCTTAAAATAAAATTGGGTAAAAGTTGATTATGAGTTTAAATATTGATGTAGTGTTGAAACCATGTTAATGATTTTTAGTGTTGAAACCATGTTAATGGAGTATAAAAATGGGTTTAAATGTTAAGTTGGGGTTTTTATGGTTTTAGGGTTTAAAACTAAGAGAAATGATTCAATACCCCAAAATAATTGATGTGTTAGTTGTAAAACATAGATTAGATGTTTGTTGAGTTGTTGGATGAGGTTAGAAACAACAAAAATGGGGAAAATGGAGTTTGGGGAAGACAATGAATAGTGAATCCGTAGCCTTTGGGGTCATTTTCGGCCAGGAAGAGAAATGATTTAGCTCTTGGTCAAAACACAAAAGTTGTAGATCTTTTCGATACGGTCGCGTGAGCGCCAACCCGTATTTTTCTGATTTTTCCTCGATTTGATATGATTTTTACAAGATGGACGCTCCGGGTTGAAATCATCAACTCGGAAATCAAATCGGGAATTGGAAAAATATAGGCTAGGATTAGTCGTGTAGATGTTTTGGATGATTTTTAGGGTAGTTTAGAAACCCCGAAAATGAATTTGGGTTATTGGATTAAGGATTTGAGGAATTAAAGTTTTGAGGACCTGGTGTGACCGGTCGACCGCGCCCCTAAGGCCGGTCAACCGCGTCAAGGAAATAAGGCCTACTGCTTTGTTTCGTAGGCTTAATTGCAACCCGCGGTCGACCGGGGGTCCAGGACCGGTCGACCGGTACTCTATTTTTCAGCCCAAGATTTTGGAGATTGTTATTACCTCTCCTCTTTGAGTTTAAAGCGGGCTTTCTAAAATTTGAGTATTAAAGAGGATTATGATCTAAAGAGATAACATAATCATATTGATCTTGGTTGAGTGAATCCTATGAGTGGATTAGAATAAATTTGGGGAGTATAGTTATATATTCGCTAAATGAGAAATGGTATAATTGGAGATATCCAATAAATCCTTAGATGGGATTGAGGTATATAGTGATTATTAAATTAAGAAATATTTGGGTTTAGTATCATGCTTATATGAATGCATGATTATGATTTCTGGAGAGAATCTTTGGGATTATTGATTATCGCTAGATGCTATAGGCCACTATGGCCGTTATTATATATATATTCTAGGAGGAATATATATAAGATATGTATATACTATGTGATTTAGCTATATATATATATATGTTATGATGGAAATGATTTTGAAAATATAAAAATGAATATTTTCAAAATGGTAAATAAATGATTTTCATAATTGATAAAATATGGATTACACCTCTCTAAATCGCTATTATAAGGGAAGTTGCGTACGTATGGTGAAGCCTCCTGGCTAATGAATGCAGGGTGGATATAGTCCTATAGGCCATGTGAGCGTTTGTTGATATATATTTTTCTGCGCTGGTTAGGAGATTCCGGGTGTGGTCTTGACTATCCCGCAGGCACATGGCCGCTTCCCGACGTCTTGCGATGTAGGATCCCAGGTTGTCTTGATGATAGGCCCTGGAAGATGATAGCCATTTAGGGGCGCGCACAGTGGGGAAATCCGGACGGGCGGTCTTAGAACGCGTTATATTAAAGCAATTCATGATAATGGATTGGCTTTAATTACATTTCCTGGATATAGGAAGGTTAATGGGTTATATGTTTAGCTTCGGTAACACTCCCGGATGGAAGAAGGGTTGTGGAAGCATATGATATGGTAAAAGCATTTTTATGATAATAAAAATAGTTTTTAATTACATTTCCTGAGTATAAAAAAGGAAATGGGATAATTGAAAAAAGGAAAAGCATTTTTATATTAATAAAATTGGCTTTTAAAAAGATATATGTTTTGGTATAGCAATTCATGCTAATGAATTGGCTTTTAAATACATTTCCTGGATATGAGAAGGGAAATGGAAAGTTTTGAAATAAAAATGATAAATACTTTGTGTATCGAATACACCTCAGTCCGGGAGGTAGATCCGGATGTGTATTATAAAGATATAATTGAATTGGTAAACCTCAGTCCGGGAGATATTATCCGGACGTATATTGTAAATGTACACACACACACACATATATATATATATATATATATATATATATATATATATATATATATATATATATATATATATATACATTTGTGTGTGCTACGGGCCTAATGGATCTCTACCATTAACCCTGCCAAGTAGTAGTGTATCGGGGGGTTCCTTGTTTGGATTTCGCTTTGCGAGACACCCCACGCACGAACTTAGTGCAGTGTTGAGAATGGAGGGAAGTTTGGCCCTTAGCACTTGGACTATCTAGGGTAGATAGTACATGGGTAAATTAGACTAGTTAGGCAGGGATAGCTTGACTAGGTTATGTTGTTAGGGTGCGTTAGGGGTGCACTATTAGAGGAGAGGTGAGGGGTATCTCATTGGAGTGCGATACCAATTTAAATATGAGATAAAACTATTTTTCTAAAAATAAAGCATTTATGCACTTGCAAAATATTTTCAAAATTCGGCCTCTGACCCGTTTATCTACTCTCCTTTCTTTCTATATATTATATATATATAGGTGTCCAGACACAGGGACGCCTGGATGGAAATTCTTTCGAGTCAGACGTCTGCTGCAGCAGCTGTGGATGCTTGCGGGTTCCCGGTAGACGCTTCTTTCCTTGTACTCTAGATAGGAGGTATTGTACAAACATTCGGGCCAATGGTCCAACTGATTTTATTTATTCTTTGCACGATATACAATATGGTTGTATAATTTGAACCGAGTGTTCGGTTATTTTTAATTTATTTCATTTTCATTTCAGTTTTATTTACGCACTAAATTGCGGATGTTTTATTTTAATCGTTAAAAAGAGTAGTTAAGTTAAAGTTTTTAACGCTCTCCTAATAGGATATTAGTAATTAAATGGATTTTCGAAAGTGATGCTAAGAATGATCCATATGTAACTCCTGTTATAATTTGATATAGGAGTGTTCGCCCGGTATCCCATTAGGCGGGTTGTTACATCTTCATCGAACCTTCAAAGCTATGAGTGACAGCGAAAAACCCACCTGTGTCAGTTCGGCGTCTTCGACTCGTCCACACGCAGAGATCTACGCTCGGTGTCCACCAATCAGATATGGAGATGCCTTCTCCACAGAGGCTGAACAATAGTACGGTTGTTATTTGGGTTCCAAAACAATTCACACAAAGATATTAGGATTTTTTGAATTGAAAACAAAAAGGTTTTAAGCCTTAAATGAAGAATATTTTGCTGATATGGAGTGTTTGTAAATTCAAAAATGAAAAGACTTCTTAAGAAAAAAAAAGGAGTTGAAGAGTCCTATTTATAAAATACTTAAGGTGGTGTCTCGTTCAAATGATATTGGATGTCGTTTGAACGAGATCCAATGTCATTTGAAGTATCGGGCGACATAGCCTGTTGTTTGAATGACACAGGTTGTCGTTCAAATGGGCCTTATTAGATAAATATTTTTCTTTTTCTTTTTTCATTAAATGCACCGCCTTAAAAACTCCAAAAATTATTTTTTGATTAAAAACTTTAAAACTCCACTCTAACACTTAGAAATTTTTTGATAAAAAATATCCAATACTCTAAATCCATTATTAAGGTAATCTAAGAGGTAACCTTACCAAAGTTAATCCCATGGAGGCTATTTATTGAAGAATCTTGATTATTCGGATCCGTCTTGATGTGAATGTGATATTGAACTTCTTTGCCAGTGTAGCGGTGTACGACATACAAATTGATAACGGACAAGAATGTCCTTATACACAGGTTCAGAGCCATGATCATGAATATACACTACTCCCCTAAACTAGGGTCCGTGAACCCAGACAGTAGTATTATACTTGATATATATATCAGGATAGAATATTTTAAATTTAAACTAGATAATTTTACATGCGATAGAAATAAATCACTACCTACCCACTGTAAAGTCTATCTAAACCCCAAGTTCAATTATCTAATATCCAATACTCCATTTCTATTTATTTCATTAATTTATTCAAATTTGTCATTTTTCCCATTTTATTATTATCAACCACGGTGCTCCTTTATTTTTGTCTTACATTATCTCAGTTGTGGGACTCCCACTATGTTTTCATCATTTTAGTGCGGGACTCCCTCTTAAAGCTCTTTATCATTTTATTTATTTGGTTGCGGGACTCCCACTGTTCTACACCACACCCATTCCCCTCGTAATAGCCAACCAGTCCATATTCTGTAAACCCTGCACTTATTGATGAGGTTCTACACATGACACGTCATAATAGGCAGCCAACCCGTTTAACTGTCAGCCCTGCACCTATTACTCCATAACACACCCATATGTCGTAATAGCCAGCCAACCCGTTTAATTGTCAGTCATGCACTTATCCACGACTCCAATATATTTTAATACCCGTTTATTATCTAAGGCATTAATTCTCAATTTCTTATTTTCTTCTTATCATATTTTAATTTACCCCACCCTTATTGTCGACGTGAGATCCTCAAAACACCCTTAGTCTCATACCTAAAGGTCTCTGAAACACAAATACACCCTACCCTATAATATATAGGATGAATTTCTATCAATAATCTCTCCCTAGTCTTAAGCGTAGGCTAACGAATCGATGGAGTGACATAAAAATAAGCCCAACCACTTATTATCCCATGCGTAAGAATATACACTAGCTAGTCCCTTACCTAGAAAGTGTTAACCTCAACTAAGGCCTACCTACTAGTCCCATACCTAGCAAGTATTCCTTAAATATGGGTGAGAGCGTACTGCCCAATAACCCTCGTCATCCCCATGATGGTAAATATGGATAATAATCAATCACATAATCCAAGTATAACAATATGGAAATTTCCTCATAAGATCACAATTCAATTTCATTTAATTAATAACACTGTCGTCATTCTTAGCACAATTATTACCATCCAACGATTTTTAGATTAATTAACATGCGGGCTGATTAAACACACCATAATAATCCACTTTCATTATAACTACATAATTTATGATTTTGTACGCGCCCCATTTGTAATTAAATTATATTCCCATAATTTTTACATGCAACCTGTACCGAAATAAACCCAAGGGTTTCCAATCTTAATTCATATTAAGAATTTTTCATAAAAACTGTACTAACTTAGTTTTCATTTTTCCTAATTACGATTGTTAATTTATTTTAAGAAAAACATGTAATTATTTTTTTAGGCGACACTCAAAACCATAGTACTAAAGGAAGAGAATAGAGTATCCATGCCTGATAAAAAGTTTAGTGAGAAATTTGATTAGACGGTCGTAATCCTCTCGAAAAATTAACAAAGTATGATTCTTTCATGAATTAGAGACAACACCAATTAAGCCTTCAAAATTCTTGGTTAAAATTTTTATTAAAATTGGGGCTAGGGTTTGTTGCTGAAAGGGGAATGTTTTGGAGAAGTCCTCTGGAGAAAAGGTTGAGGAAAAAGTGTATTAAAATTCCTAACCCGAGTTGGTTTTATTATAAAAAGGATTAACAGTTTAATTAACATAAGAGTTCTAATTCATTAAGAATCTCTCTCCTTCTCTGATCAAAACCAAATCGAATCGATTTGCCCGATTGAGTTGCCCAGTCTGCTTAATTTTTATGTATAAGTAAATAAATTCCAAATTAACTCAGATTTTAATTCGGATTAAGATCTTACTTTTTTATAATTAAATCCCAACATTTGAAATTACTAAAAATAATTAAGCCCCAAATTTTATTTTTCCCGAATTTTCAAATTAATTTAATTAAAAAAATTAAAATTTTTATGGGGTGTTACACCAGGTACTTGAATCTTCCTTTAGTGGTCATCAGTGGTCCGACCAGGTCAATTATCCAAATAGCAAAATTCCAAGGAGAGGTGATGTGTGCTAGGCTTGCTACAGGTCTTCTATGGATGGCAGGAAACTTCTTCCCTATGCGTTTATGAATTTTTTGTTTCAAGTGTGTAGGATTCATCACCTACTCTTTTGCAGCATCGTCAGTCGTGTCACTGAGTCTGTTTTTTTTAGGGGGGGGGGGACGGGCTTTAGAATCGGCTTGATGGTTGTCTTAGCAAATTCCGTCTTTTTATTTCTTTTTTATTTATTCTTTTTTGTCCCGGAATAGCCAAAGGAGGAGATTTGTAAGGAAAAATTTCCAATTGAGTCATTTATTATATTGGCTACATTCCGTTGGACAAAACAATTTTGGGTCATTTCTCATCAAGCATTATTAAACCGTAAAGATTCGAGCATTGCGTCCAAAGTTCATGCGACATCAATATGCACGCCATGTTCGCTCTTCTAAAAGGTATATGACCAAAATCAATTTTATGTGTTGGAGTATTTTTTATAAACAAGAAATTTTCATTTAGAGTAATGTTCATAAATATTTAATTTTTATAAAGAACCATTTTTGAAATTAATTTGAACATTTTTTCTAAAAAACAGAAATCTCGTTCGAAGTTTTCTCCAAGTCGTTCGAACGACCTAGATCTAACAACATTCCCCAGGCTATACTGGAAACTCGTTAGAAATGTCGTTCAAATGATCTCGTTCGAACGAGATTTCTAAAGACCTATCTAATTCGACACTGGAATTCCTTTACATAACTCGTTCGAATGACAAGTCGTTCGAACGACCTCGTTCGAACGAGTTCTACCAGATCTAAAATTTTCAACTTATTCTTCAGCAGTTATTTTTCCAACAACTGTTTTGGTCCACTACTCTTTCAGTTATATCATATGGACGAAAATGAGTTTCTCAAGCTAAGGAAGTTCCATATTCTCTAGAGAGAATTTTTAATGACTTCCCTCTTTTTGGTAAAATTATTCTCCAACACTATTTTTAACTTTTGAAACAAAACCCCTTCAATCATCTTGACATTCCACAAGAAAGTTTGTGGTGGATCTCTACATTCAAGCTTAGTGGCGACGGTGGTTTTGGGCTTCGGTGGATACCGCGACATGAGGAGTATCGAGCAACATGTTGAAGCTTCGCGTACTACAAATTCGAAGGTCAAGGACGGTATAAGCATGTCTTGAGTGAGTCAATGTCTGTAAGTCTTTTGAGTCTCTTACGAAACCTATTTTGTAGTGGATTTTGTCTAGGCCCAGCCGTCCGAGGTTTTTCCCATTTGGGGTTTCCTCGTACATTGGCGCGTTGTGGTTGTGATTTTCGTAATTTACTTTATTTAATCACCGAGATGTATGCTTAGGATAAAATGGATAAAATTGGAATAATTTTATTTAATTAACCAAGTTATCAATCTCATTGCATTAATTGAAATTTGTTCTTGCAAACTTGTGAATCTGCTACATAAATTAAAATTGGAGAATATTATTTCTTAGATAATTTTAAATTGGATTGCATGTGTGTATTCCACGAATTAAACTAAGAACATATAACCTTGCAACTTAACTATTAAGAGGGATCCATTACCTCTGTATCAGAGGGATTATAATCGTGTGGTCAAGCAGATAAATGGGGAGTTTGGTCTGAACACCTCATCTTAGCTCCATACAAAGCCATCATACAAATATTATTAGATCAATTTCACAAAATAAGAGGGGAAAGACACCCAATAATAATGAATCAGCATGCATATCCTTATACCACACTTGAATAAAAGGTTATCATGGATGCTAAATCAACAACAATCATAATATATAGGAAAACATCCCCATCACCAATACTTCAGATCTTTTCCAATAATGATGGTTCAGATTGGATTATATCATAAGGAAATAATTGGAAACTATAGATGGCAATATGAAACCTATCGAACTAGCACAATACCTCCTCCTCCTCTAAGGAACCTTATATTTAAGAAATTATGGTGCATCCTTTCAAGGGACTCAAGAATCACAAGAACGACTCTAGAAGACCTATGATGAACATTCTGAAATAATAAATAATTCCCCTATATCGAAGAATACAAATAAGAGTATATTATTGGCCAATAATGAAGCAAGATACTGAGAAAATACAAATAAAATATGTTAAGTTTCAATCTTTCTTTTAGCCACCATAAATAAATTTCATTGAATCTCGTTCGGATTGGCAACAACCTTACATTAAATTTCTCAACGATAGAGTTTTCCTAAATAAAAAATCAAATGATGTGGAAGTTTGGAGAAGGGACCCCATATTTTTCTTACTTTAGAGGAGGATTTTTCAAAAAGGTTATTTCAATAAATCACTTTGATGCATAACGAATGAAGAAGAAGAATTCCAAAAGCAAGCCCATGATCTAGCTCATATTATAGGAGAAAAGTTGTATGATTAGTTCATGACACTTGGCTACTACTGGACAATATTAGAGAAATACTCAATTGATTTTGTTAGGAGTAAGCCTTATTAGCTACATGGTAATGTTATTTATGATCCATCAGTGGAACTCCACTCAGTATCCACACATTACTCCTTTCACACATAGGAATTTGATGTGGCGAGAAAAGGCAACCCTTCATCCAAGGGAAAAAAATTAGATTTTAGTGGCAATAGAGTGATTCACCAAATGGTTAGAAGTTGTACAATTAGAGTTAGGTCATAGTTTACTAAATAATACATTATTTGTCGCCTTGGCATCCCCATGGTCATTCTATTAGACAATGGCACTTTTTCATCAATAAAGAGGTGGCATTATTAACTTACAAATATTTTATCATACATCACACTTCTATAGTGTCATATCCCAAAGGTAATGGCAAGGATGAGGCCATAAATAACACTTTGATCAACATTTTGGCAAAGATGATGGAACATTTTCTGGGAGCATGGGATGATAAATTGTCAACATTGCATTGGTCCTACCAAAGAATAGAGCATAAACAATTAGGTTACACAGCATATTCCTTGGTATATGGAGTTGAGACAATTCAAAGAAACATGCTTCCACAGAAAATGCATCTTTATCTAGAAGAATAGGATGAATATCGTGATAATGGATATATGAACTTTCAGATTTGCCTGAAGAAACTCTCCATAGCCTATGAAAACTAGGTTAAGCCTAAAAAGTTTGTGTAATGTGACTTAGTCCTAAAAGAAGCGGTCAATCACATTAGAGGTTTGCCTTTGCCCCAGTTTACAGCAAATTGGAAATGATATTATGTTGTTAGACAAGCTCATGATTCAAGTTATAATCTCATATCAAATATTAAAGAAAAAAATCCATTTAAAGTTAACAACAAATGGATCAAGGCATATCATTTATAAATAGAGTGTTTTTTATGTATGTAATGTTCTACAAAGTTTTGTTCATGCACGTGTAATGTTTTATACATTTAATTATGAATATAAAAGACAAGTGTTGGAATAAGACATATATAGAACAAACATCAAAATACACAAAAATGAAATTCTCTTTGTATTCCATTATAAAAACATAGTACAAGTTACAATATCATGTGGGACTTTGGCCAAATTACATGCAAAACATAAAAACCTATCATCTAAGAAACCATAAGTTGGGGGCATAAAAAACCTACCCAGTGGATGAAGCTACACGAGCAGACACATTTCTTTAATAGTTGGTCATAGTAGATATACTCGACTCAATTTCTGCCTTCTCCTTTAACTTGGATTCATAAGTTTCATTTTCTTTAGCCAAAGATTCTTCAGAAGTTTTCATGGACTGGGCAGATTCATTGATCCGGGGAGAAGGTTCTCCAAATTCCTCTATTGAACCTTCAACCCTTCCATATTCTTTAAAAAGTGAGATCGTTAGGTTTTATCTCATGATCCTTCAAATACTTTAAATGGATAATCAACCATTGGAAGTTGAAACCGTCCTTTTGCATATTATTTAAGCAACCAAGATGTTTGTTTATGATAGACCTAGTAAAAGACAAAGAATATGTGTTAGCAATCTCTTCAACCATAACCGATACACCTTGTAAGTGATATACCCTAATAAAATCATCCATCCTCAAGCATTCGGTTGTAAAAGTTTAAAGGTAAGACGAGAAAAGTCTATCAAGAATGCCATGTAGTAGTTGTAAATGAACCACTACACAGCATAATCTGGCAAAAGTATTCGATAGGTTCCACATCATGAACAAAATCACCCTAACTGGACTCACTTTCCTCATAGTTAGCACTGTCCACGTAACCTTTGTTATTGTGATATGTGGGATAAAAGAACTATAACTTATAGATCATTTTCCAATGTGCCATAACAGATAAAAGATTTTTAGTTTTTGATAAAAACATATTTACTAAACTAAACAAAATATTCAATCAAAAATAAGTTAGACATAAATTAAATTCCTTCTAATAGTGGGTATATAGAAAACAGTATTCCAAAATTATCCTTTTGTCTCCAAAATCTAAAACCAGATGTCTAATTGATAATACTTATGCCTTGTTGATGTCACCTATAAACATAAACATTTCCCTTCACTGAGCTTCTTGGTTGTCTAAAAATACTTTAAGGGATTGCAAAGATGATTAGTGGCTCTCAAATCTACACATTAGGTCCTGGTATATTAGACGATAATACATGTCTCAATGACTAAGGACAAATTATTATTTTCGTTCCAATGTCCTAACCTTTTGCAAATGTTACACTTGTCTTTCGATTCTTTCCCTCATTTCTAACGATTAACCATTGTTTTAACTATCATAGGTTATACCTGAGACTTTACCTTCTTCTTATTATTACCTTTTGGGGTAGAAGATGATGAGTCTCTCTCAACATTATTCACAACACTCATTTTATTTATGATATTATATGTTTTCTAGAATTCTTTAAGTAGTTTCTCCAATAAGTAATCAAATATGTTCATATAATAGTTTAGGTAAAACTACTTAAAGGACTTTGGGATTGATTGGATTATGAATTCAATCTACATTTCCCCATTGATTTATAATCCAAGCACTTTTAGTTCCCCTAAGATGGAAATTATCTTTAGATTATGATTAGGCACAGGAGTACCAAATATCAACTTTGTATTTACTAAACTTGTCATAACATCCAGCCTCATGGCATGATTGTGATACTTCAAGATATCCCTAAAGTTAAGAATGATGTCGTAAGATATTGACATATTACGATATTGGTGTTGTAATACATTGTCCATAGAGTCTACTCTGTAGCAACGAGCCATATGTTCGGCATTTTGACACCTATAGTAATCCCGAACATCGGACTTAGATGCCTCCTCACCAATATTGGTATGGTATAGTTCAGTTGAAATAAACTTATAATCCTCAACAATGAGGACGATGTCTAGATTCCTTTTGTAGTCTATGGAATTTATTCGAGTTAATTTGTTTTCCTTTAATATTGAAGCAAGTAGGTTGAGTGTTAAGCCCATTTTGAAATATAAGAAAACAACATTTGGAAAAATTGATATCAAATAAAATATGCAAAAATTAACTTTTAATTAAATTTTAATTTGGCATCCTTATACCTCCAATAAGAGCTAATCCATTCGAGCATCCTAAATCCCTTGTGAAGTGAGATTTCTCGTTGGGAAATTAAATCACCTCGCCTTACATTAGACAAATTTTTCATCATTTAATTATATTAGTTGGATAGTTTAGCAAATATCCGCCTAACATAATCAAATAAATGACATCTTTTGGCCCCATAATTAATAACATTGACTCTGTCGGGAATGATATCATTAATCGTATTTAAGTTTATAGCACCGATTCATTCCTCGAAGTCAAATACTCTCATGAAAAACTTCCCCATTGGGGGGATCGAAGGTATTCACATTCAAATTCTAGGAATTACCACGTAAAAGTTTTAATAATGCCATATGTTATGATTAATTTCCTCCATTGGGAGAAAAAACTAAGTTAACATAGGGAACTAGTCATATCACATTCTTCAAACACCAATGGAGATCATGGGGTTTATATTAAAACCCCTCTCCAGCCTAATATTTTGAACTTGCAGGTATTTTGAAAAATATTTATTTAATCATAAAACGTTGAATAAAATCAACGATAATTTTTCAATTACTTGTACAAATTAAATTATCTTGTCTCGTTATTTATTTTTCCAAAAGTAAACCCTTTTGAATTCAAATAAAATCCAAAGACCATAATTTAATTTGTAACTTTAATTTTTACCTGATTAAATTCATTAAAAAATTCCCAGAAAAATCATGATCTAAGTCAGTCTCATAACTAAATCCATGTTGTCCATGAAATATAGTTTCTAATTAAATTAATAATTAGCTCACAAAATTATACAAAAATAAATATGAGATGACAAATATATATATATATATATATAGCCCATCACAAACATGTGCAATTATATATATTGAAGGATACATTTTTGTGTGAAATATAAGTATATTAAGAAGGAAACATAAGCCCCTTTCCATCATGGCCAAGTTTTCTTCCTTGAGCAGAGTCCTTACGGGTCAATAAATCCTTTGAAAAAATTCATTACATTTCTTCTGGGTCGAGAGAATAAGTGGAAATACACCAGAATTATTATTTCATGTACTGACCAAATATATGGAGTGCACATCTATTTTTCATACCTTCGTCTGAATGATGGAATCCCTTATTCGAAGAAGAACTCCTCATAAATATCCTCATTCTATAAATATTTCTTTCTTAACCTTGCGTCTCTCTCTGTATGAGATTAGGAAAAGTAATTGCAACTGCCTAAGTACATGGGAATACATGCCATAGGATTTATTTATACTTATCATCAGAAAACACCCCAGGATAACATGTTTCCCAAAAATGTTCCATCGTTCGAACGAGAGAGGCCCCCATTCGAACGATAGCATCATAAACAAGTTTGGACATTATTCTAACTGCGGAGAATCATAAACAAGTTTTGACCTGTGAAAACCCTAATAAGTCAAAGTAAGGGGATCCTAAAAGGGTGTCTAAGATTTCTAGAATTATAAATATATTTTTCATCCTGGGAGAACTAGGGATCCCTTGGATCATAAATTAATGGGGAAATCGAGATAAATATCATGATCTAATCATTACCTGAATCCTTTAATTAATTGCACTTGAATTGTAACTTATATAGTTAGACTAATTGTGGGACCCCATAAAATCCCTAAATAGATTGATCAAGTTTAATATAAAAATCACGGGAATCAAAAACTTTTGGTAACATTATCAGTATAAGAAATATTCAAAACCAAATTAACAATGACAAGATAAAACCAACTCTGGTGCCAATCACTACCAGTACAACAATAGCCGTCTAAATGTAAACAACAAGTATATATAGAATATGATTGTAATTGAATCTGGGCGGCATTATAACTAATATCTCCCTCTAATGTTTTAATATATATTAAGTTATTAGTTATCCAACCCAACAACCTAATATACCATGCGGTTCTAAATCCTGAACCCATAAATAGCCCAGGTGGTTAAAGTCTCACAAATCATTATTTCATCTTTATCGTTAACTATTCTAGGTTAATCTTTTTCAATAGGAATCACATGATGTACTATTGTCTCAAACCCTATGGTATCTAAAATCTATCCACATTTATATTTCTCACACCAATAATGCAATATACACATCTTTAGTATAGATAATAAATAACTATGAAAGATAATTATGTAGGTGGGCATCCCTACTATAAGTTATATATATCTTTAATATAACATATAAATCGGTGTGTGGGATTCTCCTCACCGAGTAGTATTCTTTAAAGATTCAATGAAGACACTGCGCTTTATACTTGTGGATGGTATCAAGTAGTCTATAAGTTGATAGTCTTGTAAACTCTATAACATGTTGCAAATATAAGGTTTTGCCCCCAAAAAAATAACATATAAACCGGTACAACTATCTCTAGTATCGCTACAAAATAATGACATATTGTAGGATGAAGACTCTATCCCATATAAGATACAAGGTCTAATGGTCATCCTATAAAATTTTCATTTTAACTTCAAAGGTATATACGCCTATCACACAATCCATTTCTATTCTATGAGTATATAAAATCTATAGGAGAAATTATGCTAACCTTAGACTCAAAAATTCCCAAACCCAACCATTTAATCAAAGGCCTAAGCTAGGACTTGTAATTGTTCATGGATCGACAGATGAATAAGGGTCAATCGATCAATCAACCCAGAATCTCCATAACTTCCCATTGTTACGGGATTCTTCATATTTAACCCCAGTTTCTCTCTCTGTCCTTGACTAAGCATAAATTCTTCTGAATTTATCCTCCTAAGTTGGTAGTTTTAGTACCTCTAACAACGTAATTGATTTGTTTTTATCCCATATCATTGCTAATGACTTCTTCTAACAAGTACCCCGAGTTTCATGTATTTCTTACTGTTTTTACAGATATTTAGTGCCAATGAGAACTCAAAACAGTGAAAGAAACCAAGAAACGTGGAGTTGAAGGGAATTTTCATAATTTTACATATATATTCCGGAGGTTGGGAAAACTAAAAAGTTGAAGATCTCTAAATTATAAGAACACTAGAAAAAACGACAGTCAAATCGGAGCTCTGGATAAAAAGATATGGCAAGTCAAAGTTGGAGAAAGAAAGTCAAAGTTGAAATTAATTATGGAAGCTGAAGAGTTTCAACTCGTGAAATTTTTTGTATAATTATTTTTTATTAGTTGTAAAACGTGGAGAGGCATTGGAAAAGTCATATTTGGTTATTATAAAAATCCAAGCCCTGGAGTAATGAAGGGAAAAAGAGAGAGTTCCTTTTGGCAAATAATTTCATATTTTCTTAGGATTTAGAAACCCTAGTTTGTAAGTTGAACAAATCTATTCAAGATTCAAGTTTCAAGTTCACATTTCCTTCTTCTATTCAAGTATTGCTAATTTCTACTTTCCATTTCTTTCGTATTGTAAGTTTAAATTGCTCTTGTAGTTTAATTTTGTTTCTCAATTCAAGTTTCTTTTCCACGCATAAAAGACCTATGATTTCTTGCACATTTAGAATTTTGTTTCCATTTAATAAAATCATGTCTAGCTAAGTTTTTTTTTAGGGTTGGGATGCATGAACCCATCCCATTGTAAATTACATATGTAGAAAATAGAATTAAAATTAAAATTAAAATTTTGAAAGAGTCATGCAAGATAATTCCACAATCATTATGGGTCTTTTAATCTCTCTTGCCCTAGGTACTTGGGATGTTTAAGAATATAATGTGCATAAAATTGTTTAGCACCGCTTTATATTTTCCTTTGATTTCATATGACGCGGGATTGAACCTCATATATGTAATGCTTAGGATCTATAAAGACTGGATTCGTTCAAACTTCTAATTTATAATTTTAGTATTCTGCTAAGTGATTACTAAGAATTGGGGGATTGTATTCCCAACCTGATTTCCCTTCATTCTTATTAAGTCATTCTTAGTTAGTTAATTTTTCTCACATAGTTAATGCAGTAGTTTAATTTAATGTGCATTTAGTTAATTAGTTATTTCCCATCTCAATAATCTTTTTATTTCTTTTTAGAGTCAAGTTAGGGTTAACAGTCTTACCTTTGCCCTCACGTTCACTCGTCCTAGTTCCCTGATGATTCGATACCCAGACTAGCCACTATACTCCGCAAGAGTATAGTTAAAGTTTAGGTTTTTGTATTGCAGTTGGAAGATGATAACAAAGACTAACATATTTACACAGACGCTTGATTTTCCCACTCGATCAATCCTCCATTAATAAACACAAGAGATTCCTCTAATCATCTAATCAACATCCAAATGATAAAACCACATCAAAACAATAATTAAAACGTATTTATATCATTAAAACCCAAGACTACACCAAGATTCAAATAAAAACCCAATTTATAATTCAAAAATTGTAACTTGAATAAATTCATCAGTCAACTACTTATTTAAGGGATCAATTTTCAAAATCATAAGTATTTTAACTAATTGACAATAAAAACATGTTATAATCATCTTCTCTCAATTTCAGTCCCATTTAATGAGAGAATTGATAAAATTAAGAATGATAAATAACCTAATTACAATGTAAACTAGGTTAATCTCAAAATTAATCAAATTAGTTTTGTAATCACTTTTTTAGTCGTGATTATATTCAGATTTTAATGAATGGATATAATATTAACACACATTCAATCATAATCGAATTCTATATAAACTAGCTTCATTGATTTGTGGAGAAAACCAAGCCAAATCTCACAATTTGTCTTCTTCTCTCCATGTTTCTTCTCTTTATCCCCCAAAGTACTTCCTAATTTTGTTTTTGTGATAAATGAGATCCATAATAACCTAATAAAACCTATTAGTCCAGAAATTACACTTGGGCCCCCAATTGACCTTACCTAAAACGGCCCATATTCAACTTCAAATGACTTAAAACCTTGCCTAGGCCTTATACTAATTCAATAGGCCTTTAAACTATCATTTTAAAATATAAAGGGACATTTCACACATCCCAAAAGCCTACAACCAAAAAATACACAAAATAAATAACCAACAAATCAGTAATTTAATAATTAACCGATACGAGTCCAAATATCAATTAATTTAGTTACTGAATTATTGTGACTTAAATCTAATTCCAATCTTAACTAAATAACACATAAACGTATAAATAATGACATCTCCAACCATAACAAGAAAGCGAAATTAACGTTTTCTAATTTATTAATTAACAAAAAATACTGGGTACTACATTCTTCCCCCTTAAACACAAAATTTCATCCTCAAAATTAGTATTCAATATATTCTTGAGCACATGTCTAGGAATATCTCACCAGTAGTATCCTCACATTATCGAAAAAGAACCTACTTGACCTCATGACCTAGCGTACCTTACGGTCTCTCCTATCGTAAATCACGTCAAGTTATGCTCTTAACCAAACTAATCTAACTGTTAAAGCATAGCTTGTCACTCAAAGATCTTATCTATTTTATACCTATGGAATATATCGTGTACACTGATGGTGATATGGTGAAGTCAAATTGCAATGGCCTCAACCTATCTAACCCTCTTAAAAGATATTTTTCATCTGGTTTCCTACCCTCTAAGGGAACCTTAACTCCATAATTCACCAAATCGAAGAGATCATTAATGACACATGACCTACTTAAAAAACTCGCAAATGTAGATTTTTCTCATCGTCGATTTCATTTGCCTCCTCTGGAAAATATTCACTTGTTCTGCTATGGAAACTCTATTTTTCAAGGTGTCCTAATCCACATGCCCACACAAATGGCTTACTAAACTCATAGATTTAATCTACGTGGTCAATCTAAATCCAATGACCTCAAATTCTCCCTTATCCCCCTAAGAACCCTTGAACCCTATCACAATTAAATGAATATATTATCTTACCTTAATAATCCTACTCATTTATGTAATGTAAAGTGAATCACCAAATATGCACCTTGGTCAAAACCACCTCTTAAAAATGTAACCCTCTCCAGTCCTCAATTGGAGAAGGGAACTTCCTCCCTATTACAACTTATATAGCGTCTCTCAATAATAAACCATCAACACTTGGGCGTAACCTTCCCTAGCACAGATTTGGGTGTAAGAACACCACTACTACAACACTCCCTCTTCAACACTAGATCATCAAAAATTGCAGCGAATCACCCCTTTACACGGTCTAAAACTTATTGATGACACGCTCACTCCATATTGTACTAGAAAGTTGCCTTCGAGATATTATTTATGTGATTACACACTAATGAAATATCTCTCATTATCCAATTTCTAGTAGGGAAACACTCTCCTTAATTTCTCCAATAGGTCATTATTACGTGACAACAAACACTCATCTCGTATCTCGACCTTATCCTTTTCTAGGTAATCCACACACCCTCTTAGTGAACTATCTTACTTTTGGAGTTTCCTCAAGGTAACGTTATCCCAAAATACTCTACTGTCTCAAAACTGTGGTGTTTGCTCCCCTGACACCTCCACTATCCCTAACGAAGTTAGTCTTATGAAATTCCTAATACTATTACAAACTTCAAGGCAAAACTCAACCCTTATATATGTTATAACACACAACCCAAAAAAAAAATAACTCATACAATCGGTGACACCTCTAGGAAATCAAAATCCTCTCTGATGTGCTCATATCCATACATGAACAAGTGTGTTATTTTTTTTTCGAGCTTGGGCACAATAACCCATAGCAAATCTCGACCCAAAAATGGCATCTAAAAGCCTAACCCTAATAGTTGATATAAACGTAAAACATAGCTATACACATAATCTCCATAATAAAATGATGATATCTCATCTAAAAGTCAACAAAAATGGCTAAAAAACCAAGCAAACTAACTAAACGATCATATCTCAAAAATCATGGGGTAATACAACCCCTCCTGCTGTGGCATCCACATATACATAAAAATCACAGGAAAAAAATATGTATAAATCATAGTCATAATATATGCACACTACTAATAAAGAATGACAAATCCTTGATGTCTAAGCCCGACTCATACACATGAGCCATAAACCTGTCCATATCCGTCCCCCGAATGTACCCTATAAAATTAGTCACCAATAAGTCATCAAATAACTAGGTGGCCTCACTCTCCATGAATTTAACCCCATCCTGTAAAGGAATTATCAAAATGGAGGACCCACAGATGGCTTTACTGACTATGACTCATTAGTTGTTACTGCTAAAACATGCCTCATTTGGCCTGCTCTTATTGTTTGTGACCCTAGTGGTCATAATTCCCCTGGCCCTACTTATCAAAATTAATCATATCATCTAGTTTTGGAAATCTCTCGGGGTCATCTGCCCCTATGCTATTCCTTCTAATGGCAAGGTACCCATACTCGGGTCCATGCTACACTGTCTCTATTTCTTAGGCCTTCTTTTGTATCAGTCTTCCAAATTTTATGGAATATGTCCCCATAACAGTTATAATGTTCCTACTAATGTGGTATGGTAACTTCAACCACCCGAAATGTAAGTAGTGAAGAGAAGGTTACCAAGTAACACTTGCCAAACATTTCACACGAGGTTTTTGCCAATACGAAAAAGTAATTTTCACATTTTTAACTGATAACACGAATGTTTTTATTCACTTTTGTACCATTATCTCCTGGTGTAGAGAGAGTGTGTTAGTTTAATTCCTCCTCATACAGGCTCCCTTGTGGTCGCTCAGATGATAACTTAAATACTTACTCCTAATGATGTCATAGATCGTAAGGGAATACATTTACTCAAACCATATGCTAAGAAATTACTAATGGTATCATGCCTAAAAGTCCACAACTCACTACTGAAATCAACCTTATGCATGGGACGTTTCGCAAGAGAAATTCAAATAAGGAACCCTCCTGATACACTTGGTCTAATCGAGTCGATCAAAAGGGAACAATGGCATTAAACCTCCTACATGTTCGTCTTTATAAATAATATAAACCCTAAACGACAAAGGTCTAAAGTAGCCAAAGAACACAATGTGAAAAAATAACGGACACACTCAATATCCCTAGGACATTATAACCGAGAGTGATCTCATACCAAATATGCAACCCTATAAAATCCATAAGTAGATTGGTCAGGCCTA
Organism: Sambucus nigra; assembly: GCA_949130495.1. Classification (NCBI taxonomy): domain Eukaryota; kingdom Viridiplantae; phylum Streptophyta; class Magnoliopsida; order Dipsacales; family Adoxaceae; genus Sambucus; species Sambucus nigra. The sequence continues at coordinate 271,508,731 of OX422221.1, read as the reverse complement.
ACATAAATCACCGGAATTAAAAAAAAATTGGTAACATTCTCAGCATAATAAATAATTAAAATCAATGGAATAATGACAGGAAATGAAATAGTGGAACAACATAAAACTAACTCTAATACCAATCACTGCCACTAGAACAATTGCCATCTCTGAAAGTAAATGTGTCCATGTAAAAGTCCAACTCTAAATATATGTATACATGTAAAACTTGAATGAAGATAAAAGAGTACAATAAAAGAATGAGTTACACTCTCTCGACTCCTATAATCCTAGGAGTAAGAAATGATACGTCGCTAGAGATGCACCTCCGACGAACCGCCGTTTACATGAACTACTGCAACAAGGACCCATAAAAATACTTTTTAAAAGAAAATGTAAACATTAAGTCTATTTAGAATAGGATTATAATTGAATATGTCCAACATTATAATTACACATCTTCTTTTTATATATTTTAAGTTACTAGATACCCAACACAACAACCTAAAATATCATGCAATTTTAAATCCCAAACCCATGTATAGCCCATGTGATTAAAATCTTACAACATCATTATTTAATCTTTACTGTTAACTATATTTGGTTAATCTTTTTCAATGGGGATCACATGATGTACTAAGGTCTCAAACGCTCTGGTACTTCTCACAAAATGACCACGATACTAATAACAGACTCATATCTCAAATCTATCCACATTTGGATATCCCATACCAATAATGCGATATACACCTCTCTAATATAGGTAATACACAAATTTAGAATATTAGTATGTAGGTGGGCATCCCTACAAGTTATATACATCTTTGTTATAACATATAAATCGGTACAACTATCACTAGTACTGCTACACAATAATCACATATGGTAGGAGAAATACTACAATCATGTCTAACATCCATTCAAAAGTATAACCCATGGCAGTTACAAATATATGGGCTATTCTCATGCCTTCACATAAATAAGATTTATCCTTATCGTGTATAGTCTTAGGTCGTCAAAAACTTAAAATCTCATCACGATCGAGGAATAAATAACTATGCTTACCCATTATTCGTATGGCCTACCATATACAAGACCATATGATGAAATATCTCTGTGAACCCTCTCGGTACACAAATGCCTAGATGTAGGACCCTTGGGTAAATGACCATTACAAATGGGTAACTCGTCTACTTACCGAGGCACCATCGCAATTTGCATCCCCCGTGCCTCCATAATGGAATCCCTTATATTATGTATGCCAGAGAGTACTCACGCATAGTATGCATTGGATATAAAATAATTGAAGCAGTTATAACCCTCCTAAATGGGCTAAATCACATGCATACAAATGCAACCCTCATTGATAGGTTTAGTCACATACACATTCTGACCCAACGCTACCGGGTTACACTAGCATGAAAAAGGTATAACACATCTTTAACCTCATATTGAATATATAATAAATTAACTCTATCTCCCTAGGTTCCCAATTCTATGTATAATCTCACCCTAACCTATGTTGAAAGAACTTGTAATAATAAAATTTAATCTCAATTATCCCTAGTCCAATCTCGAAAGGCATCGTGTGAAGGTACTTGTGACACCCCGCTTAAAATAATAACGGGTGGCTAACCCTATACCATAATTAATCAGGAATCTTAAGTGGATCATTCTCATCATCTATTGTCGATAATAAAATAAACATAGCTAACTACCCAATACTATAAAAAGCGGGTGCCCAAATTTAAAACATACAATAAACATCAACCAACCAACAACATAATAACTACGGAACATGATAATGTACACACACATGCTAAAATAAAAGGGAATAGTTCTATAGTATGCCATAAATACACAAATGGAAATACCCAAATATGCTGTCGGGTCACAGATAATACAACATCATGAGGAAAGAAATATAAAAGTACTACACATACAACCCTTGGGTGTAAACCCGATGTACCAACTGAATCCTAAACTAGGTTTACAAAATATAGGAAACGTCTACAACAAAAATCCCGCAATAGTTCGCATCTGGTACAGCTCCACGAGTAATGGATAGAAAACCATCACTGGCGTCCTTGCGGTGGGACACCTATAATATAATACAATATATGTATAGCAAGAGAAAAATATAAACGGGTCAGAGCCCGAGGTGTGAAAACATTTTAGCAAGTGCATTAAAATGCATAATAATTATTAATGCACTATAACATAATTAAAGTGGAGTCGCACTCTCCTGGAAATCCAATTCATTCCTCAACTAAAGAGCACACCTAAACGTATGCACATGGTCCTCAAATAACTACCCGACGCGTTCTAGGGACAATTCAATCTAACCTACGCCTAGTCCACTCTCGCGTAACCCATAATCTAAAACATAACTGTAAACTTCCTATTCAACCTTAAGCCACGTGTGCATCTAAACTTATGTTAACATATAAATATACATATACATATACATATCTCTTACTAAAATTCATCAGATTCTAGTTATTAACTTAAACAAGTTATTTTCATCCAAAATGCTAAGGACTAAACTTCTCCCAACTCTCAACATTGCACTGCGTTTCGTGCGTGGGACGTCTCGCAAAGAGAAATCCAAATAAGGAATTCCCCCCCCCCCCCCCCGATACACTACTCCTTGACAATGTTGATCATTGAGATCCATTACGCCCTCGGTGCACGACGCATAACACCAACTACTTATTTAGAGTACTACTCTAATTATTCTCATAAAGCATTGTTTCGCTATAACATATAAATACGAGTAATAAGGACTAAATGTCTCCCCACTCCCAACATTGCACTGCGTTTCGTGGGTGGAACGTCTCGCAAAGCTAAATTCAAACAATGAACCCACCCGTCCGATACACTACTACTTGACAATGTTGGTTGTTGAGATCCATTACGCCCTCGGTACCCAACACATAACTTCAACTACTTATTAGGAGCAACAATCTCTACTTACACAGATAAGATATTGCACTGAACCCTTGGGGTCTATATAACATCATTCTAGTTATAAAGCAAAACCATTTAACCTTAACAAGCACGTACACATAACACTCTTAGCTTACATATAAGTATCCAAAACACAATCACTTGGATATAAAAATACTTCACAATGATATAATCTTCCAGGGATTACTCTCTTTATCCAGGGTTACCAGCTACCGAACTATTATCACATCACCCTGGGAATAAGAACAAATCACAACGTATAGGAAGCGGTCATAGTTCCGAACCTGAAAGTGAGAACGAATCATACACAAGACTTCTCACCTAGAATAAAATCACACAATAAATAATGGACAACTATGACCTGGGGACTATACGCACCCTACTCCTCAAGCCAGGGGCCTCACCCACATCGCGCAACTTCCCATGATAGCACTGGATGTATGATCACACAATAAGTGTATATATATATATATATATATATATATATATATCATTCACACTAGATATATATGCAATCACATCATATATGTGCAAACCCTCACACAAGGTCTATACATTTACGCCATCTATATATACATACCCTGATTTACAGTGATTAACCCGGCTATAAGAAGATACACAACTTATTCTAGTCGGTAATATGCTAAAACATCCCTAATTCAATTTCGGTTCAGTTGATCATACGAACCATTAAGGTTATCTCATTTTTTATTTAATCCAAAATTCCAAAATCACTAAGTGCATCCTTCCTCTCCCTTATTGACCCATAATTATCTCCAAATATAAATCTCGATGATAGTAGGATTCCCACTAGTCGATACGATAATCTTCAATTTGTACGCTCTCGAAATAACTCGATATGCCCCCAGTATTTCATCATATGTGAAACTCCCTAAAAGAATCCAAAACATACTTATCATAACATATACAAAAGGCTCCAAATCGATAAACCCAAACGGAACGGAGCGAAATTCACTCTAGAAAAACCTCGCAAAACAGTCATGTTTCCGAATCGACTAAATCCAACCCGAATCGATTCGGTCCAAAGGACCTGTAAGGCTTCCTTAAGACAAATTGATTCAGATTTGGGTCCGAATCGATTTGGTCACTCAGACCTATAACTCTGCAACATTCTAGATCGATTCGGAAAGGGGCCGTATCGATTCGGCCTGTTCACAAGCTACGAAAATGGCTTATTTTCTCCAAAAACCAAAACTTCCAAAATCACATTTATCATCTTCTCTCCCTTATTCTTCAACCCAAAAATACATCTAACCTTGAAACTCATAATATTTCTACCCAACTAATTATAAAACCTTAAATCCATATACCCCCACCTCAAATACAAGATTTACCCAAAATCTAGGTTTTTTTACATAATAACCCAAAATCCATAATTTAATCCACAAATCATGAAATAAATGACACACAAGAATTATTTAGCAAGTTTAGTCACTTGCCTCAAAGTTGTAGAGTCTAAATCTTCCTCGAAATCATGGATTGGCCGGAATCCCCAAGCTTTTCTTCTCTTTCTTCTTATTCGTTTCCTCTTCTCTCTCTCGCTCTAGGGCTTTCGCAATCTCAAGCACGATATTGTTATCTCACAAAGACTTTTTAAGCCTTATCTCCAAAATACCCGACTTTAAATCGTAATACACACTTTAAATGACTCGATTACTCCAATTCGAGTCAAACGAACTCAAAATATTTTGGAAACCAAATAAGACCCAAGTACAGTCATTTCGACTATCTTGACCCATCCGGGATCAACCGCACACTCATAATCGTCATTCGAAATACTTTCTAACATCCTCGAATTTGACCTGAATTACCAAATTAAAATTCTGCAATTTAAATAAGTAATATTTCTCCCAAAAATAATTAAATTTCCAGTCCTAAATTCACGGGGTATTACAGTATCAACCCACACCTAAATTATATACCAATCATCAAACATGATAACCACCCCACTCTAGGGTCTCTTAATTAAAACCTAATATCACTCAAAAGACATATACCCCACTAATCTTTAACAAATCTTAGGTAATAGCCTCATACCTCTATAACTCCTCAATTTCCAATAATAACCCATCATAGTCTTAGGTTTACAAGTTATATCCCTATACCTAAAATAACCCCTTAAAATCTATTTTTTTTTATCAAATATCAAAATAACCCAAACGTCACTTTTCAACATTTCCTAACCCTAGGCTCAAAAAACCCCAACCTAACCATATAACCAAAAGAACAAAGTAGGCCTTATCCGTGTTCATCGATTTATCGATGACTCATGATCTATCGATCGATCAACCACAAAATTTGCAAATTTCCCCTTATTATGGGTTTTTTAATTTTTAACCCCATTTTTCTCTCTCCATCCTCCATTAATGAACACATGTGTTTCCTCTAAGCACCCAATCAACATTCAAATGATAAAACAACATCAAAACAACAATTGGAACCTAATTCTATCATCAAAACTCAAAACTACGTTAAGATTCAAATTAAACCCAATCCATAATCTAAGAAACCTACCTTCAACAAATTCAGCAATTAACTAGTAATTTTAAAAGATAAATTCACAAAATAATAGGGCTTTTAACTAATTGACAATGGAGAACATATTATAATCATCTTTAAACAATTTTAGTTCCAGTTAATAAGGGAATCAATAAATATAAGAATGAAAAATAGCCTAATTACTATCTAAATTAGGTTAGTGTCAAAATTAATCAAATTAGTCATTCTAATCACTTTTAGAATATGATTATATTCATATTTAAATGAATAGATACAATACTGACACACAGGCAATCATATTTAATTCTATATAAACTCGCTTCATTCATTTGTGGAGATAACCAAGGTAAATCTCCTAATTTCTCATGTTCTCTCCATGTTCGTTATCTCTAGCCCCCAAAGTGCTTCCTAATTGTGGTTTTTATGATAAATGAGATCCTAATGACCCTTTAAATCCTATTAATCAGAAATTACACTTTGGCCCCAAATGGGCTTTGCCTAAAAGGGCCTAAATTCAACTCTAAATGACTTAAAATGTTGTTGAAGCCTTATACTAACCCAATAGGACTTTAAACCATCACTTAAAACTAAAAACAGACATTCTACGCGTCCCAACATCTCAATGCCAAAAATACCCAAAATATAACTAACAACTGAGTTATTTAATAATTAACCGTTTTGGGTCCAAATATTAATTAATTTAATTAATGAATTACTATGACTTAATTCTAATTCCAAATCTGAATTAAATAACCAATAAACATATGAATGGTGACATCTACAGTCATAATAAGCACACAAAATTAATTATATTAATTCACAGAAAATATGGGATATTACTCTAATTCGGTGGCACAAGTGATCAAGGAGCTTCAAGCAGCTGCGAGTATAATTAGAAGATAAGGTATGGTGCTAGTTGTAGAGGATCCCTCGACTTATTTCCTAAAAAGATGAATAAGAATAAGGTTAAGTCTCAAGTTTAAATACACGTGGTTAAAAAATTTCATAATCCTTAAGGAGCGGGGAAAAAGTGTAAAGTATTGTGATTTCATTACAAGCAATCATAGAGTTGATAATACCAGTATATAGTTTTCCTAGTTCTTCAACGAAAAAGGATACGATAATAGATTATTATCCTTCAAAGTTGAAGAATGATTTATGGTTCGTTCTACAACAACTTGGTGTGTATATCCAAGAGCAAGTATTAGGATTACAACTCTTTGCATAGGTTCCAGGTTAATGGGGAAGTAATTAAATGAGATATGGTCTCAATAATGGGTAATAAAATAATGAAGTAGGTTTAGCAATAGACCAACTAGTTTTAGATTTTAGTGGACACAAATGATAATGTTGAAAAATTATTTTATATACATGGTTTTAGAATAAGTTTTGTTTTTTATTTCTACGTTGGATTTGAGTATATATCAAATTATTTTATTAAATTGTCTTTTTCTTAATTAGAAAATATTTTATCCATTTTGTAAATTAGAAAATAATTTATACATTATAAGGATTGTCTCACCAGCGCTGCTAAATACTAAAGTGGATAATTCTAATGGACAATCATTAAAGATAACATTTTTCTCTTAGTTGAACCAAACATATTTTTGTCATTCACACTTAGACCATTTTAATATAAATAGAATTCAAATAATGGTATAAAATGAGAAATTAACTTCATTGGAAGTGGAGGTATTTCCAGCCTAAGGTAAAATGACCAATAGGCCCTTCAAAATCGAAGGCTATATAGCTAACGATGTGTTGGGATCAATTCATTCCAATCTATGTGCTCATGTTACTATCTAAACAATAAGTGGATTTTAGTGCTCATCACTTTCTCTAATGATTACTCTAGCTATGGATATGTTTACACTGACACCCTTTATTTTCCACACATAGGGTGGCCAATTCCATGTCTTGTAAATAAGGGATATTTAGCATATAAGATAAGAAAATAATTGAAAATGATAAAAAAAAGGCAAACTAATAAAAATATAAAATAGATGAAAAATGTTAAGTGTAACAAGTTAATATCCATAAACCTCCATTGAATATCCAAAACTTTGAATAAAACTCTGGAATCTCCATAGGATCATACAAAATCTCTCTTATAAAAAATGTCATAAAAGTAAATATAGAGGGGATGCACCCCCTTGATCGTACATAACTAATATTGAAATGATGAATAACTGAGATAGGCATAATAGTATTATAACTCAACTTTTCTACGATTGCTACCTGATACTCAAATGTTTTCAACCCAATATGGGTCATTCCCACTAACAAAAAATTCATATGTGATCCCGATCAAAGGATCCATATAACTATAATAAAATCATGCCATCCTACAGTGAATTAATTAAGTGAATATCCCAACCTAATATTCAACCTAATAATCATCAACACTTACACAACCCTAATATTCAATTATGTGCTAATACCAATGATCAAAATACCACATTGTCTCTCAACTACTAACCGAACTATGCTCCATTCAGGGGACATCTCATAAAATGAAATACAAATAAGGAAATCCTCAAAATTCTTATGTTCAATTTACTTGGTTATTAATATCCGATTAATTGAGACTCTCGGTACCACTATTTTTAACTAGGACATAGCCCTAATTAAAACTTTACCATATTTCATAAATCACCATACCCATTTGTGACACCTCGCCTAATAAAATACCGGGTGATGAATCATGTACCAAATTAAAACAGGAGCCTCAAATGGTTCATTCTTAGCATCACTGTCGAAAACTAATTTAATTACTAATAACCAATTAGGCTGGCGTCAAAATTTTATTTCACTAATATTTTTATCCAAATTAACCAAAGAAAAACATTCACAAAGTTTATATATACAAAACTGAAATGAAATAAATAACCGAACACTCGGTTTAACATAATACAACCAAATTGAAAAGCCATAAATCAAAATGCGGTAAAAGAATAACTGAATACAATTGGGCTATCGACCCAAATGTTTCTACAATACCTCCTATCTAGATGACAAGGATAGAAGCATCTACAATAAACTTGCACGCATCCACAACTGCTGCAGCGGACGTCTGATTCGAAAGAATCATCATCCAGGCGTCCCCGTGTCTGGACACCTATAAATATATATATATATATAGAAAAAGAGAGGAAAAATAGATAAACGGGTCAAAGCCCGAGTTGTGAAAATATTTTGCAAGTGCATAAATGCTATATTTTTAAAATATGTTTGATCATATATTTAAATTGGTATCGCACTCCCATGAGATACCCCTCTTCTAGTAGTTCACATCTATTGCATTCTTTTAACAACCTAGTTAAGCTAACCTCCCTAACTAAATGATAACACCCAATCTCTAAAAATCCTAATTAACCTGAGTACTAAGGGCTAAACTTCTCCCCATTCCCAACACTGCGCTACGTTCGTCCGTGAGGTGTCTCGCGTAGCGAAATCCAAACAAGGAAACCCCGATACACTACGACCTAGCAATTTTGTTCGTTGGATCCACTAATCCCTCAGTACACAACGTATATATAACTCATATATATATATATATATATATATCTAGTTCGCGATAGAACCTATAATTCATATAAATCTGAATATATATAATTCTACCAGAAAGGGGATAATACCTTAACATTCTTTTCACCTTATGTATATTATCTCAAAGAATATAATTATACTTATTAAAATCACAAGCATAATAACCATCCCACTGATCTATAACTCGAGGATGCAGTCCCATAGTGCCTATCCGAATTCGGGTTTACTCACTATACCACAGTACCAAGCCAGACTCTCTCACAGTTATGGTAAAAATACACAATGGTGGAGGCGGTCATATTCCCTCTGCAAGTGGAGTACACACACATCGCACTCAAACAGAGGACATTATGACCTAGGTATATACTCTCCCTGCTCCTCAGGCCAAGGGATTCACCCACATCGCGCAACCTCCTCAAATCGCACTAGAGAAAATATATAATCTGGTTGTTCCAACCCTACGCCAAAGGAAAGCCCGTGGAACCAGCCTCTAAGGTACAAATATATCAATCACACACATATGTATTTATACGTATCATATTATATATATTGTAATCCCATCGTATATATATAATATATATCGCTTCTCAAATATAACTATGGCTATAATTACCAGCTCTCATGGCGATAGCCAATAATCCTGAATGTTCCTATTCGTAATAGTATTCTAGTATTCTCACACTTACAATACTAAACTTATAAGTATTCTCTATACACACTAGACGAAGACCTCTCTCGAACATTTTTCGACCCAAACCTTCACTAAGTCCACACCCCGGATTGTACACTAAACTAATCCAAGGTTCTCTCTTTCATTACATGGTTTACTCACCCTCAGTACCATCATCTAAGAGTCCTAATATCATAGATAGACTCCCCCACAATTTTCTCCAATTGCAATTTAACTCTCCTTAACCTCAAAGAAGAAAAGCTGCAATTTCAACAAATGTGAATCGATTCGCCCCAAATGTGAATCGATTCGGGCCAATGAATTGATTTGGTTTCCATTCGTATCGATTTGAAAAGTGTTCTAGAAGAAGTTCCTGAAAAGTTAGTCAATTCAGTCTTAATCCGAATCAATTCAGCCTGAGACAGCTTTAGAGGTCCCCTTATGCGAATCGATTCGGTCTAGACCCGAATCGATTCGACCTATTCAAGGGACACAATTTGGGCAATTTCTCAATCTCTAAAATACCCAAATATTAACTCAACCTCCATTTATATGGTTTCTAATCTCAACCACCAACTGTATAATCATCCTAACACTGTTTTCTAACTAACACTTAAATTTGTTTTCTCCCAATGTCAGGTTTGATTACTAAATAACGATTTCGATCTCAGATAACCTTTCGTAGAAAAATCATTATAAATCCAAAAAAAATCAAAAAAATACATGATCGGCGCCTACGTGACTGTATCGAAAATATCTATAAATTTTATTTTTTGACAAAAAGCTGAATCGATCCGCTTCATAACCGAATCGATTCAGAAGTCACGTTGTCACTATTCACCTTCTTCTCCAAATATCCAAACCTCCATTAATACACCTCCAAGCTTTTTATTTTCTCTCCTATCATCCTCCAATCTCAACCAATAATATATATATATATATATATATATATATATATATATATATATATATATATACACACATAAAAAGGGTTCTAATCATTCTAGGACCCATATCCAACTATTAATTTAAATAAATTTCTAGGTTTCTCGAATTGGATATTATTCGGGGTTTATCCGTTAAACTTTCAAAAATCCTGTTTGATTTACGAAAACCCAACCCAAAAATCTTTATAGTTTTTTATTACCAACTATGATATGAGATTTATGCGTAAAAAGAATAAAGCAAGTAAACACTTGCTCCGTGGATAAAATCCGATGACCTCGAGTCGAATCCCACAGAGTTTGGCCATAAATCCCTTTCTTTTTCCTCTTTCTCCCTTCCTTTCTTCTCTTATTCCATTATCTATTTATTTCCTTTCTCCCACTCTCTCGTGTCTTTTATAGGAGAGAAAAGGGTTTATCCCTTAATAAACCCAAAAATGACTCGTTTACTCAATTACGAGTCCCTATTAGTCCAAAAATCCCCGGAACCTAAACACTACTCTCAGAAACTCTATTCTAACTATATCGGACATTCCAAAACCAATTGGACACTCGAAATCTTCATCCGAGGTACTTAACTACAATTTAATAATTAAACTCAACATATCTCAATGCGGATTTTCCAAATAAAATATTATTCTTTATCACTTTACCCAACTGCGACATGTAATAAAATTATCCAACTCATTTACTTAAATCCAAAGTAAATGTGACACACATCCGAGAACATCCAACACTCTTAAATTCCAAAAATTATTATTCACAATTATTGCTCAAATCTCCAAATTACACCCATTTATGTAATTTAAATATCCATAAAAGTGTGGGGTATTACACACTTCCCCCCTCACAATGGAATTTCATCCTCGAAATTCAGATATAACCTGCACTACCAACCTAGGATCACTAATATCTAAGTCAAATGGAACTACCCCATGGTCCCCTACCATAAAAGTGCGGGGTATTACTCTAATGCACTAGCTTAACCATAAGCTTATCTACATCTCTACATGCTAACGCACTACCTCGGTCGTAAGGTTAAATCTCACGTCACATCGCGCCTAGTGCTTCTATAGTCGCGTGTAAGGAAAATGAGCCTATGATCGTCGCTCTAACGTCTTGATCCCCTCGGAAAGCCAACACTCTAAGCGTCCATCCGCTCATAATAGGACATCTGATCTCCCTCAAAAGGAAATTTCATTAAGGCTTGACTACTCCCGTCAGTCTCATCGCTTAGTATAGGTGTGCTACCTCTTATTGCTCATATACGATTGGGCTATCGCATGCCTCTATCGATGTTCCATCCAACCCATTCCAAATACATTAAGAACTGCCTCGCAGCATAACCTTCATCTTATATAATACGCCTCTTCTACCTCAGGTGATATATAAATCAACTTACCACGGTTCCCATACACCTTTTGACTCGTGCCGATCCTCACAACCATTGTAAAAGTCATACATGTAACACTCTCTCAAAAAACGGGTCTCACTTCCTCAGCCTGGTACCAACACATGGGTTTTCCTAACTCGAATACTTCAAAATCCAATCTTCCCTAGGCCTGGGAATTCAATCCTTCTTAAAGTTAACCCACGAATCTTCTCGTGGTTAGCTTACCACAATCTCCTTATATCGGCTCCACTAATCCTTCTGGCCTTAATTCCTAATCATCCTATGATCAAAGTGTTTCCTACAGAAGTAATATGAGTACTATACTAACTATATCCCTAGTGCCCAAGACCTCTCTCAACTTTTGACATTTGCTCGGTTTCATGCGTGGGACGTCCTGCAAAGCGAAATCCAAATAAGGAACCCTCTCGTTACACTACTCCCTCACATCTTTGGTCATCGAGATATAATGGTCCAAGGCACACCAGCAGGATGTCCTAAATCTTACCTCGCTAACCTATTAACGTACTTCTACTACTATGTCTTCCTAATCTAGAAAAATGGAAAGTCTAACTAATCGGGGCGCCTACTATCTGCAAAAGGGTTACGAACATCATCCCCAAAACATATTTCCTCTTAATTTTCCTTCTATTCAAGGTCTGGCTCTAAGACTCAAATCAAGTTCTCTAACTCCTGCCTCACCCATATACTTACGGGGTGACAACCATTCTAATGCCTTTCCATAGCACTTCTACTTTTTTTTATTAGCCCCTAGTCATCACATGGCTCTCGGCTAATGTCACGAAAACCAACATCCTAGTATACAGTAACATCTGTCCACTCCCAACATCGTTAAGGTTTGTGTAATACCAAACCCTCACTTTTATGGATATTTAAATTACATAAATGGGTGTAATTTAGATATTTGAGGAATTATTGTGAATAATCATTTTTGGAATTTGAGAGTGTTGGATGATCTCGGATATGTGTCACATTTACTTTGGGATTAAGTAAATGAGTTGGATAATTTTATTACATGTCGCAGTTGGGTAAAGCGATAAAAAATAATATTTTATTTGGAAAACCCACATTGAGATGTGTTGAGTTTAATTATTAAATTGTAGTTAAGTGCCTCAGATGAAGATTTTGAGTGTGCGATTGGTTTCAAAATGGCCGAGATAATTAGAATAGAGTATCCAGGAGTAGTGTTTAGGTTCCGGGGAATTTTTTACTAATATGGACTCGTAATTGAGTAAACGAGTGATTTTTGGGTTTATTAAGGGATAAACCCTTTTCTCTCCTATAAAAGACATGAGAGAGTGGGAGAAAGGAAAGAAACATAGAAAAGAAGAAGAGAAGAAAAAAAGAGAGAAAGGAAGGGAGAAAGAGGAAGAAGAAAGGGATTTTCGGCCAAACTCCGTAGGATTCGACTCGAGGTTATCAGATTTTATCCACAAGGCAAGTGTTTACTTGATTTATTCTTTTTAAGCATAAATCTCATATCATAGTTGATAATAACAAACTATAAAGATTTTTGGGTTGGGTTTTCATAAATCAAACAGGTTTTTCGGAAGTTTAACGGATAAACTGCGAATAATATCCAATTCGAGAAACCTAGAAATTTATTTAAATTAATTATTGGATATGGGTCCTAGGATGATTAGAAGAGTTTTTATGTGTATATATATAGTTGGCTGAGGTTGGAGGATGATAGGAGAGAAAATAAAAAGTTTGGAGGTGTATTAACGGACGTTTGGAATTTTGGAGAAGAATATGAATAGTGACATTGTCACTTTCACATCGATTCGTCTAGGAAGCGTATCGATTCGGCTTTTGGTCAAAAAATTAAAATTGTAGATATTTTCGATACAATCGCGTGGGCGCTGATCGCGTTTTTTTCTGATTTTTTTTGGATTTATAATGATTTTTCTACGGAAGGCTATCCGAGATCGAAATCATTATTTAGTAATCAAACCTTACATTGGGAGAAAATAAATTTATGTGTTAGTTAGAAATCAGTTTTAGGATGATTATAGAGTTGGTGGTTGAGATTAGAAACCATATAAATGGAGGTTGAGTTGATATTTGGGTATTTTAGAGATTGAGAAATTGCCCAAACAGTGCCCCTTGAACAGGGCGAATCGATTCGGGTCTAGACCGAATCGATTCGTATAAGGGGACCTGTAAAGATGTCTCAGGACGAATTGATTTTCCTTTGAGGACCTTCTTGCAGAACACTTATCGAATCGATTCGCTAGACCAAATCGAATCGCATTTGAGGCGAATCGATTCGCCTTTGTTGAAATTGGCAGTTTTTCTTCTTTGAGGTTAAGGAGAGTTAAATTGCAATTGGAGAAAATTGTGGGGGAGTCTAGATATGATATTAGTACTCTTAGATGATGGTATGGAGGGTGAGTAAACCTTGGAATGAAAGAGAGAACCTTGGATTAGTTTAGTGTGCGATCCGGGGTATGGACTTAGTGAAGGTTCGGGTCGAACAACATTCGAGAGAGGTCTTAGGCTAGTGTGTATAGAGAATACTTATAAGTTTAGTATTGTAAGTGTGCGAATACTAGAATACTATTATGAATGGGAATATTCAGTATTATTGGCTATCGACATGAGAGCTGGTAATTATAGCCATAGTTATGTTTGAGAAGCGATATATATTATATATATACGATGGGATTATAATATATATAATATGTTACGTATAAATATATCTGTGTGTGATTGATATGTTTGTACCTTAGAGGCTGGTTCCACGGGCTTTCCTTTGGCATAGGGTTGGAACAACCAGATTATATATTTTATCTGGTGCGATCTGGGGAGGTTGCGAGATGTGGGTGAATCCCTTGGCTTGAGGAGCAGGGAGAGTATATCCCCAGGTCATCTCCCCCCGCTTTCGAGTGTGATGTGTGTGTGCTCCACTTGCAGAGGGAACATGACCGCCTCCACCGTTGTGTATTTTTACCATGAACATGAGAGAGTCTGTCTTGGTACCGTGGTATAGTGAGTAAACCCGGATTCAGATAGGCACTATGAGACTGCATCCTCGAGTTATAGCTCGGTGGGATGGTTATTATGCTTGTGATTGTAATAAGTATAATTATATTCGTTGAGATAATATACATAAGGTGAAAAGAATGTTAAGGTATTTTCCCTTTTCCGGTAGATTTATATATATCCCAATTTATATGAATTATAGGTTCTATCGTAAACTAGATATTTATATATTTATATATATGAGTTATATATAAGTTGTGTACTGAGGGCTTAGTGGATCTCGATGAACAACATTGTCAGGTAGTATTGTATCAGGGTTTCCTTGTTTGGATTTCACTTTGTGAGACACCCCACGCATGAACGTAGCGCAGTGTTGGGAATGGGGAGAAGTTTAGCCCTTAGTACTCAGGTTAATTAGGATTTCTAGAGACTGGGTGTTATCGTTTAGTTTGGCAGGGTGGCTTAACTTGGTTGTTAAAAGAATGCAATAGATGTGCACTACTAGAAGAGGAGTGAGGGGTATCTCATGGGAGTGCGATACCAATTTAAATATGAGATAAAATGTATTTTAAAAATATAGCATTTATGCACTTGCAAAATATTTTCACAACTCGGGCTCTGACCCATTTATCTCTTTTTCCACTTATTTTCTCTCTCTCTCTCTCTCTCTCTCTCTCTCTCTCTATATATATATATATATATATATATATATATATATATATATATATATATAGGTAGATGTCCAGACACAGGGACGCCTGGACGATGATTCTTTCGAGTCAGACGTCCCCTGCAGCAGCCGTGGATGCGTGCATGTTTATTGTAGACGTTTTTATCCTTGTCATCTAGATATGAGGTACTGTAGAAACATTCGGGCCGATAGCCCAATTATATTCAGTTATTCTTTTACCGCATTTTGATTTACGGCTTTTAAATTTGGTTGTATTATGTTAAACCGAGTGTTCGGTTATTTATTTCATTTCAGTTTTGTATATATAAACTGTGTGAATGTTTTTATTTGGTTAATTTGGATAAAAAGATCAGTTAAATAAAATTTTGACACTAGCCTAATAGGTTATTAGTAATTAAATTGGTTTTCGACAGTGATGCTAAGAATGAACCATATGAGACTCCTGTTTTAATTTGGTACAGTATTGATCGCCCGGTGTTTTATTAGGTAGGGTGTCACACCATTATGTCCCGAAGTTCGATAGAATAGACTCCATGAGTGGGATGTCTCCTAAATGAAATTTAAATAAGGAACCCCAGATACAATTATTTCTAATTAAATTTCTCATTAGAATCTAATAATATGAAACCATCTAAGAAAATAGTCATAACTATAATCTGACCTTCAATCATCCAATTATTGTAGATTATTAAACCAAATCATTCCTAAACCTATTGAATCAAGAGAATTAAACCAACTCCCCAGAGTCTCTATTATAGAGAAATCAACTAAGTCTTTAATATTACTAAACTATAGAGTAATCAACCAACTCTCGAACATGATATCAGTATATAATAATTAACCAATTATTTCCCATTTCCTTAAATCACTTAGCATTAGCCCAACCCTAGCCCAACCCAACCCAAGGTAAATAATCATACATATACACAATTTATACCACACACACCATAGAATCACACAGTAGTCCCTATCCGTTTATTAATTTTCAATCTTACCTCACCCTATGAAGAGATCTTAAACACATCCTAATTAAAGGATCTTACCTATTGGTCCTAATTAATAATTTAGGATCATTTTAACATCATTTCCATCTATAAGTTATATTGATATTTTAATAATATTAATAACACCAATGAATCCGCATTCAAAATAATTGAGGTTGTTACACATATCCCACTAATAACCCCAACACAATGATTTGAACTATTACTTAACAATATTTGCGAATCACTCCAAACTAACCCATAATCGAGCAACCACCCAAAACTCAAAATAATTTAATTGGGTTACCTTCCCATGGTCAAATTGGTCATATATATATATATATATATATATATATATATATATATATATATATATATATATATATATATATATATATATATATATATATATATATATATATATATATGTGTGTGTGTGTGTGTGTGTGTGTGTGTGTGTGTGTGTGTGTGTGTGTGTGTGTGTGTGATTTAACCCAAAATGCATTCTATTTCAATTCCAAATAGCCCAATTCATTTCCCAACACTTGTATAATTATTTAGGGTTAGATTACAACTTCTTTAATCCTCAAAATAATGGTTTGAACAATTTCATAAATTTAACCATGCAATAGATCATAATTCATAAGGGATAATGTATACACCCCATTTTATTACCCCTCACATTCTTCCATAGGTATAAAAAAAAGTCCATTAAATATCTTTGAATCTTCTTTCCAACGGTCCTGAACATGCACGAATCATACCTATGGTTTGAATTTTACGGCCAAAAACCCAATTTTACATGCCTTTCGAGAGGACAACTCACCTGCCTATAGACATGTAGGACTTTATTTGGCCACCAAGTTTGGGAACCTTTCTGACACGAAACGCATCCTATATATTGTCCATCAACCCCCTTGGGGGAAGATTTGTCTTTTCTCTCCTTTAGGGTTTCCTATTTAAGGAAACTTTGAACTCACTTTCAGAAATGTTCAACCTTGTAATCAGTGTGGAAGCTTCCATTACATCATTTTCATTGCATTCCCTTTGTGGTATATAATATCATCCATTGACACACCACTTGTCACCACTCCACAACCATCATTTATAACCAGAAATCATATTACAAAAAATCCCCAAAATAACTTTGAAGGTCTAAATCCTCTTCATTTGATTTTTCCAATTTATTTCTATTTCATATACTTTGTTATTTTTAAAATATTTTTGTATGTTCTTAGTAGATTCTTGTTTACTCTCACCGTTAATCTCACATTTTTATTATATATAGTTTTAAACTTATTTTCATAAGTCAAAAAACAAAAAATAGGGTTTATCCCCATAAAATTCAAATTAAAGTTTTCTCACTTTTTCTCACACTTTCACCACATTTCATATACATTTTTATAAATAAAAGGAGAAACACTAATTTTGGATTATGGGTCAAAACCCACCTCATTTCCCTTCAGAATTGCATGGACTTTGATGCCCTTTTTTCCAAGTAGGTGTCCTCAAATTATTTTAGGATTCGGGTCCTCTTTATATATTTTCTTTTATTTTCATATCTCACGTGTTATTACTTTAGCCATATCATCAGTTCACTTATCTCATACATGTAGTACTTTTTTGTATATCACTTTTTAGTGATTTTGTGACACGTGTGCTCACTTTTCTATAGTGACACTACGATTCGATACATCAATCATATTTTGATCATTTTCACATATTTACCTACATAGTTAGCCTTTTTTACTTCTTAGTGGTTCTATGACATGTGTGCTCACTTTTCTATAGTGATGCTACTATCCAGTATACCACTCATATTTTAGTAATTCTTCACTCGTATTGCTTACTTAGTTATCTTATCTATGTTTGTTACTCTGTAACGATTCCATGACCTGCGTGCTTATTTTTTGTAGAGGCACTACGATATGTCATATCGCTCACATTTTTATTATTGTCCACACTTTTGTAGTTTATCTCCTTAGAATGACTCATTTTCATATTTTCTATGGAATATATATGATGATTTCATTCCTCACCTACACACATTTATACACATATTCACATTTTTACTATCTACACTGTAACACCCGTCCCTAAGATTTTATCTCTTCCTGTGTAAATTTGCATTTATGGATGAATATTGAAATTGAACCATCATTGTAGCTTTCGTGCACGTCGAACTAGAGTTTTTATGGCTTAAAAATTTAATAGTGGAATTTTGATGTCGTTAGAATGAGGATCAAACGACTCCTAACGACTGAGAAAATAATTAATTTCCCTCGCTTTCTGGAATCTTATTGGAAATCCATATTCAAATGAAGTACATCATCGTTCGAACAAATGGGATTTCCCATTCGAATGAGGTACTTCTCATGTCCCATTTAACCTAGATTTTTTAGCCTCGTTAGATGTCGTTCGAACGGATAGGGATCTCGTTCGAACGAGTTATTTGAACGATCGGAGCTGAATTTGGAAATCTGCATATTTTTAATGTGTTGTTAATACATGAGACATTGGATCTATGAGGTATCAACCTCTGGTGCACCAGATCAAACAAAATGTGTTTGTCATGGGGAAACCCTTGGGTAATATTATCTTTTAGGGTTTGTGGGTTATTTAAGAGAGATTAGGAGGTGGGTTCTTCCATAATTTTTTCATATCAGCCATAACTTCTCTCTCTTGTTTCAAAACCACTTCTTCTCCCTCAAACTATTTCCACCATAGTTACACCATACCTCCATCAAAATACACCATTTCCACCCTATTTACAAGCTTTATACTTCCTTTACAAGCCTTTCTATAAGGGAGAAGTTGGGTTGACTAGAGCTAGTAGGAGCACTCAAGTTACTTTTAGAGTATTTTATAACCTAGAGCTTACATCATCTTCTTCTTATTTATTCTCCTGCACAAACCTTTAGGTAGGGTTTTTGTCTCTCTAAGTTTTCAATGTTTTAAGCTCTGAGAAATATGTGGGATGAATGTTATATATGATTTAATGTCAAAAATGAAGATGTCTTCTTGTATGTTCAAGTCTTGAAAAAATGGAGTATTTTTTATAAATAAATGGCATTTTAACCTTGAAATATGGAGAGAAAGCATGAAAATATAAACGCATGTTAATATCTTGTTTAGTTTCATATTTGAGAATTTCTAGGCTTGAAATTCTCCCTAACAATTGTAGAAGCATGTAGTATGTTAGTAGAAGACATTTTAGACTTAATAAATGATGTTGAATTGGGTTTTATGAAAAAATAATAAAGTTTGGAAAAAAAACCTAAAATTGTGTTATGAATATTGTTAAGAATGAATAAAAGTAATATTTGAGGTTATATTTAATAATAGGGCAAGATAATAGAGATTTTTCTAAAATGGTCTCTAAATGATTAAATGTATTTTATGTAGTGAAACATAAAATGATGAATCATAATATTTGAACATAAAATCATAAATGGATGGTTTAGAAAGGAAGTGTTGATTTTTAATGTCATGATGATTTAAATATGTTTTTCACAAAGTTATGATGAAGAAAGGGTAAAACGATAATTTTAATAAAATTGAGGGTATTAGTGGTTGGACCTCCTCATTAGACTTTATCGATCGACTTTTGTGGCAAATGGATAAAGTAGACAGAATGGCATGTTGACAAGGTGAAATGGTGATATGAATTGTAGAAATGATAAAAAAACTATAAAATGATGGAATAGTGTGGACATTAGCAAAAATATTAACATACATTAATATGAAGTCTAATGACATCGGAAATAATTAAGAAGGTCTCGAAGACCTAGGGTGAAAGACCCAAAATCACTGGCCAGGGCATATAGCAGCATAGTCGGCCGTATGGAGTCTGTTAAAGTATTCGAATATTGGAAGATTTTGAGAAAAGATAATGAAAAGGCAAATGATTATGGTTGTGCTCGAAAATGTAAGACAACCTAATGAAATGGGATAAATGAAGACTAAGTAATAAAATATGGTTAATTAGTCTAGACCCGATAAAGGGTGGTACAAAATTGTTAAGTGTGAGTATGAGCACATCTCTTGGGTGTATTGCATGGTAGTTGCATTAATACTAGCTAAATTGTTAAACGTTTTCAAAACTATTAAAATATATGTTATATGTGCAGTGTCTTTATAGAAAACGTATAGATTAGTATTACTCACCCTGCTAAGAGTTCTCTTACCCCTGATTTTTGTGTAAAAACCCCACCCCAACCCCAACTACATCGAGTACGGATGTCGGGAAGGATGCGGGTAAGGTCCCAGAGGGCAGTCAATGTCGTTAGTGGATCTATAATTTTATTTAAATTATCTTTGAAACATTGGTAATTTGGGGAAGTTAAACATTTTATTCGGGATTTTGGTCATGTGTTGTAATAATACAGGGATGATTATGGTTTATTCCTTATTTAATTATTATGGTGGATTAAATAGAACTTTCACAAATAAGCCTTCTAATTTAACTTAATTACTTAAAGTGGTCACTTCTTTTCTAAAATTGAAACCGGAAATTTAGTCTCTAATAAATGGTTCAATTAAAGGTTTTTTCCTATGACTCCCCCTTCCCTTGACTCCTTAATTCATTGCGGGTTGACAAAACAGTGACCAAAACCAAGGTCGGCTCGTTACGTACACCTAGCACACATGACATATTTCACAATTTATACAGATGTTCACACATTTTAGGAGAATGATAATATTTGGTTTCCCATGAAATGAGAGATTGAAAGGGCGTAATGGGTGCTAAATACCTTTCTATTCCTTAGCATAGTCTGCAAGCCTATATCTTATTTAGTTTCACACGTACTATTAGTCTTTTATGTTGTCTCTATGTACATGGCTAGTTCTTTTATCTTTTTTGAGTAAAATAGAATGGTGACTCTGATCTCTACACATTCACACACCCTCACATCGCCAATGATGGTCGTTTTATGCCCTTCGAAGCTCGCGACCTGCACAAACAGGAAGATGTTTTACGGGGACTTCTTCCACATATTTCCTATCTACATGCACATATGTTCTCTCATTTATAT
Source organism: Sambucus nigra (assembly GCA_949130495.1). Lineage (NCBI taxonomy): Eukaryota > Viridiplantae > Streptophyta > Magnoliopsida > Dipsacales > Adoxaceae > Sambucus > Sambucus nigra. The sequence goes on along the minus strand of OX422221.1, from coordinate 271,486,993 downwards.
ATTATTTTTCTTCTCATGCTCACATATTCTACATGCCATATTCATGTTTTGCTATCCATGTATATTTCTCTCTATCATTATTATCTTTTCATCACAAGTATATGCCATATTTTTTATTACATACTCCATATCACTTGTATATAGCCATGATTTACTCACTTGTATATGCCTTGTACTTCATGTTCACTTGTACATATTTTATATGTTTCACTTCATTTATCAATGTTCTCATGCTTTATTCCAACTTGTGTATGTCCATGCTTTATCCCTGTTTTATTTCATTTATACTTATCCATGCCTCATGTCACATGTACATATACCCACATTTTACTTTACTTGTATATATCACATGCTTCCAATTTTCACTCACATTATCTCCACATTTCCCTACTTATATATATTTCCATATTTTTTCCACCTTATAAATATATCCATGCTACATTTCAGTTATGTAAATCCACATGTTTCACTTCACTTGCACATATTTTCATGTTTTACCTCCACTTGTATATATTTCTTATCCCAATTTTTCTCTCACGTGATGCATGTTCCTTGTACATATTTACTAGCCTTTACCCCACTTATGTAGTGAGCTCTTTTTATCACATGCCATTTTTATATATTTTTTCCTTTTTACTCCATGATTAGTAGATGTACATATCCCTCTTAGAATACATAATACTTTGCATAAAGATACTAATTAAGACTCATGAATTTGGACACTATATTTCACGAGCATTAGATATTGACCCTATATTTATCCCATACTAGGGAGTCATTTTATGATGGTTTTCGGTTCCCCGGGGGTCAATTAACCTAAAAAATATGACTCACACCTCCCATTGGACAAGTAACCTCGTCATATACTGAATTCCACCCCCCCCCCCCCCGGGCATCATACTGCTTGACTGAACTCACGACATGAGGTGTATAGTAAAAACTCATTCACATACGTTGTGTATATAGAATTTTCTCTTACACATACCATCACCACGAGTTATCTCATGAGGTAACTCACGTATATTCGGGTGTATCAAATGGCTTATCCACGTGTACCAATGAATGATTGCCTTAATAAGAAAAAGGTATATCGTGGAAGTCATTCCAAAGACGGGAACCCTTACACTAACCTCACATGCATAACCCTCATATAGATGTCTGCCCTGGTAAACTAATACCTAGATTTTCGATTTCATTGCAAAACTCTACCAAAATTTTGAATCAACTTACAGCCCAATTTTTGCTCTTTTGCCCTTTTTAAAAAATAGGACCTTGTACATGACTCTAGAAACAAGTCAATCATGGCTTGCATTGCATACCCTATTTTCCACCCAAACTTGGGCCCGGTTCGCATTTCACTTACATTATAAGAGAAACATAATACAAGTGAAACCTAATAATAATAACTACACCGAGAAACTTTTCACCCTTTTTATCCCTTTTCCAAAATACCAAAAATATTTTCTCTTCAAATCAATGAAAATATTATTTCCCTCTCAGGTGTGAGCGCATTCCCCTAGCTTGTCTTGGATCCATATTGGTTAAGATCCACTACCAGACCACCTCAGAGTTCTATTTTATCAACACCCACTTTAGCAGAGACGGGGAAATCTTACTGTCGATTTCTCATGGAAAACCCTGAATGTTGATGCTCAGCCAGATTTGATGGTCATACTCGTCTAGCTCACTGCAAAGATCGATAATCTGCAGTCGAATGTTCACAAGATGCAAAGAAATACGACCTAAATCCCAGAGATCATGTCAAATACAAATGTTATTTTTTCCTCATGTCATGGAACCACAAACTCATGAACCCAGAAGTGCTCCTAAAGAATACCAACATGATCATCATGTTATAATTCCTCCGCATTCTCCGTTGGTCAATGGGCCACCTCCTGCTCATCTACCTATGCCTAATCTTGATTAACTTGGGAATAACTTCCATTGCCTGCTATTATTTATCCTAAAGATGAAAAAGTTAACCGAGTAAATGAAGATCTCAAGATGCTCTCCCAAAAATATAATCAAGTTTTCGGGAAACTTTGTGGACTGCACCTATATGTATCCTTACTGTAATACCCCGTATATTTATGGCTTTTAATTATGGGATTTAATAAATTAAATTGCCTTGAATTATGAGGTTTATTAAAAATTAATTGGGATAATTAATTGGAAACTAATCCGGCTTGAAATGCGAGCGAGATGAGAGTTAGTATTTGATTATTATAATGTTGTTAAATATTACTAAGTGATTATGGTAATATGTGATTATTGAATTTATTAAAATTGTCGTGAGTTGAAAATACGACAGTTTCGATAATTAAGTTGGGACGCGCTTGTCAGTCGTGTCAAGATCCAATTTAATGGATTTAAAAGTATTTTATTTTTATGTAATCCGTATGAACATTTTAAGTGCGCCAACGTGTTAAAAAGCTCGAGATAGTCAGAAAACACTAGATGGGAGTTTAGTTTAGGTCCCGGGATATTTTTAGGCCTAACCGGCAACCCGGAAGGGTATTTTAGTCATTTTATTTTTTATGAATAGTGACCCACGAAAATGAGGAGATATTTATCAGCCAACACTTGAGTTCCTTAGGGTTTTCACAACAATAGATCATAACGGCAGTTAGAAAGGAAGAGAGGAGAAGTCTAAGGGCTCCCATGGCCAAAACCACCACACACGACCATCATCGCCGAATTTATGACCGGAAGGAGAGCGGGAAACAACCAATAACGTCATCATCGGATCAGAATCTATATTTTTCAGGCAAGTGATTTATCTTGCAAAATTTCTGGCATATGTTCTACATATGATAAATTAGAGTTGGAGACAAATTATGAATAATTGTGATAATATGAAATTGGGGACTAAATCATGAATTTGGGTAGGCTTGCATGTAGTGGACCTTATGGAATCATTAAGGGAATGAATTATAAATTAAGAGTTAGGAAAATTCGAAATTTCATTGAGGTATTAATGATTTCTGAAGAGTTGAGAAAAAAAACTAGGGTTATGGTATTTTAATGACTTTTAATCCAAGAAATCGATAATCTCTGATGTTTTGAGGAATCTTGAACGTTAAGACTGATGTAGTAATGTTGGTTCATGAATTATTATGCTCATTTGGGGAGTTTGGGACGTTATAATACAATTTGGAGGTGTAAAAATGGTGAATCCCGTAACTGTTAAGGAAATTCTGAGCGAATACCTGCTTGATCGATCGATCGACTCAAGAATGTCGATCGATCGACGATCGATCGATCGACCCATTTTCTTCGATCGATCGACCCCTTATGATTTTTAACAAATGTTTCCCTTTAAGGTTTAATGAAAATCCCAAAGCCAATGTTGATTCTTAGGGTCATTAATATAATATTGTGGGACTTAAATAAGGTCGGTAGGGTCTTAGTTATCGTCGAAAAATGATATAACTTATGTGGTCGAGCGTTACAATTATGAACGGTTACCGAGTGAGGACGATGTGAGGTCTTTTGATTTTGGGACTGAAAGTGGAACGAAAGATAATTTAAGGGATTATATATATTTACTGAGATAACCTTAGGAATAAATTGGAAACCTAGTATTCACTTGGGATTGGTATAGGTACCGAATTCATATGATGAGACTTGGCGTGTTAAATAAATATTACGTAGAATATCCGAAAAGTAAATATTGTTGGTGAGATTTAATATATAGGGTAGGAGTATACCTATATTGAATTTGTATATATATATACTCGTTGTGTGAATGCCTAGTGTATGGATTTCTTATGTGTATGACATACCTACCATACTTGCTATCACGAGAGGTTAGTTTTCGGAAAAGGGCCATCTTATCTTTGTGTGCCTTCAGGGGGATTTAGATTGGTACCTTAAGGACATAGGGCTGCGAATGACTTTTTTGCGAGTTGATAAGTCAGCTGACCGTGGGAGTGTAGGTATGTTCGTGACCCATGGGTATGTGAACTATATTCGCCTCCAACATGTGTGATTTATATTTAAATGGTTCCAGAGTTATTCAGAACTTTTGATCCTTACGTACGTGATGTACCGGGATCCGATAGCAGGGTATGAGGGAGTCATAGGTTCTATCCTTGTGGGGTGCCTGATTTGTATATGCGATATTATACGGGTGTATATATATATATATACTTGAGTTAGTTCTGTTGTGTTGCTTAGTAGATGTGAATGACTAAGAAAATTCAATGGGCTACGAATGTGGAAAAATTAAATAAAACTTGTGATAAGCAATTTAATGAATGTGGATGTAAGTATCAATATAACTTGGATTCGTAATATGAGCAATCACCTTATATTAGTATGAGAGAGTAGGGTCGGTAAGGACTAGTTAGATAGTGGCAATAACTAGGAGGGGTTAAGGGTACACGTTAAGCATGTACATTAGTTGAGAGGTGAGAAACTCATGTGAGAGTACGTGAGTAACATGTTTAACATATCTGTTGTTTAATATTGTAATTTAAACACTTGCAGTTTTAAAAATATTTTCACCTCGGGCTCTGACCCCTTTTGCTTTCAAATCTATTTTTGCAAAAACATTTTAGGTGCCTAGCCACAGGGACGCCAAGCATAAGAGTTCCATTATGATGACATGCTATAGCAGCTGTGGAAGCTACAGGATCTTAGTATTAGACGCCTTCATATTCATCCTTGGTTTCTTCAGAGTCAATTGTATAAGTTAGGGCAAGTCGCCCATTCTTATTTAGAGGTTGTAGTTACAAACTTTCATTATTTGAGTTATTGGTTTATTTATTCAGACTCTTGTATTGGGACTTTATTTACTCTAGCATTATTATGATTGGAGTGTTTACTCCAGACTCAGTTGATTTCATTTCGTTGGTTATTCATATGATATTGTTTATGCGATGGATGGTTAGTAATTTAATTCTTGGTTATTTGTTAACTTAATTAATAAAATTCGGCATCTCTCTTTTTAAATATTAGGTGGCTAGTAATTAACTAATTGTTTTCGACAGTGATGCTAAGACTGAATCAACTTGATATTTCGTATTAATTTAATAAAGGAGTAGCTACCCGGTATTTAATTAGACGGGGTGTCACATGTGGTATCAGGGCATCAGGTCCTAGTGTCCTTTAGGATCTGTGCGGCTTATTATGTTTCCAGCGTAGCTTTCTTTGATATAGAGCCCTATATTTAGGATTGTTGATTTCTTTGGTAAGATTTCGTTCTCCATCTATGATGTATGTGATAGTGAATCTTATTTGCATTCGGGTGTGTTCCTGTGCCTAACAATGTTGTATGTCAGGCGAAGACAGTTGGGCGGACAGCAGGAGGCAAAGATCAGTTAAGGTTATTTGATTTATTAAAGAAGGATGACCGTAGTTGAAGTCACCCATATTATGGCAAGGAAGTTTAGGACGGTAAAGACGGCTAACATGTGACTTCCAAGTACAACTATAGTATAAAGTGAGGTCAAATTAAACTCACCCATCATGGTTGTAATGGGAGAGAAAGTGTTAGACGAAACATTTAAAAGAACCAGCAGTGGAAATACTAAAAATTCAGAGATGGCGTGAGCTAGCCAGCGAACGTAAAATATCCAAAGGCTTGGACATATGTTGGAGTATGGCTAATCGGGAGTGAAAATTTGCGGTGAAATTTTTCCTTGGCTCGTAAAAGCGGAGTTTCAATGGTGAGAGGCAACCACCACACTTAGAAGTAGAATATTTTGTTAAAAGAAGGCGCATATGTATGGTTTGACCATAAGTTCTAGCATTTGATGTTCAGTGTGAGATGCGAACGTTGTTCTGAACTCACAAAAGAGGGTCGGACAGAGGTCACTTTGTGATAAGAAATTTAATTAGTTAGCAAACCTTACACCGGATGAAGTAGGTGAAATGGAGAATAGGACATTAAAAGGGAGAATTTGCGTACAAGAAGAATATTTAGCACTTCTGGGGAATTCTTCTTGTACGGTCAATGCAGATGGTAATAATGTCTCGTTGTGTTAATATGGAGGTAAACGTTTCCTCGGGTGGGGGAGATGCAAGAATCGAGGAATTTATATAGAGTAAGACTGGGGGAAATGGTGTCGAAGAAGCACGACAAGGGGGAGACCCATCAAGGAACCCGTTTAAATGATTTGGATAGCTGAATTGTTTACTAAGCGATGATAATTTTAGTAGGAATTATTGAATCCAGTAGCGTGTTCCTTAGGGCATAAAATCTAAGGGAACAACGGAGGTAGTCATCAGAGTCAAGACTACCAACGTCCGAGAGAAGGACCACCTTAACATGGTCAGTGTGACAGGAGATAAGTGGAGTATGTGTAGAGGTATTTTTATGGGAGTGAAACACGTGCATTATATATGTTTCCCGAAGCAAGTATAGGGATAAGGGTATGGTGCCTAGCAAGGGCAATAATTATTAAAATTTTTGATTTGGTATAGACAGGTGTGTAAGTCCAAGAACCATTTGAGCAGCCTGGGCGATTGTCGAGATAGAGGTATGAGTTATATCCTCAGATGGTGTTGCGTGTTGTATGTGTCAGGAATGAGTTATTAATTTTTCTATTTTTATTGCTATATTCGCTTGAGAGTCGAGTTTAGTGAGTATCTCAGCAATGTTATTATTTATGTGGATATTTTTCTTGGTATAATGGGGTTACCTTAGTGTTATCCGCGGAGGATGAATGCGTATATTGATAGTTGTATATGCTTTATTGAAATTACTCATTTTAGTGCTGTGTTATATGAGTATGATATTATTATAATTATGGTTTATGATATCCCGATAGTGTGCGGATATTGAAAGTTTATCGGGGTTACTACCTTAGTGTATAATGTTTAGTTCTGGTGAGACCCCATCTGCGAGAGGGTCGGTCTCGCGTTTATATATTTATATATATGTATATATATATATCATCGAGATTTCGAAAGGTATAAAGTATCTAATAATGAATCCCAGTATGTGTAGGGAATTAATTAATACGATTCGGGATGTAATTGGTTTACTATTTAGCGGAAAGATTTAACTGGTTATTATAATTAACGCTCAGGACGTAGTAATAAGAAGAGTGCAATGTTTCATTTAATACTCATAGTTGTAAGTCTGGGGACGGGATTTTTAGAACCCCGATTGTAATTGCCTGATGTTTATGGAAGGTGATTTCCATCAATGTTAAGAGACGGTGAATTTCGGAAAGAGTTCCTTATTTAAGTGAAATTGCGGAAGGAGATGTAACTTTATTGTCAAGAAGCGGGAATATAGGGGTACATGTTATGGACTAAGGGCCTAAAGGATTCCGATGACCGATAATGCTAGGAAGTAGTGTATCGCGGGGGTTCCTTATTTGGATTTCTCTTTGCGAGACACCCCACGCATGAAACTTAGCGTAAGGTTGGTAGTTAGGAGATGTGTCTCCATTCGTTCATGATTTGAATACCTCGATCGTTAGGGAAGTACTGGTAATTTTATTTTCTCTAGCGGATTAAAGGATGCAATGAGGTTAAGGAGGATTTTGGATTTCAAAATTTGGGGGTGTTTGAGAACGCCCAAGTGGTAAAGCCACGTTGAAAATGCAAGGGAAATGAAGAGTTTGGAGTTTGTATGAAGCGTATATGATGTTTAAACCCGAATTCATGGGTTATAAGGGGTGTAGAAACCCTAGTTTGCTTATGTGTTAATCGTCGAAAGAAGAGACATGAGTGGGTGAAATTTTTACTCGTGAGACTAATATGACGCAATGGAAGTGGTAGAGTGGATTAAGCGTCGTGGGAAGGATGACAATCTATTGATTCTTGTGCAATCGGAGTTGCACGTTCGAATTTGGTGAAAAGGCAGTGGAAAGCCATTTAATAAGGGGGTATCACTTGAGAAGGAAAATATTTAGCTATTATGGACAATTTGGAGCGGAGATCCACCCAGTCGAATGTTGAGGGTGGCTTACGCGTAAATAGAGTGAGGATGTTGATAAAGTATAAGAGTCCAGTTATGCACAACGTGGTGAAAAGTTGCACGGGTCAAAAATTTTTGTATACGTCGAGGGATGAAGGGGGTTAGTAAGTATCACTTAACGGAAAGAATTATACGTGAAAGTCAGCATTGAAAGGGGTATAGTAAGTAGTAGATCGGTTGGGGTAAGATTATCAACCAGATAATTTTGTATCAAGACAACGATTCCAGTAATGGAAGAATCAAGTTGGAAAAATTTCCTTGAGGGGATTGCCAACTTATAGATAAGTAACAAGTTCTTTCGAATATGTGGGACAGGTTGTACAGAAGGAGAGTAATTTTTATATCCTTGGGTGATTTACACTATTAGATAGTGAACACGCCGGTACGTGGTCCTATGCAGTATTATTCAGAACTAGGATGAGATCCCCGGAATCCACCTTCAACGTGGGGTATTAGGAAGTAGTGGAGATAACGTTTCGTTCTGAGAAGGTTGTATTGCCTATAGCCCGAGGAGTAGGCGCAAGGTGATTGACGACTGGTGGAACTGTATGAAAGAAATTTTGGACTCATTGCAATCATTTCATTTCCAAAACGGGTATAGCTAGTAAGTGAGGTATATTGTGGTAATGGGGAGAAGATATTACCTAATGGTAGAGATGGGTGAAAACACTCATATCTATTCATAGTGGACAAGGTGTTTACTGAGGTTTTATGTGGTTAAACCTTATCATTCTTTCTATGGATGTTTAGAGGTGAGCGGATTATCAGAGTTTTGGATCAGTCAGGAGTTAGAGTCCGATGACTAAAATGGGATAACCACCAACAGTCGTGAGTGGCTTTCCCTGGTGTAAAAAGTCATAACGTCGAGAACAGAGATTTAAGGAATGGACAAGAGTAGTCAGATGTTCTATGGTTTCTCCCAGGATGGAAGTTTTGTGTCGACATAAACGCGAGAGTTGATACGAAGTAAGGTGCGGACTCACAATAATATTGAGATAGTGTGGCCAATAATGTATAGGCTATTCTTATTCGAGTGTTGTTTAGTAAGAGCACAATGTGAGCTACATTTATTGAGGTATAACCCTATAACTGATAAAATGTCAAGGGTGTTCAACAAGCCTGTTGTGAAGTGAGGGATGTAGTGATTGAGCCTTTCTTCGTATTTAGTTTTAAGTGCTGGAGGATACCTAATTTTTCCAGGCATGCCTATTTTCTGAATTTTGGGACGAAATTCCGTTATTAGGGGGGAAGTATGTAATACCCCGTATTTTTATGGCTTTTAATTATGGGATTTAATAAATTAAATTGCCTTGAATTATGAGGTTTATTAAAAATTAATTTTGATAATTAATTAGAAATTAATCCGGATTGAAATGCTAGCGAGACAAGAGTTAGTATTTGATTATTATAATGTTGTTAAATATTACTAAGTGATTATGGTAATATTTGATTATTGAATTTATTAAAATTGTCGTGAGTTGAAAATACGGCAGTTTCGGTAATTAAGTTGGGACGCGCGTGTCAGTCGTGTTAAGATCCAATTTAATGGATTTAAAAGTATTTTATTTTTATTTAATTTGTATGAACATTTTAAGTGTGCCAACGAGTCCGGAAGGTTCGATATAGTCAGAAAATACTAGTCGGGAGTTTAGTTTGGGTCCCGAGACATTTTTAGGCCTAACCGATAACTCAGAAGGGTATTTTAGTCATTTCTGAGAAGTACGCAACTGTGTGATAATTGATTAACTTCGCAAATTTCTAATATAGCACACTTATTTAATTTCAGCCCCTAAACATGCATCTAAGGTGCGTGTGTCAACCCATAAATAAATAAAGCATGTGACACAAAATATGCTGAGACACAGATTTCAGGAAAAAACCCCTTTCGGGTAAAACCTTTATTTCACTATGAATATACAAGCCGCAACTTACAATTACATAGAGAAATCTGCAATGGATCAACGCGCAGCCAACCCACAAAGACACGCAGTCTTGAACTCAGCAAGAGAATACACGCAGCACCCTCCAAGGACTCGCAGCCCAAACAACGAAGGAAGAACCGCAGCTCTCCTCAATGACAAGCAGCCATAAAACTTTGTAGAGACTCCCTCAGCAATGACACGCAGTGCTCGGTTGCAAAGATCTCTCCACAAAGATGAACAATAACAAAGTTTGTGTTCTAGGGTTACCAAAAAGATTCACAAAGGATTGGAAGAATTGTGTGAATAAAAAAACCTAGAGTCTTGGGCTCAATAGGTGAAGACTTAGAGTATTTAGGACTCTGAAAATCTTCTTGAAAAGTCTTGGAAAACAACCCCCAGGAGTTGGCTTTAAATAGGAAAACTTTGAGCCTAAAAAATCTCTAACAGATCTGGCCGAATTTATCCCAGGCGGACCGGTCCGGTTTTGAGGCGGATCGGTCAGGTTAGGCGAATCGGTTCTTTTATTTTAGGCTTCTTCGGTTCGCTTGCGGTCCGGGATATACTAGATCTGCAGCAAACAGATCGGTCCGGTTGAGGGGCGGATCGGTCCGGTATAGAGGCGGACCGGTCCGGCTTTCCCAGAAAAATAAAAAAACTTTTAAAAGCCTTATTTTGCTTGAAAAAACTTACTTCTTATTTTTATAAAAAACATTTTATAAAAATTTCCCAATACTAAATATGAACTTTAAGGAACGTAAAAACAAAATTTTACCAAGTTCATTCTCGCAGAGGCTATGATGTTGAAGACACTTTGATATTCGGATCCGTTGATGTAGGTGCGATCTTGAGTTTCTTCAACGGTGTAATGGCGTACGACATATAAATTGATAATGGACAAAAATGTCCTTACAATTTTTATTTTTGATGAATAGTGACCCACGAAAATAAGGAGATATTTATCAGCCAACACTTGAGTTCCTTAGAGATTTCACAACCATAGATCATAACGGCAGTTAGAAAGGAAGAGAGGAGAAGCCCAAGGGCTCCCATGGCCAAAACCACCACACACCACCACCATCGCCGGATTTATGACCGTAAGGAGAGGGGGAAACAACCAATAACGTCAGCATCGGATCAGAATCTATATTTTCCAAGCAAGTGATTTATCTTGCAAAATTTCTGGCATATGTTCTACATGATAAATTAGAGTTAGAGACAAATTATGAATAATTGTGATAATATGAAATTGGGGACTAAATCATGAATTTGGGTAGGCTTGCATGTAGTGGACCTTCTAGAATCATTAAGGGAATGAATTATAAACTAAGAGTTAGGAAAATTCGAAATTTCATTGAGGTTTTAATGATTTTTGAAGAGTTGAGAAAAAAAACTAGGGTTATGGTATTTTAATGACTTTTAATCCAAGAAATCGATAATCTATGATGTTTTGATGAATCTTGAATGTTAAGACTGATGTAGTAATGTTGGTTCATGAATTATTATACTCATTTGGGTAGTTTGGGACGTTATAATACAATTTGGAGGTGTAAAAATGGTGAATCCCATAACTCCTAAGGAAATTCTGGGTGAATACCGGCTTGATCGATCGATCGACTCAAGAATGTCGATCGATCGACCCATTTTCTTCGATCGATCGACCCCTTCTGATTTTTGACAAATGTTTCCCTTTAAGGTTTAATGAAAATCCCAAAGCCAATGTTGATTCTTAGGGTGATTAATATAATATTGTGGGACTTAAATAAGGTCAGTAGGGTCTTAGTTATCGTCGAAAAATGTTAAAACTTATGGGGTCGAGCGTTACAATTATGAACGGTTACCGAGTGAGGACGATGTGAGGTCTTTCGATTTTGGGACTGAAAGTGGAATGAAAGATAATTTAAGGGATTATATATATTTACTAAGATAACTTTAGGAACAAATGGGAAACCTAGTATTCACTTGGGATAGGTATAGGTACCGAATCAGTATGACGAGACTTGTAGCGCTAAATAAATATTATGTAGAATATTCGAAAAGTAAATATTGTGGGTGAGATTTAATATAGTCGGTCTCCTATTAAGCGACTTTGGCCCTTCGAATCAGCCATGATCCCTATAATGACTTTACACGCTCCCTAGGGCCTCATAATCATATCTTGATCCCGGCTTGATCAAAACTCACTGAGGTCTTTCTATAAAATGTCCCAATTTCTGACCCCGACCAAAGTTGCAACATATAGGGAAACACTCATAACCTCTACTGGGTGTCTATCTTTCGATAATCTTAGTTTATCCTGAGCTCTCCCATCTAAGGTCTTTGTATATATCCTATTCAAATACCCCAAACTCTTCCATAGGTTCCAAATAAAGTCCCTCTAAGTCTAGGACCCCAATCCTCCTTCAAACCCTAATTGTTGAACAACTAGACGGTATCTGAGCCCTCTTTAACTTTGGTCAACTCTAAAACTTAAAAGTGTCTTAAAATTTTCATTGAGATCTACATTTTCTTTCTAACGGTCCCGATCATGCAAAATCAAATCTACGGTTTGTATTTTATAGCCAAAAACTCAATTATGTTTGCCTATCAGCATGGCACGTTACCTACGTGCATGACCAAGTTTGGCCCCCTATCATCATGTAGGGCAACCCATATGCCGATAAGTAGACCCCTAGGGGTAAGGTTGTATTTTCTCTCCTTTAAGTTTTCCTAATTAAGGAAAAATTTACCTCAATATTCAAAAACCTTCAACCTCATAATAAATACAATAACTTTCATTACATAATTTTCATAACATTCCCTTTACATCCTCTTACATCATTCATTGCCCCACCACTTCCCACGACTCCATCATCGTCACTTACAACCAAATATGATATTACAAAAGTCCCAAAAATAGAATTCTAGTAGCTTTGAAGTTCTAAATCCTTTTCATTTCATTTTGGCAACTTGTTTCTATTTCATATACTTTTTTATTTTTAGTTTATTATTGTTTTGCCTTACCGCTAATCTCACCTTTTTATTATATATAGTTTCAAACTTATTTTCACAAGTCCAAAAAACCAAAAAAGACGTTTTATCCCTATTAACCCCAAACTAAAGTTTTCTCACTTTTTCTCACACTTTCACCATGTTTCACATACATTTTCATAAATGAAGGCAAAATCCTAATTTTTAATTATGGGATATACCTCACATCATTTCCCTTACCAACTACGTGATACAAGTATTAGATAAATAGGCATCCTGAAATTGTGTTGTAATTCGAGTCCTCTTTACATATATCCCTTTATGTTCATATTTCACATGTTATTACTTCACCCATATGCTTACTCCACTTCTCTCATACATGTAGTATTGTTGTGTGTATCACTTTTTAGTGGCTTTGTGACATGCATGCTCACTTTTCTATATTTATGCTACAATTCGGTACACTGCTCATATTTTGGTCATTTTCACGTACTTGCTTATATAGTTAGCATATTGTACTTCTTAGTGGTTTTGTGACATGCGTTCTCAATTTTATAGTGACACTATGATCCGGTATACCACTCATATTTTAGTTTTATTAACTCGTGTTGCTTATATTTATCTTCTTTATGTTCGTTATTCTTTAGCGGTTCCATGGCATGCATGCTCAATTTTCTATAGTAGCGCTATGATCTGGTATACTGCTCACATTTTTATTAGTTTCTACACTTCTGTAGTTTATCTCCTTAGAATGATTCGTTCACATCTTTCCTATGGCATGGATATGATGATTTCATTCCTTACCCACACACATTTTTACACATGCATATTTTTCCTATATACACCTTGTGCAAATGACACATTTCACACTTTATACGCATGTTCATATATTTTAGAAGAAGGAGAAAATTTTATTGTCCATGAGAGCCTGAAAGGGAGGAATGAGTGCCTAACACCTTCCCATTCACTAATGTAGTCTCTGAACCCATAACCTATTTGGTTTCATACGCACTAATAGTATTTTATTTCTTCTCTTTTGAGATGGCCAGTCATTTTGTCTATTTTAAGTCAAATAGACGGGTGAATCTGATATATATGCATTCATACACCCTCACACTGCTGATGATGGTCATTTTATGTCCTTTGGAGCCCACGATTGGAGGGAGTGGGAAGATCTATTTCGGGGCCGTGTGGGCCACGTATACTTTAAACTCTACTGTATGATACTGACCATAAACTAACGTAATAAAACATGGATTTAATCAACTCTCATGATTTCCAATATATATAATTTATTAAATTTAGAATTACAAGACCAAATCTCATTAAGAATCTAGGAGATGAATAGTCAATTACCCAATTAACTATATTCTATAATGAATCATGTTCTAATGAATTATCTAAATTACAAGTGATGAATTCTATCATTCATATACCAAATTCATAATTTTAACATAATAAAGAGATATTTATAATTCAATTGTAGAATATACATCTAAAATACCCCGATTACAAATTTAGTACCAATTTATCATATAAGTCTAAATTACAAAAATTTAGAGTTCAATTACATAAATTAAATAATCTAATCACTACATCATTAACTTTATCTTATCTAAACAAAACTGCTACTATTATTTTTAGATACAAAGGAAAAAGGTTGGAAAAATGATTTTGCCCCTAATTTGTATTGGAACCAATTGATTAATTATAAAAGATGATGTTGTTGTTAAAAATTCTATCCATTTGATCTAGAAATTCTCCTCCTCTAATTTCTTATCAATTTTGAATCTTCTTCTTCCAAGTATCCTCCGCTTTAGGTTTAGGTTTTGTTGTTAAGTTAAAGTGAGGCTAGGGTTAGCATAATTTGCTTTTTAAATGTGAAATCGCATCCCTTTTCTTAAACATGATTTTTCATATGCTTGTGGGCCTCAAAACGCATTATAAACATGCCCAAACATATCATAATGATATAATTAAACCATGGGTACATCCTCCCACTATTTTAAATCTTATTTAGGCCTCTAAAGGCTCTAAAAGTCCAATTCAAATTACAAAAATATCTCAAATACAATTAAGATAAAATGGCACATATATTATTATTAAATAATTTATTTTAACTTAGGTTACACTAAATTAATTTATTTCACATTAGTAATTTATTTGGAACATAGATAAATTATTTGTCACGCAAAAATTATTAGTATAGCTTATTAAAAATATAACCTATAACATGCCAAAGTTAACCTTTATCTTAATAATTTTACTTATCTAATTAAACTATTGTGCCAAAAAAAACTCCAATTAAATTTATTTAAATATCCAGGGTACCACATTTATCTTATGCACCACAGGGATGTCGTCATTGAGAAGGTGCACACATATCAAAAGGCGGGCGATAGTTTCACCATACAGGTAACGAAGCTTAAGCATTGCTTAATCTCAAATCCCAATCTTGTTGAAGTTGGAGGGGGGCTTCACTTAGGTGGAGTTGCATAAGCATCATGGATGTTAAGATGATCCTCAAGCGATTTTAATTTTGCATTCCAAGTTGGTTAACGTGTAATGCTCCCAAGGTGGAGATAGTTGTCTTTAGCTTGTACAATCCACTACTTAATCGGTAAGTAGACTGTTTCATGTTCCCAGTTTTTCATTTTCAACACTCCTCAAAACATTCTATACAAATCCATTGTATTGTTCAATATGGGAGAGCAAAAGGCAAAGAGTGCTCCTTGGGATATGCGACTTCCAGAGCTTGAGACTTTGATTGTGAGTAAGAGAATGACTTTGCTGAGAGTTGAGAACTTGAGAGCAAATGTTGTAAACTTGGATTCCACCATTTTCATATTGAAAGAACATATCTCCTCCCATCTTGTGGGCATTGTACTCTCTCATTTGCTTGATTTGTGTTCTTTACTTGCTTTCTTTATCTCTATAACATTTGTTATTTGTTGGATGATTTTTTTGGGTTCATTCACTTGAGGTAACAAGTTCTCTGAGTGTTTGTGAAATTACTAGGTGAATTTTGTGGTCTTGGTCTATTCAGTTCACAATTTGTAACGATTAGTCAACTTTTTGCCATTCGATCAGGAGTTTTGGGCTTTGGGGTTAGAGGTTTGCAACCGGGATCTTTAACACATATCTTACATTCATTTTTTATAAGAAATAGAGAAGAATATATATAAAACAAGGAAACATACAAGGAAAAAATGGACGGACAATTCACCAACATAAAGTTGAAAAACTTCGGTGGGCAAAATTTAATTAAAAAGGAAGAAAGAGCCATATCTTAGTGAATATTCTGACTGAATGAGAAAGAGCTCTTTTTATGGTCATATATGTTCAGTCAATATTCTGCCACCATCAGTTAACTTGCAGTTTCTTTCCTGATAGCAGTCCACTTTCTTGCAATGAAAAAATCATCCAAGTCTTCATCATATATCAATGTTTTACCATGATCAAAACAATCAGATACCGGAAATGATGTATAATACAAAGATGTGATGATTAAAAAAAATTGTTATTTTCCTGGAGACAGTTGATGGAAGAAAATAATTCCAACCCGCTTCATCATTATTCATCAATCATGAAGTTGGCATCTCAGAAGGACAAATGACGTGCTATTGGGATTGGTAGATATCAAGGATCGCTTTTTATTTTTTTAGTAATAGCAATCTCTTTTCGTACAAGTTCTCCTGCACATATGGGCGGATACTGCCATGCAAGGGGAGATTCAGCAAAGTGGCCTAATGGCTTTAGAACAGCATCGGATGCCATGTGTGCAAATAGCTAGATAGGACCACAAAAGAATCAAAAAACTGAGTCAAGATTGGTCATACCTCTTCAACGAAACTGAGTTTATGGAAAATATGAATAGTGGTGATGATTGAATTAAGGTTTGATACACTCACCGTTGAGGATATTCTCCAAAGGCTGCGATTTTGCTGCAATGCTAATTTAACTGCGTCAATTGTCCTCTTCGTTGCAACTACTTCATGCATACCAGCTATGCAGTCTCCTGCGGTCAACCATTCCATCTGCAAATAAATGCAGCGAGTGCTTAGAACATTTACTTTTAACAATTCAAAATGACTAACGCTAACCAGTTATCAATTATCACGGATCTCAAGGATTTGGTTATATCACTTGCGACAAATTTTTAGCTGCTAGAGAAAAAGACAACCGATTCCAGAGAAACATATAATGAGGGAGAGTAAACAAAACAGATCCCAAACTATTCGTTATCATATCCATTCAGAGAGGTACTATCCATATACTTATTCGTATCCAATTGGAAACCAAGTCCAACTATCTATTACTGTATCCTTGAATATGTAGTACTATCGAAAACCTTATCATCTTATCTGTGTCCTCCCAAATAACCAGGATTGAGATGGTATCCAAATTTGTACACATTATTTAATATACATCACGTACCCATTTAGTGTTGATCAAAGAATCAGCTCAAAGTCAATAAAAATTGTTCCTACATAGTATAGTACCTCGAGTAAGATTATATACTCTACTACAACTAACTACCTTAAACATACAATATCATATTCGATGCATTTCTCTTAACTTCTACTCCAAAGATCTTTGGTTCTGCCTCAACTATAAGGTCTCATTTATTTACTGTAATTATTTATGACCAATTATTTAGTAAGATATCAATATAAATATATCAGGAAAAATAAAAAAGTTGCATAGGTAAATTATTATGGTGAATATACATATATCTGTATACAAATAGGCATAGAAGACATTCTTAACTTTACCTTCTTATAAATATTAACTAACTAGATTTTTTCCTTTAATTTGTCCCTTGTAAAAATATATGACAAGATGATTAGAAAGGCAAAAGTAGTATTATTCAATTTCCAAAGAAGTTCGAATTTGGGAAAATGTGTTTTATCATTGCAATGACCAAAACAACATGCATCTAGCTTAGTAACTTTAGTCTTGTTATTCAAATCACAGGCATTTTCAAGTAAAGTAACTATGAACATAAGCATATTTGGGTGATCAGTTAGCTCATAGTATCAAGCATTTCGGTTAATCTATATATGCTCTTACCTGCTTCCCTGTTTGAACAAGAAGACACCCTATAGGAACTTTCACTTCTACTTTCTGCCCATTTCTTAGCCAAATGTTTAGGCCAGGGAATCTACTTCTGCCATGAATTGTGAGAAAGTTAAGGTCATAATGATATCCCGCAAACACAGTGCCCTCCTGACCATAACGTCGAAGGTCACTCCCTGTTGGAGCAAGCAGATGCGGTCCCTGGGGTTTGGAAAAAGGCACTCATTAAAAACTACAGGCAATTGAAACGCAACAAATTCCTTGTGGAAATTAAGACAGCACAAGTCATGTCAAAGATGAGGAAAATCAAATACGATTACCACGTGACATCCCTATGACAAAAAGCATCAAATTTTGGAAATATCGAGACTGGGCAGAAAACATACACATGCATTTTTGTATATTTATTGTTGACGGGGAAAAATCCTGAACACTCTTAAGATTTATAATGGAAAGCATAGACCAATAAAAAGAACACAAGCACACAAAGTAATTTAAGTGATTTAGCCTCAAGTGAAACCTACATCGACAAGGAGTGGGGGTTCCGAATTCATTGCTGTAATGGAAGAAGTGGATACAATGCTCCTTGTAACTCTCTCTTAGTATCTAGGTTTTTCATCCCTCTTTGCAGGTAGTCCTATCCTTCTATTCTATGATAGGCATAGATTTAACCCTATCCTATTGAATGAGGAGTCTTGGAGATACGGATTTGGTGAATGTGACTCCACAACTGTCGCAGCCAACTTAGAACTTCAAGTCCTAATTGGAGTGGAAGCAATCAAACCAATCTTATCCAGAAAGTAAGGCCTTCAGCCTTAAGCATCATCCCATCAGCTTACTGGAAATTGGGGACAAAGGTTCTACTTTGGTCTTCATTTTCCATCATCAGAGGCACATACCCTTCATCTTTCCAGCCTTGGCCAAAAACTGCTGGTGGTACCATGACACATACTCACAAACGCTGCTGGTATGATGGTATATATATTAATGGTTTAGCATCAGTGCTTATATATATATATATATATATATATATATATATAATAATGCTCTTGTGCGAACTAGTCCACATTTTAATAATGCGGACCTGACATGTGTCACCTAACGGTGTACCTAGAAATTATCGCCTAAATTATAGACACGCTCTCTCTCTTTTCTGGGCTCACCGTCAGGTGACATATGTCCGGTCCGCATTCTTAAAATGCAGATTAGTCCGCACAAGAGCAGGACTGTATATATATCATGGTTCAAAGTATCGGCCGAGTTGACTCGGTATCGGCCGAGTCAACTCGGAATCGGAGGGTACCGATCCGATACCGAGAGACGTTTCAAAAAAAATACTGAATCGGCCGAGACAGCCGCGATATCGCCCGAGACAACCGATTCCGCCACGCCTCGCCGCGATATCGGCCGAGACAGCCGCGATATCGGCCGAGACAACCGATTCAAACGATATTGTCATATTTTGTTTTATTTTTTGATAGAACTTTTATCTTTTACCATATTTCTTCGTTGTTGAAAATATATTGTAACATTTACAGAATGGTAGTACTTTTTCAAAACTATTGACATTAATTTTTTAAAACATAAAACTCTTTTTTTTTAAACGACTCTACTAAAAAAAATATATAAATCTTTTAAAAAGTAGTACTCTTTTTTTTAACAATGACTCTACTAAAACTCTTTTTTCAAAGAAATGTTATTTTTTTACAAAAAATATTCAAATCTTTTACAAAAAATATGTAATGTACATTTATGTTTGTAAAAAATTTACATTTCTGTACAAATGTTATTTTGTTAAAAAAAATGTACATTTTTGTAAAAATGTCCTTTTGTACGTTTTTGTAAAAATGTACATTTTTGTAAAAAATGTTCTTTTGTATGTTTTTATAAAAATGTAAAAAAAAATATACATATTTGTTAAAAAAATGTACATTTTGTAAAAATGTAAAAAAATGTACATTTTGTAAAAATGTACATTTTGTAAAAATGTAAAAAAATGTACATTGTTGTTAAAAAAATGTACATTTTTGTAACAATGTTCTTTTGTACGTTTTTGTAAAAATGGAAAAAAATATACATTGTTGTTAAAACAAAATGTACATTTTTGTTTTTCAATATTATTATTGGTTTACTATGCAATATTGAATCTGACAACTCTGTCGCGCTTCAGTATAACCAATTCTACAATGCAATGCATATTGAATGATGGGTTTGAATGTATCTCATTGGTCCACATTGTTAATCTTATTTTTTTTAAATTTTCTATATTTTTTCCGGAATTTTTTGCGCTCTCTAAATAGCGTATATTTGCGTATCGCCCGATACCGCGACCGATACCGCGACCGAGTTGAAAATCGGGTGTCCGATACTGGGACCGATACCGAGACTTTGAACCATGATATATATATATATCGGTATATCCAATATTGAGATTCAAAAATTTCTTATTGTCATGAAGCAGCTTTTCGATTATAGAGCCTACTTGTGAAGTTACAACGAGGTGTATTTCATATTAAACATTCAACACATATATGGTCAACATCACATAAGCCCACGTGAACAGATACTAGAAAACCAAAGGATTGAAGTAACAATGCAATAAAAATGGGACTCATTTGAAGTCATATCATGATGAATAGGACAGGAGCTTGCAACTATCCGTTGGGTAAAAGAATATACCATAAAGTGATAGATTTGGATACATTTTGTGATTTTGCATAAAAGATATCAGTAATCCAATTAAAAAGCAGACCCATTGCCATCATCACTTCTTTGTCACCATTTTTTTCAAGTGCTCACAAAATACAATTTGGAAAGAAATATGAGGTATTCTAGAGATTCTCAACACGAATATCCTTGACCTGGCATCACCACATTGATCCATGTTATAAATTACAGGGACACACGACATCGCACATACAGGGGTTCCACATATAGAAAGAAAAGTTATTACAAGAAACAGCTTTCACCTGCTTCATAAGAGAAGTGAATGCATCTTTTGGCAGTCCAAACCCAATTGCTGCCATTTCAGCAACAGTCTCTACTGCAGATATCATTTTGAATCCCCATGAGTCCATGGTGTCTTTCCATTCAGGAAACCCTTCAGGTATGACTGGCTCCGAATTCAATTCCTAGACATTTGATGATGATCATTAATAATAATCATAAAACCATGGTGATGTTAGAAAAAGAAGAGAAATATGTAAACCTGAAAGCAGGTGTTTGATGGGCGAGGACCAACTCTCCACATGTATCGCCACTTATGATCTGGGCCTGTAGGAGTGGAAGGTCGATGCTCTTTCGGCATTGCTCTCAGCTTCTCTTGCATTTCCGCATCAACCAGAATGCGGGGAGCTTCAATTCCTTCAGGCGTCACTCCAACCTGTGCCAGAAAAATTATTAATAAATGGTCACCCCTTCCTTCTCCATCAAATCAATCAAGAAAGTTGGAGAATGTTAGTGAAATTAGACCTGGTAACGGAGGTGAGGACGCTCTTGAAGACGTTTAAAATGGTTGGGTTGTTGGAAATATTTTTCCATCATGTCAATGAAGCGATGGTTATCATGTTCGGAAGCGGAACATCTGGGATCCTTTATTAACAGAGCTCCCATTTCTCTTAGACTTTGACTTATCTCCAAGCACACCTCCTTCACTTGAGAATCCACCTCTACTCCGCTAATTTCATTGGAGATCTCCAAATAGGGAGCTACATCGATTACCGGCAGTTCCATTTGTGAAGACAATACCAAACCAAAGTGGTCCGGTGGGTTAGAAAAAGGTTGTTATTTCTGCAAATTGTCGTCGGGGACGGCGGGAGCTTTTGTGTTGCCTACTCGCCACAAGTTAAAATAACCTTTTTAAGGTACAGATAGACAACGTAACTTTCGCATCATATTTCTTCAAAGTGTGAGGGAATAGCTATTACCACTCCACCCTTTTTTTTCATACTCTTTTTCATACTCTAAAAAAAAATTTAATTACAAATTTACTCTCATCTCTTTTATGCATTCGGAATAAAATACAAACCTTCGTCTCTTTCTTAATTCAATTAATTTTTTTTTCTACAAATATTATTAAAAATCTGCATAAATATCAACA
Organism: Sambucus nigra; assembly: GCA_949130495.1. Lineage (NCBI taxonomy): Eukaryota > Viridiplantae > Streptophyta > Magnoliopsida > Dipsacales > Adoxaceae > Sambucus > Sambucus nigra. Next base: position 271,464,990 of record OX422221.1, on the reverse strand, counting down.
TTTGAACAAAAAATATTTCAAAAATAATTTATAAAATTAAATATTTCCACCAAGTATAAAAAAGTAGCAAAAGTAAAAAAAATATGAACAAATGATCCCAACAAATAAAAAAAGCTGCAAAAATAAAAAAGAATCTCAAAAAATAAAAAACACAAAAACACGACATGACACAAAATATTATTTTAATTTATTTACAAAGACAGAAACACGATCGAATAAAAAAAGATTTGGTTGTATTGTGCAGGATTTTAATTTGGTCGTGTTTCTGTTTTAAAAAAAACAGATTTCACAACACATTGATAAGGGATTAAGTATTTTCAGTGTCACTATTGTAATTGAATGAGTGGTTGGTGTAGTGGTTATAGGTTGATTTTGTACGCGATGAGGATCGTGTTCGTGTTTGGTAATCCCATTGCTACAGTGATTTTTTTTAATGAACACGAACCAAATAAAATGCGACATGACAATAAATCATATTTTTTACCTAACATGAGCACAAACCAATTAAAACGCAACTAAAAAAAAAATATTTTTTGTTAACTTAACAAGAACACACGCAAATATATCACGACATGACTTGATTCAAGAACGCGACACGACACGAAATCTTTTTTTTTTATCTAACGTGAACGCAGCAAAATTAAAATGCGACACAATACGGAATCTTTTTTTTACGAAACACAAATATGGCCAACTAAAAGCGACACAACATGATTTTTTTTTTCAAACACAAATAATATTTTTTTTAACAAATACAAACACAATTTTTTTTACCGAGCACAAACACAAAATATGTTGTGTTGCTTTTACTTGGGCATATTGATAAAAAAAAGATTTTGTATTGTGTCGCATTTTAATTGTGTTTGTATTTGGTAAAAAAAATTATTATTTGTGTTTGAAAAAAAAATCATGTTTTATCGTTTTTACTTGGCCATATTTGTGTTTTGTAAAAAAATATTTCGTATTGTATTGTATTTTTATTTGGTCGTGTTTCCGTTTTTGTAAATAAATTAAAATAATATTTCTTTTTATTTTGTGTTTCTTTGACTTGGATTGTGTTCGTGTTAGGTTAAAAAAATTATTATTTGTGTTTGGAAAAAAAATCATGTTGTATAGCTTTTAGTTGGCCATATTTGTGTTTCGTAAAAAAAAAAAGATTCCTTATTGTGACGCATTTTAATTTGGCCGCGTTCATGTTAGATAAAAAAAAAAATAAGATTTCATGTCGTGATATATTTGCACGTGTTCTTTTTAAGTTAACAAAAAATATTTTTCTTTTTGTTGCGTTTTAATTGTTTTGTGCTCATGTTAGGCAAAAAATATGATTTATTATCATATCGTATTTTATATGGTTCGTGTTCATTAAAAAAAATCACTTTAGCAACGGGTTTATCAAAAACGAACACGACCCTCATCGCGTACAAAATCAGTCTATAACCACTACACCAACCACTCATTCAGTTACATTAGTGACACCGAAAATACTTAATCCCTTATCAATGTGTTGTGACATATGTTTTTTTTTTAATAGAAACACGACTAAATAAAAATCTCACACAATACGACCAAATCTTTTTTTATTCGGTCGTGTCTCTGTTTTTGTAAATAAATTAAAATAATATTTTGTGTCATGTCGTGTTTCTTTTTTTTATTTTTTGAGATTCTTTTTTACTTTTGCCGCTTTTTTTATTTTTTCAGATCATTTGTTCATAATTTTTTTAAATTTTGCTACTTTTTTATACTTCGTGAAAATATTTAATTTTATAAATTATTTCTGAAATATTTTTGTTCAAATGTTGATATTTATGTAGTATTTTAGTAATATTTGTAGAAAAAATAAATAATGGTTGAATTAAGAAAGAGATGGAGGTTTGTATTTTACTTGGAGAGCATGAGAGAGATGAGGGTAGATTTGTAACTATCAAAAATTTTGGAGTGCGAGAACAAAGGGGTGGAGTGCTAATAGCTCTACCCAAGTTTTATATTACCCCACTTATCATGATATAATATATACATAAAACATTCTTTATTCACTTATCATGATGTAGTACCTCACTTAGCAAGAGCATTTCTATTGTAATAGAATAATCGACTCAATTTTTAGTAACGTTTTGAAAAACGTGGGGCGTTATCGAGGCGTGGAGGTCAAGCTTTAAGTCTTAACCCTTTGAAGTCTAGGCGTGCCTTAGGCGTAAAAAGGTGTAAAAAAGCGTTTAGGTCTGACCTTCTTAATATATTTTAATATTTTTAACCATAAGAACGCTATTAAAATACTAAAATTGTACATATCATAAAGATATGTGTGAATATTTGCAAATTAAAATACTATTTGATTATTTTGGATGAGATAATGGTCCAGTTTGTAAAAAAAATCTTTAAAATGCGATATTGTTCAAATCTTCCTTGTATTAGGGATAAATCTTTAAGTAACAAATTTGTAAAATCACCCTTCCAGACAGTCTTGTTTTGCTCAGATGAGGACTCTATTGGTCTTTAGGCGAGGTCAACTAGAATTTTTATAGTTTTCTCGACTAGTCTTTCTTCCTCATAGGTGAATTCTGTAATAAAATCTTTTATGACTTGGCCTTTAATTGCTGTCCTTGGTTCATATAGTATATCATATTCACCCAGCTCTATCACACATTCCATTAAACTTCTAGACTTATCAAATTTGTGGATTGTTTTTCGATGTGGGAGATCAGTGTACACCACAATAAAGTGGGCTTAGAAATACTCCTTCATATTTTTCTGGATGTCACAATCAAAGTTAGAGCCAATTTCTCAATTCTAAAATATATCACTTCGGCACACAAAAATGCTTTTCTCATGTAGTATACTAGTTTTTGAACTACTCTGTCAGTTCTGAGTAGATCTGAGCTAATTGTCGACTCTGACACAGTTAAATACAAGTATAGGTTTTCCCCTAGGATTGGTCTTGACAGCAGTGGGACCGATTCTAGGTACTTTTCAGTTCTAAGAAGGTAGCTTGGCATTCCTCCATCCATTCAAAAGTATTTTTAATCACCTTGACAAATGGGAGGCATTTATCGATTTCTCTAGATGCGAACCTATTTAAATATGCTACTCGACTTGTTAAGCTTTGAATTTCTTTCTTGCTCTTGGGAGGCTTCATTTTGATCCACTCTGGGATCTTGTTAGGGTTGGGCTCTATGCCCTTTTAATTAATGATAAAGCCCAAAAGAATTCTAGCATTGACTTCAAACACAGTCTTGGCAGCGCTGCAGTTAACTTCATTTGATATTTCTTTATCTCTTCAAAGGTTTATCAAGGTCTTGGATATGATTGTCTGCTTTCACTCTTTTTTAACATATCGTCTATAGAGTGGGGTTAAAGAAATTAACCACTAACACTCTAATAACTTAACCCCACCCATTTCATAAAAAGAGATTAAATGACTTATAAAAGCCCTACTAATATCCGAGCACTATATTGACTGTAATATTATTATGCATGACTAATATATCGCGTATACTGCGGGTCTGACGGATTAAACTAGACCATCCTCTAGTGGTGATTTAAATTAATTATTTAAGATACCAACATATATATTGTGACAAGTGGCACCCTAAATATTGAACACTTAGCTCCACAGAAAAGATGGCATCTGTGAAGCTCACTTGGGCTCTTTTCTATAAAAAAGAGGGTTTCCCCTCATTTAATGGGATAATGGTCTTGGGGGCAAGGTAAGGAGAGAAAGTTTAACTCTTCTTTCTCATGAACCTCTTGAGCTCCATCACGAGTTTTGATAGTGACGAGAGGATTCTCATAGTTTCATTACGAGTTTTATGTATTTTATACATTATATGGGAGTTTGGAGTCAGCTTGCAAGATTCGGCACCCCCTGCGCACCAAAACCACCCAAGAACCAAGTTTTTTGGTGTATCTCACGGACCCTCAAAATTTGCAAACTTGGATTCTGCAAAGAGATGGATACGTAGGCACAATAACGTTGCTCAAGTCTAAAACACGCTCAACGCAGTACTTCCCCAAATTTGGACTACTCTCATACATTTGGCGACTCCGCTGGGGAGCTCGGTGAAAAATGGAACATTGTCTACAAAGATAAGTATTATTACTTGTACTCTTTATTGGTGATATTAAATACTCTATATATCCTTTTTATGATGAATATCACAAATCATATTAGTTTATGTTAGAATTTATCCTTAATAAGAATATTAGAAATATTCAGATGGGCAAATTAATATATATATATATATATATATATATATATATATATATATATATATATATATATATGCATAAATAATTCTTTTATAGAGAAAAAAATATTATTACCATTCTTTTGTTATTTCAATTTGTGTAAACAAAGATTGATTTAAAAAAAGGAGTGTATGATATATACTTCTCTTTAAAATTAGGCGTGATGATATCAACCACATATTTATGAGGGTACAGTTTGTCTACTATTTGCTTGTTGCTTACCTTAATAAATACACATCAGATTTTAATAAAGTTTTATTGTTTTGTTGCATAAGGCAGTGATATTAATTTGACCACACTCCATCAGATAGCCAAAAGTGTAAATAAAGTAAGGGGCACAGGTATTAACAGCTAAATAAAGTCTATTTCTAAATATAAAGTTTTTGATAAAACTAGCTAGGGTTGTTTGATAAGTAGAAGACTATACGCCCCTCATTCTGCATTGTATGCCATGATTTGACTACACCATTAAAATTGCATATGTGAGGCTAGACTAGACCTTTTCCTTATTATTGTCGATACTTCGCTTAGAGTAATTCTACACAGACCGTCTCAATGAACCGCCTCTAAACCGCATTTGCCCATGTGGCATTCAAATTCATAAGATGCCTTTTGTCTCTTATGATCACCTTCACCTATCTACAAAATCATCATACACTTCAGTTTTTATTTTTATACTAATGTAAATAAATATTAACTGTTTTATATTCAGTTTTTCAGTAAATAAATATTCAGTTTTTATTGTTAAAATCAGTTTGATATCTTTTTTTAGGTAGTTTTATATCATTAAAATCAGTTTTTTTTTGTTAAAATGAGTTTTATATCTTTTTTGGGGTAGTTTTTTTTTAAATAAAATCAATCTTATTTGTTTTTTTAATTCAAAACATGTTTTGTTTTATAAAAAAATATGTATTTTTTTTATATAGTGTTTGAGGTCTTCAAAAAAATCAGTCTTAAATTAGTGTTTGAGGTCCTTTGGAACAAAATAAAAACACTTAAAGTGTTCCGCTGGCACAGACCTTTAAAAATAAGAGAATATTGGTTAAATTAGTGTTTGAGGTCTTTTGGAACAAAATTAAAAAGATTGAATTAAATGTGTATTAAAAAATGTTTGAAGAACTTTTTAATAATTAATCATTAAATTTTAGTTTAATGTAAAATTAATTTATCTTTAAAAAATCATAACTCTAGTTATTTATTAATTTTTTATTTAAGTTTAAGAAAAACAAGAGAGTATCTTTTAATTTTTGTTTAAAATAAATAACAAGTGTATGAATATAATGCATTTTTTTAAAAAAAAAATCAAGGGTTAGGATTATTTTGGCTTAAATCAAAGGTGGTGATGAAATGGGGGATGGGATCGGTAGACTCCCTTTCGGGGAGTCTATCATTATTCTTATAATTTTAGTCCCTATTTTTTAATATAGCCGCTGACGCGAATTTACATAAATAAAACATCAACTAATCGCAGCATGCCACGTCAATCAATTATTATGGATACTAATGGTCCTAAAAATATTTTAGTCCCTATTTTGTATAATGTCACGTCAACCAATTATAATTTTAGTTCCTATTTTTTATAAATGTTCGTTGTCCTATATTCATAATTGATATAATTTTAGGCCCTAAAAATATGTAAACGAAAATACTAATGGTCACTATTTTTAATGAGAATTTGGAAATTTAAAACCAAGAAAATATCAACAAAAATAAATTAATGTTTATAAATATAAAATTATGAATATGTATTTGTTTTTTACAAAATAGATATATTTTTTGTAAAATATGTATTTATGTTGGAAAATATACAGTAATTGACCCATGCCGTGTTGCACTTACATACAAAATATGTACTTATTTTTCACACTTATTTTTAATTATTCTATCGTGACTCTTATTTTTTTTTACCTTGGAGGAACACGATCCAAATAAAAACGACACGACGGGAAAACTTATATTTTTTTTACCAACACATGCCAATTAACACGACACAACATGAAACTTTTTTTTTACCCGACACATGTTGGAGTTTTGTTATGGAAAGAACGAAATATATTACTTAATTTTTGCAAGGCACGTTCTTGGAACGCTTTCTTTTAGGCAAAATTTCTCCCAATCCGGTTGAGACAGAACCAGAATCGCGAGTACACTATGGGTTTTATAGAATCTGCCTTCAGGATACAATGCAGTGTATGAATAGTTATTTGATTCAAACTATGTACTATTTTATCAAATCGAGAACACTCTGAATTTGTAACTTGATAATGCCAAAGTAGAGAGGACAGAGAGAGGAAAAACTAGCAATTTTCGATGTCAAAAACAGAGGCCTGGAACTCTTTTTATAGCCATTTATGTGACTGTTCTTCAACAGTCACAGCTCTTCATGGAGTGACTCATCAACCGTTGGATTGTGCCTGTTTAGAACAGCTGCGATCTAACGGTTCAGATTAGGCGTCCCATCGTAAGTGAATGGACATCACCTACACGAAACGCTACGAGTTCATCTAACGGTTTAGATCAAGTCGTTTCGGACCCCGTCAAAACTTTAGGCTCCCACGCTCCAAGCGACGATGCGCACGTGCGAAGTGCCAAGTACGCATCAAAGCGCGCAATGCGCCCTAAGTCGCCCAATCGCCCTTTCGTGCGTCGCATGTCGCAATTGGTGGTGCTTAAGCACTACCGCGATGCGTAGGATCATAGCCTCTTATTTGTATTGTCAACTAAGAATCTTAGTTGTCCTTTAGTTGATATACCACTACTTTTTGTAGTATTCTTCCAATGTGGGATAATATGGGATTTTGAGTACTCTCATATCTTTCACACCCATTTGCTCATGTTTCTACCTTCTAAATTAAAACTCAAACTATGTTCAAAATAAAACACCAATAATATAATAAAATATTAACAACTAAAAAATAAAATATCAATAAATATTGAAATTTATCCAACATTCCCCCACCAATTTCAATATACACAAGATAGCAAAGCAAAAAAACCATAAATAACTTTTGACATTATCGCTAAAATCTAGTACATAAATGAGAAGTGTCTTTCGGACTTGAACTTCGATATAGTGAAAATAATTCAAAGCTTCATCAAGGTGCTGTGGTGAACGTATCTTGAACCAAGGACCTTTTGAGACTAGTCGAAACTATCACACATACCGATTTATGAGTTTATAAGTGTTCTTCTAGCATACACTTTTATGGCCTTGTGCTACTCCTGATTTTACGAGCGCTTTAGGATCGGTCTTGATTTCATAGAAAGCGGCCACACTTTCGACACTCGTATAGGTAAATCAACTTTAGTGATTCTACGAGTCACACTTATATGATTTATTAAGAAGTAACCTTCATCCTCTAACATGCAGAAAACCAACACTAGGCACATAGGAATGGAACTTTTTGTATAAAATTCCTATTGTTCCATAACTATAATTTAACTTGTTTGTACTACATTGAACTCTATCTATATTTTCAAGATATGAGTTGGGTTCCCATTAAATATAGTTGTGTTATTTAATAGACCTTAGTCCCATTCCTTTTGAGGTGATATATATCATCTCCCTAACAAGACCTTTAGTCAAAGGATCTGCTAAATTCTTGTTCGTTTTAATATAGTTGACTGTAATTACTCCTTCCTTGAGTAATTTTCTTATAATTTGATGCCTTAGACTAATGTGTCTAGATTTTTCGTTGTAAGTTTTGTTCGAAACTTTATAAATTGTGGCTTGGTTATCACAACTTAACATAATAGAAGGTGATGGCTTTTTCCATAAAGGAATATCATACAACACATTTCTAAGCCATTCTGCTTCTTTACATGCATCTGCTAGGGCTATAAATTCAGATTGCATTGTTGAATCTGATACACATGTTTGTTTCTTGGATCCCCAAGAGATAGCTGCTCCTCCTAGCGTAAAAATTCAACCAGTAGTTGACTTGGATTTTGATTCAAGATTATTCCAACTTGAATCACTATATCCTTCTAAAACAGATGGATATCCTACATAATGTAAGCCATAATCCAAATTCCTCTTCAGGTATCTAAGCACCCTAGAAATTGCATTCCAGTGCTCTTGTCCTAGATTACTTGTAAATCTACACAATACACTCACTGCATAAGCAATGTCTGGTGTAGTGCAATGCATGGCATACATTAGACTCCCAATAATACTAGCATATTTAAGTTGGTCCATAGCACGCCCAGTATTTTTCATTAATTTGATGCTAGGATCCACTGGTGTAGCAGCTGGCATAAGTTCAAAATGATTATATCTTTTTAGAACTTTTTCTGTATAACGAGATTGAGATAACGCTAAAGAATTATCCTTTCTCACAATTTTGATTCCTAAAATCACATCAGCTTCTCCAAGATCTTTCATATCAAATTTTGATGAAAGAAACCTTTTGGTTTCTTCAACATATTTGAGATTAGACCAAAATATTAACATGTCATCCACATATAAGCAAATAATAACACCAACACCATTTTCAAATTTACTATATATACATTTGTCGGCATTATTAACTTTATATCCATGGGATATAACAATATTATTAAACTTCTCATGCCATTGCATAGGAGCTTGTTTAAGGACATAAAAAGATTTAATCAATTTACACACTTTCATTTCTTGGCCAGGCAAAACAATCCCTTCGGGTTGTTCCATGTAAATCTCTTCTTCTAAATCACCATATAAAAATGTAGTTTTAACATCCATTTGATGAATAACTAAATTGTGAATAGAAGCAAGAGATATTAATATCCCAATGGAAGTGATTCGAGCAACAGGAGCATATGTATCAAAGTAATCAATTCCATGTTTTTGCTTATAGCCTTTAGCAACTAGTCTTGCCTTAAATTTATTTATAGGACCATCTGGATTTAATTTTCTTTTAAATATCCATTTGCACCCAATAGGTTTAGCCCCGGGGGGAAGATCGAAAATAACCCAAGTTTGATTTGCAAATTGATTTCATTTCATCATTTATTGCTTCTTTCCAAAAGACAGCATCCCTAGATGTTACCGCTTCATGAAATGTGGTCGGTTCATCTTCTACATTAAGAACAAATTTAGTTTTGTTCTTAGTCTCATTTAAATCGCCTTCAACTAAATAAATAACAAAGTCAGGCCCAATTGTTTTTTTAGTTCTTTGTCTTTTACTCCTTCGTGGTTCAACGTCATTCGTTGTTTCCGAAGAAGATATATGTTGTGAATTTTCTTCTAAATTTGAGGAGTCAACAGTCGGATTATTATTTTCTAAACCTTGATTCAAAGTACTAAACTTTGTTAGATGTTCAAAGAATTGCACATCTACCGACTCAATGATTTCTTGAGTTTCTAGGTTTTAAAATCTATAAGTCGTACTGTTACTAGAGTATCCAATAAAAACATATTTGTAAGTCCTATTTCCTAGTTTAGGCCTTTTAGGTTCGGGTTTTCTTACATAAGCAAGATATCCCCAAACTTTAAGACGTCTAATATTAGGCTTACGATTAAACCATAATTCATATAGTGTAATATCCTTGTTTTTCAATGGAACTCTATTTAAAATATAACATGCGGATAAAACCACTTCTCCCCACATCGACAAAGGTAAACCAGAACTCATTAACATTGAATTTATCATTTCAACTAAAGTCCTATTTTTCCTTTCCGCCGTTCCATTTTGTTGTGGCGTATATGGTGTCGTAACTTGATGGATTATCCCATGAGTAACAAAATTGTATAAACTCACTCGGGTAATATTCACCACCCCAATCGGATCGTAGGACTTTAATTTTCCGATTTTGTTGAGTTTCAACTTCTGCTTTAAAAATTAGGAATTTCTCAAAAACTTCATCTTTACTTTTAAGTAAATATGTATATGGACACTAAGAGTAATCATCAATGAAAGTTAAGAAATATTTATTTCCACCACGAGTCATATTACTCTTCATATCACATACATCACTATGAATAAGATCAAGCATTTCGGATTTCCTCTCAACAGATTTGAACAACTTTCTAGTTATCTTCGATTGAGCACAAATTTCACATTTAGAAAGGTTATCAAATTTACAATCCGAGATTAAGCCGAGATTAGTCATATTTTTTATACTTCTACAATTCACATGACCTAATCTACTATGCTATAAAGAAATAGACTCAACCATATAAGCAGAACTAATATCATTGATTAAATTAATTTTGATCATGCCATTACAAGAGTACCCTTTGCCAATAAATTGACCATTCTTAGACAAAACAAACTTATCAGACTCATACACTAGTTTGAAACCTCTCTTATTGAGAAGGTCCCCAAACACAATATTTTTACACATATCAGGTACATGAAGTACATCAATTAGAGTAAGTGTCTTTCCAGAAGTTAGCTTCAATTCCACTGTGCCTTTTCTAACTATATTGGTGTGAAGATTATTTTCCATCTTCACTTCTTTTCCATCCATTTCTTGATATGTTTTGAATGAAGAGCGGTCTTTGCATATGTGGACCGTTGCAACGGTATCCAGCCACCATCCACTTTCATAATCAATTGAATTTGCTTCGCATACATTAGCAATAAGATCTTCAACATTATTGGTTTCCTTCGACCCTTATTTTTCCTTAAATGCCTTCCTTTTAAGACGACATTCTCGAGAATAATGGCTCGGTTTGTCACAGACGAAACATTTTCCCTTCTTTTTCTTATTTGCACCTTGGTTCTTGAATTTTGAATCATTCTTTGCTTTAAATTTTTAGTCTTTGGTAATCTTGAATTTTTTATCCTCAACCATATTAGCTTTTGAATGACCCTCACCTTGTTCATCCTTCCTTTCTCGAATACGAGTATCATCTTCAATACGAAGTTGACAAAGAAGGGATTCCACAGTATAAGTCTTTTCATCATGATTAATTTTCTTCTTAAAGCCATTCCAAGAGGATGGAAGTTTTGAAACAATCACCCCTACCTGAAATTCATCTTGAAGATTAATACCAGCGGCTTTAAGGTCACCAATAATTTGTTGGAGTTCATGGGCTTGTGCAACAACAGATTTATCATTACTCATTCTAAAATTCATATAGTTTGAAATTAGAAACTTACGGTTGCTCGCTTCCTCATTTTGATACTTTGTCTCCAAAGCCTTCCATAATTCCTTTTCCGTCGGAATCATTCGACGAGCGCTATAAACAGTTTGATACAAAGCATTGAGGATGTGTCCTCGACACATAAATTCGTCTTCTTTCCTCTTCACACGTTTTTGATTTATTTCTTCGGTGTCTTTGAGTGTGGGCTCGGGAATTTCTTCAAGGTTATCATATAGAATGTATGCAAGTTTTAGTGATGTGAGGAAGAACATAACTTTCTCTTGCCAACGGGTGAAATTTCCGCCATCAAAACGGTCGAGTCGGATTAAGTCTTGAGTCATGACTTGAATAGATTGTGCCACAGTTCCTTCCATTTGAGTATAGTAATAAGAATATTTTTGCCTAAAACTGTTGGAGTTTTTTTATGGAAAGAACGAAATATATTACTTAATTTCTGCATGGCACGTTCTTGGAACGTTTTCTTTTAGGCAAAATTTCTCCCAATCCGGTTGAGACAGAACCAGAACCGCGAGTACACTATGGGTTTTATAGAATCTGCCTTCAGGATACAATGCAATGTATGAATAGTTGTTTGATTCAAACTATGTACTGTTTGATCAAATCGAGAACACTCTGAATTTGTAACTTGATAATGCCAAAGTATAGAGGACGGAGAGAGGAGAAACTAGCAATTTACGGTGTCCAAAACAGAGGCTTGGAACTCATTTTATATCCATTTCTCTGACTGTTCTTCTACAGTCATAGCTCTTCATGGAGTGACTCAGCAACCGTTGAATCATGCCTGTTTAGAACAACTTTGATCTAACGGTTCAGATTAGTTGTCGTATCGTAAGCGAATGGACATCCCCTACACGAAACGCTACGGGTTCATCTAGCGGTTTAGATCAAGTCGTTTCGAATTTTAAACCCTTTGATTGGATCGTTTAATCACAACCGTTGATATTTTTTACCTAGTCAAAACTTTAGGCTCCCACGCTCCAAGCAACGAAGCGCACGTGCGAAGTGCCAAGTGCGCGTCAAAGCGCGCAATGCGCCGTAAGTCTCCCAATCGCCATTTCGCGCGCCGCGGGTCGCACTTACGCGTGTCGCAATTGGTGGTGCTTAAGCACCACCGCGATGCGTAGGATCATAGCCTCTTATTTGACTTGTCAACTAAGAATCTTAGTTGTTCTTTACTTGATATACCACTCCTTTTTGTAGTATTCTTCCAATGTGGGATAATATGGGATTTTGAGCACTTCCATATCTTTCACACCCATTTGCTCATGTTTCTACCTTCTAAATTAAAACCCAAACTATGTTAAAAATAAAACACCAATAATATAATAAAATATTAACAACTAAAAAATAAAATATCAATAAATATTGGAATTTATCCAACATTCCCCCACAAATTTCAATATACACAAGATAGCAAAGCAAAAAGACAATAAATAACTTTTGGCATTATCGCTAAAATCTAGTACATAAATGAGAAGTGTCTTTCGTACTTGAACTTCCATATAGTGAAAATAATTCAAAGCTTCATCAAGGTGCTGTGGTGAACGTATCTTGAACCGAGGACCTTTTGAGACTAGTCGGAACTATCACACATACCGATTTATGAGTTTATAAGTGTTCTTCTAGCATGCACTTTTATGGCCTTGTGCTAATCCTGATTTCACGAGCGCTTTAGGATCGATCTTGATTTCATAGAAAGCGGCCACACTTTCGACACTCGTATAGGTAAATCAACTTTAGTGATTCTGCGAGTCACACTTATATGATTTATTAAGAAGTAACCTTCATCCTCTAACATGCAGAAAACCAACACTAGGCACACAGAAATGGAACTTTTTGCATAAAATTCCTAGTGTTCCATAACTATAATTTAACTTGTTTGTACCACATTGAACTCTATCTATATTTTCAAGATATGAGTTGGGTTCCCATTAAACATAGTTGTGTTATTTAATAGACCTTAGTCCCATTCCTTTTGAGGTGATATATATCATCTCCCTAACAAGACCTTTAGTCAGAGGATCTGCTAAATTCTTGTTCGTTTTAATATAGTCGACTGTAATTACTCCTTCCTTGAGTAATTTTCTTATAATTTGATGCCTTAGACTAACGTGTCTAGATTTTCCGTTGTAAGTTTTGTTCGAAACTTTATAAATTGTGGCTTGGTTATCACAACTTATCATAATAGAAGGTGATGGCTTTTTCCATAAAGGAATATCATACAACACATTTATAAGCCATTCTGCTTCTTTACATGCATCTGCTAGGGCTATAAATTCAGATTGCATTGTTGAATCTGATACACATGTTTGTTTCTTGGATCCCCAAGAGATAGATGCTCCTCCTAGCGTAAAAATCCAACCAGTAGTTGACTTGGATTTTGATTCAAGATTATTCCAACTTGAATCACTACATCCTTCTAAAACAGATGGATATCCTATATAATGTAAGCCATAATCCAAAGTCCTCTTCAGGTATCTAAGCACCCTAGAAATTGCATTCCAGTGCTCTTGTCCTGGATTACTTGTAAATCTACACAATACACTCACTGCATAAGCAACGTCTGGTCTAGTGCAATGCATGTCATACATTAGACTCTCAATAATACTAGCATATTTAAGTTGATCCATAGCACGCCCAGTATTTTTCATTAATTTGATGCTAGGATCCACTGGTGTAGCAATTGGCTTAAGTTCAAAATGATTATATCTTTCTAGAACTTTTTCTATATAATGAGATTGAGATAACGTTAAAGAATTATCCTTTCTCACAATTTTGATTCCTAAAATCACATCAGCTTCTCCAAGATCTTTCATATTAAATTTTGATGAAATACACTGTTTGGTTTCTTCAACATATTTGAGATTAGACCCAAATATTAACATGTCATCCACATATAAGCAAATAATAACACCAACACCATTTTCAAATTTACTATATATACATTTGTCGGCATCATTAACTTTATATCAATGGGATATAACAATATTATTAAACTTCTCATGCCATTGCATAGGAGCTTGTTTAAGGCCATAAAGAGATTTAACTAATTTACACACTTTCTTTTCTTGGCCAGGCAAAACAAACCCTTTGGGTTGTTCCATGTAAATCTCTTCTTCTAAATCACCATTTAAAAATGCAGTTTTAACATCCATTTGATGAATAACTAAATTGTGAATAGAAGCAAGATATATTAATATCCTAGTGAAAGTGATTCGAGCAACATGAGCATATGTATCAAAGTAATCAATTCCATATTTTTGCTTATAGCCTTTAGCAACTAGTCTTGCCTTAAATTTATTTATAGAACCATCCGAATTTAATTTTCTTTTAAATATCCATTTGCACCCAATAGGTTTAGCCCCGGGGGGAAGATCGAAAATAACCCAAGTTTGATTTGACAAAATTGAGTTCATTTCATCATTTATTGCTTCTTTGCAAAAGACAGCATCCCTAGATGTTACCGCTTCATGAAATGTGGTCAGTTCATCTTCTACATTAAGAACAAATTTAGTTTTGTTCTTAGTCTCATTTAAATCCCCTTCAACTAAATAAATAACAAAGTCAGGCCCAAATGTTTTTTTAGTTCTTTGTCTTTTACTCCTTCGTGGTTCAACGTCATTCGTTGTTTCCAAAGAAGATATTGGTTGTGAATTTTATTCTAAATTTAAGGAGTCAACAGTCGGATTATTATTTTCTAAACCTTGATTCAAAGTACTAAACTTTGTTAGATGTTCAAAGAATCGCAGATCTACCGACTCAATGATTTCTTGAGTTTCAACGTTTAAAAATTTATAAGTCGTACTGTTACTAGAGTATCCAATAAAAACACATTTGTAAGTCCTATTTCCTAGTTTAGGCCTTTTAGGTTCGGGTTTTCTTGACATCCCCAAACTTTAAGACGTCTAAGATTACGCTTACGATTAAACCATAATTCATATGGTGTAATATCCTTGTTTTTCAATGGAACCCTATTTAAAATATAACATGCGAATAAAATCGCTTCTCCCCACATCGACAAGGGTAAACTAGAACTGATTAACATTGAATTTATCATTTCAACTAAAGTCCTATTTTTCCTTTCCGCCGTTCCATTTTGTTGTGGCGTATATGGTGCCGTAACTTGATGGATTATCCCATGAGTATTAAAAAATTGTATAAACTCACTCGGGTAATATTCACCACCCCTATCGAATCGTAGGACTTTAATTTTTCGATTTTTTTGAGTTTCAACTTCTGCTTTAAAAATTAAGAATTTCTCAAAAACTTCATCTTTACTTTTAAATAAATATGTATATGCATACTTAGAGTAATCATCAATGAAAGTTAAGAAATATTTATTTCCACCACGAGTCATATTACTCTTCATATTATATACATCACTATGAATAAGATCAAGCATTTCGGATTTCCTCTCAACAGATTTGAACGACTTTCTAGTTATCTTCGATTGAGCACAAATTTCACATTTAGAAAGGTTATCAAATTTAAAATCCGAGATTAAGCCGAAATTAGTCATATTTTTTATACTTCTATAATTCACATGACCTAATCTACTATGCCATAAAGAAATAGACT
This sequence comes from Sambucus nigra, assembly GCA_949130495.1. NCBI lineage: Eukaryota > Viridiplantae > Streptophyta > Magnoliopsida > Dipsacales > Adoxaceae > Sambucus > Sambucus nigra. The sequence continues at coordinate 271,449,074 of OX422221.1, read as the reverse complement.
CAACCATATAAGCAGAACTAATATCATTAATTACATTAATTTTGATCATGCCGTTATAAGAGTACCCTTTGCTAATAAATTGGCCATTCTTAGACAAAACAAACTTATCAGACTCATACACTAGTTTGAAACCTCTCTTATTGAGAAGGTCCCCAGACACAAGATTTTTACAAGTATCAGGTACATGAAGTACATCAATTAGAGTAAGTGTATTTTCCGAAGTTAGCTTCAATTCCACTGTGCCTTTTCCAACTACATTGGTGCGAAGATTATTTGCCATCTTCACTTCTTTTCCATCAATTTCTTAATATGTTTTGAAAGAAGAGCGGTCTTTGCATATGTGGACCGTTGCGTCGGTATCCATCCACCATCCACTTTCATTATCAATTGAATTTGCTTCGCATACAGTAGCAATAAGATCTTCAACATTGTTGGTTTCCTTAAACCCTTGTTTTTCCTTAAATGCCTTCTTTTTAAGACGACATTCTCGAGAATAATGGCCCGGTTTGTCACCGAAGAAAAAATTTCCCTTCTTTTTCTTATTTGCACCTTGGTTCTTGAATTTTGAATCATTCTTTGCTTTAAATTTTGAGTCTTTGGTAATCTTGGATTTTTGATCCTCAACCATATTAGCTTTTGAATAACCCTCACCTTGTTCAGCCTTATTTTCTCGAATACGAGTATCATCTTCAATACGAAGGTGACGGAGAAGGGATTCCACAGTATAAGTCCTTTCATCATGATTAATTTTCTTCTTAAAGCCATTCCAAGAGGATGGAAGTTTTGAAACAATCATCCCTACTTGAAGTTCATCTTGAAGATTAATACCAGCGGCTTTAAGGTCACCAACAATTTGTTAGAGTTCACGGGCTTGTGCAACGACAGATTTATCATTACTCATTCTAAAATTCATATAGTTTCAAATTAGAAACTTACGGTTGCTCGCTTCCTCGTTTTGATACTTTGTCTCCAAAAGCTTCCATAATTCCTTTTCCGTTGGAATCATTCGATGAGCTATAAATAGTTTGAGACAAAGCATTGAGGATGTGTCCTCGACACATAAATTTGTCTTCTTTCCTCTTCACACGTTTTTGCTTTATTTCTTCGGTGTCTCTGGGTGTGGACTCGGGAATTTGTTCAAGGTTATCATCTAGAATGTATGCAAGTTTTAGTGATGTAAGGAAGAACATAACTTTCTCTTGCCAACGGGTGAAATTTCCGCCATCAAAACGGTCGAGTCGGATTAAGTCTTGAGTCATGACTTGGATAGATTGTGCCACAGTTCCTTCCATTTGAGTGGAGTAATAAGAATATTTTTGCCTAAAACTGTTGGAGTTTTGTTATGGAAAGAACGAAATATATTACTTAATTTCTGCAAGGCACGTTCTTGGTACGCTTTCTTTTAGGGAAAATTTCTCCCAATCCGGTTGAGACAGAACCAGAATCGCGAGTACACTATGGGTTTTATAGAATCTCCCTTCAGGATACAATGCAGTGTATGAATAGTTGTTTGATTCAAACTATGTACTGTTTGATCAAATCGAGAACACTCTGAATTTGTAACTTGATAATGCCAAAGTATAGAGGACGGAGAGAGGAGAAACTAGCAATTTTCGGTGTCCAAAACAGAGGCCTGAAACTCTTTTTATAGCCATTTCTGTGACTGTTCTTCAACAGTCACAGCTCTTCATGGAGTGACTCAGCAACCGTTTGATCGTGCCTGTTTGGAACAGCTGCGATCTAACGGTTTAGATCAAGTCGTTTCGGATTTTAAACCCTTTGATCGGATCGTTTAATCACAACCGGATCGTTCGCACGTGCGAAGTGTCAAGTGCGCATAAGAGCGAAATGCGCCCTAAGTCGCCCAATCGCCCCTTCGCGCGCCGCGTATCTCGATTGGTGGTGCTTAAGTACCACCGCGATGCGTAGGATCATAGCCTCTTATTTGACTTGTCAACTGAGAATCTTAGTTGTCCTTTAGTTGATATGTCACTACTTTTTGTAGTATTGTTCCAATGTGGGATAATATGGGATTTTGAGCACTCTCATATCTTTCACACCCATTTCCTCATATTTTTCCTTCTAAATTAAAACTCAAACTATGTTCAAAATAAAACACCAATAATATAATAAAATATTAACAACTAAAAAATAAAATATCAATAAATATTGGAAATTATCCAACACATACTGACAAATAAAAGCCACAAACTAGGGTACAACACAACACAAAAAGCAACACGACACAACATAAATTATTTTTTTTACCAAACACGAACACATTTCAATTAAGACATGTCACAACACAAAATCTTATTTTATCTAATACGAACGACTCACATAAAAGTGACACGACACGACATGACACAATTTTGTTTAATAAAGACCAGATTTATAGATTAAAAACTAACGGTAAATTTGTCATCGTCAGAATAATTAATTAATTAATTTTTTTTAATAATACTTTTAATTACTTTGTTATTTTCTTCATAAATGGCATAAAACGAAGAATGAATTTAGATTATTTATTTGAAAATATATACCAACAATTGTTTATTTATTTGTTTGTTCTTAGAAAGAATTTATACCAACAGTTTTTTTTTCCAAGGTGGCATGTTGGAGTGTGTTCGTCCCAGCTTAGGAATTGACTCACCTTGCCACATAAGCAAAGCGGTACCAAGGCGGTACATAGAATTATGGCTTCGCTTAATAAGGAGTGCAGTCAGTTAAACATTTTGTATAAGTCATAATAACAGTTCACAAAAATACAAAATTAGAAAAAATTAAAAATTCACTCTCTATATTTTGACCATCACAACACGAACAATAATTACAAGCTTCTTCATGTACAAAATAACCCGTTTAATATCTGGAAATTCATAGCTGAAAATGACATTCAAAACTGATACTTTACAAGATGAAAATTGTACAAATGGATTTACATTAGTATTGGAGCTTCATGAGAGGACAAAAAAAACAAGGTCTCCGTCAAGAACAACCGTCGCCGTTCGGACATGGGAAAATTGAAACTCGACGGACCTTGGGATCTTCGAACGACTTGATCCCCGAACAACCTTATGCCAAGCTATAACCAATAAAGAAATAAGAAATAAAACCTAACTCGGAATCAAATTGGCAAGATCGACTTACCACGACGAACCTTGGGAAATTCAAACAACCTCATTCCTCCTCCGAGCAATCTTGACCTCCGAGGAGCCTTGAACTCCGAGTTATTTAGCGATGAAAGAGGAACATCTCATTCGACTTACCCCGCCCTCGCCCTCTCCCTCTCCCTCATCTCTTCTCCCTCCCCTATTGCTGCCCAAGCAGAGCAGCACGCACAAGGCCCCCTTCGCACTGGACCACGAACGAAGCAGAAGCACACACAAAGGCTTTGTTTGAGAAGCAACCCTTCACTTCACGCTTCATGCATGAAGCAGAGAAGCCAAGCCCCCAATTCCTTTGTTTGGGTATGTTTTTTTAATACATCTCATAAGTTACTCTTTTTAGTTGTTTGTTTTTAATAGATCCGATTAGTTTTTAGTTACAAATTTTTTGTTGTCATACTGAAATTTTTTGAGTATGTTGAAATTAGTTTTAGTTTAGTTGTTATATTGAATTTTTTTAGAGTATTTATGTTAGTATGCTGAAATTGTTGTTGTTGTTAAAAATAATTTGTCCCCAAAACTAGTATTCTAAAATTTTAATTTGTCCCCAAAATTAGTTGTTCATGAAATTTGTATTAAATTTTAATTTTAATTAGTAATTGTTAAAAAATGTTTACATAGGGGCAAAAAATTAATGAATATTAATCACAAATTTTTTAGGGTTAAAAATTACAAAACAAGTAAAACTAACCCAAAAAAAATCGCCTCAGGAGCTGCCTCCCCCGACCCCTGCATTTGTAAAAAAATCTCGCACCTACAACCCGAAAATCCCGGATCCGCCGCTGGACTCAGCACAGTCATATTGCAATCGATCCAGCATGATTTTGAAAACATCAACGGACCTTCGATTTATTTACACCAGGAAAAAACCCATCAGGATCATCACAAAAATCGAAACTCGTTTAATGTTTACACGACCCACCATAGAGATAGACAGATATAAGCATACACGCAACAGAAGGCTATATACACTAGAAGATTACGTACCAAAAGATCCGATTCACCTCAATACAACCCGTCTCCTATCGAACCGAGTTGAAATTTGAACAACTATCTTCTAATCACTATCTCAGAACATCATTTCTCCGAACACCCTCACGTGAACCTCCGAGCAACCTTGCTATCCGAGAAAATTGTTCCCCAAGAACTGTATTTACTAAATGCTGGAACCCCCTCTTTACTAAATGCTGGAATATGAAATGGGTTATCCCATATTTTAAATATTAAGCCCATTCCTACGAATATACTTATTTTGTAGAGGGGGGAAATGTGTATATATTTACACGAGTAACTTTGTTTCTTTTTATGAGATACCTCCTTTTTAAGGTAGTGTTTGGTAGGGGTGGCCATAGGCCCGAGGCCCGCCAAGCCCGCCCAACCCGCTCAATAAAAAAATAGGGCTTGGGTAAGGTAAATAGGCCCGCAAAGCGGGCTTGGCAAAATTTTATAGGCCCGATTTTTTTTCGGGCGGGCTTGGACATGAGTTCTTAAGCCCGATGAGGCCCGCCCCGGCCCGAGGCCCGAAATATATATATATATATATATATATATATATATATATATATATATATATATATATATGTGTGTGTGTGTGTGTGTGGGGGGGGGGGGGGGATTTCTATAAATATAAAAACGTATACCAAGTCTTTTCATGTAAAGTGAGAAACTTTATATATGGACTTTGTAATATATGGAGTTTAAAACAGATTTTTAATTAAAAAAATTGGTCTTTAAATAAAAAAATAGGTATTTTAATTTTAAAAAAAAAATCTTTGAATTAACATAATAGGGCCCGATCGGGCGGGCCTGGGTAAAGAGCTTTCAAATCTGGGCGGGCTTGGGATTACATAATAAGGCCCGATCTAGGCCCGAGCGGGCTTGGGATAACACTTAATTTTTCAAGCCCGGCCCGAGCCCGACCGGGCCTGCCCAGGCCCGGCCCACGGCCACCCCTAGTGTTTGGTATATCTCATACAGATAAAGTTCATCCCAATCACCTCCCATTTTTATTGATAAAATTGTTCATGAGGTTAAAATAATGTGATATTTATCATACTTTTAGATAACACACTTGAAAAGTATTTTTTTCTTCGAAAATATTTTATTTTTGTCATGACAGGTAAAATAAATTTGCGGTAAAGTAATGTACCTTCCGAAATCACATTAATATTTTTATGTTGTCTCAAAGGAGACAATCTAGAGATGGAGCTCAACTTAGTACGTTCATATGATCAAGCAACCTTATCAAATATGATATTTTTTCTAGAATGACTATGTCAAAATGACATCTTTCGAGCAACCTTGTTAAAATAATATTTTTGGATCAACCATGTTAAAATTGACATCCTTCGAATGACCTTATCAAAATAATATTTTATGCTCAAATCAGCCTCATCCATAGTACCTCGAGCAGTCTCATCCTTTGTACCTTGAGCAGCCTCATCCATGGTACCTCGAGCAACCTTATTCGGGGTACCTCGAGTATCCTCAGTCATGGTTTCTCGGAGAAACCTTCTCATTGACCTCCTCTATGGTCATTCTGAGATATGATTTATTTACACTGTGATATTAATTACATGAAAATTCAAATTTGATATTTATTATTCGCCTCAGGGTGACTCAGCATGCTTACTGATTAAATTATTCTATATACGAATTAATGGACCACTTCTGAGTTTTCTCAGCTTTGATAAAATAATGGGGGCATCAGATTAATAGCTCACCACAGGATATATATACACTCTATCATTTTATATAACAAAAATGAGATTGAAAAAGTATGAATTGCATATTGTATCATATCAAACTTGCATCATGAACTTGCACAGAACAATATGTTTTATGATTCCTCGGGGCATGATTTTGAGTATATTTTATTCTATTTACGTAAAATAAAATAAAAAGGGAAGGATATACTCCACATGATTATATATGGCATTATAATATGCCTCACAAGTTACTAGTGATTTTTTGTGCCAGAACCAGAGATGATTTTTTTATCCTTGCATATATTGAACACACATGATCAAATCAAGCTTGAGAAATTACGATAGGTCTTACAGACGTCAAAGTCAAATGCTCAAGAGATTATTTTTTAATTTGGGATATCACTTAGTGAAATGTATTTAATTTTATTCATTTCGTGTTGTAACTAATGTATGAGTTTTTCTTTACTTTTCTTTGTCATGAGATAAAAGACAAAACAAAGTAAAGAGGGGGAAAAGTATTGTATGATGTAATATTTAGTTGCATAGGACCCCGAGTGATAAGCGTGATCAGATCTGGTCACAAAATAACTAACATTTTCGAGGCATCATCAAAACAGAGTCTAGACTTGTTCATCATAACCATCGATTGGCTCACATATGGCACTGAGTGCATAACATTATTTCCAACAAAGTGACAGGAGCCAAGCAAATTTCTCTGAAGACTTGGAGCATTGATATAGAGTTTGCATACAAACCTTACTGATATTGTGGTAAGTCTTCCATAGTGGTGCATTATATATTCGAGAAACCTTACCGATGTTGTGGTAAGTCGCCCAAAGCGGTGCATTATAGCTTCAAGAAACCTTATCGATATTATTGTAAGTCGCCCAAAGTTGTGCGTTATAGCTTCGAGAAACCTTACCGATATTGTGGTAAGTCGCCCAAAGTGGTGCATTATAGCTTCGAGAAACCTTCTGTACCGATATTGTAGTAAGTCTCCCAAAGGGGTGCATTATAGTTTCGAGAAACCTTATCGATATTGTGGTAAGTCGCTCAAAATGGTGCATTATAATTGTTTATGTAAAAAATTAAATTTGACCTAATTATTTTAATCACAGATAAAAAGAATAAAAAAATAATAGACAATAGATTTTTAAAGTGGTCCAGCCTTGCAAGAATGGCCTACGTCCACTGTTTTTGTTATTACTGACTGTTTGTTTGGAATTCTCGAGGAATGGTTTTCTCAAGAAATTTCGGTCCCCCTCCAATGAGGAGGTTACAATGTATTTATAGCCTTGAGGCTGTACAAATGAAAGGGTAATGCGCTGTTATCTAGTAGACATGTACATCTGTATGATAATAAATGAGCATTTAATACGCAGTCGCCTCCTTGATTATCCTGATTAGAATGCTAAGTTGCTCGGACTGCCTAAGTTGCTCGGACCGCTTAAGCTGCTCGGACCGCCTAAGTAGCTCGACACGCTCGAGCTGCTCGGGGCCCTTGAGTTCCTCGTGGCATTTTGGTTGCTCGGTGATCTTGAGTTGCTCGGTAGAAGTATACATATTTGCCACGCTGGTAGACACATGTCTGTAAGTGAGTGGTCCATGTCAGCAGACTAAATTTGGTATCAACAGAAGCCCCCAATGTTTCATAGTTTGATGTTGAAAAAAAGTATGGAACATTCTGCTTGGAAACTACATTCGTTGTATAGTTTTTAAGAGAGCATTCGTTGTATAGAACTTATTTTTTGGGGTGCACAGTATCAGGCCTCATAAATATTTTGAATTTTTATGACCGCTTCAATATTTGTGCTCTTTTTCTTCTTTTAGCCGCCGGATACGCAAACGTCTTTCTTATTAATCATTACCTTTCTCTATTCCCGAGGTAAAGTATTTAAACACGAAAAGATTTCTATCGTCTTCTACTTTTCAAACCTGTGTCTTCAAACTTTTCATTTCTTCTCTATCTTGTGCGTTTGTTTCTTCCATCGTTCATTGTCAACTGATTCACTCTTCTCCTGTAAGATCTTCTTCCTTTTCTTTTAATTATTTTTCTCATCATGGTTTACCATGTTGAATCTCTTGACAAATTTCGTTCTGAATTTTCAATTCCTTCATGGGTCATATTTGAAGAACTTTCTGAACCCTCTGACTATTTTTCTTTGGCTGAGGGACATTGGTTCTCAAGTCTCTTTGTGGCCAAATGTGGCTTTTTTTTCCTCCTAATCCTTTATGTTTGGAGTTCTGTCAATATTTTGACGTTGTTCCTGCAAGAATAGTGCCAAATACCTGGAGAATAGTTAATGGAGTCCATAGGTTAAACCAGATTCATGGAACCCGTTTAGGAATTCCAGAAATTATGTTTTGCTACAGATGGGTTGTCAGCGATAGTACTTTTTATTTAAAAACTAGGTTTTTGAATAGGGCTTTAGTTGTCAATCTTTCAGATGCCAATAGGGATTACTTTGAACATGGGGTTGTTATGAAAAATTGGCAACATGCTCCATTAAATGGAGATGATGTATATCAGGGTCCCAGGTGTCCCCCTTATGGCAACGAAATGGTTTTTTTTTTTGAAATCTCGTTTTCTTGATGTTTGATAAAATGTATCACTGACATGTAATTTTTATTATTTGCAGTTGACAGCAAAAGAAAATCTCCAAAGGAGACAGAGGTTAATTTAAAATATTTGAAGTTTATCTAGAGTTTGCACCAGTCTGTGGCCGAGGAACACATTAGGTCAGCCTCTTACTTGTTGCAGTACAAGAGTTACACTTCATCCTTGCTCGTCCAGTGGTGGTGGACATTGACCAAGTACCAGCTGTTGATACTAGTGTGGAAGGTTCTTTGTCAGAGTCAAATATTCCTATTGGTGACATAATGAAGAGAAGAAAATCTCCTTCCTTTTTCGTCAAGTCTAATTCTCCTGCCGTGGAGGCAAAGAGAAGTGAAAAAGATGTCTTAGAAGAGGGGGGTAAAGACTGTAGAGGTACCCCCTTCTGATGCTACCAAGAAATTTGGCGAGAAGCCCCCTGTGACTCCGAGAAAGATCACTGAAAAGCCCCTTGTCGTCCCAAGCAAGATTGTTGCTATAACTCCTCCTAGTGAGGTTATTGTCATATCACCAACTAAGACAACGTCCTTAGTTGAGAATGTTCATGTTCCTCCCAAGAGGTTAAAGAAAAATCTTTTTGAGAGACTTGCTGAACCAGTTTCTCAACCATCATCTGTTGAAGGTGGTGTTTCAAATTTTATTCCCCCGAGCTCCACTGTGGGCTTAGTAAAATCTTGGACTATCCCAAAGGTCCCTGACATTGAAAACTCTCCTACTCGTGAGAGAGTTACTTGTCTAGCTGCTCAACACATTGCCTCAGTAAGTATTATTGATCTGAGCCTTTCATTTTTTTTATGCTATGTTCATATATTGACTTAGAGTTATCTCTTTTCTTAGTTGGTAACGTGTTTCAACAGCATTGTAAAAAGGGATGAAGGAATCAAGGCCTCCAGTTCCTCGAATGGAGTAAAAAAGGCTTTTACTGGTTTAACCCAATCTTTGAAAGACTCTCATCAGAAATATGAGGAAAGTAAAGTTACTTGGGAGAAGTAGGTTAAGTCCGTTGAGCAAGAGAGAGATCGAGCTGTGGAAGCCTCCAAAGGATTGGCGAAGAAATTGAGAGAGTTTGAGAAGAATAATAAAGAACTTAAGGCGAAGCTCAAGAATGTTGAAGAGCTTGAGAATAAGCTCAAACTTGCTGAAGGGGAAGTTATTAGACTTTATGATGTTGGTCGTTAGAAGCAGGAGGTGGAAGGGAAATTGAAGGCTTCCGAGGAACTTCTGATTGAGAGGACTTCCTCGGAAAAGGCAAAAAGAAGAGATGCTATTAAGAAGTCCTTCAGCGTTGGTTGGGACAAAGGCCGGAATAAAGGCCTGACTGCTATGTCCTCTCAAATGGAGTTTGCCAGCCTTAAGTATTTCAGGGATAGATGGGTTGCAGCTCTGCAGGAGCTAAAAGTCACTGAGAATTCTGAACTGTTCTAGCGACACACTCATGGCCCTCCTCCCTCTCCTAGAGAAGAAGAAGAGGACGAAGCTGCCTCAGAAGAATCTTCCATGATAATTGGGGACCAAGCCCCTACTGTTGAACCATGCTCCGAGTAGCCCCAACCAACAAACACTTCTACCGAGCATCTTTTATTGCCCTCCGAACAACTTTCATTGCCTTCCGGGAAGATTTTATTTCCCTTCGAACAACTTTCATTGCCCTCCGAGCAACCAACCTCTTCGTCCAAGCCTTCCGAGGAAATCTTAGGAAACAAGGAGAAGGTGTAGAGTTGTTCGGATCTTTCTTTTGCTTTTTTTAATGTAATTTTGGACTATGTACTTCTTTTTGTGATGAAATAAAATTCAAACTTTTGGTTGTTAATCTTGACTTATTCTTCTACTTGCTCTGTCTGCATTCCTATTGATTCTTTTTATCTCTTTTCTTTACTAGTTTATGGCTAGGATGGAGCTCTTGTCAGCTCATGACACCAAACTGATGAAGAAATGCAATGACTATTTCAAGGCTGGTCATGCAGATCTGAATGATGCTAAAATCATTGATATCCTGGGTTCAGATGCCTCTGAATGAGCAGTTCAAGCTTACCAATATCTGAAGTGTTTGCTCGATCATGCAGTAGCCAATAATGTGGCATATTATGAGATGATTGGAGATCTCCAGGGTACTATCGATGAACTTCAACAATAATATAGGGAATCTTCTACCCTTTTGCACCAAGGCTATGAGAAAAAATATCAACAACTGAGTGCTAACAAAGGATATGATAAGTTTATCTCTGCTTAAGAGAAGAGAGAAAATATTCTGAAGCTTGAAGTCGAGGAGCATAGGCATATCGCCAAATTGCTAGAACAGGAAAATATTGGCTTGCAAGAAGAAATTAAACAACTGAAATCTGCTGCATCTTCCTCGGGAGCCTTGGTTCTGGTTAACGATGAAGGTTTCTCTTTCTTTGAGGTCGAAAATGCCAACTTAAGAGATGAGTTAGAAACTTTAAAAAGAATTGGACCCTCCACTTCTACTCGTGGACGAGCAAGATCTTCTTCTCGGGGAAGAGCAAAAGTTGGTCGGATTTCTATTGAAGATGCAAGAACTCAAGCATCTTTGGAAAATCAGGCAGTTCAATTGACAGTGAAGAATCAAGCTCTGGCGGAGATATCTAAGAAGATCCTGAACCTTAGCGAGCAACTTTCTACACAAAGTTCTGCCTTGGAAAATAAAGAGCTTTTGGTGAAGAATCTTCACGATCAATTGGAGAGGTTAACTTATCAATTCCATAAACAGCCCAGAGAATTTTGGATGGATGGCTACAATGAAACCCTATACCATCTTGATGATCGAATCCAGCAATCGAATAATAAGGGTTATAAGCAAGGATGGCTGAATGCACTAGGTGTACTAAAATTGGAGCAGGGCCACTATCTATGGGATTATTATGATCCTGGATTGCTCGAGTTTCTCGTGCCTCCTTTTAAGCTCGACATGAGTTGGATTCCTGCTCGGGAAATTCCTCAGTGCTTGATTTCAATGTACATCGATGACCAGTTGATCAATTCGGGGCAAAGGAAAATTATCCTTCGGGCATGCCCTGTTGAGGTCGGTGAAGTCTACACACATCCTCCACTTGTTATTTTTCTTCTTTACCATCACCACATTTGCTAACCAGTTAGGATATTTGACATCCTCAATGAAAGAGGCTTTTTGTAGCTTCTCTACTTCCTCCTGTATAGCTTGATTTTTCTCAGGACTGAACACTCTTCTTCGCTGCTTTACTGGCTTGATTTCCCTGTTCACATTGAGCTCGTGACATAAGAAATTCGGATCTATTCCTGGCATGTCTTCACGACTCCACGCAAAAGTTTTCTTTCTTCGCCTTAGAAATGCAATCAATTCTTATTTTATTGATTCATCTAAGGATGCACTAATTTGAGTTATTCGTTCTGGATGCTCGTCGTCCAGAATGACATTCTCAGTATTCTCCATGACCTGTCCTTTCACGAGTTGAGACTCATATCTAGGGTCTTATATTTCAATATTCCGCATCTTCTATTTGGTAGGTAGTAGTCTTCTTTCTAGATTCTTCATGCTCCTCCTGCTCGGCAGATGAATAGTAGCATTTCCGAGATACTTTCTGGTCGCCCTTTACCACTCCTACTCCAAAACCGGTTGGGAATTTTAAACACTAATGTACAGTAGATGGTACTGCTTCAAATTTTTTTAATCTTACCCTTTCCATGATGATGTTGTAAGCTGATTGAACGTTTTTATCCATTATGAAGAAGCGTACTCTTTTCATTCGACAAGCAGGCCATGTACCAATAAGCATATCCAACTTGATCGTCCCAAATGGAGAAACCTTTTCGCCAGTAAAACTAAGGAGGGGTCTATGGTATGGCTCCAACTGGGATAATTTTAAATTCAAACTGTCAAAGCATGGATAGAACATGATATCTGCCGAGCTACCGTTATCCACCAGTACTCGTGAAATCACCACTTCCTTTATTCTCATCTTGATTACCAATGCGTCATCATGAGGATATAGTACGCCGGCCAAGTCGTTCTTAGAGAAACCAATGACCAGTTTGTCCTTTTTCACCTTCCTCGGGAGATCATCTTCAGCCATATTTATTCGCTGAATGTACGAGCAAGCTTGAGCCTCATTGAGGTAAGCTTTTCTCTCAGCAGTTATATCTTTGCCTCCTGCATCTCCACCTATAATTACATTACATTCAAATAATCCAAAATGGATAGAGAATACCTCACGTTCTGGATATTTTGGTCTTTTGGGGAGATCGGGGTCGTCTTGGTTATCATTCGGGTCTTCTTCATGACTTCTCTTCTTATCTTCTTTTACTCGACGAGGAGATCTAGACCTCTGCCTTACTCGGTCGTTGTTATTTCCACCATTTCGACGATCAACATACTTGGTCCGTTTTCCTCGTCTGATAAGTGCTTCAATTTCATTCTGAAGAGCTATGCAGTTCTTGGTCGTGTGACCATGATCTTTATGGAACTTGTAATATTTGGACTTATTCCTTTTATCAGGATCTGCCTTCATTTTCTCTGGCCAATTCAGCTCCTTGTTGTTCTTGATCTCTTCCAGAATGTGGTTTATATCTACTTTCAGAGGAGTATAGTTTCTAAATCTCTTCAATTGTTCCAATGCTTGCTTCGCTTTTGACTACCTGTTATCACCATTGTTCTTTTGCTCCTTCTTCTCAGGCTTATCAACCTCAACCTTGGTTTCTTTGGTGTTCATATTCTTCTTCGCAGCCATAGCTTCCTCGGTGTTCATAAGCTTGGCTTCTTTTGCCATTAGTTCTGCCATGGTTCTAGGCGAATCTTTGGGTAGAGTGTAGTATAATTTATCTGACAGCAGTCCACTCATCAGAGCAGTAATTGCTATCTTCTCCTCGTAATTAATGACCTCGAGCTTCTTATTATTGAAACGAGTAATATAATCCCTGGTGCTCTCACCTTCCTTCTGTCTAACACTTAGCAAATGTGCTACTCATTTGACTGGCTTAGCTCCAAAACAAAATTTTCCGATAAAGAGTTCTGCTAGGTGAAAGAAAGTCGTAATTTTCCCCCGAGGAAGGTTATTGTACCACATCTGAGCGGATCCGATAAGGGTTCCTAAAAATGCCCTGCATCGCATCTCGTCTGGAATAGCATAGATATCAGTTGCTGCCTGGTATTGTTCTATATGGAGAACAGGATCAGTTTTTCTATCATATTTAGGCGTCACCACAATAGCTTTGAATTTTGATGGCGTAGGAAAGTCCACAATCTCTTGTATGAATGGTGTTCCTCGGACGAAAGTCCTTTGTAGAGGATTTTTAGTTTTAACCATCTCCCCTAATCTATCCTCCAACCTTTGAATTGAGCCTTTCCATGCATCATTTCCCTCCTCGATCCTATTGGTTCGAGCAACTGATCGTGTTGAATTTTCCTCTTGGGATCTTTCATGACGAGCAATTGGTCGTGATTGGGCAGAGCTTTCCTTTAAATCAGATGGTCGCTGAGAGTTCCTCGACATAGCCCTAGGGGGGACTTCTATTCCTCCTAGGACCTAAATTATCAAAAGGTGAGACTCTACTCAATCTTTCAAGACCACTTGTCCTTTTTGGAGATAGAGTGATGTTTTGTTGAGTATCTGTAGCTCGTACCGAGGAAGTTTGTCCAGGCTGATAAGAAGGATCATTGGATCTCTTAGTACGATATGAATCGGTGCGTCTAGACTGAGATTCCTCTGGAAATAATGTTTGTCTTCGTGAAGAGAGTAAACGAGTATTTCTCTGAACGCTTCATTGCCCTGATTGGGCTGGCACTCCACCTTTAACGGTTTGTATGAGTTGACGTATAGTTTCTTGCATGGCCGTTTGCCCTTGGGCCAAATTAGTCATTATACCAGCCAGATCTTGAACATTTAGAGGAGTAGATGGAGGATTAAAAGGGATCCCAGCGTTTCGATTGCTGGATTCAGGATGATAATCCATTGGTGAAGAATTATTTTGATGAAAAACGATAATTACAGTCGTTTCCCATAGACGGCGCCAATCTGTTGATGTAAAAAATTAGATTTGACCTAATTATTTTAATCATAGATAAAAAGAATAAAGAAATAATAGGCAATAGATTTTTAAAGTGGTTCAGCCTTGCAAGAATGGCCTATGTCCACTATTTTTGTTATTACTGACTGTTTGTTTGGAATTCTCGAGGAATGGTTTTCTCAAGAAATTCTGGTCCCCCTCCAATGAGGAGGTTACAATGTATTTATAGCCATGAGACTGTACAAATGAAAGGACAATGCGCTGTTATATAGTAGACATGTACATCTGTATGATAATAAATGAGCATTTAATGCGCAGTCGTCTCCTAGATTATCCTGATTAGAATGCTAAGTTGCTCGGACCGCCTAAGTAGCTCGACACGCTCGAGCTGCTCGAGGCCCTTGACTTCCTCATGGCATTTTGGTTGCTCGGTGATCTTGAGTTGCTCGGTAGAAGTATACATATTTTCCACGCTGGTAGGCATGTGTCTGTAAGTGAGTAGTCCATGTCAGCAGACTAAATTTGGTATCAACAATAGTTATGAGAAACCTTGACCTATATGGCAGTCCTAGTTTTGCTTAAAGCACCTTAATAGTTGTTCGACTAAGTAAGATTGAGCATTCACCAAGCCGCAATTTATCTAAAGCACCTTAATGGTGTAACAACCCGAGGTTTTAGAGACGATAATTTATGTATTTTTGGAAGAAATAAATATTATTTTATTGGAGAAAAATTAAATTGGCATTTGAGGTCAAAATTTGAAGTGGTTAGAAAGTGCGTCGAATGGTAATTCGAAGGGTGTAGTTGTGTCCGGAAGGCTCGAGAAAGTCGAAATGACTGTACTTGGGGTCTATTTAGGTTCCGAAATAATTTTAAGTTCGTTTGGCTCGAATTAAAGTTACCGAGTCATTTAAAGTGTGTATTATCATTTAAAGTGTGTACCTTGGGAGATAAGGCTTATTAAGCCTACGGTAGATTTATTCTCCTTAGAGAGAAAGAGAAATAAAAAGAAAGAAAGAAAGAGGAAGAAATAAGAAGAGAAAAAAGGAGAAAAGAGAGAGAAAGAGGATTTTCTGGTCCACACGCGATCTCGAGCACGGATCAGACCCCACGAACTTGAGGCAAGTGATTAAACTTGCTAAATAATTGTTATGTACCATTTATTGCATGATTTGTGGATGAAATTTATGGGTTTTAGATTTAGTTATCAAAACCTAATTTTTGGGTATAATCCTAGATTTCTTTTGTAGAAATGGATTTGAGGTTATAAATTAGTTCATATGTGTTCTTGGATGATTATTGATGATATATATGCGATTGGGTTGAAGAGAAATGAAGAGAAAATGATTAAAATGAATTTTGGAATTTTTGGCTTACTAAAAAGTAGCCATTTTCGAGGTTTCTGCAGAGCCGAATCGATTCGGCTCCTTACCGAATCGATTAAAAAATATGCAGGTGCCCAGGTCTGAGTGACCAAAACAATTTAGACCCCAGCCAAATCGATTTGGCCTGAGACAGAGTCCCAGGTTTGATGACCCGAATTGATTCGCCTTGGAGGCTGAATCGATTCGCAGGGCCGAATCGATCCAGATCTGGCCCGAATCGATTCGAAAACAGGGCATTTTGGGGGAATGTTTTCTAGGGAGAATTTCATTCCGTTTTGTTCGAGGTTATCGATTGGGAACCTCTATAGGAGATATGTGGAGTAAGTTTCGGATATTTTTAGAGAGTTTCCCTTATAAGAAATTAATGGAGTCTTATTGACTTAAATTGAGGAATACCGATTGGAGAATAAGGTATAATATAAGTGGGGAAGCCCACTATCATTAAAAATTCTATTTGGAGATAATTATTAAATTCACGTGAAAGGATGAGATTGAGTTTAGAGATAATAGATTTTAGAATCAAATCCCAAATGGGATAATTTAAAAGGTTCACATGATTGATTGAACCATATTATGGATTGAGAATTATAAATGCTAATAAATGTGCATATGGATATATAAATATCCTTAGTGATGATTGATTTGGGAGATGTATCACACGATGAGAAATGCTAATTGAGGTTCATTAGGATAGATAGTATCCTTAACATAAATAGAATTGAGAGACAATTCATAATTAGAAGCCACATGTGAGCTTCAAGTGAGAAATAGTATAGTGTATACTAAGTGGGGAAGATGTGTGAGAATTGACGGTTAGTATATCAAAAGAGAGAGATATACTAAATAATGATATTCATTTAACTATGCCTAAGTGCGTAATACGAATATGTATATGATGTGGTAGGTATACCTTATATGATGGTATATCTTTATATGATGTGATGATGTATATATAACTTATGTGATGGTATATATATATATATATATATAGTGAAACATACCCCCTCCTCGCTATCATTGGGAAGTTGCGCGCAATGAGGGTGAGCATGCTGGCTCGATGAGCAGGGTGTAGATATTCCCCAGGTCATAGTCGTCCATGGTGATTACTATGTGGTATACATTTATTATTTTGGGGGTGAGAAGTCATGGGTATGTGTCATTCTCACTTGCCGGTTAGGAGGTATGACCGCTTCCCGGGACGTTGTGTGCGTGAGTTGATCACGAGGTGGATACCGTTGAACCCCACCAGGTGGTTCCCAGTTTGCTACGTGGTTTGGGCAACTGGAAGATGATAGCATTGTGAGACTGCGTCCTCGAGTTATAGCTCGTTTGGATGGTTATTATATTATGGATATGATTGGTTATTTGGGTATCGAGGGCATAATATACCTCAACGACCAACATTGCCAATAAGTAGTGTATCGGAGGGGTTCCTTGTTTGGATTTTGCTTTTGCGAGACGTCCCACTCACGAAGCTTAGTGTAATGTTGGAAAGTGAGGAGAAGTTAGTCCTTAATGCTCATAATTATATATATTATATCTCGACGATCGACAGTGCCAGGAGTAGTGTATCAGGGGGGTTCCTTGTTTGGATTACGCTTTTACGAGACGTCCCACACACGAAACGCCGTGTACTGTTGAGAATTTGGAATAAATAAATTAATTAAAATTGGAATAATATGAATTTGGGTTACATGCATCATGCATTGAGGTCATAATGAATCTTGATGATCAATACTGCCAGGAGTAGTGTAACGAGGGGGGGGGGGGGGGTTCCTTGTTTGGATTTCACTTTTAAGAGACGTCCCACGCATGAAACGTAGTGCAGTATTGAGAATTGAAAGAAGTTTAGTCCTTAGCACTTGATGCTAATAACTAATATATATTTATATGCATATTTATGGCACAACTAGAATATATGAAATTCTAGTAAAGAAATGCTTATGTAAGTTGTTTATGTGAAGTTAGTGAATCAGATCTTTGAGATCCATAAGAATTGAAATTGAAAGTATGTGATTTAGATGAAAGTTAATTAAAGGAAAATTGTAAGATAATTTAGATAATCTTAAATAAGGTTTAAATTGGGTTTTAAGTTAGATTACCCTACCTTAAAGGAATTGGGCATTCATTTGGAGATCACGTGCATACGTTTAGTTGAGAGGTGAGTTGGATTATTATGGAGAGTGCGACTCCATTAAATAATGTAATAATGCATTTATATTATTATGCATTTTAATGCACTTGCTATAAAATGTTTTCAACTCGGGCTCTGACCCGTTTATATTTTCCCCTTCTATGTATATATTGTATTATTTTAGGTGTTCCTCCACAAGGACGTCATTCATGTCTATCCATCGAGTGTATCCGTGGAGCTGTGGCAGTAGCGGGCTGTTGCGGTACTTTACTTTAGTCGATTCCTATCTATTGTATATCTATATTAGGATTCAGTTTGTATATCGGGTTTATACTCCAGTATTGTAGATTAACACTTTTATATTCTCTCTCTCGGATAAATGTATTGTCTGTGACCCGACAACATATTAGGGTATTTCATTTTAGAGATTTTGTCGTACTCTTGTATTCATTTCTTTACATATTGTATAGTTTGTTGTATTACTCATCATAATTGGATGTAGTATTATTGGTCATTCGTTGTATGGTTGGTTTTGTTTTGGTGTTAAATAAAAGTTTTAAATTTTTGGCAATTCGCTTTTAATAGTTTCGGGTAGTTAGCCTTATATTATTTAGTATTGTCAGTTGATGTTGAGACTATGCCATCTGAGATACCTGATTTAATGTAGTATAGGGACAGCCACTCGTTATTACTTTGAGCGAGTTGTCACAGATGGTATCAGAGCATCAGGTTCTAGTGTCTTTAGGATATGTGCGGGTTACTACGATCTTCCGTAAGCGTTCTTGTTGTAGAGCCTTATTATTAGGACTGTTGTATTCACACGTCCATATTTCTTCTGTGATTTGAAAAAATTTGAAAGGCATTCTGATACATTTGTTCTTGTTTTAGATGCCACCGAAGGGAGGTCGTTCAGTAAGGGCAAACAAAGGGGCCGAAAATGTGGAATCTCAAATGCCTCAAAGGAACATGACTATAAATGAAGTTGCCAATATTGTGGCACAAGCAGTAACTGCTGCCATTTCTATAATGGCACAGCAACCTGTCGTTCAAGCAGCCCAAACCCATTTAGGATTGTCTTTGTAGGAAAGAGTAAAGGAAGATTTTAGTAAGGGGCATCCTCCAGAGTTTTCGGGGGGAGTTGATGAAATGGCTGCAAGTCAATGGAAGAATAGTAAGCAGAGGCACCTCCGTATGGTTGAGTGTAGTGAGGTGCAGAAGCAATTTTTAGCCACCTTTAAATTATCGAGAGCAACTCTCCAATGGTGGGAGTCTGTCACCACGTCAGAACAGAGAGATACTTTGCCTATAATAGATTTTTGGGAACTCTTTGATCGAAGGTATTTTCCTTCCACTACTCCTAAAGAAATAAGGAGGAACTTGATGGACGTGTTTCAAGGAAATAGGACGGTGGCAGAATATGAAGCAAATTTTTCTAGATGGATGAAGTTAGTACCTGATGAGGTAAATACAGAAGAGAAGCATATATCGAAATTTATTCGAGGTTTAGATTGGAGAATTCGACAGTATTTGTTAGAGGGTCCAGCATTAGTGACTTTCATCGAGGTAGTGAATGCGGCACTGTTAAAATGTCATGAATATCGTCTTTGTTCGTAAGAGGGTAAGAACTTTGGAGATTCAAGTTCATCAAGAATATTTAGCGAAGAGAGTGCCAGTTATGCAAGTGAGTACAAGTCGGACTATAGAGAGTCACAACGACGTTATGTTCCTCAAGGTGGGCCGAGAGGATTTGTGTGTAGATGTTTCTTTTGTAAAGAAATAGGTCATAGAAAGAAAGATTGTCTTAAAAGAGGTAAAGGACCACATATTGATGAAGTTTTAGAAGTGCGACCCCTACAGCAGATTCGAGGTCATTTTAGACCAGGTGACTTTGTGTGGGAGCCCATTGATGAGGAAGGGCAAATGGACTAGAGATGGATGATGTATGTTAATTTTCCTTTGTGAATAGGAATATTAATATATGAAGTTTTGGAATATCGTATGGAGATATTTATAAAAGGGTAGTGCTAGAACCATATTATGTATGGAAT
The DNA here is from genome assembly GCA_949130495.1 of Sambucus nigra. Classification (NCBI taxonomy): domain Eukaryota; kingdom Viridiplantae; phylum Streptophyta; class Magnoliopsida; order Dipsacales; family Adoxaceae; genus Sambucus; species Sambucus nigra. The sequence continues at coordinate 271,429,021 of OX422221.1, read as the reverse complement.
GACCCAAAAGGGAATTTTAAGCAAGTTAGGCTCTTATGTTGTTATCTTTTGAGAGAATAGATAATTGTGTAATGTGCTCAAAGAGAGCTATAATCGTATTATGAATGTAAGAATGGTTATTGTATGATATGTAGTGATGATAAAGCTACTTCGTTTTCTTATATAGTCCTGTTAGACTTATATAATTGTTGTATTCAAGATATGGATGAGCCTAATAAATGGCAATATGTTAATATGATATAAGATATCATTACTGAAAAGAGTTTAAAGATTGTGGATGATTGGGACGCAGGAAAAGTTTAGCTCATAATTATGCTAATTTTTGTGAGCTATATGTTGTTATATGTATGATGATTGTTAAGATCTTGTGTTGGGAACATAAGGCATTTTATATGTGTATCGTAAGACATAAATCTTTTTCAAAATAAATTGTTTTCAAAATCAATCTTTTCATAGGCCCTTGGGCCATTTCAAAATGATTTTTCACTAAAATATTTTCAAACTCTAGTCCGAATCTAACAAACTCTCAATCCCCGACGTCGCCACATAGTAGTGTATTGGGAGGGTTCATTGTTTGGATTTCGCTTTTGCGAGACGTCCCCCGCATGAAAGTGGTGAATGTCTGGAATTGAGAGGAGTTATTTCCTTGGACCCTTTAAAATTTTTCACTATTAAAATGCTAGTATTATATATATATATATATATATATATATATATATATATATATATATATATATGAAATTGTGGAACTTTGGAGGCAAATGAAGCCTCATTATGATTGGTACGAGTAAAAGTTCGAATAAAGGGTGTATGGGCGCCCTAGTTGTTGAAATTGGTTTTATAAAACTTAAAATATAACTTAAAATAAATTCGTCGTGGGAAGTTAGAGGTTCGGATATAGGTTAGATAGGATAAATATAGTATGTGCTACTTGAGCTTTGGAGTTTTAGGCTTAGCTTAATTTCGAGGACGAAATTTTTGTAAGTGGGGAAGTTTGTAACAACCCGAGGTTTTAGAGACGATAATTTATTTATTTTTCGGAGAAATAAATATTATTTTATTGGAGAAAAATTAAATTCACATTTGAGGTCAAAATTGGAAGTGGTTAGAAAGTGCGTCGAATTGTAATTCGAAGGGTGTAGTTGTGTCCGGAAGGGTCGAGAAATTCGAAATGACTGTACTTGGGGTCTATTTATGTTCCGAAATAATTTTAAGTTCGTTTGGCTCGAATTAAAGTTACCGAGTCATTTAAAGTGTGTATTATCATTCAAAGTGTGTACCTTGGGAGATAAGACTTATTAAGCCTACGAGAGATTTATTCTCCTTAGAGAGAAAGAGAAATAGAAAGAAAGAAAGAGAGAGTAAGAAAGAAGAAGAGAAGGAAGGAGAAAAGAGAGAGAAAGAGGATTTTTCGGTCCACACGCGATCTCGAGCGCGGATCAGACCCTACGAACTTGAGGCAAGTGATTAAACTTGCTAAATAATTATTGTGTACCATTTATTGCATGATTTGTGGATGAAATTTATGGGTTTTAGGTTTAGTTTATCAAAACCTATTTTTTGGGTATAATCCTAGATTTGTTTTGTAGAAATGGATTTGAGGTTATAAATTAGTTTATATGTGTTATTGGATGATTAATGATGATATATATGTGATTGGGTTGAAGAGAAATGAAGAGAAAAAGATTTAAATGAATTCTGGAATTTTTGGCTTACTAAAAAGTAGCAATTTTCGAGGTTTCTGCAGAGCCGAATCGATTCGTCTCCTTACCGAATCAATTCGAAAATATGCAGGTGCCCAGGTCTGAGTGATCGAATCGATTCGGACCCCAGCTGAATCGATTCGTCCTGAGACAGAGTCCGAGGTCTGATGACCCGAATCTATTCGCCTTGGAGGCCGAATCGATTTGCAGGGCTGAATCGGATTTGGCCCGAATCGATTCGGAAACAGGGCATTTTGTGGGAATGTTTTCTAGGGAGAATTTCATTCCGTTTTGTTCGAGGTTATCGATTGGGAACCTCTATAGGAGATATGTGGAGTAAGTTTTGGAGATTTTTAGAGAGTTTCCCTTATAAGAAATTAATGGAGTGTTATTGACTTAAATTGAGGAATACCGATTGGAGAATAAGGTATAATCTAGGTGGGGAAGCCCACTATCATTAAAAATTCTATTTGGAGATAATTATTAAATTCACATGAAAGGATGAGATTGAGTTTAGAGATAATATATTTTATAATCAAATCCTAAATGGGATAATTTAAAAGGTTTACATGATTGATTGAACCATATTATGGATTGAGAATTATGAATGCTAATAAATGTGCATACGGATATATAAATATCCTTAATGATGATTGATTTGGGAGATGTATCACACGATGAGAAATGAAAATTGAGGTGCATTAGGATAGAGAGTATCCTTAACATAAATATAATTGAGAGACAATTTATAATTAGAAGCGACATGTGAGCTTCAAGCGAGAAATAGTATAGTGTATACTAAGTGGGGAAGATGTGTGAGAATTGACGGTTAGTATATCAAAAGAGTGAGATATACTAAATAATGATATTAATTTACCTACGCCTAAGTGCGTAATACAAATATGTATATGATGTGGTAGGTATACCTTATATGATGGTATATCTTTATATGATGTGATGATGTATGTATACCTTATGTGATGGTATATATATATATAGCGAAGCATACCCCCTCCTCGCTATCATTGGGAAGCTGCGTGCGATGAGGATGAGCAGGGTGTAGATATTTCCCAGGTCATAGTCGTCCATGGTGATTATTATGTGATATACATTTATTATTTTGGGGGTGAGAAGTCGTGGGTATGTGTCGTTCTCAATTGCCGGTTAGGAGCTATGATCGCTTCCCGGGACGTTGTGTGCGTGAGTTGATCACGAGGTGGGTGCCGTTGAACCCCACCAGGTGGTTCCCAGTTTGCTACTTGGTTTGGGCAACTGGAAGATGATAGCATTGTGAGCCCGCGTTCTCGATTTATAGCTCATTTGGATGGTTATTATATTGGGGATGTGATCGGTTATTTGGGTATCGAGGGTATAATGGACCTCAACGACCAACATTGCCAATAAGTAGTGTATCGGGGGGGTTCCTTGTTTGGATTTCGCTTTTGCGAGACGTCACACGCACGAAGCTCAGTGTAATATTGGAAAGTGAGGAGAAGTTAGTCCTTAATGCTCATAATTATATATATAGTATATCTCGACGATCGACAGTGCCAGGAGTAGTGTATCGGGGGGGTTCCTTGTCTGGATTTTGCTTTTGCGAGATGTCCCACACACGAAACGCCGTGTACTGTTGAGAATTTGGAATAAATAAATTAATTAAAATTGGAATAATACGAATTTGGGTTACATGCATCATGCATTGAGAGAATAATGAATCTTGAAGATCAATACTACCAGGAGTAGTGTAACGGGGGGTTCCTTGTTTGGATTCCGCTTTTGCGAGACGTCCCACGCACGAAACGTAGTGCAGTATTGAGAACTGGGAGAAGTTTAGTCCTTACAACTTGATGCTAATAACTCATATATATTTATATGCAAATTGATGTCACAACTTGAATATATGAAATCCTAGTAAAGAAATGCTTATGTAAGTTGTTTATGTGAAGTAAGTGAATCGGATATTTGAGATCCATAAGAATTGAAATTAAAAGTATGTGATTTAGATGAAAGTTAATTAAAGGAAAATTTAAGATAATTTAAATAATCTTAAATAAGGTTTAAATTGAGTTTTAAGTTAGATTACCCTACCTTAATAGAATTGGGGATTCATTTGGAGATCACGTGCATACGTTTAGTTTCACGCTTTAGTTGAGAGGTGAGTTGGATTATTATGGAGAGTACGACTCCATTAAATCATGTATGCATTTACAATTATTATGCATTTTAATGCACTTGCTATAAAATGTTTTTAAATCGGGCTCTGACCCGTTTATACTTTCCCCTTCTATGTATATATTTTATTACTTTAGGTGTTCCTCCGTAAGAACGCCATTCATGTCTATCCATCTAGTGTATCCGTGGAGCTGTGGCAGTAGCTGGCTGTTCCGACACTTTGCTTTAGTCGATTCCTATCTATTGTATATCTAGATTAGGATTCAGTTTGTATATTGGGTTTATATTCCAGTGTTGTAGATTAACACTTTTATATTCTCTCTATCAGATAAATGTATTTTCTGTGACCCGATAACTTATTCGGGTATTTCATTTTAGAGATTTTGTTGTACTCTTGTATTCATTTCTTTACATATTATAGAATTTGTTGTATTACTCATCATAGTTGGATGTAGTATTATTGGTCATTGGTTTTATGGTTGGTTTTGTTTTGGTGTTAAATAAAAGTTTTAAATTTTTGGCAATTCGCTTTTAATAGTTTCGGGTAGTTAGCCTTATATTATTTAGTATTGTAAGTTGATGTTGAGATTGTGCCATTTGAGATACCTGATTTAATGTAGTATAGGGCTGGCCACCCGTTATTATTTTGAGCGGGTTGTCACAAATGGTTGCTCGACTAGGTAAATTATTATCGCTTAAAAGTCCCATTTTTGCTTAAAGCACCTTTATGGTTGCTCGACTATGTAAGATTGGGTATTCACTAAACCCCATTTTACCTAAAACACCTCTATCATTGCTCGACTAGGTAAATTGTTGTCGCTTAAAAGTCCCAGTTTTGCTTAAAGAACCTATATGGTTGCTCGACTAAGTAAGATTGGGCATTCACCAAGACCCAATTTACCTAAAGTACCTTTATGGTTGCTCGACAAAGTATATTGTTATCCCTTAAAAATCCAGTTTTTTTTAAAGCACCTTTATAGTTGCTCGACTAAGTAAGATTGGGTATTTACCAAGCCCCAATTAACCTAAAACACCTTTATGGTTGCTCGACTAGGTATATTATGGTCACTTAACAATCTCAATTTACTTAAAGGGCCTATATGGAACTTGACTAAGTAAATTAGGCATTCCTCAAGCCCTAGTGTGCCTAAAGGACCTATACAGAACCTCAACTAGGTGCACTGCGGTCACTTAAAACATCTTGTTAAGTCACCTATTTTGGTGGGGTTTTAGAAAAATGTTAACAAGTTGTTTTCATTGTTAATTCATCTATTTTTGGGTGGATTTTGCGAAAATCTTAACAAGTGATTTCATTATTAAGTCACATATTTTGGTGGGGTTTGAGAAAAATCTTAACAAGTGGTTTTCATTATTAAGTCATCTATTTTTGGGTGGAGTTTGCGAGAAATCTTTACAAGTGGTTTTCGTTGTTAAGTCATCTATTTTCAGGTGGAGTTGGCGAAAATCTTAACAAATGGTTTTCATTGTTAAGTCACCTATTTTGGCGGGTTTGAGAAAAATTTTAACAAGTGGTTTTCATTGTTAAGTCATCTATTTTTGAGTGGAGTTTGCAAAAATCTTAACAAGTGGTTTTCATTGTTAAGTCACCTATTTTGGTGGAGTTTTCAAAAATCTTAACAAGTGGTTTTCATTGTTAAGTCACATAGTTTACGAAAAATCTTAACAAGTGGTTTTCGTTGTTAAGTCATATATTTTGGTGGAGTTTACGTAAAATCTTAACAAGTGTTTTTCGTTGTTAAAGTCGCATATATGGGTGGAGTTTGCGAAAAAATTTAACAAGTGGTTTTCATTTTTAAAGTCACATATTTGGGTGGAGTTTGAGACAAATCTTAACAAGTGGTTTTTATTATTAAGGTCACATATTTAGGTGGAGTTTGCAAAAAATCATAACAAGTGGTTTACATTGTTAAGTCACGTATTAGGGTGGAGTTTGTGAAAAATCTTAACAAGTGGTTTTCATTGTTAAGTCACATATTTAGGTGGAGTTTGTGAAAAATATTAACAAGAGGTTTTCATTGTTAAGTCATCTATTTTTGGGTGGAGTTTGCGAAAATCTTAATAAGTGTGTTTTCATTGATAAAGTCACCCCACAGGTGTGAATTTGTAAAAAACCTCAATAATTGGTTTTTATTGTTAAGGAGTTATATTTTCCTTCTTGTTCTTCGTTTCAACTCATAGTGTTTCATTTACATCAAAAGAATGATCACGAGGTTCTTCGAAAATAACCTATGAGATCAATGCCTAAAATGTGAGATATGAGTTAGAAGTATATCATCAAACTAAAATGAGATACGAGATTATTACCCATGATCCACAGGTTGATCGAACATATCAAAACCGACCAAAGGAATGGGGGCAACCCCAAAATACTCCTCCAAAGCAAAAAATAAAGGTGGCAATGATAGCCCTTAAAATTATATGCACATATATGCATGGTATAGATCGAATATGATCACATGATGGCTTAAACAAAGTTAAAACATAGTGAATGGTATTTTGTACACACAGTTGATATGTCTCAGCCAAAGTATCACCACACCAACTATGCGTACGTGGGGGCAAATGTAGAGTGGGTTTAAATAAATTAACCACCAACACTCTAATAAATTAACCCCACCCATTTCTAAAAAGAGATTAAATTATTTATAAAAGCCCTATTGATATCCAGTCACTACACTGACTGCAATATTATTGTGCGTGACTAATATATCGCGTATACTGGGGGTCTGACGGATTAAATTAGAGAATACTCTAGCAATGATTTAAATTAATTATTTGAGATACCACCACATATATTGTGACAAGTGGAACCATAAATATTGGACACTTGTCTCCACATAACAGATGGCATGTGTCAAGTCCACTTGGGCACTTTTTCTATAAAAAAAGGGGTTTCCCTCATTTAGTAGGATGATGGTCTTGGGGGAAAGGGAAGGAGAGAAAATATAACTCTTCACCCCCAGGAATCTCTTGAGATTCGTTAATAGTTTGATAGTGACGAGTAGATTTGCATAGTTTGATTACGAGTTCTACGTATTTTATACAGTATATGGGCGTTTGGAGTCAGCTTGCCAGATTCGGGACCCCCAGGGTACCAAAATAACCCAAGAATTGAGTTTTCTGGCATATCGCATGGACCCTCAAACTACACAGACTTTGATTCTACAAAGAGAAATAAAAAGAAAAAGACTTAGAAAAATTTTCAGCTCAACTTTTCGTATCAACTCTGGAAAAGCGAATCGGTTCGGCCCAGTGAAGAACAAAATCAGTGAACTGGTTTGGCGGGCGAAATATGCTAATTTTTTATTTTGAAAAAAGAGTTGTGCATGGTTGAGTCACTTAATATAATGTGAATTTATAGCCAGACATGAGTGGAGAGTTTTTTCATAGTTTTAGAGGATTCTTGCACCCTAAAACCCTAGGTTTTTCTTTTTTCAACAATACTCTAGTGTTTATGCATGAATTCAAGGTTTTCTTCCACAAAGTCTATGTTATTCATCTCTACTCTTCAAGGTTAATAATTTTTGGGATTCCAATTATTTCTTACATGCTCAGGTATAGTTTTCTTATGATTATGATTACATGCACCTTGGATAATATGTTTTTCATTAGAAAAATCATGTCTAGCTAGATTTCTAAGGGTTGGGATGAATGAACCCAACCCGATGTGATTTGCATGAATAAAAAAATAGTTCTTTAAATTAAATAATGATTGGATCGTGTTGATTGGTGATCACAACAGTCGTAGGACTTTCGATCTCATTTTCCCTAGGTAACCGGAATGCTTAAGAGTGTGACGTGCATGTAGATATATTGACACTGCTTTATTTTTACTTTTGATTATGTATAATGCAGGCTAGTACCATCATATATGTAATTCTTGAGATTAATAAAGACCGGGTTTAATCATCTATCTAATTTAAAGCTAGTTTTATATTCAGTAAATTACTAGGGTTTGGGGGATTGTGCTCCAACCTATTTTTCCCATTCATATTTAGTCAATCATAGTTAGCTTATTCTTACATGCTTAGTTTCATTACTAGTTTAATTAAGTTTCATTTAGATAAAATCCCACTTCAATCATCTTTTTTCTTCTTTTTTCTGAGTCAGTTTGAGGTTAACCATCTTACCTATCGTCGTCACGTTCCACGTCCTATTTCCCTGAGGATTCAACCATGTCTTACCGGGTTTATTACTAACATGATAGGTTTGCACTTGAGCCTATATAAGCACGCGCTTTATACACTTTTTAAGTCGCGTTAGTTCATAACGAGAATAAGCATCCACGTAGCTCAATAGTTCGTGCCCAACTGTTGCATCCATAAGTTAATCGATTAGAGTAAAATGATAAATATCTTTCGGACATGACTTATTTATGTCTGTGAAGTCGACACATATTTGCCATTTGTTTTCCTTATTTGGTACCATCACAATATTTGCTACCCAATCGGGATACTTCACACCTTCAATAACATTAGCCTTTTTTTTTTTATTTTGGACACTTCTTCTCGAATTGCCATGTTCTTCTCTTCAAAGAATCCTCGTCACTTTTTATTTTACTGCCTTTACTTCCTTTGCTATGTTAGGATCAATTTTGCGCAAATCTTTGTTGCTCCAAGCCAAAATGCTTTTTTTAGCTGAAAGAAAGTCATCCAGTTGTTTCTTAAGGATGGGATCTAGAGACAAGTCAATCTGGGATGTCCTTTCAGTATCCTCATCATCCAAAATTATTATCTTTATTTCCTCAATGGCTTCCCACGTTACCAACATATCTTCATCTCGAGGATCTAATATCTTAATCTAATAAGTTTGAGATAACTTTTTTCTTTCCTCTTCACCAATTGATGTATAGTTTCAGTCACGTGCTTACACCTGGTTTCCCTTCATAACCCCCACATCAAAATTGGTGGGAAACTTTAGACATTGATTAATAGTTGAGGAAACAACCTCAAATTTCTTTAAACTGACTCCTCCAAAAGTAAATTTTTGGGCCGATGAGACATTCTTATCAAGGATGAACAATCTCGTTGTCTTTATTCTATAGCTCAATCAAATTCTAATAATAACTTCCATCTCAATTTTTCCTAGTGGGTATACTTATCACCTGAGAACGCGATCAGTGAACAATGACAGGCTTGTAATTTTCTTTCAAAAAACTTTAGCTTTGTGAAAAACTAATGGAAAAGTATATCCATTGAACTCCTATTGTCCACTAGGATTCTCTTCATGCTCCTTTCATGTACCATCATGGTTATTATCAGTGGATTGTCATGGGGATACAACCACCATGGGAGATTGCCTTTAGAAAACCCTATCACGTCGATCCTCAATGACCTTATGAGTTTGGATGTCTGCTTCAGTTGAAAAATTGACTTCTCTGTTAATGGTGCAAGATTTTTCCTCGTCAAGGTATGCCTTTTTCTCAACTGGTCCATCACCACCACCATCATTATTTACTGCTTTAAAACTACACTCTAAAGAAATCGTGAGTATTTATTTTACTAGCTCCTTGGGACTTGTAGGGAGGTCTGGATCTTCATCCTTGTTCTCCTGAGCTCCTTTCTTCTCCTTATTTTTTATGCAAGGTGATCTTGATCTTCTTCTCAACTTCCAATCATCCCGAGTTATCATTGTCCCACCATTTTTATCCACATATTTTCTTAGATTACCTCTTTTGATGAGGGCCATAATATCATCCTTTAAGGCTAGGCAATCTTTGGTTTCATGCTCATAATATTTATGGAACTTGTAATATTTTCTCTTACCTTATCTTCTAGCAGGAGTTTCTAATTTTTTTCGGACACTTCAATTCACCATTTCCTCAGATCTCATCGATGATATGGTCAACTCACATTGCCAGGGTGTATACTCGTCATACTTCTGATACGACCTCTTACCGTTCTTTAGTTTGGATCCCTCTTTGCGATTTTTTTTCTCCCTGAACTGTTACCTTATTTTAATTTCTTATGGTTGAACTCTTTTGCCGAAATTTCTTCTCCTACATTCATGATATTTATAGATTTGGCCAAGAGCTCGGACATATGGTTGGGTGGATCCTTGGCCAATGCCCAATATAACTTTCTAAGTAATAGCCCACTCATAGTTGTTGTGATGGCAACTTTCTCATCATAGTTCACTACTTCAAACTTTTCACTGTTGACTATGGAAATATACTCCATTGTTGTTTCATCATCGTGTTAATGAGCGCTTAACAATTGAGTTAACTATTTACCAAGTTTTCCCCCAAAATATAAGTTATTAATAAAATGATCAGCTATTTTTTTTAAATTAGAGATCTTTCCTCTAAGTTCCTATTATACCAAATTTGACCAGCACCTGTGAGAGTTCTTAAAAAGACTCTACAACGCATCTTATCAACTACTAAAAATATGTCACAAGCGTCCTAGTACTGCTCAATGTGTAAGATTTTATTTAATTGCCCCTCATAATTGGGAATTATAATGAGTGGATTGACATTTGAAGGGGTGAGATAGATAATCACGGAGGTCGCAAATGGAGATCCCTGCACAAATCCTCTTTGTAGTGGTTTTCGGTCTTAATGAGGTCACCAAGGTGATATTCTATCCTTTGGATTGATCCCCACCATGGTTGGTTTTTTCAGTCAACGTAACCTTATCAACTTGTCCATGACTCTCGGTCGATCTCTAATATCTTCGACTAACTTCCTCGGACTTGGCCAATGCTTTAGAATTATATCTAGAGATATTATTATTCTTAAATCATGTCTCATAAACTCTTCTCATCTTATACTTTCTTCAGGGTGCGAATGGTCTCACGCCTCTCTCATTACTAACCTATCAAAGATAGGTACCCTACTTAGACTCTCAAAGAACTTGTGTGTTCGATCGAATATGTCTAGTCATCATCATATCTAATTGACCTCATGGTTTTCTTTTTTCCTAATTGGTAGGTGGATCCCTCAAATTCTGACCCATTTTGCCGAGCTGATCTTCTCATATCAAACACTAAATTTAGCTTTCTACGATTCTCTACCGCTTTAATGCAATTCTCTTGCCTATTGTAACTGTAAGGGGTAGAAAGAGGTGTTTCCTCTCATTTGTCTGGGGTTTTCTCCAAGGCTAGGATCACTAGAACTGGTTCTAGATGAATGATAGTTTTGTGAGGCAAGAACAGTTTAAACGAGCCACCTCAATTTTCTTGCATGACTTCTTGGCTATTAACCAAGTTATGCAAAAGTCCTACTAGATCCACTGTTCAATAGGGGTTGAGAGTGGGGCTATTCTTTATCCTTACTACGTTTAGGATCTTCGGACATTTCTCATAATATTTGCAAAAAAAAACAGAGTATAATTACAGGAAAATAGAGTATGATCGAAGACTTTAAAAACTGAAAATGGAGAAACTGTTTTAGGCTTGAAGACAGTGTATCTCGGTTCGGATTACACAAATTTATCTAATGGAATAGTAAATAAAGGGTTTAAAGTAGGAAATCAAACGAATCTGCTGATTTGATTAAATAGATGGTCGTCAATGAAATTAGGGGGCATTTTATAGAATTCTATACTTTTTGCAATTAGAAATTAAAAAATATATGAGAAACACATTGGCTTAATCATTCCCATAGAGGACGCCATTATGTTATCATCTAAAATTGGTTTCAAGGTGCATCTTAGAAGGTTTGAGATCTAATCCAAGATAACAAATAATAAATAAATAGTGAAATGCAGATATGTAAAGATAGAGGTAAAAATGAGGAGAATTACAACAAAGGTTACATGGTTCAGCCCTCGAGGAGGATCCTACATCCATAAGGTAATTGTTTGTAATATGTTTTAGTTGACCAAAGGTCTAAGAAGAATAAAATTCACCCAATTTCTTCTCACTTAATGATTTGACATTCTTAGTATGTGAGTATCTCTCTCTCTCTCGGTCCAGATCCTAATGGTGGATTTCTTCTTTTATAGTGGATGAGTATGAGGGATGTATACCAGGACCTAAACATGGGATATACATGTTTCTTATCCTTATAGGTTGGGCAAGAGAATTTTATTAATGGATCACAACCAAAATGTAGTATTGTTTAATGGTCTACCCAAAAAGTAATGTTCCTTAACATGTGTTGATGATGATGATGACGCTCACATGATACTTATCATCTTTTATAGTGTTGTCACATTTGTATTCCACTAGTTAACCTTGTTGTGAATGATCACGTCTATACCTATGAAAAGGAGGTTGATCACAATGCCTGTGGACAATATGTTATGTTGAGTCAAGGTCAGCCCTTGGTATATCTTCTTGGACAGTGATAATATCTTAATCTATTGGATGGTTTTACTTTATTCTCTTCAGGTCGTGAATGCTCAACAAATATTTTATAATAATGAGGTATATCGTTAGGCAATTCACATACACTTGGGTATATCAAATGGATTATCCATACGTACTGATGAATTATTTCCCTAATAGGTAAGAGGTATATTATGGAAGTCATGCCAAAGGGGGTGGACCTTACATTAACCTCCCATGCATAACCCTTGTATAGATTTCTTCCTCAAAACACTCATACCTACATTTTTGGTTCCAACACAAAACTCTATCAAAATTCTGGGTCACCTAATTTTTGCACTTTTTTCTTGTTTTTAAAACAGAGCCCTGTCTGTGAGAATGAAAACAAGTTAAACTGTGTCTTGAATTAATTACCCATTTCTCTACAAAACTCGAGTCAGGTTCGGTATTTCACTTGCACTCTAGGTATAATACAAATGGAACCTAATAATAACAACTACACTAAGAGTCTTTTCCTCCTATTCTTCATTTTCAAAAACACTACAAAATTCTTCTTTTTTCGAAAATATAAAAAAAACACCATTTTTTAAAAATAAACTACTTCCCTCTCAGGAGAGACAACATTGCCTCTACATCGGACTTGATGCCTACTAGTTACGATTTATCATCCAACCACCTCAGAATTCTACTTCATCTTCCTTCACACCAATATTAGAAGGAACAAAGCAGTCCAACCACAAACTACCTTATGGACAACCCTAATAAGGATGACAATGTTCAACTAGATTTTATGACCGTGCTAGCTCAGATCACTTCCAAGATTGACAATTAAGTCATATATATATGATTTATAAAGAAACAATGCTCATATTCTAAAAATGCCTAAACCAAAAGGCATGCCAAATCAGAATGCCACCTTTCCACCTATTATGGGCCAGGGAATGCTCGAGCCAATATGTACCCTTAAAAATTATCAGTTTGTTGAAGACATCGAAATTTTTGCACGCGTCCCGCCTATCACCTCCTCCTTCTCATTTTCTTATGTTGAATCTTACTCAACTAGGGGATAACTTGCTTGTTCATGTTAATATACCCTAAAATGAAGAAATAAATATGTTAAAAGAATATCTCAATACTTTACATCGAAAGTTTGATGAGATGAAACTCTTAGTAAATTATATGAACTACACCCACATGTCTCCTTATCTAAAGGCTCGAATGAGTGAGAAATTCAAAATTCCCTTCAATGAGAAGTTTGGAGGAAGTGGGCCTCCCATTGTGAATTTTTAATACTATCAATGAACTATAAGTTTTCTAGGGGACACTGAAGAAATTATTTCCCAAATGTTCAAACAAACCCTTAAAGAGAGCGTTATTTATTGGTTTTTATCACTAGAGGAGTCCTAAATCAAAAGTTGGGAGGATGTCACGAGAGAATTCATGACCCATAGCAATACAACGATGAGCTGGAAGTAATCCACCATGACCTTGAGTTACTTAAATAAGGATAAGTGAAACATATCAACTGTTTTATAACCAGGTGCGAGAGAAATATATCACCATGACCAACCACCCATTCGAAGAAGAGCAAGTCACTATTGTGAAGAAAAACTTCCTTTTGCATATCATAAAGACCAAGGGTTACCAGTACTACCCTTATTTAAGATCCCTCTGAGGGGCTGGGGTGGAGACTGAAGAGAATGCCTCTACTTAGAATTTGAAAACAAAATCATAGGCAAAGAAGTCCGTCGTTTAGTATGCTTCTAAAAAATATAAGAAACCCGTTACTCCTATAAAAAACATTTCATCCCAGCTATTCACTTCATGGGCACTAGAATCCCACCCTACTATTGTCAAAAAAGAATATCCCAGTTATATGATCCTTTAGCCTTCTCTCCCACAAATGTATCAAACCTTTGGAGCCTTGTCCACTACTTGATCCTCTTCTTAGATACTTCAAGCATATGCTCGCTGTGATTTTTACCAAATAGTGGGGCATACCACAGATTAATTCCATCACTTAAGAATGTAGTACAAAGGATCATTAATAAAGGCATCACCTCCCTCCCGTGGGCCTAAAACCAAACACCACACACAATCCTCTACCTTTTCATCAAGTTGGTGTGAATGCCACATAGATTAAGATTTTTGTTTCTTCCCTTGAACCGAAATCAAGCCTATAAACAGTCCCATTTCACCCATAAACCAAAATAAATCCCTAGTTCCTCTCCAAATGTGCCTAACCTATCCATTGCATCCTAAAACTTCTCATGATCGATCTCCCTGATGACATGAGATTACATAGTTTTTTATACTAAATTAGAAACACAAATAATGGATTTTCATCTTTGAACATTTGAGAGAATTTGTAATGAATTTTTGGCCAAGATTAACCCTCCACACAAGAATAGGTGACCTTTATATGGTATGTCATAAGTGGGACTGTAAATCCCATGAATCATTCGTACCTCTTGAAGAGTTCATCCTAGATAGAATTGTTCAAGTCCTAACAAACTAAAGTATCAAGAGGGGAATAATATATTAAGCTCCTAATCTCCTTATTGCCATGAAAATAAAGGTATAATTGGTCCCTTCTCAAAACCATTTCTATACGGCATCGAAAGATTTATACTTTGAAGAACATAAATTTTTTTAATGTATAGACTCCTCAGGGAATAACTGGATAACCACCACGAGGTGGGGTGATAACTCTGACAACTCAAACGATTCAAACAATGAGTTTGATAATGAAGCCCCCTGTGTTCTTGCCTCTTTTTATGGGCTGATTTCATTTGAAGAAATTATATCAGAAATCAATTAAGTCTTTAGCGCCCCTACGATAGATGAGAAAATCGTCTCTCTCATTTACCCATTTCCAATAAATGACATGACCCAATCGAGTCGACATTATAAAGATCCATTTCTTCCCATAGATAACATGCCCATAAATAAAGGGAAAAAAGTTGGTGAAGACCTACCAATATCTAAAATGACCATAGAGGATAGTAAAATCCTTGATCAACTTAAGAATACCGAAGAGAATATCACCCTATGTGGACTATTTATGTCTTCTCAGCTCCACAAAAATTCTCTTATCTAACTTCTCAAGAAATACATAGTTGGACTTTTACATCCATGAGAATCACCCCCTATGTTAATGTTTAAATCCCTAAATTTGGTGTTGGTCATACTTATGCCCTAAATATCTCAGTCAAGGTTCTACAAAAGACAGTCCCATTAGTACTTATTGATAATAGTTTTGCCTTGAATATGTGCCCATTCTAAATGATCTAATGCATAGGGCTACAAGTCAATTATCTCACTCCTACACCAACTACTGTCCACGCTTATGATAACACCCATCGAGAAGTTATGAGGTCAATTATGCTGATACTTGAGGCTGGCCAAAATTTCCTTCCAGTCAATTTCCATGTAATCAACGTCTCTGCTTACTTTAACTACTCCTTAGTTGCCCATAGCTTCATAGTATCAGGGGGTATTTTTGTCTACACCAAAAACTCAAATTCTTTGTATATAATCAAGTCATAACTATCATTGGGGATGATGGAAATTCAGATGGCATCGACACTAATAACCCCATCTTAAAAATTCAGATAGTACTCATGACAAGTTCTTCTCAAGCTTCAAGATTTATCCACTCCATCTATCGACCAGAGACAATTTGACTCTCAAATATAATCCACATGTTAATGTAATTCAAATTTTTAGGAAGATTCACTTTATGCCCAAGATGGGGCTCAATTCTAGACAATAGAGAATCCTTGAGCCAATACTTCTAAAAATACTTTATCCATCGCACAATTTGGGGTACCAACCTTCCCCAGTAGCACTTATGGCTGTCTTCCAATTGTACAAAAAGAGAGTGTTGAAGAGAAAGGAAGTCATCTCTATGGACTACTTAAATGGTACCTTCATTAAATCAAGCAAAGACTTCCCTTACCATGGTTTCCCCGAGCCATAGTATGACGTTGTTGAAAAAAAGATGAAGGTGGGTTTTGAAATATTCTTCTAAGACAACATCACGTGAACCAAGGGATTGAAGCATGAGTTAAATCTGTTGGCCATAAAGTCTTATGGTTCTAGTTCTTCTAATATTGAAAAGCATTAAACGAAGATATATTGATGAAACTTTTAGCCTCGCTAAACTCAAAATGGATATCTTCATGATCCACACCAAATTTGAGCTATCTAACCCTACCAAGTATATCTCTCTTGATGATAAACGTCTCCTCAACTGGTGGAGTATCTCAATTGATCCAACCTTTCCAACCAAGAGCCCTATTTTTTACCAACTCGAGATTAAATCGGTTACCACTTTTTTAATTTTTGATGTTAATATACGAGGCCTCCTTGAATAAGGTCCTCACTATTTTTTTTCCTAAAAAAGATATTTATAAAATGAATTAAGATTTTGAGTATCTTATTTTGCATTGTATTAATTGCATTGATTTTGTTAATCAAACAATTGATGAAGATGATTTAATGAATGAACAATTCTTAACTGATCTTAATATAGAAAAAATAAAACAACTAAAACAGCGTTCCATCTAATAATGAGGAAACTATTATCATTAATCTTGGTTCTAGTAGAAATATATGTGAGATTAGGATAGGATCAACTCTTAATTATCAAGAGCGGTCATAATTCGAATAGCTTCTAAAGGAGTTCATAGACATCTTCACATGGTCTTATAAAGACATGTCTGGCATTGACCTGAATTATTCAACCTAAGGTCCCTATATACCCTGAATGCAATCTTGATAAGAAAAATATGAGGAAGATACTACTAGAATGGTCCCTCAAAATGAAAGATGAAGTGGTCAAACAACTAAACATGGGTTTTATTCATGTAGTCGAGTGATCAAACTAGATTGACAATATAGTTCATGTGACAAAATCCAGAGATAAAGTTCACATGTGTGTCGATTCTAAACAAAGCCACTTAATTTATGATTGTCATTTTCTCAACATTGATATGATCATCGACAAAACTTTCTGTCACACTCTCAATTCATTTCTCAATGGATTCTTTAGGTATAATCGGATTAAGATACACCTTGATCATCAAGAGTATACTGCTTTCACCACCCTCTAAGGAACCTTATGCTACACTATCATGCCTTTTGATAAGGGTGGCGTGTCATTTTTGGGTCCCGTTAATTTTGATTTGAGTATAAGTTTTGGGTACTCTTGAATCTATACAATCTAATCATGTCATGTTCGGGTCATTTCGGGTTATTACTGTAAGCGAGTCATCGTGTCAAAAATTGCCATCCCTACCTTTTAATTTCAAAAAATTTGGCGGTATATACCAAAAGGAAGCCACAAACATCCTACACGATCTTATCTATAGGGAAGTCAAGGTCTACATTAATGGCATGATCATTTTTTCTAAAACTCGTGAAGATCACATCCTTGCCTTGAGCCAATTCTTCAAATGGTTGCGAGAATATCAAATACGTCTTAGTCTACAAAAATACTTTTTTAGTGTCAAAATAGGGAAACTTTTAGGCTTCATGGTCAACAAGAAGGGAATTGAAGCCGACCCTACCAAACTTGGAGCAATCCTCGATAAGCCACTGCCTCGAACTGAGAAATAATTATGTAGTTTCTTGGGCAAGCTCCAATACATCAGAATATTCATTATCCAATTCACGTAAATTTGCGAATCCATTATTAAAATCCTTAGAAAATACTCAACTAAGGTTTGGAATGAGGCATGCCCATATTCCTTCAACAAAATTAAGAAGTACCATACTTACCCATCGAAGATCATGCCACCACAACATGGCCTATCCCTCTTCTTGTACTCAATTGTCACTCACACTACTGTTGGGGATATGCTAGCCCAATACATCAAGGAGTTGTGAAAAGAGATATCCATCTACTACATCAGACGAATGCTAGTAGGATATGAAGTAAACTACAAAACATTGGAAAATGTTTGTGTTGCCTTGGTTTGGGTCACCCAGAAGCTCCGACGGTACATGCTTTCCTTCCCTATCAATTTAGTATCCCAAATGGATCCCATGAATTACTTCTATAGAAATATGATTTATCAAGATTCATAGATCGATGATTTCTTTTATTGGACAAGTTTGACATTACATACATCACATAAATGACCATCAAAGGGAGGGACATTTTTTATTACTTATTAGATAACACCTTAGAAGATTTCAACGTGTGAATCTATGAGTTTCTCGATGAAGAGATTCTCTACACTATCTCCAAGAAACTTTGATGGAAGATTTTATTCGACGGAGCCTCCAATAAGAAAGGATGTGACATTGGGATACTTCAAATCGCGCCCTATAATTCGCATACTCCCATCGCCATCAACCTGGAATTTCCTTGCATTAATAATATGACAAAATATAAGGCTTGCCTTATGGGCCTCAAATTTTCTACCAAAAGGGGATTTTAATACATCAATTTCTATGGAGATTCAAACTTCATCCTAGGATAAGTCCATCGAAAATGGAAAGTCAAGGACGAGAAACTCTTACCCTTCCATTCTCAATAGAATAACTATCCTCAAAATTCAAAGATATCACCTTCTATTGCCTCTCTAGTTCAAGTAAGGACTTTTTTGATGCATTGGAGATATTAGCCTTTATAGTTGACATTCCCGAGGGAATAACTATTTTCCCTTACGAGTTCAGAATCAATCTAAGCCAACTCCCTTCTACCACATCAATCTTGCCACCAAATAAGATTAAAACAAGGTAGGATATGGTATTATGATATCTGGTGCCTCCTTAAACACTACTGATACCCTCGAGAGACTAATAATAAAGATAACATGACTCTACACCAACTTTCTCCCCAATACATCATTTGCGACAAAGCCATGTTCAAGATAAATTTTAATAGAACCCATTTACAATAAATAGAAGGGACCGACATTGAAAAGATCGTGTAAAAGGATGACGAGTGTGGAGCCCACATGAACAACAATATTCTTTTTAGGAAGATCATTTGATAAGGATACTATTAAGCCCTTATGATTCAAGATTGCACATTATACGTCATGAGATGCCTCAAATGTCAACAATTTGTCAATCTCTATCATTTACCTACCCGAGAGTTGTACAACATGACATCTCTATGGACTTTATCAACTTGTGGCATCAACATCATTCGGAAAGTCACTCCTAGAGAATCCAATAGGCTGATAAAATGGGGACTATATAATTTCACTTGCATCTTAGGTTATTGACAAAGATCCAATTTTTTAACCAAATTTTATCTTGATTAGAATTAGTTGTGCATGCAAGATAAAGTCCCAATTAAACATGCCAAATAAAGCAATCAAACAAAAAACAAATCACGCAGAAGAATAATTGAGGAAAAATACCTTTTGGGTAAAACCTATAATCACTATTTTAGAATTGGCAGATACAAGACTACTTATAGACTAATTTGAATGTGATGCAGTCCAACACCACATAAAATAAGCAGCTCTTCCCTTGGTATCGACTGGTTAAGCCCAAGATTACAAAATCGTTTCTTCTTCAGTCGTAGAGTTGTAACTCCATAATTTGGCATTAGAGAAAACTCTACAAGGGTTTGATGTAGTATAGCAACTAGGGTTTGACTAACTCAACAAAACCTTCTAGGGATGAAGATGTGGAAAACAAAGATATTTCTATGAAACAAAACTTGTGCGACTTTTGGCACTGGTATTTCATTTCATTTTTGCCAAAATGTCTAATAAAATGAGTCAACCAAAGTTCAATTTATAAAAAAAAATGGAATTTTCAAGGTGGAAATCTTCGTTCGAATGAAAAAGACATTTTATTTTAACGAAAACCCATGTTTCATTCTAACAAAGATCAAGACTCATTCGAACTAACTTCTTAGTTCGTTCTAATGATCTTCCAATGAGTATCCAACGGGTGTAGCCCTACTATATAGAGACCCCTCGTTTGAATTTCGCTCTAAGAAACTCAAATCGTTGTTCCAATGAAGATTCAACCTCATTTTAATGAGAAGAAGTCTCATTCTAACGAGATTCCAATCTACTTTCAATGAGCTAGAATATAAAAAACATTGTTCTAAAAAACATTTGTATGAAAAATGCCTCGAATAAAAAAAATTCAGATCCCAAAATAAATTTAACTAGGTAAAATCAAATACCCTAAATAACATATACCTCTATATTGAGTCATGACAGTTTCACCTAACTTGAAATTCATAAACGATGCTTGGTCACTAATTCAAAGATCATGGTAGCATATGTGGATGTAGTGTTCGATTTGTAATGGGATATGCTAAAATATATAAACTATGAGTAATTATAAAATATTTCTCTTAAAATATCCCCCTTTGTCTATTTCGGTACAAAAATAAAAACCAAAACCAAATTAAAACCCAAAGATAAAGTACAATTAATGCCCTCCAAAACCCAAAATGGAATGAGATTCGAGAATTCGTCTTCAGCTGAAATTCTTCATCTTGTGTGGTCCTTAAGATTAACATAAAAGCGAAAGAGACCTACACACACGAAACAAAATAATACCATGATGCGTACTAGTTTAAAGAAAAAAACTTCCCCTCAATTTGTTCTCCCCCTTTTTGTCCATAATAGATAAAGGGTTAGAAACTAATCAGTAATAATAAGCATCATCTGAATCCAAATGAGATCACATCACAAAGATAATCAACTAAGAAAATGAGATGAAATTTCGAAGAAGCATATAACTGTTTTTGAAAAATTTCAATCTTTTCAAGTATTAAAAATATAGGTTTAGAAGGTACATATAAGTGCAAATACAATACACCCTGGAGTAGCACTAAAATATCCAAATCATGAAAATAGAATGTAATTGTGTGAACATTCTCCACAGGCAAATCAACAAAGGCATTCATAACATAGGTGCCCAAAGTCGATGATATACTTCTAAAGAAACAACTCAATGTTATCGTTAGGTGTAATAATAGCGAACATAAATGATATTGACTCGACTTATGCAACATGCAATTAAAATTCTTCTCAAAATAATAATGCCAGACTACTTAATGTTTTCCAAGAGAGTCCATGTGCAAACCCTATGATATTATACTACAAAACACCCTGAAAGTCTCACATATTTTAGAATTCACTCTCAAAATTTTGAAAATATCATATGCTAATATGACGTGAAGCATCAAAGAAAATAGAATGTCCTTGGTACTTCTATCTTTATGTGCTATTAATGTTAAGTTCGTTTTGGAAATGGTGACTTTTAACATAAAGAGAACTTTCTCTATCATAGCTTATTTCCATTGCTTAACATATAACAAAGTTTCGGGAAATGAAATTCGGGCAATGGTTATTCTAAGAACAACTTATCTCTAGTACGTTTGGTTCGTTATTAAGCACTATTATGATGAGAACACCTTATTCGAAACATGATAAGTAAGTAAAATGTCCAAAAGGTTTGTGCATATGTGTAATAAAGGTGATAAACAGTCTAGCATGAAGTAAATAATAATCAATGAACAACGAAAATTCTAGCCACACATTATTAAGAACACTAATGAAATGAATTCATGTCTCAATACACCATGAAAAAGTTACATGAATGGATGGAATGAGGAGTGATATAAACATCTTAAGTCCACATTCATATATGGTGGAAAACAAAAATAAAAAAATCCTTTTGTCTTTTTCAAAAAATTTATCAAAAATGAAATCTTTTTGTAATTTATCAAACTTTTTCTTAAAAATTGATTTTTTTTTCAGGATTAAAAAAAAGTAAAAGCATGTATAAACATAGAAATATAATAGATGTACAATCTAGGAATAGGTAAATGATATGAGCGTGGTACACACTAAATAAAGTACTAGAACTCAATCAACAAAACAAATACCCAAAGTCTTCCTAATATTCTAGAATCTATGTGCATCTAAAGGTTTCGTGAAAATATCGGCTAATTGGCATTCGGTGCTCACAAAACTCGAGGACACGACCTTCTCCTCAGCGAGATCGGGAATGAAATTCTCATGTACCCTAATGTTCTTCATGCATGAATGTTAAACTAGATTACGGGATATATGAATTATACTCACTTTATCACATGAAATAGTCATTGTGCCTTGGGTGATCCCATAATCTTCCAACATCTGTTTCACCCATAAAAGTTGTGTGCAATAACTCCCGATGGTTATATACTCGACCTTCGTCGTGGATAGATAAATGGTGTTTTGATTCTTCCTCAACAAAGAGACAAGAGCACTCCCAAAGTAAAAACACCCATCTGAGGTGGGCCTACAACTATTAACATCCCCAGCTTAATCGGCATCCAAATAGATGGACAAATGGTCATCTGTATCAAAGGAATACCAAATACCATAAGAAGAATGACACTCATGTATTTGATGATATGCTTAAGTGTGAGGAAGTGAAACTCTTTGGGGATGCTTGGTAACATACAAAACCTCCAATAATAAAGGTAATATCACAAAGACAAGCGCTTAAGTAGAGAAAACTCCTTATCATACTTCTATAAAGGGTTTACTCTACGTTTTTATCTAAAGTGTCTTTACTAAGCTTAGTCGATGAACTCATAGCGGTGCATGAGTTCTTGGTGAAGTCTAAACCAAACTTCTTCATTAGTTTCATAGAATATTTGGGTTGATATAACCTAAGAAGAATATAATCTCACCAAGCATGATCATCTAAATATCACTTTTCATCTCCTCCTTAAACGTGTAAGTATGTTGGAAACATGTGGACCTAAATACTATGTAACAAACAATGTCTTATCATCCAAAGTTCACTTTTTATCTCCTCCTCAAAGACTTGAGCAACTAATATTGTACCACTCTCTCTCCTAATAAACAATGTCTTATCCACTCCCCCTCTATTGAAGCCACGAGTTAAGGTATAAGAAGCAAGGCTCTTGTACCAAGCACAAGGTGCTTGCTTCAATTCGTAAAGGGCCTTCTTAAGATAAAAGATGTGTCCCAGCTACTTTGGTTCTTCGAACCCCTTTGGTTTTTCCACATACACTTCCTCCTATAGAATTCCATTAAGAAAGGTACTTGAAAAATATTTAATATAACTTGAATTGCAGATGACATGTTATGGAAAGTAGTTTGATTCAACACGAATATTCTATATTTATCCCTCTAATTTCGATGTTTTTACGATCCTGAACATCAAATTTATCTTAATCCTCGATTATATTAACTACAACTAACCCTTTTGTAAAGTGTTTCATGTTTTATGTATTTCTCATGTGATTTATAGGTAAATCGCGCAATGGGACGAAAGAGAATGGCCAAAATAATGAAAACTATGCGAGAGAGGAAAGTTAAGTGAAAAACTTCAATTTTATATCCAGAACCCAAGGAAGGAGCCAACATGAAAGTTAAGTATCATGAGTTCACAGGAACTAAGAAGAAACGGTACCTTGATCCGAGCTAGAATGAATAAGTTACGATAATTTGAAATTGAAGAAAAGTTCGAGGGGTAAAACTGTAAATAAAGGAAAAAAGCAAGTTAAAGTTTAATAACCAAACCCAAAGACATAACCGGTTCGATTTCTGGAGAGAATCGGTTCTCTTGGCTTTGAGGGTTCGATCCCAGGGTTTGGTTTGGTCCCAGGGTTCAGTTTTTTGTTGTATTTTTTACCTTTTCCTAAATTGTAGCTAGAGTTGTTAGGGTAAATGTTTACCACTTTGGCAGTTTTTTGGCACTTGTATAATCATTTAGGAGTCATAATATTCATACTTTACACTTTTTTAGGTAAGGAATGAATCATTATTCATTAGAGAAAAACAATTCATCTTTGTACATCAAATTAACTCATGCTCTTGCATTTTTTTGAAATTCCTACTTTGTTGTGAAGGACTTATTCTTGCAACCTTGTTTCTTCATAATTGGTATGCATTTCTCAATTCTCTCTTCTTGTTATTTTATTTTGAATACTTGCATGATGAAAATGATTAGTGCAGAATTTAATTCCATGTCTAGCTAAGTTATTTATGAGTTAGGGAACATGTACCCAACCTAGAATTTTCCAATTTAAATGTAAAATTCTAATAATTAAATAATTAATTCTTGAGTTTGGTACGTTAATTGAGACTATTAGTGTAGGCCTCTTAACTCAATTTGTTAAAAGTAGCCAAAGTGTTCAAGAATTCACTATATGTATCTCTATAGTTAGAGATACTGAGTAGATTAGCCTTAAGACTTTTTACTGGAAGAACATTTTCAAGTATAGGTAATCCTTCTTCTTGGAGTGTTCCTTTACCAAAAATTTGAGATGATTCACCATCATCGAAAATAACTTTTCCTCCAGCAAAGCTAGCCCCAGTCATATGTTTTGAACACCCAAAGTCTAAATACCAACCATAAGAGGTGTGTTAAGCTTTTAAAGCAGTAATCACAATGTTACACTTCATCTGGGGTAATAGCTTATATTTTCTAACCAAAATAGCCCTGTTTTTATTTTGCACAAATTTTCTCTCATTTGATAAAATTTGCGAGCTTTAGATTCTTGTTGAAAAATGTTTTGCGCATGAGTTTGAATTTTATGGAAAATATGAGCATGCGGTTTAGGAAAGTATCTAGGACTCCTTATTGTAAATGATCTTTTAGGTTTGGTCTTTCTCTTTATATAGTTAGAGTTTTTGTCTGGTTGTCTAGGGAGAGCATAATTTTTATGACTTCTCCTAGAGTAGTTAAAGTTATAGTATAGAGGAGTGTTACTAACAGGTTTTACTAAATGTCTAGAGTAGCAACCTTCAAAAGAATGACTGTATATGTCACAGTATGAGCAATATAGATTGCTTCAAGAAGGTATCTCCTTAGGAAAGTCTCTAAACATAGGTTTCATGGAATTTTGATGTTGAGCCTTATTCCTAGGGAGTACAGGTTGAAAAGCAGAAACACTCTTCCTAATCGAGGGGCAAATGTATTTAGCCTTAGGTTGACTATCACACTTAGAGTAACTAGATTCATTAATATCAAACTTTTGTTGTTTTTCATCAAACTCATCTTTTACGGAATGAAAATTTGGGAAAGTTTATAGATCTTTTGCCACCTGACAAGAACTTGATTGATTACAAGTTTTTAGTTTGTGTCTCTAACTTTGGGAAAAATCCTATTCTAGTTTGATTCAGCAACAAAATCATCGAAACAGTAAGAATTGTTTTCAAACTTAACAATTTTTTTTAAAATAGTTGCTGCCTTTTCTATAGCTTGCTTCAATTATAATAATGTCCCTTTATATTTTTTCTCCAGAGTTTCATTTGTTTCAATCAAAATTTTCAATTTTTGATAAAATTTTTTGACTTCATTTTCATGAGTTAGACATTGGGTAGTAAACTCTCCAGCGTTAAGTTTGACCATTATACTAAGGTCTTCTAGTTTTTTAGTATGATCTTTCACTATCTTCTCTAGTATAGAGCTTTTCTTGAGAGTTTTGGCATAAAGTGTGTGGACATCAGGGAGGTCTTTAGTGTCCGAATCACTAAGTGTAGTGTGTGAAGTGACCCCTAAGGATTCAATTCTTGAAATCACACACACAATGACGTCGTCATTATCACTTTCCCTTTAACTCACACACTCCGCTGTAGAACTATCAATGTTCTAAAAAATTAAAGCATCTAAACTAGTAGTAGCATGATTCATAACAACAGAAGTAGAGCTATTATCATCATTCTCATACAAAGACACAGGCATATCATCATTATAGATTATCTTGGTAAAGAAGGACATGCAAGGATAAAAAACATCAGATGACTCAGGTTCCACATTATCAGAGTCACTTGAACCATCCCACGTCTTGCAAATGTTGGCCCTAGTATGTTTATTGATAGTGTTCAGTTTAACTCTACAGTCTTGTGCTATATGGACCAATTTTCCACATCTAAAGTATTCAATATTCTTAAAGTCTTTGTTAGGTCTCGTATGAATGTCCTTGTGATGTTTGTCTTGACCTTTCTCATGAGGTTTGTGGTTAAACTGAGTTGGATAATTTGGCTTGCCTTGTCTGTTTGCCATTTTATTTCTAAATTTGACAATTTTCTTAAACTATTTTGACATCAAGGCAAGTTGATTAGCCAAACTATCTATATCACATTCCTCATCAGAGTCATTATTGGGAATAGTAAGCTCAGGTTTCATCAGCTTAGAAGAAAAACTCAAATTGGAACTAGTCTGTTTCCTATGGGACTGGGTTAATTGTTTCTTAAATTCTAATTCCATTTCCACAGTTCTCAGTTTACTACTGAGTAATTCAGGAGTGAGATTTTGATCACTCAATTCCTCAATAGCATATCTTTTGTTATCAAATTTATGTGGTAATGATCTTAGAATTTAGAGACAATTTCATGTCTATCATAAGTTATCCCATTAGCATGCAATTTGGTCACAATGTCGGTCAATTTCATGTAAAATTCATCAAAAGATTCAGAGTCTGACATAATTAAAGAGTTATACTTCTGGACAAGCATCTGTCTTTTAGCAGCCTTAACTCTAATCTCACCTTCATGTGCACTAATCAGTGTATCCCAAGCTTCCATAGAAGTGGCACAAGATGAGATCCTTTTGAACTCATACTCGTTTATAGACATAAAAATGACATTCTTTCCTTTGTTATTATTTCGAGAAACTTTCTTCTCTTCTAAAGTGAATTCACTTAATACTTTCTTAATCCTATCATTACTTCCTTCAGTGGATGGTTTTGTAGGATAAGTATATCCATTTTTAACAATATCCCAGACATCATCTCCCAAGGTTCCTTGTATGAAAGCAACCATCCTTACTTTCAAGTAAGCAAAGTTGTTTCCATCAAAGAGAGGGGGTATGGTCAAGTTACCAAATTTTTCATTTTTCTCGTCCATTGTTTGATTTTAAGAGAACAATTTCAAAAACACAAGATCTTTGAAGAAAATTTCCAAAGCTCTCATACTAATTGAAAAAACTGTTACTTAGGCCATTTAATATAAGATTAAACTATTGAAGTAACTCCGAACTATTTTTTGAAGAAACTCTTTTCTTTAAATCAAAACAGATTAATCACAAGATGTGTTTAATAAAACACGCACGAGATTTGTTCAAGATTTTATAACAGGTTTCGAAAATCAGTTTAAATCTATTAAACTCAGTACACCAACAAGAATGAGATGAGGAGATTTAGAAAGATTAAGGATAAGGCATTTTTAACGTGGTAAAACCTCACCCAACTGAGGAAACATCCACGGTGACTTCTAAGTCACAAACTAAAAATCCACTAAAACAAAATATACAAGTTACAAACTATTTAACACACATGCAAACTATTCAGACCTATACAAGTTTAGAAATGTACCCAATGGTTTGATTCTAAATTTTTTGCAGTTCTGAAGTTGATGTGGCTTTCCCAGTTTGCTAACTTCTCCACTTTGTTCCAGTCTTTACGAAGACTCTTGAAGTTTCAAGATCTTATGGACAACACTTCTGTGATGTAGTGTGACAAGTGTTTGTGATGGTGATATAACACATGCATGCACACACGCACACTTATTTTATACAAACAAGTCCTAATAAATTACACACCAGATCTAAATGAACTATTTTCGGCTTCTCTCTTCTTTAGAACAAAAAAACTTTATTTGACCTTTCAAATAATCCCAGAATCCAAGGCTACCTTGCTCGAAAGACGGTTCAAGGTCTTAATCAATTTCAGAGGGGTTTGAAAATATTTTTGAAATCAGAAACAACCAATTGCGATTCCAACTAGGTCAAAAGTCCTTTTTCATAAGAACAAGAAACAAAAAATAGATTTGTTGATTCTGGAGTTTTGAAAAACATTTACAAAAAGAATAATCAACAAATATGATTTCTCAAGATGAGAACTAAAATATTCAGATCTAAGTGTAATATGACATGCAATAATCAGATCTACTGTTTCCATGAAAGAGAAATAGAGATCTGACATGAAATGTCTAAGTTGGAAATAAGATCTCAAACTCAGAGGATAAAATTCTTTAAACCACCTTCAAACCCCCACCAACTACACTCTCAAACACACATGTATAGTATTTGGTAAATACTGTTTTGGATAAATGAGTTTAGGGTTTGAAAACAGAACAGGGTTTCGACAATTTAAGGTTTCTTTCTCTCTCTAGTTTCTCTCTCTCTCTCTCTCTCTCTCCTTTCTCTATTTAGACGAACTGCCAAAAGTTCCCAAAAGCTAAGGGTAAGCCTCCTTATATTGTAGGCTAGGAAAGATCGAGAAGGTTAGTGCAAATCTAAAGGCTGAGATTTGGTCTTAGCCTTTTAACTTTGATCCAACGGTTTAATATTAGCGGTGATTAAACGAGTGCTGATTGGTCTAGAGAAGTTACATAGGGATTGGGTTCGAACACATGCAGAGCATTTATTACAAAAATCCAAGGGCTGAGATAACACAAGGTTTACGTGTCTTGCAACAAACACAAATCTGGCCATTATAAGGATGACAGGTGCAGGGCTGAGATGAGCTCTCACACGCGTGTTTTAAACTTAATTACATATCTCCCCTGAAGTCTCAAGTGCATTCGAATCCTACCCAACCCAACTTTCAGGTATGAAAAGGTAATAATAGTAATTACAGAATGACCCCAAAAGTTTTATAAACCAAATTTTAATTTCCAAAAATTTATTAAAAATTCCCCAAAAATTATTAAAACTATTTTAGATGGGTTTAAACACGCACAACTCACACACAATCAAATAATACACTATATGAACAATGCATGCAACCCTAGTGTGTGTGATTGAGCATTATTAAATCAAGTGTGGCTTAAGAATAAGATTTTGAGGCTCTTTGGTAGCTAGGGAATGGGACTCTAATTTTGTCACTTATATTGAAACTAGATGAGCACTTGTACAATGTAGACTCAAGTGAGTAAAGAATATAAGGTGCTTCAATCTCCCCCTTTAGAAATATGAGATAAAATATCCTTTGAGTCATCTAGGACTCGTAGGGCTACAAATAAAAAAAAAATATTCCTATACAAAAATTCTATCTACCCATTTCCTAAAAACAAAAACTTACATAACTCAACTAATTACAAACCAATACCCTAATAACATCTGTTGAATACAAATGTACAGATTACTGCAAATAATCACTAAGATCAAGCTTATTAGAAATATGTAAAAAAAATGAATTCATAAGACTCAAATTTCTCTCCTATTTTGTCTCAAATGGACAAAAGGAATAATACTTAAGTCATAGGAGTTTATTCATCACACACCATTCCTATAGATTTTCGCAAAGCAAGAAATCTATTGTAATCCAAAGGTTTGGTAAGCAAATATGCGATCTGCAAATCAGTAGGAAGATAATTAATTTCTAATTCCTTAGTCTCAACTAATTCGCGTATAAAATGATGTCTAATTTTAATATATTTAGTTCGCGAGTGTTGAACAGGGTTTTTAGAGATATTGATCGCGCTTTGATTATCACAATAGAGATGTAGTTGGTCTTCTTGAATACCATAATCATTTAGCATTTGTTTAAGCCAAAGTAATTGAGCACAGTAACTACCAGCATCTATGTATTCAGATTCAGCTGTAGATAATGAAGTGCAATTTTGTTTCTTACTACTCCATCCTACCAAATTATTACCGATATAGTAACACGCTCCTGATGTGCTCTTACTATCATCAGTACACCCTGCCTAATCGGCATCAGTGTATCCTATTATAATACTAGGAGTATCATTGGTGTACCAAAGTCCTAAATTTGGAGTGCCTTTTATGTATTTAATGATTCTTTTTGCACAAACTAAGTGGCTCTCTTTAGGATTGTTTTGATAACGGGCACACACACAAACTACGTACATAATATCAGGACGCGAGGCATTAAGGTATAGTAAGCTTCCTATCATACTACGATACAAAGTAGGATCTATGGATTTACCACTCTCATCTTTAGATAGTTTGATCGTAGTACTCATGGGAGTTTTAGCTTATTTGGCACTTTCAAGACCAAATTTCTTGACAATTTCTAAAGATTATTTCGATTGCGACACAGATAAACCATCTGAATTCTATTTGACTTAAAGACCCAAGAACAATTGTAACTCCCATAAGAGACATTTGAAATTCTTTATGCATAATTTCAGAAAAAGATTTAACTTCTGAAGGGGAAGTGGATCCAAAAATGATATCGTCGACATAGACTTGAGCTATAAGGATATCTTTGTCAAAATGTTTGACAAAAAGGGTTTTCTTCATTTCTACCTCTCTTAAAACCTTTATCTAAGAGAGAGTTGGAAAGACACTCATACCAGGCTCTTGGCGCTTGTTTTAGACCATATAACGCCTTTTTAAGATGATAAATATGATTTGGATATTGAGGGTCAATAAAACCTTTGGGTTGTTGAACATAGGTCTCTTCAGTAAAGATTCCATTAAGAAAGGCTGATTTGACATCCAATTGTTAAAGCGTAAAATGCAAGTAACAAGATATTGCAAAGAGAAGACGAACATATTCTAGCTGAGTAACAGGGGCAAAAGTCTCGTTAAAATCTATTCCTTCAATTTGAGAATATCCTTGAGCCACTAATCTGGCTTTGTTTCTAATGATTATCCCACTTTCATCAGATTTGTTTTTAAATATCCAACTTGTGCCAATAACCTTTTTATGATCAGGCCTAGGTACAAGATACCAAACATCATTAATGAAAAATTGAAGAAGTTCTTCCTGCATGGTAGAAATCCAATGAGGGTCATTTAATGCCTCATTTACATTCTTTGGTTCCACAAGGGAAATAAAATATGCATAATGAGAATAGTTTCTTAATTGAGATATTGTACGTACAAGCTCACTAGGTTTATCGATAATATTATCAATGGGATGATATTTAAAAACCCAGTTAGGTACTTCAGGTGTCTCAATTAGTAAAGAATCATCTATTTCTGGAGAGTCATTTTCTAAAACATTTTCAGACTCTTCCACAATAGTTGGTTCTCCAGTATTACTCTCAACAGTAGTGTCACTTATAATAACATTTATTTACTCCATTAAGGTCTTTGTGCAAAGATTATAGACACGGTATGCTCTATTATCAGAAGAATATCCTAGAAAGATATGTTTATCTCCCCGAGTCTCGAATTTGGATAAGTGTTCTCTGTCTTTGTAGACATAACACGTACTACCAAGGGTTCTAAGGTATTTAAGATTGGGTTTCTTCCCATACCATAGTTCGTAAGGATCTTGTTTAGAATTCTTCCTAAGATAGACCCTATTGATAATGTGATAAGCATTACGAATAGATTCTACCCAAAAATATTTAGGTAAACACTTGGCATGAATCAAAACATGTCCTATCTCTTGAATGGTACGATTATTTCTCTCAACAATTCCGTTTTGTTGAGGAGTCTTAGGAGCACTAAATTCATGTTTTTAACCATTATAGTCACAATACTCTATAATACCAGTATCTATGAATTCTCCACCTCTATCACTACGAATCCTATTTACTTGAGTGCCCGTCTCATTTTCAATTCGAAGTAGAATTTTCAAAAAAGTTTTGAAAGTATCAGACTTTTGTTTTAAGAATGCCAACCAAGTAAACCTGGTGAAGTCATCAACCATAACAAGAATGTAACTGTGCCCACATAGACTCACAGTACGAGAAGGACCCATTAGGTCCATATGGATGAGCTCCAAGGGTTTAGAGGTAAGGATATCTTTAACTTTCTTATGAGGTGCTTTAACAATTTTTCCTTCCTGACATGATCCATTGACAATATTAGAAATAGGTTTGATCTTTGAAATTCCTCTAACTATTTCTTGTGAAGATAATCTACTAAGGATATCATAATTTATGTGACCCGTTCTATTATGCCATATTTCATTGTCATCCATTCTGGCAACGTTACAGATTTTAGTATTGTTCATGATAGTATAACAATTGTCAGGAGTCTTGAATCCTGTAATTATGCACTCACCTTTTTCATTTAAAATTTTGCAATTATTCTTTAAAAAGGTGACAGTATGATTTTAGTCATAAAATTATGAGATAGTGAGTAGATTATCCTTAAGACCTTTTACTAGAAGAATATTTTCAAGTATAGGTAATCCTTCTTCTTGGAGTGTTCCTTTACCAATGATTTGAGATGATACACCATCATCGAAAATAACTTTTGCTCTAGCAAAGCTGGTTTTGTTTAAAAGTTTTGTATCATCCCCAGTCATATATTTTGAACACCCAGAGTATAAATACCAACCAGAAGAGGTGTGTTTATCTTTTAAAGCAGTAATCACAATGTTACACTTCATCTGGGGTAATAGCTCATCTTTTCTAACCAAATATCTCTTGTTTTTATTTTGTAAAATTTGCTCTCATTTGATAAAATTTGTGAGCTTTAGATTTTTATTGAAAAATGCTTTGCGCATGAGTTTGAATTTTATGGAAAATATGAGCATTCGGTTTAGGAAAGTATTTAGGACTCCTTCTTGTAAATGATCTTTTAGGTTTGGTCTTTCTCTTTCTATAGTTAGAGTTTTTGTCTAGTTGTCTAGGCAGAGCATAATTGTTACGACTTCTCCTAGAGTAGTTACAGTTCTGGTATAGAGGAGTATTACGGAAAGGTTTTACTAAACGTCTAGAGTAGCAACCTTCAAAAGAATGAACGTATATGTCACAGTATGAGGAATATAGATTGCTTGAAGAAGGTATCTCCTTAGGAAAGTCTCTAAACATAGGTTTCATGGGATTTTAATGTTGAGCCTTATTCCTAGGGAGTATAGTTCAAAAATCAGAAACACTCTTCCTAATCGGGGGCGGATGTATTTAGCCTTAGGTTGACTATCACACTTAGAGTAACTAGATTCCTCAATATCATACTTTTTTTGTTTTTCATCAAACTCATCTTTTAGGGAATGAAAATCTGGGTAAGTTTCTATAGGTCTTTTTCCACCTGACACGAACTTGGTTGATTCAAAG
This sequence comes from Sambucus nigra, assembly GCA_949130495.1. Lineage (NCBI taxonomy): Eukaryota > Viridiplantae > Streptophyta > Magnoliopsida > Dipsacales > Adoxaceae > Sambucus > Sambucus nigra. The sequence goes on along the minus strand of OX422221.1, from coordinate 271,395,909 downwards.
TTTTTAGTTTGTGTCTCTAACTTTGGGCAAAATTCTATTCCAGTTCGATCATCAGAATTGGTTTTTGAGTCAGCAACAAAATCATCAAAACAATTGGAATTGTTTTCAAACTTAGCAAATTTTTTGAAAAGAGTTGCTGTCTTTTCTTTAGCTTGTTCCAATTCTAATAATGTCCCTTTATATTTTTTCTCCAGAGTTTCATTTGTTTCAATCAAATTTTTAAATTTTTGATTAAAACTTTTATCTTCATTTTCATGAGTTAGACATTGGGTAGTATACTCTTCAGTGTTAAGTTTGACCATTAGACTAAGGTCTTTTAGTTTCATAGAAAGATCTTTCACTATCTTCTCTAGTCTAGAGCTTTTCTTGAGAGTTTTGGCATAAAGTGCGTGAACATCAGGGAGGTCTTCAGTGTCCGAATCACTAAGTGTAGTGTGTGAAGTGACCCCTAAGGATTAAATTCTTGAAATCACACACACATTGACATTGTCATTACCGCTTTCCCTTTGACTCATACACCCCACGGTAGAACTAGCAATGTTATAAGAAATTAAAGCATCTAAACCAGTAGCAGCAAGATTCATAATAACAGAAGTAGACCTATTATCATCATTCTCATACAAAGACACAGGCATATCATCATTATAGATTATCTTGGCAAAGAAGGACATGAAAGGATAAAAAACATCAGATGACTCAGGTTCCTCATTATTAGATTCACTTAAATCATCCCATGTCTTACAAATGTTGGCCCTAGTATGTTTATTGACAGCGTTCAGTTTAACTCTACAGTCTCATTCTATATGACCCAACTTTCCACATCTAAAGCATTCAATAATCTTAAAGTCTTTTTTAGGTCTCGTATGAATGTCCTTGTGATGTTTGTCTTGACCTTTCTCATGAGGTTTGTCGTTAGACTGAGTTGGATAATTTGGCTTGCCTTGTCTGATTGCCATTTTATTTCTAAATTTGACAATTTTCTTAAACTGTTTTGACATCAAGGCAATTTGATTAGCCAAACTAACTATATCACATTCCTCATCAGAGTCATTATTGGGAATAGTAAACTCAGGTTTCATCAGCTTAGAAGAAAAACTCAAATTGGAACTAGTCTGTTTCCTATGGGACTGGGTTAACTGTTACTTAAATTCTAATTCCATTTCCACAGTTCTCAATTTACTACTGAGTAATTCAGGAGTGAGATTTTAATCACTCATTTCCTCAATAGCATATCTTTTATTATCAAATTTCTGTGGTAGTAATATTAGAATTTTAGGGACAATTTCATGTCTATCATAAGTTATCCCATTAGCATTCAATTTGGTCACAATGTCAGTCAATTTTATGTAAAAGTCGTCAAAGGATTCAGAGTCTGACATAATTAAAGAGTTATACTGCTGGACAAACATCTGTGTTTTAGCAGCCTTAACTCTAGTGTCACCCCATGTGCAGTAATCAGTGTATCCCAATCTTCCTTAGAAGTGGCACAAGATGAGATCCTTTTGAACTCATGTTCATTTATAGATATAAAATGGCATTCTTTCCTTTGTTATTGTTTCGAGAAACTTGCTTCTCTTATTGAGTGAATTCACTTAATACTTTCTTAATCCTCTCATTAATTTATTCAGTGGCTGGTTTTGTAGGATAAGTATATCTATTTTCAACAATATCCCAAACATAATCTCCCAAGGTTCCTTGTATGAAAGCAACCATCCTTACTTTCCTGTGAGCAAAGTTGTTTCCATCAAACAGAGGTGGTATGGTCAAGTTACAAAATCTTTCATTTTTCTCGTCCATTGTTTGATTTTAAGAAAACAATTTAAAAAACAAAGGATCTTTAAAGAAAAATTCCAAAGCTCTGATACCAATTGGAAAAACTGTTACTTAAGACGTTTAATATAAGATTAAACTATTGAAATAACTCCGAACTATTTTTTCCTTAAATCAAAACAGATTAATCACAAGATGTGTTTAATAAAACATAAACAAGATTTGTTCAAGATTTTATAACAGGTTTCAAAAATCAGTTTAAATCAATTAAACTCATCACACCAGAAAGAATGAGATGAGGAGATGTAGAAAGATTAAGGACACGACATTTTTAACGTGGTAAAACCTCACCCAACTGAGGAAACATCCACAGTGACTTCTAAGTCACAAACCAAAAATACACTAAAACAAAATGTACAAGTTACAAACTATTTAACACACATGAAACTAATCAGACCTATGCAAGTTTAGAAATGTACCCATTGGTTTGATTCTAACTTTTCTGCAGTTCTGAAGTTGATATGGCTTTCCCAGTTTGCTAACTTCTCCACTTTGTTCCAGTCTTTACGTCGACTATTGAAGTTTCAAGATCTTATGGCCTACACTTCTTTATTGTAGTGTGAAAAGTGTTTGTGATGGTGATCTAACACATGCATGCACACACGCACACTTATTTTATACAAATAAGTCCTAGCAAATTACAGATCAGATCTAAATGAACTGTTTTCGGTTTCTCTCTTCTTTAGAAAAAAAAAACTTTATTTGACCTTTCAAATAATCCCGGAATCCAAGGCTACCTTGCTCGAAAGATGGTTCAAGGTCTTAATCAATTTCAGAGGGTTTTTAAAATATTTTTGAAATTGGAAACCGCCAATTACGATTCCAACTAGGTCAAAAGTCTTGTTTCATAAGAACTAGAAACAGAAAATAGATTTGTTGACTCTGGAGTTTTTAAAAACATTTACAGAAAGAATAATCAACAAATATGATTTATCAAGATGAGAAACTAAAATATGCAGATCTAAGTGTAATATGACATGCAATAATCAGATCTACTGTTTCTATGAAAGAGTAATAGAGATCTAACATGAAATGTCTAAGTTGGAAACAAGATCTCGAACTCATAGGATAAAATTCTTTAAACCACCTTCAAACCCCCACCAACAACACTCTCAAACGCACAGGTATAGTGTTTGGCAAATACTATTTTGGATAAATGAGTTTAGGGTTTGAAAACAGAGTAGGGTTTGTACGATTTATGGTTTCTTTCTCTCTCTAGTTTCCCTCTTCTCTCTCCCCCCCCCTCTCTCTCTCTCTCTCTCTCTCTATCTATCTATCTATCTATCTATCTATCTATCTATCTATCTATCTATCTATCTATCTATCTATCTATCTATCTATCTATCTATCTATCTATCTATCTATCTATCTATCTATCTATCTATCTATCTATCTATCTATCTATCTATCTATCTATCTATCTATCTATCTATCTATCTATCTATCTATCTATCTATCTATCTATCTATCTATCTATCTATCTCTTCTCTCTTATCTCTCTATTTGGACGAACTGCCAAATGTTCCCAAATGCTGAGGGTAAGCCTCCTTATATAGTAGGCTAGGAATGACTGAGAAGGTTGGTGCAAATCTAAAGGTTGAGATTTGTTCTTGGCCTTTTGACTTTGATCCAACAGTTTAACATCAGCGGTGATTAAACGAGTGATGATTGGTCTAGATAGGTTACACCGGGATTGGGTTCGAACACATGCAGAGTGTTGATTATAGAAATCCAAGGGCTGAGATAACAAAAGTTTTTTGTGTCTTGCAACAAACACAAATCTGGCCGTTTTAAGGATGACAGGTGTAGGGCTGAGATGAGCTATCACAAGCGTGTTTTAAACTTAATTACACAGCTCCCCTGAAGTCTCAAGCGCATTCGGATCCTACCCAACCCAACTTTCAGGTATGAAAAGATAATAACAGTAATTAAAGAATGACCCCAAAAGTTTTATAAACCAAATTTTAATTTCCAAGAAATCATTTAAAAATTATTAATAATTCCCAAAAAATTATTAAAACTAATTTAAATGGGATTAAACGCACACAACTCACACACAATCAAATAATACACTATATGAACAATGTATGCAACCCTAGTGTGTGTGATTGAACATTATTAAATCAAGTGTGTCTTAAGAAGAAGATTATGAGGCTCTTTGGTAGCTAGGGAATGGGACTCTAATTTTGTCACATATTTTGAAACTGGATGAGAACTTGTACAATGTTGACTTAAGAGAGTCAAGAGTATAAGGTGCTTCATTAATGCCTAAACATATTTGGTGCTTCGAATTGATCTGTGCCTTTTGTTTTAATTAATTAATTCTATAAAATTTTATATTTATCAAGGATACTCTACGATTTAGGGGATTGGATCCTAACCTCATTTTTTGAAAAGTGTTTTAAAAACTGAAAATTCAATATTTGCTTTAAACAGTTTATTTTGCACTTTCATAGCTTAAACTGATAAGGTAATTAGAAATTTCTTAAGGTACAAAATCATCACCTTTTTCTTTCTTTTACGAGTCAAAGCCTAGAACTAAGAAGCCAACCCTACCTTCTTCGTTAGTGACCTATTCCCTGAGAATTCAGGACCATCTTACCGGGTTTATTACTTGAGCGATCGACCTACACTCTAGTTGTGGGTACACATGTAGCACACATTTTTTGTTGATTCTTCATCTTTTGGCGCCGTTGTCGGGGATTACGTAGATTTTAGGTTAGCTTGAATCAATCCTAATTTGACTATAATTCCAAAAAATCCCAAAAAATCATGAATCCCAAAAATAAGAATAAAAAATATCCAAAAAATTAGAAAGATAAAAAGAAAAATAAAGGTAATTTCACTCAAGTCCTAAAATGCAAAATACTCAGCCCACTCCAAATCCCGAGTCAATAGTGAATCCCTCATATTCTAACCACAACATCCCAAATTTTTGGGTAACACCTCTAGCACCTCCTACAACAAGTAGCCACACCATGAGTAGAGCGTTTAGAAACTCCGACGAGGTTAGTGATTCTTCACGTATGAGTGCAATATCAGATAACACTAGTATAGGAACATGAGAGGGAGATATGTCGTATCATCCTATAAGATACTTATTATATCCGGAGGGAATCATCGCTCCGTGATGCATTATATTCCCATATGATGCAGGGCAATTTCACTTTAGGAAAAAAATGATCCATATTCTTCTTACTTTTCATGGCATGTAGTCAGAGAAGTCATATCTCCACATCTGTGAGTTCGAGGAGGTGTGTGAAACATTTACGATCAATCTTGCACCCAAGACGTCATACATCTCAAGCTTTTACCCTTATAACTTAAGGACATGGACAAGACTTGGCCTTGGTCTTTAGCACCGAACTCTATTGGTACGTGGAGAGATATGCAAGCTAAATTTCTCCAAAAGTTATTTCTCTCTCAAAGGAAAATTTTTATTAGGGCTCAAATTCAAACATTTAAGCATAATGAGCCCTTTGATAGTTGTTGGGAGAGTTTCAACGAGTTGGTTAACATGTCCTCACATCACAGTTACGAGAAGTGGAGCTCCTACTTCCATTATAGGTTTACCCTAAGCTCAAAGAAAATCATAGAAACAATGTGATTGCGAGAGTTCTTCATGTTAAATGCGGATAATGTGATGGCCTGTTTTAAGTATGACGTTAAGACTACTCAATCTTAGGATACATTGGATTCGAACACCCAAACCAATGCTAAAATCACATCCACATCTCCTTCCTCAATTGGACCAATTAGATAAAGAAGCTAGGTTGAAGCTTCAAATTAATTAATTAGCCAAGTGGCTAGAAGAAGTGGTAGAAGCTTAGGGTAGAGATACATCCGATCCATCTTGAGATTTAAAAGAGGAGATTTTCATGATTTGTGAGGCAGGATATTTAACAAAGGAATGTCCAACTATCCCTGCCTATACAATTATGCTTCAAGAGCAAGTTGAAGAGGCGGGACATTATAAAGGGAATTTTAATGCCCCTCACGGGAACTCTTTTAATCCCTCGTGGTGGAACCATCTCGATTTTAATTATGGGCAACTGAGTACAACATTGAATCCAAATCAACACGTTGCCCAACAACCGCCACCACTCCCATCTTTCCAACAAATTCCCTAAATGCAAGCGCCTCCTCCCCCACCTTATGTGATCCCACAACGGAAGACTATTGAGGACCCTCTTGCCCAATATATACAAACTCAATCAGAAATTAATGCCGAAAATGGTCAAAATTTTTCTGACCTAAAGGCATTGATATCTAAGTTGAAATCCTCCTTGAGTGTCCAAGAAAAGGGGAAATTCCACCCCCCCCCCCCAAGGTCAAAACTATGTAAGCTCTAATTCTAATGAAAATCAAGAGCAATGTAAATAGATAGCCACTCTATATAGTGGAAGAGTTGTTGACTTATTACCTCCTCCAAAGATGTACAAACAGACAAGGAGATTTTCCAAGCATGAAAGAGGCCGAAGATTCCCCTTGAAAAAGAGTAAGAAAGAAGATACAGTTGGGCACAAAGTGGTAGTAAAACCCCCAATAGTCGCACCTTTCCCTCAACGGTTGGTCCTTCCTCCTTAAGGGACCTCCCGTGATGATATTTTAAAAAAGCTTAATCAAGTTAAACTAAACCTACCTTTTATCGAGGCTATAAAGAAAATTCCCGTGTACGCTAAGTTCTTAAAGTACGTTCTCACGATGAAATGAAAATTAAAGGTAAAGAAGAAGGTTTTCCTAGCACAAAATGTTAGTTCGGTACCATTTCGTGCATTATTGGAAATAGTAAAATCGTGAGAGATTTATTAGATTTAGGGGAGATTGTCAACATTCTACCCTATTTCATCTATAGAAATATCGATTTGGCAGGTCTTAACCTACAAAAATCAGTCTCCAACTTACGGATCATTCCATGAAGGTACCTCGAGGGTTAGTTGAGGACGCGATCATCAAAATTGACACATTATACTTCCCGATAGATTTTGTCATTTGGGACACGAATCCCTCCTCCCCATCAAGCCATTATGTACCCATCATTCTTAGACACCCTTTCATATCTATGGCCAACACAGTGATTAATACGTGTAATGGGCAAATGAAACTAATGCTTAGGAATATGATACTTGAAATAAATGTCTTCAACATCCCTAAGCAAATGGGTGATGAGGTCGATTTAAACGACACATATATTATCGAGGAGGTAGTACATGAACATTTTGAGGGTAATAACTCCAGGGATACACTTGAGGCATGTTTAGTGACAACTAGAGAAAGCGAGAGAGAGATTATGAGTTTGATTGTGAGGTAAGTAGGATGAGGGAGATGCTAGGTAAGGGAAAGATTCAGGACGACATGAGAAATGTGGTTTAAGTCTCGCGATTTGAGGAATTACCATCGAGGAAATCCTACTAGGTTCACTATGATATTAAATTTTCAAACTCGAATTGAAGAAGCTGCCTTCCAACGTCAAATATGCTTATTTGGGGGAGGATGAAACATATTCTGTTATTGTCTCCTCTATCCTAGATAAAGAGCAAGAAGGGAAGCTTATGATGATTTTAAGGAAGCATAAGGGTGCTTTAGTTTGATATATTATGGATTTGAAAGTATCAGTCCCTTGATTTGTACCCATAAAATCCACCTAAAGGAGGGCGTGAAGCCCTCTAGGTAAATGCAAAGAAGATTGAACCCGATCATGAAGGATGTGGGAGAAGTAAAATCATAAAGTTATTGGATGCGATAATCATCTATCTTACCACAAATAGTAAATGGGTTAGTCCAATCCAAGTCATTCCCAAGAAGTCTAGAATGACCTTGATTAATAACGCAAAGGGATAAATTATTCCAAAATATACTACTACCAGGTGGCGCGTTAGCATTGATTACCGAAAACTCAATACGGGAACTGAGAACGACCACTTACCTTTTCCATTCATGGACCAAATACTAGAGAGATTTTTGGGCCACCCATTTTAGTATTTATTTTTACAGTTATTCTGATTATAACTAAATAGAGGTGGATGTGCTTGACCAAGGAAAGACTACCTTTACATGTCCTTTTGGCACTTTTCCTACAAAAGGTTTCCCTTTGGGTTATGTAATGCACCCATGACATTTCAAAGGTGCGTGCTAAGTCTTTTTAGTGAAATTTTTTAGAGAGGCATTGAGGTGTTTATGGATGATTTTAGCATTTTTGGCCCCTGTTTTGACCAATGTCTTGCTAACTTGAGAAAGTGCTTACCCGATGTGTGGAAAAGAACCCAGTACTAAATTGGTAGAAATTTTATTTCATGGTTATCGAAGGAGTAGTTTTAGGCCCTATAGTATCATCCAAGGGGATAGGGAAAAATTGATATCATTGCCGAACTTCCCCCACCCACGCCACTAAAAGACATGCTCTCATTTTTGGGACACACAGGGTTCTATGGTAGGTTTATTAAGAATTTTAGCTCCATAGATAGACCCTTAAGTAACTTACTCATTAAGGATGCCCCATTTGAGTGGACTGAAGTGTGACAAGAGGTATTAGAAAAATTGAAAAGCATGCTCGTCTTCTCTCCCATAATGTAAGCTCTAGATTGGACCCTTCCATTCAAGATAATGTGTGGTGCGAGTGACAATGTGGTAGGGATTATTTTAGGGTAAACAGAGAGATAAGAAGGCACATATCATATACTTCGCTAGTTAGACTTTAACTGTACCCTAATTAAACTACACCACCAAGGAGAAAGAGTTTCTAGCAGTGTTCGCTCTTAATAAATTCCATTCATATCTTATCGGGTCACCCATTACATTCTTTATTGACAACACATCCCTAAAATACCTCCTTTCCAAGAAGAATGCAAAGACGCACTTCATTTGGTGGATCTTTTTACTCTAAGAATTTTACCTTTCCATCAAAGATAAGAAAGTAGAAGAAAACATCGTGGCCAACCACTTGTCTAGACTCACGTCCGACACGCCTGAAAATCTCATATCCATAGACGAGTATTTTCCTGATGAGCAACTTTTTGCAACTTCCTCTCTACCTTGGTTTACGTATATCGTGAACTGTTGGAGCGAATGCCCCGAAATTTTAAACTCAAATTATGAGATGGTTCAATGATATACCAAAATTTATATTTCTTTTAAATTTAACAAATAAAAGCTCAAATATTATTTCTTCCAAAAATTAAACTTAAAGTGAAATTAAACTAAACACACATTTTTAATTTCCACTTAAAAAAATTCTAATTCAATTATAGTTAAACAAACTAAGCATGAATATTATCTAATTAAATTCATGTCGACTTAAATTAAAGTTAACCCAAATGTTAATTAGCACAAAATTAAACATGAGTTGTGATTTAAACTATTTTTTATCTTACTAACCTACACATGCATATAAGTGAGAATTTTTCAAGATAAAAATAAATCACAAGCACACTACACCGAGATTTACGGGGAAAACCCACAATGGGAAAAACCTCAAACGAACCTGCCTGAAAGTCCACTAAGTATGGTTTGATAAATATAAAATAAAAAACTTACAACACACGACTTGACTCCCTTCAAGTCTCGATGCTTCTTCGTGCATCCATCTCCGCCTAGCCGACGACTCCGGAGTCCATCAGAATCTTGGAATCCACCAATGAGGGACAACTACGGTCAACCTACACACGTTGCCTTTCACCGTATGAGTACGTCGCAGCATAAACAATCTCCTTTTGGTGGTAAAGAAGGAAACAAACAATCTCCTTAATGGGTAGAGAAGAAACCCGGTGCCAAACAATCTCCAAGCAAAGATATATATATATATATATATATATATATATATATATATATATATATATATATATGAACTTGGATTTAAACGAATATGGGTGTAAATATGTGTTCTTGGAAGAAATTTGATCTTTAATCTCAACACATAAATGAGACTTTTTGTTAGAAGTATGTTTTTCTCTCAAAAGCACTCAAAGGTTGCAAAAAGTCCCTTGTAAAAATTTGTTCCCGTACTGATTTTATCAAGTAAACAGCTAGTGGGATAGTGGGTGAGTGGGGAAGTTTTTAAACAAAAAGTGACAAAATTGATGTTGGTCTTTTGAATGACATTCCAAGTTCGTTAGAACGACATGATTCCAACGAGATTTCAGCGTCCAAGTTCGTTCAAACGAGAATTCATAAAACTTCTCGTTCGATATTTCGTTCGAACGACTTCATTCCAACGACCTTCCAACAAGAAAATAGATAAAATATTGCACAATGTCCTTAGAATTTCGTTCGAACGAGATTCCAGGATCGTTCGAACGACTTTACAAAAAATCCTTAAATTTCTTTTTAAGCCCAAAGACTCTTATGAAAAGTTCTAAAATGAATTTCTGAGAAAACTAAAATGTCGTTGACAATAAAAGTTTACAAAAAGAACACCCAAATAATTTTTCAAGCTCATATATATATATATATATATATATATATATATACCTTTGGAGACCTTGGAAAATGAGACAATGTTGATGACGAGAAACAGGGCACTTGAAACTGGCAATGATATCTACACTTTTACATGGCCGCATTATTTTCTACTCTTCAAACGCCATATGCTTGAGGTACAAAAATCTATCCCGTGACTCAAATTATTTTGTCCGGAATTAAGCCAACACTACAAATTGACTCAATTGGAAATTTATCCTTACAAATATCCCCCTTTGGCTATTCCAGGACAAAACCAAACCAAAAATCCTATGGGCCGCCAAGAACGTGTAGAAACAAGCCCACCCAAAGTTTAAAAAAAATACAAACTCTTGACTCGACTCTTAGTAAATACTTTGCCTCTTTAAGTAATGCCGCTAAAGATAAAATCTTGCATACTTAAACAAACCATTAAACGCATAGGGAATATCAAAATATTAAATGCGAAAAAATAAATTCTCCCCCTTAATTAATTGTCACCCTTTATCTAACATGATCCACTTAAGAAAATAACGCTCTCCCCCTAAGTTAGATCTCTTAAACTAAAGGTTTAGATATCATTTCTCCCCTTTTTGTTTAGGAATAGACAAAGGTTAAGAATAAAATAACTTATTTCTCCTCCAATTTAAGCAAATACTCTCCCTAAACTAAACAAGGGATTGAATAAGGAAAAACAAGTTAAACATGTAATGGTGCATAAAGTGATGAGAACATTAAAGCATATGGAAACAATGAAGTCCAACTAATCCATACAAAAATGAATAAATATCATCTATGATGCGATGAGAAAAGATACCATTAAAAAGTACTAAACATAAGCATGGGATATCACACATAATTCGCAATAAGATAGATACATATTTTGAATTCAAAGCATATATGGACTAGCTAGCAAGGCGAAGACTGAAAAATAAAGAAATACCCTACATATATATATACACAAATATACTAATAACTCACACGCACATATACATAGGTATTAAATACCACAAAAGACACAAAATACATTAAGCCTTCCACACTCATATGGAAAAAATGTGTGTAAATACATGTGATAAAAGGAAGAGGAGGGGTGTGAACTAGAGACTAAAGGAATATAGACCCAATCACCCAAATGTGACACCCCGCCTAATTAACCCCGGGTGATCAGTCCTAAATTATATTAGAATAATTTTCTCAGTTGGTTCATTCTTAGCATCACTGTGGCCTTTTTAATTACTAACCACCTAAGTGAGAAAATTAGACTGGTGCAAGTTTTATCTTTAATTAACTAAAATGAAATACTCATGCGGAAACAAAACAATATAAATGATCACAATTAACTGAAATCAACCATTCACAATTAATTAATAGACCGGATAAACCATCGGTTCAAAATCCAACAAAAGTAAAGACAAGTAATAAATCTCAACACGTCTGACATAAGTATTGAATAAATTGTGAGTAACATGCTCGAATAACTGATAGGAAGTCTCTACACTAAGAATGAAAATAACGAGGCGCCTACCAAACTCCCACAACATCCACACATGCTGCAACAATGGATTCCTGGAATGAGTCAAGCTAGGCATCCCTGTGGCTGGACACCGAAAAGGTTTTTAAAAGTTTTTATAGCAAGGGTTAGTACCCATAACATTTAGAAAATGATTAACTTGCAGTAATAAATATATATTTATGCTCTTCATATTTTAGTTAGTGCCACACTCCCTTGAGAACATCCTCATCCCTTCTCTAATGTGCACTACTAACGCCTTAATTAATTTACCTAGTTATTTATCCCATAACTAGATAACTAATATAGCCCCTTGTAACCACCCCACTCTAACCGAGTGTGCCATAATTATGATTTCTAAGTTATTATTAACATTAACTTAATTAATTACTCCCCTTTTTAAAATCATATAACTTTCACACCCATTATATGTATAATACAATTCACGGCCTGTATTAATTTACCCGTATATAATTATTTACCTCATTATATACGTATAGTTATATTACAACATTCACAAACATGCTGAAATAATAATTAATACTAAACATCCTCCCGAGTAATAACTCACTGGATGCAATTTCTTTAAAGTGCTATCCTACCAGGTAAATTCACATAACCGAGTTATCCCAAGTCATAATTTCTCACTAACTTGATTAATACATAAATATATGGAGGCGGTCATATTCCTTCCCTGAAAGTGAGATGCCCCTCACCCATATAATGGATGCTATGACCTGGGAATATACTTGCCCTACTCCTCAAGCTAGGGGATTCATCCACTACGCGCAATCCCCCTGTGGTTATTATGCAACACAAATAAATATGAAAGAGGTAACAATCAAGAAAAGATAAATAAGATGTCAATCACACAACAATGGGTATACGTGGTTCAGCAAATATGTGCCTACGTCCACGGTGGTTCAGTCGGTGTTATTTCTCTATAGTCTGAAGAATAATTACAGAGAATACAACTTGTCCTCTGCCCCGGACTTAGGGTTTAATTTATACATGTATGTGTTGGAGTAGTGGGGGTGATGGGTTCCTCCTTATTAGCCATCTCCCCTACATGGGATCGCGTTCCCTCACAACTTCTCTTCATGGGATCGTGGGGTAATTGGATTAATACAAAGGTGATGGGCCTGGGCTTTGGGCCGCTAGGGAGAGGCTACTCGTCCAGGCCTATGGTGCTAAATTTAGGGTACCCACAATTGCCCCTAAATTTGTTGGGCCATTTTTACAGGTCCAATGAATTTAAATAATCAGCTATTATGGTTGATTTCTTTGAAAACTGTGAAGTTACTTTGGCGGCACCCGCTTCGCTATCCGTGCGCTATGATTAGACTTGAAGGCTCGTTGGAATAAGGCGCATTTCTTTTTGTCGCTTCAGACTTTTCCAGCAATCTTCTATCTTGTGAGAGCTCTTGCGCTTAGTACCTTCTATTTTCGATCTCTACTTTCGTTGCTTCTTCGCCATTTGACCCGATCTTCTGTCTTGTAAGTCTCTCGCGCTCTTTGCATTTTCTCTTTGGTTTATAGTTTTTCTTATATTTTTCCAATGGCGAAGATTGGAAATAGGTCAGTAACTGAGTTTAGAAAATTCTATAGTATTCCTGAGTGGGTAGAGATTGAGTGTTGTGCCTCGCCTCCTAGGAACGTTAGGGATATAGAGGATGCACATTGGATTCACGTCCTGTTGCTCTCCCAGGGGGGACTTACCTTCCCTCCTAATGATCTGTTTCTGCACTTCTTTAGCTATTTCAGTATTGTGCCTGCACAATGTTCGCCCAACGTATGGAAAATAGTGAACGGCGTGCATAGGATAAATCAATTGTATGGCACAAAGTTAGGGCTTGCCGAGGTCTGCTTTGGTTACTCCTTTTCTCGAACGAGTTCAGGTGTTCTGTACCTTAAGGCTAGGAGCCCTGATAGGGTATTGGTAGTAAATCTACCTGATTCCCATAAGGACTACTGGCAAGAAGGTTTTCTTGTCAGGAATTGGCAACTTTCCCCCCAATTTGAAGGGTCGAGGTCTGAGAGGTTCACTGTTCCCTTTTATGGGGAAGAATATATAGGTAGATGTCAGAATATTGTTTCAACCTTTGCTGACTTTGTGATTTTTCTAACTTCTCCTTGCCTTTTCTTTTACAGCGAAGATAAAGAACTTGGAGCCTGCTCTCAGCGAGGTTCGTATCTCGGAACTGGTGAAAGCTTGGAACATCAGGGAACCTTTGGGTGACGGCGAGCATCCTAGGTCTGCTGCTTTTTTGCTTGAATACAAGAACACAGGCTCCAGCTTCATAGCCCGACCTGTGGATAGTGTTCCGGACTTTGACTCTTCTGAAGAGATTTCTGCTGAGCCCATCCAATTGGATGAAGAAGAGAGCAGCTCGGAGAGTGAGCCTGCAGGTGTTGTGAGTAATTTGGGTGCAGGCAGTGCTGGCAGCAGCAGTTCTTCGAGCACTACCAGTAGTTCGGGTGAAGAGATGCCTCCCAGGAAGAATTTAATCAGAGATGATGATGATGATAATGATGATGTGCTTCTTGCACAGAGGTCCAAGAAATCGAAGACTGTCTCCGGGGCCATAGCTACTGGTTCTCGGCCTTCTTCTCAGGAGCAAGAGAAGAAGAAGAAGAGAGAGGAGGAGCAGGCGAGAGAGAGAGAGAAGAAGAAGGAGGAGGAGAGGAAGAAGGTGGAAGAGAGAAAGAGAAGGGAGAGAGAAAAAGAGGAGGAGAGGAGGAAGATGGAACTGAGGACCAAAACTGGTCAAGCCCTGGTCCCAGTATCTGCCTTGCCTGAGGGGGCTTCGGTGTCCACCTCTCCTCAGCTTGCCCCTGCGCTGCTCGAGAGAGCAGTCCTTCCTGCGGATCGTGAGAGGGCGTTGGGGTCCGATCAACTGGCTTTGCAAGCTAGCCAGAGGCTTGCCTTGGTAAGGTTCCTCTTTCAATTTCTTTTGGCAAATTTTGATGGTTTATCCTTCCTGATCCTTTCCTTGTTCTTTGCAGTTTGTGACCGACTTCGCTGTGCTCTATCGCTCTCGCGATGAGCTGATTAGGAGGAATGGCAAGCTGGAACAGCAAAAATCTGTCCTGGTAGCCAGGGGGTCTCAACTGGAGGCCGATCTAAAGGCTGCTGACACAGCTCGAGCTACATCTGCCTAGGCCCTTACTATTTCTGCTCGCGAGAGAGATGATGCTGTCAGGGAGCTTGGTGAGCTGAGGAAGTCGTATGACATGGTATGCTCGAGCAAGCTAGACTTTGCGGAAAAGAACAGGGCTCTTGCCGAGCAACTGGAGGCAAAGAAAGCCCAGGCAGCCACTCTCAAGGAAGATTCGTACAACTCTGACTGGGCTGCTGCGCATGAGGACGCCGAGGTTCAGATAGGCTATATTAGCCGTCTGAACTTCAAGAAAGGGTGGAACAAGGCCCTCGTGGCTGCTGGGGTGGACGTTGCATCCCCACCCTTTGACGAGCATGATCCAGGGCCAAAGCCAGTCGTGGATGAGGAGCCAGCCCCAACTGCTGAAGGCACCAATCCTGCTTCTCAGGCGACTCCTTCTGATGCTCCCTTGGTCGAGGAGGCAGTGCACACCCCTACAGAGGGTAATCCCCTGCTGATGCTGATAAGGACAAGGGTCCATCCACCGAGGTTGCCAACTGATAGCTAATTGATAGGGCTTATTTGTAACTTTTTTCTTTTTATCAATGATGTAACCTCGCTCATTATCAATGAAAAAGGCTTCATATTTGTTTATGCTGATCTCTTTCTTTTCTCTTCCTTTCCTTTTTACTTGTAGTTGGTTGATGTTGATGAATATATCCCTGCCACTTCCCATCTGGGTAGGACTCTTGGTCCAAATGCAAGTCCTGCTGTTCGCCAGGCCTTCGCTAGACTCTGCAGGTTTGCTAAGTTAAGTAACAAAAAATATAAGGACCAGTATGAGCTGGTGGCCAAATTGAAGGACAGGCTTCAGGAAATGGAAGAGATCGGTGCTTCAGTGCAAGGAGAAGTTAGCGAGCTGAGAGTGAAGCTACTGGAGGTCACCGAGATCAACCAAGTGGCGGAGTTCCTGCAGCAGGAGAATGAAGACCTGAGGCGGGAGGTCTTGAAGCTTAAGGAGCATTCGCCGAGCATTGTTCCAGCAGTCCTACAAGGCTCTTCTTCCTCGCGAGATGCTCGGCCTCCCCTCCCGCGTGCTGGTAGGAGTGCCAGGGGTAGGAATAGGGAAGTTGAGGAACAACATGAGAGGAAAATGGAGGAGCTGCGCGGCGATGTTCGGCGAGCTTATGTGACTGCTGCTGGGCTTCAGAGGGATGTCACCCGTTTACGACATTTATTCAAGAATGGTCCTCGACAGGTGTGGTCCAATGGCTATGATCAAGGCTGGTTGGACGCTCCGACGAGACTGTCAGAGTTTGAAGAGTTATCCTTCATCAGGGGGTGGTTGAGTTCCCTCAAAGAGCTGCAGGTCCCAAGGAACTCGACGCTGTGGTATCGACACGAGATGTCCTCCTCCACTCTGATGCCCAATCCATTACGGCGGGATGATCGATGGATACCCATTGATGCTATTCCCCGACGATTATTGGAGTTGGACGCAAATGAGGTCGTGGAGGAGCTCGCCCCAGCTCCTGATGATGGAAGGAGGGCTAAAGTTGCTGACTATCTTGCTTGGAGGCTTCCACCTTCTTGAGATTTTTTACTATTTATTTATTTTTTGTAAATGCTTTGGACGAGCTTCGCCGACTAAACATGTACTTTAGCTGTTTGTAAATATAAAAGATTAATGAGAAGTTCGAGTTTTGGGCAACCTTGCCGACTAAACGTGTTCATCAATTCTTTTGTATTTTTGTATTGTAAATGCTTTTGTCATGTGAGTGTCCGCCCAGTCCAGTATAAGAATACCATTGTGCCCTTCCTTTACCTTTTAGGTTGTGTCGTCACGCTCCCTTAGGCCTAAGTAGGGCAATTGGCGAGGACACACCTGGTATTGGATGTCTTTATCCGGTCAGGATTTTGCTTAACCAAAGTAGGTTTGATGCCTAAGAATACTCTGTAGGGCTTCATATATTGCCATGGGCAATGCTGAGAGGTTTGTCGTGTTTTATGACGATGACCTGAGGAGGGGTGTTTCCCTGCTATGTCAACCATTACAACTGCATTTTGAAGAGGATGTTCAATAAGATATAATTGTTACTTTTTAGAGAGTGATCAACTGAGAGATTTTCATTGATAAATTGAGAAATAAACTGTCTTTTCCCATCATGAGTACAATAAAAGATCTAACAATAGAACTCCAAAAAATAGAATTTTTTGAGATTAGCTGCGTTCCATGCTCGTGGTATCTCTCTGCCCTCCATCGTTTTCAAATGATAGGCACCTCGCAGGTCATCTCTAATTACCTCATAAGGTCCTTCCCAGTTCGGGCCCAGTTTACCATCTGATGGCTTTACTGTGTTGCCCAGGACTTTTTTTAGAACATAGTCCCCAACTTCGAATTTCCTCGGATTGACCCTTTTGCTGTAGTGCTTCGCGAGCTGTTGCTGATAGCTCGCTAGTTTTACTAGGGCAAGTTCCCTGCGCTCGTCGGCCAAATCGAGTTCAGCGAGCAGAGCCTGATCGTTATGACCCTGCTCGACAAGGTCGGATCTCATTGTAGGCAATCCTGCTTCTAGTGGGATGACTGCCTCCATACCATATGCTAGTGAGAATGGCGTTTCTCCTGTGGCTCGCCTAGGAGTTGTTCTGTACGCCCATAGGATATGCGGCAGCTCGGTTGTCCACGCGCCTTTGGCTTATTCTAATCGCTTCTTTAATCCAGCGATCACTGTCTTGTTGGAAGCCTCGGCTTGTCCGTTGCTTTGAGGGTAAGCCACCGAGCTGAAGTGGTGCCTGATCCTATGTTGGTCGCAGAAGTCCTGAAAAGGGCCACTCTCGAACTGTGTTCCATTTTCAGTGATGATGGTTCTGGGGATCCCGAAGCGAGTGATTATATTTCTCCATATGAACCTTATCATGTCAGCATCTCGGATGTTCGCCAGTGGTTCTGCCTCGATCCACTTGGTAAAGTAATCAGTTGCGACCAACAGGTATTTGCGATTGCCGGCAGCGGTGGGCAGTGGTCCCACGATGTCCATTCCCCATTGGGCGAAAGGCCAGGGGCTGGTTAGTGATTTTAATTCGCTGGCAGGCTGGTGGACCATGGGGGCGTGAAGCTGGCATTTTAGGCATCTGCGGACATATACTGCAGAGTCCTTTTGCATATATGGCCACCAATAACCTTCCTTCATTGCTCGAAAGGCTAGAGACCTTCCTCCGACGTGACTCCCGCAGATTCCTTCGTGAAGCTCGTGAAGCACTGTCTTGACATCGTCTGGGTGGACGCATCTAAGGTAGGGGCCAGAGAAAGATCTTTTATACAAGTCGCCTCCCGTGGATAAGTGAAAGCGAGCAGCTTTGACTCTTATCTGGTGAGCAGTCCTCTTATCCTTTGGGAGCGTTCCGCTCTTCAAATAGTCTCTCAAGGGATCCATCCAACTGGGGGATGGTTCTAATTGGAGTATTGGTTTCGCTTTGGTCAGCTCGCAGTTGGGGTAAATGCTTGGGCAGCTGAGGAAATCGATAGGGATGATCCTTTTAAGGCTGGAATCAACTGCCGAGCTAAGGGCTGCTAAGGCGTCAGCGTGGCTGTTCTGCCCCCTGGGAAACTGTTGGATGTTGATTTCTTCAAAGTTCGTCATTAAGTTTTTTACCAAGGAGAGGTAGGCTGCCATCCTCTCATCCTTCGCATTATAGTCTCCACTTATCTGATTGGAAACTAGTTGCGAGTCTCCGAATACCTGTAAATTCTTTGCTCCCAGAGTTTGCGCCCTTTGGAGACCTGCTATTAAGGCTTCGTATTCTGCTTTGTTGTTGGAGGCTGCAAATCCCAGCCTTATTCCTTGCTTGAGGACTGTATTTTCTGGAGTGATGAGAACAATTCCTACTCCTGCCCCCTTTGAGTTGGAGGCTCCATCAACGAATAGTTTCCAGCTTCCCCCTGTAGCCTGGTTGTTTTGTTCTGTTGGCTTAGGCTGGTCGAAGGGTTCTTTGCCTGTGAATTCAGCTATGAAGTCAGCAAGGATTTGACCCTTGATAGCTGTCCTTGGTTGAAATTGTATGTCGAACCGACCGAGCTTGACTGACCATTTAGACAGTCTACCCGATAAATCCGCCTTCCTTAGGACAGCCTTGAGGGGGTGTGATGTAAGGACGATGATCGTATAAGCTTCGAAGTAATGCTTCAGCTTCCTCGAGGACATTACTAGGGCGAATGCGAGCTTTTTTAATGGTAGGTAGCGCTGCTCGGCGTCTAGTAAGGTTTTGCTCGCGTAATAGACTGGATGTTGGATCCCTGTAACCTCACACATTAGCGCTGAGCTGACAGTATGGCTGGATACAGAGAGGTAGAGGTACAAAGAATCCATTTGATGCGGTATGACAAGCAGTGGTGGGGAGCTTTGGTAGGATTTGAGCTCGTCTAATGCTAGTGAGCAACCTGGGGTCCATTCTACAGTTTTGCTGCCTTTTAGGAGTTGGAAGAAGGGCTTGCATCTCTCGGAGGATTTAGAAATGAAACGGTTTAGAGCAGCGAGCATTCCAGTGAGCTTCTGTACATCGCGGATTGTGCGAGGAGGTTGCACTCTTTTAATTGCATCAATCTGGTCCGGATTAGCCTCTATGCCACGCTTGCTGACCAAATACCCAAGAAACTTTCCTGACTGGACACCGAAGGAACACTTGCTCGCGTTGAGTTTCATTCGGTACTTCCTGAGGATTTCGAAGGTATTTGACAGGTCCGAGAGGTGATTTTCCTTCTCCTTGCTCTTGACGAGCATGTCGTCGATGTAGACCTCCATTGTGTCTCCCATCTGGTTCTTGAACATTTTAGTAACCAGCCGCTGATAGGTTGCTCCGGCATTTTTTAGCCCAAAAGGCATGACTTTGTAACAGTATAAACCCACCGTCGTGATAAACGCCGTTTTGTCCTGATCTGGGGCATACAGGGGAATCTGGTGATAGCTTGAATATGCGTCCAGGAAACTCATTCGTTCGTGAGCTGCAGTGGCGTCTACTAGTTGGTCTATTTTCGGAAGAGGGAAGCTATCCTTGGGGCAGGCTTTGTTGAGGTCAGTGAAGTCTATGCAAACTCTCCACTTCCCATTGCTTTTTGGAACTACCACTGGGTTGGATAACCATTTGGGGAATTTCACTTCCCGTATGGACCCTGCATCCAGCAGTTTTTTGACTTCTTTTTCTATTGCTCTGGCCTTCTCGGGAGCAGTCCGTCTTGCCTTCTGCGCTATTGGCTTGAATGCGGGATTGACGTGCAGCCGATGGCAGACCATATTGGGATCGATTCCTGGCAGCTCGTAAGGTTCCCAAGCGAAAACATCTATGTTGCTTCTGAGTAAGGTTAACAAATCCTTTTGCTCTTGGTCAGTGAGTGAGGTCCCGATCAGGAAGACCCTGCTGTTGTCGCCTTCTCTAGCAATTACTTCTACCAGGTCCTCTATAACACGCTCGGAGGGGAGGAGCCTAGTCTCCTCCACTCCGGGCCTTCCATATTTTAATTGCTATTTGGAAGGGATTGCACCTTCCTCCACTTTCTCGCTGGTTTGAACGGATTTTTTCTCTGGCTTTGGTCGGATGGCCGCTATGAAGCACTTTCTCGCCATCGCCTGGTCGCCATGTATCTCCATCACTCCCCGCTCAGTGACATATTTGAGTTTCTGGTGGTAGGTCGAGGAGACTGCCTTCATTGCATGAAGCCATCCCCTGCCGAGGATGGCTTGATACGGTGAATCGATGTCGACCACCAAGAATTAAATCATTTTTGAAACACTTCCAGCGAGCACTGGTAGTACAATCTTGCCTAGAGGCATGGTCATTTTCCCAGCAAAGCCGACTAGAGGAACAGTTGTTCCCTTTAGGTCGGCGATGTTCAACTTCAATTTTCTGAACAGGTCAATGTACATTACTTCGGATGAGCTCCCTTGATCGACGAGCAGCCTGTCGATATCAAAGTTGGCTATCCTGAGTGTAATGACTAAGGCATCGTGATGTGGGGTCCTTACTCCCACAAGATCTTCATCTGTGAAAACAATATGCTTGTTGTAGTTGATGTCCTCTGCTCGCCGACGTTTTCCTGCCTGTGATTTTGCTGGATCAATCTGAAAAGCTTGCATTACTGCTGTCAGCTTCTTTACCTCCATTCGAGATGAGTTACCCTGGATTTGCTTAACATCGGATACTCCATGGATTACTGTGAATTCGTGTCCGGCGTCGTCTTCCAATACGTTGTCGGGTTTTGCCTCCTTGTGGACAGTTACTCTTTCTACCTTCCTTTCCACAAAGTCATTCAAATGTCCGGATTGAGCCAACTCCTCAAGGTGGGACTTAAGAGCCTTGCAGTGCTCGGTCTTATGCCCTCCCTCTTTGTGGAAGGTGCATCTCAGTGCATTGTTTCTTTTCGATGGGTCTCCTCTCATTTTTCGGGGCCATTTGATGAACGGCTCATCCTTGATCTTCGCGAGAATTTTGTAAATTGGTTCTTTGAAGATGGTGTTGACCGCCTGGAACGACTTTGCAACGTCAGGTTTCCCTCCGTTTTTGGAGCCATTCTTGCTCCCATTCTTTCCTCCTTTCTTTTGGTTATCAACTTTCTCACTTCCCTTGGTAGCGAGCTTGCCTCGACCGTTTTCTCCCACGTTAAGGCGGGTGACATCTTCCACCTTTGCGTATTTCTCAATCCGGGCTATCAGGTCATCAATGGTTGTCGCTTCCTTCTTTGTTAAGGACTGGTAAAGGAGGGAAGAGCTAGGTAGCCCGATTTTGAATGAAGCCACTGCCACTTCTTCCGCACAGTCCTCGACTTCGTTGAATAACTCCCAGTACCTCTTCGCGTAGTCTCGGAGTGTCTCCTGGGGCGTTTTCTTCATTGTTAATAGAGCATCCATCCTTTTGGGATGGGAGCTCGGCCAGGGATTTGAAATTTCTGATGGATCGGGCCGTAAAGAGCTCGGCCAGGGATTTGAAATTTCTGATGGATCGGTGAGGGAGTTTTTCGAACCATTTAAGGGCCACGTCATGAAGGCTCGAGGGAAAAATACGGCACATCAGTGCATCTCGGTGATTCCAGAGGGTCATAGCCTGCCGGTACTGCTTGACATGATCAATGGGATCAGTCTTCCCGTCGTAAATCTTGAACCTTGGAATAGCAAACTTTCTGGGAGCTTCTTCTTCTTCTTCTTCTTCAATTTCCCTCGTGAAGGGCGATTTCATCTGTGTCTTGAGGGCCCTCCTGGCGAGCTCTCTGGTCGACCTGGTGCCGCGGTGAGCAGGATGTTGGTCCATTTCTCTGCGGACTAGGTTCCGTATGTTGTCGTCGCTGCGAGCAGGGCTCTGATAGCGGCCAGCTTTTCTCAGTTGTTCGCGGAGGTCGTCGTCTGAATCGCCACCTTCGTACCCTTGGTATTGCCGCCTAGGGCTCCTTCCTCGGCTGCGAGATTTGCTCGCCTGAGGGCTAGGAGTGCGATAGGGGCGTCTCCTGGTATCGGGACGTAGTTCCTTCTCCAGTTTCTCCAGTCTTCTTTTCAAGCGAGCATTCTCAGCCTCATATCTGCGAGAAGACTCCCTTTGCTCGTGGAGCCTTGCCTCGTATGCGTCGATCAACCTGGATATCTGCGTGGACCTTGCTGGTCCTTGACTCTCTTCTGAGGCTGGCCTTTCCAAGCGAGCCCCTTGTTCTGAACGTCGGACTTCAGACCTAATCCTGCGAGGAGCAGGTGGCTCCTGAATATCTCCTTCTTGAGGAGCGTTGCTGCTGTGACTAGACATCTTAGATTTTCTCTTGGCGTGGGTTCTTCTCAGGGAAAGATAAACGTTTCCCACAGACGGCGCCAATTGTGGTGACAATTATTATGCAACACAAATAAATATGAAAGAGGTAACAATCAAGAAAAGATAAATAAGATGTCAATCACACAACAACGGGTATACGTGGTTCAGCAAATATGTGCCTACGCCCACGGTGGTTCAGTCAGTGTTATTTCTCTATAGTCTGAAGAATAAGTACAGAGAATACAACTTGTCCTCTGCCCCGGACTTAGGTTTTAATTTATACATGTATGTGTTGGAGTAGTGGGGGTGATGGGTTCCTCCTTATTAGCCATCTCCCCTACATGGGATTGCGTTCCCCCACAACTTCTCTTCATGGGATCGTGGGGTAATTGGATTAATACAAAGGTGATGGGCCTGGGCTTTGGGCCTCTGGGGAGAGGCTACTCGTCCAGGCCTATGGTGCTAAATTCAGGGTACCCACACCCCCCCATATAGCACTAGAGTCGATATAACAATAATATCTAGCCACTGATATTAATGCACGCACCATATATATATACTATCGCACACTGTGTATATATATATATAAGTAAAATAATCTATCATGGCTATACCTTGTACTAAGTCTGTAACACAAGCCTATTCAAATTATTATGAGTTTATGGCCCAACTCTAATTATTAATTAATTCTCACATTAATTAATTAAATTACTTTTGGTGTCGCTCCAACCAATATATTCGGACTTACTCTCGTGACCCGAAATAAAAAAATACCCGAGTCTAAATTTTTGACTCCAAATTCTTTATCTTTCACCCTAAATAAATATAAAGCCTTGGTATCACTCAACCCATATACCCGGACTTGCCCACTCAATTCGTATTTAATTATCTTGAAATATTATTCCCAAAATTTTAATCATGGTGTGACACACATAAATTTCCTCCAAATCCTAATTAATTTTCCTTCGTAATTAATTAGATTGAATTTCCTCTATTTATTTCTCGTTAAATAAGGTCTGAAAGGAAATTTGAGTTTAATTCCCTTTATATATGTAAACTGGCCGAACTGCCAGAAAGTATCGACCATTGATCGATTGATCCCTGACCCTCGATCGATCGATCGTACATGTCATTGTCTTCTCCACCCTTCTGTTTCAGCCATGGATGAAAAAAGTAGAACCCTAATTTCTTCTACAGTAGAACTTAAGTCTTCTCATCAATAAAATACACCAAAAACCTCATAAGGACCCCCATAAAGTCCACAAACACCATTTAATTTCCGTTCTCTACTGTTTTCATAAATTGGGGAAAAATCCATTTTAATCTTTAACCCATTTAAACATCAAATCCTTATCTCAAATTCGTTTTCAATTCATCCGGGTTCACCCATCAGACCAGATATATGCCAATCTCAGATTATACAGGAATTTCTACACAATTTTGAAATCAGAATATTGGTTTACAAAAATCCCATGTTTGTACCCCTTTAAATCCCAAAACGAATTTTTGAGTTTCTCACATCACATAAATATGAATGAAAATGAAAATTAAATGCTACATCAAGTTAACCACTTGCCTTATGATTTTGTAGGGTCTGAATCAAAGTTGTGAATTCTAAGGTTGATGATGAAATCCCTCTTTTGGCTATTTCCTTTGTCCCCCAAATTGCCTTTAACTGTCTCTTAGATTTTCCTCTCCCACTAAGTGTTTCCTAATTTCACATCAGTCGTTCCCCTTTTTCTTTAATTAGGTAATTAGGCTAAATCTCATTTTTGGCCTAATGGGCCAAGCCCAAGTGACCCAAATACCTCCGTGTGGGCTCGGCTATGCCTAAAAACGTCATGTGACCCATTTACTACCCCCGAGTACACTTTTTCTTCTATCTCGGCCCATCCGGACTCAACTGTACTCTCAGAATTGGCATCTGAATTAATTTATAAAAATCCTTGTCTCACACCCAAATTAGTCTATACCGACTCCCGGCTGAGATAAGTACATTCCCCGTCATTAATACACGAAATAATGTTGATAAATTATCACTATTCACTTAATAATTTAATTTCCCTAAATATTAACCATTCACTACCCGATTGATATATATATATATATATATATATATTGCTATAATTAATTCAATTTAAATTACGACACACAAGTAATTTTGAATTCCCGAATTAATTAAATATTAAATGCACAAAAATATGGGGTGTTACATACTTCCCCCTTACAAAGGAATTTCGTTCCCAAAATTAGGTTGTACCTGTGGTGAATAGCTCTGGATATTGTTCCCGCATATCCTTCTCCCGCTCCCAGGTAGACTCGTCAACGTTGTGATGACCCCACTGTACTCTATTTAGTGGAACAACCTTGGATCGTAACTTCCGCTCACTACGGCCCAGAATAGCCATCGGTCTCTCCTCATATGAGATGTCTGGATGTAAATTGATTTCCTCGAGTGGAATGTGCTAGAATGCTCTCTCCCTCCTTCGATATTTCTTTAGCGATGCCACATGGAACACGTCGTGTATCCGCTGAAGATGCTTTGGCAATCCCATTCTATATGCTATCGGTCCCACCCTCTCAATGATAGGGAAAGGTCCCACGTACCTCGGTGATAACTTACCCTTCTTGTTGAACCTCATCACCCTTTTCATAGCGAACACCCGGACCAATACCTGGATCCCAACCTCTAACTCCACATGTCTTCTTAAAGCATCCGCATAACTTTTCTGCCTATCCTGAGCTATTCGAATCCACTCTCGGATTAACTCTATCTTGGCAGACGTTTCCTGGACAATCTACGGACCAATAGCTTGTTGTCCCCCACCCTTAACCAATAAGCGGGTGAACAACAAGGTCTCCCGTACACTGCCTCGAATGGTGCCATGCCAATCGTGAATTGGTAAGAGTTGTTATACGTGAACTCTACCAAAGGAAGATATTTCTCCCAACCTCCCCCAAAGTCTAAAATGCACATTCTGAGCATGTCTTCTAACATCTGGTTGACTCTCTCAGTCTGCCCGTCGGTCTGTGGGTGATAGGCCATACTCAAACGTAGCTCCGTGCCCATGGCCTCTTGAAAGCTCTGCCAAAAGTGGGCCAAAAAAGTTTTGTCTCTGTTAGACATAATATTTATCGGCACCCCGTGTACCTTAACAATCTCTGCTATGAATAGTTATGCATAACGCATCGTCTCAAAGTCTGTGTGGATCGACAGGAAGTGGGCCACCTTGGTCAATCGATCCACAATGACCCATATGGAATCGTGACCCCTCTGTGATGTAGGTAACCCTGTAATGAAGTCCATGGAGATGCTCTCCCACTTCCACACAAGAATTTCTAACGGCTGTAGCATCCCTGTTGGTCTCTGATGGTCAACTTTCACGAGCTGACACGTGGCACATTTCGAGACAAACTCTGCTATCTTCCATTTCATTCCTGCCCACCAATGCTGCCTCCTCATATCCTGGTACATTTTATCCCCGCCGGGATGCACCGCAAACCTCGAACCATGGGACTCTATCATAACAGTGTGCATCAACTCCTCATCCTTTGGCACAACTAAGCTCCCATTAAAGCATAAGCCTCCTTCTGAGTTGATCGAGTAACCCTCTGCTCCCTCGGCTAACAACTGGCTCACCCTATCCGACAGATCTGATCCTATGCCTGAGCCCTCACAACCTGTATAATGATCTCAGGTGCGATGGATAATGCTGAAATGTAGGCCCTGGCTACATTATCCTCATATTGAAGCTCTCTCCACTTCGCTTTCCAAACTTCTGATATTTCCCCATTCGGTCTCCGGCTCAATGCGTCTGCTACCACATTAGCCTTACCAGGATGATACTGAATATCAAACTGGTAGTCTTTCACGAATTTTAGCCACCACCTCTACCTCATGTTCAGATCCTTCTGTGTGAAAATATACTGAAGTGACTTGTGGTCCGTGAATAAGGTGAATTATTCCCTCACTAGATAGTGTCTCCATATCCGTAAGGAAAAAACGACCGCTGCTAGCTCTAGGTCGTGAGTGGGGTAATTCCTCTCATGGGGATTTAGCTTTCTGGATGCATAAGCTATAGACCTTTCCTCCTGCTGAAGCACACCCCAAAGTCCCTGTAGGGATGCTTTAGTGTAAACCCGATACTCTAGTCCTCCCTTCGGTAAAGCAGTACAGGTGCAGATATCAAGTTGTCCTTTAGCTCGTCGAAAGCTAATTGAAAATGATCACTCCAAGTGAAAGGCACCCCTTTTCGAGTCAAATTCGTCAAAGGGCACGCAATCTTTGAGAATCCTTTAATGAACCGCCTGTAATAATCGGTAAATCCCAAAAAACTGTGCACCTCGGTCGGTGTCGTGGGCTGCCCCCACTCCCTCACTGCCGACACCTTACTCGGATCCCCCGTAACACCCCGGCCTAACACTACCTGGCTAAGGAAATGTACTTCTTGCAGCCAAAATCCATACTTATCGAATTTGGCATAGAGCTGGTGATCCCGTAGTGTCTGTAGAACAATACGCTGATGCTCTGCGTGCTCCTCCTCAGTGCGCAAGTAGATCAGGATGTCATCAATGAAGACGATGACAAACTGATCGAGATACTCCCTGAAGACCCTATTTATATGGTCCATGAACACTCCTGGTGCATTGGTGAGCCCAAAGGGCATCACCCTGAACTCGTAAGACCTATATCACGATGGGAAAGCGGTCTTAAGAACATCCTCCTCTTGGATACGCAGTTGATGATACACTGACCTCAAGTCGACCTTGGAGAAGTAAAATGCCCCTCTCAATTGGTCAAATAAATCATCAATCCTAGGTAATTGATACTTATTTCGTATCCTCACCTTGTTCATCTCCCTATAGTTCATGCATAACCGAAGTGAACCATCCGGCTTCTTCACAAACAACACCGGTGCACCCCACAGCGACGTACTCCGTCGAATGAAACTCTGATCCAAGATCTTCTGAATCTTCTCTCTTAACTCACGCGTCTATGAAGGGGCCATACGGTAAGGTGCTCGAGCAATCAGCCTCATCCTCGGTGCTAAATTGATTACAAACTCGATTTCTATGCTGGGTGGCAACCCTCATATTTCCTGGAACACATCCTTAAAGTCCCTCACTACCGGGATTGAATCCAATGGGACTACCACCTCCTGTGAGGTTTCCTCCTCGATATAGTATAAGTGTGTGAGCGACCCTCCCTCAGGTAGCGGCATCGCTATTAGGAACACCTGCTGTCCCGAAATGGAGAACACAATTGTCCTCTCGTAACAATCCATAATTGCCCGATAACCTATCAACCAATCCATACCCAGGATGACATCGTACCCCCTCCATATCTAACACTAAGAGGTCTGCTGCTAAACTAAGCCTCTCAATCAAGATGTCCATCCCTCGACAAATCGAGTGAATCAAAGCCCCGCTGCCTACTGGTGACTCTACACATATACGAAGACTACCCGCGGTCTCTAGTAACCCGACCCGTTTAGCAAAATTAGATTTAATGAATGAATGCGATGCTCCCGTGTTAAAAAGTATATTACCTTCATGACCATGAATGAGAAACATTACCTCAACTACTGGCGGCGCCTGCTATGCCAGAGGATTGGGAACATCCCAAATGTTATACACATGCCCGTAGTGTATTTTCCCCTACTGCTGTGGGGCTGGTGGAGCTGGTGTTATTGGCGACATCTGCCCCTGTTGCCCCTATTGGGCACCCTGCTGATGACCTCTGCCCCTCTGCGGGCACTCCCTTTTGAAGTGTCCTAGCTGGTCACAGACAAAACAACATTTCTAACCGTCCCCCTATCGTTGGCCATGTTGGCCCTGAAGTGGCTGGCCCTGCTGGCCTCCCCCATTGTTCCTTTAGCCCTGACGGCCCCGAGGAACCTGCTGCTGCTGATTTGGGATCGGCTACCCCTGCCCAAACCCCTGTCCTCCCAGTCAGAACCCACCAGGACTAAATTTCTTAGCCTGATTCCCCCGTTGACTACTAGTCTGCTATTGAGTACCACTCATGTCACCACCAGCAACTGCCTTGCCCTGCTAGCTCGGCTCCCCTACTCTCTTGCTTCCCTTCGCATGGAAGTGATGATCCTCACAATGTACAAGGGCGACATTGATGACATCTGTATACGTCATTAACACCAGATTCCCAATCAAATGTTGCCTGATCCTCCAGGCTAAGCCATCCATGAACCTCGACTTCCTTCGCTCCTTATCGCTCACCTCATTTGGCACAAAGTTTTCCAAATGGGTGAACTCTTCCTCATAGTCTGCGACTGACCGATCGCCCTGTACTAACTCACTGAACTTCTTCCTCATCTCAGCCTCTACTGCTGGTGGAAAGTATTTGCGGTCAAACCGCACTCAGAATTTGGATATCATCATCAAATCCTGCTCCTCAACGGTGGTAACTGACTCCCACCACTGTAAGGCTGCCCCCGATAGACGAAAGGTAGCAAGCATCTATTTTGCACATCGATACACTCTATCATGCGTAGATGGCGCTGAATATTCTTCTTCCAGTCCCAAGCCTCTACCACATCGGTGCTACTTCGAAACTCGGGTGGGTGACCCTTCTGAAAGGTCTCCCTAACTCGCTGCCAAGACAGTGGTCCCACTGGAGCCTGAGCTGCTAGTGTCACTGGAGGTGGTGCCTGGGGCTGTGGAAAATGAGCTTCCATAGATCGCATCGCTGTCTCGACTGCCTGAGCCACTATCATTGCCACCTGAGTAGTGGAGATCAACTCGGGTGGGGGTGGTGGTGGCGGTACCTATGGCTCTTGATGAGACTCCCTGAGCTCATCCCTAGCCTCATCCCTCTCTGCTCTCTGCCACTTCGGTGGCATCTGAAAATAGATCGAATCGTATAAGTACACAATTTATACAAAAACAAATAGCAGAAATACGATATCTCACAAGCGAAAAATGAATCAACAGTCCTAATAATAGGGCTCTATAACAACTGAAAGCTACGTTGAAACGTAGTAAGCCGCATAGATCCTAAGGACACTAGAACCTGATGCTCTGATACCATCTGTGACACCCCGCCTTATTAACCCTGGGTGACCAGTCCTAAATTAAATTAGAACATGTTTCTCAGTTGGTTCATTCTTAGCATCACTGTCTCCTTTTTAATTACTAACCACCTAAGTGAGAAAATTAAACTGGTGCCAAGTCTTATCTTTAATTAACAAAAATGAAATACTCATGTGGAAACATAACAATATAAATGATCACAATTAACTAAAATCAATAATTCACAATTAATTAATAGACCGAATAAACCATCGGTTCAAAATCCAACAAAAGTAAAGGCAAGTAATAAATCTCAATAGGTCTGACATAAGTATTGAATAAACTATGAGCAACATGCTCTAAGAATGGAAAGGAAGTCTCTACACTAAGAATGAAAAGAACGAGGCTCCTATCAAACTCCCGCAACATCCACACGTACTGAAGCAACGGATTCTTAGAATGAGATAAGCCTGGCGTCCCTGTGGCTGGACACCTAAAAGGTTTTTAAAAGTTTTTACAGTAAGGGTTAGTACCCAAAATATTTGGAAAACATTTAGCAAATGATTAACTTGCAGTAATAAATATATATATGCATGCTCTTAATATTTTAATTAGTGTCTCACTCCCTTGAGAACATCCTCACCCCTTCTCCAATGTGCACTACTAACGCCTTAATTAATTTACCTAGTTATTTATCCCGTGACTAGATAACTAATATAACCCCTTCCAACCACCCCACTCTAACCAAGTGTGCCATAATTATGATTTCTAAGTTATTATTAACATTAACTTAATTAATCATTCCCCTTTTTAAAATCATATAACTTTCATACCCATTATATGTATAATACAATTCACGGCCTGTATTAATTTACCTGTATATAATTATTTACCTCATTATATACGTATAGTTATATTACAACATTCACAAACATGCTGAAATAATAATTAATACTAAACATCCTTCCGAGTAATAACTCACTGGATGTAATTTCTTTTAAGTTCTATCCCACTAGGTAAATTCACATAACGGAGTTATCCCAAATCAGAATTTCTCACTAACTTGATTAATACATAAATATTTGGAGGCGGTCATATTCCTTCCCTGAAAGTGAGATGCCCTCCACCCATATAATGGACTCTATAACCTAGGAATATACTCGCCCTACTCCTCAAGCTAGGGGATTCATCCACTACGCGCTACCTCCCCCTATAGCACTAGAGTCGATATAACAATAATATCTAGCCACTGATATTAATGCACGTACCATATATATATACTATCGCACACCGCATATATATATAAGTAAAATAAACTATCCCGGCTATACCGTGTACTAAGTCTGTAACACAAGCCTATTCAAATTATTATGAGTTTATGGCCCAACTCTAATTATTAATTAATTCTCACATTAATTAATTAAATTACTTTTACTGTCGCTCCAAACAATATATTCGGACTTACTCTCGTGGCCCGAAATAAAACAATACCCGAGTCTAAATTTCTGACTCCAAATTATTTAGCTTTCACCCTAAATAAATATAACGCCTTGGTATTACTCAACCCATATACCCGGACTTGCCCACTGAATCCGTATTTAATTATCTTGAAATATTATTCCCAAAATTTTAATCATGGTGTGACACACATAGATTTCCTCCAAATCCTAATTAATTTTCCTTCATAATTAATTAGATTAAATTTTCTATATTTATTTCTCGTTAAATAAGGCCTGGAAGGAAATTTGAGTTTAATTCCCTATATATATATATATATATAAACTGGCCGAACTGCCAGAAATTACCGACCATCGATCGATCGATCCCCAACCCTCGATCGATCGATCGTACATGTCATTGTCTTCTCCACCCTTCTGTTTCAGCCATGGACGAAAAACACAAAACCCTAATTTCTTCGACAGTAGAACTTTAGTCTTCTCATCAATAAAATACACCAAAAACCTCATAAGGGACCCCCATAAAGTCCACAAACACCATTTAATTTCCGTTCTCTATTGTTTTCATAAATTGGGAAAAAATCCGTTTTAATCTTTAACCCATTTAAACATCAAATCCTTATCTCAAATTTGTTTTCAATTCATCTGGGTTCACCCATCATACCAGATATATTCTAATATCAGATTATACAGGAATTTCTACACAATTTAGAAATCAGAATATTGGTTTACAAAAACCTCATGTTTGTACCCCTTTAAATCCCAAAACGAATTTTTGAGTTTCTCACATCACATAAATATGAATCAAAATGCAAATTAAATGCTACAGCATGTTAACCACTTGCCTTATGATTTTGTAGTGTCTGAATCGAAGTTGTGAATTCCAAGGTTGACGATGAAATCCCTCTTTTGGCTCTTTCCTTTGCCCCCCAAATTTCCTTTAAATGTCTCTTAGGTTTTCCTCTCCCACTAAATGTTTCCTAATTTCACATAAGCCATTCCCTTTTTTCTTTTAGTTAGGTAATTAGGTTAAATCCCGTTTATGGCCTAATGGACCAAGCCCAAGTGACTCAAATACCCCCGTATGAGCCTGGCTATGCCTAAAAACAACATGTGACCCATTTACTACCCTCAAGTACACTTTTACGACTATCTCGGCCCATCCGGACTCAACCGTACTCTCAGAATTGGCATCCGAATTAATTTATAAAAATCCTTATCTCACACCATAATTAGTCTATACAGACTCCAGGCTGAGATAGGTACATTACCCGTCATTAATACCCGCAATGACGTAAATAAATTATCACTATTCACTTAGTAATTTAATTTCCCTAAATATTAACCATTCACCCCCCGATTAGTATTTAAATATATATATATATATATATATATATATATATATATATATATATTGCCATAATTAATTCAATTAAAATTACGACACACAAGTAATTTTGAATTCCTGAATTAATTAAGTATTAAATGCACAAAAATACGGGATGTTACACCAAACATGTTCATGGAGTTCTCCTTTGATTGCAAAACTTTATCAAACTTAAATATAGCCTCACGTGACAATATAAAGTGAACTCAGTGAATAAAACATACACAATGCACACAAGCCTAGAATTTCGATGATTCTACAAACCAATAGAGTCATGAAAAAATAGCTTAACTAGGATACAAAGTCATTATGAAAACCCGTAGATATATCCAACCGAACTTCCTCATTGATATTCTTTTCGTTTTTCTTTTCTTAATGAACATAGAAACTAAACAATGAAGGTCTTGGCTGATTTTATGCCACCATTTTTTTATTAACTTTCAACGGTGTCTTTTCATGCAAAGTAATTTTGTCTTTCGTAGCCCGATTCCATTGATAAACAACAACACCGAATATATATTTTTCTATTTTTTTAAATTCGAAAAATGGTTCTAACATGCACAAATCCTCCATAGTCATAGCAACATGTATATGACTAAATTGATAGAAGAACATCTCACTCAGCTTAAATATACATGTTAAGTTAAATTTCAAGAGAGTTCGTGAATGTGTGAATCGAGGCATGTAACATGAGGATCTATTAAGCAATTGAACTTTAAACCACTCCATGAAAGCATGATAAAGAATACTTTAAGGATTGAAACTTTGAACCAAAAGTTCTAGCCACATGGAAGAGAATATGATATTGGATTCAAACACAAGTATATGTCACACAAAATGTGTAAGGCTAAAATACACAAATAGAAAATCTTTTTGCGTTTTTCAAAAATTTTAACCAAACACAAAGATAACCCAAAAGACAAAACAAAAAATATATTTTCATACTTTTCAACTAAGACACAATAAGTAAAAATAAATACCAAAGATACACAAGTCATAATTCTAGCAACACATATATGATGAAGAAAAGGCTAGAAAATGACAAACAAACATACAACTGGTAAAAATCTATCATGAAGCACAAAAGCTAGTGTATCTAAACAAAGCTAACACATTCAACCTTTAAATTTAGCAAGGGAGGTATCACGTGCAAGCAAATGAGAATAAAAAATCCTATCTTGTAAATAAGCCATATCGGATATCCTAACTCAAACTAGTGAAGTGTGATGCTCTTGAGATTTGGGAATTTTGGTGACTCTACTATTGGACTTCCTAGGACCCTTTTTAAGATCAAATTTTTTTTTTCCTAAGATGACCTTTTTGACAACAATGTGAGAATGTAGAGACCCAGCGAAAGGTAGTACCTAAGGATTGACCTTTGAAAGTGTTCCCAGTAGATTCACTCAAACTTATGGTTTTGTATTTATTAGTTGAATCATTTTGAGTATCAAAGCCAATACCACACAAGCCATTTTTAATTTGGACGGTTCCAATTATATTATCTTATTTTTCGGACCTACATTCCAAATCAAATTTGACTCAACTTGAGTCTCTCTACTTTTCTTCCAACTCTAGAATACATGAATCGAGAAAACATTTACTCTCTTCAAACTCTAGAAGATATTTCTTCATAGCCTCCATTAAACCTCTAATATTATTTCTCTCACCTTCTACTTACCCAAGCTTGTCACGCGGAGCTCTCTTACCTACCATAAGATCTTCTACTAAAACACTCTCATCATTTTCCTTGGCACGTTCTCTAAAAAAAGATTTTAACTTCAAGATTTCCCTTTTTAATTTAATCGATTCGGCATACAACTCTTGAAAAGCTACTTGAATTTCACTCACACCCACCTCTTCTTCATTCTTACTTTCACTTACTTCTCCACTCTCATTATCATCAAATTTTTGGAATTCACAAACAATGGCCTCAGAAGTCTCATGTATTAAGATGTCATCATTGGACGATTTCTCACTCTTACTTACAGGACTTTCCATGAACGTGGTAAAGTTGCGCTCAATTGGGAAATCGGGTCCCTCTTCCTTTTCACTATCACTAAGGGTGGCATTGTATGAAATTGGTATATTGCCCTCCTTCTTTAGTTTAGTGGGACACTCTCTTACCCAATGGCCATAACCCTCACAACCATAGCATCTATTTGACTCGTCCCTATTAAGATCCTTATTATGTTTTTAAGGGATTTTTTTAACTTTGTCATACTTAGATTTATCAAATTTTTAAAATCCTTTTTAAGATGGTCTTTATTAAACTTAAGAAAATTTCTAAACTTCCTAGAAAACATATCCATCTCATCAAAATCAATGGCACTCTCATCATACGAAACTTGTTTTTCCCTTTCGGGCTTTCAAAGCGATGACCTTATCTTTCTTCTTATCATCCTTGGAGGTAAACATGTCAAGTTAATAGGTTTTTAAGTCACGATCTCTTCAAGTTTCGTAGAGTCTAAAGTGGGTAAATAATTTAAGACTGTCACTTTTGGAATAAACCTATCAAGTAAGGACCTCAAAATTTTCTTTACAACAAGGTTGTCATGTATATTTTCTCCCAAGTTAAAAGATGAATTAACAATATTAGACAGTTTAGCATAGAATTCTCTCAAAAGTCTCACTTTCAAGCATTTTAATGGTTTCGAATTGAGTGGTGAGGTTTCGGAGTTTTGAAGCCTTAACAACACTTCTTCCCTCATGGGTGAGTTGGAGAATATCCAAAGCCTCCTTAGATGTTTCACATGTCATAATTCAGCGAAACTTATTGAGTGTAACCGCACTAAAGAGGGCATTCAAACCATAGGAATTAAAATTTGCTAATTTAAATTCTTTCACACTCCATCTCTCTATAGGTTTAAGTACACGCTCATTTTCCACTAGACATGCAGGTGGAGACCATCCGCTAACTACCGATCTATGGATTTAAGTGATGATTTCATTCGCGCT
Organism: Sambucus nigra; assembly: GCA_949130495.1. Taxonomy (NCBI): domain Eukaryota; kingdom Viridiplantae; phylum Streptophyta; class Magnoliopsida; order Dipsacales; family Adoxaceae; genus Sambucus; species Sambucus nigra. Next base: position 271,360,422 of record OX422221.1, on the reverse strand, counting down.
TTCCAATATGTGAAATTTGAACCATCAAAATAGGAAATTTTGTAAAAAGTGAATTTTCCATTTTTTAAACCAAAAGCAAAAAGGATCTTAACACAGTAATTCAGCCTTCCCACTCTGATTCCACTTGTTGGAGCGACTGCACTCAAATTTTACACTCAAATTATGAGATGTTTCAATGATATACCAAATTTTATATTTCTTTTAAATTTAACAAATTAAAACTCAAATATTATTTTCTTCTAAAAATTAAACTTAAAGTGAAATTAAACTAAACACACGTTTTTAATTTCCACCTAAACAAAATTCTAATTCAATACAAGTTACACAAACCAAGCATGAATATCATCTAATTAAATTACTGTCGACTATAATAAAATTAAATTAAACTTAACCCAAATGTTAATTAGCACCAAATTAAACATGAGTTGTGATTTAAACTAATTTTTATCTTATTAACCTACACATGCATCTAAGTGAGAATTTTGCAAGATAAAAATAAATCACAAGCACACCACGATGCGATGCACGAGGAAAACCCATAATGGGAAAAACCTCGGACGACCCTTCCTACAAGTCCACTAAGTATGGTTTTATAAATACAAGATAAAAGACTTACAACACACGACTTGACTCCCTTTAAGCCTCGACGCTTCTTCTTGCATCACCTCCACCTAGTCGACAACTACGGAGTCCATCGGAATCATGGAATCCACCAATGGGGCAATCTACCGTCAACCCACACATGGTTCCTTTCACCGTATGAGTACATCGCAGCACAAATAATCTCCTTTTTCGGGTAGAGAAGGAACCCAAACTACCTCCTTAATGGGTAGAGAATATATAAAACTTGGATTTAAACAAATATGGGTGGAAATATGTGTTCTTGGAATAAATTTGCTCTTTAAACTCAACACATAAATGGTACTTTTTGTTAGAAGTATTTTTATTTCAAAAGAACTCAAAGGATGCAAAAAGTCCCTTGTAAAAAGTTGTTCCCGCACTGATTTTATCAGGTAAAAAATAAGTGGGATAGTGGGTGAGTGTGTCAGTTTTTTAAAAAAAAACTAACAAAACTGACATCGGTCTTTCAAATGGTATTCCAAGTTCGTTAGAACGATACGGTTTGAACGAGATTTCAGCATCCAAGTTCGTTCGAACGAGAATTCAGAAAACTTCTCGTTCGATATTTCATTCGAACGACTATGTTCCAACAAGAAAACAAATAAAAAATTCGCGCAATCTCGTTAGAAGTTCGTTCCAACGAGATTTCAAGATCATTCGAACGACTTTATAGAAAATACTTAAATTGATTTTTAATCCCAAAAACTTTTATTAAAAGTTTTAAAATGATTTTCTGAGAAAAATAAAAAGTCGTTGACAATAAAAGTTTATAAAAAGAACACCCAAATAATTTTCCAAGATCATATATATATATATATATATATATATATATATATATATATATATATATGTAAATGAATTTATACATTTGGAGACCTTGGAAGATGAGACAATGTTGATGATAAGAAACAAGGCACTTGAAACCGGCAATGATATCTACACTTTTACTTGGCCACATCGTCTTCAACTCTTCAAATGTCAAAGGATTACAGAACAACAATCTATCCTATTACTCAAATTATTTTTTCCATAATTATGCCAACACTACAAATTGACTCAATTGGAAATTATTCCTTACATGAGCTATCTAGTGATGGAGGGCTATTCCCTCTGATTGGACTCTACAAGAAAAGAGAAAGTTCTTCACTTGGTCGTGCATGTTCTTTTACGAAGATTTCTATCAATTTAAGTATTGCGCAGACCAAATAATTTGATGATGTGTACCATATGATGAGATTCAAAGAGTGCTCTATTTTTTTTATTCAGAAGCGTGTGGAGATCAATTTTCAACGAAGAAGACGACAACAAAGATTCTTTAATGCAATCTCTATTGGCCCAGTATCTTCTAGGATGTGAACGCATTTTTCTAATCATGCGAGAGATGTCAAAAGATGGGCGCTATTACTAGACGCGATATGATGCCATTCTCCCCTATCCTCACTATTGAGATGTTTGACTATTGGGGCATCGACTTCATAAGACCCTTTCCTCACTTTTTTTTTGTGTTCTATGCATCCTTGTTGCAGTAGACTATGTGTCTAAATGGATAGAGGCAATAGCTACATGCACAAATTCCAGTAAGGTGGTTGTAAAGTTCATCCATGACACACATTTTCTATCTTTGAAGCTCTTAAAGTCGTCAGTAGTGAGAACGACTCACACTTTTACAATAATACGTTCGAGAAGTTAATGAGGAAATATGGAGTTATCCATACTATTAGGAAAACTTACCACCCTCAAACAAATAGAGAAGCCAAGTTAGCTAATCGAGAGATCAAAAACATTCATAAAAATACCATTGATTCCAATCGTCGGGATTGGTCCATCTGATTACTCGATGCGCTATGGTCTTATCGGACTTCTTACAAGAACCCTCTCGGAATGTCCCTATTTTTATTTGTGTATGGAAAGCCTTGCCACCTCAACATCGAGTGGGAACACAAGACATTTTAGGACATCAAAAGGTTGAACTTCAATTTAGATAAAGTCGGTGAAATACGAAAGCTCCAACTAAATGAGTTGGAAGAAATACGCCATGATGCGTATGATAGCTCCTGAACTACAAAATAACGGATGAAACTTGCCCATGATTGGAACATAAATCGCAAAAGTTTCATTCGGGACAAAAACTTCCCCTTTACAACTCATGTTTAGACTTGTTTCCTGAAAATTCATGATCAAGAGGGTCCGCATCATTTTGTGAAGGAAGTGTTCCTACACGGTGCAATAGAGGTGGGATATCCAAAGGATGGGACCACGTTCAAAGTAAATGGACAACACCTAAAGCCATATCTAGAGGTGTGTATCGGGGAAGTGGAGATAATTTTATTATCGAACCCCGTGTACAAGGATGATCAGGTTTTGGAGAGAGGTCGTCGCACCCTCGATGTGTATGGGTTTATTATTAGTTGTATATAGGAGCATTGTGAGCACATCATGTGTTTGCGAGTTAGTCGTGTGCGTTTTAGTGAGAATGGAGTTTTTTAAATTTTCGAGACCCATCCTGAGAATGCCCAATGAGTTCGTGGTGATTTTGATGATATTGGTCGAAAATGGTGAATATAGGTTGAATCCCGAGAGAATTTTAGGAAACCCACCATACGTACCCGAGGGAGCATGAAAATTATAAGGAAAATAAGAAAAAAAGTGAAAATATTCTATTTAGAAAATTAAACCCTTGGCAAGGGGTTCGCTCAAAAACCGAAACCTTAGGGTAAGAGGTTCATAAAAGTCAGTGCTAAATTTCAAATCGGTTTGGTTTTTGAGCAAACTGGTTCGGTTTTTCATACGAATCGGTTCTCTTTTCTGAAGCAAAAATATGAATTTTTCCACTTTGTTTACTCCTTTCCCTCCCAACCTTTCACCTTCCTTCCACCAAAAACTCTCCCCTTTACCTCCACCCACAAAATTAAACCCAAAACACTGCCTCCACCTTCGAACCCTTTCATTTCCAATCCCAATCATTCCCCCCAATACTAATTTTTCATTTTTCCACATTTTCCCACCATTTCCTACATATAAATACCCCCCTTCCACCATTCATCCTTACACCTCCAAATTCTCTCATTTTCTAGAATTCTCCCTACTTCTTCCTAAGTTTCATCCTATTATTTCATGTCTTCCGAACAATACTTGAAGAAATACAAGTCCACCGAAGTGCTCGAAGGCGAAAAGTAAGAAAATTTTTATTCTCCATAAGAAAGGAATTGGTGTAACGCCTATTTTGGTGCAAGTCGCACCTTATTCATCGAAAGGTGAATTGTTTGAGATGACATCCCCTAGATTCTCATGTCACTTTTCTCCAGGTTCAGTTGGAAAAATTTTCATGCCGATGATGAAGGTCCCGTATATGAGCACATAACAAAATTATTTTACTAGACTCACGTCTACACCATCGACAGGATTTATGAGGCGTACATAGATGGTGTGGTGATTACTTTCTCGCTAAAAATTGTCAAATGGAAGAGGTAAGCAGAAAATATGTACTATCCTCTCTCGTTATGAATAAAAAATTGTGTTTGTCTTATATAATGTCTTTATAAGACAATTTGAGTTTTATTTTAATTTTGCGATTAAAATTTGGCAGAAAAATGCTCAAATACAAAAAGAATAAAAATAAAAAATAAAAATAATTAAAAAATAGAAAAAGAAAAAGGAAAAAAAGAAGGGAAAAAAAGAGGAAAAAGTTATTGAGCAAAATTCGAAAAAGTAACAACGAACTTTCACAAGAAAATTTTCTAACTCCGAAAATTGCCAGTATTCCATTAATCCCCAAAATACCCTTAACTTGGAAAAGTCCCAACCGAGTTCGAATAATGAAATCAATCACCATGTAGAGAGCTAAAAATACAAAAAAATATAATAAAAAGTCAAAACGGTGCAAATAAAGAATGATGTTTTCCCATTTTCCAATGATCATAATCCGTTAGTGAGATCTTTTTATTATAAAATTTTTGTCTTTCCAATTGTAGGAGTGGACTCATGTCCATTACATTTACTCTTAATTTCATGCACACCAAGAGAAAAAATAATTTTTCGAGTGATTCGTTTGTGAGTGCATCCCCTAAGAAATTAAATAAAAAAGAATTTTTAAAAAGAAACATAACGATCAATCGACAGAAGTTAACAATTAATTTTTGGCTTCACACACACACACACACACACACACACACACACACACACACACACACACACACTATGAATTGAGATTTATCAAATAATTTTTTAATTATATTTATGGAATTTAAATTATACGATTTTTAATTATTCTGATTTTCTTTGAGCCGTACCGTGTGGTACAAAATGAATTCTGTGGATAAATTCACTACAAACCCTCCCAAGACACTACTTGCATACGTTAAATGCAATCGGGTTCATGCGAAAAAGATATTTTATCCCATAGTTAATAAGTGTTATTCATGGACTCTAATTCTGATCCCTTTTTATTGCTCGGGACTAGTAAAGTTCTAAGTTAGGGGGCTTGATTCAGCATGAATATTCCATATTTATCCCTTTAATTTAAGTAATTTTATGATCCCGAACTTAGCTTATATTTATTTGAACTAACCTTTTTGTCAAGTGTTTCATGTTTTGGTATTTCTCATATGATGTAGCCATCCCATTCTCCTTTCCGAGGGGAGGGAGTGAAGGTCTGGTGCCCCCTTCCTCTAGGAGCACTTAAGTCGTCATCGATGTGTGGTGATGTAAAAAGATGGAGTCGCCCTATTTTGCACAAAACATGTAAAAGAACATTTCGCTGCCATGAGAGAGCGGCATCAAAGACAAACTGATACTTACAAAACTAATAGTTCATAGGTTTAGGGGTTAAATTACGAAATGGGAAGGTGTTAGGCATCCATCCCGCCCTTTCGGTATCTCATGGGCTTGTGTTACTATTTTCTTTAATTTCTTCGTGAACTGTATGTGCATGTATATATAAGTAGAGATCGGAATCTCTCAACTCGCATCATGGAAAAGATGGAGTGAGGTCATCCATAGGGATGTTCCCAAAATAATATCTAGAAAAATATGGTGTATGCGCTTATCGAGATATTGATCGTTATGATGAAACGATAATATATGTTTGATGAAATGCCAGTACAAATCACGAAAATGATATATACGAATAATGTAAAAAAGATGAAAATACAAAAATGAAAAAAATGGAAAAATTGGACTCGAGTCTCATGTTTTATCTCGAAACTCCTACGTAGCCTATAAAGGTGTCAAAGTCCACGTAGTTCGCATGAGGCATAAGGGTGGGTTTTATCCCATATATTCGAACGAAAATTTATTATATCTATGTGTGTAGAAAATGTATTTTACTTTTGAGAAATTGTGTTAGATAATCCCGTTGGAATTTATAGTTGTAACCCTCTTTTCTTTGTTTTGGGCTTTTTATAGAAAATAATGTATGTTCAATATAACTATTAAAGGATGAAGTATTAATGTGATTGAACTAAAGTAAAATCTAGATTACAAATTTATGTAACTAATGCAAAAATAAAGAATTAAAAGAGATATAAGAACTTTTCACTACAAGAAAAACACCTTTTTATGACGCTCGAAAAAATAATTTAAATACATTTATTACAAAAATGTCATTTAAAGGTTAATGCTATTATTAATGTGACATTTCTAATATAAAATGTCATTTTATACATATTAGTATTATTTTTTATGACACTTTAAATACAAAAATCATATTTAATTATAGATATTATTACCTTTTTAAGAATTTCTAATATGAGTGTACATATTATGACCTTTTTTTTGTCCTCCAAAATTTAGAAGCGGAGTTTTCCCCCAAATTTTTTCTTGCTTACTAAAATTTATCGACCCCTCCCAAATTCAGTTGACTGCCTCCCTCTCCCTCACGTTCTCCTTTTCGTTCCGCTCTCCTCGCCCTCACGGTTATCCTCCTCGCTCTCCTCTCCCTCGCGCTCTCTCCCTCACGCTGCAGGTATGATTGTGGTTTTCTTACTCTGTTTTTCCCCCTAATTTTTCGCATAAAGTTTATTATGATTGTGGTTTATTACTTGTTTCCTACTATGTTTCTTACGATTGTGGTTTATTACGATTCGTACTCTGTTTCTGAGTGATTGTGATTTCTTACGCTGATTGTGTTCTCATTTTCATACTATGTTTCATGTAAATTCTTGTTCACTGATTGCGTCCTCATTTTCGAACGCGGGTACTTTAGTTTTCTCTCACATTGTAACTGATTGTGTTTAAAAGTTGTATCAAGCTTTCAATAGATTTACACCTGTTGTGATGAATCGTCTTTTTCAAATGTCATCATCTATTGTGTTTAAAAGTTGTCATTTTCAATAGGTTTAATTTTTTTTGTTTGATTTCACTACTTAAAATCATATTTGATTAAGTTTTCGTAGATTTCCTTTATATTTTGTGTTGATTCAGATTCAAAATTGTCCAGTTAATGAAATTTTGGCTAGAAATTTTATTGCTATTTAAATATTATTGAAATTCTCATTTTGGGTGGGGTGGGGGGAAGCATATTGAAGTTTTTTGGTTAAATCAATCATAAAAATCCTGAATTTGTACTTATTCAAATGAATATAATAATACAATTTCAAATAATCTTTTCAAATTTTTAGGGGAGTGATTCTCGAATTTCACTTACAGTCGTCTAGTTAATTTGGCCAGATATTAGTACATAGACGGATCTCCATGTGGAGTACATGGGCAGTGCATTTGAGTTTGTGGTTTAAATCAACATCGACATTTATTTATTGACTTATGACACTTTGAATATCTGAAACTTGGTAGTAACCGTCATTGGGGAATATTCGTACCTAGTATAAGTACAATAAGTGACTATAAATATTTAGTGCTGATATATGATTTTTTAAACTCCAAAAAATCTAAAAGTATGTTTTAATTTGCATGCATGTTACAGACATAGAAACAACAAATAACTCGAGTGTAAACTGTTTATTGAAGACGTGTTTGGACATAAGTAATATCGAGAAGTTATCATATCAAGTTAATAAACCTTCCAAGCATACTCAGTGTTTGTACCATTCGTAGTGCATAAATTTAATGTTCAATACCATTTTAACTAATATGGGTCTAATCTTTATTTAAATGGAATGTTTTAGTACTGTTCCACAAAACGACAATCCCTTGGATTTTACTCACTTGAAGAAACAAAGACAGATTAAAATAAGGGAGAATACTTGCAAATGCATTTTATTGATTTTTATTTTCCATCACAAGGCCAATGACCATGAATGCTAAAGTTTGATGATAGTTTGGATTTATTTCACAAAATCGAATGCAGTTTGTAGTAGGTAACGTGCCATTGTTGTAGGAAGCATTCTCATCATTTTTGGGGAATGAAGATCAAACACGATATACATGCCAAGACTTTTGGTCTGTACAACAACGTCCTACTCCCCACTACATTTTTTTCCTTCTAAGACACATACGAATATCATTAATCTTTTTCATTCATGGTATTTGGCCTTCTGATGTGAAAAGAAAAGTCAATTGGACATTGCCAGGTCTAATCCTTTGCAATTGCAACATTTATAAATATTCTCTCTTATTTTTGTTCTTTTTTGTACTAAGTAAAAATACAAGGGTTTATCTTTTCGCAGAACAATATTAAAACATTCAATCTAAATGAGGGTTGACCCAATTTTAGTCACCAGGGAATGGACATCGATTTTTGACGTTACGAATTGTAATTATATGGACTATGTTCGGTGAATTTATTATGTTGATATGATTACTTCAACACCACTCAAGTTTAGTTTAATGTGTACACCGGAGCTTGCAAGTATATATACATGTGCGTTTGTAACATGCATGAAAATTAATACATATTTTTGTATTTTTAGGAACTTAAAAAAATTATTCATCACCATATATGAGTTTAAACCACTTACATCATTATACTTGCTTAATGTAGGAACCTTTCCCAATTAAAGTTAATATCAAGTTTCAAATATTGAGCGCCATACATCAACAGTTAAACGTAAGTGTTGAGTTAAATGTAAACTTATGGATATTTGTCTATGTATTGATAAATTGGCGAATGACTACAAGGTAGTGAGGTTCGTAAAATTATATGATGTAGATAATGGTTCATTTGATTATGAAGTGAAGGTTTACTTTATGAAATTAAATTCGTAGTCTACAATGGGGATTCCTTTAATATAGCATTTTTATGCATGCTAGTGGTGCTTTGCATTGGCTTGTGAATTGAAGCCTCGATTCACCCTGTTGTTTTGATAAATTAATTATTTATTTTAATATTATAAGAGAGGAACATTGGTTGGTGGTGACACTTGGGTGTTTGAATAAGAACTTTTGTATGAGATAGGAAGTGTTGGGAGGATGCATCTGTGCATTATAAAATTTCCAATGACACCACCTTTGACATGGGTTATTAAGAATTATGGTAAAATGGATTTAGTTATACTTGTATCATCTTGTATAAGAAATCGATCAAATGTGATAATTTTTATCTTGAAAAATACAGCTGGATGATGCTCAATAGCAAATATGTTGTGTGCCTCTAAAATGAAAACTCGTAGAATAGATTCATCGTGATAGTTTTTATTTCTAATTATATGTAGGAACCTTAGTTCATTAGTCTGTATCTCATCTTTGGCCATACTGTACAGATTGTTTCTTTTTTTTTATAACTTCAAAATTGGTGAAATTTTCATCAGAGCAGGTGATAGACGCGGAATGCCTCTGTCTAGATGTGAAGGAAGCATTTGGTCTTGATTCAGTTGATATGTTCACGATGAAACCATGTGTGACTAATCCATTGCTTTTTGAGGAAAATCTTTAAATTCTTTATTGGGGTAGTGAAAATGAAATCATATTACTTATTTTATCTTGTTAGTTTATGTTTTTCTTTTTGTTTATTTTGTGTTGAACTATTTAAACTATTTATTATTTCTAAATTATTCCTCATTGAAATATAACAAAATAATTTTGAATGATTTTAAAAAATGTGTCATATTTTACCTTTTCCCTTTTCACACTATATTTGGAGATTCAGGAGAACATTGAAAGCACCGGAAAACAATATCATCTATTGGTTTGAATTAATGCACATGATTTACAAACAAAACACATAGAAATGCTATTCTTGGAATAGTGAAAATAACACGAATCTGAGCAGCTTTCTGGCATTTCTACTGATTTAACAAATTTCATATCAGTAGAGAGATACTCCCTTTGTCCAACTTTTATTTGGGACAGAGGGGTTATATGGAACCATGATTGTTATGTTTGTATTTGTTGTTTTAACACAACTCTATGGCCCTTCACAATCCTCATTCTATTGTTCAGAATTTAGAGTCTGGATTAAATTGCATAAAAATTAAGTTATACATAAGATTAGTAATAACATGTAGTGATAGAAAAGAAACCTAGGACAAATGAAGTAGAAGAAGAAAAGGGGAGTCTGGTGCAATAATATGTAGGAAAAAGTTATGATATTTCTTTACATTTGTATAATTTAAAAGTATCTTGTGTATTTGTAATTGAATTTTATTATGCTTGTAGATTTGTTTAAATGTGACGTGCTCATTGATGCAATGGTCATTACCAGATCTGTATGGTCTAAAACTTACAATTTTTCATAGTTTTATGATTAAATTTATTTTTCAGAGTAACAAGTTCATTCTCAAGTCAATCTTCATCTTTTTCAGTGAGATACAAAATGTATGATGTGTCCGATCTAAGAGTAGGATAAATCTCGTGCAAAGAAATCAAGAAGTGGATAAGATTAGGTTTGAATATGCCTTAATCTTTGATTTTGTACCACACACCAGCCGCTTGAGAAAACAAATACTAACCTACTATAATTATTATTGTCTATCATATAGTGGTATGACTTGGTTCATATCTCAGCATTATCTCTTATTTTCCTTTCCAAAAAGGGATCGTCTCAGTCTCTTCTATTATACAATTTATTCATAGTTATTACCTAAATTATTGTACCAATATTTTCTTGTTGTTTTCATATCACCTTGTGAAGACTTACTTTTGCTTTGGGCTTGTCAAACAGTCTCTTGGTTACAAGTTTGGAGAATCTTACTCCAAAGGAAGGAAAGAATAAACTTTTTTTTTCTAAATTACATGGTGAAACTCCTCGCGTGGAGTTTCGAATCATCAACGTCTCACTTATGAGAGGATTACACTTACTATTGATTTATGAGCTCATGTGTTGTCACCATTATCTTAATTTACAAGGCTTGATATACATGTAGACCTTATCCTTGTACTAAAAAGTTAGTGCACTGGTCTAAAATTGTTGAACCAAGTAAACTAGAAAGTGTTGGTTCAAGATTGATGGTATCACATATAAGGACGAGCTCAAAAACTTGTTCCTCATTCCAGATGGGGAGGGACGCAAGGTTGGACTGAAGTGCAATATAAGGAGAAGGATTCCGTCAAGAAAGAAGGAGTGACACGAGTCCGATGAGGATTATGACGTTGGGGAAAATGAAGAATTTAATGAGTATTTTTCTTTCGATGGGGGTGAATCCGAAGAGAGTTTTAGTGAATTTGAAGACAACGAGGAATTAAAGGTGAAGAAGATTGGTGGATCAAAAGCTCAAAAGAGTTTTTCGATTGAAAAGGAAAATGGAACAAAGAACACGCGGAGAACGAAGAGTGTTTTGCATAAATAAGAAGAAGACGGCGACGATGAGGAGGAGGTTTATTATGATGGCAATGAGAAGGTTTATGATGATGAAGATGATGAGGAATTTACACTGGATAAGATTTATTATGGAGATGATGAAGACGAGATGGCGGTGATGAAGAAAATAAAAAAAATAAGCAGGCCTTAGTTGTGGGGAAAATGTGTTACCAAAGAGCCAAAGATAAAGAGGAAAAGGAAGAGGAAGAGTAACTCTAAGGTTCTGAAAAAGCCTATGAGGAATAAATTACGAAAAAGATGTAGTTTGGTGAGAAAAATAAGTAATGATGGGGAGTCTACTGGCAAGAACCTAGTGGTGTAAGAAAAGAATATGAAGCTTTCCGAATGGGGAGGAGGAGGAGGGGATTTATATCATGTTCTGACTCGGATTTCATGAGTTCTGGATCATCTGATTATGAGTACACTATCTCTGAGACAATAAATTTTGCACAGGTTTGACCACTAGTTTAAGAAGTTCATCTTTGTCGAAGAGATTACAAGAAGAAGAAGAAGAAGAAGAAGAAGAAGAAGAAGAAGAACTGGATCAGCAAAGGAATGGTCTTCAGAGAAAGGGCAAGAAGAAGGTAGAGGGTTTGAAGAACGAAATAAGAAAGCAGGTTTGTGTGATTTATTTGTCAGAAGAAGGAAAGAAAATAGTGCGTGGCACATTAAATAATTATAGTCATTATTTTTGTTTTGCTTGTATCATGGAGTGGTCAAAGGTGAAATCTCGTTTTCCTCTGTGAAAGAAAAGATTCATGACAATTACTAAGCCTACTAGATCAAACACAGGGCTTAACCTGAGGATTGTTACGATACAGGTCCCTGAGGGAGATCAGGTTTATCAACCATCTGAGGAAGAGCTTATGGGTTATATTGATCCATATAAAAATGTAATTTGTACTGAATGTCTGCAAGGAGGGGATGATGCTTTCTTCTTGTTGTGTGATATATGTGATTCATCTGCACACACTTATTGTGTTGGTTTGGGATGTGAAGTACCTGAAGGTAATTGATATTGTGAAGGCTATCGACCAACTGCGTTACTCTACTCCACAAGTTCCACATCAAATTACTAGCGACAACTTGTTTGGCCTATCATACCTTGCTCACAATGGTGGAGAATTTATAGATCTTAATTCCACTTATGTTCCTGATACGCCAATAACTCAAGAAACTAGTGGCCTATCTCAATATGGACTAACGCTAGAAAGGTTTGTATCCAGTTATACATTGGATGAGGAAAGGTTGCAGGATGATAGCATGTCTTTGGTGCATAATATGGCATTCAATTCAAGGTTGGCTCAAGCGTAATCCCATTCGTGCAGTAGTAGATCTAGTATTGGATATGAAATTATTTAATGTTCAAGTCCCCTTTTATCCATTTTATCCTGGCTTTTTGGCTCAGAATTGATCTTCACATTTAATAGCCCCATTAAGTTTGGCTTTGGTTTCTTCTAAAATAGATTATTCTCTTGAGATGGATTTTGTTGGTAGGATTCTTCTTTGATTAGTAATTCATCTTCCATTTTGATTACTCCTTGGAAAATATTTTTAAAATTTCAATGCTTGATTAAAATTTTGTTTTTCCCCTCCTTTTCTAAGCTTGATCATATTTTCTAATTTTGTTTTTCCCCTCCTTTTCCAGCTGAAGAGGTTGAAACTTCAAAAAAAATAACTAGGACTCCGATACCTATGAATTCGATGAAGTGCTTACTGAATTTGCATCACAAAAGCGTGTTTACGAAGTTGTGGCAAAGCCTCTAATGGAGGTGAATTAATTTATTCTTATCATAGCTGATTGTGTGAATGTATGCTAGTTTTGTTCACTCAAGTTATAAACCATATTGCCTCTGCCAAAATGCTGAATATTTTTTCTGGAAAATTGATCTTTACAGGGCATTTTGTTCTTTCCATCAAATTTTACATATGCTTTCTGGAGTACTTTGGTTTCTTCATTATTTTATCTTGTCTACTATTATAATATTATTCACAGTAGAGCAGTTGAATATATTTAGGGTCATTTGTTATTTAGTCCCCGTTTGTTTTTCCATATTTCACATGTGGTACCAAAGTTCACATCATTTACACTTGAGGTCCATTTTCACATTTTACGATATTTACGCTTCTGCAGAGTGTTATGAATGGTTAAAATGGAACTGTCATGGCATATGGTCGGACTAACACTGGTAAAACTTACACACTAGGACGATTGAGAGAGGAAGACACAGCTTCTCATGGAATAATGGTTCGTGCAATGGAGGATATTTTTGCGAAATTTTTTACCGAGACTGATTATGTCTTTGTTTCATATTTGCAGGTTGTTATTAGCCATTATAACTCAAGTTTCGTTTGACTAGTCCTGATAAATGTCATTGACCAACTTTCTATACGTTTTGATAATTTTTCCCCTCTCAATCAATCAGATTTTTTCTATGTTTATAAAAAGAATCCTAAGGTGTCTCTGTACCAATCTATGCAGCTTTATATGGAGACCATACAGAACCTCCTTGATTCCACCAATGATAACATATTCATCACCGAAGATCCAAAAATAGGAGCTATTTAATTACCAGGTTCAACTGTAGTGAATATCAGAGATCAACACAATTTTATCGAACTACTACAAATAGGGGAAGCTCATTGCTTTGCTGCTAATACGAAGTTGAATATAGAATCTTCTCGTAGTCATGCCATAATGATGGTGAATGATACCATCTTTTTGTCTTTTTATGTTCATGCAATTAATATTGAAGGGAGATCCTTAGCCATCTTGAATCGTTTCGCACTAATCCAATTGACATGAATTAAATTTCACTCTTGCTGCAGATAAATGTTAAGAGGTCTGTCAGGGGAAGAGATGCTGGTCTTTCAAATGAAAATAGTAATATGTCACATGTGAGTAAGACATTAAAGCCCCCCATTGTTCATAAAGGCAAGTTAGTTATTGTAGATTTTGCAGGTTCTGAGCGCATTGATAAGTCAGGTATTAACCACAACTTATAGATATAAATGAGAAATAGTAGTTTTTATTTTGTTTTTTCCACATTAATGAATTGTTTATGCCAGTTAGTAGTGACTATTATGTATTGCTTACTCTATTGCCACAGTTTCACCAAAATAGTAAATTGTGCAAGTGAGATTTTTTTATTTTTCTTCTTAAAACAATGTGTAGTTTGGAGCGAAATCAAATTACTGTAACAACTACACGACAACAACAACATTTAGAGGTCAAAAGCCTAATTTATCTCTCTAATTCATATGTCAATAAAGTAATACTTGAAGATTATGATGCTGGATCAATTTTACTCATATACATGTACTGAGATAGTATGGATGAAGTTTATGTAGATGGTAGCTTAAAATTGTCTTATGATCCTAAGCATGGTTGAACATGACTTTCTTTTTCATTGTATCAACTATTTAAGATCTAGGACATTAGATTGGAACACTCCTCACGTAATGCAAGTAACTAGTAGGAACACTACTATGTATTAATTGTTTTGCACATATAGTTAGAGACTTATCACCATGTTTGTCATAAATAATGTACATATTTAATTAATGAGTAAAATCTATGATTGAATAAAGGTAAAATACTTAAAAGAAAATTCACCACCACTCATATATATATATATATATATATATATATATTTCATGAGCTTTTGTAATATCGAACTGTTTCTTCAACAAAATTTCAACTTACTATAATATATAATTGTTCCACATGGAATATGTAGTATTTTAGAGTGGATGAGTCTTCTACTAAACAATAATGGCTTATGAGTGATATCATACACCACATTTGAGCATATTTGAGTGGTTATATTGGCAAAATACTAGTGATAGTTGTATTCCTGGGCCTAATGGAATTTATCAATATCATTATCTAACAGGGTAGCCGAAACATGAGGACCCCTGCTGGCCTATTTTTTATAAGTTCTATATTTAGGGCCCATACTCTTCCACCTAACACTTTCAATCTTTCTCTCATTTTAGCCGTCACTCCCTCACCCTCTCTCCTCTCACGGTGAGAGTCTCACCTCACCGCCTCCTTCACCCTCTCCCGTCCTCCTGCCTCGACCACCTCCTCCCACCTCATATCAACATCGCTGCTGTTCAACTTCAACGTCAACTTCAACGATTATATATATATAGCAGCTCTTTCAAAGCAAGTGCTACATATACATTATACCCCTTTTTTAGGAAGGCAACCAATTTTTCCAAACAGCTAATGCCACATACTATGATCATCTCACTGCAACATCAATATATTTAAACAAAAAATAAAAATTATTCGAAACTAGTATAAGAGGAATGTGGCTAATTTTTCATAACATTCATTGCAAACATGTGTTCCACAAGTTATCATCTTAGCATGATTAAGTGGCAATCTTGATCGATGTATTTCTTGGTTGTTTAATTTTATAACCTAATCTGGGATAACATCCTGTAATGGTTTCCTCATCTGCTGAATAGACCTTACTGTTATATTTGGCATAAATGGAATGTATTTTTCAATTAAAGAACACCAAATATTTGGCTTTCTAGCTTCTTGTCAATTGAATGGAATGGTCTTTTCAATATATATATATTATGAAATACTTACGATATTAAATAAAAAGCCCAAAATTGAGTAACTTCATGCACATAAAGAGAATGCATACCATATTCCAAGAGAGATCATAGAGAACATGAAGCATTGGGACCAGCTGGAGGGCCTTGAAGGTAGTGTTTTCATTTTTGCGTTCTCGTATAGAACCTTTTGTAATGTATTAAAATTTTATGGGTTATTCTATGATTTATCCATTCAACAAGTAATAGTAATAGCGTGCACACGTACCAAACATATGCACACATGTCCTAAACAATAAGTCTAAAACCCAAAGTCCAGAGTTTGTATTCATATTCCTCTATTTTTCAATAAGGAAATTTCTTGTAAAAATTGGAAAAAGTAAACATAAGCACACACACACATACCAAACAGTAACTCTAAAACCAAAAATTCAGTTTTTATATACAAGTTCCTCTATTTTTTGGTTCTTTCCAATGATATAACTTGAACAATATTGAATCATATAAAAAAATTTATCAGGAATTAGTATTTCCATGTCCCTATAATTCCATGCATAACAAATCTCTCAAACATAGATATCCTAGTTCTGGACGTAATCCTAACAAATCAAGTCTCATCCTGTTGGCAGCGATGCCACTGTCGTGGGATCCCAACGGTCAATTATGCATGTCTATAACTTGAATATAAAGTGTATTGACTATCAATGATGCATCTGTATGACTTAAATAGGCAGTGCATCATGTGTACAAAAACACTTTGATGAATCAAGTTGATACTATGCACATAAGACTATTGATTTAAAATAATTGGATGTGTATAGGAATAAGCAATATGGGTTTAGTGTTATATCAATGTATACATAAAACTGAACCCATATTTTTTGTTCCAATTATGTGTATGGTTTTATGTTGGATGGTCTCTATGGCTAACAAACACCGTTGAAGTTTCAAAATAGAGAGGGATGAAAATAATGGTAAAGTTAGTGGTTTAAGCAGTTATATATAGATGTCAATGTACAGAACAAAGGAAAATCGCATCTATAAATATTACTTATTTTTTATGAATGGGAATAATTAATCCTTAGTAGTAATACAACAAAGTAAACTCAATTTCTAATTAATATGTAAGCTTCCAAAAAAAAAATCAATTCTAAAATCTCAATTTTTAATAAATATTCTGCAGTGTAAACTCAATTTCTAATAAATATTCGGATGGGAGTGATTTATCATAAAATTGACTCGTAACTCATTAAAATGTCACAACATGAATCTCTTTAATTTTGGAGATTATAGATATCCCTTTTAATTATAAACTGATTGATAGTTCTATGTTCCTTTATAAATTAATCAACACGTGAAGCTTAAAAAACTCGAGTACAGGATATTTGTTACATGCGATAAGAGAGGAATTCAAATGCTCCTACAGTTGTGGAATGGATACACATCCACATGTAACTGTGTGCTTATGTTACAGATAATAATACATGTTCTAATAATCATCAGTTAACTAGTCCTCATACCCTTGAGAAAAATGAGGTTATTGAGTCCAAACATAAACATGTAGTTAACTCTTGCCACAACTGGTTAAAGCAAAGCTTAAAACTTCATCCCACATCAGTATCTTCATATTTAGGTGGTGATGAATTGTCAACTTCTTACTTTTAACGGAGCAAGTGTTTGTCTAAATCGTACCATACTTCTCGTTTCTATATAATTGGTTCCCGCAATAGTATATATTGGCGAAATTGTTATCTGCCAGCTGTATCACATTATAACTCCATTAGGTGCTCAATGAAGTCTTATAAGCTTTCGGAACTTACTACTGCTGAGGTGGATAACCTCAAGGCTCGACCTCGTATTGATTTCTCTTCCATTTTCAATACATCTCAGCCCATTGTTGATGATGTTCATAGTAAAAGAGACTACGCTGTTAAAGATTATACTCTGCGGTTTGATCGGGTTGAAATAGATAAGATAGTTAAAAATGTCAACGAACTTCAAGATCTAGAGCTTGATCCAGTTGTTCAAGAAGCATTTGACGTGGAATAATATGATGACATATGCGCATTTCATGATGCATAAAAACCGATGGAGAAAATTATTTAGAACATGGAAGGGGTTAGATGCAAACGGGTGGCAAGGAGAATTTCTTCTGTTGGACTTTATGTTCCGGGGGAAACTACAGTTTTGCCTTCAATAGCTCTCATGCTTTTAGTTCCTACACAGATTGCTGGGTGTAAAACTATTGTACTTATAACTCCTACTGCTAGTGGTGGTAACATTTGCAAGATAGTACTTTATTGTGCTAAGAAAGACAGTGTAACTCACATTTTTAAAGCTGGAGGAGCTCAGGCCATTTCTGCAATGGCTTGGGGTACAACTTCTTGCCCAAAGGTTGAGAAGATTTATGGTCCTGGTAATCAGTATATCACAGTTGCAAAAATGATTCTTCTGAACAGTGAGACAATAGTTTCAATTGATATGCCTATTGAACCGTCAGAAGTTCTTGTCATAGCTGACAAACATGCCAATCCTGTTCATATAGCGACAGATTTACTTTCTCAGGCTGAGCATGGCCCTGATAGCCAGGTGGTTCTAATAGTTGCGGGATATGGTGTAAAAATAAAGGCCATTGAGGAGGAAATCCAAAATCAGTGCCAAAGTCTTCCAAGGGGAGAGTTGACTTCAAAAGCGCTAAGCCACAGCTTCACGGTGTTTGCTCGCGATATAATTGAGGTAATCACTTTTTCAAATTTATATGCACCTAAACATCTTATCATTAATGTGAAAGATTTTCATTGTTGATGGTGTAGAAGTGGGAGATTTTCATTGAGAATGCAGGTTCTGTATTTTTAGGGTAGTGGACCCCAGAAAGCCTAGGAGATTACGCGAGTGGGACAAACCACATCCTTCCAACTAATGGATACGCACGAATGTACGACGGGGTGTCCCTCGATTCCTTCCTCAAGTACATAATTGTCCAATCTTTATAAGGAAGGATTAAGTAAGCTTGGTCCTTAGTCTTAGGATGGATTGAAAGAAGTTTTTCAATTTGAAATCTTTTTTTATTGTCATATATGTCATGCCATGGAGGGTAAAATCTTTCTAATTTATCCTAATATATTGTTTACAGAACTTACAATATGACAAACAGATGATCTAAACATTCATACACTGCCATTTTCTATTGGCGTATAAAGTGATATGGGTGCTACCTGTTGTTGTGTAGCTCTAGTTGAAGTTTATATATTTTTTAATATTAATTTTAAGAACATAAAAATCTTCATCAATTTTGCGTTTCCTTGTCAATATAATTCTATTAGCTTTGGCCTTACATGTGGAGCTATTGTAGCCATACTCTCAAACAATGACCTTATGACTTCTCTCCTTTTCAGTCCTGCCGTCAACCTTAAGCAGGTGATTTCTAATCCATTCATATTAATGAACACACACTGCTTAAATATCACGTTTACACTCTATAATAGTTTTTGTGGTTCCCTATTTTACGTATAGTTACTAAACTTTGACAAATCATATAATTTAATATTATGAATGATAAGTCCTAAGCACAAGATAGAGTGTGAACCTAAATGGTGGGATTCTAAAATCACGATGAAGGGATCCTACCATAGCCATTAAAAATTCATCTCAGTTTTTGGCAGTGTAATTGGTTCATAATTAAAAACTCGGGTTTGACTTCATTTGTTGTTGGTGTTGTTGGTGGAGTGACTGAAACATGTCCAGTTGGAGATCATTTTGATATAAATAATCAATTTTTTTTTATCAAAAGGTCATGTGTGTCATTAGAAAAGAAATCACATAAATCAATTCGATCCGAGTTACATTCACAATACAAGTACATTTTAACCAAAAGCACACTTGACAATAGGATCTACCTTCTATCACAACCTTGTTAATATCTATAGACTTTAGGTACTTTAGACATCCTGTAGAAATTATAGACATCCTCCGAGAACTATTTCTACAGGTACCCTCCGAGAATGCATCAACACAGGCTTTTAGACTTTAGGTACTTTTACTAACTCTGACTTGCTACATGCATTATTAGGATATGTGTAATTAACTTTTAATTCATCGATAGTGAACTCAATAAGACGATCATTTTCAACCGGGTTAGGTTCTTCTTTACAATGGATTAAATCATAGAAACAAATTAAAATATGATTAGTGAAATTATAATATGCCTATTAGTTAAGCACAATTAATTAAGATATGTGTAGTTAAACACTTGTTATAATATTTAAGTCTAGAAATTCTTCAGTTTCCTATTCTCCTCACGACTATATATATGCTTTAGTCTCCTAAATTTTCTTGCTCATTGTGAGTTGTTTCCTTTTACTTCCACAAACAAGGTTTGACAACTTAATTTTATTTTTACACATAATGATAATGATTCATATATGATCCCTAAGTTTGTATTTTTGACTATGTAGTTGAAAACTATCAGAATAGAGGGGGGAGGGGGGGTATTTTTAAAGAGCCAAAATATATCCCCGTCTCAATATTTTTTTCATAGCTAAAAGATTTGCTTTTTAACGTTACTAGTATTTCCAATTCATTACATATGCTCATGTGTTTATTGTTTTTCATTTTTATATGTAAAGATGGCAGGGGGAAATTCTATATAATCATAATAGTTCTCGTTTTATCATTAATTTATGTTGCTGAACAAACTACTCATCCACTTGAAGGTTTTCCTTCCATTGTTGATTTTTCTACTGTCATGTCCCTCATTTCTATATATAGTTAAAGAGGATTTATTTATATATGCTAAAATGATTGTTTATTATACTACAGTGAGATCATTGTTAGTGAGCCGTTGTAAACTGCATTATCCCTTGAAGATCATTATTGTTGGATTTTTTTATTTTTTAAACAGGGTGGATAGTCCTATAAACAGAGGAAACTCTGCCCAAATTTTTAACTTTTTTATAATTATTTGTGTTATAATTTTTTTTACATAAATTATGCACGTTTTAATACTTTAGAAAAACTGAAATTTATATGTTTGTGTTTTACGTTTCATTAGAGATTTATATATGTTCTGTTAAACCTATGCAGTAACATATACTTAGAGGGATGTAAAAGGTGTATCATTATTGGATAATATGATCATGACCGTTTTTAGCAATCAAAGGAAAAAAGATCACTACTAGACTGGAAGAATGTTCAGGTATTTGTTCAATAAATTAAATTTAATATTTATTTATTCACATTTGATATGGGTAATATACTAACTCCTTTATTTTCAGGTCCCTAAACTGTAATACCCCATAATTTTAATGACTTTTAAAATGGATTATATTTTAAATTAATGGATTAATTGGATTTTATTATTAATTAATTCATTCGGGTTTTATCCGTACTGTGGATATTAAAATGGATGGTTCTGAATATTACTTAAAGATATTTAGGTAATATATGAATGTGATGTCATTGATATGATGGTGTGATATAATTTCGATAATTTGGATTTTTAGTCAGACGCGGTATGGGACGTGTCGGGACTAATTTATTAAATTAAAAAGGAAATTTTTTTTCTATCGACCTTATAGTCATTTCGGCTGCGTCGTTGCGTCCGGAAGGTTCGAAATAGTCCGAAAAGTCTATTTGGATGTTAATTTTGAGTCTCGGGTCATTTGGAAATGAATAGACAACCCGAAAGGGCATTTTGGTCATTTTTCTAGGGGGGATGAATAGTGATTTCGGGTTTTATCCTATTATAAGTATTGGTAGATTAAGTGTATGGGGGTTATTCATCTCCTCTACACAAAGTAGAGAAGCCATCTTCCTAGAAAGAGTGAAAGGGTGCTTGGGAAGGGAAAAGCCTACTTGGGAAGGAAAAGAACAAGAACCAAGGTTCACCACCACCAACCACCACCGGAGTTTGACCGGAGAAGGGACAACCAACTGAGATATACTACACCAAAGGATCAGACCTTCAGTAAAGGCAAGTGTGTTTGATAATGGCAATTTAAGTTCGTATATTGTTCATGTTAGAATAGTTATGAAAAGAGAAGATTATTCATGTTTGGAAGAAATAATGGAGTGATTAAATGGATTTCTAGAAACTGAAATGATATAGGAATTAAACTCATGTTGTAGGATGAAAATAATCACGAAATAATCATATATCTATGGAAGAAAAATCTGAAAACCATTGAAGTGTTCTTGAAGTTAATATGTTGATGATTTTCTGGAAAATGAGGAGATAAACATGCTTTTTAATCCAATCCCTTGATGATTCTAGGATGTTTAGAGTATTGAAAATCGTTCATATATGTAGATATATTATGTAGTAAAGATTATAAGTCATTTGGGATGTTTAGATGAAGGTTTAAATGATAATAAGTTGCTAAACCCGTAGTTGCAGAAAATGCAGAAAACCAGGCTTGGACCTGAGGGATCGATCGATCGACCCCTGCCTTCGATCGATCGACCTACCCAGAATATGTAAAGTTGCTTCTTTTTAAATGTTGATTCTTATCCCAAAACTTTTGTGGATCTTTGGTGATTATTAATTGAATATTATGGGACTTAGAAAATATCAGTAAACCCTTGATAAGATTTGAATTACATTGATTTGGATTCAAGTGATTAAAATGATGAAAATTATATTGAATGGAATTTCGGTTGCTAGATTCATTTGTTAAATTCCAAATGGGGATGTATGAGGATTAAAGATAGGACCAGTAGGGATGATTTAATATAACACCTGGGTATCCTTAAGTTTACAAGAGGGTTTAATCCTAAGTGAAAGAATATGTGTTTATAATAGATTTGGAACTATCGGTTTTAACCCTAATTGAAAGGAGAGTTTAATTCGTAATAATTCGGGAGAAATAATGTTATGGACCAGTAGGATATTAGTGACTTCTTACTGAATATATGTTGAGGAAAAACCTATTTGAATCTTGTGTATTGAGTGAGGGTAGCCTTAGGGTTACAATTTGAACATCAAGGACTGAGTTTAAGTTCATTATTGATTTCGCAAGGGCTGAGTGTAGTATAAGAGCGTAGTGGTATGGCTCCTGGATAGAGATGGGAGTTTAGAACACATTTGGTTGAAAGAGGGGATGAGGTTATTCCGATCGCATATTTGAAGTTGTCGGACCTCCTCGATCGATAAAGTTAAGTAGTAGTGTATTGGAGGGGTTCCTTGTTTGGATTTCGCTTTGCGAGATGCTCCGCGCATGAACCTTAACGACGTCGGGAGTGGAGAGATGTTATAGGATGCGAGGATAATTAAATTATGAAGTAAAGATATGATATTTTAATACGTGGAATTTAAAAGAGATATAATGCTACGTATGGGAAATTTCTTAGGGTAGTGATATTACCTTATTGATATTATGTTATAGGTATGATAATACCTATTTGATTGATTAATGATTATGTGTATGACATACCTAGCTTACTTGCTATCGGTGGGAGGTTTGCGCGTGAGGGCAGTCATATCCTGATGAATCCATGGGATCTTTGATTTGTCGTTCGAGAACATAGGTCTATGAAAGACTTATCGGGGAGTTGATAAGTCCGCTGACTGTGG
The DNA here is from genome assembly GCA_949130495.1 of Sambucus nigra. Lineage (NCBI taxonomy): Eukaryota > Viridiplantae > Streptophyta > Magnoliopsida > Dipsacales > Adoxaceae > Sambucus > Sambucus nigra. The sequence goes on along the minus strand of OX422221.1, from coordinate 271,336,966 downwards.
GTACGTAGGTATGTGCGTGACCCATGGATACGAGAACTATGTTCACCTCCAATTTGTTTTTTGTTGTTTGTGGTTCGAGGAATCCTTACCGAACCTTTTGTCTATTATTCGACGACCAGCGATATTGGGACATGATAGCAGAGTAATGCATTGCACCGCAGCTGTGACTCGGGGTGCCGTATTATATATGAATATATATATAATGGATAAAATGAATGAATGGATATTTATTATGGTTAAATCTATCTACGGTGATAATTGTAGATAACGGTGAATAGAGAAAGATAATGGAATTAAGTTAATGAATGTTTATTCTTAAAGAATTGAAAAACTTAATTCATATTAATGAGAAATTATTCATGTTAATGAGAAACGATGAGAAATGTAAATGAATAATAATGTGACGTATGGTATGGGACATACGGGGATTATGATATGGGAATGGAATTATATTATGGAATTGGTAGAGGAACCATTAACTAGGAAGTTAATAGGAAACGTTAAGTCTGCACTCTAATTGAGAGGTGAGAATAACAAGTGAGAGTTGGATCTAACATGTACATAATAAATGCTTTATTGCACTTGTTAAATACTTGCTATTTTAAAAATCATCTACACATTCGGGCTTTGACCCGTTTCCTTGCATATTTTCTTTTCTATTGTATCTTCTATATCAGGTGTCCAGCAATAGGGACGCCAACCTTAGCGGATTATGACAGGCTATGGATTTATAGAGTTTTTCTTAGACGCCTATCATCATTTGATTCACAGTATTCTCTTAGTAGGGCATGTCGCCCAAAGGATTCAGTTATCTTCTTCTATCGGGGTCAAATACTATGGTATTCGTGTCATTTTAATACATTTGATATTGTTGGGATTACTGTAATGGATTAATATTATTTGGGAATGTTTATTCCAATTGCATTCAAATTATTTTGTGTTATCTAATTGGTTATCAGTGTTGTAGAATAAAATGTGTTGTGTTATTCTTAAACTGGAAATGGATTTTGTTAAATTAAAATTTGAAAAGTTTTTAACACCAGCTTAATTGGGTATTGGGTGAGTTGTAAATATTTTCGACAGTGATGCTAAGAATGAGCCAACTGTATATTCTGTTTTAATTTGGTATGGGACTGGCCACCCGGTATTTAATTAGGCGGGGTGTTACATAAACGAGGGGAAATTATGTGTGATTTTTTTCTATTAAATTCATGCGAGAGGTCTTGATAATTCATCTAAGTCTATAAAAATGAAGGTTATATATTTTTGAATATTTTTTTATATTCTCTTTTATTTAAATGTGAAAAACTAAATGTAATTTTATTTGTCTTGTTTAGATGAATGAGTTGGCAGGAAAGTCGTCATATCAAACTCATGAAATCAATGAGCTTCAACATGATTTGGAGCTTTTGAGGTGTCGCCACAATTTCGCGATAGCCAAAGGAAGACTGACGCATTTATTAGTGATTTTTGGATGTAATTTTTTTTGGAGACATTTTTTAATGATGTACATATTGGGTATATCTAGTTATGATACATGTAGTAGGTCATTATTTTTTCGTGAATAATTAATGTAGATGGTGGGTACATCTATTTATGTCCCATTATTTTTTATATGGACAAATGGTTTGGTTTGGTGCATTTTTGGTGTACTTGACTTCAAATACAAAAAAATTGAAGATTGTTTTTATGTTATTTTAAATTTTGATTTGTGTTTAGATTTATTTGTCATCTATGACATTAATATTGATTATTTTTTTTTATTATATGCATAATTTATGACCATTTATATTAAACTCTCACGTGATGAAATTTTTAATGACCTTTTTAAAATTTTGAAAACCATTAATAAACACACTTTTTAAATCAAATATGACATTTTATAGGGTATATTGTGACTTTTTTTGGTAGCAGATATGACGTTTTTGGAAAAAAAGTCATATATAACCGTTACCTAATATGACACTTTTTATGGGTATCAGTTATGACACCCAAACTTATGACGCTTTTTATTAAAAAATAAAACGTTATAAAATGCGTTTTATGACACTTAAAAAACGTCATAAAAAGGATTTTTTTTCTTGTAGTGTTTGGACCTTTTTTTGGAGAATTGGGGCTTGATCTTGATCCTTGATGAGCTCCCTTAAATGTTTGAGATGAATGTTGGATGATAGAGAATGATATTCTGCTAAATTGGGTATGAAAATGATGGGAATGAAAGATGGAAAGGAATTTCACATAAGGAAATTTCGTTGATTGTAAGAGAATGTTGTTGATATAACATATATTGATGGATATGAGGTGTATTTTAGGAGTGAGGTCATGCCCTCTATTTATAGGGTAAGGGAGTTGCCAATCGACATAGACCTAGACCTACCAATCGACAGGTAACCCTAGACACACAACCGATAGGTAGGGAAATGGACCTGCCAATCAGCAGTCTCGTGTAGATTTTTTCTAAAAATGGTCATAGAACGCAATTCATAAATACAAATAATGCATGGGGCATACCGTTAAAAATTTAATTCAGAGACATTCAAGAGTCCTTTGGGCCTTTCTCGGGTCCAGGAGTTGACTTTGGGTTCAATGGGGCTCGAAAGCGCTCGTCGGTCCTTTGGACAGGAGATCGTCAGATGGTAAGGGATTATTCGTCCAAACCATAAGTCAAAATTGTGCATAGGGTGGACTATTGCAAAGTTTATGTGAGGTATTTGACATTCTAAAGAGATTAATTTAGTTTGGAGAGTTGACTTTGGTCAATTGGGACCCGCCCGAAAGCATCCAGTGACCTTTCAAAGTAAAACGGGTCGTTAATTCGTACTGAGAGGCTGATACATGCATGGGGTAGACCATTAGAAAGGTTATTTAGTTCCCTTATAAGAGTCATTCAATCTCGTTTGAGCTGAAGAGTTGACCGAGGTCAAACAGAGCCCCGGAGCGTCTAATGGTCTCCGGATAAGTTTTTTGGGGAAAATGGATCGTTCGTCCTAACAATTATGCCATTTTGTGCATGGGGAAGATCATTGGAAAGGGGTTTCAGTTCCCTTCAAGGTTTAATTGATAGTTTTATCTGACGTTGAAGTTAACCGGGGTCAAATTGGGGTCCGAGAGTGCCCGACGGCCTCCAGATCGATTTTTTATAGTAAAATGGTTCCTTTGTCTGAACCATTATGTCGATTTATGCACATGGTAGAGCATTAGGAAGTGGATTCATAACCCTTCAATGATTCACTGAGTTTTCGCTCTAACGATAGAGTTTATCGGAGTCAAACGGGGCCAGGGAGCGCCCAGTGGCCTCTAGATCGGTACTTGGAGTATGACATAGGGTTTGTAGTGAATGGGGAGGTCTTAAGGACCTGAGGAGAGAATTATAAGGTCCTAGAATGTGTTTTCTGGCGAGCTTGGAATAAGTGAAACTCGTCGAATAGACACCATATGATGTTTTGGGAAAGAGGTCAAGTATGCGGACCTAAGGGCCAGGATGATCAATTCAGAAGGTCAAGGTCAATTCTAGGGACCTAAGGTAATGCTGGGAATGGCCGTTCTAGCTAGCTAAGGTCAATTCTGAGGACCTAGGGAAGGTAGCGACCAATTCTGAGGGTCAAAGCCAATTCTAGAGGCTTAAGTAGAAGTGATCAGTTTTGAGGGGTTGGGGTTAATTTTGAGGAACTTAAGTGGGCGATGAATTCTAAGCGTCACAGTCAATTCTAAGCGTCACAGTCAATTCTGAGGACATTAAGTGGTAGGGACCAATTCTGAGGGCCGAGGTCAACTCTGAGCGCTTAAGATGGGAGTGACCAATTCTTAGGGTCAAGGTCAATTGTGAGGACCATAAGTATTCTAAGGGTTAAGGTCAATTCTGAGGACCTTAAGTAGAAGCGACCAATTCTGTGGACCGAGGTCAATTCTAAGGACCTTAAGTTGGAGCAACCAATTCTGAGGGTCGAAGATGATTCTGAGGGCTTAAGTAGAGGTAACCAATTCTATGGGTCAATGCCAATTCTGAGGGCTTAAGTAAAAGCGACGGATTCTAATGGTCGAGGAAAATTCTGAGGATCTTAAGTAGAGGCAACCAATTCTAAGGGTTGAAGACACTTTTGAGGGATTTAATTAGAATATAATTTTCCTGGGAATATTTGGAGATTCCTTTGGGAAAAAGATACTAATATGAGGATGGGATATAGCCCTACTTGGGAGTTTTTCGATTTCTATGGTGTCCCTTGGAGATGTTGCTGGGGAGATATCCAATTGGATTTGGGAATTCCGCTAGGGAAATAGTTCTAGGATAAAATATGGTGTTTAATTCAGTTGGGGATTTGAGAGGTTTGAAAAAAAATTCTAAAATTCATTTGGTAATTTTTGAATTTTAGAAAATTTATAGGGAATTTTTCGGCATTTTTTTGAGAATTTTTGTACAAAATTTAAGGGAGTTGTCGATTGGAAGGGTGTAGGGGTTGCCAAACGATAGTGGCACGATGGTGCATCAGGTCTTGAATGGACTAACGAGTGATTGGGTAAATTCTTCTTTCCTCGTGAGGCCATTTTTCTTTGATGTCCTTTTTCAAATATTAATTTAATGTTGGGGATCTTACAGGTGACCTTTTACCCTTAAGGGATGGTTCTTCGGGATGTGGAACTTATTATCTCATGAGTTTGGCTAGTCCTGGTATCTGGGGGAGATATTAGTCCTACATTTGGTGGAGGAAGAGGTGATGGTACCACCTGCAAGGCCTCTGAGGTACATGAGCCAATAGCGAGGAATGCCTGAGGAGGCGAAGGTGGTGGCAATAGTCGGCGAGCCTTACTCATCGTATACTGACACGAAAGTGACTTATGATTATTAGTATTTCATGTTAAGTTGGATGATGTCACCCAATATATATGACATTATGCCTCCTCCCCCTTCGGTTTTTGGTAGGGGCACGAGTCGACCAGTGGGGTCTGCCCACAATACGAGTGGTGCGTCGACATCAGCAGCGATGATGGTGCCAGAGGTTCCATTTCTTCCGCTGGCTCCTCTTTCCTATAACATTAGACATCCTGATGGAGTATCAGTGCGTATACTACATCGCCCTAATGCAATGGACTCGGAGGTGTTGGGGCTGATAGAGGATGTCCTTCAGCCAGAGAAGCCTTTTATTTCTTTTACTTTTGTCCTTATGATTTATTTCTTTGCCTCAGACTGACTGATTTGCTTCCTCTATTTTTTCTACAGTATGTTCGGGTGTCGACTACTTGACTAAAATACATCTAGGATTGGGTGGATTTTGGGATGTCTCATATTTGAAATTTGATACCAATTCCTTCTTGCTTGGTGTCACCTTCTTCGTCTGGGGAAGGGTCTAAATGGAGTAGCGAAGGCTCTTCAGCTCGATGCCGGGGAAAGCACGTACTCTGCAGGGATGGGAGGTCTTAGAGAGAGAGAGAGATGGATAAGGTGAAAGAGAGAATGTTTTTTTGGGGTTTCAAGTTGAGTCCCACTATTTTTGTGTTTTTTTGTAAGGAAAATATATTAAAACAATATATATGCATTTTGATAAAGAAGGAAAAAAAGAATTTTCTAAAAATGAGGGGATGCCGATCGGCATACCCCTTGTCTTGAATATCGGAAGGTCAGTTATGTACAATCATCCCAAGTCTTGATTTCACTTTACTCAACTACTTGGTCCTTGATGAGGTAGGGTTTCCTCTATATTTTGCAGGACCCTTGTCTCTATCCAAGTTTTTCAAGTATAAAAAGGGGTAATGGTGGAGTATTTTCTTCACCCATCCACATTTCCTTTTTTTTTTATTTCTTGCTTCTTGTCTTATCATTTCCAATATGGCTGTTATTGGAGGCACTGAATTCACCTCTTACTTCAAAAACTTAAAGGCCATGTGCTCATATAATGTAGACTACGACACCTTCAACATGTGTCGATTTTCATTGTGGCGCAATCGGCCTATTGATTGGAGCATGTTGATGGCGGCGGTACAATTCTGGTACCCCACAGATCATGCCTTTCGCTTTGTCTTGGACGAAGTATACCAAACTTACGAAGAGATTTATGCTATGCTGGGGGTAAATCCCAGTGTTGCGGTGGCCATGCCCGAATTCTATCGGTCTCCTCGGGAGATGTTAGGAGGACTTCTTTATATTTCACCCTTAGTGGCTCATTCATTTGTTATGGGAGGAATGATCTCTCTCCCGATTGTGCTATATTATGTGCTTCTGTAGGACGTTGGTGATGCGGGCTACGCCAGAGCCGTCATCCTTCGCTTAACTTTAAAATTACTATTGGTGATCGGGGACCTGTTGGTGGATCCTCAGCTTACTATTATCACTTCGTGGATGTCATATCGTCGTAATCTTGCCATAGTGATACTAGCAGAGAACCTAAATGTTCTAAATTCTTGGTGTGAAGGACGTTCTGACTTTCTGAGGGGAAACCCCATTATGTTTTTCATGTGTCTTTTGGAGAAATTCTGTTTGGTGGTACTCCTGAATATCCCTTGGCAGCTATGCCAAACTACTTCACTCGCTACTTCATCATCTTTGGGCCAAATGTCAAGAACTGGGAGAACTATTTATTAGAGTGCGGGGCTCGATGTTTGCTCTAATCCGTACCCTGATGGGGGGGGGGGGAGGGGGGAGTTATAGCCCATTATAAAATTGAGGGAATACCAGTATATCGATTAGTTGGCCGTCGACAGACTTATTCTACTTGCCCTGGCGGCTCATGCGTCAAGTAGGGTGGGAGAAAATTGTGCTACCTCAGACACTAGACTTTTTTCCTGTCGATGATTTGACAGAATTGTAACAATTTGCTTAATTAAATACCGGGTGGCCAATCCTTTACCCAATTAAATCGAATTGTTCAGTTGGCTCATCCTTAGCATCACTGTCGAAAAAATAATTTTCTTTCTTTATTAATCACCTTGTAATCAATTAAGCTAGTGTTAAAACTTTCAATTTTAATTTTAAATAAAGTTCCTTTTTAATAATACCAACAATTTAACATATAATTCAATACACCACAATGAATAATGAATAGTAATCATCACAACTTATTAGTATAACTGGAATAAACTCACCTATTTAAAACATCTCAATCCAATAAACTAAATGTATCCAAAACCGACACAAATAAGACCACTGACTTAGATAGAATGAAAATGACACGAATCCTTTGGCAACATGCCATAAAGAGAAATGACTATAGAGTACATGAATCAATAGAATGATGCGTCTAATGCAAGGTCCATAACTCCATAGTTTACAGAGAAAATAAATATCCAATCCTCTATGCGGGTATCCCTGTGGTTGGACACCTGATATAATATATATACAAGAGAGAAGAGAATATGCAAGAGAAAATAGGCCAGAGTCCGATTGTAAAAAGATTTAAAAAATATCAAGTGAATAAATGCAACAATTAGAAACTATTATATACATGTTAGATTCTCGGACTCTCACCAGAGGTCTCACCTCTCAGGTAATGTGCACGCCTAACGTATACCCAAATTATTCTAGTTACTACTCCCAGTTTCACTAGATTATCCCATTGTATCAACTGATCATAGCCCTTATCTTTCCCCGTGTATTTCCTTCACAATACATGTAATAAATAAATATATTAATTCAATTCTCAATATAATTAAGTGTTCTCATACTTAATTAATTTCAGATTTCACTATCTTTCATATCTACTCAATTCACGTAGGAGATAAGATCACATTTATATATATTCACTCTATTATATATATATATATATATACCATACTGCACCCCGAGACACAGTTGCGGTGCATGCACTATCATGTCGGGGTACATCTCGTCATTGTACAAAGGACCATTGGTTCAGTATCTAACTCGAACCAACATCACGAATCACACATATTAGAGGAGAATATAGTTCCAAGCCTATGGGCTACGCACATACCTACGCACCCATATGACCGTCATCACTATCATAGATAGCCCGTACCTACTTTTTATATTCTGAGGCACAAGTCAAAAATCCCCCCAAAGGCTCATCAAGATATGACTGTCCTCAATGCGCAAGCCTTTCATCGATAGCAAGTAGGGTAGGTATGTCATACACAGAAATCATCATATAGGTATACACTCAACCTACACACACACACACACACACACACGCACACACACACACACACACACATATATATATATATATGTATATATATCAACAATGGGGCATAATCACATCCCATATTATAAGTCTCATGCGTAGTATACTTATATCTCGAATATACTACGTATCATGGTATTTTAAACCTCAATTATATTATAGGTATTCGCTCCACCTATGTATATATATATCAACAAATGGGTATACTCTCATCCCATATACAAATCCCACACATAGTATATTTCAAGTTTATCCCATAAACTAATAATTCACATTTTAATTCACACTTCCCATTACTCCTAACAAATCTTGTTAACCGAAAGGATTTAATTAATTATTCTAATATCAACCTTCAACCCATACTTATGGTTTAAAACCCAGACTCATTATAACAAGACCGGATTATATTTTAATTCGTAATAATTCCTTTTTTCAATAAAGTTACAATCTGCCCAGAAATATAAAATTACAATTCTGTGGCTTTTCTGCTCTGATTTTGAAAAAATTTAAAACTACAAAGTTGTGAAGAATGTGACTTTATACAAAAAAATGCGAGCACACTACCAAATTCCACTTAAAACATACGTAAAATTATCATACAATGTGCATTGTTTTTCTACATATTTCTAGCTATGGGTTGTAACATAATTCATCCTCAAAACCTCCACCAAATGATCCCAAACTCCTTATAATTCATCCCAAATGATATACCCAAGTATGTACATGATTTATAACATCAAATTATATCAAAATCATCATGGAATTTCGATGAATCATACTAATTTTATTTTAAATTCAAGAAAATCTACATGATAAAATTCTTTCTCAAGAACACATATAAACCCCAAATTCCCTCATTAATTAAACCCAAAATTTCATGGTGTTCATTATAATTTCATTAAAGAAATAATTATAAATAATTTCCATTTCAAGAATTACTTCAAAATCATCAAATTTTCATCGTTGATATATAGTTTTCATGGATGTTTATCACTCCTAATTTAACATGGATATTATACTCACTAATTGGAATAAGAATTACACTTGCCTTAAGGTGTAGGTCTGATCCTTTGTACGAGATGTGTGTAGGATATTTCCTCCTCCTTCCCAATCACTTTTCTGGTGGTGGTGCAAGGTGGTTGTCCCATGGTTTACTCTCATAACCCTTCCTCTTCCAAGAGAATTATCTTTGTTCCTCTCCTTAGCCTTTTGGTAAATGATCTCTTGGTTTAACAAGATCTAAACTTAAGTAATAAAACTTAAATCCCGCAGGTACAATTCACCTCCTAAGAAAAATGAACAAAATACCCCTTTGGGGTGTCCTTTTGATTCCCAATTGATCCTAGACCCAAATCAAACCCCGAATAGACTTTTCTGCCTATTTCAACCCTTTCAGACTCATCAACGAAGTCGAAACGACCATTTGAATGACTTAAAAATAATTTCTCTTTTTGTCCCTTTTGATTTAGTCCCGACATAACTCACACGCGCGTCCCGACTTAATTTCAATAATTCGCGTATTATTCACTCGTGACCATATATTCATATATTACTTTTAATCACTAAGTAATATTCAATATCAATCACATATTACTTTATTCTCAAGTAATATTTAATCCGGATTAATTCCAATTATTATTCATAATTAGTTCCAATTAATCCCCATTTTACTATTAATTAATCTCATATTAAAAGTCATTTAACTTATGGGGCATTACAAGAACACATGCACATGTGGTTAGGCTCTCCATGGGAGAATCGTCGGCCATCAAACCGTCATTCCCAATCTATCGGTAGAGTTTGGCATGTTTATGAGGATTACATGAAGTGGCTATGGAGGAGGGTAGTGGCTAAGATGTTGGCCGAGGAGATCGAGAAAAGGTAGCTCGCCATGTTTAACACCATGGAAGGAGGTGTTGTGGTTTTTCCTAGGCTAGTTCGGGCTTATCGTTCCATAGAGCGCCTTCGGTATTCCATCCAAGAAAGGGAAGTTTGGGGACCCCAAGATGTAGATGATGAGGATGGAGATGGTTCTTCTAGTTGTTGCGGGTAGGATCCCTGGGGAGTTTTATTTATGAAGCTTTAGTATGGTGTTTGGTTATGTATCTAGTTGTTTTCTTTGGTTGTGTGGGAACATTTTGGGAGGGTTGTTTAGGTTTTAGTTTTTTTTTTATATTGTTTTTTAGGAAAATAAGGTTAGGTTGGCAGGGAAAGTTGTTTGACTCCTTACACTGATATTTGTAATTAAACTGGATTTTCCTGATAATGGGATAAAAGAGGATTTTAATTATATTATTATGACTCTTGATGACCTTTGCATTTGAATTATTTATACCAATCGCTAAGGCACACATAATCATTTTGTTCATGTAAATGATAAAATGAACTGTCATTCTCGGAGATAAGAAAAGAATAGCATTTTGTGAAAAAGAAGGGGCATGTGCTAATGTGAAGAGTTGATTAGGCATAAATTCTTCACATTTATCCCCTTAATTTCGGTATTTTTATGATCCCGTGCGGTGTAAATAGCTTCGATTTGTCTCATACTTATGCTACTAACCCTTTTTGGCAAGTATTTCGTATTTTGTGTATCTCTTATGTGTTTTACAGGTATTTCATGCAAGTTAGTGCCAATGAGAACTCAAAACAGCAAAAGAAAACCAAGAAATTGGGAGTTAAAAGGTATTTTTGTAATTTTACAGCCTTAGTCTGGAGGTGGGGCCAACTAGAAAGTTGAAGATCTTTCAATTACAAGAACACTGGAAAAAATGACACCTTAATCGGAGTCCCGGTGTGAAAGTTATGAGCAGTCAGAGATAGAAAAAAAGTCAAAGAAAATCATACCGATCCGAAATACAAAATTCTAGTGAACCCCAAACCGAAGACGGATCGAAGTTGATGAAAATTAAAAGAACCGATCTGGTCATTAGTCACGCTCCAGATCCGTTACAAAATTAGTCACGCTTTCTAAATGTGACAAATTGCCAGATACGGGATTTTTATTTTGTGCTTATTTTTAGCCAAAAGAGTTTTGTGTTTTGGGGACTCTTCTAAACGACCTCTAGCCTATATATTTAGTCATTAGGACTCTTTTTATTAAGATTTCATTGATGTAAAAGCTCCATAACAAGTAGGAACATCTAGGAGAAGAATCTACATATTTTGCACATTTAATTCAAGAGTTTTTCGAGTTTTTCTTCAGTCTTTGATTTCTTCTTGCATGTTCTTGTTCTTCAATCTTGGTAACTTTTATTTCTAGCACTTTTATTATTATTTCTCATGTCTAATCTCCTTTTCCACCCAATTATGAATTCATGCGACGTATTAATTCATTCATAGTTAGGTTCAATATGTCTAGCTAAATTGTTCATAGTCGGGATTCATGAACTCAACCTGATGTGGTAGTTGCATGTGTATAAAATTAATCCTCTAAATTTAATGATTTGATTATGGCCGTATTACGTAGAAACACAACAATTGTAGATCTTTGGATCTCGTTTGTTTCAGGGTAACCGGGATGCTTCAGAATGCAATTCGAGTGTAACTATCGCAATACCGATTTACTCATCCTCTGATTAAGTATAGTGCGGGCTTGAACCTCATATACGTAATGCATGGGAGTACTAAATTCTGAGTCTAATTAACCACTTAAATTTACGATTAGTTTATACCATCAATACACTAGGGTTGAGGGATTGTGTCCCTACCTTAATTTTCCAATTAGTTTTAGTTAACTTCTTTATTTTTCACTTTTTTCCTTTCTCACTCAATCATCATATTTTTATTTCTTTTTAGAGTCAAGTTAGGGTTAACAGTCTTACCTTTGTCGTCATGTTCACTCGTCCTAGTTCCCTGTAGATTCGATACCCAGACTCGCCACTATACTCCATAAGAGTGTAGTTAAAGTTTAGTTTTTTTGTATTGTGGTTGGAAGCTGATAACAATGACTAGCGTATTTACATGGACGCTCGGTTTCCACCTCGATCAAAAGTATAAGATTCCTACGTACCTCTAGGGGTTTTGAAATTTTTTTGAGTTTCATTATTAAAACTGAAAAGATTATTTTAGAGGATCAGGCCCCACGTAATTCTGAGGTGACGAAAATGAAGATTTTTTAAAGAATAGAAGGAGATAAGAAGAGTTGTAGTGTGCTGAGATTTTGGACTTAGGGTAGAATTTCTTGAGATTGTCCAAGTTAAATGGATGGGCCATATCTTCCCCCAAAGGTTGGTGAGCATAATGTCTCCACCAGATAGGATCTTCTTCACAATGTAGGGGCCGCTCCAATTGGGCTTGAATTTCCCTTTGGGGTCCTAAACGGGCTCAACAATTTCTATAAGGGCTAAATCCCCTTCTTGAACATGACGATCCTTAACTCTCTTGTTGAACGATCGTGTTATTCGACTATGGTACCCTTGTATATGATATAGAGCTTTTAGACTTCTTTCGTCCCAGAGTTACAACTCGTTAAGATAGTTCTGATGCTAGTCTTTCTCGCTAATTTTTCTTTCAAGCATAAAACGTAGTGAAGCAATTTATAGCTCAACGAGTAGGACTTCTTTTATGTTGTATACCAGGGAGTAAGGGGTAGCCCTAGTGAATGCTCAAACGGAAGTACAGTATCCCTAGAGGTCATAATGGATCTAGTCGGGCCAATCTCGATAACTCTTGGTCATTTTACTAATGATTATTTTGAGGTTATTATTAACGGCTTCGACTACATCGTTGGTTTGAGGTTGGTAAGGAGAAGACTTGTTCCTCTGGATCCCATACTCGTCGACCAATTTCGTGACTTTTGACTCGAAATATAACCCGTTGTCTGACACTAGCTCATGCGGGATCCCATATCTACAGATGATGTTTTTTTGGATGAACTTCACTACCTTTTTCGCAATTAGCACTACATATGACTCGGTTTCGACCCATTTGGTGAAGTAATCAATGGAAACCAATATCAATTCATGCTTGTTGAAGGCCTTGAGTGTAATTTTCCCTATAATATCGATGCCCCATGTGCATAAAGGCCAGGGAGAAGTCATATTGTACGATTCTCAAGGAGGCAAGTTATTGAGATTGGAGAACTGTTGGCATTGAAGGCATCTCTGGACATAGGCAGTGCAATCCTGGACTAAGGTAGTCCAAAACTATCCCTATCAAATGATTTTTTTGGCAATCATATGGCCATTCATGTGGGTTTTGCACTCCCCGTGTGGATTTTCTGCATCACCTCTTCTATATCAGCCCCTGCGATGCAGTGTAAATGGGTTCCATCGAAGTTTCTCTTGAATAGTGCTTTATCGCAGACAATATACTAGGCAACCAATTTGTGAAGGGTTTCTTGGTCTTTCTTGTTATAATCTTTGGGATACCTATCGTGCTTGAGGAGACACCAAATATCATAGTACCAGCAATCGACTATATCAGGATCTTCTTTTATGATGAGCTCAATGTCGTAGCAGTGTGTAGGTTGAGCTTGCTTTCAGAATAGGAAGGGGGCCATTATTATTCCTTCAATCATGTCAATCATAGAGGCTAAGGTAGCAAGGGCATCGACTAAGTTGTTCTTTGTTCGAGGCAGGTAGTTGAAGGTGATATCTTAGAATTGGGAGGATAACTCTTCTAGGTGGGCATGGAAAGGTAAGAGATTCTCATCCTTGAATTTCCATATTCTGAGTACTTAATCGATGATGAGGTTTGAATCCCCATAGACATATAAGGATCGAATTCCTTTCTTGAGAGAGATTTTGAGGCCTACCGTGCATGCCTCATATTCGTTATGTTGTTCGTCATCATAAATCAGAGGGGTATAGAAGCCAACCTATAGAATATAAAATCCTTGTTAGAGATAAAGACATCGGGGAACATTAAAGAAGTTCAGAGGCTAATCGAACGAGTATCCGAATTAAACAGGTTTGTCTTCTAAGCCACCGAAAATGTCTTCCATATTTTAATATTCTTATAAATGCTTGTGAGTGGGTTGAGGAATGTGATAGAACTTTTATGGAGCTAAAATCTTACCTCGGCTCTCCACTTTTACTATCTCATCCTGTCCAAGGAGAGAAACTTTACCTATACTTGGCTGTGTCTGAATCGTCTATCAGCGTAGCGATAGTACGAGATGATGAGGGTGTACAAAGACCGGTGTATTGCAATAACAAGGCCCTTAAGTGAGTTGAGCAGAGTTATCCTAAGATGGAAAAGCTAGCCTAAACTCTCATCCACACTTCAAGAAAGATGAAGCCTTATTTTCAAGATCATACAATGGTTGTGTTGACGTACTCTCTCCTTAGGCAAGTCATCTATAAACCTGAGAAATCAGGTAAGTTTATGGTCTAGGCTATTGAGCTTGGAGAATATGACATAATCTATCATCCTATTATGGTAATTAAAGGGCAGGCCTTAGAAGACTTTTTGGTAGAGTTCACCAGGGCTGAAGATAATAGAGAAGTAGCAGAAGACCTTAAAAAATTGACCGAATCCATTTACACTCGTCAGAGGCTGAGACCATCATGACGAGACCTCCAACGGCCGAGACTGACAAGTTTTTGCTCAGAAATGGAATTATTGAAGAAGGGACATTTTCATAAGGGGAAGTGTAGAACTTGTTTATTGATGGTTCATCCTGTGGAAATGGGAGTGGAGCCAGCTTGATTGTGTCGGCCCCTGATGAAACATATATAAAGTACGTGTTGAGGTTCAGTTTTAAGGCTTCCAATAACGAGTCAGAATATGAGGCCCTAATAGCTAAAATTTCCCTCGCCAAAGCTCTTAACATCAGCCTACTTTTAATCCTTAGCGACTCTCAGCTTGTAGTTAATCAGGTAATGGAGATTTATGAAGCCAAAGATAATAGAATGGAAAGGTACCTAACAAAGGTGAGGAAGATGATGAAGGACTTCAATGAGATCAAAGTCAAAATGGTGCCTTAGATGGATAATAGTCGAGCTGACGCTCTAGCAAGGCTAGCCTTGGCCTCACGAATAGAGACCAAGATATCGATACCAGTAGAAATCCTTCCTTGACCGACCATAGAGGAGGATGACACGAAGCTAAATTTTTGCTTCAATTTAAACATGGGGGCATTATGGATGGACCCCTTTATTCAGTATATCATAGAGGATAGTTTGTCGGAGTCTAAGGTTGAAAGAAGGAAGTTAAGATACAAAGCTAATAATTTCTCTATCTTAGGGGACGTGATACACAAGAAGGGGTTTCTTTTACCTCTACTCAGATGTGTCCACCCACCAGAATTAGATTATATTTTAAAGGATGTACATGAATGTTCTTGCTCAAGCCATATTGGGGGAAGATCGCTGGCAAAGAGGATTGTCACTCAAGGGTTTTGGTGGTAGACCCTGGCCAAAGACTCGACTGAGTACGTAAAGAAGTGAGACAAGTGCTAGTGGTTTTCCACCATCCCTCATCAACCCCATTATTATCTGATATCTATCACCTCATCATAGCCATTTGTAGTGTGGCAGGTCGATTTGGTTGGACCTCTTCCAAGGGACATGGGCAACTACTAATATTTGATTGGGGCAATAAAATAATTTTCAGAGTGGGTACATGTTGAGGCCATGATCAAGATCACAGAAAAGAAGACATTTTAGTTCATGTGGAAGAACATCATTTGCAAATATGGTTTGCTTAACATACTCATCACAGACAATGTTACCCAGTTCAAGAACATCTCTTTAGAGAAATATTGTAAGAAGGTAGGCATCAAACAATTCTTCTCATCGCTTGGTGGACCCCAAGCTAATGGTCAGACTGAAGTTACCAATAAAACTATTCTTAATGGAATGAAGAAAAGGTTGGAAGAGGTTAAGGGTAAATGGACTGAAGAGGTACATGATGTACTATGGGATTACTAGACAAGAGTGAAAAGGCCGACAGGGGAGACCCTGAGGGAAATATTTAAGAAAAAAGACTCGACCTATATCTGATTGAAGAAAGAAGAGAGGATACTGAGGTCAGAGTGGCAGCCTATCAGCAAAGGACATCAAAGTTCTACAAGAAGAGGATAAAATTGAGGCCGATAGCAGTGGGATACCTAGTTCTAAAAAAGACTTATCATAAACGAAACAAGCTTCAGTCCAACTAGCATGGTCCTTACAGGGTTATAGATGAGGTTATCCCCGGCACCTATCGGGTGGATATTAAACACCTTAAATATTTAATTTACTTGAGTCTACATTATTTAGGCGTTTCAACTACTTTGGATATTGTGTCAAAATATATTTTTTAGTATGATCCTACTCTATGGTACATATTATGATGTTACTTGATGACTCAACATGCCTCGTCTCTGCTCAACGACATATTCGAGTAAAGGTATTCACGTGTATTACATGATGATGCTAGAAATAACACCACCGGGTAAGGTGTTGACAAGATTAAGCAGGTAGTAACAATGGAAGCACAAGAGTATACGTATATATAATAGAGTGAGGTGAAGAGAAGAGGATGAACATTTGAACGTAAGTGGTTCAGCCAATCTGGCCTACGTCCACTATGAGTGTGTGAGTAATATCACGAAATGAAGGCACTAATGCCCATGAATACAATCTCTCAAGCTTTCTTTCTCTACTATGTAAAATGACAGAGTTTTAGATAGGGTTGTAATTTTGGATCCCTTTACAAGGTAGAGGATGACCTCTATATATAGTGCTTGGGGGGTATAATGTACCCCCCAAGCATGCAATGAGCATGTGCATGAGGATCAAACCAGTATAAGGATGACCCCTGGATGATCTTAAGTAAACAATAATGACCTCAATATTGAATGATTCAGTTATAACAGATTTGTCCACATGTTCCAAACCATATGTGCTTGTAAATGCTCGACCCTATCTTTGATGGGTGTAATCTCGACCTGAAGGAGTACGAGGTTGGTGAAGTCTGACCGTTGCTTTTCTCAAGGTTAATATCCATGATGACCTCGTCCAGGAGGGCTGGCCGAGGTTAGGTACGAAGTAGGTGTAGCATCGGCTGGGGCCGATGATGTTTATAGATTAATGAGCCTATGAGACATGCTAATTTTGACTGGCGACCTAGGGCCGATGATGATATTAGTATATGATGGAGCCCATGAGACCTTGCTAATCTCGACTATTTGATCAGCCGAGGTTGGTGTATGAGGTTGATGTAATATCGACTAGGGATGATATTACTGATAGTTGCCATTGGCTTTTGGTCACCTCAGCTATGAGACTGATCGAGGTTATATGCTCTGAGTAATAGGGTGCACTTTGGTTATATCAATCACCCCTTAGCCCTTAGTCTTCTATATAATTAGATGACTGAGGGGTATGTAGCTTAGGCTAAGGCCATATTTCTCTGTGTGCTAGTACTTTCTTTGCCACATGTCACTTTCTGAAGTGGGTAGCGTGTTCCCCAAGATGATGCAATTTTGGCCTACTTTTACATTCCCTAGGGAAATAATGGGCCCTTGAAATTCACGCCTAATCATTTAGAGGGTTTAAAACCCTTTCTTTCTTCTCTCTTTCTTTTTTCTTCTTTTGTTTTCCCGCTTGAGCTTTCTTTGCCTCTACAACTTCTCTCAAGCCTCCATTGTTGAACTCTCTTAAAGGTTTCCCTCTATTTCTATCATCCTCATCCCTCATCTATAACTAATCAGGTACCATTTCCAACCTTTTTCTATTTTTGGGTTTTATTTATTGCTTCTGAGTTTTCCGGTGAGTTTTTGTGTTTTTCGGTGAGTTGTTTCCACCAGTCTTGGTGGTTGTGAGGCTAAAGCTGTAGTGATTTGAGTTGTTTAAGGGCATTTTTAGGTAGCTCAGAGGTTTCTTAGCCAGAAAATCCTTTCCTTATGTCTCCGGTGAACCTCCGATCACCTTCTCCGATGACATGGTTCTTGAGTGTTCTTATTGTTCTTGTTGTTCTTCATGTGAAAACCTTCATCTTCCCACTTTGATCCTTAGTTTATATTTAATAAGTTGTTTTCCTGTTTGTGGTTCTAATTCCAAGTGTAGTTTCGTCTACCTTATGCTCAGACCCTTGTACCAACTCATAGAAGAGTTCCCCTTTCTTCGTGAGAAGACCTTTGAAAAAATAAGGCAAATAGAGCTAGCCCAAGAGGAAGCTCATAGGTCTGAGGCCTTTCGTCTTAGACCCATCTTTCCTCCACCTCTGAAGGTTATATACCCTGAATAAGTCGAGCCTGTAGAGGTTCCTGTTGATCCAACACCAATGTCTAAGTCTGAGTCTGAGTCGTCCTCCTTAGATTCCATGTTTGTAGACTCTTTCTAAGAGGTTATGGATTATTCTCGTAGGCAAGATGATGTCCCTGAGGAGACCAGGTTTCAAACCGTGCCTCGTCTCACCAGGGCTGCTGTTGGTATCTAACCACTAAAGTGGGGAGGACCAACCCCCTTGTGAACCAATGTGAGATAATAGTCCATGGATTCTGCTACACTATAAGGTAGTGGTGGTGGGACATCTCCAAACTTTTTTCTGCAATGCTATTGTTCTTGAACCCCTGGCCCCCTTTCTTGCTCTCCACCCTTGGGGCTTGAGTTTGATGATCATGGAAATATTACTAGCTACTCAAGTAAACTCACTAAAAGTACCATCCCAGGTTTCATTGACTAGGTGGATCTTATATTCTTCCAATACCCTCTGAACACAAATTTACAACACTCTAGCCTTTGTTACTTCTTTATAAACACCCAACGGTCTTTCTCTAAAGCATTGGATATATTGCATCAACTCTTCACCTGGCTTTTGCATTTACTGTGCAAGATGCCTTAGAGTGAACTCATCCTCCACTAAAAAGAACTTTTCAAAAATTGCCTATGCATTTCTTTCCAAGTGGGAATGTTATTTGGCATCAAGTGGGAGTAATACGCCTTTCCAGTGAGAGTTTTGAAAACTCTCATTACTTTAGTTCTTTGTCATTTCTGTGTTCACCGACGTATTCCACAAACCTTTTCATCTGATCCCTAGGGTTTTCACCATTCTCATTGAATTTTATGAACATAGGAGGAATATACCCTTTTGGGTATGGTTTTTTTATGCTCTTTGGGTAAGGACTCTATATCTCCTCATACATATAAGGTTACTCCCTTTGAGAGGAAAGCAATTTATTCATTTCCTCCATCGTAACAACCTTGGAGAGTGACTCCTCCATCCCAACTTTCTTCACTACTGGAGAACTCACGGGCATCGCCACCTTCACCATCACTATTTTTTTATGGTGGGGTGTTCTCCACTACTGCTACTACAGGGGCCACTATAGGTATTACACAATTCTGGCTCAAACTATCCATATCCACATTGTGCTTCTTCAAAATCAAAGAACATGCTCATCATATCCATCCCACTTAGTGGCATGGCCACTACTACGCTAGTTTTTCCTCCTTGAGGGGTAGGTACCCTTGCTACGGTCACTATAACCTACTCACTGGTGGTTTGGTCTGTCTGAATTCCATTACCTACTGGAGTATCTTCAAAAACTAGTTGCTTTTAAATGTTATATCTTTCATTATCCATGGCAATGAGAATACCGCCCCAGTGAAATCACCAAATGTAAGAAGGTAGTTGTATTGGGTCTATGAATATCTGGATCTGGTGAGGTGTGATTCGCTCCAATGGAAGTTGTGTTTAAGGTCTCAAGAGAAACTACAAGATGAAAGTTATTTATTTCTGGTCAAAATAGAGGTTTTGTGATCACTATTTAAGAAGACAATGATTAGATGTAACTTTTCAACAATAATAATAACAGAGGAAAGGAATCATTTGGAAGTGATAGTTCTTGAGAGTGAAGCGACAAGAACTTTAGATACCAAGGAGAGAGTAGGGGACAAAATATTTTTGGTACATTTTTGACGGAGTAACAGTGCTAACATGTGTTGTTATGTTTTGACATTGCCCAAGGGCTCTATTTACTATGGCTGATCTGGCATGTGCAATGCAAAAAAGATATTTCTTTGAGACAATATTTGAAATGAATTTTTTGTTCCATTTTACTGTCTCTCGTCTGTCAACTCTAACAGACAACATCTGGCACAACCCAAAGTCAAAAGGTAAATATGTCAGGGATAGTGCCAAAAAAATGATTTGGTAAATATATTTTCATATGGTAACATGGTGAACAATCTTTTGAAAGCTTACGAGTGGCCTTGGGGGCTACTCGCCAATAATAAATTTAAAAATACTTTGTGAGCAGCACCTTGGCTACTAACCTATTTGACTAAGTGTGGACTATGTAAATGCATGAGTGACCTCTTAGGGTCCTCCTATTAGTATATTATCTCCTTCTTAAGGTATTAAAGTGGTTGAGCCTTAGCTTTCCCAACAAGACTTACCTCTTAGCCATAAAACCAAAACTCCCAAGGAATTACAACTGGCTTACTCGAGTCCCACTTGCTCGATCAAGGTTACCTGTGTAAAGAAAGCAATAATTTTAGTAATTATTATAATATACAAATAAGTGTTTTCACATAGCATCCCCTCAATCGCTTGGGTCTGCTCGTGTACTTTCTTTCTTGTCTTGGGATTGCTCGTTGAGCACCCCCTTGCGAATCTTGGAACTTACTTGATCATATGTCCCTTCTTTGGTCTTAGGTCCACTCGTTGTGGCACCCTGTCTCCAAATGATCTATTTTGACCTACCTTTATTTATTTACCCTTGGGCCCACTCATTGTGGCACCCACTTGCCAAATGTTCTTCATTGGCATTCTTTTATCTTATTTACTCTTGGGCCCCTTCGTTGTGGCCCTTCTTGCCAAATAGTCATTTTATCCTAATTTGTTTATTTGATTTTGGGCCCACTCTCGTGGAACCCCCTTCAGCCTGTTGGGATCATTTGGTCAAGACATATTTAGGGCCTTCTCTCGTGGCAACCCCCTTCCCTGACCTTGCACCCACTCGTCTGCCACCCCTCACCATATTGGGCTTATTTGTGGGAAATTTAATGGGTGCCCCTCTACATTACCATATTTAATTTTGGAAATCTTGAAATAGTGGACTACAAAAAGAACGTTTCCATCATGACAATTATGAGTGGGATGTTACCTTAGAAGTTTACTAGGTATTTTCCAAAGAGCCTCTAAATAATAAGGCCGAGCTCTTGGCCATAGCAAGAAATATCATGAATGCCGAAGAAGAAATGGATGAAAAAGAATCCTAAAAATCCATATTATAAGTATGATGAGTATACTCCCCTGACAATGGGAGTTCACCATATCCTTGATGAGATATGAGGAAATAGTGAATTAAATTGCCTAAAAAACTGAAAACTCCAACTAGAAAAAGCGATTAGAACAAATATTTCAGTTTCTACAAAGACCATGGGTATGAAACCAAATATTTCCCTACCTTGAATAACAAAATTGAGTCCCTCATCAAAAGAGGAAGGCTGAATAACTGTGTGGATAAAAACGATAGGCCAACACCCGCTCATGATGATTGAAGCCAAAAATGAGATCATGGTTGCCTCACGAAGAAAATAAAGAAAAGAAAATATCTCGGGAGAACAATGATAAAGAATATTTGGACCTCCCTGTAAGTCCCAAAGAGCCAGAAGAAGAACTGTACATGATTTCTCTAGCGTGAAGTTCATAATATGAGGTGATGTTAGTGGTGGTAATGGACCAACGAGAGAAAGGCATACCTCAACGAAACAAAGGCTTGTACTACTAGAAGAGAGGTTAATATGGTTTTTAAAGTGGACATCCGACCTCATAAGTTCACCAAGGATCGACTGGTGATAGTTTCTCCAAAGATGACTTCTCGGGGTTGTTGTATCTGCATGACAACCCACTAGTGATAATAATGATTGTCCAGAAAAGGAGTCTGAAGAGGATTCTAGTAGATAGTAGGAGTTCGGCATATGTATTACTATATGGCTGTTTCACAAATATGAAGTTGTTCGAAAGAAAATCACAAGTCTATCATCATCCACTGATCATATTCTCGGGAGAGAAGGTATACCCATTGGGCACAACCGAGCTGGAGGTGTTATTGGAACATGGCCAACCTGTAGAATAGAGACGATAAGACTTTTTGTCCTTGATAAGAATGTCTTAGCGGCCTACAACATTACATTTGGAAGATTCAATCTGAAGAAATTTAAGGTTATTTCCTCAATTGTTCATTAATTTCTAAAGTTCCCCACTAATTTTGGTGTGGGATATGTGAAGGAAAAATAGGTGGAAGTACGTGAATGCTACTGTACCACAACTGACAAAGAAGAAAGAAAGAAGTTATCTCAAACTCATTAAATCGAGACACTAAACCCTTGAGATGAAAATAATTTTGTAACACGGGAAGCCATTGAGCAAATAAAGCCAATAACTAGACGATGAGTATCCCGAAATTAGCTCATCCCTGGATCATGCCCTCAAGAAGTAACTGGTTGACTTCCTACGAGCTATAAAGAATGTTTTTCTTGGATCCATCAAGACATGCCTGGAATTAATCCGAGCATTATTAGTCACGAGCTCAACATAACGAAGGAAGCAAATTCAGTAAAGCAAAAGCGATGAGTATTCTCGGATGATAATAACATGGAAATTTAAGAAAAAATGAACAAGATGAAGAAAAAAGATTTTATTGAAGATATGAAGTATCATGATTGATTATCAAATGTGGTGATGGTAGTAAAGAAAAACAAAAAGTGGAGGATGTGTACAGATTTCACAGACTTGAATAAGGCATGTCCCAATGATTTTTATCCTTTGCCTCGAATTGATCAACTTAGGGATGTAGCGCGTGGGAACGAATTATTGAGATTCATGGATGGTTATTCGGGTTATAAACAGATTAAAATAAAGGAGGATAGAGAGCAGACCTCCTTAATCACCAGTTAAGCTAACTTTTATTATAATGTTATGCGCGATCGGGCTGGTGAATGGAGGGGCCACGTATCAAAGGTTGACGAACAAGATGTTTGAGAAGTGGATGGGGATTAATATGGAAGTTTATGTAGATGACATGCTAACAAAAAATCATGAAGGCAGACGACCATATTCAAAACCTCGTCCAAACCTTCGATGAGTTATATAAATATAATATAAAATAAAATCAAGAAAAGTGTGTGCTCAGAATTAAGGCTGGTAACGTTTTAGGTTTTATTATTAATTAAATAGGCATTGAGACCAAACCCGAAAAGATCCATATGTTGATCCACATGCAGCCTCCCAAGAAGGAAATTTGAAGCTTAACAGGTAGGATGGTGGCCTTAAATAGATTCGTATCAAGAGTAATCGATAAGTGACTCCCTTTCTTCAAGGTGATTAAAAGCACTTTTTAATTAACTGATAAGTGCCAAGAAGCCTTCTTATAGCTAAATAGGTACTTAGGTTCGACCCTATCGATGTAAAAACCAATGTTAGAGGAAAAACTATACTTCAATTTGGCTGTGTCAAACTTAGTTGTTAGATCGACTCTGGTTAGAAGTTATGGAGGAGTGCAAAAACCAATTACTACATGAGAAAATATTTTGTTAGTGAAGAAGTTGATACTCTAGAATGGAGGAATTGGGACCACCTCTAATAATGGTGTCTAAAAAGATGAAATACTATTTTTAATCCCACTTTATAGTGATCTACACAAATCTTCCACTTCGACAAACCATCCACACACCTCAGAAGTATGGAAGGTTAATGGAATAGGTGATAGATCTTGTTGAATATGATATCATATATTAGCGAAGGACTGCAATCAAAGCCCAAGTCATAGCAAATTTTCTTTCAGAATTCACCTACGAGGAGAAAGGACTAATCGATCAAGCTACTGTAATATTATCTAACCTCGCCCAAGACTAGCAAAGTCCTCGTTTGAGGAAAATAACATGAGCTATAGGGGTGGATTTTCAATAAAACTATGTAAATATAGTTCCCTAGTACAAGGAGGCTTTGATAAAAAACTTCATGTGTGGGAGATATTATGGATGGATTGTCATATTAAAATAGTAGCCGAGCAAGACTGATAGTCAATGCACCAGATGGAGTTGATATAGAATATTCTTTTCAATTCAAATTTAGAGCATCCAATAATGAAGAAAATATGAGGCTTTAACTGCTGGATTAGATTAGGTTGTATCACTTGGATCCAAATAAATAATAGCCCACAGTGATTCAGAATTAGTGGTAAACCGATTTTTGTGAGACTATGAGGAAATATGGGAGAACATACTAACCTAGCAAGGGGAAAATTACTATTACCAAAGCTAAAAGCGCTCCAAATGATTAGAATCCCCAAAATTAAGAATTTTAGAGTAGAGGGATTAGCTCATATTGAAAGACATCGAGGCCAATGTGAGGAGAAGTATTCTTGTAAAGATATTATTGCAGAGGAGAATTAATGTAGAGGAAGTAAACTTTGTAGAGATGACCACGTGCCCATCGTTCATAGAATCAATTAGAAGATACTTGGAGGAAGGTAGTCTATCAGCCGATTAGAAGGAAGTAAGAATACTTTGTTATAAGGAAGCTAGATTTGTCATAGATAATGTACTTCAATACAAAAAAGGTTTTATTGTCTCAATAATGACATGTATCCACCCCA
This sequence comes from Sambucus nigra, assembly GCA_949130495.1. NCBI lineage: Eukaryota > Viridiplantae > Streptophyta > Magnoliopsida > Dipsacales > Adoxaceae > Sambucus > Sambucus nigra. The sequence goes on along the minus strand of OX422221.1, from coordinate 271,312,300 downwards.
TAGAGGTACCAAACCTGGCCAAAGAAATGCATGAAAGATTGTGCCATGCCCACGCAGTAGGTCAAACCTTGGTAAAAAAATAGAGATCCTTACATATTACTAGCCCACAATGAGATTGTGAAGAATATACGTAGAAGTGCAACAAGTGTTAGAGATTCAGAGTGGTGCACAATAGATTGAGAGTCGAGCTGGTGCCAATCATATCACCTTGGTCCTTTTTCCATCTGAGGTATGGACCTAGTCGGCCCATTAGCTAAGACAAAAGGAAGATTCAGGTATTTGGTGGTAGCGCTTGATTATTTTAAAATATAAGCGGAGGCCGAACCACTCATAAAAATGACGTATGGAACAGTCTTTCATTTAATATGAAAAAATGTGATATGTATATATGGGATCCCTCCTTACTTCATTGCCAATCGTAACATCTAGTTTGATAATGAGAAATTTTAAAACTTTTACGATGAGGCCAAAATCAAACGGTTGTACTTGTCACATGCTCTTCCATAGTGCAATGGATACACAGAGGTCACGAATCGAACCTTATTAGAAGGAATGGAAAAAAAGGTTTGATTCAGCTAAAGGAAATTAGATAAAGGAACTGTTAAGCATATTGTGGGCTTATATGATAACATCGTGAACCACAATAGGAGAAACACTCTATATGTTGGCTTTTCGCAGTGAGGCCATAGTCCCAATTAAGATCAAACTTCCAAGCTACATGGTCCTCAACTTCGATTTCCTTAAAATTGATTTATAAGGAGGTTGGATTTGGACCTAATAGATAAGTTCTGGGATGCAAAAAATCTCAAGGTAGAAGTTTATTAGCAGTGCATAATAAAATTTTATTACAAAAGAGTCAAGTCAAGTACCCTCAAGGAATGTGACTACGTCTTGAAGAATGTCAAGAAAAAATCCCACAAGTTAGAGGCTAATTGACACGGTCCCTATCGCGTGTTCGAAATCATACGACCTGGTACTTTATTAGATTGAAACCCTAAAAGGAGATTGCTTTATGAACCTTTAGAACTCAAAGCTCCTTCTGAGGAATTATCATTAAAGAATTCTTTTAGTTTGTAAGAAAGAAGAATTCATGGGAAGTTAAATAGCTTGTACGAATAGATGTCATTTAATGGGAATGCCGATTACTCCAAATTTAGTTTATGGTTACCATATTCCTTTTGGCTTCATTTAAAGTTTAGTTCAAAATATGGTCAAGAGGCTTCATCCAAAGACATCCTGAGTTCATACCTCACTGCTCTACAAACTCAATACATATGTTTTGGAAAATCATTCAAGGTCAAGTCAATTTAGGCCAACCAAATTGACAAAAGCACATCATTTATTACACAAAAATCATTCAAGGTCAGGTTTCTTTAGGCCGACCCAATTGATTAAAGCACGTATTTAACTGCACAAAAATCTTTCAAGGCCAAGTCAGCTTAGGTCATCCCAATTAACCAAAGCACGTATTTAATGTAAAAAAATTATTTAAGGTTACGTTTTCTTAGGCCAACCCAATTGACCAAAGCAGATCTTTGACTGCACAAAAATCTTTTAAGGTTCGATCGGCTTAGGCTAACCAAATTGACCAAATCACGTCTTTAACCTCTCAAACCTTTGGACGAGTGTGTTCGAGAGTTCTAAAAAACTAGAAAATATACCTTTCCTAACTAGACAACTAAACATTTGGTCCCTAGGGAGCTAGTAAGCCTAGGTTTTGACGAAGAGATCCAACAACAATGATAAAAGGCTAAGAAATAGTAGCATGGCCCAAACAAAACATGGATTAAACTACAAATTTGATAAATACAATCACGTAGATCCATGATAAAAAAGGCTTAGAAAATAAAATATAGAAAATAGGTGATGAATAATATAACCTATTTTCATTGATGACTAACTCATGAGATTTCTTATATAAAAAGAAAATTAGGTGAGCATAAAAGTTTCACCTTCACATGTAATTTATACGTAGGTGTAAGGAAAATATTTTAAATGGTTAAAAACATTCAAGAAAAACTACAAATGGAAGATAATCTAAGAAACATCATCCTTGGAGGCTAACCCAGTGTTTCCTGCAGTCGGAAGCTTCTCAACTTCAAGGTGGTCATCCTAATCTATGACTTAGTTCTCATCATTAACCTGTAACTCATCCTCAGATGATGAATCTACCTCTACTCTTCCTATAACCTCTTTCTCTTCCTCTATGGTCTTGGCCTCATCATCATCTCCTTCCCAAGATATGACAACCTCAACAATATCCGAGTAGTGCTTATCTACCCTCTTGTTGAGTTCGTCATAGTCCTTGAGGAAATCCATGGTGGTGTCAATGAAGTACTCTTTAAAGGTTTTAAAATCCTCGATAACCTCTTCTCCATCCATGAAAGTAGTGACCATGGCAACAATAAGTTAAACCTTTAAGTCATCAAGCTTGTCTTTTGTAGTCTTAAGGTTTTATTACAGATGCCTGGTATCATTTCTAGTCTTACTAAGTTTTTCAACCTTGGTCACCATCTTATTTTCAACCCCTTGAAGCTTAGTGTAGGAACAGTCCTTAGCCTGATGATCTTTAGATAGGTTGGACTTAAGAAGTTTGATTTTATTTTCAAGCCCTTCCTTGGTATTTCTTAGCTCATCATAAGAGTTCATGACATAAAGAGTTGTCTCCCTCAGTATAGTTGTGACCATATTACCCTATATAATAATAGATGAAGCAAGTTAGATAAAGGAGAATAGTTCATCTTAGAGGAGGACAGGGGAAATTAAAAAGTTCAACTCACCACAAATGCCTTATGAGAAGAAAAATTCCAAAGATTATCTACATCTAAAGTCCTCATAAATCGAAAGTTAGGGTATAGCCCATATTTCCTGAGACTTCAGATGTGTTAGTAGCATTTAGAAGGATAGATTTATTATCTCCATTAATGTTTTACTGGGTTGTCAGAGAGTGGGGTTCATAAGGCTCAACATGACCGTAGGGAGATTGAGAGTGTGCACAAACTAATGGATCGATTTATTTAATTAAATGCACCAACACAAAAAATAGTTTTTAATCAAATTTTAATCTTCAATTAATTAAGAGTGCATGAGAGTTGTGTCCAAATATTGATTTGATATTTTTAATTCAAACATTCAAAAACAATCAAGATGTGGATAAATCCATTTATAGGGCAAAACCTTTAATCTAGCATTATTGGAAGTTTATGAATACAAAAAACTTACAAGCCATTTAACTACACTAAGTTAAATGCCTTCAAAAAATCCAATGGATATGACTCATCCTCAGAGTTGTCATAGGTAGCGATCTAACCTTCTTTAGCAGTGAAATCTCGTTTCATAAAATCAACCCTACAGAAAAGTCTCTACAAGGGAATATCACAAGAAACCTTCTTTGATTGATAAAAGTGATCTTGAATAATTCCTGAGGGCGAGGAATATGATTATGAGGAGTTTTGATCACAGAGAGAACTCAAAAGGTGTTTTCCTTTTTGAAAAAGAGTTCTTCGGATATCTGATCTCGTTCATCATTTCTATAAGAAGGGTTGATAAAAAGGACACACACAAAAGATATTGGAAAGATATTCTTTAAACAAATTGCATGGTCATTCGAACGAAACAAGATGTCATTCGAACGACACCCTTCATCTGGTTAGAACAACTTTAAACATGGACTTCTAATGAGATCTCAGTGCAAAATGCTTTGCATCTCGTTCTAATGACAGTCAACATCATTCGAATGAGGCATTTTTTTTTTAATTCTTATAAAAAAAATTAGTTTCTTTACGAAAAAAAAATCCTCATAAAATAAAACTAAAACCCAAAAAAATATAAAAAAAATCTTTTACCAATTATGATCACATAATTCTACCCCGTTTGTTTAGATGACTAAATCTTCCAATCTTTGATGATCTTTAACAATAATCTTCGAATACCAAGAAGTTGTGATGGTGACATGTTTGTATAACGAGATAATCCAAACCAAATAATATAAAATATGAGCAATCATAAATCTTTCTCTTATAAATATCCCCCTTTGGTTATTCCGGTACAAAACACAAACCTTAGCCAAATCGAATCCTATGACTTAGTACAAAAACTACCCTCCAAAAATACAAATGAAAATGGAACGTAGAATATGTGCAAGTATTAAATCATGAAACTAGATCTTTCCTTTGTCTCACATTGTCTTCAGCTTGGGTGGGTCCAAATGATCATCATCTAAGCGGGACGTCCTATACACATGAGACAAACAAATATACTGTGATACATAGAGTTTTAAATTGAAATAAAAACTCCCCCCCAAAATTGTTCTCCCCCTTTTTATTCGTAATAGACAAAGGAGTCGAAACTAAACATGAAACACAGGCATCACACAAAGAATTAAGATATCATCACAAGTATAATCAAGTAACCATAGGTGACGATAAACTCAAAGGCATGTATCAACCAACTATTTTTGAAAATTTTCATTTCTTCTTGTAATTATAAAGTATAAAAGGAACAAATACAATACACTATGAAATAACACTAAAATATCCGAACCATGAATGCGGAATGTAGGGGTGTGAACATTTTTCATAGGTAAGTTAACATAGATAGTCATAACATGTTTGCACAAAGTTTTGAGATCAAATATCTCAAAGTCTACCTTTGGTGTAAAAATTTGTGAACTTGTTTGAAATTTACACAACTTAATCAACATGTCATGAACATAAATAATTCTCACACCTAATGTTTTTCTAAGGCATTTTAGTTGTGCAAATCCATTGACCATCGACTTTAACTCCATCAAATTCTCTCATATATTATAATAAACTCTCAATGATTTTTGAAGAAATTAATGTTCATGCATAGTGAAGCATCAACAAACCAAAAATTGGTCTGGCACTTCTATTTTTATGTGTCTCTAATATTTTTAGGCTCTTTTATTCAAATGGTGGATTTTCACTTAAAGATATGTGATCTTTCGTAGCCCTTTTCCATTGTTTAATATTTAATAATATTTTTTGAAAAAATAAATTAAATCCGGACAATGGTTCTTACATGCACAACTATATCTATTTTTACATTTGGTTCATTATAAAGAAAAATTGAGATGAGAACATCGTATTCGATAAGTGACAACTAAGTGCAATCTTAAAATAAGTTAATGCACATGTGAATTAAAGGTGACTAGGAGTCAAACATGTAAAAAGTAATCATCAAATATTAACATAATTACTCCACACATTATTAAGCACACTATAGAAACAACGTTATGCCTCAAAACACTATGAAAAAGTCACATGGGGAAATGGCATGAAAGGGTGATACGAAAATCTTAAATGTTCATCCATACATGGTGATAAAAAAAAAATACAAAACTCTTTTTAACTTTTAATTTTTTTTTTTATCAAAAATAAAAACTTTTTGCCTTTTCAATATTTTTTTTAAAAATAAATAATCCTTTTGTATTTTTCAAAAATGTAAGGACATTTTTGTCCATTATCAATATGTATGTCATACGCCGTTACACCGTTAAAGAAATTCAAGATCGTATCTACATCAACGGATCCGAATATCAAAGCGTCTTCAACATCATAGCCTCTCCGAGAATGAACTTAGTAAAATTTTGTTTTTACGTTCCTTAAAGTTCATATTTAGTATTGTGAAATTTTTATAAAATGTTTTTTATAAAAATAAGAAGTAAGTTTTTTCAAGCAAAATGAGGCCTTTTAAAGTTTTTTATTTTTCTGGGAAAACCGGACCGGTCCGCCCTCTACCCGGACCGGTTCGCCTTGCTCAAGGTCCAGTAGACCCCGAATCGAATGCAAACCGATGGAGCCATATTTTAAAAGAACCGATCCGGTCAATCGGATCAATCCGCCTCCTAGCCGGACCGGTCTGCCTGGGATAAATTCGAGCAGTTCCGTAACTGTTTTTACCACCATCTTATATTTCCTATATATATAACTGTTCCGATGGTGTATTTCTTGAAGTCTTTGAGAAAACGTTTTTAAGAGTACAAACACAACAAGACTTCAATTTTTGATGTGCCAAACATCTTTTTGATTCACACACAAAAATCCCAATTACTTTTGTGAATCTTTTGGAACCCTAGAACACAAACTTTGTTGTTGTTGATCTTTGTGGAGAGATCTTTGCAACCGAGGGCTGCGTGTCATTGCTAAGGGAGTCTCTACAAAGTTTTATGACTGCGTGTCATTGAGGAGAGCTGCGGTTCTTCCTGCGTTGTTTGGGCTGCGAGTCCTTGGAGGGTGCTGCATGCATTCTCTTGCTGAGTTCAAGACTGCGTGTCTTTGTGGGTTGGCTGCGCGTTGATCCATTGCAGATTTCTCTATGTAATTGTAAGTTGCGGCTTGTATATTCATAGTGAAATAAAGGTTTTACCCGAAAGGGGTTTTTTCCTGAAATCTGTGTCTCAGCATATTTTTGTGTCACGTGCTTTATTTATTTATGGATTGACACACGCACCTTAGATGCATGTTTAGGGGCTGAAATTAAATAAGTATGCTATATTAGAAAGTTGCGAAGTTAATCAATTATCACATGTAATTCTCGCGTTCTCAAAAAATTTTCCAAAAAAACAAAAATCTTTTTGCATTTTTCTAAAATATCACAATGATAATATAATATAGCAATAGGAATATAAGATGTAAACATCATAAGCATCCTACACTAGATAAAGTATCCAAACTAACTCAACAGTGCAAATATCGAAAGATTTCCAGGGATCCTCAAATCGAAGTGCACCTAAAGGTTTCATGAATATATTGTGTAACTGAAGATTGGTGCTCACAAATCTCAACGACACGACCATCTCCTCAACTAGGTTACGTATAAATTATTCGTGTGTCCTAATGTGCTTCATGAGCGAATGTTGGAACGGATTATAAGCAATATGAATTGCACTCGTATTATCACAAGAAATAGGCATCGTGCCTTATGAAATACCATAATCCTCCAATATTTTCTTTGTAGAAACCCCATTTTGTTACCCCTTAAACTCTCCTTAGGTCCCTAGCACATCCCTTTTTCACTAAAAACCAAGGTCATACCTCGAGTACTGACCTAGAAGCCATCGGGCACTCCCAGGTTCCATTTGACCAAAATTCAAAGTCTTCAGCTTGATCGAGACTGAATGAATCTTCAAAGGGCCCTGAATCCCCTTTCCAAAAGTCCATCCCATGCGTGATTCTAACTTACCGTGCAGACGAACGACCCGTTTTACATCGAAACCTGATCTAGAGGCCACTAGGTGTTCCCGGGCTTAATTTGACCTAAGTCAACTCTTCAGCTCGACTGATACTGAATGAATCTTCAAAGGGAACTGAAACCCCTTTCCAAAGGTCTGCCCCGTGCTCGATTCTGACTTACGATACGGACCAACAATCCATTTTACTCCGAGAGCTCACCAAAAGCTTCCAGGGCCCGGCTGACCAAAGTCAACTCCCCGAACTGGATCAAACTCTTTGGAATATCGAAGTACATCTCATAACCTTTCCAACAGTTTGCCCCGTGCATGATTTAGACTTACCATGCGGATGAACGATCCGTTTGCGTTCAATGATTCCCCGTCCAATGGGTCGGTAAGCGCTTTCGAGCCACATTTGACCCAAAGTCAACTCCCGAACTCGGATCAGTCCATAGTACTTTTAAAGGTATATAAATTACCTTTTCAATGGTATGCCTCATGCACGATTCGAATCAACGGTTTACGCTCAGCTATCGATTTTCCAAAAAGGCCTGAAAGACACCGCCAAACGGCAGGTCCCTGACCCTACCTATCAGCAGTGTGCCTAAACACACCTGCTTGATATGCCCAAAGTGTACCAGACAATCCAGAGACCTAAACCTCGGCCTTATGACAGTCGAGGTAAAAAAGGTTCGAGAATTCCTATCAGCAACATCATCCTACTGAGGTCGACCGCAACCGATGCCCCCTCAACTATGGACCTCATCACGTCCACAACCGAGATTATCTAGAACCTTGGAGCATAGTTCTTATCAGGTCGACCATGGCCGTCATCACATCTACCTCATACACTAACCTCGGTTAGGCATCAGCCAAGGTCTGCAGGGACTCGCAGGGTCAACCATCCTCCTACAGCAGTATCGGCATCGACCGACGTTATAGTCAATGGCTGAGATCAGTAGTATTACATGAGGAAACCATCTGGAAGTACTATCATCGGCCCTGGCCGATATTAAAACTCTTATGACCTAACCTCGGCTAGCTTTCCTGGCCGAGATCATCATGAATAGCCTTGGATGAGGCAACAATCAGACTTCATTAACCTCGTACTCTTCGAGGCCGAGGTTGTACCAGTCAAGGGCAAGGCCAAGCATTTATAAGCATATGCAAGGATAAGAACACATGGATAAAATCAGTTGTAACCGAATCAATCCCTCCTACGTGGGGGAATATTTCATCAACATTCTTTACATGTGACAGTGATAGATGTCTACATCAAATTGGCTAGATCAACACACATATGCTCATTGCATGCATGGAGGGTACATTACACCCCCCAAACACTATATATACTTGTCTTCTCCTACCTTGAGAAGGATCGAGAATTACAACCCTATCTGAAACTCTGTCAAATTATACAGTAGAGAGAGAAAGCTTGAGAGATTGTATCCATGGCCGTTAGTGCCTTATTTTAGTGACTACTCACTCACTTGCACAGTGGACGTAAGCCTAATTGGTTGAACCACATATTGGTTTTCATCCTCTTCTCCTCACCTCCCTCATATATATATATATATATATATTCTCCTGTGCTGCCATTGTTATCACTGATTTGAGCTTACAAACACCTTGATGGGTGGTGTTATTTCCAGCATCATCATTTTGGCGCCGTCCGTGGGAACGAGAAGCTATCTCTTCCTCTTTTTTTGCTTAACCTCATCGGAGACTCTTGTGGTGAACCGGGCCTCACCCCTTGCGTGGAGCTGTTTCACCATTGAAAGAGGTCCTTTAAGGTATTAAGCTAATCTTCTTCATAAGCTTTTTTGTTAACACACATGGCACCGGATTTACTACCACCTCCTCCACCACCTGGTGCTGGAGGGCCTAGTTCTAACCAGGCACCACCCCAGTCCGAATTGGCTGAGGTGGAGATAGCCTTGAAGTCCTTAGCAGTGACGCATCAAGCGATGAAGGAGCAATTTGCCTAGCTCAGTCAAAATATGATGAGGCCACCTGGGGTCTCACCGAAGATGATTACTTCGACAGCTGTTCAACCCCATCCTAAATCCAGGGGACCACCCCAGGCACCGCGAAAATACCAACCTAATCCTCATTAGAGGAGGGACGTTGCTGATCCTAGGCGTTTACACCTGGGGAGGCAAGGACACCCTTGCCCAGAGGATATGTATGATGACATGGAGGCAGAAGACGCTCCGAAAGACTGCTGGGAGCCGTTTGGGGTTTCGAATAACATGGTATGTCCTATCCAGCAAAGCAGAGGTTGTGGGGGTAGAAGAGATGAAGGTGTCCAATAAAGGGGATCAGCTTTTGATCGCTTGAGCAGAGGGTCAACCTTTGAAAGGTTAGGCCCATTAAATGACCTAAGACAGAGGTTATCAAGTTCAAGAAGTGCAGCAGGGTCACAAAGGGGAAATGGGGAACATCGACCTAATCATGGACAATCCCAACATGGTCGAGACTGTGGCCAGGAGGTGAATAGCCGACCTTGTACTGCATCTGGGGAACCCTCAGTCCACCCCTTAGAGGTGGTTGGGGATAACCTCGGCTAGGCCGAAGTTGCTAGGCCATGGAATGACTCAATCCAAAGACTTTAAGAGAAGATAGGGGACCTCATCAAAAGCCAAGATCCACTACAAAGAGGTTTCTCAGAGGCCTCCCCATTCGTGGCCAAGATAGTGAATTTCCCAACCCTTGCCAAGTTCAAACCACCTACGGTGTCTCCCAAGTATAACGGTAGTACTAACCTTGTGCATCATATTGAGATGTACCAGTCTGCAGCAAACATCTATTTAATCCCAGATGAGATGAAGTGCCTAGCCTTCTCCGGGACTTTAACAAGAGCTGCACACATCTAGTTCACCTCTCTTCCAAAGAACTCGATTAAGAACTTTAAGGGCTTAGCTGAACGTTTCATTCACAATTTCTGTTTTGGGGTAAGACCTCAAAAGAAGACCACCCATTTGTTGTATGTAAAGCAAGGCAAGAACGAGAGCCTAAGAGACTACATTGCTAGATTCAACAAAGAAAAATTATAGGTTGAAGACTATGAAGAGAGTATATCCATGACAGCCCTTATAGGGGGACTCTAGAAGGGGAAGTTACTATGAAAACTTGCGGAAGACCCTCCTAAGTCCATGGCAGAGCTATTGACAACTACAGGATTGGTCATGAACGTCGAAGAGGCTATGTCCATGAAGTATGAGGATGAGAACGAAAGTAGTAGCGGGAAATTACAAAGAAAGAAAGATGGAAAGAAGAGGTCAGCCGACGATAAGTTTGCACGCTATACTCCTCTAACTGTGAGATGCGAACACATCCTCGCTGAGATTAAGAACGATCGATCTCTGAGATGGCCGTAGAAGCTGAAGGCTCCTTCGAATAAGAGGAATAAGAACTTGTGGTGTGAGTTCCACTAAGACCATGATCATGTGACAGACAAGTGCTTCGCCTTAATAGATGATATCGAAAAGATGTTGAAATTCGAAAAGTTGAGGAGGTATATGGATGGTAAGGCCCCTAAGAGGGGAAGAGATGACCCTAAAAAGAAGAGAAATGATAAATGTCGAGATGATACCCAAGCCAGAAGAGATGAGGACTCCGATGGTGACGATGAGAACGATCCAAATCTCCCACCAAAGGATGACAATGCCCCTGTGAAGAGGGTTGGAATGATCTCCTTCAGTGTTAGCACCATATGTGGAGGACTAGCCGGGGGTGGCTCTAAAATAGCCAACTGCAGAGCTCATGTGGTAGAGGCTAAGTCAGTAACCAAAGTGGAGGTTGTGAATTTGGTGTCTTTAGAGGCTAAGCAGAAAAGAAAAAATATAGATATGGAAACTCTTATAGTTGGATTCTCCCGACTCGATTTCAAAGATATATTAGCTCCGCATGATGACCCTTTGGTAATTACAACAAGAGTGCATGGGTGTGAGGTACAGAGAATCCTTGTAGATGGAGGAAGTTCAGCAGATGTGATGTTCTGGCCCTGTTTTAAAAGTCTAGGCCTCTTCAGAGCAAGGCTGGTACCCTATCATCATCCATTGATGGGCTTCAGCGGTGAAAAGGTCCATCCGTTGGGCATGTATGAGATGGATGTATGAATGGGAGATGAGTGGACTAAGAGTTTGACCCGAAAGATCAATTTTTTTTTTATCATGGATGAAAATGTCTTCTCAGCATACAACCTCATCATAGGACGAGTAGCCCTTAAGGATTTTAAGGTCGTGCCATCAACGGTCCACCAATTGCTAAAATTCCCAACCCCCAATGGGGCAGAGGAAGTGCATGGGGATCAGACATCGACATGAGAATGCTACTTCAAGTCGACAGAAGAGAGAGATGCCCATAAGAGGGCAACCACCATGTATAACATTAATACACTTGATCCTAGAGATGAACTAAAGTTGAAGAAGGGAGAAGTCGCGAAAGAGGTAGAATCCGTCGTCCTCAATAAGGACGAACCAGAAAAAACCATCCAAATCAGCAAAGCCTTAAAACCAGAGATCAAGGATGAGTTGACAAGATTCTTGAAGAAGAGGCAGAGTGTCTTCGCTTGGAGCCATGCAGATATGCCTGGAATCGACCCGGAGGTTATGTGCCACAAACCTAACGTTATAGAAGATGCTAAGACAATCAAGCAACGAAGAAGAGTTTACTCCAGGGAAAAGTATGACATCATCAGGGAAGATGTCAGGAAGTTGGAAGTGGCCGATTTCATCAGGGAGGTCATATACCGAGAGTGGTTATCAAACGCTATCATTGTGCCTAAAGCCAATGAAAAATGGAGGATGTGCATAGACTTCACCGACCTGAACAAATCTTGCCCAAAAAATAGTTATCCCTTACCTCGGATTGATCAGATGATAGATTCCATGTCAGGACATGAGCTTCATGGACACATATTCAGGCTATAATTAAATCTTCATGGATGTGGAAGATTCAGAGAAGACAACCTTCATCATAGACAAGGGGACTTATTGCTACAAGGTCATGCCCTTCGGCTTGAAGAATGCAGGGGCCCCGTATCAACGTCTTATAAACACTACACCAAAAACAGCATTTTGGCACACCCTGATATTAAAAATCTGGCACAGTTTAAAACTGTGCCAGATTTTGGCACGGTTTTATAGAGATTTGGCACACTTTAAAACAGTGCCAAAATTTGGCACTGTTTTAAAGTGTGCCAAAATTGAGTACACTTACTAAAATATATAATACCCAAAAAAAAAACATTACACTTCCCTCTTTCTCTTGTTCCCGCTCACGATTCCCGCCTCTCTCTAGCCTATGCGCTCTCCTGCCTCTCCTCTCTCTCTCGCGGCGGTCTCTCTCTCTCTCTCGCGGCTCTCTCTCTCTCGCGGCGGTCTCTCTCTCTCTCTCGCGGCGGTCTCTCTCTCGCGGCTGTCTCTCTCTCGCGGCGGTCTCTCTCTCTCTCTCGCGGCGGTCTCTCTCTCTCGGCGGCTGCTGCTGACACTGCCCTAGGTCAGCATCTCTACTGCCGACACTCTCTCTCCCGCCCATTCTCTCTTTCTCTGGTCACTGCACTCATCCCAATCAGGTAATTTCTTTAAAGCATTGTATTTTTTTTAACCTAAGTTAGATTTCAGATTTGATCCTAGAGTTTATGATATGCTTGATTTGATTCTCATCTGATTTTTAGGGTTTTATATATACATATATACATATATATATTTTTTTTAATGTGTGAGTTTTTGGTGCAAATTGAATGTTGATAATGAAAAAAAAATAAATCATGGGTTTTTATGTTCTTACCCCTTTAACAAAAATGTATATTTGATCTGATTTGTAAATGTTACGTAGTTTTAAGAAAATTTAAGTGCTAAATATTCAATAATAATGTAAAAATAACAAATTGAAAAGTAGACACCCCACTAATTAAATGGATAAATGAGATTATGTGTTGAAAATTTAAGAAAAAACAAAAAAAACTATTTAAATAGTAAGTAGACATTAATACTAAACATTCAATAATGATGTTACACATGTAGAAAAACCTTAGACCCGTTCAAGAAGTCTCACTATGACTGTGGTGAGAACTCTTGAATTGTCCCATTTTTGGACAGTTTGGAAATGCAAAAGTTTGTATTGTACATAATGATTATGCATGTCCTATTTTGAAAAATTCGGTGGCATCTCTTTATGTTCTTTGGGTGCATACTAGATTGATGTAGTGTTTTGTGTTTTCTTGGTTGAAAAACTTAAGTAACACATGAACACTCCCAATTTAAGTTGTGCACTTGAAGAACTGTAGGGAGATGCTGGCGAAATTTTCTAGATTAGGACATGGCATGAGACATTATGAACAATACAAAATATGCATTTTCGAATGGGATAGGACCCTTACCCTGTAGAGGAGATGGAGGAAATATAGGAGCTCAAATATATACATATTTACACTTGAATAAACTTAAATATATTTACAGTAAGCGTTTATATTATAATGTGTGCTCTTTAAACTTATCAAGATGTCGTCGGGAATCAACAAAGAATGGATAAATGAGAAAAATATCGAGACCGATACATATAGAGATGGGGTGTTACAGTTTCTTCATTATGTGCGTAGTAATAGTTCGAATGTTAAACATTCATGTCCCTGTAGACGTTGTCGAAATGGGAAAGGACATGTTGTTATAGATGACATATTCATTCATTTAATGACATATGGTATGGACATGAACTATACCTTATGGCATTTTCACGGTGAGACATTAGTTGTTGATCAAGTCCAACCACCACCGCAATCTGTGACACCGACAGAACACGCTGATGTGCACAATATTCCAATTTTGAATGATCTTGTGAATGATGCTTGTGAGATGTTTATGGGTGAAGCGGAACCTAGTGAACCTAATTGTGTAGGCAGTGATGAAGCCCCCCCAACTTCTGAGGTTCCCAATGATTCGCACACACATAAATACAAAGGCAAGAAGTATGATCGTTTACATCAACTCGCACAGGAGCCATTGCACCTAGCTACCGGTTCTTCGCGTCATACCACAATGTATGCTCTTATAAAGTTGAATGATTTGAAAACACAATTCAATTTATCGGATGGTGCTACAGGTGGAATTCTTAGATTGTTAAATGAACTACTTCCTGAAGAGAACAACTTGACAACTAGTTATACAGAAATGAAAAACACCGTTAGAGATCTCGGTATGGATTATGTTAAGTATGACGTATGCATTAACAACTGTATGATATTTTGGAAAGAGCATGAAAAATCTACTAGATGTATAAAATGTGGTTCTTTACGCTACAAGTTTACTTGTCTAGACGAGGACGGGGTAGAAATTCAGAATACTAATGGAAAAAAAAAGTATTCTAGGGTTCCTAAGAAGGTAATGCGACGTTTCCCTCTAATCCCTAGGCTAAAACGGTTGTATACCATAAAATGGATAGCAGAGAAAATGATTTGGCACGCTCGTGCAAGCTCTTGTATGGAATTCTTGCGTCATCCCCGAGATTCAGCAGAATGGGTAAATTCAAACATTATGTGGAGAGATTTTGCAAAAGATCCGCGGAATATTCGACTTGCAATAGCAACTGATGGTTTCAGCCCGAATAACATGTTTGGCCGTAAGTATAGTTGTTGGCCAGTGATAATTCAACCTCTCAACCCTCCCCCATCAATGTGTATGAAAAGTGAGTTTTCAATGTTGTCTGTATTGATTCCCGGACCAAAGTCACCATCAAGTAATATTGATGTCTTCCTCCAACCGTTGGTCGATGAGTTAAAGATCTTATGGTCTGGAGTTGAGGCTTGGGATGCGTACAAAAATGAGAAATTTCAGTTAAAAGCCATGTTGATGTGGGGTATACATGATTTTCCAGCTTATGGGATGTTAGCAGGTTGTTTAACTCAAGGTTACAATGGGTGCCCTGTTTGTTCTACAAATACACCTTCTGAATATCTTTCTAAGTCAACGAAATGTTGTTACCAACGATCTCGTATGTTCCTTCCTAAAGACCATCCTTATAGGTTTGACACATCAAAGCAAACATTTAATGGTAAAATAGAGGATGCTATGGCTCCAAGAAAGTTAACAAGTGCAGAAGTTGAGCAGATAGTGTCACTTATCGCTCGAGAAGGTGCTCAAAGAGAGGGAGAGGGAGATGGAGACAAAAAGGGAAAGGGAAAGGGAAAGGGAAAGGGGAAGGGGAAGGGGAAGGGGAAGGGGAAGGAGAAGGAGAGGAAGGGGAAGGGGAAGGGGAAGGGGAAGGGGAAGGAGAAGGAGGATGTCGTAATGGAAGACGATGATTATCCAAGTGAGGGTGACGATGAGAATCTAGCAGGTACCGAGGGTTTTTCAAGGAGGTCAATTTTCTTTGACTTGGAGTATTGGAAGGATCATGATATTAGACATAATTTAGATGTTATGCATGTTGAAAAGAATGTCACAGAGACTCTTTTAGGTACAATACTCTCGGTGAAAGGTTCATCAAATAAAGATACGGTCAAAGCCCGTGAAGACTTGAAAGTTCATTTGAAGCTTAAAAGGAAATTATGGATGAAAGATGTTGAAGGCAGTAAAAAAAGGCTTATGCCAAAGGCACCTTTCGCATTAGGAAAGGAAGAGAAAGAAGCCTTTTTTCGTACACTAAAAACATTAAAGGTACCGATTGGATTTTCATCAAATTTCAGCAACAATGTTAACCTCGATCCACCTGGATTTACCAATCTCAAGTCCCACGATTATCACGTCATTATGCAACGGTTGCTTCCTGCATTTCTTATGCATTCATTTCCGGATGATAAGCCTTTGTTTAAAGCTATACAGCGGATCAGCATATTCTTTAATGTGTTGTGTGCCAAAGTGATATTTAGAGAACATCTTTTGAAGGCTAAAAACGCATTAGTAGAGGCACTTTGTGTCTTTGAAATTTATTTTCCACCTGCCTTTTTTGTGGTGATGATCCACCTCATGCACCATTTAGCCGATGAAGCTTTGACAGCTGGGCCACCAAGATATCGGGCGATGTGGTTATTTGAGAGAGAAATGGGAAGATATAAAAAGTGGTCACGAAACAAGAGGTACATTGAAGGGAGCATTGCTAATGCATATTTGTTACATGAAGCTTCTTTGTATGCCATGGAGTACATATCGAAAAGAGGTGAAGGAACTCATAAGAGTAATCTTGAGGATTTTCTTGATGATGAGTTTGATGACTCGGAATGCCAACGACCATTGGGTAAAAGTAAAGAATTGATCTTAAATAATGTACAATATGAGCAAGTGCGAAGATGGGTTTTATCTCAATGCGACGGTGTTGATGAATGGAGAAGGTACACACTTAGTTCTATGTTAATTCATATTAATTGATTGTAATGTGATATTTCTTAATTTTGAAACTAATTTCTTGTAGAAAATTTGTGGTAACTGAGACTCAATCGACGCATAAAATTGATGATTTCATCCCTTGGCTAAGGAACGAGGCAAGTCTTTATTTATACATGTAATTTTTTATCAACCGTAATTATTTTTAATGAAACTTTAAAAAATTATCAATTCCTTACAGGCCTCAAGATTTAATGATACGGGAATTTTGCCATATGCTGATGGTCCTCTCCATAGGGTTACCAGTTATGAGAAATTTCAATGCAATGGGTACACCTTTTGTACTTCTGGACATGAAGAGAATCATAACTTTCAGAGTAGTGGTGTATCCACTAAGGCCTTTAATAAGAAGGGGATTATGACAACCTTTTATGGAGTTATTAGACAAATTCTCGACCTCAATTACATTGAGTTCGCACATACTGTCTTTTATTGTGATTGGGTGGATGTTGATGATAAGAATGCTTGCAAAGTTGAACCCATCTCAAAATTGGTGATGGTGAATCTTAGTAAGCTCGTGAGTAAAAATACCATTCACGATGATCCGTTCATCCTTGCATCTCAAGCCAGTCAAGTATTTTATTGTCAAGATGTAAAGCTGAATGGATGGTCAGTTGTTTTACACTCTCCCAAGAGACTGACGAAAGAAATAGATGCGATTGATATTGATCGTACGATGTATGACTCCATTCTCGAGGAAAATGATAAATTGCTGGAGCTTTTGGACACAGATTTCTAGTGCAATGATTTAGTTCTGAACTTGTTTTTGAATATGCGATATTCTATTTATTCCGTTTGTTGTTGTTGTTGTTGTTGTTGTTGTTGTTGTTGTTGTTGTTGTTGTAAACATTTAATAGTTTATTGCTTTTTGAACATTTAATACATGTATGGTTGTTTGAAATTATAATTCTATTTGAACATGCCATCTTCTTTATATTGCTATTTGAACATGTAATATTCTTGTAAATGTTTATTTTGATTATTTTGGTCTCCAATAGTCACTTTTTTCCAGATAAATGTCTCATATGGGTGATACTTCGCAACCGTCAATAAATGTGGAGACACCTATATCAACCTACCGTTCTAAGGTTGCTTCGAGTGCTTCAAGAGTAGGTGGTGACTCTTCCACTAAGAAGTTAAAATTTAATGAGCACGGCCTTCCAGTTGGTGAAGACTCATATACACTCTCGACCAGGTTGGGAGACTTAGCAAGGACACATGTTCCCATATCTTATACGAGTTGGAAACAAGTGGATGTGCGATATAAGAACTCAGTTTGGTCATCATTAATGGTATACTATTCCTTTCTATTCCAAAGAATGTAAATTCAATTATGTGATGTTTTAATTTTATTTCTTCATATATTGTAGAAAGAGTTCCCAGATGTGCGCGAAAGTCAGAAGCAAATTTTTATGAAAAAAGCGAACGATGCTTGGAAAAAGTTCAAGTCCAAGCTAAGGGTTAATTTGAAGGATGGTGATATTGGAAAGTGGAAGGAGAAAGTGCCACGAAATGTCAAATCTGAGGACTGGGAGGTGTTTTGCAATAATGAAGTTTTAGAGGTTCAAAGGGCTTTGCGAAGAAAGAACAAAGAGACTAAACTAAATTGTGTGAGAACGACAACTCATAATACAGGTCGTCATGGTTATGCCCGAGCTTCAGAGAATTGGAGAAAGGAGCATGGGCGTGCACCCACTCGTGCTGAATTGTGGTTGGCAACTCATATAATCAAAGGAGGTGGTTATGCCCCTCATGATAAAATATTTGCGGTAATTTAAATTTTTTAATGTTCGTTTTGTTTAAACAAAGTATCGTATCATCAAACCTAATGTTAATATATTTTTATACAGGACCAAATTCAAATGCTTCTGGATGTATACAAAGCGAGTGGTCAGGAGGAGACCTTGGATGCCGGGCCTATTTTTGAGGTTTTCGGAAAAGATACGCGAGGACGTGTACGTTGTGTTGGGTCCACAATTTCGAGAACCTCTATATTAGGGTCGGCATTTGCTAGAGAAATGCTTGAGGAGGTGAAAGAGGACACCGGAAATTGGAAGGATCATGTTGATCACCTTAGGAGTGACATAGATGGGATAAAATCCTCACTAGATGAATTCATTACCGACTTCAAAACCGGAAAATTTTCATGTGTTGGACACAACGTTCAGGAGTTACCTACTATAGGCACTGTAACTCCTTCGTGTTCTCGTTCCTCCCCTGCATTCGAGGTTCCAAATTTCACCTCGCTAATTGAATGCAAAATACTATCCCACACACGTGAACTTGTTGGTTATGGGAGGAAAACGCAACCAGGAGCCGTCTCGACCGTTCACTTCCATAAGTTGAGAAAGAATGAAGTGCGAGTTTTACTCGATGACATCAAAGTGCCCGAGTATCCAGTTTGGGGTGGAAAACAAGCTCATTGCGAGAACTTGGAAGATGTTGGTAAAAATGGAATTATGTATTGGCTCGACGACCTTTGTCCTCCCATTGGTGACACCGACGAATGACTTGCTTCGAAGTACTTCCCTCTAAGGTACAAATATGCAAAATCTCTACTTATATTCCTAATTCATGCTTCTATAATCCTGCTCCACCATCTACTGAATTGAGTTATGTTGTTTCTATAATCGTTATGCAATCAACTAGGAAAACCAGTTATTTATTTATCATTATTGAGCGGGAAGCACGGGCAAGCTATTATATATAACATGTGTAATCAATCGTTAAAGAGGTAAGGTGTACTAATCAAACACACACATATATGCATATGCTGCATATGCATATATATGCAGTGCATATATATGCATATGCTGCATATATATGCAGTTGCCCTGCCCCGTCCCCTGCCCCTCCCCCCCCCCCCCCCTTCCCCACTCACACACGCACACACAAACACACACATATATGCATATGTTGCATATGCATATATATGCATATGCTGCATATGCATATATATGCAGTTGCCCTGCCCCTGGCCCTGCCCCTGCCCCGTCCCCGTCCCCTTCCCCCCCCCCCCTTTCCCCCTCTCTCTCTTGTTGGTCTTATGCACGGTCATTCTTGTTCGTCTTATGCTGTAAAAAATGCAGAAAACAACCCCACAAACTTTGTCAAACACAATGTGTAGTATAGAAACAAGGCTGGATTGAAAAACCAAAGTTTGGTTTTGAAGAATTTGAGCCGTGGTAGGGTCTTTCACGATTGGGAGATGAAGGGTTAGATTTTAAGTTTTGAAATTTTGGGTATTGAAATTTGAGCCGTGGTAGGGTCTTTCACGGTTGTGATGTTTGATGGTAGAAAAAATGATTTTTTGTATTGTACTGTTTTAAAAAATATTTTGGAATGGAAATATCACCGGCCTATTAAAAATGACTTGAAATATTAACTTTGGTATTAATAACAGTACACACCAACTAACTACCAAATCGTCAATACTCTTCCAATTCTGTGTGTGTGTCAGGTCAATGAACAATATTCCACAGGAATAACACATGATGTCAGTTGGTCTTCCCAATAACAAAATCCCAGTCAAGTCAACCCCCCTCCCAATACTGCAACAATTTTCCCTCTCCTTATACCATCTCTTCTCCCTCACTCCCTCATACCTTCTCTATCCTCACAAACACACAGAATATATATACTAACACATAAAAAAAATACAAACTTCTGCTTTTTTTGGTCACGGTAAAATGGGCAGGTATGTACTGTCCCCTGCCCCTTCCCCTTCCCCACTCACACACGCACACACAAACACACACATATATGCATATGCTGCATATGCATATATATGCAGTGCATATATATGCATATGCTGCATATGCATATATATGCAGTTGCCCTGCCCCTGGCCCTGCCTCTGCCCCGTCCCCTGCCCCTTCCCCCCCCCCCCCTTTATATGGCGCCGTAGATATTTACGGGTATTTGAATCCTGCCACAACACCAAAAGATTGAGGACTTGGTTAGTATAGCAAGTTCCGGGGTGGAGCCTTGGCGCTTGACTTATTTGGGTCTCCCGTAGGGTGGAAATCCAAATTCATTTGATTTTGGTCCACGGCTTGGGATTAAATTAACAAGAGATTGGATGCCCCGTCCCCTGCCCCTGCCCCTGCCCCGTCCCCTGCCTGCCCCGTCCCCTGGCCCTGCCCCTGCCCCGTCCCCTGCCCCGTCCCCTGGCCTTGCCCCTGCCCCGTCCCCTGCCCCGTCCCCTGGCCCTGCCCCTGGCCCTGGCCCTGCCCCGTCCCCTGCCCCGTCCCCTGCCCCTCCCCCCCCCTCCCCCCCCTTCCCCACTCACACACGCACACACAAACACACACATATATGCATATACTGCATATGCATATATATGCAGTGCATATATATGCATATGCTGCATATGCATATATATGCAGTTGCCCTGCCCCGTCCCCTGCCCCTGCCCCCCCCCCTTCCCCACTCACACACGCATACACAAACACACACATATATGCTCATTTTTCTGCTCAGGTAGAGATTTTTCCTTGCTTAAAGTGTATTCTATCTATGCTTATCTCTCGGTGGTTTTTCAAGTCCAATAAGGACTACATCAAATTTATTTATAAAGTTTTCCTATGGTGATTTTATTGGAGATTTAGAATGCTAGATGTAATAGCT
This sequence comes from Sambucus nigra, assembly GCA_949130495.1. Taxonomy (NCBI): domain Eukaryota; kingdom Viridiplantae; phylum Streptophyta; class Magnoliopsida; order Dipsacales; family Adoxaceae; genus Sambucus; species Sambucus nigra. Next base: position 271,291,096 of record OX422221.1, on the reverse strand, counting down.
TATTTGAAGGTGTTCCTATGTGTGCTGCTGATATAATAAAAAAAGTGATAGACTTAATTTCATCTAAAGCCAGTTCCACTCTTTTTGTTAATCGAGTAAATCAAAACCATGTGTCCTTAGTTGATACATTTCATCTCAAAGTGAAAGTAAAAAAGCCCAAGTTAATTATTACCAGATAATTATGTCCTTCAGGCACTATAAAAATCAATGTTGATGGTCTCCCTCATGTTATTAAAGGGTGAAAACTCAGCACTTAGGGGGCACGAACACCTCAAACTTAAAAATCAGCACTTAAACTTAAAAACAAGCCGTTAATGGGTGAAAACCCAAACCACCCCCCAAACGACCCCGTAGGGGGCACGAACACCTCGCACGGGACCAATGTAACTTGTAGGAACTGACCGCGTAGTCCCGGGTCTCCCGGTTTGTGAATATGACGATAATTTGCAAAAATCAACACTTAAACTTAAAAACAAGCCGTTAATGGGTGAAAACCCAAACCACTCCCCAAACGACCCCGTAGGGGGCACGAACACCTCGCACGGGACCAATGTAACTTGTAGGAACTGACCGCGTAGTCCCGGGTCTCCCGGTTTGTGAATATGACGATAATTTGCAAAAATCAACACTTAAACTTAAAAACAAGCCGTTAATGGGTGAAAACCCAAACCACCCCCCAAACGACCCCGTAGGAGGCACGAACACCTCGCACGGGACCAATGCAACTTGTAGGAACTGACCGCGTAGTCCCGGGTCTCCCGGTTTGTGAATATGACGATAATTTGCAAAAATCAGCACTAAACTTAAAAACAAGCCGTTAATGGGTGAAAACCCAAACCACCCCCCAAACGACCCCGTAGGAGGCACGAACACCTCGCACGGGACCAATGTAACTTGTAGGAACTGACCGCGTAGTCCCGGGTCTCTCGGTTTGTGAATATGACGATAATTTGCAAAAATCAGCACTAAACTTAAAAACAAGCCGTTAATGGGTGAAAACCCAAACCACCCCCCAAACGACCCCGTAGGGGGCACGAACACCTCGCACGGGACCAATGTAACTTGTAGGAACTGACCGCGTAGTCCCGGGTCTCCCGGTTTGTGAATATGACGATAATTTGCAAAAATCAACACTTAGTTAAAAACATGCCGTCAATGGGTGAATACTTAAACCACCCCCCAAACGACCCCGTAGGGGGCACGAACACCTCGCACGGGACCAATGTAACTTGTAGGAACTGACCGCGTAGTCCCGGTTCTCCCGGTTTGTGAATATGACGATAATTTGCAAAAATCAACACTTAAACTTAAAAACAAGCCGTTAATGGGTGAAAACCCAAACCACCTCCCAAACGACCCCGTAGGGGGCACGAACACCTCGCACGGGACCAATGTAACTTGTAGGAACTGATCGCGTAGTCCCGGGTCTCCCGGTTTGTGAATATGACGATAATTTGCAAAAATCAGCACTTAAACTTAAAAACATGCCGTTAAAGGATGAAAACCCAAACCACCCCCCAAACGACCCCGTAGGGGGCACGAACACCTCGCACGGGACCAATGTAACTTGTAGGAACTGACCGCGTAGTCCCGGGTCTCCCGGTTTGTGAATATGACGATAATTTGCAAAAATCAGCACTAAACTTAAAAACAAGCCGTTAATGGGTGAAAACCCAAACCACCCCCCAAACGACCCCGTAGGGGGCACGAACACCTCGCACGGGACCAATGTAACTTGTAGGAACTGACCGCGTAGTCCCGGGTCTCCCGGTTTGTGAATATGACGATAATTTGCAAAAATCAGCACTTAGTTAAAAACATGCCGTCAATGGGTGAATACCCAAACCACCCCCCAAACGACCCCGTAGGGGGCACGAACACCTCGCACGGGACCAATGTAACTTGTAGGAACTGACCGCGTAGTCCCGGTTCTCCCGGTTTGTGAATATGACGATAATTTGCAAAATCAACACTTAAACTTAAAAACAAGCCGTTAATGGGTGAAAACCCAAACCACCCCCCAAACGACCCCGTAGGAGGCACGAACACCTCGCACGGGACCAATGTAACTTGTAGGAACTGACCGCGTAGTCCCGGTTCTCCCGGTTTGTGAATATGACGATAATTTGCAAAAATCAACACTTAAACTTAAAAACAAGCCGTTAATGGGTGAAAACCCAAACCACCCCCCAAACGACCCCGTAGGAGGCACGAACAACTCGCACGGGACCAATGTAACTTGTAGGAACCGACCGCGTAGTCCCGGGTCTCCCGGTTTGTGAATATGACGATAATTTGCAAAAATCAACACTTAAACTTAAAAACAAGCCGTTAATGGGTGAAAACCCAAACCACCCCCCAAACGACCCCGTAGGGGGCATGAACACCTCGCACGGGACCAATGTAACTTGTAGGAACTGACCACGTAGTCCCGGGTCTCCCGGTTTGTGAATATCCGGATAATTTGCAAAAATCACACTTAGTTAAAAACATGCCGTCAATGGGTGAATACCCAAACCACCCCCCAAACGACCCCGTAGGGGGCACGAACACCTCGCACGGGACCAATGTAACTTGTAGGAACTGACCGCGTAGTCCCGGGTCTCCCGGTTTGTGAATATGACGATAATTTGCAAAAATCAGCACTTAAACTTAAAAACACGCCGTTAATGGGTGAAAACCCAAACCACCCCCCAAACGACCCCGTAGGAGGCACGGACACCTCGCACGGGACCAATGTAACTTGTAGGAACTGACCGCGTAGTCCCGGGTCTCCCGGTTTGTGAGTATGATGTTAATTTCCATTCATATATGTAATTTTTTTGTTTTGAGTATTTTTTTTTATAAATTATTGGGTTACTAATATCGTATCTTTTTTGTATTCTATTTTTTTTGCAGGATAACAGTTTATCGTTGGCTTTTATTCGCGTGGAATACACAAAGAACTCAATGGTTTACAACAAGGGGTTTATTAATGAATCCATTTTTTTGTGTCATGACCGTACGGTCTTTTGTTGTTTTATTATTGACTTTTATGGCCATGAGGGCTTTTGTAAGTTAATTGTTATATTTTGTGGCCGTGTGGGCTTTATGTTAGGCAGGTTTTGTATTAACAGGTTTTGGAATGTCCAGAAAATAGAGGAAACTCTGCCCAATTTTTTTTGGCATGCGAACAGTTAAAGACTTGTAATATTTTGAAGTTTGTATGTACATTAGTTTATTAATAACGCGCAATATTATTAATTTGTGAATTTTGTGCTTTCAAATATTTTTTTTTTAAATTAAAAAAATTTGGCACAGTTCAAAACCGTGGCAAAAATGTATCATATTTTGGCACGGTTTTAAACTGTGCTAATTTTTTTTAAATTATGCTGAATCTGGCACAGTTAAAAACTGTGCCAAAAGTGTGCCAGAAATATCAAATTCTGGCACGGTTTAAAAGTGTGCCAGAAATGTTCTTATTTTGAAGAATCTGGCACAGTTAAAAACTGTGCCAAAAGTGTGCCAGAAATATCAAATTCTGGCACGGTTTAAAAGTGTGCCAGAAGTGTTCCTGTTTGACTGATTCTGGCACACTTTTAAACCGTGCCAGAAAAAAATTCCCATTTTGGAACACCTGATTCTGGCACAGTTCAAAACCGTGCCAGATTTGATCTGGCACGGTTTTGAACTGTGCCAGAATCCTGTTTTTGGTGTAGTGAAATAAGATGTTTAAAGATCAAATTCGCAAGACCATGGAGGTATATGTAGATGATATGTTGATAAAGAGCTTGAAGGCCTACACTCACATGGCAGACCTAAAGAGAACTTTCGACACCATGGACTTGTATATAATGAAACTTAATCCCGCAAAGTGTGTCTTTGGAGTAGGATCTAGAACATTTCTTGGATTCATTATCAATCAGAGGGGAATAGAGGCCAATCCTGAGAAGATCAAGGCTTTGCTCGATATAAAGACATCGAGAAGTATAAAAGATGTTCAAAGGCTCATTGGAAGAGTAACTGCACTCAACAAATTTGTTTCCATAGCCACGAATAAGTGCCTTTCATTTTTTAAGGTGCTTAGAAAGGCCTTTGAGTGGGACAAAGAGTGTGATAAGTCCTTTAAGCATCTTAAGTCCTACCTTGGGTTCCCCCTTCTCTTATCTAGGCCCATTATAGGGGAGAAGTTGTATGTTTATCTAGTAGTCTCAGAGTCAGTTATAAGTGCAACCATAGTACTAGAAGATGATGGTGTAGAGAGGCCTGTATACTTCAATAGTAAGGCCCTTTAAGGGTCTGAATAGAACTATAAGCTGGACTACGCTTTGATACACGCCTCTAGGAAGATGAAACCATATTTTTATGCCCACTCTATTGTCATCCTCACTGACTCCCCATTAAGGAAAGTACTCTACAAGCTTGAGAAATCAGGCAGATTGATGACTTGGGCCATCGAGTTGGGAGAGTATGACCTTATTTATCAACCCAGGGTGGCCATTAAAGGGAAGTCACTCGCAGACTTTGTTACTGAGTTCATATGGGAAGAGGCTAATGTTGAGAATAATTCATAGATCACAGAGCTATCCAACAGTAATGCCTTTCGATACCCGAAAGAGGTTGTGCCCAATAGAGTAAAAAAGGTATAGTTGAGAATGAGGAAGATATGTACCTTTTCAAGTGAGGAACCCTGGCGGAGGGGATCTTCTCTTCAAAAGAAGTTGTTTGGAACCTCTTTGTTAACGAGTCTTCTTGCGAAAGTGGAAGCGCTGCAAGGCTGATATTGTCAGCTACGTATGGTACCAACGTTGAATATGCACTAAGGTTGAACTTCAAAGCATCGAACAATGAGTCAGAATATGAGGCCATGATAGCAGGCCTCTCATTGGCAAAAACCCTTAGGTTTGGCTAACTCCTACTTCATAGTGATTCGAGGTTAGTTGGCATCCAAGTGTTTGGAGTTTATGAGGCCGAGGATGAAAGGATGGCCAGATACCTGAAGAGGGTAGGAATGATGCTAGAAGGCTTCAAAAAGGTAAAGATGAAGAGGATATCTCAACAAAACAACAGCCATGTGGATGCACTAGCAAGATTGGCTTCAGCAATAAGGACATGCATTAGATGGATAGTACCAATCGAGATCCTGCTCAAATTGACCATTGAGGAGGAAGAGGTTACCAGCTCTTACCTCAACTTGAACTTAGGGGGTTCATGGATGGACCCCCTTATTAGATATATCAGAGAGGGAGAACTATTAAAATTGAAGCTAAAGAGGAGAAAATTGAGATACAGAGCATCAAAATTCTCAATAATAGGAGATGTCCTATATAAGAAAGGATTTTTGTTACCTATCCTCAGATGTGTTCATCCCACAAAGGTCCCCCACGTTCTCCAGGAGGTACACGAGGGTTCTTGATCCAGTCACACAGGAGGAAGACCATTGGCCAAGAGGATAATCATGCAAGGATACTGATGGCTGACCTTGGCCAAGGATGCTGCAGCCCACGTGAAGAGGTGTGACAAATGCCAAAGATTTTCCACTATCCCCCATCAACCTCATCAACCTATGAAGTCAATCAGTTCCCCTTGTCCATTCATAGTATGGGGGATTAACTTGGTGTGTCCCTTGCGAAGGGCTGCGAATAATTATTGATTTTTGATAGTAATGATTGACTACTTCTCCAAGTGGGTGGAGGCTGAGCCGATGATCACGATTACAGAGCCGAAGACCTTCCAATTTATCTGGAAGAACATCATATGCAGACATGGCCTTCTGAACACCCTCATCTCAGATAATGAAACCCAATTCAAAAATTCTTCTTTAGAGAAATATTACGGGAGAGTTGGGATCAAGCGATTTTTCTCTTCTCCAGGATGAACTCAGGCAAACGGTCAGACCGAAGTCACGAACAGATCAATCCTTGATGGGATTAAGAAGAGGTTAAAAGAAGCTAAGGAGAGATGGGCTAAAGAGGTTTAAGCTGTGTTATGGGCCTATAGAAAAACAGTGAGGACACCAACGGGGGAGATCCCATTTATGTTAGCACATGGATTAGAAGCCATCATACCGATGGAGGTAGGACTCCCCACTCATAGAATTCAGACCTATGACCCTGAGAAGAATGGGGAAGAGAGAAGACTTGACCTAGATTTGATTGAGGAGAAGGGAAGGCATCGAGATCAGACAGGCAGCCTACCAACAGAGAACAACAAAATTCCATAATCAAAGGGTGAGATCGAGACCCATAGCTGTAGGAGATCTAGTGCTGCAGAAGGCAAACAAGCTTCACCCAAATTGGCATGTCCCTTACAAAGTGATCGAGGAGGTTATACCCAGTACCTACTGGCTAGAAAATCTCTAAGGGGAACCTTTCTCGAATCCATGGAATGTTGATCATTTGAAGAAGTATTATATATGATGCAGCAATTGTTTATATGTAAATGTATCACTTTATGAAGAGAATATTAATGAGAACATCAGTTCTTGTGTCAATTCTTTGTTCATTATTCTTTCAGTGAAATTTATGAGGTAAATATCATAGTTTGATGACCTCGGACCTTCAACATCATTAATTTGGTGACAGGGTCTAAGGTGAAACATCCTCAGACCTTAAACATCATAATTTGGTGAAAATTTATGAGAGTAACATCTTAGTTTGATGACCTCAGACCTTGAACATCATTAATTTGGTGAAATTTATGGGGGTAACATCTTAGTTCGATGACCTCAGACCTTCAACGTTATAATTTGGTGATAGGGTCTGAGGTAAAACATCATAGTTTGATGACCTCAGACCTTAAACATCATTAATTTGGTGAAAATTTCTGAGGGTAACATCTTAGTTTGATGACCTTAGGCCTTCAACATCATAATTTGGTGACAGGGTCTGAGGTGAAACATCATAGTTAGATGACCTCAGACCTTCAACATCATTAATTTGGTGAAAATTTATGAGGGAAACATCAAAGTTGGATGACCTCAGACCTTCAACATCATTAATTTGGAGAAAATTTGTAGGGGTAAAATCTTAGTTTGATGACCTCAGACCATCAGCATCATAATTTGGTGGCAGGGTCTGAGGTAAGACATTATAGTTGGTGACAAGGTCTGAGGTGAAACATCATATTTGGATGACTTAAGACCTTAAAACATCATAATTTGGTGACTAGGTCTGAGGTGTAACATCAAATTTGGAGAACCTCAGACCTTAAACATCATAATTTGGTGAAAATTTATGAGGGTAACATCTTAGCTTAATGATGAAGACACCATTATATGGAGGCTTCAGACCTTAATATAAACACCATTGCATGACATATAAAAATATTCAAGGTCAAAAGAAGAAAAAGTTATCCTCAGAGAATGATATAGCACATAAGTTAGAATTACAAATCAAAATATGATAGAAAATGTTATCAGAGGTTACAGACCAATATAAATCAGAAACAAAAATTACAAATAAGAGATTCATAAGATACGGCCTAAGAGTTTGCAATCTCTGGGTTGGTGGCCACAGCCCAACTCCCTTGGCCGGTGTCGGTCACTTCCACCCCATCGTCCTAAGGGTTGACATCCTCAGCCCCAGTAGCTTCCAAAGGTGTGGTCTCTACAGGAGCAGCGACTTCTTCCTCCACCTCTTGTAAAGCCTGGGAAAATTAAGAATTAGCGAAGACCAGACCAATGAAGTCACAGGCTACCAAGCTCCCTGACTCCTTCTCTTTCATGGCATCCCATTTACCAGTGGACTTAACACCTCTTTCGAGGTATTAAAAGCCAAAGCTGATGAAGTCTCCAGAGACCTTGTAGTTCTCCAAGATCTTCTCCGAGGCATCCTCCATAGCAGTTTTAAGAGCAGAATCTACTTTTTATTGAAGGGCTTCATCCTTGGCCTTCATAGCAGAGCTGTGATCCTGCTTAAGTTTGGCAATGTCTTTCTCCAGCTGCGTAGCCCTAGCTTCAGACCCCACAAAGGCAGTCTTCAGGCATTCCACTTCAGCGTTTAGAGAGGCTTTTATCTTCTAGGCCTCTCTTCCCTTTTCAATCAGGGGCAACTTCCTCAGAGTCCAGTCGACAAGCTGGTGCATGGTGAGGATACCCTGTAAAACATATTCAGACACATGAATTTAAGAGTCAATAAAATTCAAAGCCAATGTTACACTTGAAAAATGAAAGAAAAAGTCTTACTTAGATTGATCTATGAAGACAAAACTCGGCAAGCAAGGAGGTGTCCAAAGAATGGCAGAAGCGTTTATCAGCATCGGTCATAATAGAGTCGATAGAGTCCAGGGCCATCATGCTTTTACCTATGAGGCTGTCGCTAATTTTTAGCTTCTCTAGCCGAGCTGCAAGGGCATCATCGATGGAAATAGGGATGGCGCGATACCCCTTTGAGGCCTTCTTCTGCCTCTGATCCTCAGGAATGGGAACTGTGGATTTCCTTTTTCTTTAGGTATTGGCCTTTGAAGAGGTTGGAGGAGGAGGAGGAGGAGGTGCATTAAGGCCTGCTTTCTTAACCATCTTGACGAGGCTAGGAGCTACCATTTCCCAGAAGCCGTTCGAGATCCCTTCGGGACGTTCTGCAAAAAAAAAGGTATGAGTTAAAAGATAAGAGACAAAGTAAATTCAGAAGTACAACTTGTTGAAAAAAAAATGTAACTTATAAAGCTCAGTCAGGGGAATCCCCCCATGGCCAGTCTCAGAGAGGTAGTAAGGGGTCATCGGATGCTCTTACTTGACCAGATAACTAAGTTCCCCTTGATCTTGAAGGTCTTTGACCTTTTGTAGGTTATCCTGGCTTAACCCAGGGTCAGCTTTGGCAGCTAGTGATAATTTTCCCCACCTGAGAGGGGTCCTCGTCTCTAGTGATGAAGAGGGGGCACAAGTACCAAACTCCCATGCCCCTGAGATGAAGAAGTATCGTGGTTTCCAGTTATGATTTGAGGTCTGGGTAACCAGCAATCTCTTCTTATCAGACTTCCTAGCTAGGAAGTGATAGTAGCTAGGGTGGTTCCTGGCAGAGGATGGCACGTAGCACCCAGTGAAGACCCTGACAGGAAGGTCTAAATGATGGACTTCCCTCCATAAGACGACGGCTCCAATCATCACTCTCTAAACATTTGGGGATAATTGGGAAGGGTCCAGGTTAATATGGGATAGTATGGCTCTAATTATTGAATGGATAGGGAGATAAAATCCTAACTTAAACATCTGCTTATATACGGAGATTTCCCCATCTCGACCACCAAAGGCCCTTTCATCCCTCAGAGGTCTCCTAAGATTAATAGAGGGACTTATAGCATAAAGGTGCCTAAAGGTTAATAAATCAAACTCAGTGACATTACTCTCTATCTCGATTTCCTACGAGGTATCAACATCACTTTCATGACCATCATCCTTATCCTTGTCAATATCATCCTGGGCAGGTGTAGGAACACCTACAAGGAACCTCTGAGCGAACTCAGCCCCCATGGCAGTCGACGGGGGAATAGCATCAATGATTGGGGGAACATCCACACTGGCCCAATAACTTCAACATCAGAGGAAGTCCCTGAAGTGCTAGAACCGTTGTGGGATGAGGGACGACTTTCGACCTCTGCCTGATCAGGGACCTGATCTTGCCTAAGGGAGAAATCCATTGCCTCCTGGAATAAATCTTTAGACATAGGGTCTGAGGTGGACGACTCAGACTCAGATATATGAGAGGGATCAATTCGGTCTCCTGATGGCTCAGCAATCTCGACTGGTTCAGGGTAAACCACCTTCAGAGGTGGTGGAAAGATAGGTCTGAGAGGGAATGCCTTAGCCCTTCGAGCTTCCTCTTGGGCTCATTCTATTTGCCTAATCTTGTCTAAAGTCTTCTCCCTAAGAGAAGGGAATTCCTCTAAGAGCTGAAAAAGAGGTCTGATCATATGACTCAGACTTTACACTTGGGACTTAATAAAAAATAAACAAATTGGCAACTTAACTAATGATCACAGTCACCGAAAAACTCAAGAATAAAACTCAAACAGTCATCGGAAAACTCAAAAATGTCCTCGAAAATTAAAGAAACAAGAATAAAAGGGGCTAAAAATGACATATTGAGGTGTAGATGATACTTGTAGACTCGCAAAATGAAGTTGTGAAGAAGTGAAGCGACCCCTGAAAACACAGCAGCCAAGCCCTTATAAGAGAGAGAGAGAATTGCAGAGATAGCCAAGGAAAAAAAGAGAGAAATGAAGAAGAAAGAGAAGGAAATGGGGTTTAAACCTTTAAGTGGGTTGGCACAACTCCAAAGGCCCATCATTGCCTTGGGAGCCCAAAAGACAATCAGAATATTACACTTGTCAAGCACACTACCCACTCCAATAGGTGACACTTGTCAAAGAGATGGTGGTACACGAGGAAATTATAGACTTGGACATGTATACCCCTTCATCACCTACTCACATATGTAACTAAGGGATAGGGGTGATTGATATGCCCAAAGTGTACCAGACAATCCAAAGACCTCAACCTCGGCCTTATAACAGCCGATGTAATAAAAGTTCAAGAATACCTATCAGCAACATCGTCCTACTGAGGTCGGCTGCAGCTGATGCCCCCTCGACTATGGTCCTCATCTCGGCCACAATCGAGATTATCTAGAACCTTGGAGCACAGTTCTTATCAGTTCAACCATAGTCGGCATCACATCTACCTCATACACTAACCTCGACTGGGCATGAGTTGAGGTTTGCAGGGACTCGCAGGCTCAACTATCCTCCAACAGCAGTATCGGCATCGGCCAACGTTATAGTCAATGGATGAGATCAGTAGTATTACATGAGGAAACCATCTGTAAGTCCTATCATTGGCCCAGGCCGACATTAAAACTCTTCCCACCTAACCTCGGCTAGCTTTCCTGGCCGAGATCATCATGAATAGCCTCGGATGAGGCAACAGTCAGACTTCATTAACCTCGTACTCTTCCAGGCCGAGGTTGCACCAGTCAAGGGCAAGGTCGAGCATTTATAAGCATACGCAAGGATAAGAACACGTGGATAAAATCAGTTGTAACCGAATCAATCCCCCTGCATGGGGGAATATTTCATCAACATTCTCTACATGTGACTGTAGCACTACACCCCCACACACATGCCCATTGCATGCATGGGGGGTACATTACACCCCCCAAACACTATATATACTTGTCTTCTTTTACCTTGACAAGGATCAAGAATTACAACCCTAGCTGAAACTCTATCAAATTATATAGTAGAGAGAGAAATCTTGACATATTGTATCCATGGTCGCTAGTGCCTTATTTTAGTGACTACTCACTCACTTGCACAGTGGATGTAAGCCTAATTGGCTGAACCACATATATATTGATGTTCTCTCTCTCTCTCTCTCTCTCTCTCTATATATATATATATATATATATATATATATATATATATATCCTCATGTGCTGCCATTGTTATCACTGATTTGAGCTTACAAACACCTTGATGGGTGGTTTTGTTTCCAGCATCATCATTGCTGATTGGCAGGACTAGGGCTATGCCGATCGGCAATGCCTTGGGCCTATAAAAAGGAGGTCATGTCCTCATTGCAAGGGGCCCATATCTGAAACATATCACTCTCAGCAAAATCCAGAAAACCTCTCTCGAAGTCAGCGTGATTTCCACATCTAAAACCCTTTCTAACCTTCACTTTTCATCATCCTTTTCATCAAACTTGGTGAATTCACTACCCTCCATCATCATCCAAGTGCAAGGGATTCTCTCCAACAATTCAAGATCAAGCTCAAGATCTTCAAGAAGGTCCAATTTTCTCAATTCTCTCCTTAAATTCCCATAAATTCCTATTAACTTGTTTTATTACTTAGCTCTTTTATTATCTCACCTCTCATATCCTAATATAATTTTTATTTAGTATCATTGCACATCTCTTATTTTCATATAAATAAAAAACCCAAAACAAGAAAAAAAGGGTTTGATCATAAATTCCAAACGGGAATTCTCACATTTTTCTTACACTTATCTCACAACTAAAGCACTTTTTCTACACACAAATAAGAGAATCCCCTGATTGGATTTATGGGATAAACCCCACCCCTCGTTTTATATGCGAACTATGTGGACTTTGATGCCTTTATAGGCTACGTAGGCACCTCGGGGAAAAATTCGAGACTCGAGTCCTATTTTTACTTTTTCTCTCGTTTTTTATTTTCTCTAAACTCAATTCTCTTATATTCTATATATTTGTTCTTAGTAGCGTATTATCCCATATGCGTTATCGTTCCTTTATAAAGATCAACGCAAGGATAATCGCATAAATCCTATTTTCTAATATTATATTTAGGAACATTCCTATGGATGACTGCTTTTATCTCTTCCATGATACAAGTCGAGGATTCCTATCTCCACTATATATACACATGCACACATATCACGGGGAAAATAAAGAAAAATAGCAAAAACCCATGAGAGATCGTAAGGGCGAAATGGGTGCCTAACACCTTCTCATTTCGTAACTTAGCCTCCGAACCCTTTTTGGATCATTTTGGTTTCGTATGCACCAATATGTCTTTGGATGCTAGCCTTCGGGATGGCTCCCTTTTTTTTTGAGTAAAATAGACTGGCGACTCCATCTCTCTACATTTTTCACCTCATCAACGACGCCGACCAAAGCGCTCCTAAGAGGGACGTGGAGGACCTAGGATCCTCACGCCCTCTCCCTCCATGAGGATCGGGGATGGCCAAATGCTTTATCCATAAAAGTTGCCTGCAAAAACTCCTGGTGGCAATATACTCAGCCTCCGTTGTGGACAAAGATATGGAGTTTTTCCTCTTTCTTAACCACAAGACAAAATCACTCCCAAAATAGAAACACCCATTTGAAGTGATCCTACAACCATTGACATCCCTGGCCCAATCGGCATCCGAATAGGTGGACAAACGGTTATCAGTATCAAAGGAATACCAAATATCATATAAAAGAGTTCCACTAACGTATTTGATAATACTTTTAAGGGAAAGTAAGTGTGACTCTTTTGGGGACGCTTGGTAATGCATATAGACTCCAACACTAAAGGAAATATCAAGGTGACTAGAGATCAAGTAGAGAGACTATATATCATACTCCGATAAAGGATTTTCTCTACGTCCTTGCCTAGGGTGTCTTTGCTAAGCTTTGTCGATGTACTCAAAGGGGTGTGTGAGTTCATAGCGGAGTCTAGATCAAAATTCTTCACAAGGTCTCTTGTATATTTGGATTGAGATATGAATATCACATCCTCAAGCTGTCGAACCTAGAGACCTAGGAAGAATGTAAGCTCACCTACCATGCTCATCTCAATCTCACTATTCATATCCTCAATGGTGATCATGGAGAGAGCCTGTGAATCCAAATACTATGTCATCCACATAGACTTGGGCAACCAAAATATCACCACTCTCTCTCCACACAAATAACATCTTATCCACTCCCCCTCTCTTAAAGCCACGAGCTAAGAGATAAGAAGTGAGCCTCTCGTACCAAGCACGGGGTGCTTACTTCAAACCATACAAGTCTGTCCCGAGTGCTTAGGGTCTTCGAACCCATTTGGTTGTTCCATGCAAACCTCCTCCCATAAAATACCATTTAAAAAGGCACTCTTTATATCCATTTGATGTAATTTGAAGTGAAGGTGATATTTTGTGGCGAGTAGTAATCAAACGAACTCAAGCTAAGCAATAGGAGCGAATGTCTAGTTAAAGTCTACATCCTCAATCTGTGTGTAGCCTTGAGTGACCAACCTAGCTTTATTGTGAACTATAGTACCATTCTCATACATTTTATTCTTATAAACCCAGCTAGTACCTATCACATTAGACTCGCTAGATCAGGGGACTAACTCGCAAACATTGTTCTTGCAAAATTGAAGTAACTCATCTGGTATGATAGAAATTCAATTCTCTTCCTTAAGTGCTTCTTCCACATTCTCAGGCTCGAATAAGAAGGTGTAGCACAGATAGCTAACCACATTTTCTATTTGAGCATGAGTCTTGACACCTAGCGTGGGTTCACCAAGTATAATGGAAGGGTCATAATTCTTACAAACTCAAGATAGTGTCTCCCCCAAATCAAGATTGAGGTCCACCAAGGTAACATGAGGAAGGATGGGATCGTCACTAAGTGGTGTATCGTCCTCACACTGGGGGCTAAAATTAACAAATGTGGATGCTCATCATCTCTAATCATGACGTTTATTAACTCCATAACCTTAGATATACCAAGGTTAAAAACCCTATAAGCCCTAATAGTCAATGAATATCTTAAAAATATCCCCTCATCAATCCAGGAGTCGAACTTTCTTAAGTGTTCTCTATCTCGAAAGATGTAGCAAGTACTCCAAAAGACACAGTAATATGATTAGTTGGGCTACTTTCCTATCCATAACTCATAAGGCGTGTGAAGTGTGCAGACAAAGATATACCCTATTCACTGTATGGAATGTGCTGCTCACCGCCTCAACCCAAAAATATCTAGGCATGTTTCTCCCAAAAAGCATGGATCTAGACATTTCTTGTATCGTTCGGTTCTTTCTCTAAACAATAACATTTTTTAGGAGTACGAACGACCAAAAACTCATGTTTGATGCACACACCATCACAATAGCTATCCACTTTTTCTTTTTTAAATTCAGTACCATTATCACTATGCATATGATTAATAGTGACACCATATTGGTTTTATAGGACACAACACTAGGTTTTAATGAACTCAACCACATTAAAATTTTCTCTAAGGATATCATATCTAGAAAAGTCATCGACCATCATGAGAGAATATCTCTTACCACCTAAATTCTCTTAGCGAGTAGGACATAAGATCCATGTGAATCAACTCCAAAACACAGGAGGTGATATTGGTATTCAACTTTCGATGGGGACATCGAATTTGTTTTCCTTATTTTTTAGGACCATAAATCGAGAAAGATGGTTTCCCAAGTGATGATAAGCCACAAACTAGGTCCCTTTTCACTAATCTCTCAAGATCTCTATAGTTTACGTGATCTTGTCATTGATGCCATAGGTCCATACTGGATATCGTGGCACTGTTGCACATAAAGAAGGACTTGGGAATAATCCTATAACAATTATCTTCAGTCCTCACACCTTGTAGCAAAAGTTCACCGGGTTGGTCATAAACATCACACTCAGACCAGTCAAACTTTATCACAAAATTTGCATTGCATAGTTGGCTTATGAAACATTCTCTAATTTAGGGAATTCGGGTATCTCAACACATCCACGCCCTAAAATACTAAACATGCTCCCATATCCAAAAGTGACTTTACCTTCCTTACGATCCTTAAGGTGGGTAAAAAAATTAAATATCACCATGGTCATGTGCCTAGAGCACCCACTATTAAAATACTATTAGGAAGTATTTTAAACCTTAAGAGAAACATGCACAACAAGGGCATTGACGTCTTGCTTAGGTACCTAGGTGGAGTTAACCTTTTGTTTACCCTTATTGTTATTGGCGCTAGTCTGAGCATTGGAAGTGTTCATAAATGGCAAAGACATCGGTTAAAATTCCTCTATTAAGCTTTATGAAGTTGTGACTAGGAACTCAACTTGCTCTCTAATACTAGCAAAATCGCTAAAGTGGTGCGTGGGATTATGTGTAAGCCTATTTCTACTTAATTTATGGAAAAACTCTCTAAGGTGACCTCTTCTCTTGTAAAAGGTGCAAAATTAGTAGAGCTAGCAATTTTTGACCCGATAACCCGTTTACGATAATAACTCGAAATGACCCAAACGTAACCCAATTAGCTTGTATAGATTTAGGAGTGCCCAAAACATATATTAAAATAAAAATCAATGCGACCCAAAAATTACACGACTAACCCAAATTGCCACCGCTAAAAAATAGACTTTTGGGGGTCTACCTTGCTTTGATTTATTAGGTTGAACTTTCTTTTTATGTTTAGGTTGAGGGTCATAAGGATTAACCATAAATTTAGGAACCGGTCATTGTACGGTATTGAAAGTGGATGCACTATCATAACCTATTACATGCCTCTCACCAAAACCTAACGCGGAGCCAAGGATAATCTTACCTACCTTCTTTTATGTATCTTATATAGTTACCTTGACCTCTCTAGCACGCTTAAGATCTTTCTCGAGTTGGGATACAGGGGCTTCAAGTTTCTCATGAGTCTTCATTGATGATTGGAGATTTCTCATAAGACTATCCACCTTGTTAATCATGTCCCTGTTCTCTCTCAACCAAACAAACTCTCTCTCCTAAAGCTTCTCTCACCTAGGACTCACTCTCTCTCACCTCTCTCAACTCCTTCTTTAAGGCAAAAACTCTCATAGTTAAACCTTTGTTTTGTTTTTAAGTTTTAAAGGGCTCGGCAAGATCGACATAGGCGTGTTGTAGGTCACTCTCGCTCTCACTTAAAATGTCTTCCCCTTCACTCTCGTCGGAATAACTAGGCTCACTGTCAGGGTGTTCATGTTTAGTATCGCTCTCAGCGGCGTGAGGTGCACTCAGTGTACTATCATGACTATCCATATACGCGGTGAAGTTACATCCATGAGGTTCTTCATCCCCCAAACTCAGTGACTCGACCTCCCTATCGTTAAGCATGACATTTAAGGCGGCTTTGCCTTTCCCTTGTCTCTTTAATCTAGTCGGACACTCATGAGCTTTTCTCACACTCATAACATCTTTCTTTGGGAAATCTTTCTTTTCTTTTTCAATTTTTTTCTTACCCGGTTT
Organism: Sambucus nigra; assembly: GCA_949130495.1. NCBI lineage: Eukaryota > Viridiplantae > Streptophyta > Magnoliopsida > Dipsacales > Adoxaceae > Sambucus > Sambucus nigra. The sequence goes on along the minus strand of OX422221.1, from coordinate 271,274,373 downwards.
ATGTTTTTTATCTTTCTCAAAACTTTTCTTTTCTTTGGAAGTATTTTGATTTTTAAGTTTGTAAAACTTTTTGAAATTTTTAGCAAAAAGGGTTAGGTCATCTAAGTCAAAATCATACTCGAAATTCGAGACACTTCTTTTTTATTTTTAGATTGGGCTTTTATTGAAATTCCCTTTTCTTTAGTCTTAAAATTTTTAGGAAACATATCTATCTCATACGTTTGAAGATCTCCTAGAACTTATTCTAACCTAAGAGTATGTAGGATTCCTAATGAATATACCATGGTAACCTTAGGAATAAAATAGGCAAGGAGAGATCTCAAAATTTTCTTAATAACAAGCATTTTAGGTATTCTCTTGTCTAAATTGAAACTCGAGTTTACTATATCGGACAGTCGTGCGTAAAACTCGTCAAATGATTCAGATTCAAGCATATTGATAGTTTCAAATTATGCGGTGATATTTTGCAGCTTAGAAACTTTAACAACATTGGTTCCCTTGTGCATGAGCTGGAGAGTATCTCGAACCTCTTGAGACGTGGTGCACGTCATAATGCGGTAGAACTCGTCAGGGGTGACCGCCCCCGAGATGGAACTCAAATCGCGCGAGCTAAAATCGCTCCATTTAAAATATCCTTTGTTCATGAAGAGACGGGTTTATGGCTGACGACATTATCAAAAGTTATAGTGGGTGGTGTCTTCCCTCTTTCATAAAGTAACTAGACTCGTTCATCAATTGATTTTAAGGTTAAACTCACCCTAGCTTTCCAATATCCATAGTTTGAACCATCAAAAAGGGGCATTAGATTGTACAGATTATCCATTATTCGAGACTTTTAAAGATTAACAATTTTTTCAAAACAAAGTGGATATAAAAAAAATTGTCGAAAAAGGATCACATGATATTTTGGTGTAACCTGCTCTGATAGAAATTTCAGAGTGCGCACGGACAAATGGATAAATCTATTTAATTAAATGCCCCAAAACACAAATCCAATTTTGAATCAAATTTTAATCTTCAATTAAATAAGGGTGCATGCGAGTTGTGTCCAAATGTTGATTTGTAATTTTCAATCCAGACATGTAAAAACAATTACGACGGGGGGAAATGATTCAACACTATTGGAAGTCTATAAATACAAACATCTTATAAGACACTTCGCTACACTATGTTAAATGCGTAGATCCTCAAAAACTCCAACAGACAGGACTCATCTTTAGAGTCGTCCTTAGGTAGCGATCTACCCTCGATGTCCACCGATTCAGCCTTCTTCTTTAGCAGTGAAATCTCGTTTCGCAAAAAAAGCCAAAGAGAAACGTCTCTATAAGGGTGTATTACAATAAACCTTTTTTGATGATAAAAGTCATCTTGAATAATTCCCGAGGGGGAGGAATATGATTATAAGGAGTTTTGATCAAAAAAGAGAACTCTAAAGGTGTTTTTCTTTTTAAAAATAATTCTTTGGATATCTGATCCTGTTCAAACTTTTTATAAGAAGGGTTAATAAAAAGGATAAACATAAACGTTATTGGGAAGATATTCTTTAGAAAAAACAAAATTTCGTCGGTCATTTGAAAGAAGCGGGATGTCGTTTGAACGATACCTTTCATCTCATTAGAACAACTTCGAACATGGCCTTCTAATGATATCTCAGTGGAACATGCTTTTCATCTCGTTCAAATGAGGAGTTATAGACACCCCATTCTAATACCCCCCCCCAAACCTCTCCTTAGGTCCCTAGCACCTCCCTTTATCATTGCAAACCCAAGTCATACCTCGGGTACTAACCTAAAGGCCATCGGGCACTTCCAAGCTCCGTTTGACCAAAAGTCAAACTTTTCATCTCGAACGAGACTGATTGAATCTTTTAAGGGAACTGAATTCCCTTTCCAACGATCCATCCCGTGCGCAATTCGGACATAAGGTACGGACGAATGACCCGTTTTTCCCCAAAACTCGATCAGGAGGTCACCGGATGCTCCCAGGCTTCGTTTGACCAAAGTCATCTCTTCAGCTCAACCGATACTGAATGAATCTTTAAAGGGTACTGAAACCCCTTTCCAATCCCTCCCCCCCCCCCCCCCCCGTTCGCGATTCTGACTTAAAGTGCGGACGAACGATCCGTTTTACTCCAAAATATCACCAAACTCTTCCAGGCCTCGATTGACCAAAGTCAACTCCTCGAACCGGGTCAAACTATTTGTAATGTCTAAGTGAATCTCCTCACCTACCCAATGGTCCTCCTTGTGCGCGATTCTAACTTACCATGCAGACGAACGATCCGTTTGCGCTCGATAATTCTCGTACCAAAGGACCGACGAACGCTTCCAAGCCACATTTGACCCAAAGTCAACTCCCGGACTCGGAAGCTGCCCAAACGACTTTTGAAGGTATCTTAATTACCTTTCTAACGGTTTACCCCGTGCATGATTCGCATTAATGGTTTGCGCTCTACGACCGATAATCTGAAGGAACCTGAAAGAGACTGCCAAAGGGAAGGTTCCAAACCTTGCCTATCGACAGTGTGCCTAAATATACCTGCTGATTGGTAGGACCAGGGCTATGCCGATTGGTAATGCCCTCGGCCGATTGGCAATGCCCTGGACCAGGGCCTAACCTCATTCCAAAAAAGGAGAAAAACCAGAGATCCATTACACTCAGCAAGCTCAGAAAACCCCTCTCGAAGTCAGCGTGATTTCTACATCCAAATCCCTTTCCAACCTTCAACTTTCATCACCTTTTTCATCAAGCTTCATGAATAAAGTACCCTCCATCATCATCCAAGTGCAAGGGCTTCTCTCCAACATCCAAGATCAAGCTCAAGATCTCCAAGAAGGTCCAACTCTTTCGACTCTCTCTTTAAATTCCCCTTAATTCGCATTAACTTGTTTTATTACTTTGCACTTTTATTCTCTCATCTCACATATCTTAATATACTTTTTATCTTGTATTATTGCACATCTCTTATCTTCATATAAATAAAACCCAAAAAATAAGAAAAAAAGGATTTGCTCATAAATTCCAAATGGGAATTCTCACACTTTTCTCACAACTTAAATACTTTTTTACACAAACACACACACACACACACACACACACACACACACACATATATAAGAAAAGTCCCCGATTGGATTTATGGGATAAATCCCACCCATCATTTTGCATGCAAACTACGTAAACTTTGATGCCTCTATAGACTACGTAGGCATATCAGGGTAAAACCCGTGACTCGAGTCCTATTCCTACTTTTCTATCATTTTCTATTTTCTCTATATTCTTTAAACTCAATTCTCTTAAATTCTATATACACATATATTTGTTCATAGTGGCGTATTATTCCATGTGCATTATCATTCCGCATAACGATCAACACGAGGATAATCCCGTAAATCCTATTTTCTAATATTATTCTTAGGAACATTCCTACGGATGACTCGCTTTATCTCTTCCATGATACAAGCCGATAATTCTTATCTCCACTACGTATACACATGCACACATATCATGGGGAAATAAAGGAATATAGCAATAACCCATGAGAGACTGTTGTAATAACCCGCGTAATTTTAGGCTATTTTAATTAATTTCTGGAAAATGGAGGAAAATAAAGTTTTTGATAAAATTATTTTTATTGCTCAAATATGTTGGATATTATTTTTATAGGCGAGAATTTCAAACGGTTCGAAATCGGAGTTAAAACAGATTTTAAAATGATTTTAAAATGTTTTTAACTCTTGAAGTTGTTTTGACATCCAACTCTTCATTTCTTTGCCTTATTTAAAGGAGTCTTTTGGATTCCAACTCTTCATTTCTTTGCATTATAAAACGAAGTCGTGGGCAACCCTTTTTAACCTACTTTTGGCACAAATTTTGACAGAAAATATATTTTTTATTCCTCTTCTTTTTATATACACATTGGCCCTTGAGATTTATGAGTTCCAACCTTAGATTAGAGGTGTTCTTGTGGCTATTTTGTTGGAGGTTATTGGAGGATCTTTTATAGATCTTTTGTGTTGATCTTGAGGATGTGATCATTGGTTTCTCATCATGGTTTGAGGTATGGGGTTTTACACAATATGCTCCTTAAAGCTCGCGAGTGTCATTCTCTTTGAATTCTTGTTTAATTGAACTCATATTTGAATTGATAAATTCATTGAAATCTGGAAAATAATTGATGAAATTATTTTGATTCATGTGGTATCATTATACACGGATGTTGGGCACCCGCCAAAATTCCTGTTTTCCGGGCTATGACTTGATAAAGCATATGCGAATGGGGTGAGTCCTGGTTACCCATTGATGTGTTGTTGAGAAATTTATTGATAAATGCTATTGAGATTTTCATTTTGATGTGACTATTTGTACTCGTGTTGTTACATTTTATTCATCGCTAACATATATTTGTTGAGCATCTTTCTTGTCGTATTGTGTACTTCCCCATATTTTCTTTTAGTGGCAGGTTAGCGTGGATTTTGGGGAGCTATGGAGATTGATTTTAGCGAGGATTGTTTGGAAAAGATTTGTATTATTTTGTTGTATAGAGCTTTGGAGATTTGTATTTTATTTTTCGAGTTAGATGTTGTATTTATTCGAGAGACTTGTTGTATTTGAAGAGATTGAGATTAGTGGATTTATAATATTGTGGGTTTATTTAGATGCTCTATACCTTGTCACTTGTGGATTTGGATTAATTTTATCGCATTAGCTCTCCGTTCGCTCTCCCCGGGCGGGCGGGGTGTTACAACTGTATGGGAGGAATGGGTGCCTAACACCTTCCCATTTCGTAACTTAGCCTCCGGACCCTTTTTTGAATCATTTTGGTTTCGTATGTATCAGTATGTCTTTGCACATTGTCCTTTGGGATGGCTCCCTTTTCTTTTGTCTATTTTGAGTAAAATAGACTGGAGACTCCATCTCTCTACATTTTTCACCTCATCAATGACGTCGGTCGAAGCGCTCCCGAGAGGGACGCGCAGGACCAATGGGATCCTCTCCCACCGTGAGGATCGGCGATGGCCACAGTGGCGACTCCATTGGGGATTATCATTTTGAGGGATAGACTCTATTTACATGGGTGTTTTATTTTCTTATATATTCCCCTATTTTCATGTTACCCTATTACTACTCATGTGTACCTCATGCTTATGCTTCTATTCACACACTTGTAGAAAATTCTTCGTGTACACTTCACACCACGTACACCTAGGATAACATATATCCCCATGTTACACGCATCATCCGTATTTGGCATACCATTGATACTCATACTTTGCTCCCTGTTGGGCATAATCAAGAAAGATACTCTCATCATAAGATACTAATAAGAGAATCATGCATGATTCACACAATATCACCAAAGAGCATTGTGATTGACCAAATTTTGTCCATTAACTGGAGGGTCACTTCATGATGGGCACTGTTCCAGAAGGGCGCAGTTAGCCTAAGCGATATGACTCTCACCTTCCATTGGCCAAGTACCTTCGACATATATCAAACGGTTCCCCCACATCGTACCGCTTAACCAAAGTCATGATGGGAGGTATATCGCAGGGAACTCTTCACGTACGTCGAGTATATCGAATTCGCTCTCACACGTAATGTCCCCACGAGGTATATGGTGAGACAATTCATGACACTCATTTATGTTAAATGGTTTGTCCACATGTACCGATTTCCCTCAAAAAGAAAAATATATATCGTGGAAGCCACACCGAAGGGGGGAACCCTTTCCGATTTACCCAACCAACTGCATACCCGCATATAGGTGTCAAGCCTAGGACACACATATTAGATTGTCGATTTCGACCCAAAACTCTGTTGAAATTTTGGGTCGGCTTGCAGCCCAAATTTTTGCGCATCTTCAAAATGGGACCCTACCCGTGAGCCTGGTTACAAGTCTAGTGATAGCTTTGCATATGTTACACACCTAACTTTTCCAGGCTCGGGTCTCGTCCGGCATTTCATTTTCCATTTAGGAGAATTTAATACAAGTGAGAACATAATAATAATAATAATAATAATAATAATAATAATAATAATAATAATAATAATAATAATAATCATGTTGAGACCCGTCTTCCAAAAACATTTTTTATTTCTTTATCAAAAATGAAAAAACATTGTTTCCTTTCTTTATCAAAAATCCAAAAACAATTCTCTCTTCTTTATCAAAAATCCAAAAATATTTTGCCCTTCGATCTCAAAAAAGAAACAAAAAATGTCAAAAATATTTTCCTTCTTTCTCTCAAAATAAATCCCATTTTGTGCCTTCTCAGGTCGATCGCACGCCCTTGGCCTGGCTCCTTATTGGCTTCGGTCTATAGTTAAATCATCCCAGAGCTTCGTCAATTCCCTTGCTACTTCTTCTGAGTCTGGTATCCATCCATTTTCCATGGAGAACACAGATCAAGTACCAGTTGTGCAGCCAGATCTGACGGCAGTCTTAGCTCAGCTCATGTCCAAGATCGACAACCTTTGACAGAGGTTCGAGAAATGCAATGAAACCATGTTCCTGTTCCTCAAGAGCCCGAGGTCTTATTACCTCATGCTATTGTCACACCCCGCCAAATTCTGGTGTCGGCCACCACCAAAACTAAACCGGGCGTGAACTAAATAAATACCATTCTTAGCATGAGACAGATATGAGACATAAATAAACCAGTCCATAAGATAAATAATTGATCAATCTCAAATGATCATAAATAACTAAGCGATAAAAGATCCATCACATGCTAACTCCAAAAAATCCAATCTCCAATAATGATTAAATAAAATCTGAAATAATCCCAAAATAAATCCTCTAAACAACTTTGGAACCGAATGGCCCAATAAAACTCAAATGAAGTCTCATAATACGACTAGAAAAGAAAGTCTAACTAAACTATGCCATAAAGTAAATAACTCCAGCTGCACCTCCAATGATAACTCCGATAAACTTATACAGCTTCTCCAAATTAAATCCTGAAAAAGATTAGTCAACGCATGGGTCAGAGCCAAAGTCCTGAGCAAGAATACATACTAGTCCCCTCAAATAAGATCATTGAATCCAGACAGTAGCATTATACGCAATAAATATCACAATAGAATATTTTAAATTAAACGAAATAATTTAAGGGCGATAAATATAAACTACTAACTACCCGCAAAAATCCCCATTTATAAAGGCACACCAATATGATTTTAAATTCACAAGTCCCGCGATGTTAATTTAATTAAATTAACCAACTTTTATTATTATTCTCACTTTTTATTAAAGTGTCACACTTCCCCTTGTCAATCGCCCTCTGACCCGTTTAAACTGTCGGCCCCGACACATGACAAGGTTACTCTTGTCAATCGCCCTCTGACCCGATTAACTGTCGGCCCCGACACATGACAAGGTTCCACACACGACACGACATAAATCTCCCTTTGGCCCGTTTAAACTGTCGGCCCCGACACATTATGTTGCCACAAATTTTAATACCCGTTTTTATCTTAGGCATTAATTCTCAATTTCTCAATTTATAATCACCCCACCCTTTTAATCGACGTGAGATCCTCAAAATACCCCTTAGTCCCATACCTAAGGGTCCCCAAGTTATCAATACGTCCTAACCTATGTATAGAATGGATTTCTAACTTAAAATTTTGACATAATCTCATGCTTAGGTTAGCGTAACGATGATAAAGAATAAAAAATGAGCCCACCCCCAAGATGATAAAAACACGTTAATCTACCCTCACTAGTCCCATACCTAGAAGGCGTAAATCATCAAAAGGCATACCCACTAGTCCCATACCTAGAAGGCATTCTAAAATATAGGGAGAGCAATAATACCCAACAACCCATCGTCACAAAGGAAACATCATAATACCAACAAGTCACACAAACAAGCATAATTAATCAATATATAAAACTACGCATGATAGTCCAATTCAATTAAATCTTGAATTTAATTATCACCTCGTCAACAATACCCAATTAATCTCATTTAATTATTTTAAATTAAATATACCAAGTTTTCATCATATATTCATCAAAACCAAATTTTATTATCTCTACATGTATTACATGAGTTTTACGCACCCAAAAATTATTTATTTTAAATCTAGGGTCTTTCTACATGCAACCTACACCAATAAAACCCAAAATCGCTCATCAATCCTACATACCCAAAGGGTTATGAATATTATTCAGATTAAAAGATTTTATAAAAACAACCCCATAATTAGTATTCAATTTTTCTAATTAAGTTACTAATTATTTTTAAGAAAACATGTAATTAAGTGTTTAGGCGACACTTAAAATGCATAATACTAAAGGAAAAGAATAGAGTATTCATGCCTGTAAAGATTGTGTTGAAAATCTCATTTGAAATCTAGATTCCTCTCGAAAAATTAGCAAAAGAGTGTTCTTGAACGATCTTGATTAAACCCCAATTAAGCCTTCAAAAACTTGTGCCAAAATTTGTGACAAAAAACTTGATTTTGTTGAAGGTTGATGATTATGAGTGAGAGGAAAAATATTTGGAAGTGTTCTCTGGTGAAAAACTGAAGAAAAAGTGATTATGAGAGGCCCCCCTACGGATTAACAAGGTTATATAGTGATTAGGAGTCATAATCGTACACAAACTCTAAAAACAGCTCACATCACACATTTTCTGGGAGGGTCGATCGATCAACCCCCAGGGGTCGATCGATCGATCACCCCGAAAAACTGACAGCCTGCCTAAAAAATGCCGATAAGGCAAAATAATAAAAAATCAATATAAAATCCGTTTTAACTCCGATTTTTATTCCTCTTGAAGTTTTATTCTTCTAAAATCATAACCAACATATTTAGCCAATAAAAATTATTAAATTCAAAAATTTATTTTTCTCAAAAAATCCAATTAATTAATAAAAATAATAAATAAAAACACGGGGTGTTACAGCTATGGGTCCACCCGAGCCTATCTGGGTTCCCGAAGAATATCATCATGCCCCACGTGCCCCTCCTGTTAAGGGGCCACCGCCTGCCCAGCTTCCTATGCCAAACCTTTCCCAGCCTAGGGTTAACTTACCTGTGATCATTTATTCGAGAGAGAAAGAATTGAACAAGGTCAAAGAAGATCTCAAAATGCTAACTAAGAAGTTCGACCAAGTCCGAATCTCCGAAAATTACATGGACTACACCAACATGTCTCCTTATCCTAAGACAATGTTACCCGAGAGGTTTAAGATGTCGAATATTCAGAAATTTGGAGGAAGTGGACCCCCGATTATTCATCTTCACAGTTATCACCGTTCTATGACTCTCCTAGGGTCTTCTGAAGAGGTGATGGCCCAATTATTTCAGCAAACTCTGAAGGATAGCGCTCTCCAATGGTTTTTATCTCTCGATGAGTTCAGATTCCGTAGCTGGGAGGATGTAGCCCGAGAATTCATATTGCAGTACAAATATAATGAAGAGCTTGAGGTCACCCACCGTGATTTAGAGTGTATGAAATAGAACTCTGAGAAATCAGTCAGTAACTTCATAGCCCTATAGAAGGAAAAGGCAGCCACCATGACCAATCGGCCATCTGAGGAAGAACAAGTCAACATAGTGAAGAAGAACTTCTTGCCCCATGTCTGAGCGACCATGGGAGGACAATACTATCCCCACTTCCGAGCTGTTAGAGAGGCATGAGTAGAAATCGAGGAAGGTCTTGCTAAAATAAAGGTTGAACCAAAGAAGGTGTCCGAACAGTTCACCCCTAAAAAATATGACAAACCTGCCGATGTTGCGGTCTCAACCATCGACAACATCTCTCAACCGACCACTTCATGGGCACCAGAAAGCCACCCTGTCCCAGTCCTAAAGGAATACACCGATCTCCATTCTCCCCTATCCAAAGTTTATCAAACCTTGTTAAGCTGAAACCTTATCAAACCCTTGGACCCTGTCCATTGCTAAACCCAATTCTAAGAAACTTCAAGGCAGATGCCCATTGTGACTTTCACCAAACTGTTGGCCATACCACTGACCAATGATTTCAGCTCCAAAATAGAATCCAAGGTCTAATTGACCAGGGTACCATTGCCCCACTAGCCAATCCTAAGCCAAACACTACTCACAACCCACTCCAAATTATACCAATGCTATCTTCCTATAAATGAACCCAGAATTTGATCCCTTAACTCAAATGACATCCATACACTCTCCCAAACCTCTCCAAACTTGCCTATATTTCCTCCTACACCATGTTAGCCTCACTGATCAGGCACTGTCACTCCTTACCAGAGCATGCATCGATGTCTGTACCCATTCTAATAATGGAGGTATGGAATTATCAGAAGCGTTAAACCAACTCCTAGAGTTCGGGCTGAAATTGCCCTCACAAATGATCATTGATTGATAGAGGTTCAGTACACTATTCTTGGAAGCACAAAAATGGGCCCGAGAGTCAGACAATTGGGTGGTACCAACCGATAAAGTCAGCCTATATGATGTTGTCCATACCACTGCATGATTATTCAGGCAAAATAATAATATCTACAGTATGACCGAGTTACTTGATACTCTGAAGTAATAAGGATGCCTGGTCCCTTCACCCTTACATATCCCCACAGAATGGGAATACCTGTATGAATAAGCCATTGAAGTTGTGGAATGCATTGACTTTTTATGGAAAGACAGAATTGTTGCCACCGAATAGGGGGAAGAATTCGAAGATTCGAATGAAGAACAAGTTTTCTAAAAAACTGGCCCAGTGGTCGACATGTGTGGGATGATATAGTTTGAAAAGATCCTTAGAGAAATAAATAAGATGGAAGAATAACCCGAGATTGATGAAGAAAAAGGGTTTATGTTCTTCCATTCTTCAGCAAATCACATGACCAGATCAGGGAGGCATTACTAGATCCCAAGCTCACTGCTTGCAAATGACAAGGGGAAGGGCGTTGAAAATATTCCTATACCAGAGATGACCCTCGAGGAGAGCAAGATCCTTGATCAACTGAAGAAAAATCAAGCTAACATCACTCTATAGGGGATTGTCATGTCTTCTCAGCTGAACATAAATGCTTTGATCATGTTGCTCACTAGACCCACAGTTCCTCCTTCTACTACACCAGAAGAAGTGATAAATCTAGTCAGATCCCTGAACTCTACCAGAATGTTATCCTTTCCCGAAGAAGAAATATCCAAAATTGGGCCAAACCACAGTCATGCACTCAACATCTTCGTCGAAGTTATGGGGAAGATCTTACCACTATCTCTTGTCGATAATGGATCCTCCTTGAATGTCTGCCCATTAAGAACCTTCAAATGCTTCGGAATAAAGGAGAGTGACCTCGCTCCAACCTCTGCTATTGTACATGCCTATGATAATACCCGTCGAGAGGTGATGGGATCCATAAAACTTGTATTAGGGGCTGGCCCTATAAACCCCATCGTTTAATTCCAAGTCATTGACATCCCAACTTGTTTCAACCAGTTGCTCGGACGACCTTGGCTCCACAATATCAAGGGTGTGTCTTCCTCACTCCATTAGAAATTGAATTTCTTCATCGACGGACGAGTCATCGCCATTTTGGGTGATGATGACAATGCCGAGGGTGCAAGTACCAGCAATCCAATCCTTGAGATATAGCACGGGTCAAATGATATGCTCTTATTAGGATTCCAAGTTGAACCACTCCTACCCCTGACAGGGGACAATTTCAAAGAAAGATTTTGTCTATAATATGACCCTCATGGCAACGTCAATGTGATTCAGATGTTCAGAAACATGCACTTCATGCCCGGACTGGGGCTAGGACAAAGACAGTAAGGAATACTTGAGCCCATTGAACTAGAGAAAGCTTTCCATCCTTGTGGTTTAGGGTATCAACCATCAGAACAATATCTCAAAATGATCCACCAGTCTCTACCAAAGAGAAGATTAGAGTGCATCCAGACTATCCCAGGTGACTTCTTGAATGGACGATTCATTAAAAAGGGTGAGGACTTCCCCTTTTATGGCTTTCCGAAAACATGGTATGACCATACTGACATGAAGATGAAACCCGAAATGGAGATCTTTTTCTAAGATAGCTACCCATGGGCCAAAAGTTCCCAACACCATGAACAAACCCTCATCAAAGATACCGAAGAGACGGAGGAAAGTGACTCCGAGGACCCGTTCAACTTGCAAACACTGGGGCTAACACTCTGCATGGTTCATTCAGGCACTACATCACTGGATCCATCCCACGTGATTAAAGATGCTGATACACCTTTCCTCAACTGGCATGCTGTGCCGGTTCTACCTATTGAAATCCTACCTAACCCCAATGTTTACCCCATTTCTTCTTCTGTTGTCTATCCTTACTCAAATGCAATCGAGACCTCCTTTGATGAGGTTATCAATGGTGTGTTTCCTATCAATGAAATAAATGAAGATTTTGAGTGTCTTATTGTGCCTTACATTAATTGTTTAGATTTTAATCAAACTTTTGATGATGATGATTTTGCAAATGAAAGATTCTTAACTGATCTAAATAAGGTTAATAACAAACAACATAACCGCGTTCAAGTTAATGAAAAAGAGACTATTATTATTAAACTCGATTCTAGTAGCTAACTGCGCGAGATTAGGATAGGGGCTACCCTTGACGAGCATGAGCGCGCATAACTCGAATAATTATTCATGGAATTCATGGATGTCTTCTCATGGTCCTATGACGATATGCCCGACATTGATCCTGAAATAGCTCAGCATGAGATCCCCACTCTTCCATATTACAAGATGGTTAAACAAAAGCTAAGAAAGCTTCGCACCGAATGGTAGCTCAAAGTCAAAGAAGAGGTGGTCAAACAGCTGAATGTGGCTCTCATTCGTGTGATCGAATATCCCAGATGGCTAGCCAACGTAGTGCATGTGCCAAAATTAGGAAGGAAAGTTCGAATGTGCGTAGCCTACCAGGACTTGAACAAAGTCTCTACAAAGGATGATTACCCGCTACCCAATATCGATATGATCGTGGACAACACAACCAGTTATGCTCTCAAGTCATTCGTCGACAGGTTTGTAGGATACAACCTCTCTTCTAAAAAACTCTCCTAGGCTTAAGGCTTGGGATAAACACCCCGCCTTAAGTTTTTCACGCCTTATTCTTGGTAAAACCCTTAAGGCATACTTTTTTTCTAAAAATAACAATGCTTTAGTTAAACGATATCGCCTTTTAAATAATTTGCTTATTAACTGGACCATTATCTCATCCAAAATAATCAAAAAGTATTTTAATTTGCATATATTCAGACATATTTTTATAATATGTACAATTTTAGTATTTTAATAGCCTTGTTATGGTTAAAAATATTAAAATATATTAAGAAGGCCTAAACGCCTTTTCACGCCTTTTCACGCCTTTTTACGCCTAAGCCCGCCTAGGCTTCTAAGGCTTAAGGCTTGGCCTCCACGCCTCGATCACGCCCCACATTTTTTAGAACCTTGGATACAACCAAATCAAAATGCACCCAGATCATCAAGAAAAAACCGCGTTCATCACCCCATGAGGAACCTTTTGCTACATTGTTATGCCATTTGGTATCAAGAATGTCAGGGCTACCTACTAGAGGGTTGCCACAACCATCCTGCACGATCTGATTCATAAAGAAGTCGAGGTCTATGTGGATGATATGATTATCAAATTCAAAACTAGAGAAGGTCATATTCCAGCTCTTTGAAAGTTCTTCGAACGATTACGATGATATCAGTTGAGACTCAATCTACAGAAATGTGTCTTCGACACTACAAAGGGAAAAATCTTGGGATTCATGGTCAGTAAGAAAGGGATAGAAGCTGATCCTGTCAAGCTAAAAGCCATACTTGAGATGTTGCCTCCCTGAAAGGAGAAATAAGTCTGAGGCTTCCTTAAGAAATTAAAATACATCAGTCAGTTCATCATCCAGCTCACCTCCATCTGTGAACTAATTTTTAAACTACTTCGAAAGGATTCAACCAAAGTTTGGAACAAAGCCTGCCAAGAAGCCTTCGATCGATTCAAATAATACTTGACTCAACCTCTGGTACTCATGCCACCACAGCCTGGTCTCCCCTTGCTCCTATACCTAACCATAACCGACACTCCAGCTGGGGCTTTGCTAGCTCAGTATCTTGAAGATTCCAGCAAATCAAGGGCCATCTATTACGCCAGTCACAAACTGGCCGGTTACGAAGTCAACTACACTGCTTTGGAAAAAGTATGTGTCGTGCTTATTTAGGTCACCCAAAAGTTACGACACTACATGCTCTCCTTCCCCATTAAGCTTGTATCCCGAATTAACCCTATCAAGTACCTTCTTGAGAAACCCGCCTTATCTAGTCGAATGGCCCAATGGTTGATGCTCTTAGTCGAGTTTGATATCGTATATGTCACACATAAATCCATGAAAGGAAGATCCATCTCTGACTAGCTTGCTGACTACCCCATGGAAGAGGCTGATAACTGGATCTCCAAATTCCCAGATGAAAACATATTCTATGCTTCTCGAGACGACCTCTGATGGCAAATATTCTTTGATGACGCTGCCAATAAAAAGGTATATGGCATTGGGATACTTCTGATCGCCCTAGATGAGTCCCACACTCTCATCGCCATCAAGTTGGATTTCCCCTGCAGTAACAACATGACTGAATACGAGGCATATATGATAGGCCTCAAAGTTGCTCTCAAGAAAGGTATTCAATGCCTGGACATCTACAAGGATTCCGCCCTCATCATCGATCAAGTGCTTAGAAAATGGAGAGTTAAGGAAGAGAAGCTCAAACCCTTCCATGCCCACTTAGAAGAACTAGCCTCCCAAATCCAAGACATCACCTTCCATTACCTACCTCAAGTAAATAATAACCTATCCGATGCCTGTAGACACCCCATTATGTTACCCCCTAACTCTCCTTAGGTACCTAGTACCTCCCCTCATCACTACAAACCCAAGTCATACCCCGAGTACTGACTTAGAAGCCATCAAGCACTCTTAGGCTCTATTTGACCAAAAAGTCAAACTTTTCAGCTCAACCAACGATCTAGAGGCCATCGGGTGCTCCGTGTATGATTTCGACTTACCATGCGAACGAACGATCCGTTTGCGTCCGAAACTTAATCTAGAGGCCATCAGGCGCTCCCAGGCTCTGTTTGACCTAAGTTAACTCTTCAGCTCAATCGATACTGAATGAATCTTTAAAGGTCACTGAAACCCCTTTCTAATGGTCCTTTCCGTGCGTGATTCCAACTTACCATGCGGACGAACGATCCGTTTGACTCTACGAGGTCACCGAATTCTTCCAAGGACCGGTTGACCAAAGTTAACTCCCCAAGTCGGGCCAAACTCTTTGGAATGTCGGAATACATCTCCTAACCTTTCCAACGGTCCACCCCGTGCGTGATTTGGACTTACCATAAGGGACGAACAATCCGTTTTCGTCCGAATGATTCCCCGTCTAATAGACTGACAAACGCTTCAGAGCCATATTTGACCCAAAGTCAACTTTTGAACTCGGGAGAGGTCCAAGTACTTTCAAAGGTCTCTGAATTAACTTTCCAACGGTCTGCCCCGTGCATGATTCTGACCAACGGTTTGCCCTCGGTGGCAAATTTTCTAAAAAGGCCTGAAACACACTACCAAATGGCAGGTTCCAGACCCTGCCTATCAGCAGGTGCCGATAGGCAGGACCAAGTCTATGCCGATCGGCAGTGACTTGGACGTATAAAAGGAGGCCTTCATCTCATTTACAAAGGGAGCCCAGATCTGATAACATTCGCTCTCAGCGAATCCCAAAAACCTCTCTCGAAGACAGCGCGATTTCCACATCAAAATCCATTTTTAACTTCCACTTTCCATCATCCTTTCCATCAAACTTGGTTAATTATCCACTCTGCATCATCATCCAATGCAAGGGCTACTCTCAAACATTCAAGATCAAGATCAAGATCTTCAAGAAGGTCCAACTTTCTCTTAAATTCTCTTAAATTCTCAATAACTTGTTTTATTACTTAACACTTTTATTATCCCATCTCACACATCCAAATATAATTTTTATTTAGTATTATTGCACAACTCTTATTTCATATAAATAAAACCCAAAAAAACAAAGAAAAGAGGGTTTGATCATAAATTCCAAACAGGGATTCTCATACTTTTCTCACACTTTTCTCACAACGAAAACACCTTTTCTACACACACACATTCACAAATAAAAGATCCCCCATTTGGATTCATGGGATAAACCCCACCCCTCATTTTGTATACGAACTATGAGGACTTTGATGACTTTATAGGCTACGTAGGCATCTCGGGGTCAAACCCGAGACTCGAGTCCCATTCTCACTCTCTCTCTCTCATTTTCTATCTTCTCTAAATCCAATTTTCTTATATTCCATATACTTGTTCTCAGTGACGTATCGCTCCATATGCGTTATCGTTCCATTCTAACGATCAACGTAAGGGTAATCGCGTAAATCTTATTTTCTAATATTATTTGTATACTTTCCTATGGATGACTCGCTTTATCTCTCCCATGATACAAGTCGAGGATTCCTATCTCCACTATATATATACACATGCACACATATCACGGGGAAATAAAAAAGGAAAATAGCAAACATCCAAGAGAGATCGAAAGGGCGTAATGTATGCCTAACACCTTTCCATTTTGTAACTTAGCCTCCGAACCCTTCTCGAATCATTTTGGTTTCGTATGCACCAGTATGTCTTTGGATGCCATCCTTCGGGATAACTTTCCCTTTTTTTTGTCTATTTTAAGTAAAATAGACTAGCAACTCTGAATATCTCTACATTTTTATACCTCATCTCAAATGACGCCGGCCGAAGTGCTCCCAAGAGGGACGCACGGGACCCGAGGATCCTCCCTTCACGCGCCCGACCGCAGGCGAGGATCGGGGATGGCCACAGTGGAGACTCCGCTGGGGATTTGTATGTTTTTGAGGGCTTGACTCTATTTACATGGATGTTATATTGGTTTATATTTCCCCCATATCTGCATGTTCCCCTTTTTCATGTGTATCCCATGCTTGTGCTTCTGTTCACACACTTGTACAAAATTCTCCATGTACATTTCACACCACGTGCACCTAGGATCACATATATCTACATGTTGCATGGATCACCCATCCATACTTGGTGTACCTTTAGCACTTATACTTTTCTCCCTGTTTTGCATAATCAAGAAAAGCATTCTCATCATAAGAGACTAATAAGAGAATCATGCATGATTCACACGACATCACCAAAGAGAATTGTAATTGCCCAAATTTTACCCAATAACTGGAGGGTCACTTCGTAATGGGCACTGGTCCGACAGGGTTGCAGTTAGCCTAAGCGATATACCTCTCACCTTCCATTGGCCAAGTACCTTCGACGTATATCGAACGGTTCATCCGCATCATACCGCTTGACCAAAGTCATGATGGGAGGTATATCGCAGGGAATTCGTTCACGTACGCCGAGTATATCGAATTCTCTTCACGTACACTCAGGTATATCAAATGGATTGTCCACATACTGACTGCCCGCAAGAGCAAGACATATATCGTGGAAGTCACGCCAAAGGGGGGAACCCATTTCGATTCACCCAACCAACTGCATACCCGTATATAGGTGTCAAACCTAGGACACGCACTTTAGATTGCCGGTTTCAACCCAAAACTCTGCCGAAATTTCGGGTCAGCTTGCCACCCAATTTTCACGCATTTTTAAAATGGGACCCTATCCATGAGCCTGGTTATAATTCCAGTCGTAGCTTTGCATATTTTAAAAATCCCACTTTTCCAGGCTCGAGTCCCGTCCGACATTGCATTTAGGAGAATTAAATACAAGTGAGAACATAATAATCGTAATAATCATGTTGAGTTCCGTCTCCAAAAAACATTTCTCCCTACTTTATCAAAAATCCCAAAATAGTTTCTTCTCTTTTTCTCAAAAATAAATCCCATTCTACGCCTTATCAAGTCGATCGTAAGCCCTTGACCTGGCTCCTTATTGGCTTCGATCTTCAGTCAAATCACCTTCGAGTTTCGTCCGTTCCTCTACTACTTCTTCTGAGTCCAAAATCCATCCACTTTCCATGGAGAATACAGATCAAGTACCACTCATACAGTCGGATCTAATGACAGTCCTAGCTCAGCTCGTGTCCAAGATTGACAACCTCCAAACTGAGGTACGAGAGATGAAACGAAACTAGGTTCCTATTCCTTAAAAGCCCGAGGCCCTATTCCCTCATGCTATGGGTCCACCCAAGCCTATATGGGTTCCCGAAGAATATCATCACACTCCACGTGCCCCTCCTGTTAATTGGCCGCCACCTGCTTAGCTTCCGATGCCAAACATTGCCCAGCCTGTGGCTAACCTGCCTATGGTCGCTGATCCAAAAGAGGAGGAGTTAAATAAAGTCAAAGAGGATCACAAGATGCTCACCAAGAAGTTCGACCAAGTCAGAATCTCTAGGAATTACATAGACTACACCCACATGTCTCCTTATCCTAAAGAGAGGTTACCCGAGAAGTTCAAGATGCCAAATATCGAGAAGTTCGAAGGGAGTGGACCCCCGATTGTTCATATTCGCAGTTATCATCGCAAAATTTGAAGGATAGTGCCCTCCGATGGTTTTTGTCTCTCGAGGAATCCAGAATCCGTAGCTGGGAGGATGTAGCCCGAGAATTCATATCGCAGTACAAATACAACGAAGAGCTTGAGGTCACCCGTCGTGATTTAGAACTGCTTAATGAGAACCCTAAGGAATCAGTCAGTAACTTCATAACCCGGTGGAGGGAGCAGGGAGCTACCATGACCAATCGGCCATCTGAGGAAGAACAGGTCAACATAGTGAAGAAGAACTTCTTGCCCCATATTCGAGCGACGATGGGAGGACAATACTATCCCCACTTCTGAGCTCTCAGAGAAGAAGGAGTAGAAATCGAGGAAAGCCTTGTTAAAACAGAGGTTGAACCGAAGAAGGTGTCCGAACAGTTCACCCCTAGAAAGTATGACAAGCCTGCTAGTGCTACGGTCTCAACCATCAACAACATCTCTCAACCAACCACATCATGGGCACCAGAAAGTCTCCATGGCCCCATCCGAAGGGAATACACTGATCTCCATGCTCCCCTCTCCAAAGTTTACCAAGCCCTGTTAAGCCAAAACCTCATCAAACCCTTGGATCCCCGTCCATTGCCAAATACACTCCCAAGAAACTTCAAGGCTGACGCTCATTGCGCCTTTCACTAAACTGCTAGCCATACCATCGACTAATATTTTCACCTCCAAAATATAATCCAAGATCTCATTGACCAGGGTACCATCGCCCCACCAGCCAATCCTAAGCCAAATACTATTCATAATCCACTCCCAAATCATATAAATGCCATCTTCTTAGAAGAAAACCCAGGTTTCAATCCCTCAACTCAAATCACACCCATATACTCTCCTAAACCTCTTCAAATTTTCCCATATTTCCTCCTACACCCTACTAGCGTCGCTGATCAGGCACTATCACTCCTTACCAGAGCATGCATCACTGTCCGTACCCATTCTGAAAATGGAAATATGGAATTGTCAGAAGTGTTAAACCGACTCCTAGAGTTCGGGCTAAAATTGCCCTCACGGATGGTCATCGATTGCCAAAAGTTCAGTACAGTGTTCTTGGAAGCACGAAAATGGGCCCGAGATTCAGACAAGTGGGTGGTACCAACCGATGAAGTCAGCCTAGATAATGTTGTCCAAATTATGGAAGAATTATTCGGGCAAACCAATAGCATTTGTAGTATCACCGGGTTACTTGATATTTTCAAGATACAAGGGCACTTGGTCCCTTTAACTATACATATACCCACAGAATGGGAAGACCTGTATGAAGAAGCTGTTAAAGTTGTGGAACGCAGTGACTTTACATGGAAACATAGAATTGTTGCCACTTGATGGGGGAAGAATTCGATGATTCGAGTAAAGAACAAGCTTTAGAAAGAATTGGCCCAGTAGCCGACATATGTGGGATGATATCATTTGAAGAACTCCTCGGAGAAATAAACAGGGTGACAGAACAACCTGAGATTGACGAGGAGATGGGATTCATGTTCTTCACTTCTTCAGTAAATCGCATGACCAGATCAGGGAGACATTACCAGGTTCCAAGCGCACTACTAGCAAATGACAAAGGGAAGGGCGTTAAAAACATTCTTATGCCAGAGATGACCATCGAGGAGAGTAATATCCTTGATCAACTGAAGAAAACTCAAGCTAATATCACTCTATGGGGGCTTTTCATGTCTTCCTAGCTGCACAAAAATGATTTAATCAAGCTGCTCACTGGGCCCACAGTCTCTCCTACTACCACATCGAAAGAAGCGATAAATCTTGTCAGATCCTTGACCTCTACCCGAATGCTATCATTTTTTGAAGAAGAAATCCCAAGAATTGGTCCAAATCACAATCATGCACTCAACATCTCCGTCGAAGTTATGGGGAAGGTCGTGCCACTCTCTCTTATCGATAACGGATCTGCCTTCAATCTATACCCACTGAGAACCTTCAAGTGTTTAGGCCTGAAAGAAAGCGGCCTCGCTCCAACCTTCGTTGTTGTACGTGCCTATGATAATAATCACCAGGAGATGATGGGATCCATAAAGCTTATAATAGGGGTTGGCCCTATAAACCTTGTTGTTGAATTCTAAGTCATAGACATCCCAGCTTGTTTCAACCTGTTGCTTCGATGACCCTGGCTCCACAGTATCAAGGGTGTGTCTTCCTCACTCCATCAAAAATTCAAGTTCTGCGTCGACGGGCGAGTCATTACCATTTTGGGCGACGACGAAAATGTCAAGGGTGCAAGCACCAGCAGTCCAATCCTTGAGATACATCACGGTAAAAATGATATGCTCCTATCAGGATTCTGAGTTGAGACACTCCTACTCCTAGCAGGGGACAGTTTCAAAGAAAGGGTTTGTCCAGAATATGACCCTCATGGCAATGTCAATGTGATTTAGATATTCAAAAACATGCACTTCATGCCCAGTCTGAGGCTACGGCAAAGGAAGCAAGTAATACTTGAGCCCATCGAAGTGAAGAAATCTTTCCCTCCTTGTGCCTTGGGGTATCAACCATCAGAACAAGAGCTCTAAATGATCCACTAGTCTCGACCAAAGAGAAGATTAGACTGCATCCCAACTATCCCAGGAGACTCCTTGAATGGATGATTCATCAAAAAAGGCGAAGACTTCCCTTTTTGCGATTTTCCAGAATCATGGTATAACCACACAGACAAGAAGATTAAGCCTGGAATGGAGATCTTTTTCCAATATAGCTACCCCTGGGCCTAAAGTTTCCAATACCAAGTACAACTGCTCATCAAAGATACCAAAAAGGATGAGGAAAGTGATTTCGAAGATTCCTTCAACTTACAGACACTGGGGCTGGCACTCTGCATGGTTCATTCAGGCACTACATCAATGTGTCCATCCCATATGATTAAAGCTGCTGATACACCCCTCCTCAACTGGCATGCTGCGCCACTTTTACCTCTTGAAATTTCCCCTAACCCCAATGTTTACCTTATTTCTTCTTCTGTTGTCTATCCTTGTTCAAATGTAATCGAGACCTCTTTTGATAAAGTTCTCAATGTTGTTTTTCCTATCAATGAAATAAATGAAGATTTTGAGTATCTTGTTGTGCCTTACATTAATCGTTTGGATTCTAATCGAACTTTTGATGATGATGATTTTCCAAATGAATAATTCTTAACTGATCTAAATAAGGTTAATAATAAACAAGATAACCGCGTTCAAGTTAATGAAGAAGAGACTGTTGTTATTAATCTTGGTTCTAGTAGCCAACTGCGCGAGACTAGGATAGGGGCCACCCTTGATGGGCATGAGCATTCACAACTTAAAGAATTGCTAAAGGAATTCGTGGATGTCTTCGCATGGTCCTATGATGATATGGCCAGCATTGATTCTGAAATAGATCAGCACGATATCCTCACACTCCCATTGTCATCAAATTTTATTTCCCTTGCACCAACAATATGACAGAATACGAGGAATGCACGGTAGGCCTCAAAGTTGCTCCCAAAAAAGGCATTCAATACCTTGATGTCTACGGGGATTCTGCCCTCATCACCAGTCAAGTGCTCAGAAAGTGTAAAGTCAGGGACGAAAAGCTCCAACCCTTCCATGCCCACTTAGAAGAGTTAGCCTCCCAATTCCGAGATATCACTTTCCATTACCTACCTCGAGCAAAGAATAACCTAGCCGATGCTCTTGCTACCTTGTCCTCCATGGTTGATATGCCCGAAGGAACAACAATGACCCCCTTATTAGTTCAAAAGCAGGACAAACTGACACACTTCTACCATATTGAGATTGTCTCCAATGAAGACCTTGAACTAGCTAATTACTGGTACTATGATATCTGGTGCCTCCTCAAACATGGTAGGTATCTCGAGGGTTCCAACAAGAAAGACCGAACAACCCTCCAAAGACTGGCCGCCCAGTACATCATTTGTCATAAAGCTCTACATAAGAGGAACTTCGATGGAACTCATCTACACTGTATCGCAGGGGCTGAGATTGAAAAAATAATGCAGAAGATCTATATCGAGGAATGTGGGCCTCACATGAACGGTGACACGCTTGCCAAGAAGATCATCCGACAGGGATAATACTGGACCACCATAGCCCAAGATTGCACCACCTATGTTCGGAGATACCTCAAATGCCAACAGTTCTCCAATCTTCAACACCTTCCTCCGTTAGAATTATACAACATGACCTCTCCCTGGACGTTCTCCACCTGGGTTGTCGATATCATAGGGAAGGTTAGATAAAAAGCTTCCAACGGACGTGAGTTCATCCTAGTTGCCATTGATTACTTCACCAAATGGGTCGAAGTTGAGTCATACGCAGTATTGAACGCCAAGAAAGTGGACAAATTCCTCAAGAATAATATCATCTATCGATATGGGGTTCCACAAGAATTAGTGTTCGATAATGGGTTGCATTTTAAAGCAGAAGTCACAGAAGTAGTCAATGAGTATGGGATTCAGAGACACAAATCTTCTCCCTACCGACCTCAGACCAATGGTGCAGTTGAAGCCGCCAACAAGAACCTCAAAGCCATCATCAGCAAGATGATCGAAAGCTGTAGGGATTGGGCCGATCGGATCCTGTATGCCCTCTGGAGCTATCGAACCTCAATTCGAACCTCTACTGGGGCTACCCCTTACTCTCTAGTCTAGGGCATGGAAGCAGTCCTACCTGTGGAGCTGGAAGTACCCTCGCTATGCATCATTCTCGAAAGTAAAGTTAATGAAGAAGACTGGTGCCAAAGCCATCTCGACGAACCGACGCTACTATATGAAAGAATATTGAAAGCTCTTTACCACATACAGGGGTACCAACACCGAATAGAGCAATCATTCAACAAGAGAGTCAAAGATCCCAATGTTCGGGAAGGAGATTTAGCCCTCAAGGAGATAATAGAACAAATATGGGACCCTAGAGGGAAATTCAAGCCCAATTGGAGAGGCCCCTACATTGTGAAGAAAATATCATTTGGCGATGTCTCCATGCTCACTGACCTAGATGGGGAGGAGATGGCTCGTCCATTCAACTTGGACTGTCTCAAGAAATTCTACCCCTAGTCTGGAATCTCGGCGCGCTATGACTCTTCTCATCTCCCTTCTATTCTTAAAAAAAAAAGAAAAAAAAATTCTCTTCATTTCCCTCTACCCAGAACTATGTGGGCCTGATCCTCTGCGCAAAAACTATTTTTCAAGAAAAATAAAAAAAAAATTCCAAAATCCCCAGAGGTACGTAGGCAGCTCATACATCTTACAGGAGAACAACCCTTTCTTTTTCACAAAATACTATTCTTTTCTTATCTCCGAGAACGGCAGTTCATTCTAACAAATAACTTAAACAAAAGGATTATGTATGCCTTAGTGATCGGTATAGATAATTCAAAATTAAAAAATTCATTGAAAGGCACAGCTAGATGATCAGAAACTTGCTTTTTTCATTAATAATAAATTACAGCACAGATTACATAAGAAAAGGAACGGATAACTCCCTTCCCCTACTGCCATAAAAAGCCAAATAAAATCCCCATATCTAAACTCTCCAAGACTCCTACCCACAGCTATCATAGGAGCTTGTACCCTCATCATTAACATCCTGGGGTCCCCAAATTTTCCCAGCCTGAATAGAGTGCCGTAAACACTCTATGGACCGATAAGCCTGGACCAGCTTCGAAAAAATCACAACACCCCCTTCCATGGTGTTACATAAAACAAACCACCTTTGTCCAGTCTCCGCTGCCAACATCTTGCTGACTACTCTCCTCTGTAACCACTTCACATCATCCCCAGGGACATGTCAAACTCCCCCGACAGACTGAGAGGGACGGGTCGACGGACGCCGATTCTCCCATAGAGATCCAAGCAACAGACGCAGGCGCTCGGTAAAAAAGTCTACCGAAAAGAAATTTAGTGTCCGAGGTGGAACGACCTGTGCCCAAGAAAATTGGTGCAGAAGTCGCCAAGGGAAATAGAAAGAGGTCTGCCTAAGACCAACCAGTCGCACATATGAGTACTCTCCTAGCTCCAGAATAGGCTATAACTGCCCCCACCAAGGCATTGACCAGTACAAACTTTGAGCCCCATGCTCCACAAATCAATTCTCCCAACTCGCAATATCCAGGCCAACATAGAAGAAGTGACGTGAAAAGAAGTTGGGCACAACCCATAAAGGATATTCTGGAGGAGTCGCCAACCGGATTCTTTCATACAACCACATGAACAACATCACGGAGCTACCCCTCAGGAAGTCAGAACGACCTTCTTGCCAGGCATCCAGACCATCAGCGTCTCCGCCAGTATCACCGCCGCAGGATTCTCGCAGGATTGCGATGGTATGACATCCACAAAGTAATGGCTGCATGTTACGGGTCCACCAGCAGTTCCCCAGTCACCAGCAGTAATTTTGAAACCAGGCCCAGAGCAACGGCTCCAGCATAGCCAACATCACATACTTCCCGCAAATACATGGACTACAGCACCGCCGGGAGGGAGATCATTCCTCCAGCAACCAATTATCTAGCCATCGAAGGCGAAATATGAAGAAGCTCGACCAACAAATTCCTGGGAGAACGGGAAAATTCGGGCAAAGACGCATCAACACTGGGATTTACACCCATCATGATAGAAAATTCCTCGTAGGTAGGACAAACTTCATCCAACCCAAAGTAGAATACATGCTCTTTGGGGTACTATAATTGTACCGCCGCCATCAGCATGTTCCACTCAATACGTCAATTGCGCCATAAGGAGACGCGACGCATGTTGAAAGCATCATAGTCGACATTATAAGAGCACATTGCTTCCAAGGCTTCGAGGTAGTTATCAAACTCAATGCTACCAGGGAGAGACATCTTGCAAAGCTAAGAGATAGTGGGCAAGTAAGATTGCCAAGGTGTGATGAAAACACTCCACCCTTACCCCTTTCTATACTTGAGAACCCTCACAAGAGACATAATTCATGTAGAAATAGAAGGGAATCCTACCCCACAAAATACAAAAGGCTGAAGAGGGTACCAATCAAAGATTTGAAGTGATGAGACTGGACTGAACTGCCGATAGGCAGGACAGGGTGCTTGTCGATCGACAACCCCCTATTTTTAGAAATTCTCCTTTTTTTCCTCTTTTGTTAAATCAGAAAACTCAATAAAAATAAATTGATATTCTCAACAAAATTTCAAAATCCCTTTTCCTCCTTATATAATTTCCCTTTTTAATTAAAAACTTTCCTTCAAAAATTCCAAAAATACTCCTTTTTACGGTCTCAGCAGCAAAGTAAAAAGTGCATGTGCATGTGCATGCATTCATTCATCATTAATAAAAGATAATAAAAAACTCCATTGCATTGCATCTATTTGTTTCTGTATTACATCAATTTTGCAGGAAATAAAAAGAAAAGGCAAAAACAGCGGGACTCAGCTTGAACCCACATTCTCTCTCTCTCTCTCACCCACCTTTTTCTCTAAGAGCTTCCACCCCTGTGACGTTCTCTCTTCCCCCTACGGCGAGACGATGCATCGCCATTACCCAACACTACACCAAAAATGCCAATCTGGCACGCTTAGACAAGGAGATTCTGGCACTGTTGAAAACCGTGCCAGATTCTGGCATGGTTTTATCATAATCTGGCACGATTTGAAATAGTGTCAAAATTTGGCATGGTTTTTAACCGTGCCAAATATGGGTACGCTTCGTTAAAAAAAATAACCCCCAAAATTTAGAGCGGGGACCAAATTTTCAAGACCAAATCATTCTAAACCCCTCTCTCTCTCTCTCTCTCTCTCTCTCTCCCCACGCTACCCGGCTTCATCATCACCACTGCTGCTGTGCCTCATCATCGCTGCTACTGGAGCTTTATCATTGTTGCTCTGCATCGCTGCTACTGCTCCCACATCGCTGATTACTTCTCCTGCACCGCTGCTCATCGCTATCTCCAAATCGTAAGGTATTACATCTCTCTCTCTCTCTCTCTCTCTCTCTATATATATATATATATATATATATATATATATATATATATATATATATATATATATATATATATATATATATATCAAATACCCAAATCGATCCAATCAGGTACCCAAATACCCAAATACCCAAATCGATACATATACATATATATAAGGTATATCAGGTACCCAAATCGATATATATACTAATTGGATCGATTTGGGTATTTGGGTACCTGATTTGGGTATTTGGGTACCTGATATACCTTATATATATATGTATATGTATCGATTTGGGTATTTGGGTATTTGGGTACCTGATTGGATCGATTTGGGTATTTGATATATATATATATATATATATATATATATATATATATATATATATATATATATATATATATATATATATATATATATATATATATATATATATATATATCGATTTGGGTATATTGATTGTGTAACTATCATTTAAAAAAAAATTAGGCATTAGGTTTGCTTATCAATCTATTAAATTTTTGTAGATTAAAGTGCTGTAAGTTAGATGTTTAACTACTTTTCTTGCACATATTTAGTGGATTTGAACTTCATGTTGGGTCTTGAAGTTTAGGTGTTTGGATTATTCTGAGAAATCTTTCTATGAAGTCCTCAGCGAGAAGTACCCCATATTTACCCTCATGGCCACTATTTTGCATCGACCAAATGACTGAGTTGGTATGTTTATTGAATTCATACTTTGTTAAAGCATATCTGAATTGATATTTTTTGCTACCTTGGGTTTTCAGTTACATACTAAAGGTTAAAAAATGTTGAGTTAGAATATTTGTTAAATTTATAATCAGGGAAGCATATCTGAAATGAATATTTGATTCGTATTCTTTTCGCAACTAATTTTATAGCTATTTTTTTACTGACCACTGTTTTGATTGAAGGGTTTTGAAGGGGAATTTTGAAAATGCACTTCAACACACAAGCATGTCAGCAATCCAAGTGAAGAATAGATGGGCGTAGCAGAAGAACACATGCATGCTGAAAATGACAAGTTAATGTCTCATGCAACAGGGGTCTGTTCATTAAGTAAAGGAAATTTGTAGAAAATCCCATTTATCCAATTGACCAAATGACTGAGTTGGTATGTTTTGGTGATGAAATTTGTAGAAAATCCAGTTGATCCTTCGAATGGTCATGCATTAGAGGCCTCACTCATATTCTAATTATCTTATACATCCTTACTCACTTCTTTATGCTTCTTTTTGCTTTTTGCACTCTATATTAGGGCTTTTGTAGTGTTGGTGTCTTATATATTAGGAAGCTACTTCTCGCATGCTCCCTAATCATCTTTTGTGGGATTTAAATATAGATGACAAATAATTTTCTTCTCTCACAAGTTGTATCCATATTTTGTTTTGTTACTAAATATAACATACGCACGCACAATTATTTCTCCTTCATAAAACATCTAACTAGCATGTATATAAATGAATCATCCTTCTGTCTATGTACAGAATAAAACCAGCCCCTCAAATTACCTTTTTGTGCACATTTAGCATTAATATTGGGATTGATAAATAATTATTTTCCCTTTTTCATCCTTCATATGCATTTATGCAGTGATCACTTGCTTGCGTTCGACAAATGAATCTTGTATCACCACCATTTACTAATCTCATTCATTTTTAAGCAACTACCAAAGACTCGTTTTCAAAAACACTTGCTCATCCTGTCCTTGCACAAAAGAATGCAATATGTTATCAAACATTTGTCTTGATACTTTTTGTAATTGTAATGTACAATAACTTTATGTGATTCTTTTAGTTAATTTGAAAGAATTCAGAATTTGATACATCTTTGTTGAACGTTGGTTGTTCGACAAAATGCACATGTGAATATTTTAAAGATCATGGATGGTTCAATCTAACATAGATTAAGTTGTTAATGCACGTGAATTAGTAGACATTATAGATAGTGTCGAATGTATACTTTTATTTCTAACTCTACAATCTTTGATCTATTTAATATCCTTTCTATTTATATTTTCGGATTGTTAATATTTTTTACTTTTTTTTCTTAGGTTAGTCTACAATCTTTGATCTAATGAACATCCTTTGTGGTGACCACAAAGGAGGATGTAGAAGATGTAATGGGAAGTACTCTCAGACACCTATAAATTTCCCATCGTAAAAGTCTCAACCTTGAAGCCTTCTTTCGCTACCCCTCTTTTCTGACGTTAATTCTCCTCTCTCTCCCTCTTCCAAGGTAACAAATATTTATCTATTTTATATTCATATTCAAGTGAACTGGACATACTTCTAATGAAGTGTTTGTTTCTATTTTATATTCATATTCATATTCATACTCTTCTATTCTAAAACACGAACACCTCACACGTGACCAATGTAACTTGTAGGAACTGACCGCGTAGTCCCGGGTCTCCCCATTTGAGAATATAATGATAATTTGCAAAAATCAACACTTAAACTTAAAAACAGGACATTAAAGGGTGAAAACATAAACCAGCCCCCAAACGGACTCGTAAAAGGCACGAACACCTCGCACGGGACCAATGTAACTTGTAGGAACTGACCGCATAGTCCCGGGTCTCCCGGTTTGAGAATATGATGATAATTTGCAAAAATCAACACTTAAACTTAAAAACAAGTCGTTAAAGGGTGAAAATCCAAACCAGCCCTCAAACGGCCCAGTACAAGGCACGAACACCTCGCGCGGGACAAATATAACTTGTAGGAACTGACCGCGTGGTCTCGGGTCTTCCGGTTTGAGAATAAATATTAACACTTAAACTTAAAAACAAGCCGTTAGAGGGTGAAAACCCAAACCAGCCCCCAAACGACCCCGTAGGAGGCACGGACACCTCGCACGGGACCAATGTAACTTATAGGAACTAACCGCGTAGTCTCGGGTCTCCCGATTTGAGAATATGATGATAATTTGCAAAACTTACACTTAGACTTATAAACAAGCCGTTGAAGGGTGAAAACTCAAACCAGCCCCCAAACGACCTCGTAAGAGGCACGAACACCTCGCACGGGACCAATGTAACTTGTAGGAAGTGACCGCGTAGTCCCGGGTCATTCGGTTTGAGAATATGACGATAATTTGCAAAAATCAACACTTAAACTTAAAAACAAGCCGTCAAAGGCTGAAAACCCAAACCAGTCCCCAAACAACCCCGTAGGAGGCACGAACACCTCGCGCGGGACCAATCTAACTTCTAGGAGCTGACCGCGTAGTCCCGGGTCTCCCGGTTTGAGAATACGACGATAACTTGCAAAAATCACACTTAGACTTAAAAACAGGACGCTAAAGGGTGAAAACCTAAACTAGCCACCTAACGCCCCCGTAGGAGGCATGAACACCTCGCGCGGGACAAATATAACTTGTAAGAACAGATCGTGTAGTCTCGGGTCTTCCGGTTTGCGAATAAAAATCAACACTTAAACTTAAAAATAAGTCGTTAGAGGGTGAAAACCCAGATCAGCCCCCAAACGACCCCGTAGGAGGCACGAACACCTCGCACGGGACCAATGTAAGTTGTAGGAACTAACCGCGTAGACCCGGGTCTCCCCGTTTGAGAGTATGACGATAATTTGCAAAAATCACACTTAGACTTAAAAACAGGCCGTTAAAGGGTGAAAACCCAAACCATCCCCCAAACGACCCCGTAGGAGGCACGAACACCTCACACGGGACCAATGCAACTTGTAGGAACTGACCGCGTTGTCCCAGGTCTCTCGGTTTGAGAGTATGACGATAATTTTCATAAATCACACTTTGACTTGAAAACAGACCCTTTAAAGGATGAAAACCCAAACCAGCCCACAAACGACCTCGTAGGAGGCACGGACACCTCGCACGGGACCAATGTAACTTGTAGGAACTGACCGCGTAGTCCTGGGTCTCCTGGTATGAGAGTATGACGATAATTTGCAAAAATCACACTTAGACTTGAAAACAGGCCGTTAAAGGGTGAAAACCCGAACCAGCCCCCAAACGACCCCGTAGGAGGCACGAACACCTCGCACGGGACCAATGTAACTTGTAGTAACTGACCGCGTAGTCCCGAGTCTCTCGATTTGAGAGTATGACGATAATTTGCAAAAATCACACTTAGACTTAAAAACAGGTCATTAAAGGGTGAAAACCCAAATCAGCCCCCAACCGACCCCGTAGGAGGCACGAACACCTCGCACGGGACCAATGTAACTTGTAAGAACTGACCGCGTAATTCCAGGTGTCCCGATTTGAGAGTATGACGATAATTGGCAAAAATCACACTTAGACTTGAAAACAGGCCGTTAAAGGGTGAAAACCCAAACCAGCCCCCAAACGACCCCGTAGGAGGCACGAACACCTCGCACGGGACCAATGTAAATTGTAGGAACTGACCGCGTCGTCCCGGGTATCCTGATTTGAGAGTATGACGATAATTTGTAAAAATCACAATTTGACTTGAAAACAGGCCGTTAAAGGGTGAAACCCCAAACCAGCCCCCAAACGACCCCGTAGGAGGCACAAACACCTCGCACGGGACCAATGTAACTTGTAGGAACTGACCGCGTTGTCTCGGGTCTCCCAGTTTGAGAGTATGACGATAATTTGCAAAAATCACACTTAGACCTGACAACAGGCCGTTAAAGGGTGAAAACCCAAACCAGCCCCCAACGGACCCCGTTAGAGGCACGAACACCTCGCACGGGACCAATGTAACTTGTCGTAGTCCCGGGTCTCCCGGTTTGAGAGTATGATGATAATTTGCAAAAATCACACTTAGACTTGGAAACAGGCCGTTAAAGGGTGTAAACCTAAACTAGCCCCCAAATGACCCCGTAGGAGGTACGAACACCTCGCACGGGACCGATGTAACTTATAAGAACTGACCGCGGAGTCCTAGGTCTCCCGGTTTGAGAGTATGATGATAATTTGCAAAAATCACACTTAGACATGAAAATAGGTCGTTAAAGGGTGAAACCAAACCAGCCCCCAACCGACCCTGTAGAAGGCACGAACACCTCGCACGGGACCAATGTAACTGACCCCGTAGTCCCAGGTCTCCCGGTTTGAGAGTATGACGATAATTTGCAAAAATCACACTTAGATTTGAAAACAGGCCGTTAGAGGTTGAAAAACCAAACCAGCCCCAAACGACCCCGTAGGAGGCACGGACACCTTGCACGGGACCAATGTAACTTGTAGGAACTGACCGCGTAGTCCCGGGTATCCTGGTTTGAGAGTATGACGATAATTTGCAAAAATCACACTTAGACGAAAACAGGCCGTTAAAGGGTGAAAACCCAAACCAGCCCCCAAACGACCCCGTAGGAGGCACGAACACCTCGTACGAGACCAATGGAACTTGTAGGAACTGAGCGCATAGTCCCGGGTCTCCCGGTTTGAGAGTATGACGATAATTTGCAAAAATCACACTTAGACTTGAAAACAGGACGTTGAAGAGTGAAAATCCAAACTAGCCCCCAACCGACCCCGTAAGAGGCACGAACACCTCGCACAGGAGCAATGTAACTTGTCGTAGTCTCGGGTCTCCCGATTTGAGAGTATGACGATAATTTGCAAAAATCACACTTAGAATTGAAAACAGGCCTATAAAGGGTGAAAACCAAAACCAGCCCCCAAACGACCCCGTAGGAGGCACGAACACCTCGCACGGGACCAATGTAACTTGTAGGAACAGATCGCGTAGTCCCGGGTCTCTTGGTTTGAGAGTATGACGATAATTTGCAAAAATCACACTTAGACTTGAAAACAGGCCGTTAAAGGGTGAAAACCCAAACCATCCCCAAACCGACCCCGTAGGAGGCACGAACACCTCGCACGGGACCATTGTAACTTGTAGGAACTGACCGCGTAGTCTCGGGTCTCCCGGCTTGAGAATATGATGATAGTTTGCAAAAATTACACTTAGACTTAAAAATAAGCCGTTGAATGGTGAAAACTCAAACCAACCCCCAAACGACCTCGTAATAGGCAGGAACACCTCGCACGGGACCAATGTAACTTGTAGGAAGTGACCGCGTAGTCCCGGGTATTTCATTTTGAGAATATAACGATAATTTGCAAAAATCAACACTTAAACTTAAAAACAAGCCGTCAAAGGCTGAAAACCCAAACCAGTCCCCAAACAACCCCGTAGGAGGCACGGACACCTCGCGCGGGACCAATCTAACTTCTAGGAACTGACCGCGTAGTCCCGGGTCTCCCGGTTTGAGAATACAACGATAACTTGCAAAAATCACACTTAGACTTAAAAACAGGCCGTTAAAGGGTGAAAACCGAAACTATCCACCTAACGCCCCCGTAGGAGGCATGAGCACCTCGCGCGGGACAAATATAACTTGTAAGAACAGACCGCGTAGTCTCGGGTCTTCCGGTTTGTGAATAAAAATCAACACTTAAACTTAAAAATAAGTCGTTAGAGGGTGAAAACCCAGATCAGCCACCAAACGACCCCGTAGGAGGCACGAACACCTCGCACGGGACCAATGTAACTTGTAGGAACTGACCGCGTAGTCCCGGGTCTCCCAGTTTGAGAGTATAACGATAATTTACATAAATCACACTTTGACTTGAAAACAGGCCGTTAAAGGGTGAAAATCCAAACCAGCCCCCAAACGACCCCGTAGGAGGCACGAACACCTCGCACGGGACCAATGTAAATTGTAGGAACTGACCGCGTCGTCCCGGGTATCCTGATTTGAGAATATGACGATAATTTGTAAAAATCACACTTAGACTTGAAAACAGGCCGTTAAAGGGTGAAAACCCGAACCAGCCCCCAAACGACCCCGTAGGAGGCACGAACACCTCGCACGGGACCAATGTAACTTATAGGAACTGACCGCGTAGTCCCGAGTCTCTCGGTTTGAAAGTAAGACGATAATTTGCAAAAATCACACTTAGACTTGAAAACAGGTCGTTAAAGGGTGAAAACCCAAATCAGCCCCCAACCGACCCCGTAGGAGGCACGAACACCTCGCATGGGACCAATGTAACTTGTAGGAACTGACCGCGTAGTCCCGGGTCTCCCAGTTTGAGAGTATAACGATAATTTGCATAAATCACACTTTGACTTGAAAACAGGCCGTTAAAGGGTGAAAATCCAAACCAGCCCCCAAACGACCCCGTAGGAGGCACGAACACCTCGCACGGGACCAATGTAAATTGTAGGAACTGACCGCGTCGTCCCGGGTATCCTGATTTGAGAATATGACGATAATTTGTAAAAATCACACTTAGACTTGAAAACAGGCCGTTAAAGGGTGAAAACCCGAACCACCCCCCAAACGACCCCGTAGGAGGCACGAACACCTCGCACGGGACCAATGTAACTTATAGGAACTGACCGCGTAGTCCCGAGTCTCTCGGTTTGAAAGTAAGACGATAATTTGCATAAATCACACTTAGACTTGAAAACAGGCCGTTAAAGGGTGAAAACTCGAACCAGCCACCAAACGACCCCGTAGGAGGCATGAACACCTCGTACGAGACCAATGTAACTTATAGGAACTGACCGCGTAGTCCCGAGTCTCTCGGTTTGAAAGTAAGACGATAATTTGCAAAAATCACACTTAGACTTGAAAACAGGTCGTTAAAGGGTGAAAACCCAAATCATCCCCCAACCGACCCCGTAGGAGGCACGAACACCTCGCACGGGACCAATGTAACTTGTAAGAACTGACCGCGTAGTTCCAGGTGTCCCGGTTTTAGAGTATGACGATAATTTGCAAAAATCACACTTAGACTTGAAAACAGGCCGTTAAAGGGTGAAAACCCAAACCAGCCCCCAAACGACCCCGTAGGAGGCACGAACACCTCGCACGGGACCAATGTAACTTGTAAGAACTGACCGCGTAGTTCTAGGTGTCCCGGTTTGAGAGTATGACGATAATTTGCAAAAATCACACTTAGACTTGAAAACAGGCCGTTAAAGGGTGAAAACCCAAACCAGCCCCCAAACGACCCCGTAGGAGGCACGAACACCTCGCACGGGACCAATGTAAATTGTAGGAACTGACCGCGTCGTCCCGGGTATCCTGATTTGAGAATATGACGATAATTTGTAAAAATCACACTTAGACTTGAAAACAGGCCGTTAAAGGGTGAAAACCCAAACCAGCCCCCAAACGACCCCGTAGGAGGCACGAACACCTCGCACGGGACCAATGTAACTTGTAGGAACTGGTCACGTTGTCCCGTGTCTCCCAGTTTGAGAGTATGACGATAAGTTGCAAAAATCACACTTAGACTTGAAAACAGGCCGTTAAAGGGTGAAAACCCAAACCAGCCCCCAACGGACCCCGTAAGAGGCACGAACACCTCGCACGGGACCAATGTAACTTGTCGTAGTCCCGGGTCTCCCGGTTTGAGAGTATGACGATAATTTGCAAAAATCACACTTAGACTTGGAAACAGGCCGTTAAAGGTTGAAAACCTAAACCAGCCCCCAAATGACCCCGTAGGAGGTACGAACACCTCGCACGGGACCAATGTAACTTATAATAACTGACCGCGTAGTCCCAGGTCTCCCGGTTTGAGAGTATGATGATAATTTGCAAAAATCACACTTAGACTTGAAAACAGGCCGTTAAAGGGTGAAAACCCAAACCAGCCCCCAACCGACCCCGTAGGAGGCACGAACACCTCGCACGGGACCAATGTAATTGACCCCGTAGTCCCAGGTCTCCCGGTTTGAGAGTATAATAATAATTTGCAAAAATCACACTTAGATTTGAAAACAGGCCGTTAGAGGGTGAAAACCAAACCAGCACCAAACGACCCCGTAGGAGGCACGAACACCTCGCACGGGACCAATGTAACTTGTAGGAACTGACCGCGTAGTCCCGGGTATCCTGGTTGGAGAGTATGACGATAATTTGCAAAAATCACACTTAGACGAAAACAGGCCGTTAAAGGGTGAAAACCCAAACCAGCCCCCAAACGACCCCGTAGGAGGCACGAACACCTCGCACGGGACCAATGGAACTTGTAGGAACTCACCGCGTAGTCCCGGGTCTCCCAGTTTGAGAGTATGATGATAATTTGCAAAAATCCCACTTAGACTTGAAAACAGGCCGTTAAAGGGTGAAAACCCAAACCATCCCAAAACCGACCCCGTAGGAGGCACGAACACCTCGCACTGGACCAATGTAACTTGTAGGAACTGACCGCGTAGTCCCGGGTATCCTGGTTGGAGAGTATGACGATAATTTGCAAAAATCACACTTAGACGAAAACAGGCCGTTAAAGGGTGAAAACCCAAACTAGCCCCCAAACGACCCCATAGGAGGCACGAACACCTCGCACGGGACCAATGGAACTTGTAGGAACTCACCGCGTAGTCCCGGGTCTCCCAGTTTGAGAGTATGATGATAATTTGCAAAAATCCCACTTAGACTTGAAAACAGGCCGTTAAAGGGTGAAAACCCAAACCATCCCCAAACCGACCCCGTAGGAGGCACGAACACCTCGCACGGGACCATTGTAACCTGTAGGAACTGACCGCGTAGTCTCGGGTCTCCCGGTTTGA
The DNA here is from genome assembly GCA_949130495.1 of Sambucus nigra. Lineage (NCBI taxonomy): Eukaryota > Viridiplantae > Streptophyta > Magnoliopsida > Dipsacales > Adoxaceae > Sambucus > Sambucus nigra. The sequence continues at coordinate 271,238,281 of OX422221.1, read as the reverse complement.
GAATATGATGATAGTTTGCAAAAATTACACTTAGACTTAAAAATAAGCCGTTGAAGGGTGAAAACTCAAACCAGCCCCCAAACGACCTCGTAATTGGCAGGAACACCTTGCACGGGACCAATGTAACTTGTAGGAAGTGACCGCGTAGTCCCGGGTATTTCATTTTGAGAATATAACGATAATTTGCAAAAATCAACACATAAACTTAAAAACAAGCCGTCAAAGGCTGAAAACCCAAACCAGTCCCCAAACAACCCCATAGGAGGCACGAACACCTCGCGCGGGACCAATCTAACTTCTAGGAACTGACCGCGTAGTCCCGGGTCTCCCGGTTTGAGAATACGACGATAACTTACAAAAATCACACTTAGACTTAAAAACAGGCCGTTAAAGGGTGAAAACCTAAACTAGCCACCTAACCCCCCCGTAGGAGGCATGAACACCTCGCGCGGGACAAATATAACTTGTAAGAACAGACCGCGTAGTCTCGGGTCTTCCGGTTTGCGAATAAAAATCAACACTTAAACTTAAAAATAAGTCGTTAGAGGGTGAAAACCCAGATCAGCCACCAAACGACCCCGTAGGAGGCACGAACACCTCGCACGGGACCATTGTAACTTGTAGGAACTGACCGCGTAGACCCGGGTATCCCCATTTGAGAGTATGACGATAATTTGCAAAAATTACACTTAGACTTAAAAACAGGCCATTAAAGGGTGAAAACCCAAACTATCTCCCAAACGACCTCGTAGGAGGCACGAACACCTCGCACGGGACCAATGTAACTTGTAGGAACTGACCGCGTAGTCCCGGGTCTCCCGGTTTGAGAGTATGACGATAATTTGCACAAATCACACTTTGACTTGAAAACAGGCCGTTAAAGGGTGAAAACCCAAACCAGCCCACAAACGACCTCGTAGGAGGCACGAACACCTCGCACGGGACCAATGTAACTTGTAGGAATTGACCGCGTCGTCCCGGGTCTCCCGGTATGAGAGTATGACGATAATTAGCAAAAATCACACTTAGACTTGAAAACAGGCCGTTAAAGGGTGAAAACCCGAACCAGCCCCCAAACGACCCCGTAGGAGGCACGAACACCTCGCACGGGACCAATGCAACTTGTAGGAACTGACCGCGTAGTCCCGAGTCTCTCGGTTTGAAAGTAAGACGATAATTTGCAAAAATCACACTTAGACTTGAAAACAGGTCGTTAAAGGGTGAAAACCCAAATCAGCCCCCAACCGACCCCGTAGGAGGCACGAACACCTCGCACGGGACCAATGTAACTTGTAAGAACTGACCGCGTAGGTCCAAGTGTCCCGGTTTGAGAGTATGACGTTAATTTGCAAAAATCACACTTAGACTTGAAAACAGGCCGTTAAAGGGTGAAAACCCAAACCAGCCCCCAAACGACCCCGTAGGAGGCACGAACACCTCGCACGGGACCAATGTAAATTGTAGGAACTGACCGTGTCATCCCGGGTATCCTGATTTGAGAATATGACTATAATTTATAAAAATCACACTTAGACTTGAAAACAGGCCGTTAAAGGGTGAAAACCCAAACCAGCCCAAAAACGACCCCGTAGGAGGCACGAACACCTCACACGGGACCAATGTAACTTGTAGGAACTGGCCCCGTTGTCCCGGGTCTCCCAGTTTGAGAGTATGACGATAATTTATAAAAATCACACTTAGACTTAAAAACAGGCCGTTAAAGGGTGAAAACCCAAACCAGCCCCCAACGGACCCCGTAAGAGGTACGAACACCTCGCACGGGCCCAATGTAACTTGTCGTAGTCCCGGGTCTCCCGGTTTGAGAGTATGACGATAATTTGCAAAAATCACACTTCGACTTGGAAACAGGCCGTTAAAGGGTGAAAACCTAAACCAGCCCCCAAATGACCCCGTAGGAGGTACGAACACCTCGCACGGGACCAATGTAACTTATAATAACTGACCGCGTAGTCCCAGGTCTCCCGGTTTGAGAGTATGACGATAATTTGCAAAAATCACACTTAGACTTGAAAACAGGCCGTTAAAGGGTGAAAATCCAAACCAGCCAACAACCGACCCCGTAGGACGCACGAACACCTCGCACGGGACCAATGTAACTGACCCCGTAGTCCCAGGTCTCCCGATTTGAGAGTATGACAATAATGTGAAAAAATCACACTTAGATTTGAAAACAGGCCGTTAGAGGGTGAAAACCAAACCAGCACCAAACGGCCCCGTAGGAGGCACGAACACCTCGTACGGGACTAATGTAACTTGTAGGAACTGACCGCGTAGTCCCGGGTATCCTGGTTGGAGAGTATGACGATAATTTGCAAAAATCACACTTAGACGAAAATAGGCCGTTAAAGGGTGTAAACCCAAACCAGCCCCCAAACGACCCCGTAAGAGGCACGAACACCTCGCACGGGACCAATGGAACTTGTAGGAACTCACCGCGTAGTCCCGGGTCTCCCAGTTTGAGAGTATGATTATAATTTGCAAAAATCACACTTAAACTTGAAAACAGGCCGTTAAAGGGTGAAAACCCAAACCATCCCCAAACCGACCCCGTAGGAGGCACGAACACCTCGCACGGGACCATTGTAACTGGTAGGAACTGACCGCGTAGTATCGGGTCTCTTGGTTTGAGAATATGATGATAGTTTGCAAAAATTACACTTAGACTTAAAAATAAGCCGTTGAAGGGTGAAAACTCAAACCAGCCCCCAAACGACCTCGTAATAGGCAGGAACACCTTGCACGGGACTAATGTAACTTGTAGGAAGTGACCGCGTAGTCCCGGGTATTTCATTTTGAGAATATAACGATAATTTGCAAAAATCAAGACATAAACTTAAAAACAAGCCGTCAAAGGCTGAAAACCCAAACCAGTCCCCAAACAACCCCGTAGGAGGCACGAACACCTCGCACGGGACCAATCTAACTTCTAGGAACTGACCGCGTAGTCCTGGGTCTCCCGGTTTGAGAATACGATGATAACTTGCAAATATCACACTTAGACTTAAAAACAGGCCGTTAAAGGGTGAAAACCTAAACTAGCCACCTAACGCCCCCGTAGGAGGCATGAACACCTCGCGCGGGATAAATATAACTTGTAAGAACAGACCGCGTAGTCTCGGGTCTTCCGGTTTGCGAATAAAAATCAACACTTAAACTTAAAAATAAGTCATTAGAGGGTGAAAACCCAAATCAGTCACCAAACGACCCCGTAGGAGGCACGAACACCTCGCACGGGACCAATGTAACTTGTAGGAACTGACCGCGTAGACCCGGGTCTCCCCGTTTGAGAGTATGACGATAATTTGCAAAAATCACACTTAGACTTAAAAACAGGCCATTAAAGGGTGAAAACCCAAACCATCTCCCAAACGACCCCGTAGGAGGCACGAACACCTCGCACGGGACCAATGTAACTTGTAGGAACTGACCGCGTCGTCCCGGGTCTCCCGGTATTAGAGTATAACGATAATTTGCAAAAATCACACTTAGACTTGAAAACAGGCCGTTAAAGGGTGAAAACCCGAACCAGCCCCCAAACGACCCCGTCGCAGGCACGAACACCTCACACGAGACCAATGTAACTTGTAGGAACTGACCGCGTAGTTTCGAGTCTCTCGGTTTGAAAGTAAGACGATAATTTGCAAAAATCACACTTAGACTTGAAAACAGGTCGTTAAAGGGTGAAAACCCAAATCAGCCCCCAACCGACCCCGTAGGAGGCACGAACACCTCGCACGGGACCAATGTAACTTGTAGGAACTGACCGCGTAATCCCGGGTCTCCCGGTTTGAGAGTATGATGATAATTTGCATAAATCACACTTTGACTTGAAAACAGGCCGTTAAAGGGTGAAAACCCAAACCATCCCACAAACGACCTCGTAGGAGGCACGAACACCTCGCACGGGACCAATGTAACTTGTAGGAACTCACCGCGTCGTCCCGGGTCTCCCGGTATGAGAGTATGACGATAATTTGCAAAAATCACACTTAGACTTGAAAACAGGCCGTTAAAGGGTGAAAACCCAAACCAGCCCCCAAACGACCCCGTAGGAGGCACGAACACCTCGCACGGGACCAATGTAACTTGTAGGAACTGACCGCGTAGTCCCGAGTCTCTCGGTTTGAAACTAAGACGATAATTTGCAAAAATCACACTTAGACTTGAAAACAGGTCGTTAAAGGGTGAAAACCCAAATCAGCCTCCAACCGACCCCGTAGGAGGCACGAACACCTCGCACGGGACCAATGTAACTTATAAGAACTGACCGCATAGTTCCAGGTGTCCCGGTTTGAGAGTATGACGATAATTTGTAAAAATCACACTTAGACTTGAAAACAGGCCATTAAAGGGTGAAAACCCAAACCAGCCCCCAAACGACCCCGTAGGAGGCACGAACACCTCGCACGGGACCAATGTAAATTGTAGGAACTGACCGCGTCGTCCCGGGTATCCTGATTTGAGAATATGACGATAATTTGTAAAAATCACACTTAGACTTGAAAACAGGCCGTTAAAGGGTGAAAACCCAAACCAGCCTCCAAACAACCCCGTAGGAGGCACGAACACCTCGCACGGGACCAATGTAACTTGTAGGAACTGGCCGCGTTGTCCCGGGTCTCCCAGTTTGAGAGTATGACGATAATTTGCAAAAATCACACTTAGACTTGAAAACAGGCCGTTAAAGGGTGAAAACCCGAACCAGCCCCCAAACGACCCCGTAGGAGGCACGAACACCTCGCACGGGACCAATGTAACTTGTCGTAGTCCCGGGTCTCCCGGTTTGAGAGTATGACGATAATTTGCAAAAATCACACTTAGACTTGGAAACAGGCCGTTAAAGGGTGAAAACCTAAACCCGCCCCCAAATGACCCCGTAGGAGGTACGAACACCTCGCACGGGACCCATGTAACTTATAATAACTGACCGCGTTGTCCCAGGTCTCCCGGTTTGAGAGTATGATGATAATTTTCAAAAATCACACTTAGAAACAGGCCGTTAAAGGGTGAAAACCCAAACCAGCCCCCAACCGACCCCGTAGGAGGCACGAACACCTCGCACGGGACCAATGTAACTGACCCCGTAGTCCCAGGTCTCCCGATTTGAGATTATAACGATAATTTGCAAAAATCACACTTAGATATGAAAATAAGCCGTTAGAGGGTGAAAAACCAAACCAGCCCCAAACGGCCCCGTAGGAGGCACGAACATCTCGCACGGGACCAATGTAACCTGTAGGAACTGACCGCGTAGTCCCGGGTATCCTGGTTGGAGAGTATGACGATAATTTACAAAAATCACACGTAGACGAAAATATGTCGTTAAAGGGTGAAAACCCAAACCAACCCCCAAACGACCCCGTAGGAGGCACGAACACCTCGCACGGGACCAATGGAACTTGTAGGAACTCACCGCGTAGTCCCGGGTCTCCCGATTTGAGAGTATAACGATAATTTACAAAAATCACACTTAGACTTGAAAACAGGCCGTTGAAGGGTGAAAACCCAAACCAGCCCCCAAACAACCCCGTAGGAGGCACGAACACCTCGCACGGGACCAATGTAACTTGTAGGAACTGGCCGCGTTGTCCCGGGTCTCCCAGTTTGAGAGTATGATGATAATTTGCAAAAAGCACACTAAGAATTGAAAACAGGCCGTTAAAGGGTGAAAACCCAAACCAGCCCCCAAACAACCCCGTAGGAGGCACGAACACCTCGCACGGGACCAATGTAACTATTAGGAACAGACCGCGTAGTCCCGGGTCTCTCGGTTTGAGAGTATGACGATAATTTGCAAAAATCACACTTAGACTTGAAAACAGGCCGTTAAAGGGTGAAAACCCAAGCCAGCCCCAAACCGACCCCGTAGGAGGCACGAACACCTCGCACGGGACCATTGTAAATTGTAGGAACTCACCGCGTAGTCTCGGGTCTACCGGTTTGAGAATATGATGATAATTTGCAAAAATTACACTTAGACTTAAAAATAAGCCGTTGAAGGGTGAAAACTCAAACCAGCCCCCAAACGACCTCGTAATAGGAAGGAACACCTCGCACGGGACCAATGTAACTTGTAGGAAGTGACCGCGTAGTCCCAGGTATTTCATTTTGAGAATATGATGATAATTTGTAAAAATCAACACTTAAACTTAAAAACAAGCCGTCAAAGGGTGAAAACCCAAACCAGCCCCCAAACAACCCCGTAGGAGGCACGAACACCTCGCACGGGACCAATGTAACTTGTAGGAACTGACCGCGTAGTCCCGTTTCTCCCGGTTTGAGAATACGACGATAACTTGCAAAAATCACACTTAGATTTAAAAACAGGTCGTTAAAAGGTGAAAACGTAAACTATCCACCTAACACCCCCGTAGGAGGCACGAACACCTCGCGCGGGACAAATATAACTTGTAAGAACAGACCGCGTAGTCTCCGGTCTTCCGATTTGAGAATAAAAATCAACACTTAAACTTAAAAATAATTCGTTAGAGGGTGAAAACCCAGATCAGCCACCAAACGACCCCGTAGGAGGCACGAACACCTCGCACGGGACCAATGTAACTTGTAGCAACTGACCGCGTAGTCCCGGGTCTCCCGGTTTGAGAGTGTGACGATAATTTGCAAAAATCACACTTAGACTTGAAAACAGGACGTTAAAGGGTGAAAACCCAAACCATCCCCCAAACGACCCCGTAGGAGGAACGAACACCTCGCACGGGACCAATGTAACTTGTAGGAACTGACCGCGTAGTCCCGGGTCTCCCGGTTTGAGAGTATAACGATAATTTGCATAAATCACACTTTGACTTGAAAACAGGCCGTTAAAGGGTGAAAATCCAAACCAGCACACAAACGACCCCGTAGGAGGCACGAACACCTCGCACGGGACCAATGTAACTTGTAGGAACTGACCGCGTAGTCCCGAGTCTCTCGGTTTGAAAGTATGACGATAATTTGCAAAAATCACACTTAGACTTGAAAACAGGTCGTTAAAGGGTGAAAACCTAAATTAGCCCCAAACCGACCCCGTAGGAGGCACGAACACCTCGTACGGGACCAATGTAACTTCTAAGAACTGACCGCGTAGTTCCAGGTCTCCCAGTTTGAGAGTATGACGATAATTTGCAAAAATCACACTTAGACTTGAAAACAGGCCGTTAAAGGGTGAAAACCCAAATCAGCCTCCAACGGACCCCGTTAGAGGCACGAACATCTCGCACGGGACCAATGTAACTTGTCGTAGTCCCGGGTCTCCCGGTTTGAGAGTATGACGATAATTTGCAAAAATCACACTTAGACTTGGAAACAGGCCGTTAAAGGGTGAAAACCTAAACCAGCCCCCAAATGACCCCGTAGGAGGTACGAACACCTCGCACGGGACATATGTAACTTATAAGAACTGACGGCGTAGTCCCAGGTCTCCCGGTTTGAGAGTATGACGATAATTTGCAAAAATCAGACTTAGACTTGAAAACAGGCTGTTAAAGGGTGAAAACCAAACCAGCCCCCAACCGACCCCGTAGAAGGCACGAAGACCTCGCACGGGACCAATGTAACTGACCCCGTATTCCCAGGTCTCCCGGTTTGAGAGTATGATGATAATTTGCAAAAATCACACTTAGATTTGAAAACAGGCCGTTAGAGGGTGAAAATCCAAACCAGCCCCAAAAAACCCCGTAGGAGGCACGACCACCTCGCACGGGACCAATGTAACTGACCGCGTAGTCCCGGGTATCCTAGTTTGAGAGTATGACGATAATTTGCAAAAAATCACACTTAGACGAAAACAGGCCGTTAAAGGGTGAAAACCCAAACCAGCCCCCAAACGACCCCGTAGGAGGCACGAACATCTCGCACGGGACCAATGGAACTTGTAGGAACTGACCGCGTAGTCCCGGGTCTCCCGGTTTGAGAGTATGACGATAATTTCCAAAATCACACTTAGACATGGAAACAGGCCGTTGAAGAGTGAAAATCCAAACTAGCCCCCAACCGACCCCGTAAGAGGCACGAACACCTCGCACGAGAGCAATATAACTTGTCGTAGTCTCGGGTCTCCCGGTTTGAGAGTATGACGATAATTTGCAAAAATCACACTTAGAATTGAAAACAGGCCGTTAAAGGGTGAAAACCAAAACCAGCCCCCAAACGACCCCGTAGGAGGCACGAACACCTCGCACGGAACCAATGTAACTTGTAAGAACAGATCGCGTAGTCCCGGGTCTCTCGGTTTGAGAGTATGACGATAATTTGCAAAAATCACACTTAGACTTGAAAACAGGCCGTTAAAGGGTGAAAACCCAAACCAACCCCAAACCGACCCCGTAGGAGGCACGAACACCTCGCACGGGACCATTGTAACTTATAGGAACTGTCCGCGTAGTCTCGGGTCTCCCGGTTTGAGAATATGATGATAGTTTGCAAAAATTACACTTAGACTTAAATATAAGCCGTTGAAGGGTGAAAACTCAAACCAGCCCCCAAACGACCTCGTGATAGGCAGGAACACCTCGCACGGGACCAATGTAACTTGTAGGAAGTGACCGCGTAGTCCCGGGTATTTCATTTTGAGAATATAACGATAATTTGCAAAAATCAACACTTAAACTTAAAAACAAGCCGTCAAAGGCTGAAAACCCAAACCAGTCCCCAAACAACCCCGTAGGAGGCACGAACACCTCGCGCGGGACCAATCTAACTTCTAGGAACTGACCGCGTAGTCCCGGGTCTCCCGGTTTGAGAATACGACGATAACTTGCAAAAATCACACTTAGACTTAAAAACAGGTCGTTAAAGGGTGAAAACCTAAACTAGCCACCTAACACCCTCGTAGGAGGCATGAGCACCTCGCGCGGGACAAATATAACTTGTAAGAACAGACCGCGTAGTCTCGGGTCTTCCGGTTTGCGAATAAAAATCAACACTTAAACTTAAAAATAAGTCGTTAGAGGGTGAAAACCCAGATCAGCCAACAAACGACCCCGTAGGAGGCACGAACACCTCGCACGGGACCAATGTAACTTGTAGGAACTGACCGCGTAGACCCGGGTCTCCCCGTTTGAGAGTATGACGATAATTTGCAAAAATCACACTTAGATTTAAAAACAGGCCGTTAAAGGGTGAAAACCCAAACCATCTCCCAAACGACCCCGTAGGAGGCACGAACACCTCACACGGGACCAATGTAACTTGTAAGAACTGACCGCGTAGTTCCAGGTGTCCCGGTTTGAGAGTATGACGGTAATTTGCAAAAATCACACTTAGACTTGAAAACAGGCCGTTAAAGGGTGAAAACCCAAACCAGCCCCCAAACGACCCCGTAGGAGGCACGAACACCTCGCACGGGACCAATGTAAATTGTAGGAACTGACCGCGTCGTCCCGGGTATCCTGATTTGAGAATATGACAATAATTTGTAAAAATCACACTTAGACTTGAAAACAGGCCGTTAAAGGGTGAAAACCCAAACCAGCCCCCAAACGACCCCGTAGGAGGCACGAACACCTCGCACGAGACCAATGTAAATTGTAGGAACTGGCCGCGTTGTCCCGGGTCTCCCAGTTTGAGAGTATGACGATAATTTGCAAAAATCACACTTAGACTTAAAAACAGGCCGTTAAAGGGTGAAAACCCAAACCAGCCCCCAACGGACCCCGTAAGAGGCACGAACACCTCGCACGGGACCAATGTAACTTGTCGTAGTCCCGGGTCTCCCAGTTTGAGAGTATGACGATAATTTGCAAAAATCACACTTAGACTTGGAAACAGGCCGTTAAAGGGTGAAAACCTAAACCAACCCCCAAATGACCCCGTAGGAGGTACGAACACCTCGCACGGGACCGATGTAACCTATAATAATTGACCAATGTAACTTGTCGTAGTCCCAGGTCTTCCGGTTTGAGAGTATGACGATCATTTGCAAAAATCACACTTAGACTTGAAAACAGGCCGTTAAAGGGTGAAAACCCAAACCAGCTCCCAACCGACCCCGTAGGAGGCACGAACACCTCGCACGGGACCAATGTAACTGACCCAGTAGTCCCAGGTCTCTCGGTTTGAGAGTATGACGATAATTTGCAAAAATCGCACTTAGATTTGAAAACAGGCCGTTAGAGGGTGAAAAACCAAACCAGCCCCGTAGGAGGCACGAACACCTCGCACGGGACCAATGTAACTTGTAGGAACTGACCGCGTAGTCCCGGGTATCCTATTTGGAGAGTATGACGATAATTTGCAAAAATCACACTTAGACGAAAACAGGCCGTTAAAGGGTGAAAACCCAAACCAGCCCCCAAACGACCCCGTAGGAGGCACGAACACCTCGCACGGGACCAATGGAACTTGTAGGGACTCACCGCGTACTCTCGGGTCTCCCGGTTTGAGAGTATGATGATAATTTGCAAAAATCACACTTAGACTTGAAAACAGGTCGTTGAAGGGTGAAAATCCAAACTAGCCCCCAACCGACCCCGTAAGAGGCACGGACACCTCGCACGGGAGCAATGTAACTTGTCGTAGTCTTGGGTCTCTTGGTTTGAGAGTATGTCGATAATTTGCAAAAATTACACTTAGAATTGAAAACAGGCCGTTAAAGGGTGAAAACCCAAACCAGCCCCCAAACGACCCCGTAGGAGGCACGAACACCTCGCACGGGACCAATGTAACTTGTAAGAACTGACCGCGTAGGTCCAAGTGTCCCGGTTTGAGAGTATGACGTTAATTTGCAAAAATCACACTTAGACTTGAAAACAGGCCGTTAAAGGGTGAAAACCTAAACCAGCCCCAAACCGAGCCCGTAGGAGGCACGAACACCTCGCACGGAACAATTGTAACTTGTAGGAACTGACCGCATAGTCTCGGGTCTACCGGTTTGAGAATATGATGATAATTTGCAAAAAATACACTTAGACTTAAAAATAAGCCGTTGAAGGGTGAAAACTCAAACCAGCCCCCAAACGACCTCGTAATAGGCAGGAACACCTCGCACGGGACCAATGTAACTTGTAGGAAGTGACCGCGTAGTCCCGTGTATTTCATTTTGAGAATTTGACGATAATTTGCAAAAATCAACACTTAAACTTAAAAACAAGCCGTCAAAGGCTGAAAACCCAAACCAGCCCCCAAACAACCCCGTAGGAGGCACGAAGTCCTCGCGCGGGACCAATGTAACTTGTAGGAACTGACCGCGTAGTCCCGGGTCTCCCGGTTTGAGAATACGATGATAACTTGCAAAAATCACACTTAGATTTAAAAACAGGTCGTTAAAAGGTGAAAACCTAAACTAGCCACCTAACGCTACCGTAGGAGGCACGAACACCTCGCGCGAGACAAATATAACTTGTAAGAACAGACCCGTAGTCTCGGGTCTTCCGATTTGAGAATAAAAATCAACACTTAAACTTAAAAATAATTCTTTAGAGGCTGAAAACCCAGATCAGCCACCAAACGACCCCGTAGGAGGCACGAACACCTCGCACGGGACTAATGTAACTTGTATCAACTGACCGCGTAGTCCCGGGTCTCCCGGTTTGAGAGTATAACGATAATTTGCAAAAATCACACTTAGACTTGAAAACAGGACGTTAAAGGGTGAAAACCCAAACCATCCCCCAGACGACCTCGTAGGAGGCACGAACACCTCGCACGGGACCAATGTAACTTGTAGGAACTGACCGTGTAGTCCCGGGTCTCCCGGTTTGAGAGTATAACGATAATTTGCATAAATCACACTTTGACTTGAAAACAGGCCGTTAAAGGGTGAAAATCAAAACCAGCCCACAAACGACCCCGTAGGAGGCACGAACACCTCGCACGGGACCAATGTAACTTGTAGGAACTGACCGCGTAGTCCCGAGTCTCTCAGTTTGAAAGTATGACGATAATTTACAAAAATCACACTTAGACTTGAAAACAGGTCGTTAAAGGATGAAAACCCAAATCAGCCCCCAACCGACCCCGTAGGAGGCACGAACACCTCGCACGGAACCAATGTAACTTCTAAGAACTGACTGCGTAGTTCCAGGTCTCCCAGTTTGAGAGTATGACGATAATTTGCAAAAAGCACACTTAGACTTGAAAACAGGTCGTTAAAGGGTGAAAACCCAAACCAGCCCCCAACGGACCCCGTTAGAGGCACGAACACCTCGCACGGGACCAATGTTACTTGTCGTTGTCCCGGGTCTCCCGTTTTGAGAGTATGACGATAATTTGCAAAAATCACATTTAGACTTGGAAACAGGCCGTTAAAGGGTGAAAACCTAAACCAGCCCCCAAATGACCCCGTAGGAGGTATGAACACCTCGCAGGGGACCGATGTAACTTGTAGTAATTGACCGCGTAGTCCTGGGTCTCCCGGTTTGAGAGTATGATGATAATTTGCAAAAATCACACTTAGACTTGAAAATAGGCCGTTAAAGGGTGAAAACCCAAACCAGCCCCCAGCCGACCCCGTAGGAGGCACGAACACCTCGCACGGGACCAATGTAACTTGTAAGAACTGACCGCGTAGTCCCAGGTCTCCCGATTTGAGAGTATGACGATAATTTGTAAAAATCACACTTAGACTTGAAAACAGGCCGTTAAAGGGTGAAAACCTAAACCAACCCCCAAACGACCCCGTAGGAGGCACGAACACCTCGCACGGGACCAATGTAACTTGTAGGAACTGACAGCGTAGTCCCGAGTATCCCGGTTTGAGAGTATGACGATAATTTGCAAAAATCACATTAGATTTGAAAACAGGCCGTTAAAGGTTGAAAAACCAAACCAGCCCCAAACGACCCAATAGGAGGCACAAACACCTCGCACGTGACCAATGTAACTTGTTGGAACTGACCGCGTAGTCCGGGGTATCCCGGTTTGAGAGTATGATGATAATTTGCAAAATCACACTTAGACTTGAAAATAGGTCGTTAAATGGTGAAAACACAAACCAGCCCCCAACCGACTCCGTAAGAGGCACGAACACCTCGCACGGGACCAATGTAACTTTTCTTAGTCCCGGGTCTCCCGGTTAGAGAGTATGATGATGATTTGTAAAAATCACACTTAGACTTGAAAACAGGCCGTTAAAGGGTGAAAACCCAAACCAGCCCCCAAATGACCCCGTAGGAGGCACGAACACCTCGCACGGGACCAATGTAACTTGTAGGAACTGACCGCATAGTCCCGGGTATCCCTGCTTGAGAGAATGATGATAATTTGCAAAAATAACACTTAGACTTGAAAACAGGCCGTTAAAGGGTGAAAACCTAAACCAGCCCCCAACCGACCCCGTAGGAGACACGAACACCTCGCACGAGACCAATGTAACTTGTAAGAACTGACCCCGTAGTCCCAGGTCTCCCGGATTGAGAGTATGATGATAATTTGCAAAAATCACACTTAGATTTGAAAACAGGCAATTAAAGGGTGAAAAACCAAACCATCCCCAAACGACCCCGTAGGAGGCACGAACACCTCGCACGGGACCAATGTAACTTGTAAGAAATGACCGTGTAGTCCCGGGTATCCCGATTTGAGAGTATGATGATAATTTGTGAAAATCACACTTTGACTTGAAAACAGGCCGTTAAAGGGTGAAAACCTAAACCAACCCCCAAACGACCCCGTAGGAGGCACGAACACCTCGCACGGGACCAATGTAACTTGTAGGAACTGACAGCATAGTCCCGAGTATCCCGGTTTGAGAGTATGACGATAATTTGCAAAAATCACATTAGACTTGAAATAGGCCGTTAAAGGGTGAAAACCCAAACCAGCCCACAAACGACCTCGTAGGAGGCACGAACACCTCGCACGGGACCAATATAACTTGTAGTAACTGACCGCGTCGTCCCGGGTCTCCCGGTATGAGAGTATGACGATAATTTGCAAAAATCACACTTAGACTTGAAAACAGGCCGTTAAAGGGTGAAAACCCGAACTAGCGCCCAAATGACCCCGTAGGAGGTACGAACACCTCGCACGGGACCAATGTAACTTATAGGAACTGACCACGTAGTCCCGAGTCTCTTGGTTTGAAAGTAAGACGATAATTTGCAAAAATCACACTTAGACTTGAAAACAGGTCGTTAAATGGTGAAAACCCAAATCAGCCCCCAACCGACCCTGTAGGAGGCACGAACACCTCGCACGGGACCAATGCAACTTGTAAGGACTGACCGCGTAGTTCCAGGTGTCCCGGTTTGAGAGTATGACGATAATTTCCAAAAATCACACCTAGACTTGAAAACAGGCCGTTAAAGGGTGAAAACCCAAACCAGCCCCCAAACGACCCCGTAGGAGGCACGAACACCTCGCACGGGACCAATGTAAATTGTAGGAACTGACCACATCGTCCCGGGTATCCTGATTTGAGAATATGACGATAATTTGTAAAAATCACACTTAGACCTGAAAACAGGCCGTTAAAGGGTGAAAACCGCAACCAGCCCCCAAACGACCCCGTAGGAGGCACGAACACCTCGCACAGGACCAATGTAACTTTTAGGAACTGGTCGCGTTGTCCCGGGTCTCCCAGTTTGAGAGTATGACGATAATTTGCAAAAATCACACTTAGACTTGAAAACAGGCCGTTAAAGGGTGAAAACCCAAACCAACCCCCAACGGACCCCGTAAGAGGCACGAACACCTCGCACGGGACCAATGTAACTTGTCGTAGTCCCGGGTCTCCCAGTTTAAGAGTATGACGATAATTTGCAAAAATCACACTTAGACTTGGAAACAGGCCGTTAAAGGGTGAACACCTAAACCAGCCCCCAAATGACCCCGTAGGAGGTACGAACACCTCGCACGGGACCGATGTAACTTATATTAACTGACCGCGTAGTCCCAAGTCTCCCGGTTTGAGAGTATGACGATAATTTGCAAAAATCACACTTAGACTTGAAAACAGGCCGTTAAAGGGTGAAAACCCAAACCAGCCCCCAACCGACCCCGTAGGAGGCACGAACACCTCGCACGGGACCAATGTAACTGACCCAGTAGTCCCAAGTCTCCCGGTTTGAGAGTATGACGATAATTTGCAAAAATCGCACTTAGATTTGAAAACAGGCCGTTAGAGGGTGAAAAACCAAACCAGCCCCCAACCGACCCCGTAGGAAGCACGAACACCTCGCACGGGACCAATGTAACTGACCCAGTAGTCCCAGGTCTCCCAGTTTGAGAGTATGATGATAATTTGCAAAAATCGCACTTAGATTTGAAAACAGGTCGTTAGAGGGTGAAAAACCAAACCAGCCCCAAACAGCCCCGTAGGAGGCACGAACACCTCGCACGGGACCAATGTAACTTGTAGGAACTGACCGCGTAGTCCCGGGTATCCTATTTGGAGAGTATGATGATAATTTGCAAAAATCACACTTAGACGAAAACAGGCCGTTAAAGGGTGAAAACCCAAACCAGCCCCCAAACTACCCCGTAGGAGGCACGAACACCTCGCACGGGACCAATGGAACTTGTAGGAACTCACCGCGTAGTCCCGGGTCTCCCGATTTGAGAGTATGACGATAATTTGCAAAAATCAAACTTAGACTTTAAAACAGGTCGTTGAAGGGTGAAAATCCAAACTAGCCCCCAACCGACCCCGTAAGAGGCACGAACACCTCGCACTGGAGCAATGTAACTTGTCGTAGTCTCGGGTCTCTCGGTTTGAGAGTATGTCGATAATTTGCAAAAATTACACTTAGAATTGAAAGCAGGCCGTTAAAGTGTGAAAACCCAAACCAGCCCCCAAACAACCCCTTAGGAGGCACGAACACCTCGCACGGGACCAATGTAACTTGTAGGAACAGACCGCGTAGTCCCGGGTCTCTCGGTTTGAGAGTATGATGATAATTTGCAAAATCACAGTTAGACTTGAAAACAGGCAGTTAAAGGGTGAAAACCCAAGCCAGCCCGAAACCGAGCCCATAGGAGGCACGAACACCTCGCACGGAACAATTGTAACTTGTAGGAAATGACCGCGTAGTCTCGGGTCTACCGGTTTGAGAATATGATGATAATTTGCAAAAATTACACTTAGACTTAAAAATAAGCCGTTGAAGGGTGAAAAATCAAACCAGCCCCCAAACGACCTCGTAATAGGCAGGAACACCTCGCACGGGACCAATGTAACTTGTAGGAAGTGACCGCGTAGTCCCGGGTATTTCATTTTGAGAATTTGACGATAATTTGCAAAAATCAACACTTAAACTTAAAAAGAAGCCGTCAAAGGTTGAAAACCCAAACCAGCCCCCAAACAACCCCGTAGGAGGCACGAACTCCTCACGCGGGACCAATGTAACTTGTAGGAACTGACCGCGTAGTCCAGGGTCACCCGGTTTGAGAATACGATGATAACTTCCAAAAATCACACTTACATTTAAAAACAGGTCGTTAAAAGGTGAAAACCTAAACTAGCCACCTAACGCTCCCGTAGGAGGCACGAACACCTCGCGCGAGAAAAATATAACTTATAAGAACAGACCCGTAGTCTCGGGTCTTCCGACTTGAGAATAAAAATCAACACTTAAACTTAAAAATAATTCGTTAGAGGGTGAAAACCCAGATCAGCCACCAAACGACCCCGTAGGAGGCACGAACACCTCGCACGGGACCAATGTAACTTGTAGCAACTGACCGCGTAGTCCCGGGTCTCCCGGTTTGAGAGTATGACAATAATTTGCAAAAATCACACTTAAACTTGAAAACAGGCCGTTAAAGGGTGAAAACCCAAACCATCCCCAAACCGACCCCGTAGGAGGCACGAACACCTCGCACCGGACCAATGTAACTTGTAGGAACTGACCGCGTAGTCCCGGGTCTCCCGGTTTGAGAGTATAACGATAATTTGCATAAATCACACTTTGACTTGAAAACAGGCCGTTAAAGGGTGAAAATCCAAACCAGCCCACAAACGACCCCGTAGGAGGCATGAACACCTCGCACGGGACCAATGTAACTTGTAGGAACTGACCGCGTAGTCCCGAGTCTCTCGGTTTGAAAGTATGACGATAATTTGCAAAAATCACACTTAGACTTGAAAACAAGTCGTTAAAGGGTGAAAACCCAAATCAGCCCCCAACCGACCCCGTAGGAGGCACGAACACCTCGCACGGGACCAATGTAACTTCTAAGAACTGACTGCCTAGTTCCAGGTCTCCCAGTTTGAGAGTATGACGATAATTTGCAAAAAGCACACTTAGACTTGAAAACAGGTCGTTAAAGGGTGAAAACCCAAACCAGCCCCCAACGGACCCCGTTAGAGGCACGAACACCTCGCACGGGACCAATGTAACTTGTCGTAGTCCCGGGTCTCCCGGTTTGAGAGTATGACGATAATTTGCAAAAATCACACTTAGACTTGGAAACATGCCGTTAAAGGGTGAAAACCTAAACCAGCCCCCAAATGACCCCGTAGGAGGTACGAACACCTCGTACGGGACCGATGTAACTTGTCGTAATTGACCGCGTAGTCCTGGGTCTACCGGTTTGAGAGTATGACGATAATTTGCAAAAATCACACTTAGACTTGAAAATAGGCCGTTAGAGGGTGAAAACCCAAACCAGCCCCCAGCCGACCCCGTAGGAGGCACGAACACCTCACACGGGACCAATGTAACTTGTAAGAACTGACCGCGTAGTCCCAGGTCTCCCAATTTGAGAGTATGACGATAATTTGTAAAAATCACACTTAGACTTGAAAACAGGCCGTTAAAGGGTGAAAACCTAAACCAACCCCCAAACGACCCCGTAGGAGGCACGAACACCTCGCACGGGACCAATGTAACTTGTAGGAACTGACAGCGTAGTCCCGAGTATCCCAGTTTGAGAGTATGACGATAATTTGCAAAAATCACATTAGACTCGAAATAGGCCGTTAAAGGGTGAAAACCCAAATCAGCCCCCAAACGACCCCGTAGGAGGCACGAACACCTCGCACGGGACCAATATAAATTGTAGGAACTGCCCGCGTAGTCCCGGGTCTCCCGGTTTGAGAGTATGATGATAATTTGCAAAAATCACACTTAGACTTGAAAACAAGCCGTTAAATGGTGAAAACCCAAACCAGCGCCCAACCGACTCCGTAAGAGGCACGAACACCTCGCACGGGACCAATGTAACTTGTCTTAGTCCCAGGTCTCCCGGTTAGAGAGTATGATGATGATTTGCAAAAATCACACTTAGACTTGAAAACAGGCCGTTAAAGGGTGAAAACCCAAACTAACCCCCAAATGACCCCGTAGGAGGCACGAACACCTCGCACGGGACCAATGTAACTTGTAGGAACAGACCGCGTAGTCCCGGGTATCCCTGTTTGAGAGTATGATGATAATTTGCAAAAATAACACTTAGACTTGAAAACAGGCCGTTAAAAGGTGAAAACCTAAACCAGCCCCCAACCGACCCCGTAGGAGACACGAACACCTCGCACGAGACCAATGTAACTTGTAAGAACTGACCCCATAGTCCCAGGTCTCCCGGATTGAGAGTATGATGATAATTTGCAAAAATCACACTTAGATTTGAAAACTGGCCATTAAAGGGTGAAAAACCAAACCAGCCCCAAACGACCCCGTAGGAGGCACGAACACCTCACACGGGACCAATGTAACTTGTAGGAACTGACCGTGTAGTCCCGGGTATCCCGGTTTGAGAGTATGATGATAATTTGTAAAAATCACACTTAGACTTGAAAACAGGCCGTTAAAGGGTGAAAACCTAAACCAACCTGCAAACGACCCCGTAGGAGGCACGAACACCTCGTACGGGACCAATGTAACTTGTAGGAACTGACAGCGTAGTCCCGAGTATCCCGATTTGAGAGTATGACGATAATTTGCAAAAATCACATTAGACTTGAAATAGGCCGTTAAAGGGTGAAAACCCAATCCAGCCCACATACGACCTCGTAGGAGGCACGAACACCTCGCACGGGACCAATGTAACTTGTAGTAACTAACCGCGTCGTCCCGGGTCTCCCGGTATGAGAGTATGACGATAATTTGCAAAAATCACACTTAGACTTGAAAACAGGCCGTTAAAGGGTGAAAACCCGAACCAGCCCCCAAACGACCCCGTAGGAGGCACGACACATCGCACGGGACCAATGTAACTTGTAGGAACTGACCACGTAGTCCCGAGTCTCTCGGTTTGAAAGTAAGATGATAATTTGCAAAAATCACACTTAGACTTGAAAACAGGTCGTTAAAGGGTGAAAACCCAAATCAGCCCCCAACCGACCCTGTAGGAGGCACGAACACCTCGCACGGGACCAATGTAACTTGTAAGAACTGACCGCGTAGTTCCAGGTGTCCCGGTTTGAGAGTATGACGATAATTTACAAAAATCACACTTAGACTTGAAAACAGGCCGTTAAAGGGTGAAAACCCAAACCAGCCCACAAACGACCCCGTAGGAGGCACGAACACCTCACACGGGACCAATGTAAATTGTAGGAACTGACCGCGTCGTCCCGGGTATCCTGATTTGAGAATATGACGATAATTTGTAAAAATCACACTTAGACTTGAAAAGAGGCCGTTAAAGGGTGAAAACCCAAACCAGCCCCCAAACGACCCCGTAGGAGGCACGAACACCTCGCACGGGACCAATGTAACTTGTAGGAACTGGCCGCATTGTCCCGAGTCTCCCAGCTTGAGAGTATGACGATAATTTGCAAAAATCACACTTAGACTTGAAAACAGGCCGTTAAAGGGTGAAAACCCAAACCAACCCCCAACGGACCCCGTAAGAGGCACGAACACCTCGCACGGGACCAATGTAACTTGTCGTAGTCCCGGGTCTCCCAGTTTGAGAGTATGACGATAATTTGCAAAAATTACACTTAGACTTGGAAACAGGCCGTTAAAGGGTGAAAACCTAAACCAGCCCCCAAATCACCCCGTAGGAGGTACGAACACCTCGCACGGGACCGATGTAACTTATATTAACTGACCGCATATCCCCGTTTGAGAGTATGACGATAATTTGCAAACATCACACTGAGACTTGAAAACTGGCCGTTAAAGGGTGAAAACCCAAACCAGCCCCCAAACGACCCCGTAGGAGGCACGAACACCTCGCATGGGACCAATGTAACTTGTAGGAACTGACCGCGTAGTCCCGGGTATCCCGGTTTGAGAGTATGACGATAATTTGACAAAATCACACTTAGACTTGAAAACAGGCCGTTAATGGGAGAAAACCCAAACCAGCCCCAAACCGACCCCGTAAGAGGCACGAACACCTTGCACGGGACCAATGTTACTTGTCGTAGTCCCGGGTCTCCCGGTTTGAGTGTATGATGATAATTTGCAAAAATCACACTTAGACTTGAAAATAGGCCGTTATAGGGTGAAAACCCAAACCAGCCCACAAACGACCCCGTAGGAGGCACGAACACCACGTACGGGACCAATGTAACATGTAGGAACTGACCGCGTAGTCCCGGATATCCTGGTTTGAGAGTATGATGACAATTTGCAAAAATCACACTTAGACTTGAAAACAGGCCTTAAAGGGTGAAAACCCAAACCAGCCCCCAAACGACCCCGTAAGAGGCACGAACACCTCGCACAGGACCAATGTAACTGACCCCGTAGTCCCAGGTCTCCCGGTTTGAGAGTATGACGATAATTTGCAAAAATCACACTTAGATTTGAAAACAGGCCGTTAGAGGGTGAAAAACCAAACCAGCCCCAAACGGCCCCGTAGGAGGCACGAACACCTCGCACGGGACCAATGTAACTTGTAGGGACTGACCGCGTAGTCCCGGGTATCCTGGTTGGAGAGTATGATGATAATTTGCAAAAATCACACTTAGACGAAAACAGGCCGTTAAAGGGTGAAAACCCAAACCAGCCCCTAACGACCCCGTAGGAGGCACGAACACCTCGCACGGGACCAATGGAACTTGTAGGAACTCACCGCGTAGTCCCGGGTCTCCCGGTTTGAGAGTATGACGATAATTTTGCAAAAATCACACTTAGACTTGAAAACAGGTCGTTGAATGGTGAAAATCCAAACTAGCCCCCAACCGACCCCGTAAGAGGCACGGACACCTCGCACGGGAGCAATGTAACTTGTCGTAGTCTCGGGTCTCCCGGTTTGAGATTATGACGATAATTTTCAAAAATTACACTTAGAATTGAAAACAGGCCGTTAAAGGGTGAAAACCCAAACCAGCCCCCAAACAACCCCGTAGGAGGCACGAACACCTCGCACGGGACCAATGTAACTTGTAGGAACAGACCGCATAGTCCCGGGTCTCTCGATTTGAGAGTATGACGATAATTTGCAAAAATCACACTTAGACTTGAAAACAGGCCGTTGAAGGGTGAAAACCCAAGCCAGCCCCAAACCGACCCCGTAGGAGGCACGAACACCTCACACAGAACCATTTTAACTTGTAGGAACTGACGGCGTAGTCTCAGGTCTACCGGTTTGAGAATATGATGATAATTTGCAAAAATTACACTTAGACTTAAAAATAAGCCGTTGAAGGGTGAAAACTCAAACCAGCCCCCAAACGACCTCGTAATAGGCAGGAACACCTCGCACGGGACGAATGTAACTTGTAGGAAGTGACCGCGTAGTCCCGGGTATTTCATTTTGAGAATTTGACGATAAT
This sequence comes from Sambucus nigra, assembly GCA_949130495.1. NCBI lineage: Eukaryota > Viridiplantae > Streptophyta > Magnoliopsida > Dipsacales > Adoxaceae > Sambucus > Sambucus nigra. The sequence goes on along the minus strand of OX422221.1, from coordinate 271,216,647 downwards.
TTGCAAAAATCAACACTTAAACTTAAAAACAAGCCGTCAAAGGCTGAAAACCCAAACCAGCCCCCAAACAACCCCGTAGGAGGCACGAACACCTCGCGCGGGACCAATGTCACTTGTAGGAACTGACCGCGTAGTCCCGGGTCTCCCGATTTGAGAATACGATGATAACTTGCAAAAATCACACTTAGATTTAAAAAGAGGTCGTTAAAAGGTGAAAACCTAAACTAGCCACCTAACGCTCCCGTAGGAGGCACGAACACCTCGCGCGGGACAAATATAACTTGTAAGAACAGACCCGTAGTGTCGGGTCTTCCGATTTGAGAATAAAAATCAACACTTAAACTTAAAAATAATTCGTTAGAGGGTGAAAACCCAGATCAGCCACCAAACGACCCCGTAGGAGGCACGAACACCTCGCACGGGACCAATGTAACTTGTAGCAACCGACCGCGTAGTCCCGGGTCTCCCGGTTTGAGAGTATGACGATAATTTTCAAAAATCACACTTAGACTTGAAAACAGGACGTTAAAGGGTGAAAACCCAAACCATCCCCCAGACGACCCCGTAGGAGGCACGAACACCTCGCACGGGACCAATGTAACTTGTAGGAACTGACCGCGTAGTCCCGGGTCTCCCGGTTTGAGAGTATAACGATAATTTGCATAAATCACACTTTGACTTGAAAACAGGCCGTTAAAGGGTGAAAATCCAAACCAGCCCACAAACGACCCCGTAGGAGGCACGAACACCTCGCACGGGACCAATGTAACTTGTAGGAACTGACCGCGTTGTCCCGAGTCTCTCGGTTTGAAAGTATGACGATAATTTGCAAAAATCACACTTAGACTTGAAAACAGGTCGTTAAAGGGTGAAAACCCAAATCAGCACCCAACCGACCCCGTAGGAGGCACGAACACCTCGAACGGGACCAATGTAACTTCTAAGAACTGACCGCGTAGTTCCAGGTCTCCCAGTTTGAGAGTATGACGATAATTTGCAAAAATCACACTTAGACTTGAAAACAGGTCGTTAAAGGGTGAAAACCCAAACCAGCCCCCAACGGACCCCGTTAGAGACACGAACACCTCGCACGGGACCAATGTAACTTGTCGTAGTCCCGGGTCTCTCGGTTTGAGAGTATGAGGATAATTTGCAAAAATCACACTTAGACTTGGAAACAGGCCGTTAAAGGGTGAAAACCTAAACCAACCCCCAAATGACCCCGTAGGAGGTACGAACACCTCGCACGGGACCAATGTAACTTGTCTTAATCCCGGGTCTCCCGGTTTGAGAGTATGACGATAATTTGCAAAAATCACACTTAGACTTGAAAATAGGACGTTAAAGGGTGAAAACCCAAACCATCCCCCAGACGACCCCGTAGGAGGCACGAGCACCTCGCACGGGACCAATGTAACTTGTAGGAACTGACCGCTTAGTCCCTGGTATCCCGGTTTGAGAGTATGATGATAATTTGCAAAAATCACACTTAGACTTGAAAATAGGCCGTTAAAGGGTGAAAACCCAAACCAGCCCCCAACGGACCCCGTTAGAGGCACGAACACCTCGCACGGGACCAATGTAACTTGTCGTAGTCCCGGGTCTCTCGGTTTGAGAGTATGAGGATAATTTGCAAAAATCACACTTAGACTTGGAAACAGGCCGTTAAAGGGTGAAAACCTAAACCAGCCCCCAAATGACCCCGTAGGAGGTACGAACACCTCGCACGGGACCGATGTAACTTGTCGTAATTGACCGCGTAGTCCTGGGTCTCCCGGTTTGAGAGTATGACGAAAATTGGCAAAAATCACACTTAGACTTGAAAATAGGCCGTTAAAGGGTGAAAACCCAAACCAGCCCCCAACCGACCCCGTAGGAGGCACGAACACCTCGCACGGGACCAATGTAACTTGTAAGAACTGACCGCGTAGTCCCAGGTCTCCCGATTTGAGAGTATGACGATAATTTGTAAAAATCACACTTAGACTTGAAAACAGGCCGTTAAAGGGTGAAAACCTAAACCAACCCCCAAACGACCCCGTAGGAGGCACGAACACCTCGCACGGGAAAAATGTAACTTGTAGGAACTGACAACGTAGTCCCGAGTATCCCGGTTTGAGAGTATGACGATAATTTGCAAAAATCACATTAGACTTGAAATAGGCCGTTAAAGGGTGAAAATCCAATCCAGCCCCCAAACGACCCCGTAGGAGGCACGAACACCGCGCACGGGACCAATATAAATTGTAGGAACTGCCCGCGTAGTCCCGGGTCTCCCGGTTTGAGAGTATGATGATAATTTGCAAAAATCACACTTAGACTTGAAAACAAGCCGTTAAATGGTGAAAACCCAAACCAACCCCCAACCGACCCCGTAAGAGGCACGAACACCTCGCACGGGACCAATGTAACTTGTCTTAGTCCCGAGTCTCCCGGTTAGAGAGTATGATGGTGATTTGCAAAAATCACACTTAGACTTGAAAACAGGCCGTTAAAGGGTGAACACCCAAACCAGCCCCCAAATGACCCCGTAGGAGGCACGAACACCTCGCATGGGACCAATGTAACTTGTAGGAACTGACCGCGTAGTCCCGGGTATCCCTGTTTGAGAGTATGATGATAATTTGCAAAAATAACACTTAGACGTGAAAACAGGCTGTTAAAGGGTGAAAACCTAAACCAGCCCCCAACCAACCCCGTAGGAGACACGAACACCTCGCACGAGACCAATGTAACTTGTAAGAACTGACCCCGTAGTCCCAGGTCTCCCGGATTGAGAGTATGATGATAATTTGCAAAAATCACACTTAGATTTGAAAACAGGCCGTTAAAGGGTGAAAAATCAAACCAGCCCCAAACGACCCCGTAGTAGGCACGAACACCTCGCACGGGACCAATGTAACTTGTAGGAACTGACCGTGTAGTCCCGGGTATCCCGGTTTGAGAGTATGATGATAATTTGTAAAAATCACACTTAGACTAGAAAATAGGCCGTTAAAGGGTGAAAACCCAAACCAGCCCCCAAACGACCCCGTAGGAGGCACGAACACCTCGCACGGGACCAATATAATTTAAGGGAACTGACTGCGTTGTCCTGGGTATCCCGATTTCAGAGTATGATGATAATTTGCAAATAGGCCGTTAAAGGGTGAAAACCAAACCAACCCCCAACCGACCCCGTAAGAGGCACGAACACCTCGCACGGAACCAATGTAACTTGTCGTAGTCCCGGGTATCCCTGTTTGAGAGTATGACGATAATTGGCAAAAATAACACTTTGACTTGAAAACAGGCCGTTAAAGGGTGAAAACCTAAACCATCCCCCAAACGATCCCGTAGGAGGTACGAACACGTCGCATAGGACAAATGTAACTTGTAGGAACTGACCGTGTAGTCCCGGGTATCCCGATTTGAGAGTATGACGACAATTTGCAAAAATCACAGTTAAACTTGAAAATAGGCCGTTAAAGGGTGAAAACCCAAACCAGCCCCCAAACGACCCCGTAGGAGGCACGAACACCTCGCACGGGACCAATGTAACTTGTAGGAACTGATCGCGTAGTTCTGGGTCTCCCGGTTTGAGAGTATGACGATAATTTGCAAAAATCACACTTAGACTTGAAAACATACCGTTAAAGGGTGAAAACCCCAACCAGCCCCCAACCGACCCCGTAGGAGGCACGGACACCTCGCATGGGACCAATGTAACTTGTAAAAACTGACCGCGTAGTCCCAGGTCTCCCGGTTTGAGAGTATGATGATAATTTGTAAAAATCACACTTAGACTTGAAAACAGGACTTTAAAGGCTGAAAACCAAAACCAACCCTCAAACGACCCCGTAGGAGGCACGAACACCTCGTACGGGACCAATGTAACTTGTAGGAACTGATCGCGTAGTCCCGAGTATCCCGGTATGAGAGTATGCTGATAATTTGCAAAAATCACACTTAGACTTGAAAATAGGCCGTTAAAGGGTGAAAACTCAAACCAACCCCCAAACGACCCCGTAGGAGGCACGAACACCTCGTACGGAACCAATATAAATTGTGGGAACTGACCGCGTAGTCCCGGGTCTCCCGGTTTGAGAGTATGTCGATAATTTGCAAAAATCACACTTAGACTTGAAAACAGACCATTAAAGGGTGAAAACCCAAACCAGCCCCCAACCGACCCCGTAAGAGGCACGAACACCTCGCACGGGACCAATGTAACTTGTCATAGTCCCGGGTCCCTCGGTTTGAGAGTATGATGATAATTTGCAAAATTCACACTTAGACTTGAAAACAGACCGTTAAAGGGTGAAAACCCAAACTAGCCCCCAAACGACCCCGTAGGAGGCACGAACACCTCGCACGTGACCAATGTAATTTGTAGGAACTGACCGCGTTGTCCCGGGTATCCCGGTTTCAGAGTATGACAATAATTTGCAAAAATCCCACTTAGACTTAAAAACAGGCCGTTAAAGGGTGAAACCAAAACCAACCCCCAACCGACCCCGTAGGAGGCACGAACACCTCGCACGGGACCAATGTAACTTGTAGGAACTGACCGCGTAGTCCCGGGTATACCTGTTTGAGAGTATGATAATAATTTGCAAAAATAACACGTAGACTTGAAAACAGGCCGTTAAAGGGTGAAAACCCAAACCAGCCCCCAACCGACCCCGTAGAAGGCACGAACACCTCGCACGGAACCAATGTAACTTGTAAGAACTGACCCCGTAGTCCCGGGACTCCCGATTTGAGAGTATGACGATAATTTGCAAAAATTTCCCTTAGATTTGAAAACAGGCCGTTAAAGGTTGAAAAACCAAACCAACCCCAAACGACCCGATAGGAGGCACAAACACCTCGCACGTGACCAATGTAACTTGTTGGAACTGACAGCGTAGTCCCGGGTATCCCGGTTTGAGAGTATGATGATAATTTGCAAAATCACACTTAGACTTGAAAACAGGCCGTTAAAGGGTGAAAACAAAAACCAGCCCCCAAACGACCCCGTAGGAGGCACGAACACCTCGCACGGGACCAATCTAACTTGTAGGAATTGACCGCTTAGTTCTGGGTCTCCCGGTTTGAGAGTATGATGATAATTTGCAAAAATCACACTTAGACTTGAAAACAGGCCGTTAAAGGGTGAAAACCCAAACCAGCCTCCAAACGACCCCGTAGGAGGCACGAACACCTCGTACGGTACCAATGTAACTTCTAGGAAATGACCGCATAGTCCCGGGTATCCCGGTTTGAGAGTATGATGATAATTTGCAAAAATCACACTTAGACTTGAAAACAGGCCGTTAAAGGGTGAAAACCCAAACCAGCCCCCAACCGACCCCGTAGGAGGCACGAACACCTCGTACGGTACCAATGTAACTTCTAGGAAATGACCGCATAGTCCCGGGTATCCCGGTTTGAGAGTATGATGATAATTTGCAAAAATCACACTTAGACTTGAAAACAGGCCGTTAAAGGGTGAAAACCCAAACCAGCCCCCAACCGACCCCGTAGGAGGCACGAACACCTCGCACGGGACCAATGTAACTTATAGGAACTGACCGCGTAGTCCCGAGTATCCCGGTTTGAGAGTATGACGATAATTTGCAAAAATCACACTTAGACTTGAAAATAGGCCGTTAAAGGGTGAAAACTCAAACCAACCCCCAAACGACCCCATAGGAGGCACGAACACCTTGCACGGGACCAATATAAATTATAGGAACTGACCGCGTAGTCCCGGGTCTCCCGGTTTGAGAGTATAACGATAATTTACAAAAATCACACTTAGACTTGAAAACAGGCCGTTAAAGGGTGAAAAGCCAAACCAGCCCCAAACCGACCCCGTAAGAGGCACGAACACCTCGTACGGGACCAATGTAACTTGTCATATTCCTGGGTCTCCCGGTTTGAGAGTATGATGATAATTTGCAAAATTCACACTTAGACTTGAAAACAGGCCGTTAAAGGGTGAAAACCCAAACTAGCCCCCAAACGACCCCGTAGGAGGCACGAACACCTCGCACGTGACCAATGTAATTTTCAGGAATTGACTGCGTTGTCCCGGTTATCCCGGTTTGAGAGTATGATGATAATTTGCAAAAATCACACTTAGACTTGAAAACAGGCCGTTAAAGGGTGAAACCAAAACCAACCCCCAACCGACCCCGTATGAGGCACGAACACCTCGCACGGGACCAATGTAACTTGTCGGAACTGACCGCGTAGTCCCGGGTATCCCTGTTTGAGAGTATGATGATAATTTGCAAAAATAACACTTAGACTTGAAAACAGGCCGTTAAAGGGTGAAAACCCAAACCAGCCCCCAACCGACCCTGTAGAAGGCACGAACACCTCGCACGGGACCAATGTAACTTGTAATAACTGACCCCGTAGTCCCAGGTCTCCCGGTTTGAGAGTATGACGATAATTTGCAAAAATCACACTTAGATTTGAAAACAGGTCGTTAAAGGGTGAAAAATGAAACCAACCCCAAACGACCCGATAGGAGGCACAAACATCTCGCACGGGACCAATGTAACTTGTTGGAACTGACTGCGTAGTCCCGGGTATCCCAGTTTGAGAGTATGATGATAATTTGCAAAATCACACTTAGACTTGAAAACAGGCCGTTAAAGGGTGAAAACCCAAACCAACCCTCAAACGACCTCGTAGGAGACACGAACACCTCGCACGGGACCAATGTAACTTGTAGGAACTGACCGCGTAGTTCTGGGTCTCCCGGTTTGAGAGTATGATGATAATTTGAAAAAATCACACTTAGACTTGAAAATAGGCCGTTAAAGGGTGAAAACCCAAACCAGCCCCCAACCGACCCCGTAGGAGGCACGAACACCTCGCACGGGACCAATGTAACTTGTAGGAACTGACCGCGTAGTCCCAGGTCTCCCGGTTTGAGAGTATGATGATAATTTGTAAAAATCACATTTATACTTGAGAACAGGCCGTTAAATGGTGAAAACCCAAACTAGCCCACAATCGACCCCGTAAGAGGCACGAACACCTAGCACGGGACCAATGTAACTTGTCGTATTCTCGGGTCTCCCGGTTTGAGAGTATGACGATAATTTCCAAAAATCAAACTTAGAATTGAAAACAGGTCTTTAAAGGGTGAACTCCCAAACCAGCCCCCAAAAGACCCCATAGGAGGCACGAACACCTCGCACGGGACTAATGGAACTTGTATGAATTGACCGCGTAGTCCCGGGTCTCCCGATTTGAGAGTATGACGATAATTTGCAAAAATCATACTTAGACTTAAAAACAAGCCGTTGAAGGGTGAAAACCCAAACTAGCCCCCAACCGACCCCGTAAGAGGCACGAACACCTCGCACGGGACCAATCTAACTTGTAGGAATTGACCGCTTAGTCCCGGGTCTCCCGGTTAGAGAGTATGATGATAATTTGAAAAAATCACACTTAGACTTGAAAACAGGCCGTTAAAGGGTGAAAACCCAAACCATCCCCCAAACGACCCCGTACGAGGCACGAACACCTCGCACTGGACCAATGTAACTTGTAGAAACTGACTGCGTAATCCTGGGTATCCCGATTTGAGAGTATGATGATAATTTGCAAAAATCACACTTAAACTTGAAAATAGGCCGTTATAGGGTGAAAAGCCAAACCAGTCCCCAAACGACCACGTAGGAGGCACCAACACCTCGTACGGGACGAATCTAACTTTTAGTAACTGACCGCGTAGTCCCGGGTCTCCCGATTTGAGAGTATGATGATAATTTGCAAAAATCACACTTAGACTAGAAAACAGGTCGTTAAAGGGTGAAAATCCAAAACAACCCCCAACCGACCCCGTAGGAGGCACGAACACCTCGCACGGGACCGATGTAAGTTATAAGAACTGACCGCGTAGTCCCAGGTCTCCCGGTTTGAGAGTATGACGATAATTTGCAAAAATCACACTTAGACTTGAAAACAGGTCGTTAAAGGGTGAAAACCCAAACCAGCCCCCAAACAACCACGTAGGAGGCATGAACACCTCGCACGGGACCAATGTAACTTGTAGGAACGGACCGCGTATTCCCGAGTATCCCGGTTTGAGAGTATGACGATAATTTGCAAAAATCACACTTAGACTTGAAAATAGGCCGTTAAAGGGTGAAAACCCAAATCAGCCCCCAAACGACCCCGTAGGAGGCACGAACACCACGTACGGGAGCAATGTAACTTGTAGGAACTGACCGCGTAGTCCCGGATATCCTGGTTTGAGAGTATGATGACAATTTGCAAAAATCACACTTAGACTTGAAAACAGGCCTTAAAGGGTGAAAACCCAAACCAGCCCCCAAACGACCCCGTAGGAGGCACGAACACCTCGCACGGAACCAATGGAACTTGTAGGAACTGACCGCGTAGTCCCGGGTCTCCCGGTTTGAGAGTATGACGATAGTTTGCAAAAATCACACTTAGACTTGAAAACAGGACGTTGAAGGGTGAAAACCCAAACTAGCCCCCAACCGACCCCGTAAGAGGCACGAACACCTCGCACGGGACCAACGTAACTTCTTGTAGTCCCGGGTCTCTCGGTTTGAGAGTATGATGATAATTTGCAAAAATGACACTTCGAATTAAAAACAGGTCGTTAAAGGGTGAACTCCCAAAGCAGCCCCCAAACGACCCCTAGGAGGCACGAACACCTTGCACGGGACCGATGTAAGTTATAAGAACTGACCGCGTAGTCCCAGGTCCCCCGGTTTGAGAGTATGACGATAATTTGCAAAAATCACACTTAGACTTGAAAACAGGCCGTTTAAGGGTGAAAACCCAAACCAGCCCCCAAACAACCCCGTAGGAGGCACGAACACCTCGCACGGGACCAATGTAACTTGTTGGAACTGACCGCATAGTCCCGAGTATCCCGGTTTGAGAGTATGACGATAATTTGCAAAAATCACACTTAGACTTGAAAATAGGCCGTTAAAGGGTGAAAACCCAAACCAGCCCCCAAACGACCCCGTAGGAGGCACGAACACCTCGGACGGGACCAATGTAACTTGTAGGAACTGACCGCGTAGTCCCGGGTATCCTGGTTTGAGAGTATGACGGTAATTTCCAAAAATCACACTTAGACTTGAAAATAGGCCGTTAAAGGGAGAAAACCCAAACTAGCCCCCAAACGACCCCGTAGGATGCACGAACACCTCGCACGGGACCAATGGAACTTGTAGGAATTGACCGCGTAGTCCCGGGTCTCCCGGTTTGAGAGTAAGACGATAATTTGGAAAAATCACACTTAGACTTGAAAACAGGCCGTTGAAGGATGAAAACCCAAACTAGCCCCCAACCGACCCCGTAAGAGGCACGAACACCTCGCACGGGACCAATGTAACTTCTCGTAGTACCGGGTCTCCCGGTTTGAGAGTATGACGATAATTTACAAAAATCACACTTAGAATTGAAAACAGTTCGTTAAAGGGTGAACTCCCAAACCAGGCCCCAAACGACCCCCTAGGAGGCACGAACACCTCGCACGGGACCAATGTAACTTCTAGGAAATGACCGCATAGTCCCGGGTATCCCGGTTTGAGAGTATGATGATAATTTGCAAAAATCAAACTTAGACTTGAAAACAGGCCGTTAAAGGGTGAAAACCCAAACCAGCCTCCAAACGACCCCGTAGGAGGCACGAACACCTCGTACGGTACCAATGTAACTTGTAGGAACTGACCGCGTAGTCCCGAGTATCCCGGTTTGAGAGTATGACGATAATTTGCAAAAATCACACTTAGACTAGAAAACAGGTCGTTAAAGGGTGAAAACCCAAACCAGCCTCCAAACAACCACGTAGGAGGCATGAACACCTCGCACGGGACCAATGTAACTTGTAGGAACGGACCGCGTATTCCCGAGTATCCCGGTTTGAGAGTATGACGATAATTTGCAAAAATCACACTTAGACTTGAAAATAGGCCGTTAAAGGGTGAAAACCAAAACCATCCCCCAAACGACCCCGTACGAGGCACGAACACCTCGCACTGGACCAATGTAACTTGTAGGAACTGACTGCGTAGTCCTGGGTATCCCGATTTGAGAGTATGATGATAATTTGCAAAAATCACACTTAAACTTGAAAATAGGCCGTTATAGGGTGAAAAGCCAAACCAGTCCCAAAACAACCACGTAGGAGGCACCAACACCTCGTACGGGACGAATCTAACTTTTAGTAACTGACCGCGTAGTCCCGGGTCTCCCGGTTTGAGAGTATGATGATAATTTGCAAAAATCACACTTAGACTAGAAAACAGGTCGTTAAAGGGTGAAAATCCAAAACAGCCCCCAACCGACCCCGTAGGAGGCACGGACACCTCGCACGGGACCGATGTAAGTTATAAGAACTGACCGCGTAGTCCCAGGTCTCCCGGTTTGAGAGTATGACGATAATTTGCAAAAATCACACTTAGACTTGAAAACAGGTCGTTAAAGGGTGAAAACCCAAACCAGCCCCCAAACAACCACGTAGGAGGCATGAACACCTCGCACGGGACCAATGTAACTTGTAGGAACAGACCGCGTATTCCCGAGTATCCCGGTTTGAGAGTATGACGATAATTTGCAAAAATCACACTTAGACTTGAAAATAGGCCGTTAAAGGGTGAAAACCCAAATCAGCCCCCAAACGACCCCGTAGGAGGCACGAACACCACGTACGGGACCAATGTAACTTGTAGGAACTGACCGCGTAGTCCCGGATATCCTGGTTTGAGAGTATGACGACAATTTGCAAAAATCACACTTAGACTTGAAAATAGGCCTTAAAGGGTGAAAACCCAAACCAGCCCCCTAACAACCCCGTAGGAGGCACGAACACCTCGCACGGGACCAATGGAACTTGTAGGAACTGACCGCGTAGTCCCGGGTCTCCCGGTTTTAGAGTATGATGATAATTTGCAAAAATCACACTTAGACTTGAAAACAGGCCGTTGAAGGGTGAAAACCCAAACTAGCCCCCAACCGACCCCGTAAGAGGCACGAACACCTCGCACGGGACCAACGTAACTTCTCGTAGTCCCGGGTCTCCCGGTTTGAGAGTATGATGATAATTTGCAAAAATCACACTTCGAATTAAAAACAGGTCGTTAAAGGGTGAACTCCCAAAGCAGCCCCCAAACGACCCCTAGGAGGCACGAACACCTTGCACGGGACCGATGTAAGTTATAAGAACTGACCGCGAAGTCCCAGGTCTCCCGGTTTGAGAGTATGACGATAATTTGCAAAAATCACACTTAGACTTGAAAACAGGCCGTTTAAGGGTGAAAACCCAAACCAGCCCCCAAACAACCCCGTAGGAGGCACGAACACCTCGCACGGGACCAATGTAACTTGTAGGAACTGACCGCATAGTCCCGAGTATCCCGGTTTGAGAGTATGACGATAATTTGCAAAAATCACACTTAGACTTGAAAACAGGCCGTTAAAGGGTGAAAACCCAAACCAGCCCCCAAACGACCCCGTAGGAGGCACGAACACCTCGCACGTGACCAATGTAATTTGCAGGAATTGACTGCGTTGTCCCGGGTATCCAGGTTTGAGAGTATGACGATAATTTGCAAAAATCACACTTAGACTTGAAAACATGCCGTTAAAGGGTGAAACCAAAACCAACCCCCAACCGACCCCGTAGGAGGCACGAACACCTCGCACGGGACCAATGTAACTTGTCGGAACTGACCGCGTAGTCCCGGGTATCCCTGTTTGAGAGTATGATGATAATTTGCAAAAATAACACTTAGACTTGAAAACAGGCCGTTAAAGGGTGAAAACCCAAACCAGCCCCCAACCGACCCTGTAGAAGGCACGAACACCTCGCACGGGACCAATGTAACTTGTAATAACTGACCCCGTAGTCCCAGGTCTCCCGGTTTGAGAGTATGACGATAATTTGCAAAAATCACACTTAGATTTGAAACAGGTCGTTAAAGGGTGAAAAATGAAACCAACCCCAAACGACCCGATAGGATGCACAAACATCTCGCACGGGACCAATGTAACTTGTTGGAACTGACTGCGTAGTCCCGGGTATCCCGGTTTGAGAGTATGATGATAATTTGCAAAATCACACTTAGACTTGAAAACAGGCCGTTAAAGGGTGAAAACCCAAACCAACCCTCAAACGACCTCGTAGGAGACACGAACACCTCGCACGGGACCAATGTAACTTGTAGGAACTGACCGCGTAGTTCTGGGTCTCCCGGTTTGAGAGTATGATGATAATTTGAAAAAATCACACTTAGACTTGAAAATAGGCCGTTAAAGGGTGAAAACCCAAACCAGCCCCCAACTGACCCCGTAGGAGGCACGAACACCTCGCACGGGACCAATGTAACTTGTAGAAACTGACCGCGTAGTCCTAGGTCTCCCGGTTTGAGAGTATGATGATAATTTGTAAAAATCACATTTATACTTGAAAACAGGCCGTTAAATGGTGAAAACCCAAACTAGCCCACAATCGACCCCGTAAGAGGCACGAACACCTAGCACGGGACCAATGTAACTTGTCGTATTCTCGGGTCTCCCGGTTTGAGAGTATAACGATAATTTCCAAAAATCAAACTTAGAATTGAAAACAGGTCTTTAAAGGGTGAACTCCCAAACCAGCCCCCAAAAGACCCCATAGGAGGCACGAACACCTCGCACGGGACTAATGGAACTTGTATGAATTGACCGCGTAGTCCCGGGTCTCCCGATTTGAGAGTATGACGATAATTTGCAAAAATCATACTTAGACTTAAAAACAAGCCGTTGAAGGGTGAAAACCCAAACTAGCCCCCAACCGACCCCGTAAGAGGCACGAACACCTCGCACGGGACCAATCTAACTTGTAGGAATTGACCGCTTAGTCCCGGGTCTCCCGGTTAGAGAGTATGATGATAATTTGCAAAAATCACACTTAGACTTGAAAACAGGCCGTTAAAGGGTGAAAACCCAAACCATCCCCCAAACGACCCCGTACGAGGCACGAACACCTCGCACTGGACCAATGTAACTTGTAGAAACTGACTGCGTAATCCTGGGTATCCCGATTTGAGAGTATGATGATAATTTGCAAAAATCACACTTAAACTTGAAAATAGGCCGTTATAGGGTGAAAAGCCAAACCAGTCCCCAAACGACCACGTAGGAGGCACCAACACCTCGTACGGGATGAATCTAACTTTTAGTAACTGACCGCGTAGTCCCGGGTCTCCCGATTTGAGAGTATGATGATAATTTGCAAAAATCACACTTAGACTAGAAAACAGGTCGTTAAAGGGTGAAAATCCAAAACAACCCCCAACCGACCCCGTAGGAGGCAGGAACACCTCGCACGGGACCGATGTAAGTTATAAGAACTGACCGCGTAATCCCAGGTCTCCCGGTTTGAGAGTATGACGATAATTTGCAAAAATCACACTTAGACTTGAAAACAGGTCGTTAAAGGGTGAAAACCCAAACCAGCCCCCAAACAACCACGTAGGAGGCATGAACACCTCGCACGGGACCAATGTAACTTGTAGGAACGGACCGCGTATTCCCGAGTATCCCGGTTTGAGAGTATGACGATAATTTGCAAAAATCACACTTAGACTTGAAAATAGGCCGTTAAAGGGTGAAAACCCAAATCAGCCCCCAAACGACCCCGTAGGAGGCACGAACACCACGTACGGGACCAATGTAACTTGTAGGAACTGACCGCGTAGTCCCGGATATCCTGGTTTGAGAGTATGATGACAATTTGCAAAAATCACACTTAGACTTGAAAACAGGCCTTAAAGGGTGAAAACCCAAACCAGCCCCCAAACGACCCCGTAGGAGGCACGAACACCTCGCACGGAACCAATGGAACTTGTAGGAACTGACCGCGTAGTCCCGGGTCTCCCGGTTTGAGAGTATGACGATAGTTTGCAAAAATCACACTTAGACTTGAAAACAGGACGTTGAAGGGTGAAAACCCAAACTAGCCCCCAACCGACCCCGTAAGAGGCACGAACACCTCGCACGGGACCAACGTATCTTCTTGTAGTCCCGGGTCTCTCGATTTGAGAGTATGATGATAATTTGCAAAAATGACACTTCGAATTAAAAACAGGTCGTTAAAGGGTGAACTCCCAAAGCAGCCCCCAAACGACCCCTAGGAGGCACGAACACCTTGCACGGGACCGATGTAAGTTATAAGAACTGACCGCGTAGTCCCAGGTCCCCCGGTTTGAGAGTATGACGATAATTTGCAAAAATCACACTTAGACTTGAAAACAGGCCGTTTAAGGGTGAAAACCCAAACCAGCCCCCAAACAACCCCGTAGGAGGCACGAACACCTCGCACGGGACCAATGTAACTTGTTGGAACTGACCGCATAGTAACGAGTATCCCGGTTTGAGAGTATGACGATAATTTGCAAAAATCACACTTAGACTTGAAAATAGGCCGTTAAAGGGTGAAAACCCAAACCAGCCCCCAAACGACCCCGTAGGAGGCACGAACACCTCGGACGGGACCAATGTAACTTGTAGGAACTGACCGCGTAGTCCCAGGTATCCTGGTTTGAGAGTATGACGGTAATTTCCAAAAATCACACTTAGACTTGAAAATAGGCCGTTAAAGGGAGAAAACCCAAACTAGCCCCCAAACGACCCCGTAGGATGCACGAACACCTCGCACGGGACCAATGTAACTTGTAGGAATTGACCGCGTAGTCCCGGGTCTCCCGGTTTGAGAGTAAGACGATAATTTGGAAAAATCACACTTAGACTTGAAAACAGGCCGTTGAAGGATGAAAACCCAAACTAGCCCCCAACCGACCCCGTAAGAGGCACGAACACCTCGCACGGGACCAATGTAACTTCTCGTAGTACCGGGTCTCCCGGTTTGAGAGTATGACGATAATTTACAAAAATCACACTTAGAATTGAAAACAGTTCGTTAAAGGGTGAACTCCCAAACCAGGCCCCAAACGACCCCCTAAGAGGCACGAACACCTCGCACGGGACCAATGTAACTTCTAGGAAATGACCGCATAGTCCCGGGTATCCCGGTTTGAGAGTATGATGATAATTTGCAAAAATCAAACTTAGACTTGAAAACAGGCCGTTAAAGGGTGAAAACCCAAACCAGCCTCCAAACGACCCCGTAGGAGGCACGAACACCTCGTACGGTACCAATGTAACTTGTAGGAACTGACCGCGTAGTCCCGAGTATCCCGGTTTGAGAGTATGATGATAATTTGCAAAAATCACACTTAGACTAGAAAACAGGTCGTTAAAGGGTGAAAACCCAAACCAGCCTCCAAACAACCACGTAGGAGGCATGAACACCTCGCACGGGACCAATGTAACTTGTAGGAACGGACCGCGTATTCCCGAGTATCCCGGTTTGAGAGTATGACGATAATTTGCAAAAATCACACTTAGACTTGAAAATAGGCCGTTAAAGGGTGAAAACCAAAACCATCCCCCAAACGACCCCGTACGAGGCACGAACACCTCGCACTGGACCAATGTAACTTGTAGGAACTGACTGCGTAGTCCTGGGTATCCCGATTTGAGAGTATGATGATAATTTGCAAAAATCACACTTAAACTTGAAAATAGGCCGTTATAGGGTGAAAAGCCAAACCAGTCCCAAAACAACCACGTAGGAGGCACCAACACCTCGTACGGGACGAATCTAACTTTTAGTAACTGACCGCGTAGTCCCGGGTCTCCCGGTTTGAGAGTATGATGATAATTTGCAAAAATCACACTTAGACTAGAAAACAGGTCGTTAAAGGGTGAAAATCCAAAACAGCCCCCAACCGACCCCGTAGGAGGCACGGACACCTCGCACGGGACCGATGTAAGTTATAAGAACTGACCGCGTAGTCCCAGGTCTCCCGGTTTGAGAGTATGACGATAATTTGCAAAAATCACACTTAGACTTGAAAACAGGTCGTTAAAGGGTGAAAACCCAAACCAGCCCCCAAACAACCACGTAGGAGGCATGAACACCTCGCACGGGACCAATGTAACTTGTAGGAACAGACCGCGTATTCCCGAGTATCCCGGTTTGAGAGTATGACGATAATTTGCAAAAATCACACTTAGACTTGAAAATAGGCCATTAAAGGGTGAAAACCCAAATCAGCCCCCAAACGACCCCGTAGGAGGCACGAACACCACGTACGGGACCAATGTAACTTGTAGGAACTGACCGCGTAGTCCCGGATATCCTGGTTTGAGAGTATGACGACAATTTGCAAAAATCACACTTAGACTTGAAAACAGGCCTTAAAGGGTGAAAACCCAAACCAGCCCCCAAACAACCCCGTAGGAGGCACGAACACCTCGCACGGGACCAATGGAACTTGTAGGAACTGACCGCGTAGTCCCGGGTCTCCCGGTTTGAGAGTATGATGATAATTTGCAAAAATCACACTTAGACTTGAAAACAGGCCGTTGAAGGGTGAAAACCCAAACTAGCCCCCAACCGACCCCGTAAGAGGCACGAACACCTCGCACGGGACCAACGTAACTTCTCGTAGTCCCGGGTCTCCCGGTTTGAGAGTATGATGATAATTTGCAAAAATCACACTTCGAATTAAAAACAGGTCGTTAAAGGGTGAACTCCCAAAGCAGCCCCCAAACGACCCCTAGGAGGCACGAACACCTTGCACGGGACCGATGTAAGTTATAAGAACTGACCGCGTAGTCCCAGGTCTCCCGGTTTGAGAGTATGACGATAATTTGCAAAAATCACACTTAGACTTGAAAACAGGCCGTTTAAGGGTGAAAACCCAAACCAGCCCCCAAACAACCCCGTAGGAGGCACGAACACCTCGCACGGGACCAATGTAACTTGTAGGAACTGACCGCATAGTCCCGAGTATCCCGGTTTGAGAGTATGACGATAATTTGCAAAAATCACACTTAGACTTGAAAACAGGCCGTTAAAGGGTGAAAACCCAAACCAGCCCCCAAACGACCCCGTAGGAGGCACGAACACCTCGCACGTGACCAATGTAATTTGCAGGAATTGACTGCGTTGTCCCGGGTATCCAGGTTTGAGAGTATGACGATAATTTGCAAAAATCACACTTAGACTTGAAAACATGCCGTTAAAGGGTGAAACCAAAACCAACCCCCAACCGACCCGTAGGAGGCACGAACACCTCGCACGGGACCAATGTAACTTGTCGGAACTGACCGCGTAGTCCCGGGTATCCCTGTTTGAGAGTATGATGATAATTTGCAAAAATAACACTTAGACTTGAAAACAGGCCGTTAAAGGGTGAAAACCCAAACCAGCCCCCAACCGACCCTGTAGAAGGCACGAACACCTCGCACGGGACCAATGTAACTTGTAATAACTGACCCCGTAGTCCCAGGTCTCCCGGTTTGAGAGTATGACGATAATTTGCAAAAATCACACTTAGATTTGAAAACAGGTCGTTAAAGGGTGAAAAATGAAACCAACCCCAAACGACCCGATAGGAGGCACAAACATCTCGCACGGGACCAATGTAACTTGTTGGAACTGACTGCGTAGTCCTGGGTATCCCGGTTTGAGAGTATGATGATAATTTGCAAAATCACACTTAGACTTGAAAACAGGCCGTTAAAGGGTGAAAACCCAAACCAACCCTCAAACGACCTCGTAGGAGACACGAACACCTCGCACGGGACCAATGTAACTTGTAGGAACTGACCGCGTAGTTCTGGGTCTCCCGGTTTGAGAGTATGATGATAATTTGAAAAAATCACACTTAGACTTGAAAATAGGCCGTTAAAGGGTGAAAACCCAAACCAGCCCCCAACCGACCCCGTAGGAGGCACGAACACCTCGCACGGGACCAATGTAACTTGTAGGAACTGACCGCGTAGTCCCAGGTCTCCCGGTTTGAGAGTATGATGATAATTTGTAAAAATCACATTTATACTTGAAAACAGGCCGTTAAATGGTGAAAACCCAAACTAGCCCACAATCGACCCCGTAAGAGGCACGAACACCTAGCACGGGACCAATGTAACTTGTCGTATTCTCGGGTCTCCCGGTTTGAGAGTATGACGATAATTTCCAAAAATCAAACTTAGAATTGAAAACAGGTCTTTAAAGGGTGAACTCCCAAACCAGCCCCCAAAAGACCCCATAGGAGGCACGAACACCTCGCACGGGACTAATGGAACTTGTATGAATTGACCGCGTAGTCCCGGGTCTCCCGATTTGAGAGTATGACGATAATTTGCAAAAATCATACTTAGACTTAAAAACAAGCCGTTGAAGGGTGAAAACCCAAACTAGCCCCCAACCGACCCCGTAAGAGGCACGAACACCTCGCAGGGGACCAATCTAACTTGTAGGAATTGACCGCTTAGTCCCGGGTCTCCCGGTTAGAGAGTATGATGATAATTTGCAAAAATCACACTTAGACTTGAAAACAGGCCGTTAAAGGGTGAAAACCCAAACCATCCCCCAAACGACCCCGTACGAGGCACGAACACCTCGCACTGGACCAATGTAACTTGTAGAAACTGACTGCGTAATCCTGGGTATCCCGATTTGAGAGTATGATGATAATTTGCAAAAATCACACTTAAACTTGAAAATAGGCCGTTATAGGGTGAAAAGCCAAACCAGTCCCCAAACGACCACGTAGGAGGCACCAACACCTCGTACGGGACGAATCTAACTTTTAGTAACTGACCGCGTAGTCCCGGGTCTCCCGATTTGAGAGTATGATGATAATTTGCAAAAATCACACTTAGACTAGAAAACAGGTCGTTAAAGGGTGAAAATCCAAAACAGCCCCCAACCGACCCCGTAGGAGGCACGAACACCTCGCACGGGACCGATGTAAGTTATAAGAACTGACCGCGTAGTCCCAGGTCTCCCGGTTTGAGAGTATGATGATAATTTGCAAAAATCACACTTAGACTTGAAAACAGGTCGTTAAAGGGTGAAAACCCAAACCAGCCCCCAAACAACCACGTAGGAGGCATGAACACCTCGCACGGGACCAATGTAACTTGTAGGAACGGACCGCGTATTCCCGAGTATCCCGGTTTGAGAGTATGACGATAATTTGCAAAAATCACACTTAGACTTGAAAATAGGCCGTTAAAGGGTGAAAACCCAAATCAGCCCCCAAACGACCCCGTAGGAGGCACGAACACCACGTACGGGACCAATGTAACTTGTAGGAACTGACCGCGTAGTCCCGGATATCCTGGTTTGAGAGTATGATGACAATTTGCAAAAATCACACTTAGACTTGAAAACAGGCCTTAAAGGGTGAAAACCCAAACCAGCCCCCAAACGACCCCGTAGGAGGCACGAACACCTCGCACGGAACCAATGGAACTTGTAGGAACTGACCGCGTAGTCCCGGGTCTCCCGGTTTGAGAGTATGACGATAGTTTGCAAAAATCACACTTAGACTTGAAAACAGGACGTTGAAGGGTGAAAACCCAAACTAGCCCCCAACCGACCCCGTAAGAGGCACGAACACCTCGCACGGGACCAACGTATCTTCTTGTAGTCCCGGGTCTCTCGGTTTGAGAGTATGATGATAATTTGCAAAAATGACACTTCGAATTAAAAACAGGTCGTTAAAGGGTGAACTCCCAAAGCAGCCCCCAAACGACCCCTAGGAGGCACGAACACCTTGCACGGGACCGATGTAAGTTATAAGAACTGACCGCGTAGTCCCAGGTCCCCCGGTTTGAGAGTATGACGATAATTTGCAAAAATCACACTTAGACTTGAAAACAGGCCGTTTAAGGGTGAAAACCCAAACCAGCCCCCAAACAACCCCGTAGGAGGCACGAACACCTCGCACGGGACCAATGTAACTTGTTGGAACTGACCGCATAGTAACGAGTATCCCGGTTTGAGAGTATGACGATAATTTGCAAAAATCACACTTAGACTTGAAAATAGGCCGTTAAAGGGTGAAAACCCAAACCAGCCCCCAAACGACCCCGTAGGAGGCACGAACACCTCGGACGGGACCAATGTAACTTGTAGGAACTGACCGCGTAGTCCCGGGTATCCTGGTTTGAGAGTATGACGGTAATTTCCAAAAATCACACTTAGACTTGAAAATAGGCCGTTAAAGGGAGAAAACCCAAACTAGCCCCCAAACGACCCCGTAGGATGCACGAACACCTCGCACGGGACCAATGTAACTTGTAGGAATTGACCGCGTAGTCCCGGGTCTCCCGGTTTGAGAGTAAGACGATAATTTGGAAAAATCACACTTAGACTTGAAAACAGGCCGTTGAAGGATGAAAACCCAAACTAGCCCCCAACCGACCCCGTAAGAGGCACGAACACCTCGCACGGGACCAATGTAACTTCTCGTAGTACCGGGTCTCCCGGTTTGAGAGTATGACGATAATTTACAAAAATCACACTTAGAATTGAAAACAGTTCGTTAAAGGGTGAACTCCCAAACCAGGCCCCAAACGACCCCCTAAGAGGCACGAACACCTCGCACGGGACCAATGTAACTTCTAGGAAATGACCGCATAGTCCCGGGTATCCCGGTTTGAGAGTATGATGATAATTTGCAAAAATCAAACTTAGACTTGAAAACAGGCCGTTAAAGGGTGAAAACCCAAACCAGCCTCCAAACGACCCCGTAGGAGGCACGAACACCTCGTACGGTACCAATGTAACTTGTAGGAACTGACCGCGTAGTCCCGAGTATCCCGGTTTGAGAGTATGACGATAATTTGCAAAAATCACACTTAGACTAGAAAACAGGTCGTTAAAGGGTGAAAACCCAAACCAGCCTCCAAACAACCACGTAGGAGGCATGAACACCTCGCACGGGACCAATGTAACTTGTAGGAACGGACCGCGTATTCCCGAGTATCCCGGTTTGAGAGTATGACGATAATTTGCAAAAATCACACTTAGACTTGAAAATAGGCCGTTAAAGGGTGAAAACCAAAACCATCCCCCAAACGACCCCGTACGAGGCACGAACACCTCGCACTGGACCAATGTAACTTGTAGGAACTGACTGCGTAGTCCTGGGTATCCCGATTTGAGAGTATGATGATAATTTGCAAAAATCACACTTAAACTTGAAAATAGGCCGTTATAGGGTGAAAAGCCAAACCAGTCCCAAAACAACCACGTAGGAGGCACCAACACCTCGTACGGGACGAATCTAACTTTTAGTAACTGACCGCGTAGTCCCGGGTCTCCCGGTTTGAGAGTATGATGATAATTTGCAAAAATCACACTTAGACTAGAAAACAGGTCGTTAAAGGGTGAAAATCCAAAACAACCCCCAACCGACCCCGTAGGAGGCACGGACACCTCGCACGGGACCGATGTAAGTTATAAGAACTGACCGCGTAGTCCCAGGTCTCCCGGTTTGAGAGTATGACGATAATTTGCAAAAATCACACTTAGACTTGAAAACAGGTCGTTAAAGGGTGAAAACCCAAACCAGCCCCCAAACAACCACGTAGGAGGCATGAACACCTCGCACGGGACCAATGTAACTTGTAGGAACAGACCGCGTATTCCCGAGTATCCCGGTTTGAGAGTATGACGATAATTTGCAAAAATCACACTTAGACTTGAAAATAGGCCGTTAAAGGGTGAAAACCCAAATCAGCCCCCAAACGACCCCGTAGGAGGCACGAACACCACGTACGGGACCAATGTAACTTGTAGGAACTGACCGCGTAGTCCCGGATATCCTGGTTTGAGAGTATGACGACAATTTGAAAAATCACACTTAGACTTGAAAACAGGCCTTAAAGGGTGAAAACCCAAACCAGCCCCCAAACAACCCCGTAGGAGGCACGAACACCTCGCACGGGACCAATGGAACTTGTAGGAACTGACCGCGTAGTCCCGGGTCTCCCGGTTTGAGAGTATGATGATAATTTGCAAAAATCACACTTAGACTTGAAAACAGGCCGTTGAAGGGTGAAAACCCAAACTAGCCCCCAACCGACCCCGTAAGAGGCACGAACACCTCGCACGGGACCAACGTAACTTCTCGTAGTCCCGGGTCTCCCGGTTTGAGAGTATGATGATAATTTGCAAAAATCACACTTCGAATTAAAAACAGGTCGTTAAAGGGTGAACTCCCAAAGCAGCCCCCAAACGACCCCTAGGAGGCACGAACACCTTGCACGGGACCGATGTAAGTTATAAGAACTGACCGCGAAGTCCCAGGTCTCCCGGTTTGAGAGTATGACGATAATTTGCAAAAATCACACTTAGACTTGAAAACAGGCCGTTTAAGGGTGAAAACCCAAACCAGCCCCCAAACAACCCCGTAGGAGGCACGAACACCTCGCACGGGACCAATGTAACTTGTAGGAACTGACCGCATAGTCCCGAGTATCCCGGTTTGAGAGTATGACGATAATTTGCAAAAATCACACTTAGACTTGAAAACAGGCCGTTAAAGGGTGAAAACCCAAACCAGCCCCCAAACGACCCCGTAGGAGGCACGAACACCTCGCACGTGACCAATGTAATTTGCAGGAATTGACTGCGTTGTCCCGGGTATCCAGGTTTGAGAGTATGACGATAATTTGCAAAAATCACACTTAGACTTGAAAACATGCCGTTAAAGGGTGAAACCAAAACCAACCCCCAACCGACCCCGTAGGAGGCACGAACACCTCGCACGGGACCAATGTAACTTGTCGGAACTGACCGCGTAGTCCCGGGTATCCCTGTTTGAGAGTATGATGATAATTTGCAAAAATAACACTTAGACTTGAAAACAGGCCGTTAAAGGGTGAAAACCCAAACCAGCCCCCAACCGACCCTATAGAAGGCACGAACACCTCGCACGGGACCAATGTAACTTGTAATAACTGACCCCGTAGTCCCAGGTCTCCCGGTTTGAGAGTATGACGATAATTTGCAAAAATCACACTTAGATTTGAAAACAGGTCGTTAAAGGGTGAAAAATGAAACCAACCCCAAACGACCCGATAGGAGGCACAAACATCTCGCACGGGACCAATGTAACTTGTTGGAACTGACCGCGTAGTCCCGGGTATCCCGGTTTGAGAGTATGATGATAATTTGTAAAATCACACTTAGACTTGAAAACAGGCCGTTAAAGGGTGAAAACCCAAACCAACCCTCAAACGACCTCGTAGGAGACACGAACACCTCGCATGGGACCAATGTAACTTGTAGGAACTGACCGCGTTGTTCTGGGTCTCCCGGTTTGAGAGTATGATGATAATTTGCAAAAATCACACTTAGACTTGAAAATAGGCCGTTAAAGGGTGAAAACCCAAACCAGCCCCCAACCGACCCCGTAGGAGGCACGAACATCTCGCACGGGACCAATGTAACTTGTAGGAACTGACCGCGTAGTCCCAGGTCTCTCGGTTTGAGAGTATGATGATAATTTGTAAAAATCACATTTATACTTGAAAACAGGCCGTTAAATGGTGAAAACCCAAACTAGCCCACAATCGACCCCGTAAGAGGCACGAACACCTAGCACGGGACCAATGTAACTTGTCGTATTCTCGGGTCTCCCGGTTTGAGAGTATGACGATAATTTCCAAAAATCAAACTTAGAATTGAAAACAGGTCTTTAAAGGGTGAACTCCCAAACCAGCCCCCAAAAGACCCCATAGGAGGCACGAACACCTCGCATGGGACTAATGGAACTTGTATGAATTGACCGCGTAGTCCCGGGTCTCCCGGTTTGAGAGTATGACGATAATTTGCAAAAATCATACTTAGACTTAAAAACAAGCCGTTGAAGGGTGAAAACCCAAACTAGCCCCCAACCGACCCCGTAAGAGGCACGAACACCTCGCACGGGACCAATGTAACTTGTCGTAGTCCCGGGTCTCCCGGTTAGAGAGTATGATGATAATTTGCAAAAATCACACTTAGACTTGAAAACAGGCCGTTAAAGGGTGAAAACCAAAACCATCCCCCAAACGACCCCGTACGAGGCACGAACACCTCGCACTGGACCAATGTAACTTGTAGGAACTGACTGCGTAGTCCTGGGTATCCCGATTTGAGAGTATGATGATAATTTGCAAAAATCACACTTAAACTTGAAAATAGGCCGTTATAGGGTGAAAAGCCAAACCAGTACCCAAACGACCACGTAGGAGGCACCAACACCTCGTACGGGATGAATCTAACTTTTAGTAACTGACCGCGTAGTCCCGGGTCTCCCGATTTGAGAGTATGATGATAATTTGCAAAAATCACACTTAGACTAGAAAACAGGTCGTTAAAGGGTGAAAATCCAAAACAGCCCCCAACCGACCCCGTAGGAGGCACGAACACCTCGCACGGGACCGATGTAAGTTATAAGAACTGACCGCGTAGTCCCAGGTCTCCCGGTTTGAGAGTATGACGATAATTTGCAAAAATCACACTTAGACTTGAAAACAGGTCGTTAAAGGGTGAAAACCCAAACCAGCCCCCAAACAACCACGTAGGAGGCATGAACACCTCGCACGGGACCAATGTAACTTGTAGGAACGGACCGCGTATTCCCGAGTATCCCGGTTTGAGAGTATGACGATAATTTGCAAAAATCACACTTAGACTTGAAAATAGGCCGTTAAAGGGTGAAAACCCAAATCAGCCCCCAAACGACCCCGTAGGAGGCACGAACACCACGCACGGGACCAATGTAACTTTTAGGAACTGACCGCGTAGTCCCGGATATCCTGGTTTGAGAGTATGACGACAATTTGCAAAAATCACACTTAGACTTGAAAACAGGCCTTAAAGGGTGAAAACCCAAACCAGCCCCCAAACGACCCCGTAGGAGGCACGAACACCTCGCACGGGACCAATGGAACTTGTAGGAACTGACCGCGTAGTCCCGGGTCTCCCGGTTTGAGAGTATGACGATAATTTGCAAAAATCACACTTAGACTTGAAAACAGGCCGTTGAAGGGTGAAAACCCAAACTAGCCCCCAACCGACCCCGTAAGAGGCACGAACACCTCGCACGGGACCAACGTAACTTCTCATAGTCCCGGGTCTCCCGATTTGAGAGTATGATGATAATTATGCAAAAATCACACTTCGAATTAAAAATAGGTCGTTAAAGGGTGAACTCCTAAAGCAGCCCCCAAACGACCCCTAGGAGGCACGAACACCTTGCACGGGACCGATGTAAGTTATAAGAACTGACCGCGTAGTCCCAGGTCTCCTGGTTTGAGAGTATGACGATAATTTGCAAA
Source organism: Sambucus nigra (assembly GCA_949130495.1). NCBI lineage: Eukaryota > Viridiplantae > Streptophyta > Magnoliopsida > Dipsacales > Adoxaceae > Sambucus > Sambucus nigra. Next base: position 271,191,438 of record OX422221.1, on the reverse strand, counting down.
AATCACACTTAGACTTGAAAACAGGACGTTTAAGGGTGAAAACCCAAACCAGCCCCCAAACAACCCCGTAGGAGGCACGAACACCTCGCACGGGACCAATGTAACTTGTAGGAACTGACCGCATAGTCCCGAGTATCCCGGTTTGAGAGTATGACGATAATTTGCAAAAATCACACTTAGACTTGAAAACAGGCCGTTAAAGGGTGAAAACCCAAACCAGCCCCCAAACGACCCCGTAGGAGGCACGAACACCTCGCACGGGACCAATGTAACTTGTAGGAACTGACTGCGTAGTCCCGGGTATCCGGGTTTGAGAGTATGACGGTAATTTGCAAAAATCACACTTAGACTTGAAAATAGGCTGTTAAAGGGAGAAAACCCAAACCAGCCCCCAAACGACCCCGTAGGATGCACGAACACCTCGCACGGGACCAATGGAACTTGTAGGAACTGACCGCGTAGTCCCGAGTCTCCCGGTTTGAGAGTAAGACGATAATTTGCAAAAATCACACTTAGACTTGAAAACAAGCCGTTGAAGGGTGAAAACCCAAACTAGCCCCCAACCGACTCTGTAAGAGGCACGAACACCTCGCACGGGACCAATGTAACTTCTCGTAGTACCGGGTCTCCCGGTTTGAGAGTATGACGATAATTTACAAAAATCACACTTAGAATTGAAAACAGTTCGTTAAAGGGTGAACTCCCAAACCAGGCCCCAAATGACCCCCTAGGAGGCACCAACACCTCGCACGGGACCAATGTAAGTTCTAGGAACTGACCGCGTAGTCCCGGGTATCCCGGTTTGAGAGTATGACGATAATTTGTAAATATCACACTTAGACTTGAAAACAGGCCGTTAAAGGGTGAAAACCCAAACCAGCCCCCAAACGACCCCGTAGGAGGCACGAACACCTCGTACGGTACCAATGTAACTTGTAGGAACTGACCGCGTAGTCCCGAGTATCCCGGTTTGAGAGTATGACGATAATTTGCAAAATCACACTTAGACTTGAAAATAGGCCGTTAAAGGGTGAAAACCCAAAGCAGCCCCCAAACGACCCCGTAGGAGGCACGAACACCACGCACGGGACCAATGTAACTTGTAGGAACTGACCGCGTAGTCCCGGATATCCTAGTTTGAGAGTATGACGATAATTTGCAAAAATCACACTTAGACTTGAAAACAGGCCTTAAACGGTGAAAACCCAAACCAGCCCCCAAACGACCCCGTAGGAGGAACGAACACCTCGCACGGGATCAATGGAACTTGTAGGAACTGACCGCGTAGTCCCGGGTCTCCCGGTTTGAGAGTATGACGATAATTTGCAAAAATCACACTTAGACTTGAAAACAGGCCGTTGAAGGGTGAAAACCCAAACTAGCCCCCAACCGACCCCGTAAGAGGCACGAACACCTCGCACGGGACCAACGTAACTTCTCGTAGTCCCGAGTCTCCCAGTTTGAGAGTATGATGATAATTTGCAAAAATCACACTTCGAATTAAAAACAGGTCGTTAAAGGGTGAACTCCCAAAGCAGCCCCCAAACGACCCCTAGGAGGCACGAACACCTTGCACGGGACCGATGTAAGTTATAAGAACTGACCGCGTAGTCCCAGGTCTCCCGGTTTGAGAGTATGACGATAATTTGCAAAAATCACACTTAGACTTGAAAACAGGCCGTTTAAGGGTGAAAACCCAAACCAGCCCCCAAACAACCCCGTAGGAGGCACGAACACCTCGCACGGGACCAATGTAACTTGTTGGAACTGACCGCATAGTCCCGAGTATCCCGGTTTGAGAGTATGACGATAATTTGCAAAAATCACACTTAGACTTGAAAACAGGCCGTTAAAGGGTGAAAACCCAAACCAGCCCCCAAACGACCCCGTAGGAGGCACGAACACCTCGCACGGGACCAATGTAACTTGTAGGAACATACCGCGTAGTCCCGGGTATCCTGGTTTGAGAGTATGACGATAATTTGCAAAAATCCCTCTTAGACTTGAAAACAGGTCGTCAAAGGGTGAAAACCCGAACCAAACCAGCCCCCAAACGACCCCGTAGGAGGCACGAACACCTCGCACGGGACCAATGTAACTTGTAGGAACTGATCGTGTAGTCTCGGGTCTGCTGGTTTGAGAATATGGCGATAATTTGCAAAAATTACACTTAGACTTAAAAACAAGTCGTTAAAGGGTGAAAACCCAAACCAGCACCCAAACGATCTCGTAGGAGGCACGGACACCTCGCACGAGAGCAATGTAACTTGTAGGAACTGACCGCGTAGTCCCGGGTCTCCCGGTTTGAGAGTAAGACGATAATTTGCAAAAATCACACTTAGACTTGAAAATAGGCCGTTGAAGGGTGAAAACCCAAACTAGCCCCCAACCGACCCCGTAAGAGGCACGAACACCTCGCACGGGACCAATGTAACTTCTCGTAGTCCCGGGTCTCCCGGTTTGAGAGTATGACGATAATTTACAAAAATCACACTTAGAATTGAAAACAGGTCGTTAAAGGGTGAACTCCCAAACCAGGCCCCAAACGACCCCCTAGGAGGCACGAACACCTCGCACGGGACAAATGTAACTTCTAGGAACTGACCGCGTAGTACCGGTTATCCCGGTTTGAGAGTATGACGATAATTTGCAAAAATCACACTTACACTTGAAAACAGGCCGTTAAAGGGTGAAAACCCAAACCAGCCCCCAAACGACCCCATAGGAGGCACGAACACCTCGTACGATACCAATGTAACTTGTAGGAACTGACCGCGTAGTCCCGAGTATCCCGGTTTGAGAGTATGACGATAATTTGCAAAAATCACACTTAGACTTGAAAACAGGCCGTTAAAGGGTGAAAACCCAAACCAGCCCCCAAACGACCCCGTAAGAGGCACGAACACCTCGCACGGGACCAGTGTAACTTGTAGGAACTGACCTGATAGTCCCGGGTATCCTGGTTTGAGAGTATGACGATAATTTGCAAAAATCACTCCTAGACATGAAAACAGGTCGTCAAAGGGTGAAAACCCGAACCAAACCCCAAATGACCCTGTAGGAGGCACGAACACCTCGTACGGGACCATTGTTACTTGTAGGAACTGACCGCGTGGTCCCGGGTATCCTGGTTTGAGAGTATGACAGTAATTTGCAAAAATCACACTTAGACTTGAAAACAGGCCGTTAAAGGACGAAAACCCTAACCAGGCCCCAAACGACTCCGTAGGAGGCACGATCACCTCGCACGGGACCAATGGAACTTGTAGGAACTGACCACGTAGTCCCGGGTCTCCCGGTTTGAGAGTATGACTATAATTTACAAAAATCACACTTAGACTTGAAAACAGGCCGTTGAAGGGTGAAAACCCAAACTAGCCCCCAACCGACCCCGTAAGAGGCACTAACACCTCGCACGGGACCAATGTGACTTGTCGTAGTCCCGCGTCTCCCGGTTTGAGAGTATGACGATAATTTTCAAAAATCACACTTAGAATTGAAAACAGGTCGTTAAAGGGTGAACTCCCAAACCAGCCCCCAAACCACCCCTTAGGAGGCACGAACACCTCGCACGGGACCAATGTAACTTGTAGGAACTGACCGCGTAGTCCCTGGTATCCCGGTTTGAGAGTATGACGATATTTTGCAAAAATCACACTTAGACTTGAAAACAGGCCGTTAAAGGGTGAAAACCCAAACCAGCCCCCAAACGACCCCGTAGGAGGCACGAATACCTCGCACGGGACCATTGTAACTTGTAGGAACTGATCGTGTAGTCCCGGGTCTCCCGGTTTGATAGTATGACGATAATTTCCAAAAATCACACTTTGACTTGAAAACAGGCCGTTAAAGGGTGAAAACCCAAACCAGCCCCCAAACGACCCCGTAGAAGGCACGAACACCTCGCACAGGAAAAATGTAACTTGTAGGAACTCATCGCGTAGTCCCGAGTCTCCCGGTTTGAGAGTATGACGATAGCTTGCAAAAATCACTCTTATACTTGAAAACAGGCCGTTAAAGGGTGAAAACCCGAACCAACCCCCAAATGACCTCGTTGGTGTCACGAACACCTCGCAAGGGACCAATGTAACTTGTAGGAACTGACCGCGTAGTCCCGAGTCTCTCGGTTTGAGAGTATGATGATAATTTTCAAAAATCACACTTAGACTTGAAAACAGGCCGTTAAAGGGTGAAACCCAAACCAGCCCCCAAACGACCATGTAGGAGGCACGAACACCTCACACGGGACCAATGTAACTTGTAGGAACTGATCGCGTAGTCTCGGGTCTCCCGATTTGAGAATATGGCGATAATTTGCAAAAATCACAATTATACTTGAAAACAGGCCGTTAAATGGTGAAAACCCAAACCAGCCCCCAAACGATCCCGTAGGAGGCACAAACACCTCGCACGGGATAAATTTAACTTATAGGAACTGATCGCGTAGTCCCGGGTATCCTGGTTTGAGAGTATGACGATAATTTGCAAAAATCACTCCTAGACATGAAAACAGGTCGTCAAAGGGTGAAAACTCGAACCAAACCCCAAATGACCCTGTAGGAGGCACGAACACCTCGCACGGGACCATTGTTACTTGTAGGAACTGATCGTGTAGTCTCGGGTCTCCCGGTTTGAGAATATGGCGTTAATTTGCAAAAATCACACTTAGACTTAAAAACAAGCCGTTAAAGGGTGAAAACCAAAACTAGCCCCCAAACGATCCCGTAGGAGGCACGGACACCTCGCACGGGACCAATGTAACTTGTAGGAACTGATCGCGTAGCCCCGGGTCTCCCAGTTTGAGAGTATGACGATAATTTGCAAAAATCACACTTAGACTTGAGAACAGGCCGTTAAAGGGTGAAAACCCAAACCAGCCCCCAAACGACTCCGTAGGAGGCACGAACACCTCGCACGGGACGAACGGAACTTGTAGGACCTGACCACGTAGTCCCGGGTCTCCCGGTTTGAGAGTATGATGATAATTTACAAAAATCACCCTTAGACTTGAAAACAGGCCTTTGAAGGGTGAAAACCCAAACTAGCCCCCAATCGACCCCGTAAGAGGCACGAACACCTCGCACGGGACCAATGTAACTTGTCGTAGTCCCGTGTCTCCCGGTTTGAGAGTATGACGATAATTTTCAAAAATCACACTTAGAATTGAAAACAGGTCGTTAAAGGGTGAACTCCCAAACCATCCCCCGAACGATCCCGTATGAGGCACGAACACCTCGCACGGAACCAATGTAACTTGTAGGAACTGACCGCATAGTCCCTGGTATCCCGGTTTGAGAGTATGACGATAATTTGCAAAAATCACACTTAGACTTGAAAATAGGCCGTTAAAGGGTGAAAACCCAAACCAACCCCCAACCGACCCCGTAAGAGGCACGAACACCTCGTACGGGACCAATGTAACTTGTCGTAGTCCCGGGTCTCCCGGTTAGAGAGTATGATGATAATTTGCAAAAATCACACTTAGACTTGAAAACAGGCTGTTAAAGGGTGAAAACCTAAACCAGCACCCAAACGACCCCGTAGGAGGCACGAACACCTCGAACGAGACCAATGTAACTTGTAGGAACTGACCGCGTAGTCCCGGGTATCCCGATTTGGGAGTATGACGATAATTTGCAAAAATCACACTTATACTTGAAAATAGGCCATTATAGGGTGAAAAGCCAAACCAGCCCCCAAACGACCCCGTAGGAGGCACCAACACCTCGTACGGGACGAATGTAACTTGTAGTAACTGACCGCGTAGTCCCCGGACTCCCGGTTTGAGAGTATGACGATAATTTGCAAAAATCACACTTAGACTTGAAAACAGGCCGTTAAAGGGTGAAAACCAAAACCAGCCCCCAACCGACCCCGTAGGAGGCACGAACACCTCGCACGGGACCGATGTAAGTTATAAGAACTGACCGCGTAGTCCCAGGTCTCCCGGTTTGAGAGTATGACGATAATTTGCAAAAATCACACTTAGACTTGAAAACAGGCCGTTAAAGGGTGAAAACCCAAACCAGCGCCCAAACAACCCCGTAGGAGGCACGAACACCTCGCACGGGACCAATTTAACTTGTAGGAACTGACCGCGTAGTCCCGAGTATCCCGGTTTGAGAGTATGACGATAATTTGCAAAAATCACACTCAGACTTGAAAATAGCCCGTTAAAGGGTGAAAACTCAAACCAACCCCCAAACGACCCCGTAGGAGGCACGAACACCTCGCACGGAACCAATATAAATTGCAGGAACTGACCGCGTAGTGCCGGGTCTCCCGGTTTGAGAGTATGACGATAATTTGTAAAAATCACACTTAGACTTGAAAACAGGCCGTTAAAGGGTGAAAACCCAAACCAGCCCCCAACCGACCCCGTAAGAGGCACGAACACCTCGCACGGGACCAATGTAACTTCTCATAGTCCCGGGTCTCCCGGTTTGAGAGTATGATGATAATTTGCAAAATTCACACTTAGACTTGAAAACAGGCCGTTAAAGGGTGAAAACCCAAACTAGCCCCCAAACGACCCCGTAGGAGGCACGAACACCTCGCACGTGACCAATGTAATTTGTAGGAACTGACCGCGTTGTCCCGGGTATCCCGGTTTGAGAGTATGACAATAATTTGCAAAAATCACACTTAGACTTGAAAACAGGCCGTTAAAGGGTGAAACCAAAACTAACCCCCAACCGACCCCGTAGGAGGCACGAACACCTCGCACGGGACCAATGTAACTTGTAGGAACTGACCGCGTAGTCCCGGGTATACCTGTTTAAGAGTATGATAATAATTTGCAAAAATAACACTTAGACTTGAAAATAGGCCGTTAAAGGGTGAAAACCCAAACCAGCCCCCAACCGACCCCGTAGAAGGAACGAACACCTCGCACGGGACCAATGTAACTTGTAAGAACTGACCTCGTAGTCCCAGGTCTCCCAATTTGAGAGTATGACGATAATTTGCAAAAATCACACTTAGATTTGAAAACAGACCGTTAAAGGTTGAAAAACCAAACCAGCCCCAAACGACCCAATAGGAGGCACAAACACCTCGCACGTGACCAATGTAACTTGTTGGAACTTACCGCGTAGTCCGGGGTATCCTGGTTTGAGAGTATGATGATAATTTGCAAAATCACACATAGACTTGAAAACAGGCCGTTAAAGGGTGAAAACCCAAACCAGCCCCCAAACGACCCCGTAGGAGGCACGAACACCTCGTACGGGACCAATCTAACTTGTAGGAATTGACCGCTTAGTTCTGGGTCTCCCGGTTTGAGAGTATGATGATAATTTGCAAAAATCACACTTAGACTTGAAAACAGGCCGTTAAAGGGTGAAAACCCAAACCAGCCCCCAACCGACCCTGTAGGAGGCACGAACACCTCGCACGGGACCAATGTAACTTGTAGGAACTGACCGCGTAGTCCCGAGTATCCCGGTTTGAGAGTATGACGATAATTTTCAAAAATCACACTTAGACTTGAAAATAGGCCGTTAATGGGTGAAAACTCAAACCAACCCCCAAACGACCCCGTAGGAGGCACGACCACCTCGCACGGGACCAATATAAATTATAGGAACTGACCGCGTAGTCCCGGGTCTCCCGGTTAGAGAGTATGACGATAATTTACAAAAATCACACTCAGACTTGAAAACAGGCCGTTAAAGGGTGAAAAGCCAAACCAGCCCCCAACCAACCCCGTAAGACGCACGACCACCTCGTACGGGACCAATGTAACTTGTCATAGTCCTGGGTCTCTCGGTTTGAGAGTATGATGATAATTTGCAAAATTCACACTTAGACTTGAAAACAGGCCGTTAAAGGGTGAAAACCCAAACTAGCCCCAAAACGACCCCGTAGGAGGCACGAACACCTCGCACGTGACCAATGTAATTTGCAGGAACTGACCGCGTTGTCCCGGGTATCCCGGTTTGAGAGTATGACGATAATTTGCAAAAATCACACTTAGACTTGAAAACAGGCCGTTAAAGGGTGAAAACCCAAACCAGCGCCCAAACAACCCCGTAGAAGGCACGAACACCTCGCACGGGACCAATTTAACTTGTAGGAACTGACCGCGTAGTCCCGAGTATCCCGGTTTGAGAGTATGACGATAATTTGCAAAAATCACACATAGACTTGAAAATAGCCCGTTAAAGGGTGAAAACTCAAACCAACCCCCAAACGACCCCGTAGGAGGCACGAACACCTCGCACGGAACCAATATAAATTGTAGGAACTGACCGCGTAGTCCCGGGTCTCCCGGTTTGAGAGTATGACGATAATTTGTAAAAATCACACTTAGACTTGAAAACAGGCCGTTAAAGGGTGAAAACCCAAACCAGCCCCCAACCGACCCCGTAAGAGGCACGAACACCTCGCACGGGACCAATGTAACTTCTCATAGTCCCGGGTCTCCCGGTTTGAGAGTATGATGATAATTTGCAAAATTCACACTTAGACTTGAAAACAGGCCGTTAAAGGATGAAAACCCAAACTAGCCCCCAAACGACCCCGTAGGAGGCACGAACACCTCGCACGTGACCAATGTAATTTGTAGGAACTGACCGCGTTGTCCCGGGTATCCCGGTTTGAGAGTATGACAATAATTTGCAAAAATCACACTTAGACTTGAAAACAGGCCGTTAAAGGGTGAAACCAAAACCAACCCCCAAACGACCCCGTAGGAGGCACGAACACCTCGCACGGGACCAATGTAACTTGTAGGAACTGACCGCGTAGTCCCGGGTATACCTATTTAAGAGTATGATAATAATTTGCAAAAATAACACTTAGACTTGAAAATAGGCCGTTAAAGGGTGAAAACCCAAACCAGCCCCCAACCGACCCCGTAGAAGGCACGAACACCTCGTACGGGACCAATGTAACTTGTAAGAACTGACCTCGTAGTCCCAGGTCTCCCGATTTGAGAGTATGACGATAATTTGCAAAAATCACACTTAGATTTAAAAACAGGCCGTTAAAGGTTGAAAAACCAAACCAGCCCCAAACGACCCAATAGGAGGCACAAACACCTCGCACGTGACCAATGTAACTTGTTGGAACTGACCGCGTAGTCCGGGCTATCCCGGTTTGAGAGTATGATGATAATTTGCAAAATCACACTTAGACTTGAAAACAGGCCGTTAAAGGGTGAAAACCCAAACCAGCCCCCAAACGACCCCGTAGGAGGCACGAACACCTCGCACGGGACCAATCTAACTTGTAGGAATTGACCGCTTAGTTCTGGGTCTCCCGGTTTGAGAGTATGATGATAATTTGCAAAAATCACACTTAGACTTGAAAACAGGCCGTTAAAGGGTGAAAACCCAAACCAGCCCCCAACCGACCCCGTAGGAGGCACGAACACCTCGCACGGGACCAATGTAACTTGTAGGAACTGACCGCGTAGTCCCGAGTATCCCGGTTTGAGAGTATGACGATAATTTGCAAAAATCACACTTAGACTTGAAAATAGGCCGTTAAAGGGTGAAAACTCAAACCAACCCCCAAACGACCCCGTAGGAGGCACGAACACCTCGCACGGGACCAATATAAATTATAGGAACTGACCGCGTAGTCCCGGGTCTCCCGGTTAGAGAGTATGATGATAATTTACAAAAATCACACTCAGACTTGAAAACAGGCCGTTAAAGGGTGAAAAGCCAAACCAGCCCCCTACCAACCCCGTAAGAGGCACGAACACCTCGTACGGGACCAATGTAACTTGTTGGAACTGACCGCGTAGTCCGGGGTATCCCGGTTTGAGAGTATGATGATAATTTGCAAAATCACACTTAGACTTGAAAACAGGCCGTTAAAGGGTGAAATCCCAAACCAGCCCCCAAACGACCCCGTAGGAGGCACGAACACCTCGTACGGGACCAATCTAACTTGTAGGAATTGACAGCTTAGTTCTGGGTCTCCCGGTTTGAGAGTATGATGATAATTTGCAATAATCACACTTAGACTTGAAAACAGGCCGTTAAAGTGTGAAAACCCAAACCAACCCCCAACCGACCCCGTAGGAGGCACGAACACCTCGCACGGGACCAATGTAACTTGTAGGAACTGACCGCGTAGTCCCGAGTATCCCGGTTTGAGAGTATGACGATAATTTGCAAAAATCACAGTTAGACTTGAAAATAGGTCGTTAAAGGGTGAAAACTCAAACCAACCCCCAAACGACCCCGTAGGAGGCACGAACACCTCGCACGGGACCAATATAAATTATAGGAACTGACCGCGTAGTCCCGGGTCTCCCGGTTAGAGAGTATGACGATAATTTACAAAAGTCACACTCAGACTTAAAAACAGGCCGTTAAAGGGTGAAAACCCAAACCAGCCCCCAACCAACCCCGTAAGAGGCACGAACACTTCGTACGGGACCAATGTAACTTGTCATAGTCCTGGGTCTCCCGGTTTGAGAGTATGATGATAATTTGCAAAATTCACACTTAGACTTGAAAACAGGCCGTTAAAGGGTGAAAACCCAAACTAGCCCCCACACGACCTCGTAGGAGGCACGAACACCTCGCACGTGACCAATGTAATTTGCGGGAACTGACCGCGTTGTCCCGGGTATCCCGGTTTGAGAGTATGACGATAATTTGCAAAAATCACACATAGACTTGAAAACAGGCCGTTAAAGGGTGAAACCAAAACCAACCCCCAACCGACCCCGTAGGAGGCACGAACACCTCGCACGGGACCAATGTAACTTGTAGGAACTGACCGCGTAGTCCCGGGTATCCCTGTTTGAGAGTATGATGATAATTTGCAAAAATAACACTTAGACTTAAAAACAGGCCGTTAAAGGGTGAAAACCCAAACCAGCCCCCAACCGACCCTGTAGAAGGCACGAACACCTCGTACGGGACCAATGTAACTTGTAATAACTGACCCCGTAGTTCCAGGTCTACCGGTTTGACAGTATGACGATAATTTGAAAAATCACACTTAGACTTGAAAACAGGCCGTTAAAGGGTGAAAACCCAAACCAACCCTTAAACGACTTCGTAGGAGACACGAACACCTCGCACGGGACCAATGTAACTTTTAGGAACTGACCGCGTAGTTCTGGGTCTCTCGGTTTGAGAGTATGATGATAATTTGCAAAAATCACACTTAGACTTGAAAATAGACCGTTAAAGGGTGAAAACCCAACCCAGCCCCCAACCGACCCCGTAGGAGGCACGAACACCTCGCACGGGACCAATGTAACTTGTAGGAACTGACCGCGTAGTCCCATGTCTCCCGGTTTGAGAGTATGACGATAATTTGTAAAAATCACATTTATACTTGAAAACAGGCCGTTAAATGGTGAAATCCCAAACTAGCCCACAACCGACCCCGTAAGAGGCACGAACACCTCGCACGGGACCAATGTAACTTGTCGTATTCTCGGGTCTCCCGGTTTGAGAGTATGACGATAATTTCCAAAAATCAAACTTAGAATTGAAAACAGGTCTTTAAAGGGTGAACTCCCAAACCAGCCCCCAAAAGACCCCATAGGAGGCACGAACAACTCGCACGGGACTAATGGAACTTGTATGAATTGACCGCGTAGTCCCGGGTCTCCCGGTTTGAGAGTATGACGATAATTTGCAAAAATCACACTTAGACTTGAAAACAGGCCGTTGAAGGGTGAAAACCCAAACTAGCCCCCAACCGACCCCGTAAGAGGCACGAACACCTCGCACGGGAGCAATGTAACTTGTCGTAGTCTCAGGTCTCCCGGTTTGAGAGTATGACGATAATTTGTAAAAATCAAACTTAGAATTGAAAACAGGTCGTTAAAGGGTGAACTCCCAAACCAACCCCCAAACGGCCCCTAGGAGGCACGAACACCTCGCACGGGACCATTGTAACTTGTAGGAACTGACCGCGTAGTCCCGGGTATCCCGGTTTGAAAGTACGATGATAATTTGCAAAAATCATACTTAGACTTAAAAACAAGCCGTTAAAGGGTGAAAACCCAAACCAGCCCCCAAACGACCCCGTAGGAGGCACGGACACCTCGCATGGGACCAATCTAACTTGTAGGAACTGATCGCGTAGTCCCGGGTCTCCCGGTTTGAGCATATGGCGATAATTTGCAGAAATCACACTTAGACTTGAAAACAGGCCGTTAAAGGGTAAAATCCCAAACCCGCACCCAAACGATCCCGCAGGAGGCATGAACACCTCGCACGGGACCAATGTAACTTGTAGGAACTGATCGCGTAGTCCCGGGTCTCCCGGTTTGAGAGTATGACGATAATTTGCAAAAATCACTCTTAGACTTGAAAACAGGACGTCATAGGGTGAAAACCCGAACAAACCCCCAAACGACCCCGTAGGAGGCACGAACACCTCGCACGGGACTAATGTAACTTGTAGGAACTGATCGTGTAGTCTCGGTTCTTTCGGTTTGAGAATATGGCGATAATTAACAAAAATCACATTTAGACTTGAAAACAAGCCGTTAATGGGTGAAAACCCAAACCAGCCCCCAAACGATCCCGCAGGAGGCACGGACACCTCGCACGGGACCAATGTAAATCGTAGGAACTAACCGCGTAGTCCCGGGTCTCCCGGTTTGAGAGTATGAAGATAACTTACAAAAATCACACTTAGACTTGAAAACAGGCCGTTAAAGGGTGAAAACCCAAACCAGCACCCAAACGACCCCGTAGGAGGCACGAATACCTCGGACGGGACCATTGTAACTTGTAGGAACTGACCGTGTAGTCCCGGGTCTCCCGGTTTGATAGTATGACGATAATTTCCAAAAATCATACTTAGACTTGAAAACAGGCCGTTAAAGGGTGAAAACCCAAACCAGCCCCCAAACGACCCCGTAGGAGGCACGAACACCTCGCACGGGACCAATGTAACTTGTAGGGACTGACCGCGTAGTCCCGAGTATCCCGGTTTGAGAGTATGACGATAATTTGTAAAAATCACACTTAGACTTAAAAATAGGCCGTTAAGTGGTGAAAACCCAAACCAGCCCCCAACCGACCCCGTAAGAGGCACGAACACCTCGCACGGGACCAATGTAACTTGTCGTAGTCTCGGGTCTCCCGGTTAGAGAGTATGATGATAATTTGCAAAAATCACACTTAGACTTGAAAACAGGCCATTAAAGGGTGAAAACCCGAACCATCCCCCAAACGACCCCGTACGAGGCACGAACACCTCGCACGGGACCAATGTAACTTGTAGGAACTGACTGCGTAGTCCTGGGTATCCCGATTTGAGAGTATGACAATAATTTGCAAAAATCACACTTAAACTTGAAAATAGGCCGTTATAGGGTGAAAAGCCAAACCAGCCCCCAAACGACCACGTAGGAGGCACGAACACCTCGTACGGGACGAATGTAACTTGTAGTAACTGACCGCGTAGTCCCGGGTCTCCCGGTTTGAGAGTATGATGATAATTTTCAAAAATCAAACTTAGACTTGAAAACAGGCCGTTAAAGGGTGAAAACCCAAACCAGCCCCCAACCGACCCCGTAGGAGGCACGAACACCTCGCACGGGACCGATGTAAGTTATAAGAACTGACCGCGTAGTCCCAGGTCTCCCGGTTTGAGAGTATGACGATAATTTGCAAAAATCACACTTAGACTTGAAAGCAGGCCGTTAAAGGGTGAAAACCCAATCCCGCCCCCAAACGACCCCGTAGGAGGCACGAACACCTCGCACGGGACCAATGGAACTTGTAGGAACAGACCGCGTTGTCTCGGGTCTCCCGGTTTGAGAGTATGACGATAATTTGCAAAAATCACACTTAGACTTGAAAACAGGCCGTTGAAGGGTGAAAACCCAAACTAGCCCCCAACCGACCTCGTAAGAGGCACGAACACCTCGCACGGGACCAATGTAAATTCTCGTAGTCCCGGGTCTCCCGGTTTGAGAGTATGATGATAATTTGCAAAAATCACACTTCGAATTAAAAATAGGTCGTTAAAGGGTGAACTCCCAAAGCAGCCCCCAGACGACCCCTAGGAGGCACGAACACCTTGCACGGGACCGATGTAAGTTATAAGAACTGACCGCGTAGTCCCAGGTCTCCCGATTTGATAGTATGACGATAATTTGCAAAAATCACACTTAGACTTGAAAACAGGCCGTTAAAGGGTGAAAACCCAAACCAGCGCCCAAACAACCCCGTAGGAGGCACGAACACCTCGCACGGGACCAATGTAACTTGTAGGAACTGACCGCGTAGTCCCGAGTATCCCGGTTTGAGAGTATGACGATAATTTGCAAAAATCACACTTAGACTTGAAAACAGGCCGTTAAAGGGTGAAAACCCAAACCAGCGCCCAAACAACCCCGTAGGAGGCACGAACACCTCGTACGGGACCAATGTAACTTGTAGGAAGTGACCGCGTAGTCCCGAGTATCCCGGTTTGAGAGTATGACGATAATTTGCAAAAATCACACTTAGACTTGAAAACAGGCCGTTAAAGGGTGAAAACCCAAACCAGCGCCCAAACAACCCCGTAGGAGGCACGAACACCTCGCGGGGGACCAATGTAACCTGTAGGAACTGACCGCATAGTCCCGAGTATCCCGGTTTGAGAGTATGATGATAAATTGCAAAAATCACACTTAGACTTGAAAACAGGCCGTTAAAGGGAGAAAACCGAAACCAGCCCCCAAACGACCCCGTAGGAGGCACGAACACCTCGCACGGGACCAATGGAACTTGTAGGAACTGACCGCGTAGTCCCGGGTCTCCCGGTTTGAGAGTATGACGATAATTTACAAAAATCACACTTAGACTTCAAAACAGGCCGTTGAAGGGTGAAAACCCAAACTAGCCCCCAACCGACCCCGTAAGAGGCACGAACACCTCGCACGGGACCAATGTAACTTCTCGTAGTCCCGGGTCTCCCGGTTTGAGAGTATGACGATAATTTACAAAAATCACACTTAGAATTGAAAACAGGTTGTTAAAGGGTAAACTCCCAAACCATCCCCCAAACGACCCCCTAGGAGGCACGAACACCTCGCACGGGACCAATGTAACTTGTAGGAACTGACCGCGTAGTCCCGGGTTTCCCGGTTTGAGAGTATGACGATAATTTGCAAAAATCACACTTAGACTTGAAAACAGGCCGTTAAAGGGTGAAAACCCAAACCAGCCCCCAAACGACCCCGTAAGAGGCACGAACACCTCGCACGGTACCAATATAACTTGTAGGAACTGACCGCGTAGTCCCGAGTATCCCGGTTTGAGAGTATGACGATAATTTGCAAAAATCACACTTAGACTTGAAAACAGGCCGTTAAAGGGTGAAAACCCAAACCAGCACCCAAACGACCTCGTAGGAGGCACGAACACCTCGCACGGGACCAGTGTAACTTATAGGAACTGACCGCGTAGTCCCGAGTATCCTGGTTTGAGAGTTTGACGAAAATTTGCAAAAATCACACTTAGACTTGAAAACAGGCCGTTAAAGGGCGAAAACCCAAACCAGCCCCCAAACGACTCCGTAGGAGGCACGAACACCTCGCACAGGACCAATGGAACTTGTAGGAACTGACCACGTAATCCCGGGTCTCCCGGTTTGAGAGTATGACGATAATTTACAAAAATCACACTTAGACTTGAAAACAGGCCGTTGAAGGGTGAAAACCCAAACTAGCCCCCAACCGACCCCGTAAGAGGCACGAACACCTCTCACGGTACCAATGTGACTTGTCGTAGTCCCGCGTCTCCCGGTTTGAGAGTATGACGATAATTTTCAAAAATCACACTTAGAATTGAAAACAGGTCGTTAAAGGGTGAACTCCCAAACCAGCCCCCAAACGACCCCCTAGGAGGCACGAACACCTCGCACGGGACCAATGTAACTTGTAGGAACTGACCGCGTAGTCCCTGGTATCCCGGTTTGAGAGTATGACGATAATTTGCAAAAATCACACTCAGACTTGAAAACAAGCCGTTAAAGGGTGAAAACCCAAACCAGCCCCCAAACGACCCCGTAGGAGGCACGAATACCTCGCACGGGACCATTGTAACTTGTAGGAACTGACCGTGTAGTCCCGGGTCTCTCGGTTTGATAGTATGATGATAATTTCCAAAAATCACACTTTGACTTGAAAACAGGCCGTTAAAGGGTGAAAACCCAAACCAGCCCCCAAACCACCCCGTAGAAGGCAAGAACACCTCGCACGGGAAAAATGTAACTTGTAGGAACTCATCGCGTAGTCCCGAGTCTCCCGGTTTGAGAGTATGACGATACCTTGCAAAAATCACTCTTATACTTGAAAACAGGCCGTTAAAGGGTGAAAATCCGAACCAACCCCCAAATGACCCCGTAGGAGGCACGAACACCTTGCACGGGACTAATGTAACTTGTAGGAACTGACCGCGTAGTCCCGAGTCTCTCGGTTTGAGAGTATGATGATAATTTGCAAAAATCACACTTAGACTTGAAAACAGGCCGTTAAAGGGTGAAAACATAAAGCAGCCCCCAAACGACCACGTAGGAGGCACGAACACCTCACACGGGACCAATGTAACTTGTAGGAACTGATCGCGTAGTCTCGGGTCTCCCGGTTTGAGAATATGGCGATAATTTGAAAAAAATCACAATTATACTTGAAAACAGGCCGTTAAAGGGTGAAACCCAAACCAGCCCCCAAACGATCCCGTACGAGGCACGAACACCTCGCACGGGACAAATTTAACTTGTAGGAACTGATCGCGTTGTCCCGGGTCTCCCGGTTTGAGAGTATGATAATTTGCAAAAATCACTCCTAGACATGAAAATAGGTCGTCAAAGGGTGAAACCCCGAACTAAACCCCAAATGACCCTGTAGGAGGCACGAACACCTCGCACGGGACCATTGTTACTTGTAGGAACTGATCGTGTAGTCTCGGGTCTCCCGGTTTGAGAATATGGCGTTAATTTGCAAAAATCACACTTAGACTTAAAAACAAGCGGTTAAAGGGTGAAAACCCAAACTAGCCCCCAAACGATCCCGTAGGAGGCATGGGCACCTCGCACGGGACCAATGTAACTTGTAGGAACTGACCGCGTAGTCCCGGGTCTCCCAGTTTGAGAGTATGACGATAATATGCAAAAATCACAGTTATACTTGAGAACAGGCCGTTACAGGGTGAAAACCCAAACCTGGCCCCAAACGACTCCGTAGGAGGCACGAACACCTCGCACGGGACCAACGGAACTTGTAGGACCTGACCACGTAGTCTCGGGTCTCCCGGTTTGAGAGTATGACGATAATTTATAAAAATCACCCTTAGACTTGAAAACAGGCCTTTGAAGGGTGAAAACCCAAACTAGCCCCCAATCGACCCCGTAAGAGGCACGAACACCTCGTACGGGACCAATGTAACTTGTCGTAGTCCCGTGTCTCCCGGTTTGAGAGTATGACGATAATTTTCAAAAATCACACTTAGAATTGAAAACAGGTCGTTAAAGGGTGAACTCCCAAACCAGCCCCCAAACAACCCCGTAGGAGGCACGAACACCTCGCACGGGACCAATGTAACTTGTCGTAGTCCCGGGTCTCCCGGTTAGAGAGTATGATGATAATTTGCAAAAATCACACTTAGACTTGAAAACAGGCCGTTAAAGGGTGAAAACCTAAACCAGCACCAAAACGACCCCGTAGGAGGCACGAACACCTCGCACGGGACCAATGTAACTTGTAGGAACTGACCGCGTAGTCCCGGGTATCCCGATTTGAGAGTATGACGATAATTTGCAAAAATCACACTTATACTTGAAAATAGGCCGTTATAGGGTGAAAAGCCAAAACAGCCCCCAAACGACCCCGTAGGAGGCACCAACACCTCGTACGAGACGAATGTAACTTGTAGTAATTGACCGCGTAGTCCCCGGACTCCCGGTTTGAGAGTATGACGATAATTTGCAAAAATCACACTTAGACTTGAAAACAGGCCGTTAAAGGGTGAAAACCAAAACCAGCCCCCAACCGACCCCGTAGCAGGCACAAACACCTCGCACGGGACTGATGTAAATTATAAGAACTGACCGCGTAGTCCCAGGTCTCCCGGTTTGAGAGTATGACGATAATTTGCAAAAATCACACTTAGACTTGAAAACAGGCCGTTAAAGGGTGAAAACCCAAACCAGCGCCCAAACAACCCCGTAGGAGGCACGAACACCTCGCACGGGACCAATGTAACTTGTAGGAACTGACCGCGTAGTCCCGAGTATCCCGGTTTGAGAGTATGACGATAATTTGCAAAAATCACACTTAGACTTGAAAACAGGCCGTTAAAGGGTGAAAACCCAAACCAGCCCCCAAACGACCCCGTAGGAGGCACGAACACCTCGCACGGGACCAATGTAACTTGTAGGAACTCACCGCGTAGTCCCGGGTATCCTGGTTTGAGAGTATGACGATAATTTGCAAAAATCACACTTAGACTTGAAAACAGGCCGTTAAAGGGCGAAAACCCAAACCAGCCCCCAAACGACTCCGTAGGAGGCACGAACACCTCGCACGGGACCAATGGAACTTGTAGGAACTGACCACGTAGTCCCGGGTCTCCCGGTTTGAGAGTATGACGATAATTTACAAAAATCACACTTAGACTTGAAAACAGGCCGTTGAAGGGTGAAAACCCAAACTAGCTCCCAACCGACCCCGTAAGAGGCACGAACACCTCGCACGGGACCAATGTGACTTGTCGTAGTCCCGCGTCTCTCGGTTTGAGAGTATGACGATAATTTTCAAAAATCACACTTAGAATTGAAAACAGGTCGTTAAAGGGTGAACTCCCAAACCAGCCCCCAAACGATCCCGTAGGAGGCACGAACACCTCGCACGGGACCAATGTAACTTGTAGGAACTGACCGCGTAGTCCCTGGTATCCCGGTTTGAGAGTATGACGATAATTTGCAAAAATCACACTCAGACTTGAAAACAGGCCGTTAAAGGGTGAAAACCCAAACCAGCCCCCAAACGACCCCGTAGGAGGCACGAATACCTCGCACGGGACCATTGTAACTTGTAGGAACTGACCGTGTAGTCTCGGGTCTCCCGGTTTGATAGTATGACGATAATTTCCAAAAATCACACTTTGACTTGAAAACAGGCCGTTAAAGGGTGAAAACCCAAACCAGCCCCCAAACGACCCCGTAGAAGGCACGAACACCTTGCACGGGAAAAATTTAACTTGTAGGAACTCATCGCGTAGTCCCGAGTCTCCCGGTTTGAGAGTATGACGATACCTTGCAAAAATCACTCTTATACTTGAAAACAGGTCGTTAAAGGCTGAAAACCCAAACCAACCCCCAAATGACCCCGTAGGAGGCACGAACACCTCGCACGGGACCAATGTAACTTGTAGAAACTGACCGTGTAGTCCCGAGTCTCTCGGTTTGAGAGTATGACGATAATTTGCAAAAATCACACTTAGACTTGAAAACAGGCCGTTAAAGGGTGAAAACCCAAACCAGCCCCCAAACGACCACGTAGGAGGCACGAACACCTCACACGGGACCAATGTAACTTGTAGGAACTGATCGCGTAGTCTCGGGTCTCCCGTTTTGAGAATATGGCGATAATTTGCAAAAATCACAATTATACTTGAAAACAGGCCGTTAAAGGGTGAAAACCCAAACCAGCCCCCAAACGATCTCGTAGGAGGCACGAACATCTCGCACGGGACAAATGTAAGTTGTAGGAACTCATCGCGTAGTCCCGGTTCTCCCGATTTGAGAGTATGACGATAATTTGCAAAAATCACTCTTAGACTTGAAAACAGGTCGTCAAAGGGTGAAAACCCGAACCAAACCCCAAATGACCCTGTAGGAGGCACGAACACCTCGCACGGGACCATTGTGACTTGTAGGAACTGATCGTGTAGTCTCGGGTCTCCCGGTTTGAGAATATGGCGTTAATTTGTAAATATCACACTTAGACTTAAAAGCAAGCCGTTAAAAGGTGAAAACCCAAACTAGCCCCCAAACGATCCCGTAGGAGGCACGAACACCTCGCACGGGACCAATCTAACTTGTAGGAACTGATCGTGTAGTCCCGGCTCTCCCGATTTGAGAGTATGACGATAATTTGCAAAAATCACACTTAGACTTGAAAACAGGCCGTTAAAGGGTGAAAACCCAAACCATCCCCCAAACGACTCCGTAGGAGGCACGAACACCTCGCACGGGACCAACGGAACTTGTAGGAACTGACCACGTAGTCCCGGGTCTCCCGGTTTGAGAGTATGACGATAATTTACAAAAATCACACTTAGACTTGAAAATAGGTCGTTGAAGGGTGAAAACCCAAACTAGCCCCCAATCGACCCCGTAAGAGGCACGAACACCTCGCACGGGACCAATGTAACTTGTCGTAGTCCCGCGTCTCCCGGTTTGAGAGTATGATGATAATTTTCAAAAATCACACTTAGAATTGAAAACAGGCCGTTAAAGGGTGAAAACCCAAACCAGCCCCCAACCGACCCCGTAAGAGGCACGAACACCTCGCACGGGACCAATGTAACTTGTCGTAGTCCCGGGTCTCCCGGTTAGAGAGTATGACGATAATTTGCAAAAATCACACTTAGACTTGAAAACAGGCCGTTAAAGGGTGAAAACCTAAACCAGCACCCAAACGACCCGTAGGAGGCACGAACACCTCGCACGGGACCAATGTAACTTGTAGGAACTGACCGCGTAGTCCCGGGTATCCCGATTTGAGAGTATGACGATAATTTGCAAAAATCACACTTATACTTGAAAATAGGCTGTTATAGGGTGAAAAGCCAAACCAGCCCCCAAACGACCCCGTAGGAGGCACCAACACCTCGTACGGGACGAATGTAACTTGTAGTAACTGACCGCGTAGTCCCGGGTCTCCCGGTTTGAGAGTATGATGATAATTTGAAAAAATCACACTTAGACTTGAAAACAGGCCGTTAAAGGGTGAAAACCCAAACCAGCCCCCAACCGACCCCGTAGGAGGCACGAACACCTCGCACGGGACCGATGTAAGTTATAAGAA
This sequence comes from Sambucus nigra, assembly GCA_949130495.1. Classification (NCBI taxonomy): domain Eukaryota; kingdom Viridiplantae; phylum Streptophyta; class Magnoliopsida; order Dipsacales; family Adoxaceae; genus Sambucus; species Sambucus nigra. The sequence goes on along the minus strand of OX422221.1, from coordinate 271,170,422 downwards.
CTGACCGCATAGTCCCAGGTCTCCCGGTTTGAGAGTATGACGATAATTTGCAAAAATTACACTTAGACTTGAAAACAGGCCGTTAAAGGGTGAAAACCCAAACCAGCCCCCAAACGACCCCGTAGGAGGCACGAACACCTTGCACGGGACCAATGTAACTTGTAGGAACTGACCGCGTAGTCCCGGGTATCCTGGTTTCAGAGTATGACGATAATTTGCAAAAATCACACTTAGACTTGAAAACTGGCCGTTAAAAGGTGAAAACCCAAACCAGCCCCCAAACGACCCCGTAGGAGGCACGAACACCTCGCACGGGACCAATGGAACTTGTAGGAACTGACCGCGTAGTTTCGGATCTCCCGGTTTGAGAGTATGACGATAATTTGCAAAAATCACACTTAGACTTGAAAACAGGCCGTTGAAGGGTGAAAACCCAAACTAGCCCCCAATCGACCCCGTAAGAGGCACGAACACCTCGCACGGGACCAATATAACTTCTCATAGTCCCGCGTCTCCCGGTTTGAGAGTATGACGATAATTTGCAAAAATCACTCTTAGACTTGAAAACAGGTCGTCAAAGGGTGAAAACCCGAACCAAACCCCAAATGACCCTGTAGGAGGCACGAACACCTCGCACGGGACCAATGGAACTTGTAGGAACTGACCGCGTAGTCCCGGGTATCCTGGTTTGAGAGTATGACGATAATTTGCAATAATCACACTTAGACTTGAAAACAGGCCGTTAAAGGGCAAAAACCCCAACCAGCCCCCAAACGACTCCGTAGGAGGCACGAACACCTCGCACGGAACCAATGGAACTTGTAGGAACTGACCACGTAATCCCGGGTCTCCCGGTTTGAGAGTATGATGATAATTTACAAAAATCACTCTTAGACTTGAAAACAGGCCGTGGAAGGGTGAAAACACAAACTAGCCCCCAACCGACCCCGTAAGAGGCACGAACACCTCGCACGGGACTAATGTAACTTGTCGTAGTCCCGTGTCTCCCGGTTTGAGAGTATGAGGATAATTTTCAAAAATCACACTTAGAATTGAAAACAGGTCGTTAAAGGGTGAACTCCCAAACCAGCCCCCAAACGCCCCCCTAGGAGGAACGAACACCTCGCACGGGAAAAATGTAACTTGTAGGAACTCATCGCGTAGTCCCGAGTCTCCCGGTTTGAGAGTATGACGATACCTTTCAAAAATCACTCTTAGACTTGAAAACAGGCTGTTAAAGGGTGAAAACCTGAACCAACCCCCAAATGACCCCGTAGGAGGCACGAACACCTCGCACGGGACCAATGTAACTTGTAGGAACTGACCGCGTAGTCCCGAGTCTCTCGGTTTGAGAGTATGATGATAATTTGCAAAAATGACACTTAGACTTGAAAACAAGCCGTTAAAGGGTGAAAACCCAAACCAGCCCCCAAACGACCACGTAGGAGGCACGAACACCTCACACGGGACCAATGTAACTTGTAGGAACTGATCGCGTAGTCTCGAGGCTCCCGGTTTGAGAATATGGCACTAATTTGCAAAAATCACAATTATACTTGAAAACAGGCCGTTAAAGGGTGAAAACCCAAACCAGCCCCCAAACGATCCCGTAGGAGGCACGAACACCTCGCACGGGACAAATGTAACTTGTAGGAACTGATCGCGTAGTCCCGGGTCTCCCGGTTTGAGAGTATGACGATAATTTGGAAAAATCACTCTTAGACTTGAAAACAGGTCGTCCAAGGGTGAAAACCTGGACCAAACCCCAAATGACCCTGTAGGAGGCACGAACACCTCGCACGGGACAATTGTAACTTGTAGGAACTGATCGTGTAGTCTCGGGTCTCCCGGTCTGAGAATATGGCGTTTATTTGCAAAAATCACACTTAGACTTAAAAACAAGCCGTTAAAGGGTGAAAACCCAAACTAGCCCCCAAACGATCCCGTAGGAGGCACGGACACCTCGCACGGGACCAATGTAACTTGTAGGAACTGACCGCGTAGTCCTGAGTATCCCGGTTTGAGAGTATGACGATAATTTGCAAAAATCACACTTAGACTTGAAAACAGGCCGTTAAAGGGTGAAACCTAAACCAGCCCCCAAACGACACCGTAGGAGGCACGAACACCTCGCACGGGACCAATGTAACTTGTAGGAACTGACCGCGTAGTGCCGAGTATCCCGGTTTGAGAGTATGACGATAATTTGCAAAAATCACACTTAGACTTGAAAACAGGCCCTTAAAGGCTGAAAACCCAAATCAGCCCCCAACCGACCCCGTAGGAGGCACGAACACCTCGCACATGACCGATGTAAGTTATAAGAACTGATCACGTAGTCCCAGGTCTCCCGGTTTGAGAGTATGACGATAATTTGCAAAAATCACACTTAGACTTGAAACCAGGCCGTTAAAGGTTGAAAACCCAAACCAGCCCCCAAAGAACCCCGTAGGAGGCACGAACACCTCGCACGGGACCAATGTAACTTGTAGGAACTGACCGCGTAGTCCCGAGTATCCCAGTTTGAGAGTATGACGATAATTTGCAAAAATCACACTTAGACTTGAAAATAGGCCGTTAGAGGGTGAAAACCCAAACGACCCCGTAGGAGACACGAACACCTCGCACGGGACCAATGTTACTTGTAGGAACTGATCGCGTAGTCCCGGGTATCCTGGTTTGAGAGTATGACGATAATTTGCAAAAATCACACTTAGACTTGAAAACAGGCCGTTAAAGGGTGAAAACCCAAACCAGCGCCCAAACAACCCCGTAGGAGGCACGAACACCTCGCACGGGACCAATGTAACTTGTAGGAACTGACCGCGTAGTCCCGAGTATCCCGGTTTGAGAGTATGACGATAATTTGCAAAAATCACACTTAGACTTGAAAACAGGCCGTTAAAGGGTGAAAACCCAAACCAGCCCCCAAACGACCCCGTAGGAGGCACGAACACCTCGCACGGGACCAATGTAACTTGTAGGAACTCACCGCGTAGTCCCGGGTCTCCCGATTTGAGAGTATGACGATAATTTGCAAAAATCACACTTAGACTTGAAAACAGGTCGTTGAAGGGTGAAAACCCAAACTAACCCCCAACCGACCCCGTAAGAGGCACGAACACCTCGCACGGTACCAATGTAACTTCTCGTAGTCCCGAGTCTCCCGGTTTGAGAGTATGACGATAATTTACAAAAATCACACTTAGAATTGAAAACAGGTCGTTAAAGGGTGAACTCCCAAACCAGCCTCCAAACGACCCCCTAGGATTCACGAACACCTCGAACGGGACCAATGTAACTTGTAGGAACTGACCGCGTAGTCCCGGGTATCCCGGTTTGAGAGTATGACGATAATTTGCAAATATCACACTGAAACATGAAAACAGGCCGTTAAAGGGTGAAAACCCAAACCAGCCCCCAAACGACCCCGTAGGAGGCACGGACACCTCGCACGGGACCAATGTAACTTGTAGGAACTGACCGCGTAATCTCGAGTATCCCGGTTTGAGAGTATGATGATAATTTGCAAAAATCACACTTAGACTTGAAAACAGGCCGTTAATGGGTGAAAACCCAAACCAGCCCCCAAACGACCCCGTAAGAGGCACGAACACCTCGCACGGGACCAATGTAACTTGTAGGAACTGACCGCGTAGTCCCGGATATCCTGGTTTGAGAGTATGACGATAATTTGCAATAATCACACTTAGACTTGAAAATATGCCGTTAAAGGGCGAAAACCCAAACCAGCCCCCAAACGACCCCGTAGGAGGCACGAACACCTCGCACGGGACCAATGGAACTTGTAGGAACTGACCACGTAGTCCCGGGTCTCCCGGTTTGAGAGTATGACGATAATTTACAAAAATCACACTTAGACTTGAAAACAGGCCGCTGAAGGGTGAAAACCCAAACTAGCCCCCAACCGACCTTGTAAGAGGCACGAACACCTCGTACGGGACCAATGTGACTTGTCGTAGTCCCGCGTCTCCCGGTTTGAGAGTATGACAATAATTTTCAAAAATCACACTTAGAATTAAGAACAGGTCGTTAAAGGGTGAACTCCCAAACCAGCACCCAAACGACCCCTAGGAGGCACGAACACCTCGCACGGGACCAATGTAACTTGTAGGAACTGACTGCGTAGTCCCGGGTATCCCGGTTTGAGAGTATGACGATAATTTGCAAAAATCACACTTAGACTTGAAAACAGGCCGTTAAAGGGTGAAAACTCAAACCAGCCCCCAAATGACCCCGTAGGAGGCACGAACACCTCGGACGGGACCAATATAACTTGTAGGAACTGACCGCGTAGTCCCGAGTATCCCTGTTTGAGAGTATGATGATAATTGGCAAAAATCACACTTAGACTCGAAAACAGGTCGTTAAAGGGTGAAAACCCAAACCAGCCCCCAAACGACCCCGTAGGAGGCACGAACACCTCGCTCGGGACCAATGTAACTTGTAGGAACTGACCGCGTAGTCCCGGGTATCCTGGTTTGAGAGTATGACGATAATTTGCAATAATCACACTTAGACTTGAAAAGAGGTCGTTAAAGTGCGAAACCCAAACCAGCCCCCAAACGACACCGTATGAGGCACGAACACCTCGTACGGAACCAATGGAACTTGTAGGAACTGACCACGTAGTCCCGGGTCTCCCGGTTTGAGAGTATGACGATAATTTACAAAAATCACACTTAGACTTGAAAACAGGCCGTTGAAGGGTGAAATCCCAAACTAGCCCCCAACCGATCCCGTAAGAGGCACGAACACCTCGCACGGGACTAATGTAACTTGTCGTAGTCCCGTGTCTCCCGGTTTGAGAGTATGACGATAATTTTCAAAAATCACACTTAGAATTGAAAACAGGTCGTTAAAGGGTGAACTCCCAAACCAGCCCCCAAACGACCCCCTAGGAGGCACGAACACCTCGCACGGGACCAATGTAACTTGTAGGAACTGACCGCGTAGTCCCTGATATCCCGATTTGAGAGTATGATGATAATTTGCAAAAAACACACTTGGACTTGAAAACAGGCCGTTAAAGGGTGAAAACCCAAACCAGCCCTCAAACGACCCCGTAGAAGGCACGAACACCTCGCACGGGAAAAATGTAACTTGTAGGAACTGACCGCGTAGTCCCGGGTCTCCCGGTTTGAGAGTATGACGATACCTTTCAAAAATCACTCTTAGACTTGAAAACAGGCCGTTAAAGGGTGAAAACCCGAACCAACCCCCAAATGACCCCGTAGGAGGCACGAACACCTCGCACGGGGCCAATGTAACTTGTAGGAACTGACCGCGTAGTCCCGAATCTCTCGATTTTAAAGTATGACGATAATTTGCAAAAATCACACTTAGACTTGAAAACAGGCCGTTAAATGGCGAAAACCCAAACCATCCCCCAAACGACCACGTAGGAGGCACGAACACCTCACACGGGACCAATGTAACTTGTAGGAACTGATCGCGTAGTCTCGGGTCTCCCGGTTTGAGAATATGGCGATAATTTGCAAAAATCACAATTATACTTGAAAACAGTCCGTTAAAGGGTGAAAACCCAAACCAGCCCCCAAAACGATCCCGTAGGAGGCACGAACACCTCGCACGGGACAAATGTAAGTTGTAGAAACTGATCGCGTAGTCCCGGGTCTCCTGGTTTGAGAGTATGAGGATAATTTGCAAAAATCACTCTTAGACTTGAAAACAGGTCGTCAAAGGGTGAAAACCCAAACCAAACCCCAAATGACCCTATAGGAGGCACGAACACCTCGCACGGGACCACTGTAACTTGTAGGAACTGATCGTGTAGTCTCGGGTCTCCCGGTTTCAGAATATGGCGTTAATTTGCAAAAATCACACTTCGACTTAAAAACAAGTCGTTAAAGGGTGAAAACCCAAACTAGCCCCCAAACGATCCGTAGGAGGCACGGACACCTCGCACGGGACCAATGTAACTTGTAGGAACTGACCGCGTAGTCCCTAGTCCCCCGGTTTGAGAGTATGAAGATAATTTGAAAAAATCACACTTAGACTTGAAAACAGGCCGTTAAAGGGTGAAAACCCAAACCAGCCCCCAAACGACCCCGTAGGAGGCACGAACACCTCACACGGGACCGATGTAAGTTATAAGAACTGACCGCGTAGTCACAGGTCTCCCTATTTGAGAGTATGATTATAATTTGAAAAAATCACACTTAGACTTGAAAACAGGCCGTTAAAGGGTGAAAACCCAAACCAGCCCCCAAACGATCCCGTATGAGGCACGAACACCTCGCACGGGACCAATGTAACTTGTAGGAACTGACCACGTAGTCCCGGGTCTCCCGATTTGAGAGTACGACGATAATTTGCAAAAATCACTCTTAGGCTTGAAAACAGGTCGTCAAAGGGTGAAAACCCGAACCAACCCCCAAACGACCCGGTAGGAGGCACGAACACCTCGCACGGGACCAATGTAACTTGTAGGAACTGATCGTGTAGTCTCGGGTCTCCCGGTTTGAGATTATGGCGATAATTTGCAAAAATCACACTTAGACTTAAAAACAAGCCGTTAAAGAGTGAAAACCCAAACAAGCCCCCAAACGATCCCGTAGGAGGCACGGACACATCACACGGGACCAATGTAACTTGTAGGAACTGACCGCGTAGTCCCGGGTCTCCCGGTTTGAGAGTATGACGATAATTTGCAAAAATCACAATTAGACTTGAAAACAGGCCGTTAAAGGGTGAAAACTCAAATCAGCCCACAAACGACCCCGTACGAGGCACGAATACCTCCCACGGGACCATTGTAACTTGTAGGAACTGCCCGCGTAGTCCCGGGTCTCCCAGTTTGAGAGTATGACGATAATTTGTAAAAATCACACTTTGACTTGAAAACAGTCCGTTAAAGGGTGAAAACCCAAACCAGCCCCCAAACGACCCCGTAGGAGGCACGAACACCTCGCACGGGACCAATGTAACTTGTAGGAACTGACCGCGCAGTCCCGAGTATCCCAGTTTGAGAGTATGACGATAACTTGTAAAAATCACTCTTAGACTTGAAAACAGGCCGTTAAAGGGCGAAAACCCGAACTAACCGCCAAACGACCTCGTAGGAGGCACGAACACCTCGCACGGGACCAATGTAACTTATAAGAACTGACCGCGTAGTCCCAGGTCTCCCGGTTTGAGAGTATGACGATAATTTGCAAAAATGACACTTAGACTTGAAAACATGCCGTTGAAGGGTGAAAACCCAAACCAGCCCCCGAACGACCCTGTAGGAGGCACGAACACCTCGCACGGGACCAATGTAACTTGTAGGAACTGACCGCGTAGTCCCGGGTATCCCGGTTTGAGAGTACGATGATAATTTGCAAAAATCATACTTACACTTAAAAACAAGCCATTAAAGGGTGAAAACCCAAACCAGCACCCAAACGACCCCGTAGGAGGTACGAACACCTCGCACGGGACCAATGTAACTTGTAAGAACTGACCGCGTAGTCCCAAGTCTTCCGGTTTGAGAGTATGACGATAATTTGCAAAAATCCCTCTTAGACTTGAAAACAGGTCGTCAAAGGGTGAAAACTCGAACCAAACCAGCCCCCAAACGACCCCGTAGGAGGCACGAACACCTCGCACGGGACCAATGTAACTTTTAGAAACTGATCGTGTAGTCTCGGGTCTCCCGGTTTGAGAATATGGCGATAATTTGCAAAAATCACACTTAGACTTAAAAACAAGCCGTTAAAGGGTGAAAACCCAAACCAGCCCCCAAACGATCCCGTAGGAGGCACGAACACCTCGCACGGGACAAATGTAACTTGTAGGAACTGATCGCGTAGTCCCGGGCCTCCCGGTTTGAGAGTATGATGATAATTTGCAAAAATCACTCTTAGACTTGAAAACAGGTCGTCAAAGGGTGAAAACCCGAACCAAACCGCAAACGACCCTCTAGGAGGCACGAACACCTCGCACGGGACCAATATAACTTGTAGGAACTGATCGTGTAGTCTCGAGTCTCCCGATTTGAGAATATGGCGATAATTTGCAAAAATACACTTAGACTTAAAAACAAGCCGTTAAAGGGTGAAAACCCAAACCAGCCCCCAAACGAAACCCGTAGGAGGCACGGACACCTCGCACGGGACCAATGTAACTTGTAGGAACTGACCGTGTAGTCCCTGGTATCCCGGTTTGAGAGTATGACGATAATTTGCAAAACTCACACTTAGACTTGAAAATAGGCCGTTAAAGGGTGAAAACCCAAAATAACCCCCAAATGACCCCGTAGGACGTACGAACACCTCGCACGGGACCAATATAAATTGTAGGAACTGACCACGTAGTCTCGGGTCTCCCGGTTTGAGAGTATGACGAAAATTTACAATAATCACACTTTGACTTGAAAACAGGCCGAGCCCCCAAACGAACCCATACGAGGCACGAATACCTCGCACGGGACCATTGTAACTTGTAGGAAATGATCGCGTAGTCCCGGGTCTCCCGATTTGAGAGTATAAAGATAATTTACAAAAATCACACTTAGACTTGAAAACAGGTCGTTAAAGGGTGAAAACCCAAACCAGCCCTCAAACGACCTTGTTGGAGGCACGAGCAGCTCGCACGGGACCGATGTAACTTATAAGAACTGACCGCGTAGTCCCAGGTCTCCCGATTTGAGAGTATGACGATAATTTGCAAAACTCACACTTAGACTTGAAAATAGGCCGTTAAAGGGTGAAAACCCAAACCAGCCCCAAACGACACCGTAGGAGGCACGAGCACCTCGCACAGGACCAATGTAACTTTTAGGAACTGATCGCATAGTCCCGAGTATCCCTATTTGAGGGTATGACGATAATTTGCAAAAATCACACTTAGACTAGAAAATAGGCTGCTAAAGGGTGATAACCCAAACAAGCCCCCAAACGACCCCATAGGAGGCACGAGCACCTCGCACGGGACCAATGTAACTTGTAGGAACTGACCGCATAGTCCTGGGTCTCCCGGTTTGAGAGTATGACCATAATTTGCAAAAATCACACTTAGAATTGAAAACAGGTCGTTAAAGGGTGAACTCCCAAACCAGCCCCCAAACGACCCCCTAGGAGGCACGAACACCTCGTACGGGACTAATGTAACTTGTAGGAACTGAACGCGTAGTCCCGGGTATCCCGATTTGAGAGTATGACGATAATTTGCGAAAATGATACTTAGACTTAACAACAAGCTGTTAAAGGGTGAAAACCCAAACCAGCCCCCAAACGATCCCGTATGAGGCACGAACACCTCGCAGGGGAGCAATGTAACTTGTAGGAACTGATCGCGTAGTCCCGGGTCTCCCGATTTGAGAGTATGACGAAAATTTGCAAAAATCACTCTTAGACTTGAAAACAGGTCGTCAAAGGGTGAAAACCCGAACCAAACCGCAAACGACCCTCTAGGAGGCACGAACACCTCGCACGGGACCAATATAACTTGTAGGAACTGATCGTGTAGTCTCGAGTCCCCCGATTTGAGAATATGGCGATAATTTGCAAAAATACACTTAGACTTAAAAACAAGCCGTTAAAGGGTGAAAACCCAAACCAGCCCCCAAACGAAACCCGTAGGAGGCACGGACACCTCGCACGGGACCAATGTAACTTGTAGGAACTGACCGTGTAGTCCCTGGTATCCCGGTTTGAGAGTATGACGATAATTTGCAAAACTCACACTTAGACTTGAAAATAGGCCGTTAAAGGGTGAAAACCCAAAATAACCCCCAAATGACCCCGTAGGACGTACGAACACCTCGCACGGGACCAATATAAATTGTAGGAACTGACCACGTAGTCTCGGGTCTCCCGGTTTGAGAGTATGACGAAAATTTACAATAATCACACTTTGACTTGAAAACAGGCCGAGCCCCCAAACGAACCCATACGAGGCACGAATACCTCGCACGGGACCATTGTAACTTGTAGGAAATGATCGCGTAGTCCCGGGTCTCCCGATTTGAGAGTATAAAGATAATTTACAAAAATCACACTTAGACTTGAAAACAGGTCGTTAAAGGGTGAAAACCCAAACCAGCCCTCAAACGACCTTGTTGGAGGCACGAGCAGCTCGCACGGGACCGATGTAACTTATAAGAACTGACCGCGTAGTCCCAGGTCTCCCGATTTGAGAGTATGACGATAATTTGCAAAACTCACACTTAGACTTGAAAATAGGCCGTTAAAGGGTGAAAACCCAAACCAGCCCCAAACGACACCGTAGGAGGCACGAGCACCTCGCACAGGACCAATGTAACTTTTAGGAACTGATCGCATAGTCCCGAGTATCCCTATTTGAGGGTATGACGATAATTTGCAAAAATCACACTTAGACTAGAAAATAGGCCGCTAAAGGGTGATAACCCAAACAAGCCCCCAAACGACCCCATAGGAGGCACGAGCACCTCGCACGGGACCAATGTAACTTGTAGGAACTGACCGCATAGTCCTGGGTCTCCCGGTTTGAGAGTATGACCATAATTTGCAAAAATCACACTTAGAATTGAAAACAGGTCGTTAAAGGGTGAACTCCCAAACCAGCCCCCAAACGACCCCCTAGGAGGCACGAACACCTCGTACGGGACTAATGTAACTTGTAGGAACTGAACGCGTAGTCCCGGGTATCCCGATTTGAGAGTATGACGATAATTTGCGAAAATGATACTTAGACTTAAAAACAAGCTGTTAAAGGGTGAAAACCCAAACCAGCCCCCAAACGATCCCGTATGAGGCACGAACACCTCGCAGGGGAGCAATGTAACTTGTAGGAACTGATCGCGTAGTCCCGGGTCTCCCGATTTGAGAGTATGACGAAAATTTGCAAAAATCACAATTAGACTTGAAAACAGGCCGTTAAAGGGTGAAAACTCAAATCAGCCCACAAACGACCCCGTACGAGGCACGAATACCTCCCACGGGACCATTGTAACTTGTAGGATCTGCCCGCGTAGTCCCGAGTCTCCCACTTTGAGAGTATGACGATAATTTGTAAAAATCACACTTTGACTTGAAAACAGTCCGTTAAAGGGTGAAAACCCAAACCAGCCCCCAAACGACCCCGTAGGAGGCACGAACACCTCGCACGGGACCAATGTAACTTGTAGGAACTGACCGCGCAGTCCCGAGTATCCCAGTTTGAGAGTATGACGATAACTTGTAAAAATCACTCTTAGAGTTGAAAACAGGCCGTTAAAGGGCGAAAACCCGAACTAACCGCCAAACGACCCCGTAGGAGGCACGAACACCTCGCACGGGACCAATGTAACTTATAAGAACTGACCGCGTAGTCCCAGGTCTCCCGGTTTGAGAGTATGACGATAATTTGCAAAAATGACACTTAGACTTGAAAACATGCCGTTGAAGGGTGAAAACCCAAACCAGCCCCCGAACGACCCTGTAGGAGGCACGAACACCTCGCACGGGACCAATGTAACTTGTAGGAACTGACCGCGTAGTCCCGGGTATCCCGGTTTGAGAGTACGATGATAATTTGCAAAAATCATACTTACACTTAAAAACAAGCCATTAAAGGGTGAAAACCCAAACCAGCACCCAAACGACCCCGTAGGAGGTACGAACACCTCGCACGGGACCAATGTAACTTGTAAGAACTGACCGCGTAGTCCCAAGTCTTCCGGTTTGAGAGTATGACGATAATTTGCAAAAATCCCTCTTAGACTTGAAAACAGGTCGTCAAAGGGTGAAAACTCGAACCAAACCAGCCCCCAAACGACCCCGTAGGAGGCACGAACACCTCGCACGGGACCAATGTAACTTTTAGAAACTGATCGTGTAGTCTCGGGTCTCCCGGTTTGAGAATATGGCGATAATTTGCAAAAATCACACTTAGACTTAAAAACAAGCCGTTAAAGGGTGAAAACCCAAACCAGCCCCCAAACGATCCCGTAGGAGGCACGAACACCTCGCACGGGACAAATGTAACTTGTAGGAACTGATCGCGTAGTCCCGGGCCTCCCGGTTTGAGAGTATGATGATAATTTGCAAAAATCACTCTTAGACTTGAAAACAGGTCGTCAAAGGGTGAAAACCCGAACCAAACCGCAAACGACCCTCTAGGAGGCACGAACACCTCGCACGGGACCAATATAACTTGTAGGAACTGATCGTGTAGTCTCGAGTCCCCCGATTTGAGAATATGGCGATAATTTGCAAAAATACACTTAGACTTAAAAACAAGCCGTTAAAGGGTGAAAACCCAAACCAGCCCCCAAACGAAACCCGTAGGAGGCACGGACACCTCGCACGGGACCAATGTAACTTGTAGGAACTGACCGTGTAGTCCCTGGTATCCCGGTTTGAGAGTATGACGATAATTTGCAAAACTCACACTTAGACTTGAAAATAGGCCGTTAAAGGGTGAAAACCCAAAATAACCCCCAAATGACCCCGTAGGACGTACGAACACCTCGCACGGGACCAATATAAATTGTAGGAACTGACCACGTAGTCTCGGGTCTCCCGGTTTGAGAGTATGACGAAAATTTACAATAATCACACTTTGACTTGAAAACAGGCCGAGCCCCCAAACGAACCCATACGAGGCACGAATACCTCGCACGGGACCATTGTAACTTGTAGGAAATGATCGCGTAGTCCCGGGTCTCCCGATTTGAGAGTATAAAGATAATTTACAAAAATCACACTTAGACTTGAAAACAGGTCGTTAAAGGGTGAAAACCCAAACCAGCCCTCAAACGACCTTGTTGGAGGCACGAGCACCTCGCACGGGACCGATGTAACTTATAAGAACTGACCGCGTAGTCCCAGGTCTCCCGATTTGAGAGTATGACGATAATTTGCAAAACTCACACTTAGATTTGAAAATAGGCCGTTAAAGGGTGAAAACCCAAACCAGCCCCAAACGACACCGTAGGAGGCACGAGCACCTCGCACAGGACCAATGTAACTTTTAGGAACTGATCGCATAGTCCCGAGTATCCCTATTTGAGGGTATGACGATAATTTGCAAAAATCACACTTAGACTAGAAAATAGGCCGCTAAAGGGTGATAACCCAAACAAGCCCCCAAACGACCCCATAGGAGGCACGAGCACCTCGCACGGGACCAATGTAACTTGTAGGAACTGACCGCATAGTCCTGGGTCTCCCGGTTTGAGAGTATGACCATAATTTGCAAAAATCACACTTAGAATTGAAAACAGGTCGTTAAAGGGTGAACTCCCAAACCAGCCCCCAAACGACCCCTAGGAGGCACGAACACCTCGTACGGGACTAATGTAACTTGTAGGAACTGAACGCGTAGTCCCGGGTATCCCGATTTGAGAGTATGACGATAATTTGCGAAAATGATACTTAGACTTAAAAACAAGCTGTTAAAGGGTGAAAACCCAAACCAGCCCCCAAACGATCCCGTATGAGGCACGAACACCTCGCAGGGGAGCAATGTAACTTGTAGGAACTGATCGCGTAGTCCCGGGTCTCCCGATTTGAGAGTATGACGAAAATTTGCAAAAATCACTCTTAGACATGAAAAGAGGTCGTCAAAGGGTGAAAACTTGAACCAACCCCCAAACGACCCCGTAGGAGGTACGAACACCTCGTACGGGACCAATGTAACTTGTAGGAACTGATCGTGTAGTCTTGGGTCTCCCGGTTTGTGATTATGGCGATAATTTGCAAAACTCACACTTAGACTTAAAAACAAGCCGTTAAAGGGTGAAAACCCAAACTAGCCCCCAAACGATCCCGTAGGAGGCACGGACACCTCGCACGGGACCAATGTAACTTGTTGGAACTGACCGCGTAGTCCCGGGTCTCCCGGTTTGAGAGTATGACGATAATTTGCAAAAATCACACTTAGGCTTGAAAACAAGCCGTTAAAGGGGGAAAGCCAAACCAGCCCCCAAACGACTCCGTACGAGGCACGAATAACTCCCATGGGACCATTGTAACTTGTAGGAACTGACCGCGTAGTCCCGGGTCTCCCGGTTTGAGAGTATAATGATAATTTGCAAAAATCACACTTTGACTTGAAAACAGTCCGTTAAAGGGTGAAAACCCAAACCAGCCCCCAAACGACCCTGTAGGAGGCACGAACACCTCGCACGGGACCAATGTAACTTGTAGGAACTGACCGCGTAGTCCTAAGTCTCCCGGTTTGAGAGTATGATGATAACTTGCAAAAATCACTCTTAGACATGAAAACAGGCCGTTAAAGGGTGAAAACCCGAACCAACCCCCAAACGACCCCGTAGGAGGTACGAACACCTCGCACGGGACCAATGTAACTTGTAGGAACTGATCGCGTAGTCCCAGGTCTCCCGGTTTGAGAGTATGACGATAATTTGCAAAAATCCCTCTTAGACTTGAAAACAGGTCGTCAAAGGGTGAAAACCCGAACCAAACCAGCCCCAAAAACGACCCCGTAGGAGGCACGAACACCTCGCACGGGACCAATGTAACTTGTAGGTACTGATCGTGTAGTCTCGGGTCTACCGGTTTGAGAATATGGCGATAATTTGCAAAAATCACACTTAGACTTAAAAATAAGCCATTAAAGGGTGAAAATCCAAACCAGCCCCCAAACGATCCTGTAGGAGGCACGGACACCTCGCACGAGACCAATGTAACTTGTAGGAACTGACCGCGTAGTCCCGGGTCTCCCGGTTTGAGAGTATGGGTATAATTTGCAAAAATCACACTTAGACTTGAAAACAGGCCGTTAAAGGGTGAAAACCCAAACCAGCCCGTAAACGACCCCGTACGAGGCAAGAATACCTCGCTCGGGACCATTGTAACTTGTAGGAATTGATTGCATAGTCCCGGGTCTCTCGGTATGAGAGTATGACGATAATTTGCAAAAATCACAATTAGACTTGAAAACAGGCCGTTAAAGGGTGAAAACCCAAACCAGCCCCCAAACTATCCCGTAGGAGGCACGAACACCTCGCACGGGACCGATGTAACTTATAACAACTGACCGCGTAGTCCCAGGTCTCCCGATTTAAGAGTATGACGATAATTTTCAAAAATCACACTGAGACTTGAAAACAGGCCGTTAAAGGGTGAAAACCCAAACTAGCCTCAAACGACCCCGTAGGAGGCACGAGCACCTCGCACAGGACCAATGTAAATTGTAGGAACTGACCGCAGAGTCCCGAGTATCCCGGTTTGAGAGTATGACGATAATTTACAAAAATCACACTTAGACTAGAAAACAGGTCGTTAAAGGGTGATTACCCAAACCAACCCCCAAACGACCCCGTAGGAGGCACGAACACCTCGCACGGGACCAATGTAACTTGTAGGAACTGACCGCATAGTCCCGGTTATCCCGATTTGAGAGTATGATGATAATTTGCATAAATCATACTTAGACTTAAAAACAAGTCGTTAAAGGGTGAAAACCCAAACCAGCCTCCAAACGACCACGTAGGAGGCATGGACACCTCGCACGGGACCAATGTAACTTTTAGGAACTGATCGCGTACTCACGGGTCTCCCGGTTTGAGAATATGGCGATAATTTGCAAAAATCACACTTAGACTAGAAAAACAGGCCGTTAAAGGGTGAAAACCCAAACCAGCCCCCAAACGATCCCGTAGGAGGCAAGAACACCTCGCACGGGACCAATGTAACTTGTAGGAACTGATCGCATAGTCCCGGGTCTCCCGGTTTGAGAGTATGACGATAATTTGCAAAAATCACTCTTAGACTTGAAAACAGGTCATCAAAGGGTGAAAATCCGAACCAACCCCCAAACGACCCAGTAGGAGGCACCAACACCTCGCACGGGACCAATGTAACTTGTAGGAACTGATCGTGTAGTCTTGGGTCTCCCGGTTTGAGATTATGGCGATAATTTGCAAAAATCACACTTAGACTTAAAAACAAGCCGTTAAAGGGTGAAAACCTAAACTAGGCCCCAAACGATCCCGTAGGAGGCACGGACACCTCGCATGGGACCAATGTAACTTGTTGGAACTGACCGCGTAGTCCCGGGTCTCCCGGTTTGAGAGTATGACGATAATTTGCAAAAATCACACTTAGACTTGAAAACAGGCCGTTAAAGGGGGAAACCTAAACTAATCCCCAAACAACCCCGTACGAGGCACGAATACCTCCCACGGGACCATTGTAACATGTAGGAACTGACCGCATAGTCCCGGGTCTCCCGGTTTGAGAGTATGATGATAATTTGCAAAAATCACACTTTGACTTGAAAACAGTCCGTTAAAGGGTGAAAACCCGAACCAACCCCCAAACGACCCCGTAGGAGGCACGAACACCTCGCACGGGACCAATGTAACTTATAGGAACTGATCGTGTAGTCTTGGGTCTCCCGGTTTGAGATTATTTCGATTATTTGCAAAAATCACACTTAGACTTAAAAACAAGCCATTAAAGGGTGAAAACCCAAACTAGGCCCCCAACGATCCCGTAGGAGGAACGGACACCTCGCACGGGACCAATGTAACTTGTTGGAACTGACTGCATAGTCCCGGGTCTCCCGGTTTGAGAGTATGACGATAATTTGCAAAAATCACACTTAGACTTGAAAACAGGCCGTTAAAGGGGGAAACCCAAACTAACCCCCAACCGACCCCGTACGAGGCACGAATACCTCCCACGGGACCATTGTAACATGTAGGAACTGACCGCGTAGTCCCGAGTCTCCCGGTTTGAGAGTATGATGATAACTTGCAAAAATCACTCTTAGACTTGAAAACAGGTCGTTAAAGGGTGAAAACCCGAACCAACCCATAAACGACCCCGTAGGTGGCACGAACACCTCACACGGGATCAATGTAACTTCTAAGAACTGACCGCGTAGTCCCAGGTCTCCCGGTTTGAGAGTATGACGATAATTTGCAAAAATCTCACTTAGACAAAAACAGGCCGTTAAAGGGTGAAAACCCAAACCAACCCCCAACCGACCCCGTAGGAGGCACGAACACCTCGCACAGGACCAATGTAACTTGTAAGAACTGACCTCGTAGTCCCAGGTCTCCCGGTTTGAGAGTATGACGATAATTTGCAAAAATCCCTCTTAGACTTGAAAACAGGTCGTCAAAGGGTGAAAACCCGAACCAAACCAGCCCCCAAACGACCCCGTAGGAGGCACGAACACCTCGCACGGGACCAATGTAACTTGTAGGAACTGATCGTGTAGTCTCGGGTCTGCTGGTTTGAGAATATGGCGATAATTTGCAAAAATCACACTTAGACTTAAAAACAAGCCGTTAAAGGGTGAAAACCCAAACCAGCCCCTAAACGATCTCGTAGGAGGCACGGACACCTCGCACGAGACCAATGTAACTTGTAGGAACTGACCGCGTAGTCCCGGGTCTCCCGGTTTGAGAGTATGACGATAATTTGCAAAAATCACACTTAGACTTGAAAACAGGCCGTTAAAGGGTGAAAACCCAAACCAGCCCCTAAACGACCCCGTACGAGGCACGAATACCTCGCCCGGGACCATTGTAACTTGTAGGAATTGATCGCATAGTCCCGGGTCTCCCGGTATGAGAGTATGACGATAATTTGCAAAAATCACAATTAGACTTGAAAACAGGCCGTTAAAGGGTGAAAACCCAAACCAGCCCCCAAACGATCCCGTAGGAGGCACGAACACCTCGCACGGGACCGATGTAACTTATAACAACTGACCGCGTAGTCCCAGGTCTCCCGATTTAAAAGTATGACGATAATTTTCAAAAATCACACTGAGACTTGAAAACAGGCCGTTAAAGGGTGAAAACCCAAACTAGCCTCAAACGACCCCGTAGGAGGCACGAGCACCTCGCACAGGACCAATGTAAATTGTAGGAACTGACCGCATAGTCCCGAGTATCCCGGTTTGAGGGTATGATGATAATTTGCAAAAATCACACTTAGACTAGAAAACAGGCCGTTAAAGGGTGATTACCCAAACCAACCCCCAAACGACCCCGTAGGAGGCACGAACACCTCGCACGGTACCAATGTAACTTGTAGGAACTGACCGCGTAGTCCCGAGTCTCCCGGTTTGAGAGTATGACGATAATTTAAAAAAATACACTTAGAATTGAAAACAGGTCGTTAAAGGGTGAACTCCCATACCAGCCCCCAAACGACCCCCTAGGAGGCACGAACACCTCGCACGGGACCAATGTAACTTGTAGGAACTCACCGCATAGTCCCGGTTATCCCGATTTGAGAGTATGATGATAATTTGCATAAATCATACTTAGACTTAAAAACAAGTCGTTAAAGGGTGAAAACCCAAACCAGCCTCCAAACGACCACGTAGGAGGCACGGACACCTCGCACGGGACCAATGTAACTTTTAGGAACTGATCGCGTACTCACGGGTCTCCCGGTTTGAGAATATGGCGATAATTTGCAAAAATCACACTTAGACTAGAAAAACAGGCCGTTAAAGGGTGAAAACCCAAACCAGCCCCCAAACGATCCCGTAGGAGGCAAGAACACCTCGCACGGGACCAATGTAACTTGTAGGAACTGATCGCGTAGTCCCGGGTCTCCCGGTTTGAGAGTATGACGATACTTTGCAAAAATCACTCTTAGACTTGAAAACAGGTCATCAAAGGGTGAAAACCCGAACCAACCCCCAAACGACCCCGTAGGAGGCACCAACACCTCGCACGGGACCAATGTAACTTGTAGGAACTGATCGTGTAGTCTTGGGTCTCCCGGTTTGAGATTATGGCGATAATTTGCAAAAATCACACTTAGACTTAAAAACAAGCCGTTAAAGGGTGAAAACCCAAACTAGGCCCCAAACGATCCCGTAGGAGGCACGGACAGCTCGCACGGGACCAATGTAACTTGTTGGAACTGACTGCGTAGTCCCGGGTCTCCCGGTTTGAGAGTATGACGATAATTTACAAAAATCACACTTAGACTTGAAAACAGGCCGTTAAAGGGGGAAACCCAAACTAATCCCCAAACAACCCCATACGAGGCACGAATACCTCCCACGGGACCATTGTAACATGTAGGAACTGACCGCATAGTCCCGGGTCTCCCGGTTTGAGAGTATGATGATAATTTGCAAAAATCACACTTTGACTTGAAAACAGTCCGTTAAAGGGTGAAAACCCGAACCAACCCCCAAACGACCCCGTAGGAGGCACGAACACCTCACACGGGACCAATGTAACTTGTAGGAACTGATCGTGTAGTCTTGGGTCTCCCGGTTTGAGATTATGGCGATAATTTGCAAAAATCACACTTAGACTTAAAAACAAGCCATTAAAGGGTGAAAACCCAAACTAGGCCCCAAACGATCCCGTAGGAGGCACGGACACCTCGCACGGGACCAATGTAACTTGTTGAAACTGACCGCATAGTCCCGGGTCTCCCGGTTTGAGAGTATGACGATAATTTGCAAAAATCACACTTAGACTTGAAAACAGGCCGTTAAAGGGGGAAACCCAAACTAACCCCCAAACGACCCCGTACGAGGCACGAATACCTCCCACGGGACCATTGTAACATGTAGGAACTGACCGCGTAGTCCCGAGTCTCCCGGTTTGAGAGTATGATGATAACTTGCAAAAATCACTCTTAGACTTGAAAACAGGTCGTTAAAGGGTGAAAACCCGAACCAACCCCCAAACGACCCCGTAGGTGGCACGAACACCTCACACGGGATCAATGTAACTTGTAAGAACTGACCGCGTAGTCCCAGGTCTCCCGGTTTGAGAGTATGACGATAATTTGAAAAAATCTCACTTAGACAAAAACAGGCCGTTAAAGGGTGAAAACCCAAACCAACCCCCAACCGACCCCGTAGGAGGCACGAACACCTCGCACAGGACCAATGTAACTTGTAAGAACTGACCTCGTAGTCCCAGGTCTCTCGGTTTGAGAGTATGACGATAATTTGCAAAAATCCCTCTTAGACTTGAAAACAGGTCGTCAAAGGGTGAAAACCCGAACCAAACCAGCCCCCAAACGACCCCGTAGGAGGCACGAACACCTCGCACGGGACCAATGTAACTTGTAGGAACTGATCGTGTAGTCTCGGGTCTGCTGGTTTGAGAATATGGCGATAATTTGCAAAAATTACACTTAGACTTAAAAACAAGTCGTTAAAGGGTGAAAACCTAAACCAGCCCCCAAACGATCTCGTAGGAGGCACGGACACCTCGCACGAGACCAATGTAACTTGTAGGAACTGACCGCGTAGTCCCGGGTCTCCCGGTTTGAGAGTATGATGATAATTTGCAAAAATCACACTTAGACTTGAAAACAGGCCGTTAAAGGGTGAAAACCCAAACCAGCCCCTAAACGACCCCGTAGGAGGCACGAATACCTCGCACGGGACCATTGTAACTTGTTGGAACTGACTGCGTAGTCCCGGGTCTCCAGGTTTGAGAGTATGACGATAATTTGCAAAAATCACAATTAGACTTGAAAACAGGCCGTTAAAGGGTGAAAACCCAAACTAGCCTCCAAACGACCACGTAGGAGGCACGGACACCTCGCACGGGACCAATGTAACTTTTAGGAACTGATCGCGTAGTCACGGGTCTCCCGGTTTGAGAATATGGCGATAATTTGCAAAAATCACACTTAGACTTGAAAACAAGCCGTTAAAGGGTGAAAACCCAAACCAGCCCCCAAACGATCCCGTAGGAGGCACGAACACCTCGCACGGGACCAATGTAACTTGTAGGAACTGATCGCGTAGTCCCGGGTCTCCCGATTTGAGAGTATGACGATAATTTGCAAAAATCACTCTTAGACTTGAAAACAGGTCGTCAAAGGGTGAAAACCCGAACCAACCCCCAAACGACCCCGTAGGAGGCACGAACACCTCGCACGGGACCAATGTAACTTATAGGAACTGATCGTGTAGTCTTGGGTCTCCCGGTTTGAGATTATGGCGATAATTTGCAAAAATCACATTTAGACTTAAAAACAAGCCGTTAAAGGGTGAAAACCCAAACTAGCCCCCAAACGATCCCGTAGGAGGCACGGACACCTCGCACGGGACCAATGTAACTTGCTGGAACTGATCGCGTAGTCCCGGGTCTCCCGGTTTGAGAGTATGACGATAATTTGCAAAAATCACACTTAGACTTGAAAACAGGCCGTTAAAGGGGGAAACCCAAACCAGCCCCCAAACGACCCCGTACGAGGCACGAATACCTCGCCCGGGACCATTGTAACTTGTAGGAATTGATCGCATAGTCCCGGGTCTCCCGGTATGAGAGTATGACGATAATTTGCAAAAATCACAATTAGACTTGAAAACAGGCCGTTAAAGGGTGAAAACCCAAACCAGCCCCCAAACGATCCCGTAGGAGGCACGAACACCTCGCACGGGACCGATGTAACTTATAACAACTGACCGCGTAGTCCCAGGTCTCCCGATTTAAGAGTATGACGATAATTTTCAAAAATCACACTGAGACTTGAAAACAGGCCGTTAAAGGGTGAAAACCCAAACTAGCCTCAAACGACCCCATAGGAGGCACGAGCACCTCGCACAGGACCAATGTAAATTGTAGGAACTGACCGCATAGTCCCGAGTATCCCGGTTTGAGGGTATGATGATAATTTGCAAAAATCACACTTAGACTAGAAAACAGGCCGTTAAAGGGTGATTACCCAAACCAACCCCCAAACGACCCCGTAGGAGGCACGAACACCTCGCACGGTACCAATGTAACTTGTAGGAACTGACCGCGTAGTCCCGAGTCTCCCGGTTTGAGAGTATGACGATAATTTACAAAAATACACTTAGAATTGAAAACAGGTCGTTAAAGGGTGAACTCCCATACCAGCCCCCAAACGACCCCCTAGGAGGCACGAACACCTCGCACGGGACCAATGTAACTTTTAGGAACTCACCGCATAGTCCCGGTTATCCCGATTTGAGAGTATGATGATAATTTGCATAAATCATACTTAGACTTAAAAACAAGTCGTTAAAGGGTGAAAACCCAAACCAGCCTCCAAACGACCACGTAGGAGGCACGGACACCTCGCACGGGACCAATGTAACTTTTAGGAACTGATCGCGTACTCACGGGTCTCCCGGTTTGAGAATATGGCGATAATTTGCAAAAATCACACTTAGACTAGAAAAACAGGCCGTTAAAGGGTGAAAACCCAAACCAGCCCCCAAACGATCCCGTAGGAGGCAAGAACACCTCGCACGGGACCAATGTAACTTGTAGGAACTGATCGCGTAGTCCCGGGTCTCCCGGTTTGAGAGTATGACGATAATTTGCAAAAATCACTCTTAGACTTGAAAACAGGTCATCAAAGGGTGAAAACCCGAACCAACCCCCAAAAGACCCCGTAGGAGGCACCAACACCTCGCACGGGACCAATGTAACTTGTAGGAACTGATCGTGTAGTCTTGGGTCTCCCGGTTTGAGATTATGGCGATAATTTGAAAAAATCACACTTAGACTTAAAAACAAGCCGTTAAAGGGTGAAAACCCAAACTAGGCCCCAAACGATCCCGTAGGAGGCACGGACAGCTCGCACGGGACCAATGTAACTTGTTGGAACTGACCGCGTAGTCCCGGGTCTCCCGGTTTGAGAGTATGACGATAATTTACAAAAATCACACTTAGACTTGAAAACAGGCCGTTAAAGGGGGAAACCCAAACTAATCCCCAAACAACCCCGTACGAGGCACGAATACCTCCCACGGGACCATTGTAACATGTAGGAACTGACTGCATAGTCCCGGGTCTCCCGGTTTGAGAGTATGATGATAATTTGCAAAAATCACACTTTGACTTGAAAACAGTCCGTTAAAGGGTGAAAACCCGAACCAACCCCCAAACGACCCCGTAGGAGGCACGAACACCTCGCACGGGACCAATGTAACTTGTAGGAACTGATCGTGTAGTCTTGGGTCTCCCGGTTTGAGATTATGGCGATAATTTGCAAAAATCACACTTAGACTTAAAAACAAGCCATTAAAGGGTGAAAACCCAAAATAGGCCCCAAACGATCCCGTAGGAGGCACGGACACCTCGCACGGGACCAATGTAACTTGTTGAAACTGACCGCATAGTCCCGGGTCTCCCGGTTTGAGAGTATGAAGATAATTTGCAAAAATCACACTTAGACTTGAAAACAGGCCGTTAAAGTGGGAAACCCAAACTAACCCCCAAACGACCCCGTACAAGGCACGAATACCTACCACGGGACCATTGTAACATGTAGGAACTGACCGCGTAGTCCCGAGTCTCCCGGTTTGAGAGTATGATGATAACTTGCAAAAATCACTCTTAGACTTGAAAACAGGTCGTTAAAGGGTGAAAACCCGAACCAACCCCCAAACGACCCCGTAGGTGGCACGAACACCTCACACGGGATCAATGTAACTTGTAAGAACTGACCGCGTAGTCCCAGGTCTCCCGGTTTGAGAGTATGACGATAATTTGAAAAAATCTCACTTAGACAAAAACAGGCCGTTAAAGGGTGAAAACCCAAACCAACCCCCAACCGACCCCGTAGGAGGCACGAACACCTCGCACAGGACCAATGTAACTTGTAAGAACTGACCTCGTAGTCCCAGGTCTCCCGGTTTGAGAGTATGACGATAATTTGCAAAAATCCCTCTTAGACTTGAAAACAGGTCGTCAAAGGGTGAAAACCCGAACCAAACCAGCCCCCAAACGACCCCGTAGGAGGCACGAACACCTCGCACGGGACCAATGTAACTTGTAGGAACTGATCGTGTAGTCTCGGGTCAGCTGGTTTGAGAATATGGCGATAATTTGCAAAAATTACACATAGACTTAAAAACAAGTCGTTAAAGGGTGAAAACCCAAACCAGCCCCCAAACGATCTCGTAGGAGGCACGGACACCTCGCACGAGACCAATGTAACTTGTAGGAACTGACCGCGTAGTCCCGGGTCTCCCGGTTTGAGAGTATGATGATAATTTGCAAAAATCACACTTAGACTTGAAAACAGGCCGTTAAAGGGTGAAAACCCAAACCAGCCCCTAAACGACCCCGTACGAGGCACGAATACCTCGCACGGGACCATTGTAACTTGTTGGAACTGACCGCGTAGTCCCGGGTCTCCAGGTTTGAGAGTATGATGATAATTTGCAAAAATCACAATTAGACTTGAAAACAGGCCGTTAAAGGGTGAAAACCCAAACCAGCCTCCAAACGACCACGTAGGAGGCACGGACACCTCGCACGGGACCAATGTAACTTTTAGGAACTGATCGCGTAGTCACGGGTCTCCCGGTTTGAGAATATGGCGATAATTTGCAAAAATCACACTTAGACTTGAAAACAGGCCGTTAAAGGGTGAAAACCCAAACCAGCCCCCAAACGATCCCGTAGGAGGCACGAACACCTCGCACGGGACCAATGTAACTTGTAGGAACTGATCGCGTAGTTCCGGGTCTCCCGATTTGAGAGTATGACGATAATTTGCAAAAATCACTCTTAGACTTGAAAACAGGTCGTCAAAGGGTGAAAACCCGAACCAACCCCCAAACGACCCCGTAGGAGGCACGAACACCTCGCACGGGACCAATGTAACTTGTAGGAACTGATCGTGTAGTCTTGGGTCTCCCGGTTTGAGATTATGGCGATAATTTGCAAAAATCACACTTAGACTTAAAAACAAGCCGTTAAAGGGTGAAAACCCAAACTAGCCCCCAAACGATCCCGTAGGAGGCACGGACACCTCGCACGGGACCAATGTAACTTTCTGGAACTGAACGCGTAGTCCCGGGTCTCCCGGTTTGAGAGTATGACGATAATTTGCAAAAATCACACTTAGACTTGAAAACAGGCCGTTAAAAGGGGAAACCCAAACCAGCCCCCAAACGACCCCGTACGAGGCACGAATACCTCGCCCGGGACCATTGTAACTTGTAGGAATTGATCGCATAGTCCCGGGTCTCCCGGTATGAGAGTATGACGATAATTTGCAAAAATCACAATTAGACTTGAAAACAGGCCGTTAAAGGGTGAAAACCCAAACCAGCCCCCAAACGATCCCGTAGGAGGCACGAACACCTCGCACGGGACCGATGTAACTTATAACAACTGACCGCGTAGTCCCAGGTCTCCCGATTTACGAGTATGACGATAATTTTAAAAAATCACACTGAGACTTGAAAACAGGCCGTTAAAGGGTGAAAACCCAAACTAGCCTCAAACGACCCCGTAGGAGGCACGAGCACCTCGCACAGGACCAATGTAAATTGTAGGAACTGACCGCATAGTCCCGAGTATCCCGGTTTGAGGGTATGATGATAATTTGCAAAAATCTCACTTAGACTAGAAAACAGGCCGTTAAAGGGTGATTACCCAAACCAACCCCCAAACGACCCCGTAGGAGGCACGAACACCTCTCACGGTACCAATGTAACTTGTAGGAACTGACCGCGTAGTCCCGAGTCTCCCGGTTTGAGAGTATGACGATAATTTACAAAAATACACTTAGAATTGAAAACAGGTCGTTAAAGGGTGAACTCCCATACCATCCCCCAAACGACCCCCTAGGAGGCACGAACACCTCGCACGGGACCAATGTAACTTGTAGGAACTCACCGCATAGTCCCGGTTATCCCGATTTGAGAGTATGATGATAATTTGCATAAATCATACTTAGACTTAAAAACAAGTCGTTAAAGGGTGAAAACCCAAACCAGCCTCCAAACGACCACGTAGGAGGCATGGACACCTCGCACGGGACCAATGTAACTTTTAGGAACTGATCGCGTACTCACGGGTCTCCCGGTTTGAGAATATGGCGATAATTTGCAAAAATCACACTTAGACTAGAAAAACAGGCCGTTAAAGGGTGAAAACCCAAACCAGCCCCCAAACGATCCCGTAGGAGGCAAGAACACCTCGCACGGGACCAATGTAACTTGTAGGAACTGATCGCGTAGTCCCGGGTCTCCCGGTTTGAGAGTATGACGATAATTTGCAAAAATCACTCTTAGACTTGAAAACAGGTCATCAAAGGGTGAAAACTCGAACCAACCCCCAAACGACCCCGTAGGAGGCACCAACACCTCGCACGGGACCAATGTAACTTGTAGGAACTGATCGTGTAGTCTTGGGTCTCCCGGTTTGAGATTATGGCGATAATTTGCAAAAATCACACTTAGACTTAAAAACAAGCCGTTAAAGGGTGAAAACCCAAACTAGGCCCCAAACGATCCCGTAGGAGGCACAGACAGCTCGCACGGGACCAATGTAACTTGTTGGAACTGACCGCGTAGTCCCGGGTCTCCCGGTTTGAGAGTATGACGATAATTTGCAAAAATTACACTTAGACTTGAAAACAGGCCCTTAAAGGGGGAAACCCAAACTAATCCCCAAACAACCCCGTACGAGGCACGAATACCTCCCACGGGACCATTGTAACATGTAGGAACTGACCGCATAGTCCCGGGTCTCCCGGTTTGAGAGTATGATGATAATTTGCAAAAATCACACTTTGACTTGAAAACAGTCCGTTAAAGGGTGAAAACCCGAACCAACCCCCAAACGACCCCGTAGGAGGCACGAACACCTCGCACGGGACCAATGTAACTTGTAGGAACTGATCGTGTAGTCTTGGGTCTCCCGGTTTGAGATTATGGCGATAATTTGCAAAAATCACACTTAGACTTAAAAACAAGCCATTAAAGGGTGAAAACCCAAACTCGGCCCCAAACGATCCCGTAGGAGGCACGGACACCTCGCACGGGACCAATGTAACTTGTTGAAACTGACCGCATAGTCCCGGGTCTCCCGGTTTGAGATTATGACGATAATTTGCAAAAATCACACTTAGACTTGAAAACAGGCCGTTAAAGGGGGAAACCCAAACTAACCCCCAAACGACCCCGTACGAGGCACGAATACCTCCCACGGGACCATTGTAACATGTAGGAACTGACCGCGTAGTCCCGAGTCTCCCGGTTTGAGAGTATGATGATAACTTGCAAAAATCACTCTTAGACTTGAAAACAGGTCGTTAAAGGGTGAAAACCCGAACCAACCCCCAAACGACCCCGTAGGTGGCACGAACAACTCACACGGGATCAATGTAACTTGTAAGAACTGACCGCGTAGTCCCAGGTCTCCCGGTTTGAGAGTATGACGATAATTTGAAAAAATCTCACTTAGACAAAAACAGGCCGTTAAAGGGTGAAAACCCAAACCAACCCCCAACCGACCCCGTAGGAGGCACGAACACCTCGCACAGGACCAATGTAACTTGTAAGAACTAACCTCGTAGTCCCAGGTCTCCCAGTTTGAGAGTATGACGATAATTTGCAAAAATCCCTCTTAGACTTGAAAACAGGTCATCAAAGGGTGAAAACCCGAACCAAACCAGCCCCCAAACGACCCCGTAGGAGGCACGAACACCTCGCACGGGACCAATGTAACTTGTAGGAACTGATCGTGTAGTCTCGGGTCAGCTGGTTTGAGAATATGGCGATAATTTGCAAAAATTACACTTAGACTTAAAAACAAGTCATTAAAGGGTGAAAACCCAAACCAGCCCCCAAACGATCTCGTAGGAGGCACGGACACCTCGCACGAGACTAATGTAACTTGTAGGAACTGACCGCGTAGTCCCGGGTCTCCCGGTTTGAGAGTATGATGATAATTTGCAAAAATCACACTTAGACTTGAAAACAGGCCGTTAAAGGGTGAAAACCCAAACCAGCCCCTAAACGACCCCGTACGAGGCACGAATACCTCGCACGGGACCATTGTAACTTGTTGGAACTGACCGCGTAGTCCCGGGTCTCCAGGTTTGAGAGTATGACGATAATTTGCAAAAATCACATTTAGACTTGAAAACAGGCCGTTAAAGGGTGAAAACCCAAACCAGCCTCCAAACGACCACGTAGGAGGCACGGACACCTCGCACGGGACCAATGTAACTTTTAGGAACTGATCGCGTAGTCACGGGTCTCCCGGTTTGAGAATATGGCGATAATTTGCAAAAATCACACTTAGACTTGAAAACAGGCCGTTAAAGGGTGAAAACCCAAACCAGCCCCCAAACGATCCCGTAGGAGGCACGAACACCTCGCACGGGACCAATGTAACTTGTAGGAACTGATCGCATAGTCCCGGGTCTCCCGATTTGAGAGTATGACGATAATTTGCAAAAATCATTCTTAGACTTGAAAACAGGTCGTCAAAGGGTGAAAACCCGAACCAACCCCCAAACGACCCCGTAGGAGGCACGAACACCTCGCACGGGACCAATGTAACTTGTAGGAACTGATCGTGTAGTCTTGGGTCTCCCGGTTTGATATTATGGCGATAATTTGCAAAAATCACACTTAGACTTAAAAACAAGCCGTTAAAGGGTGAAAACCCAAACTAGCCCCCAAACGATCCCGTAGGAGGCACGGACACCTCGCACGGGACCAATGTAACTTGCTGGAACTGACCGCGTAGTCCCGGGTCTCCCGGTTTGAGAGTATGACGATAATTTGCAAAAATCACACTTAGACTTGAAAACAGGCCGTTAAAGGGGGAAACCCAAACCAGCCCCCAAACGACCTCGTACGAGGCATGAATACCTCCCACGGGACCATTGTAACTTGTAGGAACTGATCGCGTAGTCCCGGGTCTCCCGGTTTGAGAGTATGATGATAATTTGCAAAAATCACACTTTGACTTGAAAACAGTCCGTTAAAGGGTGAAAACCCAAACCAGCCCCCAAACGACCCCGTAGGAGGCACGAACACCTCGTACGGGACCAATGTAACTTGTAGGAACTGACCGCGTAGTCCCGAGTCTCCCGGTTTGAGAGTATGATGATAACTTGCAAAAATCACTCTTAGACTTGAAAACAGGTCGTTAAATGGTGAAAACCCGAACCAACCCACAAACGACCCCGTAGGAGGCACGAACACCTCGCACGGGACCAATGTAACTTGTAAGAACTGACCGCGTAGTCCCAGGTCTCCCGATTTGAGAGTATGACGATAATTTGAAAAAATCTCACTTAGACAAAAACAGGCCGTTAAAGGGTGAAAACCCAAACCAACCCCCAACCGACCCCGTAGGAGGCACGAACACCTCGCACGGAACCAATGTAACTTGTAGGAACTAATCGTGTAGTCTCGGGTCTCCCGGTTTGAGAATATGGTGATAATTTGATAAAATCACACTTAGAGTTAAAAACAAGCCGTTAAAGGGTGAAAACCCAAACCAGCCCCCAAACGATCTCGTAGGAGGCACGAACACCTCGCACGGGACCAATGTAACTTGTAGGAACTGATCGGGTAGTCTCGGGTCTGCTGGTTTGAGAATATGGCGATAATTTGCAAAAATCACAATTAGACTTGAAAACAGGCCGTTAAAGGGTGAAAACCCAAACCAGCCTCCAAACGATCTCGTAGGAGGCACGGACACCTCGCACGAGACCAATGTAACTAGTAGGAACTGACCGCGTAGTCTCGGGTCTCCCGGTTTGAGAGTATGACGATAATTTGCAAAAATCACACTTAGACTTGAAAACAGGCCGTTAAAGGGTGAAAACCCAAACCAGCCCCTAAAAAACCCCGTACGAGGCACGAATACCTCGCACGGGACCATTGTAACTTGTAGGAACTGACCGCATAGTCTCGGGTCTCCCGGTTTAAGAGTATGACGATAATTTGCAAAAATCACAATTAGGCTTGAAAACAGGTGGTTAAAGGGTGAAAACCCAAACCAGCCCCCAAACGATTCTGTAGGACGCACGAACACCTTGCACGGGACCGATGTAACTTATAACAACTGACCGCGTAGTCCCAGGTCTCCCGATTTAAGAGTATGACGATAATTTACAAAAATCACACTTGGACTTGAAAACAGGCCGTTAAAGGGTGAAAACCCAAACCAGCCCCAAACGACCCCGTAGGAGGCACGAGCACCTCACACAGGACCAATGTAACTTGTAGGAACTGACCGCATAGTCCCGAGTATCCCGGTTTCAGGGTATGACGATAATTTGCAAAAATCAAACTTAGACTAGAAAACAGGCCATTAAAGGGTGATTACCCAAACCAGCCCCCAAACGACCCCGTAGGAGGCACGAACACCTCGCACGGTACCAATGTAACTTGTAGGAACTGGTCGCGTAGTCCCGGGTCTCCCGGTTTGAGAGTATGACGATAATTTGCAAAAATCACACTTAGAATTGAAAATAGGTCGTTAAAGGGTGAACTCCCAAACCAGCCCCCAAACGACCTCCTAGGAGGCACGAACACCTCGCAGGGGACCAATGTAACTTGTAGTAACTGACCGCGTAGTCCCGGGTATCCCGATTTGAGAGTATGACGATAATTTGCATAAATCATACTTAGACTTAAAAACAAGCTGTTAAAGGGTGAAAACCCAAACCAGACCCAAACGACCACGTAGGAGGCACGGACACCTCGCACGGGACCAATGTAACTTGTAGGAACTGATCGCGTAGTCCCGGGTCTCCCGGTTTGAGAGTATGACGAAAAATTGCAAAAATCACACTTTGACTTGAAAACAGGCCGTTAAAGGGTGAAAACCCAAACCAGCCCTCAAACGACCCCGTAGGAGGTACAAACACCTCGCACGGGACCAATATAACTTGTAGGAACTGACCGCGTAGTACCGAGTCTCCCGGTTTGAGAGTATGATAATAACTTGCAAAAATTACTCTTTGACTTGAAAACAGGTCGTCAAAGGGTGAAAACCCGAACCAAACTCCAAACGACCCCGTAGGAGGCACGAACACCTCGCACGGGACCAATGTAACTTGTAGGAACTGACCGCGTAGTCCCGGGTATCCTAGTTTGAGAGTATGACGATAATTTGCAATAATCACACTTAGACTTGAAAATAGGTCGTTAAAGGGTGAAAACCCAAACCAGCCCCCAAACGACCCCGTACGAGGCACGAATACCTCCCACGGGACCATTGTAACTTGTAGGAACTGACCGCGTAGTCCCGGGTCTCCCGGTATGAGAGTATGACGATAATTTGCAAAAATCTCACTTTGACTTGAAAACAGGCCGTTAAAGGGTGAAAACCCAAACCAGCCCCCAAACGACCCCGTAGGAGACACGAACACCTCGCACGGGACCAATGTTACTTGTAGGAATTGATCGTGTAGTCTCGGGTCTCCTGGTTTGAGAATATGGCGATAATTTGATAAAATCACACTTAGACTTAAAAACAAGCCGTTAAAGGGTGAAAACCCAAACCAGCCCCCAAACGATCCCGTAGGAGGCACGGACACCTCGCACGGGACCGATGTAACTTATAAGAATTGACCGCGTAGTCCCGGCTCTCCCGGTTTGAGAGTATGACGATAATTTGCAAAAATCACACTTAGACTGGAAAATAGGTCGTTAAAGGGTGAAAACCCAAACCAGCCCCCAAACGATCCCGTAGGAGGCACGAATACCTCGCATTGCACCATTGTAACTTGTAGGAACTGACCGCGTAGTCCCGGGTCTCCCCGTTTGCGAGTATGCTGATAATTTGCAAAAATCACACTTTGACTTGAAAACAGGCCGTTAAAGGGTGAAAACCCAAACCAGCCCCCAAACAACCCCGTAGGAGGTACGAACACCTCGCACGGGACCAATGTAACTTGTAGGAACTGACCGCGTGATCCCGAGTCTCCCGGTTTGAGAGTATGACGATAACTTGCAAAAATCACTCTTAGACTTGAAAACAGGCCGTTAAAGGGTGAAAACCCGAACCAACCTCCAAATGACCCCGTAGGAGGCACGAACAGCTCTCACGGGACCAATGTAACTTTTTAAGAACTGACCACGTAGTCCCAGGTCTCACGGTTTAAGAGTATGACGATAATTTGCAAAAATCACACTTAGACTTGAAAACATGCCGTTAAAGGGTGAAAACCCAAACCTGCCCCCAAATGACCCCGTAGGAGGCATGAACACCTCGCACGGGACCAATGTAACTTGTAGGAAGTGACCGCGTAGTCCCGAGTATCCCGGTTTGAGAGTATGACGATAATTTGCAAAAAACACACTGAGACTGGAAAACAGGCCGTTAAAGGGTGAAAACCCAAACCAGCCCCCAAACGACCCCGTAGGAGGCACGAACACCTTGTACGGGACCAATGTAACTTATAGGAACTGACCACGTAGTCCCGGTTATCCCGGTTTGAGAGTATGATGATAATTTGCAAAAATCACACTTAGACGAAAACAGGCCGTTAAAGGGTGAAAACCCAAACCAACGCCCAACCGACCCCGTAGGAGGCACGAACACCTTGCACGAGACCAATGTAACTTGTAAGAACTAACCACGTAGTCCCAGGTCTCCCGGTTTGTGAGTATGACGATAATTTGCAAAAATCACACTTAGACTTGAAAACAGGCCGTTAATGGGAGAAAACCCAAACCAGCCCCAAGCCGACCCCGTAAGAGGCACGAACACCTCGCACGGGACCAATGTAACTTGTCGTAGTCCTGGGTCTCCCGGTTTGAGAGTATGGCAATAATTTGCAAAAATCACACTTAGACTTGAAAACAGGTTGTTAAAGGGTGAAAACCCAAACCAGCCCCCAAACGATCCCGTAGGAGGCACGAACACCTCGCACGGGACCAATGTAACTTGTAGGAACTGATCGCGTAGTCCTGGGTCTCCCAGTTTGAGAGTATGATGATAATTTGCAAAAACCACTCTTAGACTTGAAAACAGGTGGTCAAAGGGTGAAAACCCGAACCAAACCAGCCCCCAAACGACCCCGTAGGAGGCACGAACACCTCGCACGGAACCAATGTAACTTGTAGGAACTAATCGTGTAGTCTCGGGTCTCCCGGTTTGAGAATATGGTGATAATTTGATAAAATCACACTTAGAGTTAAAAACAAGCCGTTAAAGGGTGAAAACCCAAACCAGCCCCCAAACGATCTCGTAGGAGGCACGAATACCTCGTACGGGACCATTGTAACTTGTAGGAACTAACTGCGTAGTCCCGGGTCTCCCGGTTTGAGAGTATGACGATAATTTGCAAAAATCACACTTTGACTTGAAAACAGGGCGTTAAAGGGTGAAAACCCAAACCAGCCCCCAAACGACCCCGTAGGAGGCACGAACACCTCGCACGGGACCAATGTAACTTGTAGGAACTGACCGCGTAGTCCCGAGTCTCCCGGTTTGAGAGTATGACGATAACTTGCAAAAATCACACTTAGACTTGAAAACAGGTCGTTAAAAGGTGAAAACCCGAACAACCCCCAAACGACCCCGTAGGAGGCACGAACACCTCGTACGGGACCAATGTAACTTGTAAGAACTGACCGCGTAGTCCGAGGTCTCCCGGTTTGAGAGTATGACGATAATTTGCAAAAATCACACTTAGACTTGAAAACATGCCGTTAAAGGGTGAAAACCCAAACCTGCCCCCAAACGACCCCGTAGGAGGCACGAACACCTCGCACGGGACCAACGCGTAGTCCCAGGTCTCCCGGTTTGAGAGTATGACGATAATTTGCAAAAATCACTCTTAGACTTGAAAACAGGTCGTCAAAGGGTGAAAACCCGAACCAAACCATCCCCCAAATGACCCCGTAGGAGGCACGAACACCTCGTACGGGACCAATGTAACTTGTAGGAACTGATCGTGTAGTCTCGGGTCTCCCGGTTTGAGAATATGGTGATAATTTGATAAAATCACACTTAGAGTTAAAAACAAGCCGTTAAAGGGTGAAAACCATAGCCAGCCCCCAAACGATCCCATAGGAGGCACGGACACCTCGCACGGGACCGATGTAACTTATAAGAACTGACCGCGTAGTCCCGGCTCTCCCGGTTTGAGAGTATGATGATAATTTGCAAAAATCACACTTAGACTTGAAAACAGGCCGTTAAAGGGTGAAAACCCAAACCAGCCCCTAAACGACCCCGTACGAGGCACGAATACCTCGCACGGGACCATTGTAACTTGTTGGAACTGACCGCGTAGTCCCGGGTCTCCAGGTTTGAGAGTATGACGATAATTTGCAAAAATCACAATTAGACTTGAAAACAGGCCGTTAAAGAGTGAAAACCCAAACCAGCCTCCAAACGACCACGTAGGAGGCACGGACACCTCGCATGGGACCAATGTAACTTGTAGGAAGTGACCGCGTAGTCCCGAGTATCCCGGTTTGAGAGTATGACGATAATTTGCAAAAATCACACTTAGACGAAAACAGGCCGTTAAAGGGTGAAAACCCAAACCAACGCCCAACTGACCCCGTAGGAGGCACGAACACCTCGCACGAGACCAATGTAACTTGTAAGAACTAACCACGTAGTCCCAGGTCTCCCGGTTTGTGAGTATGATGATAATTTGCAAAAATCACACTTAGACTTGAAAACAGGCCGTTAATGGGAGAAAACCCAAACCAGCCCCAAGCCGACCCCGTAAGAGGCACGAACACCTCGCACGGGACCAATGTAACTTGTCGTAGTCCTGGGTCTCCCGGTTTGAGAGTATGGCGATAATTTGCAAAAATCACACTTAGACTTGAAAACAGGTTGTTAAAGGGTGAAAACCCAAACCAGCCCCCAAACGATCCCGTAGGAGGGACGAACACCTCGCACGGGACGAATGTAACTTGTAGGAACTGATCGGGTAGTCTCGGGTCTGCTGGTTTGAGAATATGGCGATAATTTGCAAAAATCACACTTAGACTTAAAAATAAGCCGTTAAAGCGTGAAAACCCAAACCAGCCCCCAAACGATCTCGTAGGAGGCACGGACACCTCGTACGAGACCAATGTAACTTGTAGGAACTGACCGCATAGTCCCGGGTCTCCCGGTTTGAGAGTATGATGATAATTTGCAAAAATCACACTTAGACTTGAAAACAGGCCGTTAAAAGGTGAAAACCCAAACCAGCCCCTAAAAAACCCCGTACGAGGCACGAATACCTCGCACGGGACCATTGTAACTTGTAGGAACTGATCGCGTAGTCCCAGGTCTCCCGGTTTGAGAGTATGACGATAATTTGCAAAAATCACAATTAGGCTTGAAAACAGGCCGTTAAAGGGTGAAAACCCAAACCAGCCCCCAAACGATTCTGTAGGAGGCACGAACACCTCGCACGGGACCGATGTAACTTATAACAACTGACCGCGTAGTCCCAGGTCTCCCGATTTAAGAGTATGACGATAATTTACAAAAATCACACTTGGACTTGAAAACAGGCCGTTAAAGGGTGAAAACCCAAACCAGCCCCAAACGACCCCGTAGGAGGCACGAGCACCTCACACAGGACCAATGTAACTTGTAGGAACTGACCGCATAGTCCCGAGTATCCCGGTTTCAGGGTATGACGATAATTTGCAAAAATCAAACTTAGACTAGAAAACAGGCCATTAAAGGGTAATTACCCAAACCAGCCCCCAAACGACCCCGTAGGAGGCACGAACACCTCGCACGGTACCAATGTAACTTGTAGGAACTGGTCGCGTAGTCCCGGGTCTCCCGGTTTGAGAGTATGACGATAATTTGCAAATATCACACTTAGAATTGAAAACAGGTCGTTAAAGGGTGAACTCCCAAACCAGCCCCCAAACGACCCCCTAGGTGGCACGAACACCTCGCACGGGACCAATGTAACTTGTAGTAACTGACCGCGTAGTCCCGGGTATCCCGATTTGAGAGTATGACGATAATTTGCATAAATCATACTTAGACTTAAAAACAAGCTGTTAAAGGGTGAAAACCCAAACCAGCCCCCAAACGACCACGTAGGAGGCACGGACACCTCGCACGGGACCAATGTAACTTGTAGGAACTGATCGCGTAGTCCCGGGTCTCCCGGTTTGAGAGTATGACGATAATTTGCAAAAATCACACTTTGACTTGAAAACAGGCCGTTAAAGGGTGAAAACCCAAACCAGCCCTCAAACGACCCCGTAGGAGGTACAAACACCTCGCACGGGACCAATATAACTTGTAGGAACTGACCGCGTAGTACTGAGTCTCCCGGTTTGAGAGTATGATGATAACTTGCAAAAATTACTCTTTGACTTGAAAACAGGTCGTCAAAGGGTGAAAACCCGAACCAACCCCCAAACGACCCCGTAGGAGGCACGAACACCTCGCACGGGAGCAATGTAACTTGTTGGAACTGATCGCGTAGTCCCGGGTATCCTGGTTTGAGAGTATGACGATAATTTGCAATAATCACACTTAGTCTTGAAAATAGGTCGTTAAAGGGTGAAAACCCAAACCAGCCCCCAAACGACCCCGTACGAGGCACGAATACCTCCCACGGGACCATTGTAACTTGTAGGAACTGACCGCGTAGTCTCGGGTCTCCCGGTATGAGAGTATGACGATAATTTGCAAAAATCTCACTTTGACTTGAAAACAGGCCGTTAAAGGGTGAAAACCCAAACCAGCCCCCAAACGACCCCGTACGAGACACGAACACCTCGCACGGGACCAATGTTACTTGTAGGAATTGATTGTGTAGTCTCGGGTCTCCTGGTTTGAGAATATGGCGATAATTTGATAAAATCACACTTAGACTTAAAAACAAGCCGTTAAAGGGTGAAAACCCAAACCAGCCCCCAAACGATCCCGTAGGAGGCACGGACACCTCGCACGGGACCGATGCAACTTATAAGAACTGACCGCGTAGTCCCGGCTCTCCCGGTTTGAGAGTATGACGATAATTTGCAAAAATCACACTTAGACTGGAAAATAGGTCGTTAAAGGGTGAAAACCCAAACCAGCCCCCAAACGACCCCGTAGGAGGCACGAATACCTCGCACTGCACCATTGTAACTTGGAGGAACTGACCGCGTAGTCCCGGGTCTCCCCGTTTGCGAGTATGCCGATAATTTGCAAAAATCACACTTTTACTTGAAAACAGGCCGTTAAAGGGTGAAAACCCAAACCAGCCCCCAATTAACCCCGTAGGAGGTACGAACACCTCGCACGGGACCAATGTAACTTGTAGGAACTGACCGCGTAATCCCGAGTCTCCCGGTTTGAGAGTATGACGATAACTTGCAAAAATCACTCTTAGACTTGAAAACAGGCCGTTAAAGGGTGAAAACCCGAACCAACCTCCAAATGACCCCGTAGGAGGCACGAACACCTCTCACGGGACCAATGTAACTTTTTAAGAACTGACCACGTAGTCCCAGGTCTCACGGTTTGAGAGTATGACGATAATTTGCAAAAATCACACTTAGACTTGAAAACATGTCGTTAAAGGGTGAAAACCCAAACCTGCCCCCAAATGACCCCGTAGGAGGCATGAACACCTCGCACGGGACCAATGTAACTTGTAGGAAGTGACCGCGTAGTCCCGAGTATCCCGGTTTGAGAGTATGACGATAATTTGTAAAAATCACACTGAGACTGGAAAACAGGCCGTTAAAGGGTGAAAACCCAAACCAGCCCCCAAACGACCCCGTAGGAGGTACAAACACCTCGCACGGGACCAATATAACTTGTAGGAACTGACCGCGTAGTACCGAGTCTCCCGATTTGAGTGTATGATGATAACTTGCAAAAATCACTCTTTGACTTGAAAACAGGTCGTCAAAGGGTGAAAACCCGAACCAACCCCCAAACGACCCCGTAGGAGGCACGAACACCTCGCACGGAACTAATGTAACTTGTAGGAACTGACCGCGTAGTCCCGGGGATCCTGGTTTGAGAGTATGACGATAATTTGCAATAATCACACTTAGACTTGAAAACAGGTCGTTAAAGGGTGAAAACCCAAACCAGCCCCCAA
This sequence comes from Sambucus nigra, assembly GCA_949130495.1. NCBI lineage: Eukaryota > Viridiplantae > Streptophyta > Magnoliopsida > Dipsacales > Adoxaceae > Sambucus > Sambucus nigra. The sequence continues at coordinate 271,132,683 of OX422221.1, read as the reverse complement.
ACGACCCCGTACGAGGCACGAATACCTCCCACGGGACCATTGTAACTTATAGGAACTGACCGCGTAGTCCCGGGTCTCCCGGTATGAGAGTATGACAATAATTTACAAAAATCACACTTAGAGTTAAAAACAAGCCGTTAAAGGGTGAAAACCCAAACCAACCCACAAACGATCCCGTAGGAGGCACGGACACCTCGCACGGGACCGATGTAACTTATAAGAACTGACCGCGTAGTCCCGGCTCTCCCGGTTTGAGAGTATGACGATAATTTGCAAAAATCACACTTAGACTTGAAAACAGGCCGTTAAAGGGTGAAAACCCAAACTAGCCCCCAAACGACACCGTAGGAGGCACGAACACCTCGTACGGGACCAATGTAACTTGTAAGAACTGACCGCGTAGTCCGAGGTCTCCCGGTTTGAGAGTATGACGATAATTTGGAAAAATCACACTTAGACTTGAAAACATGCCGTTAAAGGGTGAAAACCCAAACCTGCCCCCAAACGACCCCGTAGGAGGCACGAACACCTCGCACGGGACCAACGCGTAGTCCCAGGTCTCCCGGTTTGAGAGTATGACGATAATTTGCAAAAATCACTCTTAGACTTGAAAACAGGTCGTCAAAGGGTGAAAACCCGAACCAAACCATCCCCCAAATGACCCCGTAGGAGGCACGAAAACCTCGTACGGGACCAATGTAACTTGTAGGAACTGATCGTGTAGTCTCGGGTCTCCCGGTTTGAGAATATGGTGATAATTTGATAAAATCACACTTAGAGTTAAAAACAAGCCGTTAAAGGGTGAAAACCCAAACCAACCCACAAACGATCCCGTAGGAGGCACGGACACCTCGCACGGGACCGATGTAACTTATAAGAACTGACCGCGTAGTTCCGGCTCTCCCGGTTTGAGAATATGACGATAATTTGCAAAAATCACACTTAGACTTGAAAACAGGCCGTTAAAGGGTGAAAACCCAAACTAGCCCCCAAACGACACCGTAGGAGGCACGAATACCTCGCACGGCACCATTGTAACTTGTAGGAATTGACCGTGTAGTCCCGGGTCTCCCGGTTTGAGAGTATGACTATAATTTGCAGAAATCACACTTTGACTTGAAAACAGGCCGTTAAAGGGTGAAAACCCAAACCAGCCCCCAAACAACCCCGTAGGAGGTACGAACACCTCGCACGGGACCAATGTAACGTGTAGGAACTGACCGCGTAGTCCCGATTCTCCCGGTTTGAGAGTATGACGATAACTTGCAAAAATCACTCTTAGACTTGAAAACAGGCCGTTAAAGGCTGAAAACCCGAACCAACCTCCAAACGACCCCGTAGGAGGCACGAACACCTCTCACGGGACCAATGTAACTTTTAAGAACTGACCACGTAGTCCCAGGTCTCCCGGTTTGAGAGTATGACGATAATTTGCAAAAATCACACTTAGACTTGAAAACATGCCGTTAAAGGGTGAAAACCCAAACCTGCCCCCAAATGATCCCGTAGGAGGCATGAACACCTCGCACGGGACCAATGTAACTTGTAGGAAGTGACCGCGTAGTCCCGAGTATCCCGATTTGAGAGTTTGACGATAATTTGCAAAAATCACACTGAGATTGGAAAACAGGCCGTTAAAGGGTGAAAACCCAAACCAACCCCCAACCGACCCCGTAGGAGGCACGAACACCTCGCACTGGACCAATGTAACTTGTAAGAACTAACCACGTAGTCCCAGGTCTCCTGGTTTGAGAGTATAACGATAATTTGCCAAAATCACACTTAGACTTGAAAATAGGCCGTTAATGGGAGAAAACCCAAACCAACCCCAAACCGACCCCGTAAGAGGAACGAACACCTCGCACGGGACCAATGTAACTTGTCGTAGTCCTGGGTCTCTCGGTTTGAGAGTATGATGATAATTTGCAAAAATCACACTTAGACTTGAAAACAGGTCGTTAAAGGGTGAAAACCCCAACCAGCCCCAAAACGACCCCGTAGGAGGCACGAACACCTCCCACGGGACCATTGTAACTTGTAGGAACTGACTGCGTAGTCCCGGGTCTCCCGATTAGAGAGTATGATGATAATTTGCAAAAATCACACTTTGACTTGAAAACAGTCCATTAAAGGGTGAAAACCCAAACCAGCCCCCAAACGACCCCGTAGGAGGCACGGACACCTCGCACGGGACCAATGTAACTTGTAGGAACTGACCGCGTAGTCCCGAGTCTCCCGGTTTGAGAGTATGATGATAACTTGCAAAAATCACTCTTAGACTTGAAAACAGGCCGTTAAAGGGTGAAAACCCGAACCAACGCCCAAATGACCCCGTAGGAGGCACGAACACCTCGCACGGGACCAATGTAACTTGTAAGAACTGACCACGTAGTCCCAGGTCTCCTGGTTTGAGAGTATGACGATAATTTGTAAAAATCACACTTAGACTTGAAAACATGCCGTTAAAGGGTGAAAACCCAAATCTGCCCCCAAACGACCCCGTAGGAGGCATGAACACCTCGCACAGGAACAATGTAACTTATAGGAAGTGACCGCGTAGTCCCGAGTATCCCGGTTTGAGAGTATCACGATAATTTGCAAAAATCACACTGAGACTTGAAAACTGGCCGTTAAAGGGTGAAAACCCAAACCAGCCCCCAAACGACCCCGTATGAGGCACGAACACCTCGCACGGGACCAATGTAACTTGTAGGAACTGACCGCGTAGTCCCGGGTATCCCAGTTTGAGAGTATGATGATAATTTGAAAAAATCACACTTAGACTTGAAAACAGGCCGTTAATGTGAGAAAACCCAAACCAGCCCCAAACCGACCCCGTAAGAGGCACGAACACCTCGCACGGGACCAATGTTACTTGTCGTAGTCCCGGGTCTCCCGGTTTGAGTGTATGACGATAATTTGCAAAAATCACACTTAGATTTGAAAACAGGCCGTTAAAGGGTGAAAACCTAAACCAGCCCCCGAACGACCCTGTAGGAGGCACGAACACCTCGCACGGGACCAATGTAACTTGTAGGAACTGACCGCGTAGTCCCGGGTATCCCGATTTGAGAGTATGACAATAATTTACAAAACTCACACTTAGACTTGAAAATAGGCCATTATAGGGTGAAAACCCAAACCAGACCCCAAACGACCCCGTAGGAGGCACGAACACCTCGTACGGTACGAATGTAACTTGTAGTAACTGACCACGTAGTCCCGGGTCTCCCGGTTTGAGAGTATAACGATAATTTGCAAAAATCACACTTAGACTTGAAAACAGGCCGTTAAACGGTGAAAACCCAAACCAACCCCCAAACGACCCTGTAGGAGGCACGAACACCTCGCACGGGACGAATGTAACTTGTAGGAACTGGCCGCGTAGTCCCGGGTCTCCCGGTTTGAGAGTATGACGATAATTTGCAAAAATCACACTTAGAATTGAAAACAGGTCGTTAAATGGTGAAAACCCAAACGAACCCCCAATCGACACCGTAAGAGGCACGAACACCTCGCACGGGACCAATGTAACTTGTAGGAACTGACCGCGTAGTCCTGGGTCTCCCGGTTTGAGAGTTTGACGATAATTTACAAAAATCACACTTGGACTTGAAAACAGGCCATTGAAGGGTGAAAACCGAAACTACCCCCAACTGACCCCGTAAGAGGCACGAACACCTCGCACGGGACCAATGTAACTTGTAGGAACTGACCGCGTAGTCCCGAGTATCCCCGTTTGAGAGTATGATGATAATTTGCAAACATCACACTGAGACTTGAAAACTGGCCGTTAAAGGGTGAAAACTCAAACCAGCCCCCAAACGACCCCGTAGGAGGCACGAACACCTCGCACGGGACCAATGTAACTTGTAGGAACTGACCGCGTAGTCCCGGGTATCCCGGTTTGAGAGTATGACGATAATTTGAAAAAATCACACTTAGACTTGAAAACAGGCCGTTAATGGGAGAAAACCCAAACCAGCCCCAAACCGACCCCGTAAGAGACACGAACACCTCGCACGGGACCAATGTTACTTGTCGTAGTCCCGGGTCTCCCGGTTTGAGTGTATGATGATAATTTGCAAAAATTACACTTAGACTTGAAAATAGGCCGTTATAGGGTGAAAACCCAAACCAGCACCCAAACGACCCCGTAGGAGGCACGAACACCTCGTACGGGACGAATGTAACTTGTAGTAACTGGCCACATAGTCCCGGGTCTCCTGGTTTGAGATATAACGATAATTTGCAAAAATCACACTTAGACTCGAAAACAGGCCGTTAAAGGGTGAAAACCCAAACCAGCCCCCAAACGATCCCGTAGGAGGCACGAACACCTCGCACGGGACCAATGTAACTTGTAGGAACTGATCGCGTAGTCCCGGGTCTACCAGTTTGAGAGTATGACGATAATTTGCAAAAATCACTCTTAGACTTGAAAACAGGTCGTCAAAGGGTGAAAACCAGAACCAACCCCCAAACGACCCCGTAGGAGGCACGAACACCTCGCACGGGACCAATGTAACTTGTAGGAACTGATCGTCTAGTCGTGGGTCTCCCGGTTTGAGATTATGGCGATAATTTGCAAAAATCACACTTAGACTTAAAAACAAGCCGTTAAATGGTGAAAACCCAAACTAGCCCCCAAACGATCCCGAAGGAGGCACGGACACCTCGTACGAGACCAATGTAACTTGTTGGAACTGACCGCGTAGTCCCGGGTCTCCCGGTTTGAGAGTATGACGATAATTTGCAAAAATCATACTTGGACTTGAAAACAGGCCGTTAAAGGGGGAAACCCAAACCGGCCCCCAAACGACCCCGTACGAGGTACGAATACCTCCCACGGGACAATTGTAACTTGTAGGAACTGACCGCGTAGTCCCGGGTCTCCCGGTTTGAGAGTATGATGATAACTTGGAAAAATCACTCTTAGACTTTAAAACAGGTCGTTAAAGGGTGAAAACCCGAACCAACCCCCAAACGACCCCGTAGGAGGCACGAACACCTCGCACGGGACCAATGTAACTTGTAGGAACTGACCGCGTAGTCCCAGGTCTCTCGGTTTGAGAGTGTAACGATAATTTGCAAAAATCTCACTTAGACAAAAACAGGCCGTTAAAGGGTGAAAACCCAAACCAACCCCCAACCGACCCCGTAGGAGGCACGAACACCTCGCACGGGACCAATGTAACTTGTAAGAACTGATCGCGTAGTCCCAAGTCTCCCGGTTTGAGAGTATGACGATAATTTGCAAAAATCCCACTGAGACTTGAAAACTGGCCGTTAAAGGGTGAAAACCCAAACCAGCCCCCAAACGACCCCGTAGGAGGCACGAACACATCGCACGGGACCAATGTAACATGTAGGAACTGACCGCGTATGCCCGGGTATCCCAGTTTGAGAGTATGATGATAATTTGAAAAAATCACACTTAGACTTGAAAACAGGCCGTTAATGTGAGAAAACCCAAACCAGCCCCAAACCGACCCCGTAAGAGGCACGAACACCTCGCACGGGACCAATGTTACTTGTCGTAGTCCCGGGTCTCCCGATTTGAGTGTATGACGATAATTTGCAAAAATCACACTTAGACTTGAAAACAGGCCGTTAAAGGGTGAAAACCTAAACCAACCCCCGAACGACCCTGTAGGAGGCACGAACACCTCGCACGGGATCAATGTAACTTGTAGGAACTGACCGCGTAGTCCCGGGTATCCCGATTTGAGAGTATGACAATAATTTGCAAAACTCACACTTAGACTTGAAAATAGGCCATTATAGGGTGAAAACCCAAACCAGCCCCCAAACGACCCCGTAGGAGGCACGAACACCTCGTACTGTACGAATGTAACTTGTAGTAACTGACCACGTAGTCCCGGGTCTCCCGGTTTGAGAGTATAACGATAATTTGCAAAAATCACACTTAGACTTGAAAACAGGCCGTTAAACGATGAAAACCCAAACCAACCCCCAAACGACCCTGTAGGAGGCACGAACACCTCGCACGGGACGAATGTAACTTGTAGGAAGTGGCCGCGTAGTCCCGGGTCTCCCGGTTTGAGAGTATGACGATAATTTGCAAAAATCACACTGAGACTTGAAAACTGGCCGTTAAAGGGTGAAAACCCAAACCAGCCCCCAAACGACCCCGTAGGAGGCACGAACACCTCGCACGGGACCAATGTAACTTGTAGGAACTGACCGCGTAGTCCCGGGTATCCCGGTTTGAGAGTATGACGATAATTTGAAAAAATCACACTTAGACTTGAAAACAGGCCGTTAATGGGAGAAAACCCAAACCAGCCCCAAACCGACCCCGTAAGAGGCACGAACACCTCGCACGAGACCAATGTTACTTGTCGTAGTCCCGGGTCTCCCGGTTTGAGTGTATGATGATAATTTGTAAAAATCACACTTAGACTTGAAAATAGGCCGTTATAGGGTGAAAACCCAAACCAGCACCCAAACGACCCCGTAGGAGGCACGAACACCTCGTACGGGACGAATGTAACTTGTAGTAACTGACCACATAGTCCCGGGTCTCCTGGTTTGAGATATAACGATAATTTGCAAAAATCACACTTAGACTCGAAAACAGGCCGTTAAAGGGTGAAAACCCAAACCAGCCCCCAAACGATCCCGTAGGAGGCACGAACACCTCGCACGGGACCAATGTAACTTGTAGGAACTGATCGCGTAGTCCCGGGTCTACCAGTTTGAGAGTATGACGATAATTTGCAAAAATCACTCTTAGACTTGAAAACAGGTCGTCAAAGGGTGAAAACCCGAACCAACCCCCAAACGACCCCGTAGGAGGCACGAACACCTCGCACGGGACCAATGTAACTTGTAGGAACTGATCGTCTAGTCGTGGGTCTACCGGTTTGAGATTATGGCGATAATTTGCAAAAATCACACTTAGACTTAAAAACAAGCCGTTAAATGGTGAAAACCCAAACTAGCCCCCAAACGATCCCGAAGGAGGCACGGACACCTCGCACGAGACCAATGTAACTTGTTGGAACTGACCGCGTAGTCCCGGGTCTCCCGGTTTGAGAGTATGACGATAATTTGCAAAAATCATACTTGGACTTGAAAACAGGCCGTTAAAGGGGGAAACCCAAACCGGCCCCCAAACGACCCCGTACGAGGTACGAATACCTCCCACGGGACAATTGTAACTTGTAGGAACTGACCGCGTAGTCCCGGGTCTCCCGGTTTGAGAGTAGGATGATAATTTGCAAAAATGACACTTTGACTTGAAAACAGTCCGTTAAAGGGTGAAAACCCAAACCAGCCCCCAAACGACCCCGTAGGAGGCACGAACACCTCGCACGGGACCAATGTAACTTGTAGGAACTGACCGCGTAGTCCCAGGTCTCTCGGTTTGAGAGTGTAACGATAATTTGCAAAAATCTCACTTAGACAAAAACAGGCCGTTAAAGGGTGAAAACCCAAACCAACCCCCAACCGACCCCGTAGGAGGCACGAACACCTCGCACGGGACCAATGTAACTTGTAAGAACTGATCGCGTAGTCCCAAGTCTCCCGGTTTGAGAGTATGACGATAATTTGCAAAAATCCCTATTAGACTTGAAAACAGGTCGTCAAAGGGTGAAAACCCGAACCAAACCAGCCCCCAAACGACCCCGTAGGAGGCACGAACACCTCGTACGGGACCAATGTAACTTGTAGGAACTGATCGCGTAGTCCCGAGTATCCCGGTTTAAGAGTATGACGATAATTTGCAAAAATCATACTTATACTTGAAAACAGTCCATTAAAGGGTGAAAACCCAAACCAGCCCCCAAACGACCCCGTAGGAGGCACGAACACCTCGCACGGGACCAATGTAACTTGTAGGAACTGATCGCGTAGTCCCGAGTATCCCGGTTTGAGAGTATGACGATAATTTGCAAAAATCACACTGAGATTGGAAAACAGGCCGTTAAATTGTGAAAACCCAAAACAAACCCAAAAACGACCCCGTAGGAGGCACGAACACCTCGCACTGGACCAATGTAACTTGTAAGAACTAACCACGTAGTTCCAGGTCTTCTGGTTTGAGAGTATAACGATAATTTGCCAAAATCACACTTAGACTTGAAAATAGGCCGTTAATGGGAGAAAACCCAAACCAACCCCAAACCGACCCCGTAAGAGGCACGAACACCTCGCACGGGACCAATGTAACTTGTCGTAGTCCTGGGTCTCTCGGTTTGAGAGTATGACGATAATTTGCAAAAATCACACTTAGACTTGAAAACAGGTCGTTAAAGGGTGAAAACCCCAACCAGCCCCAAAACGACCCCGTAGGAGGCACGAACACCTCCCACGAGACCATTGTAACTTGTAGGAACTGACTGCGTAGTCCCGGGTCTCCCGATTAGAGAGTATGATGATAATTTGCAAAAATCACACTTTGACTTGAAAACATTCCATTATAGGGTGAAAACCCAAACCAGCCCCCAAACGACCCCGTAGGAGGCACGGACACCTCGCACGGGACCAATGTAACTTGTAGGAACTGACCGCGTAGTCCCGAGTATCCCGGTTTGAGAGTATGACGATAATTTGAAAAAATCACACTTAGACTTGAAAACAGGCCGTTAAAGGGTGAAAACCCGAACCAACGCCAAAATGACCCCGTAGGAGGCACGAACACCTCGCACGGGACCAATGTAACTTGTAAGAACTGACCACGTAGTCCCAGGTCTCCTGGTTTGAGAGTATGACGATAATTTGTAAAAATCACACTTAGACTTGAAAACATGTCATTAAAGGGTGAAAACCCAAATATGCCCCCAAACGACCCCGTAGGAGGCATGAACACCTCGCACAGGACCAATGGAACTTATAGGAAGTGACCGCGTAGTCCCGAGTATCCCGGTTTGAGAGTATCACGATAATTTGCAAAAATCACACTGAGACTTGAAAACTGGCCGTTAAAGGGTGAAAACCCAAACCAGCCCCCAAACGACCCCGTAGGAGGCACGAACACATCGCACGGGACCAATGTAACTTGTAGGAACTGACCGCGTATGCCCGGGTATCCCAGTTTGAGAGTATGATGATAATTTGAAAAAATCACACTTAGACTTGAAAACAGGCCGTTAATGTGAGAAAACCCAAACCAGCCCCAAACCGACCCCGTAAGAGGCACGAACACCTCGCACGGGACCAATGTTACTTGTCGTAGTCCCGGGTCTCCCGATTTGAGTGTATGACGATAATTTGCAAAAATCACACTTAGACTTGAAAACAGGCCGTTAAAGGGTGAAAACCTAAACCAACCCCCGAACGACCCTGTAGGAGGCACGAACACCTCGCACGGGATCAATGTAACTTGTAGGAACTGACCGCGTAGTCCCGGGTATCCCGATTTGAGAGTATGACAATAATTTGCAAAACTCACACTTAGACTTGAAAATAGGCCATTATAGGGTGAAAACCCAAACCAGCCCCCAAACGACCCCGTAGGAGGCACGAACACCTCGTACTGTACGAATGTAACTTGTAGTAACTGACCACGTAGTCCCGGGTCTCCCGGTTTGAGAGTATAACGATAATTTGCAAAAATCACACTTAGACTTGAAAACAGGCCGTTAAACGATGAAAACCCAAACCAACCCCCAAACGACCCTGTAGGAGGCACGAACACCTCGCACGGGACGAATGTAACTTGTAGGAAGTGGCCGCGTAGTCCCGGGTCTCCCGGTTTGAGAGTATGACGATAATTTGCAAAAATCACACTGAGACTTGAAAACTGGCCGTTAAAGGGTGAAAACCCAAACCAGCCCCCAAACGACCCCGTAGGAGGCACGAACACCTCGCACGGGACCAATGTAACTTGTAGGAACTGACCGCGTAGTCCCGGGTATCCCGGTTTGAGAGTATGACGATAATTTGAAAAAATCACACTTAGACTTGAAAACAGGCCGTTAATGGGAGAAAACCCAAACCAGCCCCAAACCGACCCCGTAAGAGGCACGAACACCTCGCACGAGACCAATGTTACTTGTCGTAGTCCCGGGTCTCCCGGTTTGAGTGTATGATGATAATTTGTAAAAATCACACTTAGACTTGAAAATAGGCCGTTATAGGGTGAAAACCCAAACCAGCACCCAAACGACCCCGTAGGAGGCACGAACACCTCGTACGGGACGAATGTAACTTGTAGTAACTGACCACATAGTCCCGGGTCTCCTGGTTTGAGATATAACGATAATTTGCAAAAATCACACTTAGACTCGAAAACAGGCCGTTAAAGGGTGAAAACCCAAACCAGCCCCCAAACGATCCCGTAGGAGGCACGAACACCTCGCACGGGACCAATGTAACTTGTAGGAACTGATCGCGTAGTCCCGGGTCTACCAGTTTGAGAGTATGACGATAATTTGCAAAAATCACTCTTAGACTTGAAAACAGGTCGTCAAAGGGTGAAAACCCGAACCAACCCCCAAACGACCCCGTAGGAGGCACGAACACCTCGCACGGGACCAATGTAACTTGTAGGAACTGATCGTCTAGTCGTGGGTCTACCGGTTTGAGATTATGGCGATAATTTGCAAAAATCACACTTAGACTTAAAAACAAGCCGTTAAATGGTGAAAACCCAAACTAGCCCCCAAACGATCCCGAAGGAGGCACGGACACCTCGCAAGAGACCAATGTAACTTGTTGGAACTGACCGCGTAGTCCCGGGTCTCCCGGTTTGAGAGTATGACGATAATTTGCAAAAATCATACTTGGACTTGAAAACAGGCCGTTAAAGGGGGAAACCCAAACCGGCCCCCAAACGACCCCGTACGAGGTACGAATACCTCCCACGGGACAATTGTAACTTGTAGGAACTGACCGCGTAGTCCCGGGTCTCCCGGTTTGAGAGTAGGATGATAATTTGCAAAAATGACACTTTGACTTGAAAACAGTCCGTTAAAGGGTGAAAACCCAAACCAGCCCCCAAACGACCCCGTAGGAGGCACGAACACCTCGCACGGGACCAATGTAACTTGTAGTAACTGACCGCGTAGTCCCGAGTCTCCCGGTTTGAGAGTATGATGATAACTTGGAAAAATCACTCTTAGACTTGAAAACAGGTCGTTAAAGGGTGAAAACCCGAACCAACCCCCAAACGACCCCGTAGGAGGCACGAACACCTCGCACGGGACCAATGTAACTTGTAAGAACTGACCCCGTAGTCCCAGGTCTCCCGGTTTGAGAGTGTGACGATAATTTGCAAAAATCTCACTTAGACAAAAACAGGCCGTTAAAGGGTGAAAACCCAAACCAACCCCCAACCGACCCCGTAGGAGGCACGAACACCTCGCACGGGACCAATGTAACTTGTAAGAACTGACCGCGTAGTCCCAGGTCTCCCGGTTTGAGAGTATGACGATAATTTGCAAAAATCCCTATTAGACTTGAAAACAGGTCGTCAAAGGGTGAAAACCCGAACCAAACCAGCCTCCAAACGACCCCGTAGGAGGCACGAACACCTCGTACGGGACCAATGTAACTTGTAGGAACTGATCGTGTAGTCTCGGGTCTGCATGTTTGAAAATATGGTGATAATTTGCAAAAATCACACTTAGACTTAAAAACAAGCCGTTAAAGGGTGAAAACCCAAACCAGCCCTCAAACGATCTCGTAGGAGGCATGGACACCTCGTACGAGACCAATGTAACTTGTAGGAACTCACCGCGTAGTCCCGGGTCTCCCAGTTTAAGAGTATGACGATAATTTGCAAAAATCACAATTAGACTTGAAAACAGGCCGTTAAAGGGTGAAAACCCAAACCAGCCCCAAAACGACCCCGTACGAGGCACGAATACCTCGCACGGGACGATTGTAACTTGTAGGAATTGACCGCGTAGTCCCGGGTCTCCCGGTTTGAGAGTATGACGATAATTTGCAAAAATCACACTTTGACTTGAAAACAGGCCATGAAAGGGTGAAAACCCAAACCAGCCCCCAAACGATCCCGTAGGAGGCACGAACACCTCGCACGGGACCGATGTAACTTATAACAACTGACCACGTAGTCCCAGGTCTCCCGATTTAAGAGTATGACGATAATTTGCAAAAATCACACTTAGACTTGAAAACAGGCCGTTAAAGGGTGAAAACCCAAACCAGCCCCAAATGACCCCGTAGGAGGAACGAGCACCTCGCACAGGACCAATGTAACTTGTAGGAACTGACCGCATAGTCCCGAGTATCCCGGTTTGAGGGTATGACGATAATTTGTAAAAATCACACTTTGACTAGAAAACAGGCCATTAAAGGGTGATTACCCAAACCAGCCCCCAAATGACCCCGTAGGAGGCACGAACACCTCGTACGGGACGAATGTAACTTGTAGTAACTAACCACGTAGTCCCGGGTCTCCCGGTTTGAGAGTATAACGATAATTTGCAAAAATCACACTTAGACTTGAAAACAGGCCGTTAAAGGGTGAAAACCCAAACCAACCCCCAAACGACCCTGTAGGAGGCACGAACACCTCGCACGGGACCAATGTAACTTGTAGGAACTGGCCGCGTAGTCCCGAGTCTCCCGATTTGAGAATATGACAATAATTTGCAAAAATCACACTTGGAATTGAAAACAGGCCGTTAAATGGTGAAAACCCAAACCAACCCCCAATCGACACCGTAAGAGGCACGAACACCTCGCACGGGACCAATGTAACTTGTAGGAACTGACCGCGTAGTCCTGGGTCTCCCGGTTTGAGAGTTTGACGATAATTTACAAAAATCACACTTAGACTTGAAAACAGGCCGTTGAAGGGTGAAAACCGAAACTACCCCCAACTGACCCCGTAAGAGGCACGAACACCTCGCACGGGACCAATGTAACTTGTAGGAACTGACCGCATAGTCCCGAGTATCCCCGTTTGAGAGTATGACGATAATTTGCAAACATCACACTGAGACTTGAAAACTGGCCGTTAAAGGGTGAAAACCCAAACCAGCCCCCAAACGACCCCGTAGGAGGCACGAACACCTCGCACGGGACCAATGTAACTTGTAGGAACTGACCGCGTAGTACTGGGTATCCCGGTTTGAGAGTATGACGATAATTTGAAAAAATCACACTTAGACTTGAAAACAGGCCGTTAATGGGAGAAAACCCGAACCAGCCCCAAACCGACCCCGTTAGAGGCACGAACACCTCGCACGGGACCAATGTTACTTGTCGTAGTCCCGGGTCTCCCGGTTTGAGTGTATGATGATAATTTGCAAAAATCACACTTAGACTTGAAAACAGGCCGTTAAAGGGTAAAAACCCAAACTGGCCCCCAAACGATCCCGTAGGAGGCACGAACACCTCGCACGGGACCAATGTAACTTGTAGGAACTGATCGCGTAGTCCCGGGTCTCCCGGTTTGAGAGTATGACGATAATTTGCAAAAATCACTATTAGACTTGAAAACAGGTCTTCAAAGGGTGAAAACCCGAACCAACCCCCAAACGACCCCGTAGGAGGCACGAACACCTCGCACGGGACCAATGTAACTTGTAGGAACTGATCGTGTAGTCTTGGGTCTCCCGGTTTGAGATTATGGCGATAATTTGCAAAAATCACACTTAGACTTAAAAACAAGCCGTTAAAGGGTGAAAACCCAAACTAGCCCCCAAACGATCCCGTAGGAGGCACGGACACCTCGCACGAGACCAATGTAACTTGTTGGAACTGACCGCGTAGTCTCGGGTCTCCCGGTTTGAGAGTATGACGATAATTTGCAAAAATCATACTTAGACTTGAAAACAGGCCGTTAAAGGGGGAAACCCAAACCAGCCCCCAAACGACCCCGTACGAGGCACGAATACCTCAAACGGGACCATTGTAACTTGTAGGAACTGACCGCGTAGTCCCGGGTCTCCCGGTTTGAAAGTATGATGATAATTTGCAAAAATGACACTTTGACTTGAAAACAGTCCGTTAAAGGGTGAAAACCCAAACCAGCCCCCAAACGACCCCGTAGGAGGCACGAACACCTCGCACGGGACCAATGTAACTTGTAGGAACTGACCGCGTAGTCCCGAGTCTCCCGGTTTGAGAGTATGATGATAACTTGGAAAAATCACTCTTAGACTTGAAAACTGGTCGTTAAAGGGTGAAAACCCGAACCAACCCCCAAACGACCCTGTAGGAGGCACGAACACCTTGCACGGGACCAATGTAACTTGTAAGAACTGACCGCGTAGTCCCAGGTCTCCCGGTTTGAGAGTATGACGATAATTTGCAAAAATCTCACTCAGACAAAAACAGGCCGTTAAAGGGGGAAAACCCAAACCAACCCCCAACCGACCCCGTAGGAGGCACGAACACCTCGCATGGGACCAATGTAACTTGTAAGAATTGACCGCGTAGTCCCAGGTCTCCCGGTTTGAGAGTGTGACGATAATTTGCAAAAATCCCTCTTAGACTTGAAAACAGGTCGTCAAAGGGTGAAAACCCGAACCAAACCAGCCTCCAAACGACCCCGTAGGAGGCACGAACACCTCGCACGGGACCAATGTAACTTGTAGGAACTGATCGTGTAGTCTCGGGTCTGCTGGTTTGAGAATATGGCGATTATTTGCAAAAATCACACTTAGACTTAAAAACAAGCCGTTAAAGGGTGAAAACCCATACCAGCCCCCAAACGATCTCGTAGGAGGCATGGACACCTCGTACGAGACCAATGTAACTTGTAGGAACTGACCGCGTAGTCCCGGGTCTCCCGGTTTAAGAGTATGACGATAATTTGCAAAAATCACACTTAGACTTGAAAAGAGGCCGTTAAAGGGTGAAAACCCAAACCAGCCCCTAAACGACCCCGTACGAGGCACGAATACCTCGTACGGGACGATAGTAACTTGTCGGAACTGACCGCGTAGTCCCGGGTCTCCCGGTTTGAGAGTATGACGATAATTTGCAAAAATCACACTTTGACTTGAAAACAAGCCGTGAAAGGGTGGAAACCCAAACCAGCCCCCAAACGATCCCGTAGGAGGCACGAACACCTCGCACGGGACCGATGTAACTTATAACAACTGACCGCGTAGTCCCAGGTCTCCCGATTTAAGAGTATGACGATAATTTGCAAAAATCACACTTGGACTTGAAAACAGGCCGTTAAAGGGTGAAAACCCAAACCAGCCCCAAATGACCCCGTAGGAGGCACGAGCACCTCGCACAGGACCAATGTTACTTGTAGGAACTGACCGCATAGTCCCGAGTATCCCGGTTTGAGGGTATGACGATAATTTGTAAAAATCACACTTTGACTAGAAAATAGGCCATTAAAGGGTGATTACCCAAACCAGCCCCCAAACGACCCCGTAGGAGGCACGAACACCTCGCACGGTACCAATGTAACTTGTAGGAACTGACCGCGTAGTCCCGGGTCTCCCGGTTTGAGAGTACGACGATAATTTGCAAAAATCACACTTAGAATTGAAAACAGGTCGTTAAAGGGTGAACTCCCAAACCAACCCCCAAACGACCCCCTAGGAGGCACGAACACCTCGCACGGGACCAATGTAACTTGTAGTAACTGACCGCGTAGTCCCGGGTATTCCGATTTGAGAGTATGACGATAATTTGCATAAATCATACTTAGACTTAAAAACAAGCCGTTAAAGGGTGAAAACCCAAACCAGCCCCCAAACGACCACGTAGGAGGCACGGACACCTCGCACGGGACCAATGTAACTTGTAGGAACTGATCGCGTAGTCCCGGGTCTCCCGGTTTGAGAGTATGACGATAATTTGCAAAATCACACTTTGACTTGAAAATAGGCCGTTAAAGGGTGAAAACCCAAACCAGCCCCCAAACGACCCCGTAGGAGGTACAAACACCTCGCACGGGACCAATATAAATTGTAGGAACTGACCGCGTAGTACCGAGTCTCCCAGTTTGGGAGTATGATGATAACTTGCAAAAATCACTCTTTGACTTCAAAACAGGTCGTCAAAGGTTGAAAACCCAAACCAACCCCCAAACGACCCCGTAGGAGGCACGAACACCTCGCACGGGACCAATGTAACTTGTAGGAACTGACAGCGTAGTCCCGGGTATCCTGGTTTGAGAGTGTGACGATAATTTGCAATAATCACACTTAGACTAGAAAATAGGTCGTTAAAGGGTGAAAACCCAAACCAGCCCCCAAACCACCCCGTACGAGGCACGAATACCTCCCACGGGACCATTGTAACTTGTAGGAACTGACCGCATAGTCCCGGGTCTCCCGGTATGAGAGTATGACGATAGTTTGCAAAAATCACACTTAGACTTGAAACACATGCCGTTAAAGGGTGAAAACCCAAACCTTCCCCCAAACGAACCCGTAGGAGGCACGGACACCTGGCACGGGACCAATGTAACTTGTAAGAACTGATCGCGTAGTCCCGAGTCTCCCGGTTTGAGAGTATGATGATAATTTGCCAAAATCACACTTAGACTTGAAAATAGGCCGTTAACGGGTGAAAACCCAAACCGGCCCCCAAACGACCCCGTAGGAGGCACGAACACATCGCACGGGACCAATGTAACTTGTAGGAATTGACCGCGTTGTCCTGGGTATCCCGGTTTGAGGGTATGACGATAATTTGCAAAAATCACACTTAGACGAAAACAGGACGTTAAAGGGTGAAAACCCAAACCAACCCCCAACCGACCCCGTAGGAGGCACGAACACCTCGCACGGGACCAATGTAACTTGTAAGAACTGACCGCGTAGTCCCAGGTCTCTCGGTTTGAGAGTATGATGATAATTTACAAAAATCACTCTTAGACTTGAAAACAGGTCGTCAAAGGGTGAAAACCCGAACCAAACCAGCCCCCAAATGACCCCGTAGGAGGCACGAACACCTCGCACGGGACCAATGTACCTTGTAGGAATTGATCGTGTAGTCTCGGGTCTCCTGGTTTAAGAATATGGCGATAATTTGATAAAATCACACTTAGACTTAAAAACAAGCCGTTAAAGGGTGAAAACCATAACCAGCCCCCAAACGATCCCGTAGGAGGCACGGACACCTCGCACGGGACCGATGTAACTTATAAGAACTGACCGCGTAATCCCTGCTCTCCCGGTTTGAGAGTATGACGATAATTTGCAAAAATCACACTTAGACTTGAAAATAGGCCGTTAAAAGGGTGAAACCCCAAACTAGCCCCCAAACGACCCCGTAGGAGGCACGAATACCTCGCACGGCACCATTGTAACTTGTAGGAACTGACCGTGTAGTCCCGGGTCTCCCGGTTTGAGAGTATGACGATAATTTGCAAAAATCACATTTTGAATTGAAAACAGGCCGTTAAATGGTGAAAACCCAAACCAGCCCCCAAACAACCCCGTAGGAGGTACGAACACCTCGCACGGGACCAATGTAACTTGTAGGAACTGACCGCGTAGTCCCGAGTCTCCCGGTTTGAGAGTATGACGATAACTTGCAAAAATCACTCTTAGACTTGAAAACATGCCGTTAAAGGGTGAAAACTCAAACCTGCCCCCAAATGACCCCGTAGGAGGCATGAACACCTCGCACGGGACCAATGTAACTTGTAGGAAGGGACCGCGTAGTCCCGAGTATCCCGGTTTGAGAGTATGATGATAATTTGCAAAAATCACACTGACACTGGAAAACAGGCCGTTAAAGGGTGAAAACCCAAACCAGTCCCAAAACGACCCCGTAGGAGGCACGAACGCCTCGTACGGGACCAATGTAACTTATAGGAACTAACCGCGTAGTCCCGGTTATCCCGATTTGAGAGTATGACGATAATTTGCAAAAATCTCACTTAGACGAAAACAGGCCGTTAAAGGGTGAAAACCCAAACCAACCCCCAACTGACCCCGTAGGAGGCACGAACACCTCGTACGGGACCAATGTAACTTGTAAGAACTAACCACATAGTCCCAGGTCTCCCGGTTTGAGAGTATGATGATAATTTGCAAAAATCACACTTAGACTCGAAAACAGGTCGTCAAAGGGTGAAAACCCGAACAAAACCAACCCCCAAATGACCCCGTAGGAGGCACGAACACCTCGCACGGGACCAATGTAACTTGTAGGAATTGATCATGTAGTCTCGGGTCTCCTGGTTTGAGAATATGGCGATAATTTGATAAAATCACACTTAGACTTAAAAACAAGCCGTTAAAGGGTGAAAACCATAACCAGCCCCCAAACAATCCCGTAGGAGGCACGGACACCTCACACGGGACCGATGTAACTTATAAGAACTGACCGTGTAGTCTCTGCTCTCCCGATTTGAGAGTATGACGATAATTTGCAAAAATCACACTTAGACTTGAAAACAGGCCGTTAAAAGGGTGAAACCCCAAACTAGCCCCCAAACGTCCCCGTAGGAGGAACGAATACCTCGCACGGCACCATTGTAACTTGTAGGAACTGACCGTGTAGTCCCGGATCTCCCGGTTTCAGAGTATGACGATAATTCGCAAAAATCACACTTTGACTTGAAAACAGACCGTTAAAGGGTGAAAACCCAAACCAGCCCCCAAACAACCCCGTAGGAGGTACGAACACCTCGCACGGGACCAAGGTAACTTGTAGGAACTGACCGCGTAGTCCCGAGTCTCCCGGTTTGAGAGTATGACGATAACTTGCAAAAATCACTCTTAGACTTGAAAACAGGCCGTTAAAGGGTGAAAACTCGAACCAACCTCCAAACGACCCCGTAGGAGTCACGAACACCTCTCACGGGACCAACGTAACTTTTAAGAACTGACCACGTAGTCCCAGGTCTCCCGGTTTGAGAGTATGACGATAATTTGCAAAAATCACACTTAGACTCGAAAACAGGTCGTCAAAGGGTGAAAACCCGAACAAAACCAACCCCCAAATGACCCCGTAGGAGGCACGAACACCTCGCACGGGACCAATGTAACTTGTAGGAATTGATCATGTAGTCTCGGGTCTCCTGGTTTGAGAATATGGCGATAATTTGATAAAATCACACTTAGACTTAAAAACAAGCCGTTAAAGGGTGAAAACCATAACCAGCCCCCAAACAATCCCGTAGGAGGCACGGACACCTCACACGGGACCGATGTAACTTATAAGAACTGACCGCGTAGTCTCGGCTCTCCCGATTTGAGAGTATGACGATAATTTGCAAAAATCACACTTAGACTTGAAAACAGGCCGTTAAAAGGGTGAAACCCCAAACTAGCCCCCAAACGTCCCCGTAGGAGGAACGAATACCTCGCACGGCACCATTGTAACTTGTAGGAACTGACCGTGTAGTCCCGGATCTCCCGATTTCAGAGTATGACGATAATTCGCAAAAATCACACTTTGACTTGAAAACAGACCGTTAAAGGGTGAAAACCCAAACCAGCCCCCAAACAACCCCGTAGGAGGTACGAACACCTCGTACGGGACCAATGTAACTTGTAGGAACTGACCGCGTAGTCCCGAGTCTCTCGGTTTGAGAGTATGACGATAACTTGCAAAAATCACACTTAGACTTGAAAACAGGCCGTTAAAGGGTGAAAACTCGAACCAACCTCCAAACGACCCCGTAGGAGGCACGAACACCTCTCACGGGACCAATGTAACTTTTAAGAACTGACCACGTAGTCCCAGGTCTCCCGGTTTGAGAGTATGACGATAACTTGCAAAAATCACTCTTAGACTTGAAAACAGGCTGTTAAAGGGTGAAAACCCGAACCAACCCCCAAACGACCCCGTAGGAGGCACGAACACCTCTCACGGGACCAATGTAACTTTTAAGAACTGACCACGTAGTCCCAGGTCTCCCGGTTTGAGAGTATGATGATAATTTGCAAAAATCACACTTAGACTTGAAAACATGCCGTTAAAGGGTGAAAACACAAACCTGCCCCCAAATGACCCCGTAGGAGGCATGAACACCTCGCACGGGACCAATGTAACTTGTAGGAAGTGACCGCGTAGTCCCGAGTATCCCGGTTTGAGAGTATGATGATAATTTGCAAAAATCACACTGAGACTGGAAAACAGGCCGTTAAAGGGTGAAAACCCAAACCAGTCCCCAAACGACCCCGTAGGAGGCACGAACACCTCGTACGGGACCAATGTAACTTGTAGGAACTGACCACGTAGTCCCGGTTATCCCGGTTTGAGAGTATGACGATAATTTGTAAAAATCACACTTAGACGAAAATAGGCCGTTAAAGGGTGAAAACCCAAACCAACCCCCAACCGACCCCGTAGGAGGCACGAACACCTCGCATGGGACCAATGTAACTTGTAAGAACTAACCACGTAGTCCCAGGTCTCCCGGTTTGAGAGTATGACGATAATTTGCAAAAATCACACTTAGACTCGAAAACAGGTCGTCAAAGGGTGAAAACCCGAACCAAACCAGCCCCCAAATGACCCCGTAGGAGGCACGAACACCTCGCACGGGACCAATGTAACTTGTAGGAATTGATCGTGTAGTCTCGGGTCTCCTGGTTTGAGAATATGGCGATAATTTGATAAAATCACACTTAGACTTAAAAACAAGCCGTTAAAGGGTGAAAACCATAACCAGCCCCCAAACGATCCCATAGGAGGCACGGACACCTCGCACGGGACCGATGTAACTTATAAGAACTGACGGCGTAGTCCCGGCTCTCCCGGTTTGAGAGTATGACGATAATTTGCAAAAATCACACTTAGACTTGAAAACAGGCTGTTAATGGGAGAAAACCCAAACCAGCCCCAAACCGACCCCGTAAGAGGCACGAACACCTCGCACGGGACCATTGTAACTTGTCGTAGTCCTGGGTCTCCCGGTTTGAGAGTATGGCGATAATTTGCAAAAATCACACTTAGACTTGAAAACAGGTTGTTAAAGGGTAAAAACCCAAACCAGCCCCCAAACGATCCCGTAGGAGGCACGAACACCTCGCACGGGACCAATGTAACTTGTCGGAACTGATCGCGTAGTCCCGGGTCTCCCGGTTTGAGAGTATGACGATAATTTGATAAAATCACACTTAGACTTAAAAACAAGCCGTTAAAGGGTGAAAACCCAAACCAGCCCCCAAACGATCCCGTAGGAGGCACATATACCTCGCACGGGACCATTGTAACTTGTAGGAACTAACTGCGTAGTCCCGGGTCTCCCGGTTTGAGAGTGTGACGATAATTTGCAAAAATCACACTTTGACTTGAAAACAGGCCGTTAAAGGGTGAAAACCCAAACCAGCCCCCAAACGACCCCGTAGGAGGTACAAACACCTCCCACGGGACCAATATAACTTGTAGGAACTGACCGCGTAGTACCGAGTCTCCCGGTTTGAGAGTATGATTATTACTTGCAAAAATCACTTTTAGACTTGAAAATATGCCGTTAAAGGGTGAAAACCCAAACCAACCCCCAAACAACCCCGTAGGAGGCACAAACACCTCACAAGGGACCAATGTAACTTGTAAGAACTGACCACGTAGTCCCAGGTTTCCCGGTTTGAGAGTATGCCGATAATTTGCAAAATCACACTTAGACTTGAAAACATGCCGTTAAAGGGTGAAAACCCAAACCTGCCCCCAAACGATCCCGTAGGAGGCACGGACACCTCACACGGGACCGATGTAACTTATAAGAACTGACCGCGTAGTCCAGGCTCTCCCGGTTTGAGAGTATGACGATAATTTGCAAAAATCACACTTCGACTTGAAAACAGGCCGTTAAAGGGTGAAAACCCGAGCTAGCCCTCAAACGTCCCCGTAGGAGGCACGAATACCTCGCACGGCACCATTGTAACTTGTAGGAACTGACCGTGTAGTCCCGGGTCTCCCGGTTTGAGAGTATGATGATAATTTGCAAAAATCACACTTTGACTTGAAAACAGGTCGTTAAAGGGTGAAAACCCAAACCTGCCCCCAAACAACCCCGTAGGAGGTACGAACACCTCGCACGGGACCAATGTAACTTGTAGGAACTGACCGCGTAGTCCCGAGTCTCCCGGTTTGAGAGTATGACGATAACTTGCAAAAATCACTCTTAGACTTGAAAACAGGCCGTTAAAGGGTGAAAACCTGAACCAACCTCCAAACGACCCCGTAGGAGGCACGAACACCTCTCACGGGACCAATGTAACTTTTGAGAACTGACCACGTAGACCCAGGTCTCCCAGTTTGAGAGTATGACGATAATTTGCAAAAATCACACTTAGACTTGAAAACATGCCGTTAAAGGGTGAAAACCCAAACCTGCCCCCAAATGATCCCGTAGGAGGCACGGACACCTCGCACGGGACCGATGTAACTTATAAGAACTGACCGCGTAGTCCCGGCTCTCCCGGTTTGAGAGTATGACGATAATTTGCAAAAATCACACTTAGACTTGAAAACAGGCTGTTAATGGGAGAAAACCCAAACCAGCCCCAAACCGACCCCGTAAGAGGCACGAACACCTCGCACGGGACCATTGTAACTTGTCGTAGTCCTGGGTCTCCCGGTTTGAGAGTATGGCGATAATTTGCAAAAATCACACTTAGACTTGAAAACAGGTTGTTAAAGGGTAAAAACCCAAACCAGCCCCCAAACGATCCCGTAGGAGGCACGAACACCTCACACGGGACCAATGTAACTTGTAGGAACTGATCGCGTAGTCCCGGGTCTCCCGGTTTGAGAGTATGACGATAATTTGATAAAATCACACTTAGACTTAAAAACAAGCCGTTAAAGGGTGAAAACCCAAACCAGCCCCCAAACGATCCCGTAGGAGGCACGAATACCTCGCACGGGACTATTGTAACTTGGAGGAACTAACTGCGTAGTCCCGGGTCTCCCGGTTTGAGAGTGTGACGATAATTTGCAAAAATCACACTTTGACTTGAAAACAGGCCGTTAAAGGGTGAAAACCCAAACCAGCCCCCAAACGACCCCGTAGGAGGTACAAACACCTCCCACGTTACCAATATAACTTGTAGGAACTGACCGCGTAGTACCGAGTCTCCCGGTTTGAGAGTATGATTATTACTTGCAAAAATCACTTTTAGACTTGAAAATAGGCCGTTAAAGGGTGAAAACCCGAACCAACCCCCAAACAACCCCGTAGGAGGCACGAACACCTCACACGGGACCAATGTAACTTGTAAGAACTGACCACGTAGTCCCAGGTTTCCCGGTTTGAGAGTATGCCGATAATTTGCAAAATCACACTTAGACTTGAAAACATGCTGTTAAAGGGTGAAAACCCAAACCTGCCCCCAAACGATCCCGTAGGAGGCATGGACACCTCGCACGGGACCGATGTAACTTATAAGAACTGACCGCGTAATCCCTGCTCTCCCGGTTTGAGAGTATGACGATAATTTGCAAAAATCACACTTAGACTTGAAAACAGGCTGTTAATGGGAGAAAACCCAAACCAGCCCCAAACCGACCCCGTAAGAGGCACGAACACCTCGCACGGGACCATTGTAACTTGTCGTAGTCCTGGGTCTCCCGGTTTGAGAGTATGGCGATAATTTGCAAAAATCACACTTAGACTTGAAAACAGGTTGTTAAAGGGTAAAAACCCAAACCAGCCCCCAAACGATCCCGTAGGAGGCACGAACACCTCGCACGGGACCAATGTAACTTGTCGGAACTGATCGCGTAGTCCCGGGTCTCCCGGTTTGAGAGTATGACGATAATTTGATAAAATCACACTTAGACTTAAAAACAAGCCGTTAAAGGGTGAAAACCCAAACCAGCCCCCAAACGATCCCGTAGGAGGCACATATACCTCGCACGGGACCATTGTAACTTGTTGGAACTAACTGCGTAGTCCCGGGTCTCCCGGTTTGAGAGTGTGACGATAATTTGCAAAAATCACACTTTGACTTGAAAACAGGCCGTTAAAGGGTGAAAACCCAAACCAGCCCCCAAACGACCCCGTAGGAGGTACAAACACCTCCCACGGGACCAATATAACTTGTAGGAACCGACCGCGTAGTACCGAGTCTCCCGGTTTGAGAGTATGATTATTACTTGCAAAAATCACTTTTAGACTTGAAAATAGGCCGTTAAAGGGTGAAAACCCGAACCAACCCCCAAACAACCCCGTAGGAGGCACGAACACCTCACACGGGACCAATGTAACTTGTAAGAACTGACCACGTAGTCCCAGGTTTCCCGGTTTGAGAGTATGCCGATAATTTGCAAAATCACACTTAGACTTGAAAACATGCCGTTAAAGGGTGAAAACCCAAACCTGCCCCAAAACGATCCCGTAGGAGGCACGGACACCTCGCACGGGACCGATGTAACTTATAAGAACTGACCGCGTAATCCCTGCTCTCCCGATTTGAGAGTATGACGATAATTTGCAAAAATCACACTTAGACTTGAAAACAGGCTGTTAATGGGAGAAAACCCAAACCAGCCCCAAACCGACCCCGTAAGAGGCACGAACACCTCGCACGGGACCAATGTTACTTGTCGTAGTCCCGGGTCTCCCGGTTTGAGTGTATGATGATAATTTGCAAAAATCACACTTAGACTTGAAAATAGGCCGTTATAGGGTGAAAACCCAAACCAGCCCCCAAACGACCCCATAGGAGGCAAGAACACCTCGCACGGGACCAATGTAACTTGTAGGAACGGACCGCGTATTCCCGAGTATCCCGGTTTGAGAGTATGACGATAACTTGCAAAAATCACTCTTAGACTTGAAAACAGGCCGTTAAAGGGTGAAAACCCGAACCAACCTCCAAACGACCCCGTAGGAGGCACGAACACCTCTCACGGGACCAATGTAACTTTTAAGAACTGACCACGTAGACCCAGGTCTCCCAGTTTGAGAGTATGACGATAATTTGCAAAAATCACACTTAGACTTGAAAACATGCCGTTAAAGGGTGAAAACCCAAACCTGCCCCCAAATGATCCCGTAGGAGGCATGAACACCTCGCACGGGACCAATGTAACTTGTAGGAAGTGACCGCGTAGTCCCTAGTATCCCGGTTTGAGAGTATGACAATAATTTGCAAAAATCACACTGAGACTGGAAAACAGGCTGTTAAAGGGTGAAAACTGAAACTAGCCCCCAAATGACCCCGTAGGAGGCACGAACACCTCGTACGGGACAAATGTAACTTATAGGAACTGACCACGTAGTCCCTGTTATCCCGGTTTGAGAGTATGACGATAATTTGCAAAAAATCACACTTAGACGAAAACAGGCCGTTAAAGGGAGAAAACCCTAACCAACCCCCATCCGACCCCGTAGGAGGCACGAACACCTCTCACGGGACCAATGTAACTTTTAAGAACTGACCACGTAGTCCCAGGTCTCCCGGTTTGAGAGTATGACGATAACTTGCAAAAATCACTCTTAGACTTGAAAACAGGCCGTTAAAGGGTGAAAACCCGAACCAACCTCCAAACGACCCCGTAGGAGGCATGAACACCTCGCACGGGACCAATGTAACTTGTAGGAAGTGACCGCGTAGACCCAGGTCTCCCAGTTTGAGAGTATGACGATAATTTGCAAAAATCACACTTAGACTTGAAAACATGCCGTTAAAGGGTGAAAACCCAAACCTGCCCCCAAATGATCCCGTAGGAGGCACGAACACCTCGTACGGGACCAATGTAACTTATAGGAACTGACCGCGTAGTCCCGGTTATCCCGGTTTGAGAGTATGACGATAATTTGTAAAAATCACACTTAGACGAAAATAGGCCGTTAAAGGGTGAAAACCCAAACCTGCCCCCAAATAACCCCGTAGGAGGTACGAACACCTCGCACGGGACCAATGTAACTTGTAGGAACTGACCGCGTAGTCCCGAGTCTCCCGGTTTGAGAGTATGACGATAACTTGCAAAAATCACTCTTAGACTTGAAAACAGGCCGTTAAAGGGTGAAAACCTGAACCAACCTCCAAACGACCCCGTAGGAGGCACGAACACCTCTCACGGGACCAATGTAACTTTTAAGAACTGACCACGTAGACCCAGGTCTCCCAGTTTGAGAGTATGACGATAATTTGCAAAAATCACACTTAGACTTGAAAACATGCCGTTAAAGGGTGAAAACCCAAACCTGCCCCCAAATGATCCCGTAGGAGGCACGGACACCTCGCACGGGACCGATGTAACTTATAAGAACTGACCGCGTAGTCCCGGCTCTCCCGGTTTGAGAGTATGACGATAATTTGCAAAAATCACACTTAGACTTGAAAACAGGCTGTTAATGGGAGAAAACCCAAACCAGACCCAAACCGACCCTGTAAGAGGCACGAACACCTCGCACGGGACCATTGTAACTTGTCGTAGTCCTGGGTCTCCCGGTTTGAGAGTATGGCGATAATTTGCAAAAATCACACTTAGACTTGAAAACAGGTTGTTAAAGGGTAAAAACCCAAACCAGCCCCCAAACGATCCCGTAGGAGGCACGAACACCTCGCACGGGACCAATGTAACTTGTAGGAACTGATCGCGTAGTCCCGGGTCTCCCGGTTTGAGAGTATGACGATAATTTGATAAAATCACACTTAGACTTAAAAACAAGCCGTTAAAGGGTGAAAACCCAAACCAGCCCTCAAACGATCCCGTAGGAGGCACGAATACCTCGCACGGGACTATTGTAACTTGTAGGAACTAACTGCGTAGTCCCGGGTTTCCCGGTTTGAGAGTGTGACGATAATTTGCAAAAATCACACTTTGACTTGAAAACAGGCCGTTAAAGGGTGAAAACCCAAACCAGCCCCCAAACGACCCCGTAGGAGGTACAAACACCTCCCACGGGACCAATATAACTTGTAGGAACTGACCGCGTAGTACCGAGTCTCCCGGTTTGAGAGTATGATTATTACTTGCAAAAATCACTTTTAGACTTGAAAATAGGCCGTTAAAGGGTGAAAACCC
The DNA here is from genome assembly GCA_949130495.1 of Sambucus nigra. Taxonomy (NCBI): domain Eukaryota; kingdom Viridiplantae; phylum Streptophyta; class Magnoliopsida; order Dipsacales; family Adoxaceae; genus Sambucus; species Sambucus nigra. The sequence goes on along the minus strand of OX422221.1, from coordinate 271,105,824 downwards.
GAACCAACCCCCAAACAACCCCGTAGGAGGCACGAACACCTCACACGGGACCAATGTAACTTGTAAGAACTGACCACGGTCCCAGGTTTCCCGGTTTGAGAGTATGCCGATAATTTGCAAAATCACACTTAGACTTGAAAACATGTCGTTAAAGGGTGAAAACCCAAACCTGCCCCCAAACGATCCCGTAGGAGGCACGGACACCTCGCACGGGACCGATGTAACTTATAAGAACTGACCGCGTAGTCCCGCCTCTCCCGGTTTGAGAGTATGACGATAATTTGCAAAAATCACACTTAGACTTGAAAACAGGCCGTTAAAGGGTGAAAACCCGAACTAGCCCCCAAACGTCCCCGTAGGAGGCACGAATACCTCGCACGGCACCATTGTAACTTGTAGGAACTGACCGTGTAGTCCCGGGTCTCCCGGTTTGAGAGTATGACGATAATTTGCAAAAATCACACTTTGACTTGAAAACAGGTCGTTAAAGGGTGAAAACCCAAACCTGCCCCCAAACAACCCCGTAGGATGTACGAACACCTCGCACGGGACCAATGTAACTTGTAGGAACTGACCGCGTAGTCCCGAGTCTCCCGGTTTGAGAGTATGACGATAACTTGCAAAAATCACTCTTAGACTTGAAAACAGGCCGTTAAAGGGTGAAAACCTGAACCAACCTCCAAACGACCCCGTAGGAGGCACGAACACCTCTCACGGGACCGATGTAACTTTTAAGAACTGACCACGTAGACCCAGGTCTCCCAGTTTGAGAGTATGACGATAATTTGCAAAAATCACACTTAGACTTGAAAACATGCCGTTAAAGGGTGAAAACCCAAACCTGCCCCCAAATGATCCCGTAGGAGGCACGGACACCTCGCACGGGACCGATGTAACTTATAAGAACTGACCGCGTAGTCCCGGCTCTCCCGGTTTGAGAGTATGACGATAATTTGCAAAAATCACACTTAGACTTGAAAACAGGCTGTTAATGGGAGAAAACCCAAACCAGCCCCAAACCGACCCCGTAAGAGGCACGAACACCTCGCACAGGACCATTGTAACTTGTCGTAGTCTTGGGTCTCCCGGTTTGAGAGTATGGCGATAATTTGCAAAAATCACACTTAGACTTGAAAACAGGTTGTTAAAGGGTAAAAACCCAAACCAGCCCCCAAACGATCCCGTAGGAGGCACGAACACCTCGCACGGGACCAATGTAACTTGTAGGAACTGATCGCGTCGTCCCGGGTCTCCCGGTTTGAGAGTATGACGATAATTTGATAAAATCACACTTAGACTTAAAAACAAGCCGTTAAAGGGTGAAAACCCAAACCAGCCCCCAAACGATCCCGTAGGAGGTACGAATACCTCGCACGGGACTATTGTAACTTGTAGGAACTAACTGCGTAGTCCCGGGTCTCCCGGTTTGAGAGTGTGACGATAATTTGCAAAAATCACACTTTGACTTGAAAACAGGCCGTTAAAGGGTGAAAACCCAAACCAGCCCCCAAACGACCCCGTAGGAGGTACAAACACCTCCCACGGGACCAATATAACTTGTAGGAACTGACCGCGTAGTACCGAGTCTCCCGGTTTGAGAGTATGATTATTACTTGCAAAAATCACTTTTAGACTTGAAAATAGGCCGTTAAAGGGTGAAAACCCGAACCAACCCCCAAACAACCCCGTAGGAGGCACGAACACCTCACACGGGACCAATGTAACTTGTAAGAACTGACCACGTAGTCCCAGGTTTCCCGGTTTGAGAGTATGCCGATAATTTGCAAAATCACACTTAGACTTGAAAACATGCCGTTAAAGGGTGAAAACCCAAACCTGCCCCCAAACGATCCCGTAGGAGGCACGGACACCTCGCACGGGACCGATGTAACTTCTAAGAACTGACCGCGTAGTCCCGGCTCTCCCGGTTTGAGAGTATGACGATAATTTGCAAAAATCACACTTAGACTTGAAAACAGGCTGTTAATGGGAGAAAACCCAAACCAGCACCAAACCGACCCCGTAAGAGGCACGAACACCTTGCACGGGACCATTGTAACTTGTCGTAGTCCTGGGTCTCCCGGTTTGAGAGTATGGCGATAATTTGCAAAAATCACACTTAGACTTGAAAACAGGTTGTTAAAGGGTAAAAACCCAAACCAGCCCCCAAACGATCCCGTAGGAGGCACGAACACCTCGCACGGGACCAATGTAACTTGTAGGAACTGATCGCGTAGTCCCGGGTCTCCCGGTTTGAGAGTATGACGATAATTTGATAAAATCACACTTAGACTTAAAAACAAGCCGTTAAAGGGTGAAAACCCAAACCAGCCCCCAAACGATCCCGTAGGAGGCACGAATACCTCGCACGGGACCATTGTAACTTGTAGGAACTAACTGCGTAGTCCCGGGTCTCCCGGTTTGAGAGTGTGACGATAATTTGCAAAAATCACACTTTGACTTGAAAACAGGCCGTTAAAGGGTGAAAACCCAAACCAGCCCCCAAACGACCCCGTAGGAGGTACAAACACCTCCCACGGGACCAATATAACTTGTAGGAACCGACCGCGTAGTACCGAGTCTCTCGGTTTGAGAGTATGATTATTACTTGCAAAAATCACTTTTAGACTTGAAAATAGGTCGTTAAAGGGTGAAAACCCGAACCAACCCCCAAACAACCCCGTAGGAGGCACGAACACCTCACACGGGACCAATGTAACTTGTAAGAACTGACCACGTAGTCCCAGGTTTCCCGGTTTGAGAGTATGCCGATAATTTGCAAAATCACACTTAGACTTGAAAACATGCCGTTAAAGGGTGAAAACCCAAACCTGCCCCCAAACGATCCCGTAGGAGGCACGGACACCTCGCACGGGACCGATGTAACTTATAAGAACTGACCGCGTAATCCCTGCTCTCCCGGTTTGAGAGTATGACGATAATTTGCAAAAATCACACTTAGACTTGAAAACAGGCTGTTAATGGGAGAAAACCCAAACCAGCCCCAAACCGACCCCATAAGAGGCACGAACACCTCTCACGGGACCAATGTTACTTGTCGTAGTCCCGGGTCTCCCGGTTTGAGTGTATGATGATAATTTGCAAAAATCACACTTAGACTTGAAAATAGGCTGTTATAGGGTGAAAACCCAAACCAGCCCCCAAACGACCCCATAGGAGGCACGAACACCTCACACGGGACCAATGTAACTTGTAGGAACGGACCGCGTATTCCCGAGTATCCCGGTTTGAGAGTATGACGATAACTTGCAAAAATCACTCTTAGACTTGAAAACAGGCCGTTAAAGGGTGAAAACCCGAACCAACCTCCAAACGACCCCGTAGGAGGCACGAACACCTCTCACGGGACCAATGTAACTTTTAAGAACTGACCACGTAGACCCAGGTCTCCCAGTTTGAGAGTATGACGATAATTTACAAAAATCACACTTAGACTTGAAAACATGCCGTTAAAGGGTGAAAACCCAAACCTGCCCCCAAATGATCCCGTAGGAGGCATGAACACCTCGCACGGGACCAATGTAACTTGTAGGAAGTGACCGCATAGGCCCTAGTATCCCGGTTTGAGAGTATGACGATAATTTGCAAAAATCACACTGAGACTGGAAAACAGGCTGTTAAAGGGTGAAAACCCAAACTAGCCCCCAAACGACCCCGTAGGAGGCACGAACAACTCGCACGGGACCAATGTAACTTGTAGGAACTGATCGCGTAGTCTCGGGTCTCCCGGTTTGAGAGTATGACGATAATTTGATAAAATCACACTTAGACTTAAAAACAAGCCGTTAAAGGGTGAAAACCCAAACCAGCCCCCAAACGATCCCGTAGGAGGCACGAATACCTCGCACGGGACTATTGTAACTTGTAGGAACTAACTGCGTAGTCCCGGGTCTCCCGGTTTGAGAGTGTGATGATAATTTGCAAAAATCACACTTTGACTTGAAAACAGGCCGTTAAAGGGTGAAAACCCAAACCAGCCCCCAAACGACCCCGTAGGAGGTACAAACACCTCCCACGGGACCAATATAACTTGTAGGAACTGACCGCGTAGTACCGAGTCTCCCGATTTGAGAGTATGATTATTACTTGCAAAAATCACTTTTAGACTTGAAAATAGGCCGTTAAAGGGTGAAAACCCGAACCAACCCCCAAACAACCCCGTAGGAGGCACGAACACCTCACACGGGACCAATGTAACTTGTAAGAACTGACCACGTAGTCCCAGGTTTCCCGGTTTGAGAGTATGCCGATAATTTGCAAAATCACACTTAGACTTGAAAACATGCCGTTAAAGGGTGAAAACTCAAACCTGCCCCCAAACTATCCCGTAGGAGGCACGGACACCTCGCACGGGACCGATGTAACTTATAAGAACTGACCGCGTAGTCCCGCCTCTCCCGGTTTGAGAGTATGACGATAATTTGCAAAAATCACACTTAGACTTGAAAACAGGCCGTTAAAGGGTGAAAACCCGAACTAGCCCCCAAACGTCCCCGTAGGAGGCACGAATACCTCACACGGCACCATTGTAACTTGTAGGAACTGACCGTGTAGTCCCGGGTCTCCCGGTTTGAGAGTATGACGATAATTTGCAAAAATCACACTTTGACTTGAAAACAGGTCGTTAAAGGGTGAAAACCCAAACCTGCCCCCAAACAACCCCGTAGGAGGTACGAACACCTCGCACGGGACCAATGTAACTTGTAGGAACTGACCGCGTAGTCCCGAGTCTCCCGGTTTGAGAGTATGACGATAACTTGCTAAAATCACTCTTAGACTTGAAAACAGGCCGTTAAAGGGTGAAAACCTGAACCAACCTCCAAACGACCCCGTAGGAGGCACGAACACCTCTCACGGGACCAATGTAACTTTTAAGAACTGACCACGTAGACCCAGGTCTCCCAGTTTGAGAGTATGACGATAATTTGCAAAAATCACACTTAGACTTGAAAACATGCCGTTAAAGGGTGAAAACCCAAACCTGCCCCCAAATGATCCCGTAGGAGGCACGGATACCTCGCACGGGACCGATGTACTTTATAAGAACTCCCCGCGTAGTCCCGGCTCTCCCGGTTTGAGAGTATGACGATAATTTGCAAAAATCACACTTAGACTTGAAAACAGGCTGTTAATGGGAGAAAACCCAAACCAGCCCCAAACCGACCCCGTAAGAGGCACGAACACCTCGTACGGGACCATTGTAACTTGTCGTAGTCCTGGGTCTCCCGGTTTGAGAGTATGGCGATAATTTACAAAAATCACACTTAGACTTGAAAACAGGTTGTTAAAGGGTAAAAACACAAACCAGCCCCCAAACGATCCCGTAGGAGGCACGAACACCTCGCACGGGACCAATGTAACTTGTAGGAACTGATCGCGTAGTCCCGGGTCTCCCGGTTTGAGAGTATGACGATAATTTGATAAAATCACACTTAGACTTAAAAACAAGCCGTTAAAGGGTGAAAACCCAAACCAGCCCCCAAACGATCCCGTAGGAGGCACGAATACCTCGCACGGGACTATTGTAACTTGTAGGAACTAACTGCGTAGTCCCGGGTCTCCCGGTTTGAGAGTGTGACGATAATTTGCAAAAATCACACTTTGACTTGAAAACAGGCCGTTAAAGGGTGAAAACCCAAACCAGCCCCCAAACGACCCCGTAGGAGGTACAAACACCTCCCACGGGACCAATATAACTTGTAGGAACTGACCGCGTAGTACCGAGTCTCCCGGTTTGAGAGTATGATTATTACTTGCAAAAATCACTTTTAGACTTGAAAATAGGCCGTTAAAGGGTGAAAACCCGAACCAACCCCCAAACAACCCCGTAGGAGGCACGAACACCTCACACGGGACCAATGTAACTTGTAAGAACTGACCACGTAGTCCCAGGTTTCCCGGTTTGAGAGTATGCCGATAATTTGCAAAATCACACTTAGACTTGAAAACATGCCGTTAAAGGGTGAAAACCCAAACCTGCCCCCAAACGATCCCGTAGGAGGCACGGACACCTCGCACGGGACCGATGTAACTTATAAGAACTGACCGCGTAGTCCCGGCTCTCCCGGTTTGAGAGTATGACGATAATTTGCAAAAATCACACTTAGACTTGAAAACAGGCTGTTAATGGGAGAAAACCCAAACCAGCCCCAAACCGACCCCGTAAGAGGCACGAACACCTCGCACGGGACCATTGTAACTTGTCGTAGTCCTGGGTCTCCCGGTTTGAGAGTATGGCGATAATTTGCAAAAATCACACTTAGACTTGAAAACAGGTTGTTAAAGGGTAAAAACCCAAACCAGCCCCCAAACGATCCCGTAGGAGGCACGAACACCTCGCACGGGACCAATGTAACTTGTAGGAACTGATCGCGTAGTCCCGGGTCTCCCGGTTTGAGAGTATGACGATAATTTGATAAAATCACACTTAAACTTAAAAACAAGCCGTTAAAGGGTGAAAACCCAAACCAGCCCCCAAACGATCCCGTAGGAGGCACGAATACCTCGCACGGGACCATTGTAACTTGTTGGAACTAACTGCGTAGTCCCGGGTCTCCCGGTTTGAGAGTGTGACGATAATTTGCAAAAATCACACTTTGACTTGAAAACAGGCCGTTAAAGGGTGAAAACCCAAACCAGCCCCCAAACGACCCCGTAGGAGGTACAAACACCTCCCACGGGACCAATATAACTTGTAGGAACCGACCGCGTAGTACCGAGTCTCCCGGTTTGAGAGTATGATTATTACTTGCAAAAATTACTTTTAGACTTGAAAATAGGCCGTTAAAGGGTGAAAACCCGAACCAAACCCCAAACAACCCCGTAGTAGGCACGAACACCTCACACGGGACCAATGTAACTTGTAAGAACTGACCACGTAGTCCCAGGTTTCCCGGTTTGAGAGTATGCCGATAATTTGCAAAATCACACTTAGACTTGAAAACATGCCGTTAAAGGGTGAAAACCCAAACCTGCCCCCAAACGATCCCGTAGGAGGCACGGACACCTCGCATGGGACCGATGTAACTTATAAGAACTGACCGCGTAATCCCTGCTCTCCCGGTTTGAGAGTATGACGATAATTTGCAAAAATCACACTTAGACTTGAAAACAGGCTGTTAATGGGAGAAAACCCAAACCAGCCCCAAACCGACCCCGTAAGAGGCACGAACACCTCGCACGGGACCAATGTTACTTGTCGTAGTCCCGGGTCTCCCGGTTTGAGTGTATGATGATAATTTGCAAAAATCACACTTAGACTTGAAAATAGGCCGTTATAGGGTGAAAACCCAAACCAGCCCCCAAACGACCCCATAGGAGGCACGAACACCTCGCACGGACCAATGTAACTTGTAGGAACTGACCGCTTAGTTCCAGGTATCCCGGTTTGAGAGAATGACGATAATTTAAAAAAATCACATTTAGACTTGTAAACAATCCGTTAATGGGAAAAAACCCAAACCAGCCCCAAACCGACCCCGTAAGAGGCACGAACACCTCGCACGGGACCAAAGTAACTTGTCGTAGTCTCGGCTTTCCCGGTTTGAGAGTATGACAATAATTTGCAAAAGTCACACTTGGACTTGAAAACAGGCCGTTGAAGGGTGAAAACCCAAACCAGCCCCAAACGACCCCGTAGGAGGCACGAGCACCTCGCACAGGACCAATGTAACTTGTAGGAACTGACCGCATGGTCCTGAGTATCCTGGTTTGAGGGTATGACGATAATTTGCAAAAATCACACTTTGACTAGAAAACAGGCCATTAGAGGGTGATTACCCAAACCAGCCCCCAAACGACCCCGTAGGAGGCACGAACACCTCGCACGGTACCAATGTAACTTGTAGGAACTGACCGCGTAGTCCCGGGTCTCCCGGTTTGAGAGTATGACGATAATTTGCAAAAATCACACTTAGAATTGAAAACAGGTCGTTAAAGGGTGAACTCCCAAACCAGCCCCCAAACGACCCCCTAGGAGGCACGAACACCTCGCACGGGACCAATGTAACCTGTAGGAACTGACCGCGTAGTACCGAGTCTCCCGGTTTGAGAGTATGATGATAACTTGCAAAAATCACTCTTAGACTTGAAAACAGGCCGTTAAAGGGTGAAAACCCGAACCAACGCCCAAACGACCCCGTAGGAGGCACGAATACCTCGCACGGGACCAATGTAACTTGTAAGAACTGACCACGTAGTCCCAGGTCTCCCGGTTTGAGAGTATGACGATAATTTGCAAAAATCACACCTAGACTTGAAAACATGCCGTTAAAGGGTGAAAACCCAAATCTTCCCCAAACGACCCCGTAGGAGGCATGAACACCTCGCACAGGACCAACGTAACTTATAGGAAGTGACCGCGTAGTCCCGAGTATCCCAGTTTGAGAGTATGACGATAATTTGCAAAAATCACACTGAGACTTTAAAACTGGCCGTTAAAGGGTGAAAACCCAAACCAGCCCCCAAATGACCCCGTAGGAGGCACGAACACCTCGCACGGGACCAATGTAACTTGTAGGAACTGATCGCGTAGTCCCGGGTATCCCAGTTTGAGAGTATGACGATAATTTGAAAAAAATCACACTTAGACTTGAAAACAGACCGTTAATGGGAGAAAACCCAAACCAGCCCCAAACCGACCCCGTAAGAGGCACGAACACCTCGCACGGGACCAATGTTACTTGTCGTAGTCCCGGGTCTCCCAGTTTGAGTGTATGACGATAATTTGCAAAAATCACACTTAGACTTGAAAACAGGTCGTTAAAGGGTGAAAACCTAAACCAGCCCCCGAACGACCTTGTAGGAGGCACGAACACCTCGCACGGGACCAATGTAACTTGTAGGAACTGACCGCGTAGTCCTGGGTATCCCGATTTGAGAGTATGACAATAATTTTAAAAAATCACACTTAGACTTGAAAATAGGCCGTTATAGGGTGAAAACCCAAACCAGCTCCCAAACGACCCCGTAGGAGGTAGGAACACCTCGTACGGGACGAATGTAACTTGTAGTAACTGACCACGTAGTCCCGGGTCTCCCGGTTTGAGAGTATAACGATAATTTGCAAAAATCACACTTAGACTTGAAAACAGGCCGTTAAAGGGTGAAAACCCAAACCAGCCCCCAAACGACCGTGTAGGAGGCACGAACACCTCGCACGGGACCAATGTAACTTGTAGGAACTGACCGCGTAGTCCCGGGTCTCCCGGTTTGAGAGTATGACAATAATTTGCAAAAATCACACTTAGACTTGAAAACAGGCCGTTAAATGGTGAAAACCCAAACCAACCCCCAATCGACACCGTAAGAGGCACGAACACCTCGCACGGGACCAATGTAACTTGTAGGAACTGACCGCGTAGTCCTGGGTCTCCCGGTTTGAGAGTTTGATGATAATTTACAAAAATCACACTTGGACTTGAAAACAGGCCGTTGAAGGGTGAAAACCCAAACTAGCCCCCAACTGACCCCATAAGAGGCACGAACACCTCGCACGAGACCAATGTAACTTGTCTTAGTCCCGCGTCTCCCGATTTGAGAGTATGACGATAATTTGCAAAAATCACACTTAGAATTGAAAATAGGTCGTTAAAGGGTGAAAACCCGAACCAGCCCCCAAATGACCCCCTAGGAGACACGATCACCACACACGGGACGAATGTAACTTGTAGTAACTGACTGCGTAGTCCCGGCTCTCCCGGTTTGAGAGTATGACGATAATTTGCAAAAATCACACTTAGACTTGAAAACAGGCCGTTAAAGCGTGAAAACCCAAACCAGCCCCCAACCGACACCGTAAGAGGCACGAACACCTCGCACGGGACCAATGTAACTTGTAGGAACTGACCGCATAGTCCTGGGTCTCCCGGTTTGAGAGTATGATGATAATTTGCAAAAATCACACTTAGACTTGAAAACAGGCCGTTGAAGGGTGAAAACCCAAACTAGCCCCCAACTGGCCCCGTAAGAAGCACGAACACCTCGCATGGGACCAATGTAACTTGTCTTAGTCCCGGGTCTCCCGGTTTGAGAGTATGACAATAATTTGAAAAAATCACACTTAGAGTTGAAAACAAGCCGTTAAAGGGTGAAAACCGGAACCAGTCCCCAAATGACCACCTAGGAGGCATGAACACCTCGCACGGGACCAATGTAACTTGTAGGAACTGACCGCGTAGTCCCGGGTATCCCGGTTTGAGAGTATGACGATAATTTGCAAAAATTACACTTAGACTTAAAAACAAGCCGTTAAAGGGTGAAAACCCAAACCAGCCCCCAAACGACCCCGTGGGAGGCACGGACACCTCGTACGGGACCAATGTAACTTGTAAAAACTGATCGGGTACTCCCGGGTCTCCCGGTTTGAGAATATGGATATAATTTACAAAAATCACACTTAGACTTGAAAACAGGCTGTTAAAGGGTGAAAACCTAAACCATCCTCGAAACGAACCCGTAGGAAGCACGAACACCTCGCACGGGACCAATGTAACTTGTAGGAACTGACAGCGTAGTCCCGGGTATCCCGATTTGAGAGTACGACGATGCTTTGCAAAAATCACACTTAGACATGAAAATAGGCCGTTATAGGGTGAAAACCCAAACCAGCCCCCAAACGTCCCTGTAGGAGGCACGAACACCTCGCACGGGACAAATGTAACTTGTAGTAACTGACTGCGTAGTCTCGGGTTTCCCGGTTTGAGAGTATGACGATAATTTGCAAAAATCACACTTAGACTTAAAAACAGGCTGTCAAAGGGTGAAAACCCAAACCAGCCCCCAGCCGACCCCGTAGGAGGCACGAACACCTCGCACGGGACCAATGTAACTTGTAGGAACTCATCGCGTAGTCCCGAGTCTCCCGGTTTGAGAGTATGACGATAATTTGAAAAAATCAAACTTAGACTTGAAAACAGGCCGTTAAAGGGTGAGAACCCAAACCAGCCCCAAAATGACCCCGTAGGAGGCACGAATACCTCGCACGGGACCAATATAACTTGTAGGAACTGACCGCGTCGTCCCGGGTCTCCCGGTTTGAGAGTATGATGATAATTTTCAAAAATCACACTTAGACTTGAAAACAGACCGTTAAAGGGTGAAAACCCAAACCATCCCCCAACCGACCCCGTAAGAGGCACGAACACCTCGCACGGGACCAATGTAACTTGTCGTAGTCCCGGGTCTCCCGGTTTGAGGGTATGACGATAATTTGCCAAAATCACACTTAGACTTGGAAACAGGCTGTTAAAGGGTGAAAACCCGAACCAGCCCCCAAACGACCCCTTAGGAGGAACGAACACCTCGCACGGGACCAATGTAACTTGTAGGAACTGACCGCGTAGTCCTGGGTATCCCGGTTTGAGAGTATGACGATAATTTGCAAAAATCACACTTAGACTTGAAAATAGGCCGTTAACGGGTGAAAACCCAAACCAGTCCCCAAACGACCCCGTAGGAGGCACGAAGACCTCGCACAGGACCAATATAAATTGTAGGAACTGACCGCGTAGTCACGGGTCTCTCGATTTGAGAGTATGATGATAATTTGCAAAAATCACACTTAGACTTGAAAACAGGTCGTTAAAGGGTGAAAACCCAAACCAACCCCCAATCGACACCGTAAGAGGCACGAACACCTTGCACGGGACCAATGTAACTTGTAGGAACTGACCGCGTAGTCCTGGGTCTCCCGGTTTGAGAGTATGACGATAATTTGTAGAAATCACACTTAGACTTGAAAACAGGCCGTTGAAGGGTGAAAACCCAAACTAGCCCCCAACTGACCCCGTAAGAGGCACGAACACCTCGCATGGGACCAATGTTACTTGTCTTAGTCCCGGGTCTCCCGGTTTGAGAGTATGACGATAATTTGCAAAAATCACACTTAGACTTGAAAATAGGCCGTTAAAGGGTGAAAACCCAAACCAGTCCCCAAACGACCCCGTAGGAGGCACGAACACCTCACACAGGACCAATATAAATTGTAAGAACTGACCGCGTAGTCCCGGGTCTCCCGGTTTGAGAGTATGACGATAATTTGCAAAAATCACACTTAGACTTGAAAACAAGCCGTTAAAGGGTGAAAACCCAAACCAACCCCCAACCGACACCGTAAGAGGCACGAACACCTCGCACGGGACCAATGTAACTTGTAGGAACTGACCGCGTAGTCCTGGGTCTCCCGGTTTGAGAGTATGACGATAATATAAGAAAATAACACTTAGAATTGAAAAGAGGCCGTTGAAGGGTGAAAACCCAAACTAGCCCCCAACTGACCCCGTAAGAGGCATGAACACCTCGCACGGGACCAATGTAACTTGTCTTAGTCCCGGGTCTCCCGGTTTGAGAGTATGACGATAATTTGCAAAAAACACACTTAGAATTGAAAATAGGCCGTTATACGGTGAAAACTCGAACCAGCCCCCAAATGACCCCCTAGGGGGCACGAACACCTCGCACGGGACCAATGTAACTTGTAGGAACTGATCGCGTAGTCCCGGGTATCCCGGTTTGAGAGTATGACAATAATTTGCAAAAATCACACTTAGACTTAAAAATAAGCCGTTAAAGGGTGAAAACCCAAACCAACCCCCAAACGACCCCGTGGGAGGCACGGACACCTCGTATGTTACCAATGTAACATGTAGAAACTGATCGGGTAGTCCCGGGTTTCCCGGTTTGAGAATATTGTGATAATTTGCAAAAGTCACACTTAGACTTGAAAACCGGCCGTTAAAGGGGAAAACCCAAACCAGCCCCCAAACGATCCCGTAGGAGGCACGAACACCTCGCACGGGACCAATGTAACTTGTAGGAACTGACCGCGTAGTCTCGGGTCTCCCGGTTTGAGAGTATGATGATAATTTGCAAAAATCACACTTAGACTTGAAAATAGGCCGTTAAAGGGTAAAAACCCAAACCAGTCCCCAAACGACCCCGTAGGAGGCACGAACACCTCGCACAGGACCAATATAAATTGAAGGAACTGACCGCGTAGTCCCGGGTCTCCCGGTTTGAGAGTATGACGATAATTTGCAAAAATCACACTTAGACTTGAAAACAGGCCGTTAAATGGTGAAAACCTAAACCAGCCCCCAACCGACACCGTAAGAGGAACGAACACCTCGCACGGGACCAATGTAACTTGTAGGAACTGACCGCGTAGTCCTGGGTCTCTCAGTTTGAGAGTATGACGATAATTTGCAAAAATCACACTTAGACTTCAAAACAGGCCGTTGAAGGGTGAAAACCCAAACTAGCCCCCAACTGACCCCGTAAGAGGCACGAACACCTCGCACGGGACCAATGTAACTTGTCTTAGTCCCGGGTCTCCCGGTTTGAGAGTATGACGATAATTTGTAAAAATCACACTTAAAATTGAAAACAGGTCGTTAAAGGATGAAAACCCGAACCAACCCCCAAATGACAACCTATGAGGCACGAACACCTCGCACGGGACCAATGTAACTTGTAGGAACTGACCGCGTAGTCCCGGGTATCCCGGTTTGAAAGTATGACGATAATTTGCAAAAATCACACTTAGACTTAAAAACAAACCATTAAATGGTGAAAACCCAAACCAGCCCCCAAACGACCCCGTGGGAGGCACGGACACCTCGTACGGGACCAATGTAACTTGTAGAAACTGATCGGGTAGTCCCGGGTCTCCCGGTTTGAGAATATGGCGATAATTTGCAAAAATCACACTTAGACTTGAAAACAGGCCGTTAAAGGGTGAAAACCTAAACCAGCCCCGAAACGAACCCGTAGGAGGCACGACCACCTCGCACGGGACCAATGTAACTTGTAGGAACTGATAGCGTAGTCCCGGGTATCCCGATTTGAGAGTATGATGATGCTTTGCAAAAATCACACTTAGACATGAAAATAGGCCGTTATAGGGTGAAAACCCAAACCAGCCCCCAAACGTCCCCATAGGAGGCACGAACACCTCGCACAGGACGAATGTAACTTGTAGTAACTGACTGCGTAGTCCCGGCTCTCCCGGTTTGAGAGTATGACGATAACTTGCAAAAATCACACTTAGACTTGAAAACAGGCCGTTAAAGGGTGAAAACCCAAACCAGCCCCGAACCGACCCCGTAGGAGGCACGAACACCTCGCACGAGACCAATGTAACTTATAAGAACGGACCGCGTAGTCCCAGGTCTCCCGGTTTGAGAGTATGACGATAATTAGCAAAAATCACACTTAGACTTGAAAACAGGCCGTTAAAGGGTGAGAACCCAAACCAACCCCCAAACGACCCCGTAGGAGGCACGAACACCTCGCACGGGACCAATGTAACTTGTAGGAACTGACCGCGTATTCCCGAGTATCCCGATTTGAGAGTATGACGATAATTTGAAAAAATCACACTTAGACTTGAAAACAGGCCGTTAAAGGGTGAGACCCAAACCAGGCCCAAAACGACCTCGTAGGAGGCACGAACACCTCGCACGGGACCAATATAACTTGTAGGAACTGACCGCGTAGTCCCGAGTATCCGCGTTTGAGAGTATGACGATAATTTAAAAAAATCACACTTAGACTTGAAAACAGGCCGTTAAAGGGTGAGAACCCAAACCAGGCCCAAAACGACCCCGTAGGAGGCACGAACACCTCGCACGGGACCAATATAACTTGTAGGAACTGACCGCGTAGTCCCGGGCCTCTCGGTTTGAGAGTATGAGGATAATTTACAAAAATCACACTTAGACTTGAAATCAGACCGTTAAAGGCTGAAAACCCAAACCAGCCCCCAACCGACCCCGTAAGAGGCACGAACACCTCGCACGGGACCAATGTAACTTGTCGTAGTCCCGGGTGTACCGGTTTGAGGATATGACGATAATTTGCAAAAATCACACTTAGACTTGAAAACAGGCTGTTAAAGGGTGAAAACCCAAACTAGACCCCAAACGACCCCGTAGGAGGCGCGAACACCTCGCACGGGACCAATGTAACTTGTAGAAACTGACCGCGTAGTCCCGAGTATCCTGGTTTGAGAGTATGACGATAATTTGAAAAAATCACACTTAGACTTGAAAATAGGCCGTTAAAGGGTGAAAACCCAAACCAGCCCCCAAATGACCCCGTAGGAGGCACGAACAGCTCGCACGGGACCAATATAAATTGTAGGAACTGACCACGTAGTCTCGGGTCTCCCGGTTTGAGAGTATGACGATAATTTGCAAAAATCCCACTTAGACTTGAAAACAGGCCGTTAAAGGGTGAAAGCCCAAACCAGTCCCCAACCGACCCCGTAAGAGGAACGAACACCTCGCACGGGACCAATGTAACTTGTAGGAACTGACCGCGTAGTCCCGGGTCTCCCGGTTTGAGAGTATGACGATAATTAGAAAAAATCACACTTAGACTTGAAAACAGGCCGTTAAAGGGTGAAAACCCAAACCATCCCCCAACCGACATCGTAACAGGCACAAACACCTCGCACGGGACCAATGTAACTTGTAGGAACTGACCGCGTAATCCTGGGTCTCCCGGTTTGAGAGTATGACGATAATTTGCAAAAATCTCACTTAGACTTGAAAACAGGCCGTTGAAGGGTGAAAACCCGAACCAGCCCCCAAATGACCCCCTAGGAGGCACGAACACCTCGCACGGGACCAATGTAACTTGTAGGAACTGACCGCGTAGTCCCGAGTATCCCGGTTTGAGAGTATGACGATAATTTGAAAAAATCAAGCTTAGACTTGAAAACAGACCGTTAAAGGGTGAGGACCGAAACCAGGCCCAAAACGACCCTGTAGGAGGCTTGGACACCTCGTACGGGACCGATGTAACATGTAGAAACTGATCGGGTAGTCTCGGGTCTCCTTGTTTGAGAATATTGCGATAATTTGGAAAAATCACACTTAGACTTGAAAACCGGCCGTTAAAGGGAGAAAACCCAAACCAGCCCCCAAACGATCCCGTAGGAGGCACGAACACCTCGCACGGGACCAATGTAACATGTAGGAACTGACCACGTAGTCTCGGGTCTCCCGGTTTGAGAGTATGATGATAATTTGCAAAAATCACACTTAGACTTGAAAATAGGCCTTTAAAGGGTAAAAACACAAACAAGTCCCCAAACGACCCCGTAGGAGGCACGAACATCTCGCACTGGACCAATATAAATTGTAGGAACGGACCGCGTAGTCCCGGGTCTCCCGGTTTGAGAGTATGACGATAATTTGCAAAAATCACACTTAGACTTGAAAACAGGCCGTTAAAGGGCGAAAACCCAAACCAGCACCCAACCGACACCGTAAGAGGAACGAACACCTCGCACGGGACCAATGTAACTTGTAGGAACTGACCGCGTAGTCCTTGGTCTGCCGGTTTGATAGTATGACGATAATTTGCAAAAATCACACTTAGACTTGAAAACAGGCCGTTGAAGGGTGAAAACCCAAACTATCCCCCAACTGACCCCGTAAGAGGCACGAACACCTCGCACGGGACTAATGTAACTTGTAGGAACTGACCGCGTAGTCCTGAGTATCCCGGTTTGAGAGTATGACGATAATTTGAAAAAATCAAGCTTAGACTTGAAAACAGGCCGTTAAAGGGTGAGAACCCAAACCAGGCCCAAAACGACCCCGTAGGAGGCACGAACACCTCGCACGGGACCAATATAACTTGTAGGAACTGACCGCGTAGTCCCGAGTATCCCGGTTTGAGAGTATGATGATAATTTACAAAAATCACACCTAGACTTGAAATCAGACCGTTAAAGGGGGAAAACCCAAACCAGCCCCCAACCGACCCCGTAAGAGGCACGAACACCTCGCACGAGACCAATGTAACTTGTCTTAGTCCCGGGTCTCCCCGTTTGAGAGTATGACGATAATTTGTAAAAATCACACTTAGAATTGAAAACAGGCCGTTAAAGGGTGAAAACCCGAACCAGCTCCCAAATGACCCCGTGGGAGGCACGACCACCTCGCACGGGACCAATATAAATTGTAGGAACTGACCCCGTAGTCTCGGGTCTCCCGATTTGAGAGTATGACGATAATTTGCAAAAATCACACTTAGACTTGAAAACAGGCCGTTAAAGGGTGAAAACCCAAACCAGCCCCCAACCGACCCCGTAAGAGGCACGAACACCTCGCACGCGACCTATGCAACTTGTCTTAGTCCAGGGTCTCCCGGTTTGAGAGTATGATGATAATTTACAAAAATCACACTTAGACTTGAAAACAGGCCGTTAAAGGGTGAAAACCCAAACCAGCCCCCAAAGGACCCCGTAGGAGGCACGAACACCTCGCACGGGACCAATGTAACTTGTAGGAACTGACCGCGTAGTCCCGGGTATCCCGGTTTGAGAGTATGACGATAATTTGCCAAAATCACACTTAGACATGAAAATAGGTCGTTAATGAGTGAAAACCCAAACCAGACCCCAAACGACCCCGTAGGAGGCACGAACACCTCGCACAGGACCAATATAAATTGTAGGATCTGACCGCGTAGTCCCGGGTCTCCCGGTTTGAGAGTATGACGATAATTTGTAAAAATCACACTTAGACTTGAAAACAGGTCGTTAAAGGGTGAAAACCCAAACCAGCCCCCAACCGACCCCGTAAGAGGCACGAACACCTCGCACGGGACCAATGTAACTTGTCTTAGTCTCGGGTCTCCCGGTTTGAGAGTATGACGATAATTTGCAAAAATCACACTTAGAATTGAAAATAGGCCGTTAAAGGGTGAAAACCCGAACCAGCCCCCAAATGACCACCTAGGAGGCACGAACACCTCGCACGGGACCAATGAAACTTGTAGGAACTGACCGCGCAGTCCCGGGTATCCCGATTTGAAAGTATGACGATAATTTGCAAAAATCACACTTAGATTTAAAAACAAGTCGTTAAATGGTGAAAACCCAAACCAGCCTCCAAACGACCCCGTGGGAGGCACAGACACCTTGTACGGGACCAATGTAACTTGTAGAAACTGATCGGGTAGTCCCGTGTCTCTTGGTTTGAGAATATGGCGATAATTTGCAAAAATCACACTTAGACTTGAAAACAAGCCGTTAAAGGGTGAAAACCTAAACCAGCCCCGAAACGAACCCGTAGGAGGCACGAACACCTCGCACGGGACCAATGTTACTATTAGGAACTGACAGCGTAGTCCCGGGTATCCCGATTTGAGAGTATGACGATGCTTTGCAAAAATCACACTTAGACATGAAAATAGGCCGTTATAGTGTGAAAATCCAAACCAGCCCCCAAACGACCCCGTAGGAGGCACGAACACCTCGCACGGGATGAATGTAACTTGTAGTAACTGACTGCGTAGTCCCGGGTCTCCTGGTTTGAGAGTATGACGATAATTTGCAAAAATCACACTTAGACTTGAAAACAGGCCGTTAAAGGGTGAAAACCCAAACCAGCCCCCAACCGACCCCGTAGGAGGCACGAACACCTCGCATAAGACCAATGTAACTTATAAGAACTGACCGCGTAGTCTTAGGTCTCCCGGTTTGAGAGTATGATGATAATTTGCAAAAATCAAACTTAGACTTGCAAATAGGTCGTTAAAGGGTGAGAACCCAAACCAGCCCCCAAACGACCCCGTAGGAGGCACGAACACCTCGCACGGGACCAATGTAACTTTTAGGAACTGACCGCGTAGTCCCGAGTATCCCGGTTTGAGAGTATGACGATAATTTGAAAAAATCACACTTAGACTTGAAACAGGCCGTTAAAGGGTGAGAACCCAAACCAGGCCCAAAACGGCCCCGTAGGAGGCACGAACACCTCGCACGGGACCAATATAACTTGTAGGAACTGACCGCGTAGTCCCGGGTCTCCCGGTTTGAGAGTATGATGATAATTTGCAAAAATCACACTTAGACTTGAAAACAGACCGTTAAAGGGTGAAAACCCAAACCAGCCCCCAACCGACCCCGTAAGAGGCACGAACACCTCGCACGGGACCAATGTAACTTGTCGTAGTCCCGGGTCTCCCGGTTTGAAGGTATGATGATAATTTGCAAAAATCACACTTAGACTTGAAAACAGGCTGTTAAAGGGTGAAAACCCAAACCATCCCCCAAACGACCCCGTAAGAGGCACGAACACCTCGCACGCGACCTATGTAACTTGTCGTAGTCCAGGGTCTCCCGGTTTGAGAATATGATGATAATTTGCAAAAATCACACTTAGACTTGAAAACAGGCCGTTAAAGGGTGAAAACCCAAACCAGCCCCCAAACGACCCCGTAGGAGGCACGAACCCCTCGCACTGGACCAATGTAACTTGTAGGAACTGACCGCGTAGTCCCGGGTCTCCCGGTTTGAGAGTATGACGATAATTTGCAAAAATCACACTTAGACATGAAAATAGGCCGTTAAAGGGTGAAAACCCAAACCAGTCCCCAAACGACCCCGTAGGAGGCACGAACACCTCGCACAGGACCAATATAAATTGTAGGAACTGACCGCGTAGTCCCGGGTCTCCCGGTTTGAGAGTATGACGATAATTTGCAAAAATCACACTTAGACTTGAAAACAAGCCGTTAAAGGGTGAAAATCCAAACCAGCCCCCAACCGACACCGTAAGAGGAGCGAACACCTCGCACGGGACCAATGTAACTTGTAGGAACTGACCGCGTAGTCCTTGGTCTGCCGGTTTGATAGTATGACGATAATTTGCAAAAATCACACTTAGACTTGAAAACAGGCCGTTGAAGGGTGAAAACCCAAACTAGCCTCCAACTGACCCCGTAAGAGGCACGAACACCTCGCACGGGACCAATGTAACTTGTCTTAGTCCCGGGTCTCCCGATTTGAGAGTATGACGATAATTTGCAAAAATCACACTTAGAATTGAAAACAGGTCATTAAAGGGTGAAAACCTGAACCAATACCACCTAGGAGGCACGAACACCTCGCACGGGACCAATGTAACTTGTAGGAATTGACCGCGTAGTCCCGGGTATCCCGGTTTGAAAGTATGACGATAATTTGCAAAAATCACACTTAGACTTAAAAACAAGCCGTTAAATGGTGAAAACCCAAACCAGCCTCCAAACGACCCCGTGGGAGGCACGGACACCTTGTACGGGACCAATGTAACTTGTAGAAACTGATCGGGTAGTCCCGTGTCTCTTGGTTTGAGAATATGGCGATAATTTGCAAAAATCACACGTAGACTTGAAAACAAGACGTTAAAGGGTGAAAACCTAAACTAGCCCCGAAACGAACCCGTAGGAGGCACGAACACCTCGCACGGGACCAATGTTACTATTAGGAACTGACAGCGTAGTCCCGGGTATCCCGATTTGAGAGTATGACGATGCTTTGCAAAAATCACACTTAGACATGAAAATAGGCCGTTATAGTGTGAAAACCCAAACCAGCCCCCAAACGACCCCGTAGGAGGCACGAACACCTCGCACGGGATGAATGTAACTTGTAGTAACTGACTGCGTAGTCCCGGGTCTCCTGGTTTGAGAGTATGACGATAATTTGCAAAAATTACACTTAGACTTGAAAACAGGCCGTTAAAGGGTGAAAACCCAAACCAGCCCCCAACCGACCCCGTAGGAGGCACGAACACCTCGCATAAGACCAATGTAACTTATAAGAACTGACCGCGTTGTCCCGAGTATCCCGGTTTGAGAGTATGACGATAATTTGCAAAAATCAAACTTAGACTTGAAAACAGGTCGTTAAAGGGTGAGAACCCAAACCAGCCCCCAACCGACACCGTAAGAGGCACGAACACCTCGCACGGGACCAATGTAACTTGTAGAAACTGACCGCGTAGTCCCGAGTATCCTGGTTTGAGAGAATGACGATAATTTGCAAAAATCACACTTAGACTTGAAAACAGGCCGTTGAAGGGTGAAAACCCAAACTAGCCCCCAACTGACCCCGTAAGAGGCATGAACACCTCGCACGAGACCAATGTAACTTGTCTTAGTCCCGGGTCTCCCCGTTTGAGAGTACGACGATAATTTGTAAAAATCACACTTAGAATTGAAAACAGGCCGTTAAAGGGTGAAAACCCAAACCAGCTCCCAAATGACCCCGTGGGAGGCACGACCACCTCGCACGGGACCAATATAAATTGTAGGAACTGACCCCGTAGTCTCGGGTCTCCCGATTTGAGGGTATGACGTTAATTTGCAAAAATCACACTTAGACTTGAAAACAGGCCGTTAAAGGGTGAAAACCCAAACCAGCCCCCAACCGACCCCGTAAGAGGCACGAACACCTCGCACGCGACCTATGCAACTTGTCTTAGTCCAGGGTCTCCCGGTTTGAGAGTATGATGATAATTTGCAAAAATCACACTTAGACTTGAAAACAGGCCGTTAAAGGGTGAAAACCCAAACCAGCCCCCAAAGGACCCCGTAGGAGGCACGAACACCTCGCACGGGACCAATGTAACTTGTAGGAACTGACCGCGTAGTCCCGGGTATCCCGGTTTGATAGTATGACGATAATTTGCCAAAATCACACTTAGACATGAAAATAGGTCGTTAATGAGTGAAAACCCAAACCAGACCCCAAACGACCCCGTAGGAGGCACGAACACCTCGCACAGGACCAATATAAATTGTAGGATCTGACCGCGTAGTCCCGGGTCTCCCGGTTTGAGAGTATGACGATAATTTGTAAAAATCACACTTAGACTTGAAAACAGGTCGTTAAAGGGTGAAAACCCAAACCAGCCCCCAACCGACCCCGTAAGAGGCACGAACACCTCGCACGGGACCAATGTAACTTGTCTTAGTCTCGGGTCTCCCGGTTTGAGAGTATGACGATAATTTGCAAAAATCACACTTAGAATTGAAAATAGGCCGTTAAAGGGTGAAAACCCGAACCAGCCCCCAAATGACCACCTAGGAGGCACGAACACCTCGCACGGGACCAATGTAACTTGTAGGAACTGACCGCGCAGTCCCGGGTATCTCGGTTTGAAAGTATGACGATAATTTGCAAAAATCACACTTAGATTTAAAAACAAGCCGTTAAATGGTGAAAACCCAAACCAGCCTCCAAACGACCCCGTGGGAGGCACGGACACCTTGTACGGGACCAATGTAACTTGTAGAAACTGATCGGGTAGTCCCGTGTCTCTTGGTTTGAGAATATGGCGATAATTTGCAAAAATCACACTTAGACTTGAAAACAAGCCGTTAAAGGGTGAAAACCTAAACCAGCCCCGAAACGAACCCGTAGGAGGCACGAACACCTCGCACGGGACCAATGTTACTATTAGGAACTGACAGCGTAGTCCCGGGTATCCCGATTTGAGAGTATGACGATGCTTTGCAAAAATCACACTTAGACATGAAAATAGGCCGTTATAGTGTGAAAATCCAAACCAGCCCCCAAACGACCCCGTAGGAGGCACGAACACCTCGCACGGGATGAATGTAACTTGTAGTAACTGACTGCGTAGTCCCGGGTCTCCTGGTTTGAGAGTATGACGATAATTTGCAAAAATCACACTTAGACTTGAAAACAGGCCGTTAAAGGGTGAAAACCCAAACCAGCCCCCAACCGACCCCGTAGGAGGCACGAACACCTCGCATAAGACCAATGTAACTTATAAGAACTGACCGCGTAGTCTTAGGTCTCCCGGTTTGAGAGTATGATGATAATTTGCAAAAATCAAACTTAGACTTGCAAATAGGTCGTTAAAGGGTGAGAACCCAAACCAGCCCCCAAACGACCCCGTAGGAGGCACGAACACCTCGCACGGGACCAATGTAACTTTTAGGAACTGACCGCGTAGTCCCGAGTATCCCGGTTTGAGAGTATGACGATAATTTGAAAAAATCACACTTAGACTTGAAACAGGCCGTTAAAGGGTGAGAACCCAAACCAGGCCCAAAACGGCCCCGTAGGAGGCACGAACACCTCGCACGGGACCAATATAACTTGTAGGAACTGACCGCGTAGTCCCGGGTCTCCCGGTTTGAGAGTATGATGATAATTTGCAAAAATCACACTTAGACTTGAAAACAGACCGTTAAAGGGTGAAAACCCAAACCAGCCCCCAACCGACCCCGTAAGAGGCACGAACACCTCGCACGGGACCAATGTAACTTGTCGTAGTCCCGGGTCTCCCGGTTTGAAGGTATGATGATAATTTGCAAAAATCACACTTAGACTTGAAAACAGGCTGTTAAAGGGTGAAAACCCAAACCATCCCCCAAACGACCCCGTAAGAGGCACGAACACCTCGCACGCGACCTATGTAACTTGTCGTAGTCCAGGGTCTCCCGGTTTGAGAATATGATGATAATTTGCAAAAATCACACTTAGACTTGAAAACAGGCCGTTAAAGGGTGAAAACCCAAACCAGCCCCCAAACGACCCCGTAGGAGGCACGAACCCCTCGCACTGGACCAATGTAACTTGTAGGAACTGACCGCGTAGTCCCGGGTCTCCCCGTTTGAGAGTATGACGATAATTTGCAAAAATCACACTTAGACATGAAAATAGGCCGTTAAAGGGTGAAAACCCAAACCAGTCCCCAAACGACCCCGTAGGAGGCACGAACACCTCGCACAGGACCAATATAAATTGTAGGAACTGACCGCGTAGTCCCGGGTCTCCCGGTTTGAGAGTATGACGATGATTTGCAAAAATCACACTTAGACTTGAAAACAAGCCGTTAAAGGGTGAAAATCCAAACCAGCCCCCAACCGACACCGTAAGAGGAGCGAACACCTCGCACGGGACCAATGTAACTTGTAGGAACTGACCGCGTAGTCCTTGGTCTGCCGGTTTGATAGTATGACGATAATTTGCAAAAATCACACTTAGACTTGAAAACAGGCCGTTGAAGGGTGAAAACCCAAACTAGCCTCCAACTGACCCCGTAAGAGGCACGAACACCTCGCACGGGACCAATGTAACTTGTCTTAGTCCCGGGTCTCCCGATTTGAGAGTATGACGATAATTTGCAAAAATCACACTTAGAATTGAAAACAGGTCGTTAAAGGGTGAAAACCTGAACCAATACCACCTAGGAGGCACGAACACCTCGCACGGGACCAATGTAACTTGTAGGAACTGACCGCGTAGTCCCGGGTATCCCGGTTTGAAATTATGACGATAATTTGCAAAAATCACACTTAGACTTAAAAACAAGCCGTTAAATGGTGAAAACCCAAACCAGCCTCCAAACGACCCCGTGGGAGGCACGGACACCTTGTACGGGACCAATGTAACTTGTAGAAACTGATCGGGTAGTCCCGTGTCTCTTGGTTTGAGAATATGGCGATAATTTGCAAAAATCACACTTAGACTTGAAAACAAGCCGTTAAAGGGTGAAAACCTAAACTAGCCCCGAAACGAACCCGTAGGAGGCACGAACACCTCGCACGGGACCAATGTTACTATTCGGAACTGACAGCGTAGTCCCGGGTATCCCGATTTGAGAGTATGACGATGCTTTGCAAAAATCACACTTAGACATGAAAATAGGCCGTTATAGTGTGAAAACCCAAACCAGCCCCCAAACGACCCCGTAGGAGGCACGAACACCTCGCACGGGATGAATGTAACTTGTAGTAACTGACTGCGTAGTCCCGGGTCTCCTGGTTTGAGAGTATGACGATAATTTGCAAAAATCACACTTAGACTTGAAAACAGGCCGTTAAAGGGTGAAAACCCAAACCAGCCCCCAACCGACCCCGTAGGAGGCACGAACACCTCGCATAAGACCAATGTAACTTATAAGAACTGACCGCGTAGTCTCAGGTCTCCCGGTTTGAGAGTATGACGATAATTTGCAAAAATCAAACTTAGACTTGAAAATAGGTCGTTAAAGGGTGAGAACCCAAACCAGCCCCCAAACGACCCCGTAGGAGGCACGAACACCTCGCACGGGACCAATGTAACTTTTAGGAACTGACCGCGTAGTCCCGAGTATCCCGGTTTGAGAGTATGACGATAATTTGAAAAAATCACACTTAGACTTGAAATAGGCCCTTAAAGGGTGAGAACCCAAACCAGGCCCAAAACGGCCCCGTAGGAGGCACGAACACCTCGCACGGGACCAATATAACTTGTAGGAACTGACCGCGTAGTCCCGGGTCTCCCGGTTTGAGAGTATGATGATAATTTGCAAAAATCACACTTAGACTTGAAAACAGACCGTTAAAGGGTGAAAACCCAAACCAGCCCCCAACCGACCCCGTAAGAGGCACGAACACCTCGCACGGGACCAATGTAACTTGTCGTAGTCCCGGGTCTCCCGGTTTGAAGGTATGATGATAATTTGCAAAAATCACACTTAGACTTGAAAACAGGCTGTTAAAGGGTGAAAACCCAAACCATCCCCCAAACGACCCCCTAAGAGGCACGAACACCTCGCACGCGACCTATGTAACTTGTCGTAGTTCAGGGTCTCCCGGTTTGAGAATATGATGATAATTTGCAAAAATCACACTTAGACTTGAAAACAGGCCGTTAAAGGGTGAAAACCCAAACCATCCCCCAAACGACCCCGTAGGAGGCACGAACCCCTCGCACTGGACCAATGTAACTTGTAGGAACTGACCGCGTAGTCCCGGGTCTCCCGGTTTGAGAGTATGACGATAATTTGCAAAAATCAAACTTAGACTTGAAAATAGGCCGTTAAAGGGTGAAAACCCAAACCAGTCCCCAAACGACCCCGTAGGAGGCACGAACACCTCGCACAGGACCAATATAAATTGTAGGAACTGACCGCGTAGTCCCGGGTCTCCCGGTTTGAGAGTATGACGATAATTTGCAAAAATCACACTTAGACTTGAAAACAAGCCGTTAAAGGGTGAAAACCCAAACTAGCCCCCAACCGACACCGTAAGAGGAGCGAACACCTCGCACGGGACCAATGTAACTTGTAGGAACTGACCGCGTAGTCCTTGGTCTGCCGGTTTGATAGTATGACGATAATTTGCAAAAATCACACTTAGACTTGAAAACAGGCCGTTGAAGGGTGAAAACCCAAACTAGCCTCCAACTGACCCCGTAAGAGGCACGAACACCTCGCACGGGACCAATGTAACTTGTCTTAGTCCCGGGTCTCCCGATTTGAGAGTATGACGATAATTTGCAAAAATCACACTTAGAATTGAAAACAGGTCATTAAAGGGTGAAAACCCGAACCAATACCACCTAGGAGGCACGAACACCTCGCACGGGACCAATGTAACTTGTAGGAACTGGCCGCGTAGTCCCGGGTATCCCGGTTTGAAAGTATGACGATAATTTGCAAAAATCACACTTAGACTTAAAAACAAGCCGTTAAATGGTGAAAACCCAAACCAGCCCCCAAACGACCCCGTGGGAGGCACGGACACCTCGTACGGGACCAATGTAAATTGTAGAAACTGATCGGGTAGTCCTGGGTCTCCCGGTTTGAGAATATGGCGATAATTTGCAAAAATCACACTTAGACTTGAAAACAGGCCGTTAAAGGGTGAAAACCTAAACCAGCCCCGCAACGAACCCGTAGAAGGCACGAACACCTCGCACGGGACCAATGTAACTTGTAGGAACTGACAGCGTAGTCCCGGGTATCCCGATTTGAGAGTATGACGATGCTTTGCAAAAATCACACTTAGACATGAAAATAGGCCGTTATAGGGTGAAAATGCAAACCAGCCCCCAAACGTCCCCATAGGAGGCACGAACACCTTCCACGGGACGAATGTAACTTGTAGTAACTGACTGCGTAGTCCCGGCTCTCCCGGTTTGAGAGTATGACAATAATTTGCAAAAATCACACTTAGACTTGAAAACAGGCCGTTAAAGGGTGAAAACCCAAACCAGCCCCCAACCGACCCCGTAGGAGGCACGAACACCTCGCACGAGACCAATGTAACTTATAAGAACTGACCGCGTAGTCCCAGGTTTCCCGGTTTGAGAGTATGACGATAATTAGCAAAAATAACACTTATACTTGAAAATAGGCCGTTAAAGGGTGAGAACCCAAACCAGCCCCCAAACGACCCCGTAGGAGGCACGAACACCTCGCACGGGACCAATGTAACTTGTAGGAACTGACCGCGTAGTCCCGAGTATCCCGGTTTGAGAGTATGACGATAATTTGAAAAAATCAAGCTTAGACTTGAAAACAGACCGTTAAAGGGTGAGGACCCAAACCAGGCCCAAAACGACCCTGTAGGAGGCACGAACACCTCGCACGGGACCAATATAACTTGTAGGAACTGACCACGTAGTCCCGAGTATCCCGGTTTGAGAGTATGATGATAATTTACAAAAAGCACACTTAGACTTGAAATCAGACCGTTAAAGGGGGAAAACCCAAACCAGCCCCCAACCGACCCCGTAAGAGGCACGAACACCTCGCACGGGACCAATGTAACTTGTCGTAGTCCCGGGTCTCCCGGTTTGAGGGTATGACGATAATTTGCAAAAATCAGACTTAGACTTGAAAACAGGCTGTTAAAGGGTGAAAACCCAAACCAGCCCCCAAACGACCCCGTAGGAGGAACGAACACCTCGCACGGGACCAATATAAATTGTAGGAACTGACCACGTAGTCTCGGGTCTCCCGGTTTGAGAGTATGATGATAATTTGCAAAATTCACACTTAGACTTGAAAACAGGCCGTTAAAGGGTGAAAACCCAAACTAGCCCCCAAACGACCCCGTAGGAGGCACGAACACCTCGCACGTGACCAATGTAATTTGCAGGAACTGACCGCGTTGTCCCGAGTATCCCGGTTTGAGAGTATGATGATAATTTGCAAAAATCACACTTAGACTTGAAAACAGGTCGTTAAAGGGTGAAAACCCAAACCAGCCCCCAACCGACACCGTAAGAGGCACGAACACCTCGCATGGGACCAATGTAACTTGTAGAAACTGACCGCGTAGTCCCGAGTATCCTGGTTTGAGAGAATGACGATAATTTGCAAAAATCACACTTAGACTTGAAAACAGGCCGTTGAAGGGTGAAAACCCAAACTAGCCTCCAACTGACCCCGTAAGAGGCACGAACACCTCGCACGGGACCAATGTAACTTGTCTTAGTCCCGGGTCTCCTGATTTGAGAGTATGACGATAATTTGCAAAAATCACACTTAGAATTGAAAACAGGTCATTAAAGGGTGAAAACCCGAACCAATACCACCTAGGAGGCACGAACACCTCGCACGGGACCAATGTAACTTGTAGGAACTGGCCGCGTAGTCCCGGGTATCCCGGTTTGAAAGTATGACGATAATTTGCAAAAATCACACTTAGACTTAAAAACAAGCCGTTAAATGGTGAAAACCCAAACCAGCCCCCAAACGACCCCGTGGGAGGCACGGACACCTCGTACGGGACCAATGTAAATTGTAGAAACTGATCGGGTAGTCCTGGGTCTCCCGGTTTGAGAATATGGCGATAATTTGCAAAAATCACACTTAGACTTGAAAACAGGCCGTTAAAGGGTGAAAACCTAAACCAGCCCCGCAACGAACCCGTAGAAGGCACGAACACCTCGCACGGGACCAATGTAACTTGTAGGAACTGACAGCGTAGTCCCGGGTATCCCGATTTGAGAGTATGACGATGCTTTGCAAAAATCACACTTAGACATGAAAATAGGCCGTTATAGGGTGAAAATGCAAACCAGCCCCCAAACGTCCCCATAGGAGGCACGAACACCTTCCACGGGACGAATGTAACTTGTAGTAACTGACTGCGTAGTCCCGGCTCTCCCGGTTTGAGAGTATGACAATAATTTGCAAAAATCACACTTAGACTTGAAAACAGGCCGTTAAAGGGTGAAAACCCAAACCAGCCCCCAACCGACCCCGTAGGAGGCACGAACACCTCGCACGAGACCAATGTAACTTATAAGAACTGACCGCGTAGTCCCAGGTTTCCCGGTTTGAGAGTATGACGATAATTAGCAAAAATAACACTTATACTTGAAAATAGGCCGTTAAAGGGTGAGAACCCAAACCAGCCCCCAAACGACCCCGTAGGAGGCACGAACACCTCGCACGGGACCAATGTAACTTGTAGGAACTGACCGCGTAGTCCCGAGTATCCCGGTTTGAGAGTATGACGATAATTTGAAAAAATCAAGCTTAGACTTGAAAACAGACCGTTAAAGGGTGAGGACCCAAACCAGGCCCAAAACGACCCTGTAGGAGGCACGAACACCTCGCACGGGACCAATATAACTTGTAGGAACTGACCACGTAGTCCCGAGTATCCCGGTTTGAGAGTATGATGATAATTTACAAAAAGCACACTTAGACTTGAAATCAGACTGTTAAAGGGGGAAAACCCAAACCAGCCCCCAACCGACCCCGTAAGAGGCACGAACACCTCGCACGGGACCAATGTAACTTGTCGTAGTCCCGGGTCTCCCGGTTTGAGGGTATGACGATAATTTGCAAAAATCAGACTTAGACTTGAAAACAGGCTGTTAAAGGGTGAAAACCCAAACCAGCCCCCAAACGATCCCGTAGGAGGAACGAACACCTCGCACGGGACCAATATAAATTGTAGGAACTAACCACGTAGTCTCGGGTCTCCCGGTTTGAGAGTATGATGATAATTTGCAAAATTCACACTTAGACTTGAAAACAGGCCGTTAAAGGGTGAAAACCCAAACTAGCCCCCAAACGACCCCGTAGGAGGCACGAACACCTCGCACGTGACCAATGTAATTTGCAGGAACTGACCGCGTTGTCCCGAGTATCCCGGTTTGAGAGTATGACGATAATTTGCAAAAATCACACTTAGACTTGAAAACAGGTCGTTAAAGGGTGAAAACCCAAACCAGCCCCCAACCGACACCGTAAGAGGCACGAACACCTCGCACGGGACCAATGTAACTTGTAGAAACTGACCGCGTAGTCCCGAGTATCCTGGTTTGAGAGAATGACGATAATTTGCAAAAATCACACTTAGACTTGAAAACAGGCCGTTGAAGGGTGAAAACCCAAACTAGCCCCCAACTGACCCCGTAAGAGGCATGAACACCTCGCACGGGACAAATGTAACTTGTCTTAGTCCCGGGTCTCCCCATTTGAGAGTATGACGATAATTTGCAAAAATCACACTTAGAATTGAAAACAGGCCGTTAAAGGGTGAAAACCCGAACCAGCTCCCAAATGACCCCCTGGGAGGCACGAACACCTCGCACGGGACCAATATAAATTGTAGGAACTGACCCCGTAGTCTCGGGTCTCTCGGTTTGAGAGTATGACGATAATTTGCAAAAATCACACTTAGACTTGAAAACAGGCCGTTAAAGGGTGAAAACCCAAACCAGCCCCCAACCGACCCCGTAAGAGGCACGAACACCTCGCACGCGACCTATGTAACTTGTCTTAGTCCAGGGTCTCCCGGTTTGAGAGTATGATGATAATTTGCAAAAATCACACTTAGACTTGAAAACAGGCCGTTAAAGGGTGAAAACCCAAATCAGCCACCAAAGGACCCCGTAGGAGGCACGAACACCTCGCACGGGACCAATGTAACTTGTAGGAACTGACCGCGTAGTCCCGGGTATCCCGGTTTGAGAGTATGATGATAATTTGCCAAAATCACACATAGACATGAAAATAGGTCGTTAATGAGTGAAAACCCAAACCAGACCCCAAACGACCCCGTAGGAGGCACGAACACCTCGCACAGGACCAATATAAATTGTAGGATCTGACCGCGTAGTCCTGGGTCTCCCGGTTTGAGAGTATGACGATAATTTGCAAAAATCACACTTAGACTTGAAAACAGGTCGTTAAAGGGTGAAAACCCAAACCAACCCCCAACCGACACCATAAGAGGCACGAACACCTCGCACGGGACCAATGTAACTTGTAGGAACTGACCGCATAGTCCTGGGTCTCCCGGTTTGAGAGTATGACGATAATTTGCAAAAATCACACTTAGACTTGAAAACAAGCCGTTGAAGGGTGAAAACCCAAACTAGCCCCCAACTGACCCCGTAAGAGGCACGAACACCTCGCACGGGACCAATGTAACTTGTCTTAGTCTCGGGTCTCCCGGTTTGAGAGTATGACAATAATTTGCAAAAATCACACTTAGAATTGAAAATAGGCCGTTAAAGGGTGAAAACCCGAACCAGCCCCCAAATGACCACCTAGGAGGCACGAACACCTCGCACGGGACCAATGTAACTTGTAGGAACAGACCGCGTAGTCCCGGGTATCCCGGTTTGAAAGTATGACGATAATTTGCAAAAATCACACTTAGACTTAAAAACAAGCCGTTAAATGGTGAAAACCCAAACCAGCCTCCAAACGACCCCGTGGGAGGCACGGACACCTTGTACGGGACCAATGTAACTTGTAGAAACTGATCGGGTAGTCCCGTGTCTCTTGGTTTGAGAATATGGCGATAATTTGCAAAAATCACACTTAGACTTGAAAACAAGCCGTTAAAGGGTGAAAACCTAAACCAGCCCCGAAACGAACCCGTAGGAGGCACGAACACCTCGCACGGGACCAATGTTACTATTAGGAACTGACAGCGTAGTCCCGGGTATCCCGATTTGAGAGTATGACGATGCTTTGCAAAAATCACACTTAGACATGAAAATAGGCCGTTATAGTGTGAAAACCCAAACCAGCCCCCAAACGACCCCGTAGGAGGCACGAACACCTCGCACGGGATGAATGTAAGTTGTAGTAACTGACTGCGTAGTCCCGGGTCTCCTGGTTTGAAAGTATGACGATAATTTGCAAAAATCACACTTAGACTTGAAAACAGGCCGTTAAAGGGTGAAAACCCAAACCAGCCCCCAACCGACCCCGTAGGAGGCACGAACACCTCGCATAAGACCAATGTAACTTATAAGAACTGACTGCGTAGTCCCAGGTCTCCCGGTTTGAGAGTATGACGATAATTTGCAAAAATCAAACTTAGACTTGAAAATAGGTCGTTAAAGGGTAAGAACCCAAACCAGCCCCCAAACGACCCCGCAGGAGGCACGAACACCTCGCACGGGACCAATGTAACTTTTAGGAACTGACCGCGTAGTCCCGAGTATCCCGGTTTGAGAGTATGATGATAATTTGAAAAAATCACACTTAGACTTGAAACAGGCCGTTAAAGGGTGAGAACCCAAACCAGGCCCAAAACGGCCCCGTAGGAGGCACGGACACCTCGCACGGGACCAATATAACTTGTAGGAACTGACCGCGTAGTCCCAGGTCTCCCGGTTTGAGAGTATGATGATAATTTGCAAAAATCACACTTAGACTTGAAAATAGACCGTTAAAGGGTGAAAACCCAAACCAGCCCCCAACCGACCCCGTAAGAGGCACGAACACCTCGCACGGGACCAATGTAACTTGTCGTAGTCCCGGGTCTCCCGGTTTGAAGGTATGATGATAATTTGCAAAAATCACACTTAGACTTGAAAACAGGCTGTTAAAGGGTGAAAACCCAAACCATCCTCCAAACGACCCCGTAAGAGGCACGAACACCTCGCACGCGACCTATGTAACTTGTCGTAGTCCAGGGTCTCCCGGTTTGAGAATATGATGATAATTTGCAAAAATCACACTTAGACTTGAAAACAGGCCGTTAAAGGGTGAAAACCCACACCAGCCACCAAACGACCCCGTAGGAGGCACGAACCCCTCGCACTGGACCAATGTAACTTGTAGGAACTGACCGCGTAGTCCCGGGTCTCCCGATTTGAGAGTATGACGATAATTTGCAAAAATCACACTTAGACTTGAAAATAGGCCGTTAAAGGGTGAAAACCCAAACCAGTCCCCAAACGACCCCGTAGGAGGCACGAAGACCTCGCACAGAACCAATATAAATTGTAGGAACTGACCGCGTAGTCCCGGGTCTCCCGGTTTGAGAGTATGACGATAATTTGCAAAAATCACACTTAGACTTGAAAACAAGCCGTTAAAGGGTGAAAACGCAAACCAGCCCCCAACCGACACCGTAAGAGGAGCGAACACCTCGCACGGGACCAATGTAACTTGTAGGAACTGACCGCGTAGTCCAGGGTCTCCCGGTTTGAGAATATGACGATAATTTGCAAAAATCACACTTAGACTTGAAAACAGGCCGTTAAAGGGTGAAAACCTAAACCAGCCCCGAAACGAACCCGTAGGAGGCACGAACACCTCGTACGGGACCAATGTAACTTGTAGGAACTGACAGCGTAGTCCCGGGTATCCCGATTTGAGAGTATGACGATGCTTTGCAAAAATCACACTTAGACAAGAAAATAGGCCGTTATAGGGTGAAAATCCAAATCAGCCCCCAAACGTCCCCATAGGAGGCACGAACACCTTGCACGGGACGAATGTAACTTGTAGTAACTGACTGCGTAGTCCCGGCTCTCCCGGTTTGAGAGTATGACGATAATTTGCAAAAAGCACACTTAGACTTGAAAACAGGTCGTTAAAGGGTGAAAACCCAAACCAGCCCCCAACCGACCCCGTAGGAGGCACGAACACCTCACACGAGACCAATGTAACTTATAAGAACTGACCGCGTAGTCCCAGTTCTCCCGGTTTGAGAGTATGACGATAATTAGCAAAAATCACACTTATACTTGAAAATAGGCCGTTAAAGGGTGAGAACCCAAACCAGCCCCCAAACGACCCCGTAGGAGGCACGAACACCTCGCACGGGACCAATGTAACTTGTAGGAACTGACCGCGTAGTCCCGAGTATCCCGGTTTGAGAGTATGACGATAATTTGAAAAAATCAAGCTTAGACTTGAAAACAGGCCGTTAAAGGGTGAGAACCCAAACCAGGCCCAAAACGACCCCGTAGGAGGCACGAACACCTCGCACGGGACCAAAATAACTTGTAGGAACTGACCGCGTAGTCCCGAGTATCCCGGTTTGAGTGTATGATGATAATTTACAAAAATCACACTTAGACTTAAAATCAGACCGTTAAAGGGGGAAAACCCAAACCAGCCCCCAACCGACCCCGTAAGAGGCACGAACACCTCGCACGGGACCAATGTAACTTGTCGTAGTCCCGGGTCTCCCGGTTTGAGGGTATGACGATAATTTGCAAAAATCAGACTTAGACTTGAAAACAGGCTGTTAAAGGGTGAAAACCCAAACCAGCCCCCAAACGACCCCGTAGGAGGAACGAACACCTCGCACGGGACCAATATAAATTGTAGGAACTGACCACGTAGTCTCGGGTCTCCCGGTTTGGGAGTATGATGATAATTTGCAAAATTCACACTTAGACTTGAAAACAGGCCGTTAAAGGGTGAAAACCCAAACTAGCCCCCAAACGACCCCGTAGGAGCCACGAACACCTCGCACGTGACCAATGTAATTTGCAGGAACTGACCGCGTTGTCCCGAGTATCCCGGTTTGAGAGTATGACGATAATTTGCAAAAATCACACTTAGACTTGAAAACAGGTCGTTAAAGGGTGAAAACCCAAACCAGCCCCCAACCGACACCGTAAGAGGCACGAACACCTCGCATGGGACCAATGTAACTTGTAGAAACTGACCGCGTAGTCCCGAGTATCCTGGTTTGAGAGAATGACGATAATTTGCAAAAATCACACTTAGACTTGAAAACAGGCCGTTGAAGGGTGAAAACCCAAACTAGCCCCCAACTGACCCCGTAAGAGGCATGAACACCTCGCACGGGACCAATGTAACTTGTCTTAGTCCCGGGTCTCCCCGTTTGAGAGTATGACGATAATTTGCAAAAATCACACTTAGAATTGAAAACAGGCCGTTAAAGGGTGAAAACCCGAACCAGCTCCCAAATGACCCCCTGGGAGGCACGAACACCTCGCACGGGACCAATATAAATTGTAGGAACTGACCCCGTAGTCTCGGGTCTCCCGGTTTGAGAGTATGACGATAATTTGCAAAAATCACACTTAGACTTGAAAACAGGCCGTTAAAGGGTGAAAACCCAAACCAACCCCCAACCGACCCCGTAAGAGGCACGAACACCTCGCACGCGACCTATGTAACTTGTCTTAGTCCAGGGTCTCCCGGTTTGAGAGTATGATGATAATTTGCAAAAATCACACTTAGACTTGAAAACAGGCCGTTAAAGGGTGAAAACCCAAACCAGCCCCCAAAGGACCCCGTAGGAGGCACGAACACCTCGCACGGGACCAATGTAACTTGTAGGAACTGACCGCGTAGTCCTTGGTCTGCCGGTTTGATAGTATGACGATAATTTGCAAAAATCACACTTAGACTTGAAAACAGGCCGTTGAAGGGTGAAAACCCAAACTAGCCCCCAACTGACCCCGTAAGAGGCACGAACACCTCGCACGGGACCAATGTAACTTGTCTTAGTCCCGGGTCTCCCGATTTGAGAGTATGACGATAATTTGCAAAAATCACACTTAGAATTGAAAACAGGTCGTTAAAGGGTGAAAACCCGAACCAACCCCCAAATTACCACCTAGGAGGCACGAACACCTCGCACGGGACCAATGTAACTTGTAGGAACTGACCGCGTAGTCCCGGGTATCCCGGTTTGAGAGTATGACGATAATTTGCCAAAATCACACTTAGACATGAAAATAGGTCGTTAATGAGTAAAAACCCAAACCAGACCCCAAACGACCCCGTAGGAGGCACGAACACCTCGCACAGGACCAATATAAATTGTAGGATCCGACCGCGTAGTCCCGGGTGTCCCAGTTTGAGAGTATGACTATAATTTGCAAAAATCTCACTTAGACTTGAAAATAGGCCGTTAAAGGGTGAAACCCCAAACCACTCCCCAAACGACCCCGTAGGACGCACGAACACCTCGCACAGGACCAATATAAATTGTTGGAACTGACCGCGTAGTCCCGGGTCTCCCGGATTGAGAGTATGACGATAATTTGCAAAAATCACACTTAGACTTGAAAACAGGTCGTTAAAGGGTGAAAACCCAAACCAGCCCCCAACCGACACCGTAAGAGGAACGAACACCTCGCACCGGACCAATGTAACTTGTAAGAACTGACCGCGTAGTCCTTGGTCTGCCGGTTTGATAGTATGACGATAATTTGCAAAAATCACACTTAGACTTGAAAACAGGCCGTTGAAGGGTGAAAACCCAAACTAGCCCCCAACTGACCCCGTAAGAGGCACGAAAACCTCGCACGGGACCAATGTAACTTGTCTTAGTCCCGGGTCTCCCGATTTGAGAGTATGACGATAATTTGCAAAAATCACACTTAGAATTGGAAACAGGTCGTTAAAGGGTGAAAACCCGAACCAACCCCCAAATGACCACCTAGGAGGCACGAACACCTCGCACAGGACCAATGTAACTTGTAGGAACTGACCGCGTAGTCCCGGGTATCCCGATTTGAAAGTATGACGATAATTTGTAAAAATCACACTTAGACTTAAAAACAAGCCGTTAAATGATGAAAACCCAAACCAGCCCCCAAACGACCCCGTGGGAGGCACGAACACCACGTACGGGACCAATGTAAATTGTAGAAACTGATCGGGTAGTCCCGGGTCTCCCGGTTTGAGAATATGGCGATAATTTGCAAAAATCACACTTAGACTTGAAAACAGGCCGTTAAAGGGTGAAAACCTAAACCAGCCCCGAAACGAACCCGTAGGAGGCACGAACACCTCGCACGGGACCAATGTAACTTGTAGGAACTGACAGCGTAGTCCCGGGTATCCCGATTTGAGAGTATGACGATGCTTTGCAAAAATCACACTTAGACATGAAAATAGGCCGTTATAGGGTGAAAACCCAAACCAGCCCCCAAACGTCCCCATAGGAGGCACGAACACCTCGCACGGGACGAATGTAACTTGTAGTAACTGACTGCGTAGTCCCGGCTCTCCCGGTTTGAGAGTATGACGATAATTTGCAAAAATCATACTTAGACTTGAAAACAGGCCGTTAAAGGGTGAAAACCCAAACCAACCCCCAACCGACCCCGTAGGAGGCACGAACACCTCGCACGAGACCAATGTAACTTATAAGAACTGACCGCGTAGTCCCAGGTCTCCCGATTTGAGAGTATGACGATAATTAGCAAAAATCACACTTATACTTGAAAACAGGCAGTTAAAGGGTGAGAACCCAAACCATCCCCCAAACGACCCCGTAGGAGGCACGAACACCTCGCACGGGACCAATGTAACTTGTAGGAACTGACCGCGTAGTCCCGAGTATCCCGGTTTGAGAGTATGACGATAATTTGAAAAAATCAAGCTTAGACTGGAAAACAGGCCGTTAAAGGGTGAGAACCTAAACCAGGCCCAAAACGACCCCGTTGGAGGCACGAACACCTCGCACGGGACCAATATAACTTGTATGAACTGACCGCGTAGTCCCGAGTATCCCGGTTTGAGAGTATGATGATAATTTACAAAAATCACACTTAGACTTGAAATCAGACCGTTAAAGGGGGAAAACCAAAACCAGCCCCCAACCGACCCCGTAAGAGGCACGAACACCTCGCACGGGACCAATGTAACTTGTCGTAGTCCCGGGTCTCCCGGTTTGAGGGTATGACGATAATTTGCAAAAATCAGACTTAGACTTGAAAACAGGCTGTTAAAGGGTGAAAACCCAAACCAGCCCCCAAACGACACCGTAGGAGGAACGAACACCTCGCACGGGGACCAATATGAATTGTAGGAACTGACCACGTAGTCTCGGGTCTCCCGGTTTGAGAGTATGATGATAATTTGGAAAATTCACACTTAGACTTGAAATCAAGCCGTTAAAGGGTGAAAACCCAAACTAGCCCCCAAACGACCCCGTAGGAGGCACGAACACCTCGCACGTGACCAATGTAATTTGCAGGAACTGACCGCGTTGTCCCGAGTATCTCGGTTTGAGAGTATGACGATAATTTGCAAAAATCACACTTAGACTTGAAAACAGGTCGTTAAAGGATGAAAACCCAAACCAGCCACCAACCGACACCGTAAGAGGCATGAACACCTCGCACGGGACCAATGTAACTTGTAGAAACTGACCTCGTAGTCCCGAGTATCCTGGTTTGAGGGAATGACGATAATTTGCAAAATCACACTTAGACTTGAAAACAGGCCGTTGAAGGGTGAAAACCCGAACTAGCCCCCAACTGACCCCGTAAGAGGCATGAACACCTCGCACGGGACCAATGTAACTTGTCTTAGTCCCGGGTCTCCCCGTTTGAGAGTATGACGATAATTTGCAAAAATCACACTTAGAATTGAAAACAGGCCGTTAAAGGGTGAAAACCCGAACCAGCTCCCAAATGACCCCCCTGGGAGGCACGAACACCTCGCACGGGACCAATATAAATTGTAGGAACTGACCCCGTAGTCTCGGGTCTCCCAGTTTGAGAGTATGACGATAATTTGCAAAAATCACACTTAGACTTGAAAACAGGCCGTTAAAGGGTGAAAACCCAACCAGCCCCCAACCGACCCCGTAAGAGGCACGAACACCTCGCACGCCACCTTTGTAACTTGTCTTAGTCCAGGGTCTCCCGGTTTGAGAGTATGATGATAATTTGCAAAAATCACACTTAGACTTGAAAACAGGCCGTTAAAGGGTGAAAACCCAAACCAGCCACCAAAGGACCCCGTAGGAGGCACGAACACCTCGCACAGGACCAATGTAACTTGTAGGAACTGACCGCGTAGTCCCGGGTATCCCGGTTTGAGAGTATGATGATAATTTGCCAAAATCACACTTAGACATGAAAATAGGTCGTTAATGAGTGAAAACCCAAACCAGACCCCAAACGACCCCGTAGGAGGCACGAACACCTCGCACAGGACCAATATAAAATGTAGGATCTGACCGCGTAGTCTCGGGTCTCCCGGTTTGAGAGTATGACGATAATTTGCAAAAATCACACTTAGACATGAAAACAGGTCGTTAAAAGGTGAAAACCCAAACCAGCCCCCAATCGACACCGTAAGAGGCACGAACACCTCGCACGGGACCAATGTAACTTGTAGGAACTGACCGCATAGTCCTGGGTCTCCCGGTTTGAGAGTATGACGATAATTTGCAAAAATCACACTTAGACTTGAAAACAGGCCGTTGAAGGGTGAAAACCCAAACTAGCCCCCAACTGACCCCGTAAGAGGCACGAACACCTCGCACGGGACCAATGTAACTTGTCTTAGTCTCGGGTCTCCCGGTTTGAGAGTATGACGATAATTTGCAAAAATCACACTTAGAATTGAAAATAGGCCGTTAAAGGGTGAAAACCCAAACCAGCCCCCAAATGACCACCTAGGAGGCACGAACACCTCGCACGGGACCAATGTAACTTGTAGGAACTGACCGCGTAGTCCCGGGTATCCCGGTTTGAAAGTATGATGATAATTTGCAAAAAATCACACTTAGACTTAAAAACAAGTCGTTAAATGGTGAAAACCCAAACCAGCCTCCAAACAACCCCGTGGGAGGCACGGACACCTTGTACGGGACCAATGTAACTTGTAGAAACTGATCGGGTAGTCCCGTGTCTCTTGGTTTGAGAATATGGCCATAATTTGCAAAAATCACACTTAGACTTGAAAACAAGCCGTTAAAGGGTGAAAACCTAAACCAGCCCCGAAACGAACCCGTAGGAGGCACGAACACCTCGCACGGGACCAATGTTACTATTAGGAACCGACAGCGTAGTCCCGGGTATCCCGATTTGAGAGTATGACGATGCTTTGCAAAAATCACACTTAGACATGAAAATAGGGCCGTTATAGTGTGAAAACCCAAACCAGCCCCCAAACGACCCCGTAGGAGGCACGAACACCTCGCACGGGATGAATGTAACTTGTAGTAACTGACTGCGTAGTCCCGGGTCTCCTGGTTTGAGAGTATGATGATAATTTGTAAAAATCACACTTAGACTTGAAAACAGGCCGTTAAAGGGTGAAAACCCAAACCAGCCCCCAACCGACCCCGTAGGAGGCACGAACACCTTGCACAAGACCAATGTAACTTATAAGAACTGACCGCGTAGTCCCAGGTCTCCCGGTTTGAGAGTATGACGATAATTTGCAAAAATCACACTTAGACTTGAAAATAGGTCGTTAAAGGGTGAGAACCCAAACCAGCCCCCAAACGACCCCCGTAGGAGGCACGAACACCTCGCACGGGACCAATGTAACTTTTAGGAACTGACCGCGTAGTCCCGAGTATCCCGGTTTGAGAGTATGACAATAATTTGAAAAAATCAAGCTTAGACTGGAAAACAGGCCGTTAAAGGGTGAGAACCCAAACCAGGCCCAAAACGACCCCGTTGGAGGCACGAACA
This sequence comes from Sambucus nigra, assembly GCA_949130495.1. Taxonomy (NCBI): domain Eukaryota; kingdom Viridiplantae; phylum Streptophyta; class Magnoliopsida; order Dipsacales; family Adoxaceae; genus Sambucus; species Sambucus nigra. The sequence goes on along the minus strand of OX422221.1, from coordinate 271,065,575 downwards.
CCTCGCACGGGACCAATATAACTTGTATGAACTGACCGCGTAGTCCCGAGTATCCGGTTTGAGAGTATGATGATAATTTACAAAAATCACACTTAGACTTGAAATCAGACCGTTAAAGGGGGAAAACCAAAACCAGCCCCCAACCGACCCCGTAAGAGGCACGAACACCTCGCACGGGACCAATGTAACTTGTCGTAGTCCCGGGTCTCCCGGTTTGAGGGTATGACGATAATTTGCAAAAATCAGACTTAGACTTGAAAACAGGCTGTTAAAGGGTGAAAACCCAAACCAGCCCCCAAACGACCCCGTAGGAGGAACGAACACCTCGCACGGGACCAATATGAATTGTAGGAACTGACCACGTAGTCTCGGGTCTCCCGGTTTGAGAGTATGATGATAATTTGCAAAATTCACACTTAGACTTGAAATCAAGCCGTTAAAGGGTGAAAACCCAAACTCGCCCCCAAACGACCCCGTAGGAGACACGAACACCTCGCACGTGACCAATGTAATTTGCAGGAACTGACCGCGTTGTCCCGAGTATCTCGGTTTGAGAGTATGACGATAATTTGCAAAAATCACACTTAGACTTGAAAACAGGTCGTTAAAGGGTGAAAACCCAAACCAGCCACCAACCGACACCGTAAGAGG